>OX454525.1:277353699-278603699 GCA_949715645.1 Portevinia maculata
GACAACATTCTAATTTAATTGTTTCGTTGTATTAAGAATACAGAGTAAACCTTAAATTATTGTAGAATGAACTTCTTTAAATGAAAAATATACATATAAAATATAGTATAAACAAAATATATATATATACATTTTTAAACTGGAAATACCTAAATGGTCTATAAAGAAAAACGTACATAGTGACCGACTGAAATTATTGCTAAAGAAAAAAAAAAGAAAAAAGAGAAAAAAAAAAGTTATTTTTTTGTTAATTGTGTCTTGATATAATCAACTTAATTAATAATTAAAAAAAACTGTATTACCATTACATGTATTAAATAATAAAAAATATATTTAGCTTCAAAGTTATTTACAAAAAAAAGTTAAATTCCAGAATTCTTACATTTAAAGCAAACAAAAAAAAAAAAGAATCTAAAACATTTCAAGCCACTACAAATATAAATGGGTTATTAGTTCACGAAAGCTTTTTAGAATTTGTTCACTTAGTTCAATAGAAATTAGAAAACATCTACATATAAAAGAAAATGTGGAAAACTGCAGAGTTTATTATTTAAATGAATTATATAGGTGAATGTAATGTCCATCGATTAAAAAAAAAAACAAATAAATAATAAAATTATATATATATATACACATTTACATAAACTTGCATATATAAAAATCTTATATACGTCTAAGATGTATATTGTATATATACAAAAGATATATATATATATACATATATATATAAAATATTGAATATTGAAATTTATTATTTCAAAATTCATAGATTAAGGTTAGTCACGTTATTATTAAGAAAAATATTATATTAAAAACAAAAACCAACAACAAATTAATTTATGTAGTTAATTACACAAGTTTAAATGTGTATTACTGTTGAAATATATATATTATGAGAAAAAGAAAATTTGAAAGAAAATAAAATAAAATTGCAAAAAACTGACTTGGCAAAAAAATTAATATCTTTTAATTAAAAGGCAAAGGCAGAGAATACAGTTTGAAAGTAAGTATAGCTAGGTACTTTCAGAATGAGTCTTACGAACTACCACATTTTAAAACTAGTAGTTCTTGCCGGCTACACCCTCCCCCTGGACTCGCCCATTGAGAGTTCCGTACCTTAGTTATAGAATTTGAACACATTCCAATAATATCTACATAGTTAACGATCATAAGCTTATCGCAATTTATCTCTTTGTCTAAGGCAGTCCTCCAGACAACTACCCCGTGCATAAGTATCGGTCTTATTACCAAGATGAATAGCCAGTTGGTAATGCGGGGTCGAAGACCCCAATTATTACCAATGGCTTTTTTGAAAGAGAAAAGTGCTACCGTAGCTTTCCGGTCCCTTTCTTGTGTGTTAGGTTTCCAGCTAAGCTTTTTATCCAAAATGAGACATAAAGGACTCAGCTTGGGTCCTTCATTGATGAGCGGTCAATGTGTGGAATTTTATGTTTCCTAGTAAATAAAACAAGTTCAGTTTTGTGAAGATTGACACCTAACTCATAACTCATTTTGGAGAAGTTCTTTCAGGGTGTTTAGATGCCTCCCTGAGGCAACAATTAAAACATCGCATAGGTAAGCACACTGCAGTCTTCTCTTTCCAGGCACATAAGCAGCTCGTTCACCACTAAGTTTCAGATGGGCCTGAGATCCTTAGGATTTACATGGGAACATGTCTCCATAACAGCGGAATGTAGACGGTTTCCATCCATGCTGCTTATCAGAATTATCTCAAGCATCTTTAGCAAAGGCCAGATGATATCTGAGATATTTTGAAGCTCTGCTGGTATTATGCCATCTGGTCCCGCGGATTGATATGGTTGAAAGCCGTGTAGCGCCCAGAGTTCAGACTTCATTGAACTTTTTAGTTCTTATCTGTACTTGAGCCAGTCAGTTTTCCTATAATGTCTAAATACTGGCTGGTTGGGAGAATCATCAGATAAACTGAATTGAATGTAAAGGTGGTCACTAAAATAGTGTTCCGCTGAGACTTTCCAGTTCAATATTTTCTGATTAATTGAATCGGAGGCAAGAGTTATATCTAAATCTTCTTGTCTATTTTTTGTGATGAAGGTAGGTTCGCTACCTATGTTACGCACGATAAGGTTAGTACCTACTTACAATGTAATCAAAAAGAGACTTAACTCTATCGTTGATATCGCAACTGCTCATACTGAATGGTGCGCGAGTTACAGCACAGCTACACGTATACAGCTCCCACAACCGTTGTCCAACAAACCCAAGCCATGCAACCAACACGTTTTCATTATCATCATCTTCCACAATTATCTCATCAACAGTGCAGAATTAAAGAGCGTCTGCAACTCCCAAAACAGTTTGACAACAACCCCAAGCCAAGCGACCAACATGTTACCACCATTCTCGGTCAAAGAAGAAAGTGAAAAATTTCAAGAGCGTCTGCAGGTCTAAACAACAGCAGCTTGGTAAGAAAACCAAGCCACTATTCTCTACACATGGATATCTGTAAATCTCCAATAAAAAGTAACACCATAGTATTTGATTTTAGAAGAGTCAGTCGAAGTTAAGCTGCCACAGAATAAACATAGTTAAACATTTTGCTTGTTGTTTTATTAAGAATAAAATAATAATTCGAACCTATAATTCGCGTTGACATCACATCCAATAAAGAGTTCAGTTTTCTGTTGTTCTGCTTTCAAGATCAGTCCCTCTAGGTTAGAACCAAGCAAGGGCCCTACGTGGTCATGGGCCAGATAAGCTGGGCTATCCAAAAGGTACCGCAGGCAGTCTCTAGACTCACCATGGTTGTATCGCGATCGCTGATATTAGGGAGTAAAAACACATTTAACCCTAGAAAGATAATCATATTTTTTATGACGTAAAAGATAATCATACGTCTCAGAGACGTATGGCACTTTGGTAATGTATTTAATGAAACCCATGAACTTTTTAAAAAATATTAACGTTTTATTTATTTATTTTTATTTTTCAGTTTAAAATAAGTCTACTAATAAGTCTTAGTAATTTTAAATTATATACGATTAAATTAAATGCAAGAACGGCACACGTGACACACGCCCCCAGAAGTACGGCATAGCTATAACTTGTTACCGCAGGTACTTACCGTCGCGCCACGACTGTTGCGGGCAAGATCCGACCGCCGACTGAGTTAGTTTAAACAACCAACCCAATGCGGTTTATAGTCTTTCTAGGGTTAAGCTACTTTTTACCAATATACAAGTTCAAGGTTTACCATTGTCTGTTGCATACAGTATTTTGTATCTATGAGTCCGGAGTCCCCGAACCAGGTTATTAACAATCCATGGCTCTTGGATCAGGACGATATCTTCTCCATCTTTAGAAAGATGGATTAGAAGGGAGGCCGAGGCCATTTAGGAGTGCTGGAGGTTAATCTGTACTAATCACAACATTGATCACCACAATCAGGCAGAGGATTGCCACGTTGTTGTTTATGTCATCTGATTCAAATGATAAGCCCAGGAGGTCGTCCTTGCTCAAAGGAACCTTGTTGAGGAAGTCTTCCGTGTCCATTCTTGACAAGGTATTGTCAATGGAGGTAGAAAGCCGAATGAGAACAGCCTTGTTAGAGCCATCATCTTCCATAGGCGGAAGTGAGATTGATGATCCAGGGTCAGGGGTGTCAAGTCCTCCGTCAGAGGGGTAAGGTGGTTTGCTAGCGTCCAAATCGTCCTTCTTGTACACACGAAGTGTAATCTTTTCCCAGCCAAACCGAATCACGCCGTTGGCCTTCCCGAAGAGTAAGCAAAACGAATCAATTTCGTCTTGGATTTCCAGTCCATGGAATTCGCTTTCTACATGCATTTTCACATCTACGGTCAAAGTATTTTTTATGTTTTCCCCACAGGAAAGAAGGAATGAAGGAGCTTCACTTAACTTTATCATCATCGTGTCATCCGAATGCAGAAATTTGATATAAACGGATTCGAATCATGTTCAAATACAGACGGCGTTGTTTCCACTTTGTGAAACAGCTGCATTGTGAAGCAGCAGCTATTCAGGGAAATTAAAATGTGTTTTAGACGTATATTAACGAAAGCAAGTCTCGGGTTTATTATTTACATATGTATAATTTATCTAATTTTTACTTTCCAAATCAGGTTGTTTTTCTAATATTTATCCTTTTTAATGCTAGCTAAGATACTGACGTAATCAATGGTTACAATTATAATTTGTATTTGAAATTTCAAAATTATGATAACATTTTTTTTGGTTTTTTTATAATAAATTGTATTGATATCATTCTGTAGCATTTTAAAAACATCAATTTTTCATCTTAAATATTATTCAAAAATGCTATAATTGCCGGCAGTATATGCAAATCGTTCGCGTAAATCACATCGTCTTAAGGACGATTTTCGAACTACGGAAAGCAAATAGTGAATGGTCAAAATGATATTGCTGAGAGACGATCAATGTTACGGTATGCGAGAGTATCGTCGAAACGATCTTATCAGGCGATGATCGCCTTACGGAATGACCCAAGTCCAATGGCAAGGAGTTCTCTGAGTTTATGAGACAAAATGCTCTATCGGTGAATATATGTGAAACATAGAAATGGCATTACCTGATGTTTATTTTTCAATTGTGATATTAAAATGCATCAGTCAGTAGCACTGATCAGCCACCCGGCCCATTATTTTCCAAAGAACGTAGCTATACTGACAATTATAAAATTTTGCAAAGCATTATTGTCGGTGTGTGTGACTGTATTTATACCCCATATGTACGATCACGGCATCACATGTTTGTATTCTTATATAAATCTTTCCCAGTTCACCAAACACTGTTTGTAGTTGTACATTCGTATGCACACAGCAGACCAGAATTCTCCTGATACATATTTTCCGTTCTCCTTCAAAAGAGTAAACTATACATATATTATTATTATGGATGTTTTTCCCATGTGCACATAATATCACCCCCAAGCAAAGTAGGATCAGTGGATGATTTAAGAGAGAGACACGAGAAGCCTCGGATAATGAATACCCTCAGATACCATAACCAGACCCGGAACGTCAACGGAATACGCTATGAGAGAGAGAGTATGTTCCTGAAACGTGTGGACACTGTACACCCCAGGTACTACTCAAAAACTTGAATCTGTACTCGAGCGGTACAACGCAGATTTTATCGCGATCCAGGAGATACGATGGATAGGATAAGGTATGATGAAAAGGAAAAATTGCGACGAAAGAATGCATAATGTTTGGGTGCGGCTTCGCCGTGGGAAATCGGCGTATGACAAAAGTCATAGATTTCAAGTTTCAAGCTGGCTGAGATCCGCATGAGAGCTACATGCCAGTACACCTGGAGTAGCCAGAGTCTACAGAGAGCAGATGAGCGAGAGATTCTCCTCTGTGCACTCACCACCCACAAGCGCCAACAATATATGGAACCGATACCATGACATTATAAAGGAGATAGCCGAGACCACCATAGGTTGCCAGCCTCCCCAGAGAAAAAGCCCGTGGTATGATAATGTAAGCGTTTATCGAAAGAAAGTGACAGAAGATGCACACTTAAAAACGCTCGAGCCATGAAGAGGGAGGAGAAAAAGAGACGCAGTCTCCCAGCTCAAGGAAATCGAAGAGTCTAGCGATCGAAACAGCATCTGGGGATTTAACAAGAAAGCAAAGCAACTGGCTGCTGACTTTAAGACCAGAACGCAGGCTTTTCGAAGCAGCGACAAATACCTAGTAACCGAAGCGCGGGGAATAGTAGATGTATTTAAGCTGCATTTACAACAGCTGCTAAATGGGCATCATGTAGAGAGAGTGATAGGGCAAGAGGAGAACCAACGTCCTGCCAATGAAGAACAGATTTCACCATACTTGTATAGAAGAGGCCGACTACTCCGATGGCTTACCAGCTTACCAACTACATGTTATCAACAAACAAACAAACATCTGCCAGTGTCTTCGTTAGAGCCGTTTACGGCGATTTAAGAACAGGCTGGTTGGTTTTAAAGTTAATGAGGTGAAAACTTTTGGAGTAAACATCAACTCGACGAATGACACTTTACTGGAGATCCGACCCAGAATTAATTAGGAAACCGCGACTACTTCGGTTTGCCAAAACAAATCTGTGCAAAACTCCTTACTCGAAAGATGAAATGGGTGCTCTTTCGAAGCTTAATCCTGCAAGTCCTTCTTTATGGCTCCGAGTGCTGGATGATATGTAGGAAATGGGAGCTTATAATGGTTTATTTTGAAAGAAATATAGTCCAAATGCTAAATCACGTCGACTACATTGCCTCGACCACATCGAGCGAATGGACAATAGTGCCTCAGCGAAGAAGATTTTCGACTCCCAGCCCCCAGGTTCGAGAAGGCATTGCGGATCCCAGTCAAATGAACACAACATAGGACAACAAAAATGGCGCACACACAATCTCTCAGTTGTCTATCTCGATCTTTTAATTTGCGTTTTCAGACTGATTTTCAATCCAATCACAGACAATTTAATGTTCGGATTGTGTGAATCCTGTTTTGATTCAATCTGCATTTAGGTACATGGAATTCAATTCGGATTGAATGTCTCATGTAAACGGGATAAATACACATTAACGGCAGCCCGATAAGAACAAGGAATCAGTGTCATTCATACCAGAGTACGTCAGAGTGTAACTATGGACCCTTCATCAACCACGAGAGATTTTAATTAATATAATTAATGTAATGTGCTCGATACCAACCTCATAAAAATCAAAGTTAATGAAATTACAGCACAAATCTACTGAGAGAAAAACTTATAAAATGAAATCACGTGAAAGAATAAACTGTAGATGGTGACACGGGGAAGAAAGTAGCTTAATATTGCCAGAGGTGAAATGATGGAATTTGAGGGGGTACGAAAAATAATGTAAGTTAAGACACGGGTGACTGCTAGTGAAAAAAAAGAAAATATTCTTACTGATTTTATCCTGTATACGTTTACAGTATACCTTCTTATATCTTTCAAATAATTTCAACGCAATTATTGTTTGCACATATTTCTGGCATTTGAATATTCCTTTAATTTCCAGATTAGTTGCAGCAGCCTTAAACATTCTAACTTTTTGGCACGTTAATTATTAAAATATTTGATTCCTGGAATCACCTGTAATTCGCCATGGTTACGCCGCGCCGGTGCTTTTAAATCCCATTAAAACCGTAAAAAGCAATAATCGAGTACCGGAAGCATAGTTGTCGAGTCGATTCGTTGATTAAAAATAACTTCAATACTCACCGAACCCGTGGAGCATGGAAATAAAATAAATGAAAATACTCCGCCTCTCAAAAAGAATGCAACATTTAAGCTTTTTTGCTTGAATTCATTGGGAACTGGTATCAGAAATAAAAAAATGTTTTACTTTGTACGGTATCGCAACCATATAAATGCAGCTATCCGAGCGGATACTTCATCTGTGACCAAAGCGAAAAAATGCATCCTTCGTACTACGGAAAACAGGATATCAAAAATTGCAATCAAATCATAAGAACGGGGAATAGATTTCAACTCGAAATCGGCATTGAGAACGAAAGCCGAATGCCTAGCTTGTTGTATTCCTTAGTTCTATTCAAGGACACATTTAGATTTAGTTGCAGCAACAGAGCAGAACATGTAGCAATCATTTTGGCAAATAATTAATTTCCAGTCAGGATGAACTCAGACAACAGAAGAGATTCTTGTTTTAGTGCAAACTGATACGGATACGAATGTAAATGGAAAATACTTGTTGTGCTGGGGTTTGTTTTTTACCTTGGCTCCGGAATTCATGACGTTTCTTGTTTTATCATCGTAGGAAGCATCCAACTGTGTGCTTACTTTGTATAGGTACCTACCTTCCTTGGTAGCTTTCGTTGGAAATATAGAATGCAGCATATATTTTGGTCTAGATTTCAATACAGTGCACTCTCTCCTAACGGACACCCCTCATAAGCGGACACCTCTCATAACCGGACAAATTTCAAAGAACGGAATAATCTACACAATTTTTAATGTAAATAATTCTCTCATAAACGGACTCTTTTATAACCGGACGCGGACACCAGTTTTCATAGCCACAGTAGAATTTCACTCTCTCTTAAACGGACAAAACGCATTTGGCACACTTCGTTGTCTTTTATTTTGTTTGCTTTTTTTCCTTTTCTTTGCGCTTTACCCTTGATACCCAGCAAAAAATTGAAAAAAAAAACGGTAAAGAATGTAAACACAGTAGACTGCGGCGCCGACGGCCGTCTGTCGACTATCCGACTAAAATTCTAGTGACGCAATACGTAGGTTTTTGTGTAAGTGTCTATGCATAATTTGAAGCATAAATACTCGTACCTACATAGTTTCAAGTACATAATGCAAAAATGAATTTTTAAAGGCTTTGGCCCTTCTACTAATAACAAAATTAGTGTAAAGCTTTAATTTGTAGTCCCTTTCACTCATATGCAAAAGGACATTTAAATGAACGGGACCAATAATTTAAGTTCAACACTAAATTTGTTATTGGTAAGGCCCTTTGTTCTTGTTTATATTTTGTTATTATCCTTTTTATTACCTACAATTAATGTTTATCACAAAAAATGCATTCCGTTTTAAAATAAAATGTCATAGGTACCATAAATGCATATGTCTTGTTTCTTTTTTCAAGGTTGTCAATGAAGTATTTTTTCTCATAACCGGACACCTCTAATAAGCGGACAAATTTCTTGGTACCGTCAGTGTCCGCTTATGAGAGAGTTCACTGTATTTTCTTTAAGTAAGATTTAGTTAAATGTTTAAGAACATTTTTTGGTTATAATTTATTACAAGCACCAAAGGAGCCCCTTACAATGCAATACCTACAGAGGGCGGAAATTAATACAAGAAGATCGGGTTATACCTCTAAGGAAAGATTACGTCCCAATACGGGCTTAAAGGGCCAACTGTATTAAACTTATGTGAGTTTAAGATAGTGTCAAAAATAAAAATAAATAAATATTAGGCATTAACGGCCCATAGAGTGCCTAAAATCTAGCTTCTCCAACCACTTTCTTTGCGAAGTGGAAGGGACCTACAATTTTACGCCGAATTCGAACAGCTAATTTGAGAAGCTTTCATGACAATTGATACTCTTGGATGTTTGTCAGACGTTCGCAAGAGGTGGGGCGGTGGAAAAAAACTCAAAATGTTACTTGGCCCTGCCGAGCATTGAAAAGGGGACCTTTCGATTAGTAGTCCGACACACAAGCCATTAAGCCACTGCGGCCGACCAGCTGGTGTCAAAACCGAACGATGAGCCACTGCAGGCATGGTCGAAACAAAAAGTGTAAATAACAAATGCTTCTGGCAACTTAAGCAGCTGCTGTCATGCTGTTTTATGTTATTAATAAAGACTATAAAGGAGGAGAGGGATAGAGAACTGTTAAATTGGGAATTTACGTACGTAATTAGCCATTTCAATGGCTATCACTTAACTTCGTGAAAATAAACAAAACTGGATGTTGCGAATTAAGCGAAACCAAGCGCCCGGAAGGGTGGACTGATGCACATCCTTGTGTAGGCACAAAAATTACACCGAATAACCTTTTTATGAAAATTAATGATTTAATTCATTAATAGCAACAAGCAGCAATACGGTTCATCTCTAAATGTAAAACAAAAAAATACCTCATGAATTTGTGTGGCCACAAATGTGAACTCATACTATGGCAAAACGAAATACCATGCCCAACACTCCAATACAAACACCCTTACCGCATTCACCACCACCGTGTAAGAGTAAACCCTCACACTTCGTGGCGACGCGTTACGTTTGAACGATGAATTCCATCACCGCCCATACAAACATCCTCGAACATATCGTGAATACATAGACGACATCGTCCATAAGGAGAACCCTCCATTAACATCTTCTTCGACTAGGTACCTTGCCGTGATAGAGATGCTCAGTAGGACCCCGAGGATACCGGACAGCGATTGCAGTAGGGCTTTGCATGCATATCTCCGGAGGAGGGCTCAGAAGCTAAAGGGTAGTCAGCCAAATTCTAGTGATGGTGTGAACGTAGTGCGAACCGTGCGCAGAGATGAATGGCTGGAGGTTAGTCATAAACCTCTAACGAGCTCCTTCAGGACTTGGCAGGGCCTGTCGTATTAAGTGGTTACCCCACTAGAACCGGCAATGCAGGGTAGGACGCCTCCTAACCGACTTACTCGTGTGACTCAATATTATGGACAAAAACCAAAAAAAAAAAACAAAAGAAAAACTACTAAGAACAACAAAGCACAGCATAACCATCGAAGGCTACCTTACAAACGAAAGGCGTAGCAAAACAAAATGCGACTGGCGCCTGACTGAACTACAGTGATGCGGTGGATTAGACAAGCACTGCAACTGCCCATTTCGAATAGGCATCGCACGGCTTGCATTGACAGGTTGCAGCTAAAAACTGAACCAAGAATATAGGAACACGATCCGATGAGCGAGAGACAGCTTATTGTTCCCCATGGGGATTGAACCTGCACCGCACGGGTCACAAGCCAACACACTAACCTCTAGCCCGTCGCCACACACGGATAACGGTGCTAAAGTGGTGAGGAGCTCACAGCCTATGGAGCGATATTCCGGTCTGCCCAAAACCTCATACCTGGGTAACTCCAGGACCAGGTCATAAAGGCCAATAACCTGGAACCAGGAGTCAGTTGAACTCCTAAACAAAAAGAGGTTCAAAATTTTCTACTGCATAGACACGCCGGGCCTAAAGATCCATCTGAAGGACCATTCTAAAATAGCTGTAGCTAATCTATTACTCCGCCTGGAAAAAGGTGGGGAAGTCATCGCCCTCATCCAGGACCCATGGGCCATCATCAACCACTGCATGGCCTGACTTTGGGCAAGAAAGAGCAAGGAATAATATTAAAGATTTTCTCCTTCCAAATTTCAGCGACCCAGACTTCACTTCTATTGGGTCAGATTGCGATGAAAAGGGACAGCTATGGATATCGTCAGTAGTGATGGGCATAATCGAATGATTCCAATAATCGAGATATTAGTATTCGAGTGATCTAAATAATCGAATGATCACTCGAGATATAAAATTTCTCTGAAAATGGGTGTAGTATTTCCAAAAAACTTCAACCTCTTTTTGCAGAATTTGCAAAGAGCATAATTATTTCTGTCTGCTTCTTCATCTTTTTGAAAAAAATTCCAAACGATTGATGCACCAGGTTTCATTTTAATTTTCAGTTAAACTTAATTTCTATATAAAAAGAAACATAAACGTAACACAGTCTATAAAATAAAAACTACAATAACAAAATTTATAAATTACCAATTTACCATCAAAAATATAAATCCAAACTTGATCAACAAACAACAACACAACACACAAGTTTCGCAAAAGGAAGCAATACTAATACTAATACGAAGCCAACGAAAATGCAATCAGTTGAGCTGAGCAAACGGCTAATGCACTTAATCGTTATCTTATCGCAAACATGTCTATGTGAGTGAAGTAGTAATTCATATAACGTTCTCGAATGTCGATTCCTTTGAAGAGTAGTAACTAATAAAAAATAAATATTGAGTAATGCTATACTGTTTTTTCATTCGAGATCGAGTACGGGGAATAGGTACGAAAAAGGCAGCTGCTTATCATTCGAATGGACAAAATCAAAAACACAGTGCAAGCCATGAGAATGTGAGCTGTTATCTTTTCATACTTAAATAATCTAGAAACAGGTATTCTTCTCACACAAACTCACCGTCACCGTTGTAAGTGTAACTATTTTTTTTCATTCGAGTTATGGGACTTGGGGTAGTTGCGCATCATTATTCATTTCATTCGAATGAAAACACACACACAAGGTTTTTATTTTTATCACATTTGCTTTGCGACGAATGGGTTGACTTGGTATGTGCGTCAGGAAAGTGTGTTCTCTGTGTTTTATTTAGTAGTTGTGTGTGAGACATTTCGCTGTAGTGTCGTCGAGTCGAGCGCATGCTCATTCGAATGATTATTTAAAATGAAGAATCCAGATATGTCGAGATATTGGAAGAATCGATTATAATCGATTCAATCATTCGAATGCGCCCATCATAAATCGTCAGCGTATCTCCCCTACGACCACACGGGGGAAGTCTTATAAGCTGCTATACGCAGGACGGTACAGGCAGCGACAGCTAACAACGGTGGTTTGTGCTAATGCAAACGCAAACCACACCATATGGGGAAGTAGTGACATCAACAAAAGGGGTGAGTTGATTTTTGATTATCAAATTGGAACGAACCTCGTAGTGTGTAGCAAATTAATTTCACACGACAATTTTAACTTTATAATACTCGTACTTTATTTTATTAAACTATACAACTTATTACTCTAAGTCTAATATTATTTCGGTGTTGTTTTCTGTCATCGGCTGAGGGTTGAACTGCCTCGCTAGTGGTTGTACCGTGTTTATTTATACGGTTTGTCTTGGGGTTGGTTGTTGGTGTGTGGTTACGCTGCTGGTGACGCTGTCCGGCGGGTGATCATAAATTATCTGGAGCAGTTTATTTATTGTCACATATAGTCCTGTTGGATCGGGTGTCGTCCTATCGTACTGCGCACATGTGGCTTGGGTCGGGTGTCTTCTATGGGACACTAAAAGTGTTCGGCATCGATCGTGGGAATCGATGATTAAAATGGATCGTGGGAAGTGATCGCGGTAACTCGGCATCGATCGTGGGAATCGATGATTGAAATGGATCGTGGGAAGCGATCGCGTTAACTCTCCTCCTAGTCGGTGGAAGATTGTCCCAATCTTTCTTGAATACGTATGTGCGCTCTAGTTTCGGTTGCTTCCATGAGTTCGATGACATCCTGGTTAGCACGCTTAGCTTTGTAAACTTTGTAATATTTGTATAACTTTATGACAGCCAATATGGTTATAATTATGAATAGAATTGTTGATAGTCCCCACAATATCGGGTGTTCTTTAACTTCTGTTACATATGGTTCAATGTGGTCAATATTTGCGTATTTTAAATCTGAGTTAAATGAGCTTACAAATTCAAGTATTGTTATTTTGGATGGTTTACTTAATTTTATGTGTTCTAATATTTTATTCTTAGAGTTAACATATGTCTTATTATCTATTGTAACATTTCTTTCAAATTGGATTAAATTTATCCCTGCAAATTCTTTGTTATTAACAATATGAGAGCCGGTAATAACGATACTCCCTTCGGTGATTATTTCTATGGGTAAATTTCTTTCTTTAACCTTTGTGCAGTTCGCTTCAAAATTATTAAGCAATTCTGTTAAGCAGTTAGGAGTGTTAACAATAAGGCAAAAGTCATTATTTAATTCTCTTTTACATTTGGTGTTATAGAACTGTTTACGGAATTTAATTACTTCTTTTGGTATAATGATTTGTCCACCGTTTACATTATTACTTCTTGTTTTGTAATTAATACCCAAAGCAACAACTTTCGGATATCTAATATATATAACAATAATTTCGTTATTTTGGACAATAGTGAACTCGGATGCGTCTAATACATCGGTTATAGATACTTTAGCATTTTCTTTACTTATAATATTTTTGATTTCATCTAAATTTAAGATTAGCGTATTTAAAATTTTTGATTTGCTTAGATTAATTGTGTTTATTATTTCTCTTAATTCTACTACTACATATTTAACGATTCGAATTTTTTTGCTTTCTCTGGAAATTGGTTCACCATTTAATTTTTCCATTGCTTTGAACAATTGCGTATTTATGGATATTTGTTTATTATTAGATGCGATTAACTCTTGTCGCTTAAGTTCTATTTTTATTAAGTCATCGTGGTCTGGGCTACCGGAAATCCACTTCCACAGGGTTCCTATCTCGTTTATTCCTCTACGTACCCTATTCCTGATTAATAATTGGCTTAGTAGTTTATTCGCTATTTCTAATTCCTGCTTAAATTCGTCTGAAGGTTTTATCCCAACTGACATACTGTCTAGAATCTCCGTATATGAAGTTAGATTAATTAGGTGGAAAATTTCTCCGCTTTCTTTATAAATTGCGGCTATTGCATCTTCTACTAAAATGTATTCGTCCTTAGAATAGTCCGTTATTTGTTGACCCGCTGTGGAGGCAACTAGCATCAAGATTAAAAGCATCATCTGTAAAGTTAATTTCTTATATTATCTTTGTGAATCTGTCTATTATTTACATCGATTACTATATTCCCTAAGTCTCTCTTAACCTTCTTTTTAACGTATAGAGGTTTATTTTTACTTCTCCTTTGACCCGTGTCTACAAAGATTATTTCTCCTTCTTCATAGGTTTTATTTTTCCTACTCTTATTAAAATATCTTATCATCTTCTGTTGATGAAAACCTATTTTATCCTTAATTTCTTCGTTAGCCTTGTAGTTGTGGAATATGTCGATTGGTCTTTTGTCTGTTACTGTATGAATTGTTTCATTATATTTCCTAGTGGCTAGAGGCATAATATCTTTAATGTCCGTTAAATGCGCTGATTCTTTTACTATTCTTATAAGTTCCGTAAGTGTGGAATGGATTCTTTCTATGATTCCATTGCTTTTTGAGTGAGCGGGTGCTGTAGTTTTATGATTGATGTTTAAGAGATTGTAAGCACATTGTGCAGAAGGTGAGCAAAACGCGGACTCGTTATCGGTGATCAAAGTTTTAACGTTACCGAATATTGGTAACAATTCAATCATCCTATCTTTCGCTTCGGTTTTTGAACTTACTTGAGTGGTTATCAGATATTTAGAGAATGGATCTGCCATTGTGAGGAAGGTTGCATTATCGCAGTAATAAATGTCTGCGTGGACGCGTTCTCCTCCTTCTTCAGGAATTGGAGTCTCTCCAATTGGCTGTCTATTGGGGTGTCTCTCGTATTTGTTTTTCTTACATATTTCGCATACAGCATTTATTTCCAGAATTCGCTTGAATGCGTTTGGCCAGTAATATTTGTTAATGATTTGCTTGTATACTTCTTTAGCTTGCCTATGAGCTCTATTGTGTTCATTCGTGACTATTCTTAACTGTTCCTCCTTTTCCGTAATATCTTTTACTATTTGCTTGCAAAATATAAATTTGATTGTTGGGAATTCTTGCAAAAGTCTATTTTTAATTTTAGAGAATGTCTCCTCGGTACTATATATACCTATAGTTAGACCTTTCTCGGTAATGTTTCTAATTTTCCCTAGAATTTCAAAATCTTTGAATAAAATTGTGTGTCTCCAGTAACCAGGGTGGATTTCTTTTGAAATAATGTTGTTATTTAGGGCTTCGTTTATAATAAATTGTGTTTTAAAACTATTAACCCTTTGGTTTACTCTTTTGATTTCAGGTATAGGGCTACTCTCTGCACTATGTACAGTTCCTTCAATTGATGATTGGTCGTCGTTCATCATGTGTAGCTCTTGTCTGCTAAGAGCGTCGGCTACAACGTTTTCTTTCCCAGGTTTATAAATAATCTCTGGAGCGTACTCTTCTATGAATGCGCGCCATCTTTTAATCTTCGCATTTGGATTCTTGTCACTAATTGCGAATGTCAGTGGTTGGTGGTCCGTATATATGCGGATTCCACTTACGCCGTATAAGTAGTTTCTCAGATTTTTTAATGCCCAAACGATGGCGAGTAGCTCTTTCTCATTTGTCGCGTAATTTTCTTCTGATTTGCTAAGAGTTCGGCTTATAAAAATAATCGGTTTATTTTCTTGGCTGAGCACTGCACCTATGGCTGAGTTACTAGCATCTGTGGTAAGCTCAAATCTGCTATTAAAATCGGGTTGGTTAAGCGTTATTTGCTCGCATAGTCTATCCTTCAATGTGTTAAACGCTTTGATAGCTTCGTTATCAAACTCGATTGCTATTTTCTTACTATTATTTTGACCAGTTCGGCCGTTTTCTCCTCTGAGATATTTTGTAAGGGGTTTAGAGATCATTGCATAATTCCTTATAAATTTGCGGTAGTATCCAGATAGTCCTAAAAATGATCTAAGTTGGCGTAGGGTCTTAGGTTCGGGGAAATCTTTTATACACTCTGTCTTTTTCGGATCCATTTTAATGCAGTTGAAGGATACTATGTATCCCAGAAATTCTACTTCTTCCATAAAGTATTTGGATTTTTCGCTAGAAATTCGCATGTTTGCGAAACTTAATGCTTTGACTATTTCTTCAATGTGTGCCAAATGTTCTTCTTCGGTTTCCGAAAAAATTATTACATCATCGATGTAGACGTGGCAAATTTTGCCTATGTATTCCCGGAGTATGTCATCCATGGCCCCTTGAAATATTGAGGGTGCGTTCTTCAATCCGAAGGGCATCCGAAGGAATTCATACTTTCCGTTATTAACGCTAAACGCCGTTTTTCCTCTATCGCTCTGTTTCATTAGAATTTGGTGGAATCCACTTTGAAGGTCCAAGGTAGTGAAAAACCTTGCCTTCCCTAAATTTGCTAAAATTACTGCGGTATCAGCCATTGGATATTTTTCAGTTTTAGTGAATGAATTTAGTTTTTTGTAGTCGATCACCAATCTATGCTTCTTCGAGCCGTCTTCATTGAGACCTTTTTTGTCTACGACCCAGACAGGAGAGTTGTATGCGCTTCTGCTAGGCTGTATAATATTGTTTGAGAGGAGATTTCCTATTTCTTCGTTCACAAAGTTAGCTACAGATTGTGGATAAGGGTAACCTTTTGTCCATATGGCAGCGTCATTCGTAGTATGTATGCTACATTTTACGCTCGTGTTATATGGGAGAAAATTTGGATTTTCCGTAAACACTCCTTGGTATTTCCTTAAAATCTCTTTTAGCCTTCCCTTGTGATTATTGCTCTCTAGGTTAATCTCTAAAGAGTTGATCAGTTGATCACTAAATATCAAGGGTATTATGCCCTGGTCATATTCTAGTGTCGAGTCCCTTATGTTAATGTTGCCTTTTACCTTACGTAATAATTTGATGCCAATGATCGCGTCGTAATCTTTAAGTTTATTTAATTCGAAAAATCGTTCCTTAACTCCTAAAATGTTTATTTCTTGAAATGTATTAATAATGCTTGTTCCGTGAACGCTTTTTACTCTAGAGGGGATGTCTAATATTTTATTAGGAAATAGTCCAGGTTTGACGTAACTATGCGTGGCACCTGTGTCTACTAAAATGTTAAATATTCTACCCGACTTACTGTCCGTTCTTTTTATATATGGTAAGTCGTGCCTTAATCTAAAAAATTATCGTTTTCACTTAAGTTGTTCAACCGAGGGACTTTGTTTATAGGTACTTGGGCGCTATTCGGTCGCTCTCTTTTATATGCATTAGTACTCGTATTATTATAATTCTGTGTTGCGTTATTCAATTGGTTATTCGCGTTCCTATAATTATTGCCGTTAGGATTTTCCCAGTGTGACCTGTTATATTGGTTTTGCCGTTGAGGCACGAAATTACCACTAGTAGTGTCCATTCTTATTGGATAGTGGTGGTTATGGTTATAATTTTTTTGGGGAAAATAATGTGGTATATTGGGTTGTTGGGGTATCTGCCTCGGGGTTTGTCTTTCGGTGAAAGTTTTGATACGATTTTCATTCGTTTCTATTTCCTGCGCTCTAGCTAGAGCATTTGGAAGGTCTCCGGGGTTAAGTGCGAAGACGATATTACTGGCAGGTTGATTCAAACCAGTAACGAAGACTCTCAATGCGTTCTGCCGTGCTCTGTCTGTCAAGCACTCGGTTTGCGCCGTTCTCGGACCATAGGTCATAATTGTTTTATTTATTATAAGGGTAAGTACCTTTGTTACCTCGTCGTAGAATTCCTGCAAGGATTTCCTATTCTGCCGCATGTTGCTTAATTCGGTCTCTAGCATGTGCACTGGTCTTTTGTCGCTGTACGTCAGATCTAGTCGTCCTAACATCGCGTCAATATTTAGTGGTGTCCCGTGGCTTGTTAAGACGTCGTTAGCTTTCCCTACTATCTTGTTTCTAACTATATTCACAACTGAATAATACCTAGCACCACCTTTACACGCCTCGTATACTTTCATTGCGTTCGTTAACGCTGTACGCCAGGAGACGTAATTATCCCCATCGAAATGTGGTAGGCACTTTGCTACTTCTAACCCTTCCCCATCTATGATTGTAGGATCTATTGTTATATCCTTGTATGGTTCGATATCATCACAAGGGGAAAGTGAAGCTAACTGTTGTGTGAGCGATTCTATCTGCTCCCGTAACCCTGCTGTGGATTCTGCCACCAGTTTACCTACGATTCCCGATAGCTGTTCCGCTGTCATATTCATTTTAATTTTTTTGTTAATTTTCGTTTAACGCGAATTTATAAAATTTATAAAGTTACTAAAATTTAGTCCTAACTTAAAACACTTTAATTAACACTCTAGATCTACAAGGTAGGTATGTCTTAATATATAAACAATAATTGTATTTGTAAAAATTCCTTACGTTGATGAGGTTTTACTTTATTTGCTGGAGCTTCGGCTGCTTATGTGCCTACTTTTCCTGATCTGTTGGTCCACTTGATGTGTCCTTGGTTGCTTCCAGGTGCTTTACGTCCGCAAGTCTTTTTTGAGTTCGGTGGAGTTTGTTTATCAAACCCTTTCCCTCGTTGTTCAGCTTTATATCTGAATTTATTTTTTGGTTAGGTGATTCACGCCGCGGAAGGATACTTGTTATGTTTTCCTTTTGGATGCGTTAATTCGTAGTATATATGTACTTTTGAAAGCGTGTCCCTGCTCGGGCGCCAATTAATTTCACACGACAATTTTAACTTTATAATACTCGTACTTTATTTTATTAAACTATACAACTTATTACTCTAAGTCTAATATTATTTCGGTGTTGTTTTCTGTCGTCGGCTGAGGGTTGAACTGCCTCGCTAGTGGTTGTACCGTGTTTATTTATACGGTTTGTCTTGGGGTTGGTTGTTGGTGTGTGGTTACGCTGCTGGTGACGCTGTCCGGCGGGTGATCATAAATTATCTGGAGCAGTTTATTTATTGTCACATATAGTCCTGTTGGATCGGGTGTCGTCCTATCGTACTGCGCACATGTGGCTTGGGTCGGGTGTCTTCTATGGGACACTAAAAGTGTTCGGCATCGATCGTGGGAATCGATGATTAAAATGGATCGTGGGAAGTGATCGCGGTAACTCGGCATCGATCGTGGGAATCGATGATTGAAATGGATCGTGGGAAGCGATCGCGTTAACTTAGCATAGGGTCCGAAACCACTTTTATGAATATAACGAGCTGACCCGGCAGTATTCGTCCTGTCAAATATTTGGTGAAAATAGAATAAAATCTACTGTTAATTTCAATGAATTCTATTCGTTTTACGGAAAACTAAAAAAAAAAGTTTAGAGCAACGATTGTATTCAATTTAAGGCTGAATGATATACAACATTTTTTGTATTCTGCTCCGGAGCGTAAATGAGGAGTGAGGATGGTTTTCCCAACTCGGGAACCCGCCACATATAGACCGTTAGAAAAGCATGACATTTCCAGGTTTATGCCGCACACTTCCAGCGACTGCCCTTGTGAATTGTTTATGGTCATCGCAGATGCAACTGGGAACTGCATGCGGTTGAACTGGAACGACAAATCGGTTGAAGTCAAGTGAATCCACGGAGTTAGGCATTCTTCTTTCTTGAACGGCCCTTTCAAAATCCTTTCCACTATCACATTGTTCATTAGCTTCGTCACAATCACTCGGGTTCCCATGCACAGTTTTGGGGTCCAATTTTAAGACGCAAATCATAAGGTAGCATGCCAGTCAAATTCAAAGAGTTTCGGAATTCCACTGGAGAATTGACGACTTTTTCCTTTTCATATCTGCACTTTCACCCCTACCTCGTGCTGCTCTAAATGAAGCCTCTGGAAGGGCGGCGCCATTTTAAATAAAAGTGGATAGGACTGCTTCTAAACTTTATGTTGTGGAATTGTGTCCAACGCAACGTCGATTCAGCAATATTAATAGCATTTTTCTTGGCAATTTTCCACTTCGTTGCTTGTTCATTCACTGGATGCCGCTGGCTGCCTTCCATACTGCTGAACTCCCAAGAAATTCCACCCCAAATTAAATTCTTTGCAAGCAATTTCATCGAATAACTATTTGACATAACTTAATGAGAACACCAGTCTCCTTGGAATTAATGTATTCCAGCATCGTCCTTGGATCGATTCTTTGTCCCTAATGATCCCCATTAAGTACGCACAAGCACACACAGTTTAATTATTATTTGAAAATATTTGTAAGTTCGCTTTTGAAGGCCACACAACAATGCTTTTCTGGAAATTTATTTGCTTTGATAATATATTTACTACGCCCAGTATTTATAATTTATTCAGCTCGCGTTTCGGTAAAGTTACGCTCTTCGAGTACACGAAGGCGGCGCCGTACACCGTTGTAAACACCAATTTCTATTTCGATTCTTATCGTATGTGGAATTCGTTTCCGTTTGCGAAGGCGCGCAAACCAACTGCTACCACTACACACCACACGCCCATCCCACTGTCTCTGATGGTGTTGCCAAACATTTTCAGAAGCTGGGCACTGTTTTGAAAATTGTCGGCTTCAATTTTGAGCGTTAGGCGATACAAATTTTTTCCACGATTACATTCCTAAAAAGCGAAAATAAAACAAATAACTGTTTTTTATTTGAATTTTTGGATAGATTTTATTTTACGGGCAAAAACAATTAAACTATTTTTTTTTTGAATGTTTTAAAGGACTACCTATAAATAAACCCCAAAAATGAAAAAAAGGTGGCGCTCTTTTAATGTGAGTTTTGAGCATTTAGAGACTTTTGGAGGAAAAAATGCCTAGAATTATTATCAAAAAACAGTTCCAATATTTTTCTGTTTTTCTAATTTTATTAGTTGGTTTTTATGGAATTTAACCGCTACACCATGCGATTTATTCTATATTTTCACTACTCGCCGCGTTGACCTGAGAATGTGTTCGACCGAGATAGTCTCAGATAGTTCATTAAAACTTTAAAAAAATACGTGTTTCCTAGATGGTCTCTGAAGAGTATTAACCATGTCCAAGGTTCAGAAACCGTGTTATGCAATTTGCCGCAAATGCAACAATAAAGGTCACATAGCTCCGGTATGCCCATCGCCAACCAGCAGTCGTATTCCCCATTATAACAGAAGTAGTTTCTCTAATAATGATCATGTCAATAGTACGAGTATTTCGGAAGATAACATACTCTCGGTCGACGACTCAATGCATGTAAATGGGAATAAACTGTTTCTAACATTAGAAGTAAATGGACGCGAAGTTAAATTTCTATTAGATACCGATGCAAGCAAATCAAAGATAGGACTACCTGGTTTCAATGAAACTAACTGTCCTGCTTATTCAGAAACAACGCGTAGAATGAAATCGTATGGTAGAATTGAAGTGCCTTTGCTAGGTGAGGTTAATGTCAAGGTTAACTTTAATGGAGTTACTATAAAGAATTACCTTTACTTATCACAAATATGCAACATGGGGATAATATTTTTGGATGGAATTGGGCAGAAGCGTACGGTATGCACGTTAATTTTGATTGTGAGATTGAGCCGTGTGTCACTGGAGCGTTTTAGAAAGTGTATCAGCCAGCGATGTGGATGCACTATGTGCTAAGTATACCGATTTATTTTCAGCATCGCTAGGACATTGCAATTCCGTTAAGGCAAAGCTTCATATGAAACCGTCCGCCAAACCCAATTATTTTAAAGCAAGGGCGATTCCATATGCACAGCTCGAGGCATTTAAATTATAAGCAAAACGGTTAGAGGATGAGGGTATTTGGAAGCATATTCGGTTTAGAAAATGGGCTGCGCCAATCGTTATAGTGCCAAAACGTAATCAGCAGCTACGGATCTGTGGCGATTTTAAGATAACGATCAATCCACAGCTGGAAATCGATCAATACCCAATCCCTCGTCCCGACGAATTATTTCACAAGCTAGCAAAAGGTCAGTTCTTTAGTAAGCTGGATATGTCAGATACCTATTTGCAGATAGAGTTAGAGGAGGAATCGAAAAAATTGGCAGTGGTAAACACACCATTAGGACTTTATCAATACCAACGTCTACCATTTGGTATCGCCAGTGCACCCGCAATATTTCAGCGTACGTTGGAAGCAATTTTATCCGATATTGATTGTGCTGTATACCTAGATGACATATTGGTTACAGGGAAAAATATACAAGAACACTTGCAAAATTTGGAAGCCGTTTTTAAACATTTGTCGGAGAATAGTCTGAGAGTAAACCTTCGCAAGTGTGATTTTATGAAGCCAGAAGTGGAGTATTTGGGCGATATTGTTAGCTCGAAAGGTGTACTCCCAGCTGAGAGTAAAGTGGAGGCCATCAGGAAACTGCCTCGCCCGACCAATCTCAAAGATTTGGAGTCATTCATGGGTAAGATAAACTACTATAATTGTTTTATAAACAATTTTTCCCAACTAGCAGCCCCATTGAATGAACTTCGGAAACAAAATGTTGTGTTTCGCTGGAAAGCTCCACAGGAAGAATTATTTCAGAACCTGAAAAAGCAAATCGAGAATGCCACTTACTTACGTAGCTCATTTTAAACCCGAATTGCCGATCGTCTTAGCAACAGATGCTTCGTACCACGGACTAGGTGGAGTGATATCCCACATCAATCGAGATGGTACAGAGCAACCTTTAGCTCATGCTTCAAAAACGCTTAATGATTCGCAACGTAATTATAGCCAAATCGAAAAAGAGGCTTTTTCAATTATATTTGGCGTAACTAAATTTCGTCAGTAGGTACTTATATGGCAGACGTTTCATCCTATACACTGACCACAAGCCGTTGATTACGTTGTTTCATCCAAATAAAAAACTTCCATTGATAGCTACTGGTCGCTTAACACGTTGGGCATTAATTCTCATGAGTTTTACTTATGATATCAGATACATATAAGCCATCGAATAAACATGCCAATGCAGATGCCCTGTCGCGTTTACCAATGGGTCCAGATGAACCATTCGATGCCATGGAAGATTCGTACCAGGAAATAACTTCGGATATCAATGACAAAATTGAATTTTTTCCTGTAAATGCTAATGATATTGCTGAAGAAACGCGCAAGGATGTTGTATTGCACAAAATTAAGCATTATATCCAGAACGGATGGCCAGAAAGACTGCCTTCATTTGAAAATAACTTACTGCCATACTATAATCGAAGATTTTCGTTGACTGTTCATAAAGGCGTTATATTACTCAACTCTGAACATATACGCGTAATTATTCCTAGCCAACTACAAAGCAAAATACTTAGAATGCTGCATGAAGGTCACTGGGGAATCGTGCGTACAAAGCAACTTGCTCGCAGCTATTGTTGGTGGCCACACATAGAAAAAAGCATCGAATCAAATGTAAAAAAATGCACAATTTGCCAATCAGCTGCAGTCGATCCTCCCAAAGAATTTGTAAACTGGCCCCAACCAGAAAACCCATGGGAACGAGTCCATATCGACTTTGCCGGTCCGTTTTTAATCAAATGTGGTTGATTTGCGTGGACGCCCTATCAAAATTTCCATTTGTCATTTCATTGAAACATACAACCGCTAATAATACGATAAAAGCACTGTCCAAAATCTTCGCGCTGGAAGGAATACCGGAAGTAATAGTTAGTGACAATGGGTCTCAATTTTCATCGAAGGAATTCGAAGACTTTTGTCGTTTTAACGGAATAAACCATATACGGACAGCACCATTCCATCCAGCATCAAATGGAGAAGCTGAGCGATTTGTTCGTACATTCAAAACCGAACTTGCGGAAAATATACGAAGAGGAGAAGTGTGTTGACACCGCCGTAACAAAATACCTGATGACGTACAGGACAACGCCAAATCCAATAACTGGAAAAACTCCTGCAGAAGTTCTCCATGGAAGAGAACAACGAACCATTTTATCACAAACGATGCCGAATAGCAAAATCAATACCAGCAGATCAGCACGGCCAAAATTTGCTATTAACCAAGACAGCTTGGTTACGTGCGTAATTTTGCCAGAGGTCCCAAATGGTATGAAGGAACTGTGGTATCGCAAATTGGTGTCATTACATACTTGGTCCAAACTCCAAAGGCATATGGAAACGCCATAAAAATCACCTAAGGCTCAAATATGACGACTTTAGCAACACCACAAATAGTTTTAATACTGCCCTAGTATTAGCTAATACTAATCCAGTAACAGATCAGCATGCAAATTATCAAATAGGTAACTCAGAAGCGCTTAATAATAACTTTATATTTTCCAGAGATAGTACTCCTGAAGAGCCTAGTCGTGCTATAAGAAGTCCAATTCATGCCTCCTCACCGCTTTCCATTATCAGCCCGGCAGCGACTCCAATACGTTCAATTCGCATACGAAAACCAGTCGTACGTTTCCAAGTGTAACATTCGCTCTGCTCAGGGAGGTCAACAGCTATAGTGGGAAGGAGTGAAGAGTATTAACCATACACAACGACAACACTAAAACCATCATGTACATACCGTGCACTCTATGTATCTACATGCAACTACCTTACAAACCAGTTCGTCACCAGCTCTCATTATCGGCACACCTAAATTTTAACTAATATAATAAAATACGCTATGACTGAACTATTAAAATAATGAATTCTATTTATAACGAAAGGTTGTGTTGTTTCTTAGTCGTTCAAAGAACGTAATAGTCTCCATGTGGCGCTGTGGCGTGTGTGTGAGTTTAAAGTGTTAAACTACTAATCGTATAGGTCTCAAGTTCAAATCCCGCTGAGGACAAGTAACTTACTTAACGGGCTCCCGACCCGTAAAAAGTCTCTGCCTGAGACACTGCACTCTTCTATCATCCGCGTTCACGCTGCTTCCAATTGTCCAGTCCAAAGACCAGATTCGGTCTTCCTTGTCGTCTCGAACCGGGGGTGGGGGGGGGGGGGGGGGAGTCAAAGATCCTCTTCACTTGAGCGTTATTGTCCATTCGCTCGATGCGGTCGAGCCATTGTTATCGACGTCGGCGTCGTTGGACTACATCCACATCTTGGTACAGCTCATAGAGTTCGCGGTTATATCTTCTCTCCATTCGCCCTCCTCGCACACAGGACCAAATATCCGACGGAGTATTTTTCATTCAAAAGAACCCAAAATTAGCTCTCCTTTCTTGCTTATCGTGCAGAACTGGCAGGATCAGTGTTTTGTAGAGCTTACACTTGGTCTTTCGAGTCAAAAGTTATAAGTCCATTTGTTTCGCGAAACCGAAGTAGCAAACTTTGTGGAGTTGATGTGTACTCTTGTACTTGAACTCCCTAACTACGTCGAACCTGCTGCTATCAAAAGTGACGTTTTGTCCTTATCGGTGGACAGATATTTGTTTGTTTGTTGAAAGCAAGTACATTCGTTTTGCCCTCGTTGACTTCAAGGCTAACAAATTTTGCCTGTTCTTTGATCGCCATGAGAGCCTTTAACACGGCATGCTGAGATCGGCCGATGATGTCGAAATCGTCCGCGTATCCCAGTAGTTGGAGGGATCTGTTGAAGATAGTGCCTTCCATATTGACGCCGACATTGTGTACTATCTGCTACAGCAAAATATTGAAGAAGCTAAATGACAGCCCCGGAATCCGGTACATATTTGGAATTGTTCACAAGAACTGATTTTCCAGCGTCATGTGAAGCAACTGGATCCGTTTTGCCAGGGTCCCGAATTCGGCCATCGCCAAGTAGAGCTCCTGGCGATGAATGCTATGTATTATATGCGGCTTTAAAGTCGGTGAAAAGATGGAGGGTCTCGACTCGAAATTCATTGGTCCCTTTACAGGACTTGCCTTAGTGTGAAGATTTGGTCTATTGTCGATCTACCGATCCGGAAGGCAATGGTTCGTACCGATTAGTGTGTTGCTGAACGGGGACAAGTAAAATCTAAAAGTGTTTCCAATGCCCAGCATCTTGCTTACGTCTTACAATAATCCAAAAGTATCACTTGTCATGGGAAGGTTCTCAAATTTGCACTTCAGATTTGGTTTAGAATTGTAGGTCCCTTCCACTTCGCTCAAGCAAATAGTTTGAGAGCCTAGGTCTAAGGACCTGTATTGGCCTTTTTTCCCTTATATTTATTTTAGATGTTCTCTGTTATTGCAGCATGGTCTGTATCTCAACATGGGTGTTTTTTGATTGACTTAAGTGTTCATTTTGCAATGCAAACAATCTATTTTGTAGGTATCGGCTGAACACCGTTGACAAATCGAACATTTTCTTGAATTCAAACCCTGTTAGAATAGTTTCGAACTTCAAAAAGGAATCCATCACTACCTTTGCTTGAAATGAAACCTTTGGATCGAATTCCTTGCTCAAAGATATGGCATTTATGATCTTTAGTAATGCAAAGTATCGCTGTTGAATTATGGTTGCCGGGGTTTTGTCTTTGGTCCACCATCTTATTTTTCCGATGTACTGTAGCCGTCTCACGATCAGTTATTATTTCCTCGGTTCTGTCCACCCACACAGAATTGCGCTTGAATGAATCGTGAATAAATACACTTGTCGACTCCAAGAGGGCAAATAAAGTCTTTGCTCAAGTACAACTTGACGGAGCAAGTTTATGTATACCAGCTTTAAAGTCAATACACATGCGCGTAACAATGCGTGAAAATTAATTTTGGCACCTCTTCCCTCAGTCTGGCTTGAAGAAAAATACATCAGCCTGCCATATATCCTGCATCATCCAAAAAAAAGGCTGATAAAATGTTGCAAGAAACAGGCCTAACTTTGTTAATTTTGAGGATTTATAGTGGCGGTCCGGCCGATTTTTTTACTTTTAAATTCCTTTTTATTGATTATTTGCTCATATCAACTTACATACTATACAAAAAAGAATAAATCTGACTTAAAACTATCAGGAAACATTTTGTATAACATTGGCTCTTATGCAGATGCTTTAAACTCAACTGTAACCATAATAATTTGGGCCTTTGGCCAAAAAACTATTTTATGAACTAATCGTACTGATAAAAAAAAAACTGTATGAACTGAAACTCGTGACTTCAATGCCACATTGCATGAGTGCTTGCCTGAGAAGACGCTGGCTTAGGTTTGAATAGCAGTGGAAGTAATGGATTTTCGGGAAGAAAAACTGAAGGAAAAAACGGACCAGCACCATAGGAAGAAGGAGTCTGATTATCGGTTGTGGCGAACCGTGAAACAGCGCTGTAACTCCAGTCGTTGACTTTGTATTTGTAAGAGACTTGGTTGTTCATTCTTAACTTACCTTAGCTAGGTGGTTTATTCTAGTTATAATAACTATTCTGGGCACTCCTTGCCTTATGCAAGAAATGGTCAAAATCTCAATTGCTTTCCGAGCGCCTGCCAGTCATCAACCTGCTTACGCAAACCAACAACAACATGAAACCATCCTGGAAAGGCAGGTTGACCCATCCCTCCTCAGCAAGCCAACTAAATTCGGTGAATTGCTTTTTTCTATCGAAGCCACTCCGAGCTAAATTGCCAAATTACTGTTACTTTATTCTGTTCACACTGCTCTCCTGCAGTAGCAGCAAATGGGTTATTTTGTTGGGCCATATACAAGAATATATCAAGTGCTTCTGGACTGTTTTTTTGCTTTGACTTTGACGATCAGTAGAAAATCGATACCTATCGATACTTATTTGTTGGGCGGATTGATATTTACTTCTATTTTTACATCACTGTCGGAATTTAGTTGTTGATTTCTTCGCTCTATTTACTCGAACTTCGCTATCTGATCTTTTTCAGAAATTCATCCGAGGGAATTTTTATTGTGAAGTTTCCTAAGGAGCAGTCGAAAAAAGCTCCAAGTGTACAGACCTAATGGACTATTATTTTTAGAGCTTAAAGTACTTTAGATGTAGTAAATACTTAGCAATCGTCCGAGAGTCGAAAGGTTTGCACTAACCCCAGCTTTGGTCCTGATTTTAGACGCTGAGTTCCAAGAAATGGATGCAAATAGCACCACACTGCCAAGGTTCACTACTTAATTAAAAGTTTTTTTGTTTTTTTCGTATTTTTACTATTGTTGCTATTATTTCTATAAATTTGGATACCAAATTTTACGATTTCATATTTATTTCTACGTTTTCGTCCTTCTTTGCTACACAGCTCAATTTGCAGCTTTCCCACAAAATGTTAAGATTCTGTTACTCCAATAAAAAAATATAATCATTTTACTAAAAACAAACAAAACTTATGGATCAAAGTCAAAGCAAAAAAACAGACTTAGATGCACTGAACCTATTCTAGTGGCCCAACAAAATAACCCATTTTGTTTCAAAAGAGAATAAAGTATCGCTGATTCATTAACTATATTTTTTGTCAAATAGTTTTGAGTATTTTTGTAAGTAGTTAGGCAGAAAACTAGTTTGACAAAATTCGCCAACAGAGGGAGTCGTAGGTTTTTTTTTCGCGCATAATGACTTTTTTTTTAAGTCTATGTTCCAAAGCTTAGATATAATTAGTTTGACAACAGTTATTTAATATCAATGCTTACATAAAACAAACAATTATTGCATGACCACCAATTTTATCCTTGAAAATTGGGATTTCCAAAAACTTATAAAGGCTTAACTACATTCGGCAAAAAGTAAAGTGTGTGCACGAAAATGTTTTTTCTTTTTTCACACCATTTGGGATCTGTAGTTTTCTCTCATCTTTTCAAAAAGTAACTTACTTGAAAGTTAGGTAGATATACCTCTAACTTTGTAAGGTAGGTATATTGGCTTCAAAACATCCCATAAAATGTCACAAACGTCGGGTATAATTTTTTGTATGGTTGATTTGCCTACCCGAAAAGCAAATGCCAGAGAATTGTAGTCGTCTCCTGTAGCTAGATACCTGAAATGTGTTATGAAAAACTAATTTGATATGCTTGCATTTTTATTTGATTTTGGTACCTCAATGTGAGAAACAATCGCAATGCTTCTGGTAATCCCTTCCGATTACTACATTTCGTAAGGTGCTGTTTAACAAGATTTAACCAGTAATTGAATTGTTTGATTTCCATTCTTGTGTAGCAGAAGAACTTTTCTTCGTCGCACCGCATTATTTGTTCCAATAAATTCTGGTAATCACCCTGAGCTTCTCTATTTTCGTTTATTGGGTGAACCCACCATAGTCGATTTTTTGCCCGCTTATCGACTTCCTGAATAATTCGAACGATGTTCATGACATCGTTGGCTAGTTCTTCCAAATCGTCGCCTGAGAATTGTTTTGTTCCATACGCCATTGGCACTTTTTCGAGAAAAACGCATTTAAAGGTTTGCGTACTTGGTACTCCGAAACTGTGTTATACGATTTTTTTTTTATTTTTTTAATTTGAAGTTAATCTTATAAAGAGTTCACCTACCAATTTCCAAAGTTTTTTGCCAAACCGTTAAGAAGCCACGTTAATTAACGTAAAAGTCTCCTTTTTTGACTTGTGTCCCACCTCCTACATTTTTAAATTGATTTTTTTTCATACACGTGGAACACAAAAAAATGGATATGGCAATTCTCATCCAAAATGTATGAAACGCAAAAAAGCATGGAGTTGGATGCTACAATTTGAAAAGAAAAATCGATTTCATCTTTTTTGTCAAAGTTTTTATTCAAAAAATACAATAAAATAAGAAAATTATTCAAAGTGTTTAGCATTAAACCAGTGAGTGAAAAATGGCAGATCAGATCAGATCAGAAAAGTACAGCTTCGAGTCATAATGTTCTCGTCTCAGCTGCGAAATTTCAAATAGATAATCCTCTTTGTTTTCAAGTGAATTTCGGGTTTTGAGTGAGCATTGCACAGTCAATGTTTGGCCTGATGTCGATTTGATCTCAATTTGAACTCGTTCCATGTTATTCTTTCAATTTTTTTTTATAAATAACATTTGTAACATTAAACTAAGAAATATGATATCTCATGCCAAACAAATAAATCAGTTGGCATCAGTACAATTTGAATTTTCAAATCTGAC
The DNA here is from genome assembly GCA_949715645.1 of Portevinia maculata. NCBI lineage: Eukaryota > Metazoa > Arthropoda > Insecta > Diptera > Syrphidae > Portevinia > Portevinia maculata. The sequence goes on from OX454525.1 coordinate 277,383,669, forward strand.
ACATTTCACTCACTTGCCCTACCTCAAAACTAGGTACAGAAAAACTTGTGCTAAACTTATCTGCACAGCTTCATGGAACACAAATTGACAGAATGTAGAACACTTTGCGGCAAGTTTTTTACTCATGGAACACCAATTCTTGTACTTTTCTGATTTTTTCTGTACTTATCTGTGCAGCTAAGGTTCATTAAACACATCTATTGAAACCATATGTATTCAATGATTTCCTGCTCGTACGCCTGCAACTAGGTTTTGCGTTTGCAGCACTATTCATCACCGCACCGAATTCATATCTTCATAATATCGAATATTATCTACACAACTGTAATGGAGGTGGAACAAACCAATACTAAAATTTTGTTTGCGATCAGTGTTCCACATACATAGCTTTTCTTTAACACGAGTGCACGTAGGACAAACCAATTCTCAACTTTGTTAATATTTTCTGTATCTCTTGTCGCCGTGATATGCACGTAGAACAAAACAATTCTCACCAAAAAATTGCGATAAATTATATGGAAAATTTGTCCCAAACGCCAAAAAATGGTTTATGTCACAAAACAATTCTACAAATTGTTGATTTTGGTGGATATGGGACAAAGTCGATGTTCGATATCTCGGGATTGGAAAGACTAAGAGCAAAGCGAATCACAGATTTAAAAAGAGCATTCAAATTTACCATAGAATCCGTTCCTAACTCAAAAACGACAAAAGTGGCGTATGGAACAAAACAATTCTCAGGCGACGCAATGCCTGAAGCTAAAGAAAACATTTATGGGATGATAAGTTTTACCTGCGTTCATTACTTACTTAATTTGAAGTTGAATACATTTTGTTGCACTTGAAACACTTTTTGTTTACTTCCTCTTATAAATAATAAGTACAATTGTTTGCTTTATTTATGTTTTTGCAGAACTTCCGGATGTCAAAAAATAGTTTTTTGGGTTAGTTTTTGACTACCAGGAGGCAAATGCGTATGTGTGTGAGCTTTCACTTTTCTACTTTTGCACTTTTCCACTTGTTGCCGAATGTAGTTAAGGCTTAACTCAAACAATATTATATGAAAACGCCACAAATTTTTTTCACTTGAATGCTTGTTTACGGCCTTTTTAAAGATATAAACAAATAAAAATATTTGAATTGGTGCAAAAAAATGTAAAACTTTTCGGATTCCGCAAAAAGTGCACGACCCTCTGATAAGTGGTAGCCTGACTGTAATCCGCATCCAAGGCGCGCTGTAAAACATCAGTCTAATATATATACCACTACTGAGGAAGCTGATAATCGTCTAAAGGAAGCTAATCACGTCGGAATGAGCCACAATGAGCGAATGGACAATAATGCTCCAGCCAAAAGGATCTTCTAATATCAGCCCCCAGGTTCGAAATGCCAGGAAAGTCGGAATCTCCGTTTCGAACACCAGGCCATCGCGGTGGATTGAAGGCTGTAGTGTCTCAGACAGAGTCTTGTTGCGGGTGCTCGTTAAAAATAAATAAGAGCAAAATGTCCGCATATTTTATAATTTTTTATAACGACTACGAGGAACGAATTACAAAACGAAATTGTTATGCCGGCATTTTTAGCATTTTTACTTCCATACAAAAAAGAAACAAAAGAATTTACTGGTCAGCTCAGTGAGTGTGTACTCAATTCTACTTTTCTTGTGTAGACACAAACAACACATATCGCACGCAAACACATACCAAACAAATTAATTGAAACGTAAGAGAGAATGCACCTATAATGTGCGGTAGGTTTTCTTTTAAAAATCGCTGAAACTATACGAAAAACGCTACAACGAAGCCCATGCTTTTATTGTATTTGGTGGGCGCTAAAAACAGAGCCGAAAGCGCTGCCTTGGCAACTCTGGTCTCTGGTCGAAACGACGACAAGATGTGTATGTTGTTTAGGTACCTGTTCGTAATCAGGCGAAAACATTCTCTAATACTCACTGTAAAATATTCTGCATAATGTGAGCGTACATTGGCCATCGAATGATTAAACCGATGAATAAGGTGCTACCGGCCTATAAAAGCATGTATAGGTAGGTCCTATTAATATGCCCATTCAGGGAGGACGGGAGACCAAAATCAATGTCCCCTGTAGTGAATTTGGTTTTAGAAATAGTATGCCGTACCTCTGTTAGTGGGTTAGGGGTGTCACCTCACCAGAGAACTATGTATATGTACGCAAAATGTATGCTCAATAACTGAATGCGACAAACAAATTTTTCCCGATTTTTTTGTTTCTCTAGTTCCAACTGGATATTCGTAGAATGGATCAAAACAATGGAAACGTGAGCTGGGGCATAGTTGTCCCTATTTTGGTTGGAAACGTGCCCAATTCGTGGTGTAATTATTGTGAATGGTATTTAATGAATTTACATATTTTGAGTTCAATCAAGAGCAGGACGTGTTTCCTGGTTATTGGCGATATGGATATAATATTAGAGAAGGCAGGTCCTTAGTTCAGGGACGTGTTTGTTGCAGAACTATAGAAAGTATAAAACTATGTTAAACAATGCTGATGATTTTATTTTTGTTTCTATGTGTTTTGAGTTGGCACGGACGGGTCCAGCTGCCATGAAAAGGATCAATTTTCTAAGTAATTCGATTTATTTTATACGACATCTAAGCACAGCATAAAAATACTCGTAGTGCATACCCAAAACCCGAATCTCAGTAGCACTTTTGTGCATACCGATCCGGGAAATGTAAAAAAGTTGATTGGAATTTCTAGGAGACGTATATGTACCTACATCCATCCAATCGATATTATTGAACATCTCAAGCAGTTCTACAACTCAATAATCATGATCAGTACTAGTGTACTGCATCAATGAAGGCAACTTTCAATTTACCGTGGGATAGCGAGGCAAGACCAGCGTTGCCGCATCAACAAAACCATTCGTGAAAAAAAAAAAATGCTATTTTGAATAGTTGGATGCTGTGCCAAAACCAACTTCTGGATTTGAGTTGTTGAATATACAAGTTTTAGGGAAGGTAAAATATGTTTATGTACCTAGACCTTGAAATTTTTGCGATGCCTATGCTCAGAATATGGTTTTGGGGCAGCAACAAATGCAATATGCGAGGAAACTATTTCCTGAATTTCATACTATCGTCTGGTGTTACCATCAATAACGTTCACAGCCAACTTTTGTAACGTCAGGAAGACAGGAGGTTAGCGACTTAAATTTTCCTATTAGGGCTCCTCGGAGGTGTCTCTCAGAGACCATGCAGACATTGAATTCCAAATCGAGTTGGAGTCCATAACCTTGCAGGAGAGGAAGAATTCGAGAAAAAGCAACTACTTTAGGGAGGAGTTAGGTGAAAAACTCTCAAAACTCCAACCAAACTGAGGAAGAGACAAAATGTAGAGAAAGCTGTTCAAAACACAGTGCCATTACCAACTATTTTGTACTGACGAGCCAAGTAAACAAAAACCCTATCAGAAAGCCAGTTCACTGGTGGAACTCGGAACTGCAAAGAATCCGAAGCGAAGCTAGAAAACTTCTTTACAGTTCACTCACTCAACACTGATTTGGAGGAAGACTGGAATCTCTACCGATCGAAACAGAAAGAATATAAGAAGTTTAATCGGATATCGAAAAGTGCTTCTTATAGGAATTTCTCCGAAAAGATCGAAACACTAAGTGAAACTAGTAGGGTCGTTAAGTTTCTGAAAAAGGGCAAACCAGCCAAATCGGAATCACATAGAAAACCAACATTAAAACTATCCTAAACATAGTGGTTAAAAGTGAACCGATACGCCAAAGAAATCGTCAGATTCCTCAGTGTAAGCGTTGCCAAGGCTACAATCACACGCACACATATTGCCAAAAAGAGCCGCGTTGCGTAAAATGTGCCGGTAAACATTTATCGAATGAATTCGCTCTAAGTAGGCAAGATCTACCAATATGCATAAATTGCAATGGAAAACACCCGGCAAATTTTCGCGGATGCGAAGTAGCTAAAGAACTTCAAAATAGGTCCGACAAAATAAAGAAAACTACGCTACCAATCGCAAATAAAACCAAAAACAAACCAGAAAAGGGCAACAATAAAACCGATGAAGGACGAAAAATGGTTAAGGAAATGTTCAAAATACAACAACCAAGAGAAGGAAAATTGTTTAGAAAAAAGTCGCAGAACGCTGTTCCACAAACATACGCTGAAGCCGCGTTGCAAGGACGCGAACAAACAAATAAAACATCTGATCCAGTTTCCCAAGTTTTCTCTGCAATTCTCGCCTGGCTAGAAGAACAGAGCCAAATTAATAAACGTATGTTTGAAAAACTCGACAAGCTCGAAAACCAATTTCGAAGTAAACGTGCAATAATATAAATATGACAGACTTAGTTAAAATAGTGACATGGAATGCAAACGGCTTTCTGCATAAGATGGACGAGCTCGAGATATTCATTCATAAATATGATATTGATATATGTTTGATTTCGGAAACCCATCTGACGAAAGAAACCAGCACAAACATTCGCGGATACATTGCATATCACGCATATCACCCTTCGAAAAGAGCGAGAGGAGGGACATCCTTGTTGATCAAAAATACCATTGAACACTCAATTAGTGCAACAATTGAGCTTGACAAACTGCAATTAAGCACGGTAAGCGTAAAAATTAAACACATAAAATATGATTTTGCAGCTATCTATTGCCCCCCCACGTGCAACGATGGAAAGAATCGATTTTATAAGTATCTTTGACTCACTTGGACGAAATTTCATCATCGGATGTGACTTTAACGCAAAACATACCTTCTGGGACTCGAGATGCATTTCAGCAAAAGGTAGAGTTCTTTACGAAGCCGGTATGGAATTGGGGGTTGACCTTCATTCCTCAGGTAAACCGACGTACTGGCCGTCGGATACGGCAAAAACACCAGGGCCCACTTTTCACCTTGCACTTTGCAACTTTTCAAAATAATAATTTCCTGTAAAGGAAAAGTGCAAAGTGTTTCACCAACAATGAAAAGTCCCCGACTTTGCACTTTGCAATATTTGATGTTTTTTTGCAAAGTGAAAAGTGTGGGCGTTTCACCAACGAAAAATGTAACTTTTCATTTCCAGTCGTAATTTGAAAAGTTCCAAAGTAAAACAATTTAAATATTTTTAACTTCTTTTCGTCGTTATGACAAAATTAAAAAAGTTACTTAAACAACGATATCCTTTGAAAGCAGCCGAGCAGTCCATGTACTTTATGTATGTTGTCAAGGTTACATTTTTGTTAATAAATATTCCAAATGAATCGTGTCGACAAGAAAGATAAAGAGTTAGCTGTTTTGGAAGTGGTCAAAAATAAAAAAAGGAATTTTTAAATTTATTATGTAAAAACAAGCTTCATTACTTCGTTTACTTTTTAATTAAGGGATATTCTCTTTGCTTCGTTTCAAAATAACGTTGGTTCGAAAAACCAAAAAGAAGAAGCTTGGGACGAAGTCTTGTTTAAAACAAAATCACTTGGATTGGCCACAGCCAACCGAAAGTGGACTTTTGCTAAGTTTGTGCTAGGTAATGGGTTAAATGCAGTTAAATGAATATAAATATTATATTTTAGGCCAAAAGGAGCAATTCCAAAAAAACAGGAACTGGAGGAGGAAGAGCCTTTGTTCTTGACGCTGTCAATGAAGCCATTCTGGACATTATAGGCAAGGATTCGCCTGTTGCAGAAGGGATAAATTTGCCAGAAGCAGGTGGCGATGGATCTGACGTACCACCTTTCGAGCAAACTTCCCAAGCTCTTCAGCTTCATATTTCATCTTCACGGCAGAAAAATTCATCCTTAAGGAAGAGGAAACTTGAAGCTGAGGAGACGGAACTCATAGCTTTAAAAAAAAAACCATTAAAAATCAAAATATATAAAGCTACTTTGGAAGCTTATAAACTGGAAAATGAATTACGCTTACCGGAGTCAGAATTCACAAAAGAACTAAACAATTCAGAAGGCAGTCATAAAGATTCATGTTCCAATGTGGAAACTACTCGTATTTTAAATTTATGTGAATATTGAGATAAATAAGTTGTTTTATTTTGTTAAATGAAAATTCTTTCTTATTTTTAAATTTGTCGATTTATTTTAATCAGAAAAAAACTGTATCAACTCATTCAAAACTGCATAAGCGTTTTCATTTGGTCGTTCAATATCCTCTATTTCAATGTCTTCAATTTTGTGACTTTCTTCATCATCGTTGTTATCATGCTGGTAATTTAAACAAGGAAACTTTTCTTTCAATATGCTTAAAACAATTTAATGATTGAGAATGCAAAGTGGAACTAGTAAGTACTTACCAAAACTATTTTGAACGATTCACCTAGTTCTTTTATTGTCCTTATTGCTGTTATTAACCATCCACTTAAAGAATAAGCACTATCTCCTAAAAGAACTGCATTTGGAAATGGTCGGTAACCTGCGTTAAAATTTGCTGCCAAACGGGAATTTCTCAGCACCCTTGCATCGTGTACACTTCCTGGCCAACTTACGTTAACAGCGTAAAAGGAGCAATCTGGGCCACAAACCATCATTGTACGAGTATTTAAAGCATGCTTTCCATGCCTGTTGACGACATTTTCTTCATTTTCTCTGGGTGGATCGATGTTTATCATCGTCCCGTCAATACATCCAGCTACACGTGGAAAACCTCCTTGAGAAAAAACCAGTGAAGAATTCTCTGGCCAGCAAATGGTGTTTGAAAGAAATTCATCAATGATTGCATCTGAAACTCGGTGTACTACTCTGCAAACTGTTGCTTTGTTTATTCCGTGTATGGATGCAACTCCGTGGAATTGCGCTCCATTTCCCATCCAACGTAGTGTATAAAAAAATTGTTGCAAAGGATTTAAACACATATTCCTTTGACTGCTATATTGCAACTTATGTCCAATTTTTGATACAACAAATTCTATATTTGTTTTAGTCAAGCGAAAACTTTCCACTGTTTGAAAATTATTTGTAATTTCAAAAATTTATTCTTAATTTTACATCTCTTACGTAACTATATGTAACTATACTCTTCGTCTTCAAAAAGTCGTTCAAAGCTATTCATTTTAATTTATTATTTAATAAACCTGAACTTAACACGACAAATGGCCAACCGCAAATGAAATTTTATCTTTGCATATTATTGAAAAGCTTTGTAGAATTTGAAATGCAAAGTACAAAGTTTTTTTGTTTGGTGAAACGAAATCAAAGAATTCTTTGCAAATTGGCAAAACTTTGCACTTTTCAGAAAAGTAATTTTCACTTTGCAGATTTGTGGCTGGTGAAACACAATTTGCAAAGAAGGAATTTTTGTTTTACTTTTCAAAAAAATAATTTCCTCTTTGCAAATTTGCGCTTGGTGAAACGAAATTTGCAAAGTTAAAGTGAAAAGTTGCAAAGTGCAAAGTGAAAAGTGGTTGGTGCAATAGGGCGCAGACCTCATCGATTTCTTCATCACGAAAGGGTTGTCGCGAAACTCTATTGTAGTTGAGGAATGCTTCGATCTTTCTTCTGATCATTCACCGGCCATTTTGACAATTAACGGCTGTCGACGAAAAAAAGAATGTCCGCCCAGACTAACTAACATGAAAATAAACTGGGAATCCTTTTAAAAAATACTTTGAAAGTAAACCGATCTCAAAGTGTCTCTTCGAACACAACACGAACTTGAAGACGAAGTCGATCAATTTATTGACGTCATACAATGCTCAGCCTGGAAAAATAATCCCCATAAACGGAAAATAACCACAAATTGCGAAATAAAATTTCCGTTGGAAATCACTCAATTGTTAAAGAAGAAAAGGAGAGCGCGCAAAAGATGGCAACAATCTCGAGCTCCACAGGATAAAACCACTCTTAACTACATTTGTATTAAACTTAGGAGAGAAATTCGAGACTTTAAAAATCGTGAAATTTCTACATATCATGGAAGTCTAACTGCGGATAAAAGTACAAATTACTCGCTCCGCCACCAATCAGGAAAATCAATGGAGAATGGGCGAAGAGTGACAAGGAAAAAGTCGAAATATTTGCCCAACATCTGGAAGAAACATTTAAACCATTTGGTGGTCAAGCGTTGCTCGAATTTCCTCTCCTAGCCGTGGCACCTGACAATTATAGAATAAAAAGTGTATCGCTACCCGAACTACGCTTCGAAATAGAGAAACTAAAATTAAGCAAAGCACCTGGATATGATTTAATCACAGGACAGGTTCTTAAAGAGTTACCTAGGAAAGCTTTAATCAAGTTTGCCTGTCTTATAAATGCATCGTTCAGGTTATTGTACGTTCCAAGACAATGGAAGGTAGCTGAAGTTATAATGGTTCCAAAGCCCGGTAAACCACTAAATGACAAAAAAATCATATTGGCCAATATCGCTCTTACCGATAATGTCGAAGGTATTCGAAAAACTTTTGTTAAAGCGCCTACATCCGATTTTCGAAGAACTTCGATTAATACCTGATCACCAATTTGGATTCAGGACTAAGCAAGCATTCTACAATCGACCAGATTTACAGAATAACTAATGTAATTGAAAAAGCCCTAGAGGAGAAATAAATATGGTCTAGTGTTTTTTCGACGTCTCTCAGGCTTTCGATAAAGTATGGCATACGGGCTTGAAACATGAGCTAAGACAAGCTTTTCCGAAACAGTTATCTGATATCCTTAGTTGTTACTTATCAGACAGACTCTTTCGTGTAAAACACGGAAATGATTACTCTGAATTCAAAGGAATCGCGGCTTGAGGTCCTCAAGGAGGCGTTCTTGGACCGATTTTGTTTCTAAAATACACTAGTGATATTCCGCAAGAAGAAGGCACAATAGTAGCCACGTTTGCAGAAGATACAGCTATATTAGCGGTCAGTAATACCATTGAATCAGCAACTAATAAACTCCAACGTCCTATTGACAAAATTTGTGATTGGACATCAGAAGGCGAGAAGGCGACAGAGAATTTAAAATAAGTAATTTTGAAGATTTTGTAAAGAATGGCTTTGATTTATCTTTAACATGAGCTCTTCTATGAATAAATACAATACAAACTCTTTACTTGATCCTCATAATAATAACATTAATTCTGCTAGTTATACCTTACCTTCTTTTAATAATGATACCATAAATTGCTTTTGTATCGATCATCCTTATATGACTTCCTATTCGGGTCTATCAGCAATCCACCAAAATATTCGTAGTTTGCGTAAAAATGTTGATGCTTTTGTTGCGCATCTCTCATCCCTAGATCATTTACCAGATTTATTTTTTTTGTCCGAAATATGGATCTATGATTCTGAAATTCCTAATTTTTCTATTCCCAATTTTATATTCGCGGCTAATTGCAATGATTCGTATTCAGCTGGTGGAGTGGCGGTCTTTTATAGGTGTGATATTGTGTGTGCTGTGTCAAAACCTGATCTTAAATGTGCTGATGTAATTTGTATTAATTTTGAATTGTCAGGTGGTCACTACAGTTTTGTTGGTGTGTACCGATTGCACTCACATACTATAAATGCCTTTGTGGAGGAATTTTCTGTTTTTTTTGGATTCTCAAAGTTCCAAAAATTTAATAATTTTAGGGGATTCTAACATTGACATTCTGTCCAATTCTCCTGACGCTGAAAATTTCCTGGCTGTCATCCTTTGGATTTAGCTCTTTAATTAACAAACCTACTAGAGGTCCGTCTTGCTTGGATCATATATTTATACGGCTGCATAGATACAATGAAGTTATATTTAACACTGAAGTCCTCGATCTCAGGATAACTGATCATAGCCTAACCGCTTTCCAAATGGATAATTGTGTTTCTAGGTTTAAGGAGTCCCACACGTTTAATTCCTTGAAAATTGATTTCGCTGATCTTAAATCTGACTTAACCTTTGAATTTTGGGACGACGTTTACCGCGCAAGTGATCCTTCATTTGCTTTTGATTTGTTTTTATCTAAGCTTCAATATTACATTTCAAAATGTTCTAAATATATGAACAAAAATGATATGAAAGTAAAAAAACTAAAACCTTGGATGAATTTTTCACTGCTCAAAAAAGTTAATTTAAAAAATAAGCTTCGTGCAAAGGTTAATAGGCATCCTCAAAATACTAGGATTAAAAGATGTTACGATAAGCTTTTCAGTGAACTTAAAATTGAGATTCCTCGTTGCAGAGATAACTATTACACAAACAGACTTGCTGCTAATGTAGGGAATTCTAAAAAACAGTGGGAAGTTGTTAACGAAATCCTTAATAAAAAAAAGGAACAGAAGCTACTGTTTCTTTAAAAAATGGTTCGTCTTTAGTAAATGACCCAACAGATGTAGCAAATCTATTTAACGAACATTTTTCCAGCATAACCAATAATATTAGTATATCTTCTCAGTTGAGGTCATGTCAATGTTCTGTTGGCATTATTCAAGAGTGCTCTAACACCGATAGCTTCTTCTTTGAAAGTTTTACCTCCCTAGAAATCTATAATATTATAATGTCACTAAAATACTCTAATTCTTCATCTTATGAAATGATTTCTAGTAAAATTTTGAAAATAATTTCACACTATGTCTCTGATGTTTTGATGTATATTTTCAACCTTAGTATACAAGCAGGCGTTTTTCAGATGGCCTCAAGGTAGGAATTGTTATTCCGCTATACAAAAAAGGTGAAACTATTAACCCTAACAATTATCGTCCCATATCACTTTTATCCGTTTTTTCTAAAGTTTTTGAAAAAGGTATAAAATCCAGGATGTTAACTTTTTTGAATAGATATAATTTCTTTAGTGATGCTCAATTTGGTTTTAGAAATCATAAGTCGACTGAACAAGCAGTTTTAAATCTGTGTAGCGTTTTATATAACAGCATGAATGTATCGGATATCGCCGCTTCCTTGTTTATTGACATAACTAAGGCCTTCGATACGGTCGATCATATGTTGCTACTCCAAAAATTGTCTAGGGCAGGCTTCCGTGGTTTTGTTTATGATTGGTTTGCATCGTATCTAAGGGAGCGCAAACAAAAAGTTAAATTTAGGGATAAATTAAGCTCGGAAATAGTCATCAGTGTAGGCGTTCCTTAAGGTTGCGTTTTAGGTCCGATCCTTTTCTTAATTTTTATAAATTCTCTTTTCGTTCAGCAGTTTAAAGGCAAATTAACAGCATTTGCAGATGATACTGCATTAGCGTATTCGGAAAAGAATTATTTTAATTTATTTATTGCTTTCAATAGTGACTTAGTTATTCTTCGAAAATGGTTTTTCGTGCATAATCTAATCACTAGTGATAAAACTAAATTCATGATATTTAGTTCTAGCGGTTCAGTCTGTGAAGATATAATGTTGTGGTATCACTAACCAAGCTGCCATAAATACAATTTGGGTAATTGCAGTCATCAGTCTTGCGATTCCACTTACAAACCATATCAAACTTCCTCTGACGGTTGTTTTAATATTGAGCGTGTAAACAACTTCAAATACTTAGGTATCATTTTGGACAGCTGGAAATCGCACACTGCTAGTCTGACGCAATACTTCAATGGTGTTCTAAGACAGTTATATCACCTCAGTCTTTATTGCAGTCATAATATTCTAAAATTGGTCTTTAATGGTTTGTTTAAATCTAAGCTTCAGTATTGATTAACTTGTTGGGGTGGTACTCACGCTAATAAAACTAAGCCTTTATTTGTTAAGCAAAAGCATGCGATTCGTATCTTATGCAAAGTTAACCGCAGAACCCCTAGCTTTGAACTATTCAGAGGCCTTAAGATTCTTCCACTCAAGCATTTATATTTTTTTAAAGTTTTAAAAACATTTTTTGAAAGTTCAGGGTATTCCACTTCTAGGTTGTATGGGTCTTATAACTTACGTATTAATAACCAGAGTTTAGTTATAGTGCCCATCATATGAAAAGCTCACTTTTCACTCTTTTACGATGTCACCGCTCCACGTTTGTTATATATTTAACCTGCAAATCTGCGGTGTGAGAGACGCAAATCAGTCTTCTTAAAAAAATTAATATCCTTTCTCGTTTTGTTTAATCATGTTGAAATAGACTATTTATTAAATGTCGTAGTTTGATTTATCATAAACGTTGAATTGCATTAATCACAATATTTTAACAATTGCTTTCCTTTTGTCTTTATCTTTTTTTCAATACACATATTATAAATTGACCCCCATCAATTATTTTAAAAATAATCTTTAGTTATTTAATGGTCCATTCGCCGGAAGACAAGTTTCCGGCAAAAGAATGGTCCTAACTGTTTCAATTTTACTTTAAAGCTTCTTATTAAATATCTTTTATTTACGAGTATATTTTTGCATAGTAATAGATGTTAGCTTTAAGATTTTTTTGAAACAAAGTTTGAAATGAAAAAAAAAAAAAAAAAAAAAGACTTGGCGTATTGCTCTCAACGAGGCCAAATCAACGCACGTGAATTTTACTTATAGAAATGCAGACAACTTACCCATTTTCATTGATTCGGTACGAATTCCGTACGCAAACGAGGCAAAATATTTGGGAATGACACTCGATGCGAAATTAAAATGGAAACCGCACTTCAAGAAGAAACGCGAAGAGCTCGCCATTCGATGTAAACAAATGCACTGGCAGATTTTTCCAACTCAGCGTGCAGAACAAGCTGCTTTTATACAAGCAAGTACTAAAACCGGTTTGGACATACGGTATACAACTTTGGGGTTGTACCAAATCCAGTAATATCAACATTTTACAAACTCTTCAAAACAAAGTGCTAAAAAAATAGTAAATGCACCATGGTTTATCAGAGACACTGATATCCACAGAGACTTAAGTATGGCTACCGTCGAAGATGAAATAAAACATTTTGCCCGCAAACAACAGACACGCCTTCACGGTCATTGCAATAACACCATACTACAAATTCGAGACGATACTAACCTAGTGCGCCGATTACAAAGGATAAAACCATTTGAATTAGCGCAATAAGATGTAAGCGCGTGTTTATGGCGTTATTAGCAGGTGCCTCCACTAGGAAGCTGCCTGCCAAACGCGTATTTTACAGTTTCAATAAAACTACTAGATAGGAATAACCTAGTTGTAGTATGAAGGGTTTCGAAGGGAGGTGTTTTTTGTTTTCTTATCTTAAGTGAATCGCATGTACGATTTTCCACCTACCCCTATTATTCGTCCGAGCCTAGTGCTGGTTCCAAGTCTCGTGCTTTTAACCAGGATAGGTAACGTTAATATTACTATGGGTTGGGAGTAATATTAAAAACTCTATAAAAAAAAAAAAAAACTTAAAAAACCTTCACTGAGACGAAACTCTTACTCATCTTCTGGAGTTTCACTTTGCGGCTAGCTAGATAACAATTGACTCACAACCAGTCCTGATTATCGAGACTCTGTTTGAGCTGAGATAAACAATATATTGCGGAAGCTGTGGTAACGGGCGAGGCTATCAAATACGAATTTGCGTCGTTTGACGGCTTAAGTCACCTGGCACGGAAGGAATATACCTGTATGAAGACAATCTTCAACGCACCGTCCTAGCACTGCATATATACCAACACCTAACTATGAAGACAATCTTCACCGCTGTCTTAGCACTCCATACATGCCAACACCCTGGCGTACAGTTAGAGTGGAATTTATACCAAAAATTGGCAGAAGCTACTCACTCACCAAGAACTTCAGACCAATCAGTCTGACTTCCTTCTTGCTGAAAAGCATGAAAGACTGGTGGAGCTTCATCATATCCAACATGCCTATCAACGCAGGCCGCTGTGCTCAAACTCATCCGTTTTTAGCAAATCAGAGATCAGTCAGTTGTTTTTTTTTTTCTAATATTTTCACCACGGGACTAAACGCGATTGGTTTTGAATTTTGTCTGTTTTTTTTTCTTATGTTTTGATGTTTTTGTCCGATTTAAGGAGGTATATAATTAGTAGGTGTCACCTGCATAATTATTCATCTTGGGTTTTTGTTTTCTTATTTATACGGTTAGTTCACCTAATTTCTTACGTTCAAGTAAGCAAATAATTAAGTTGCCTTAATCTGTTTGGCCATTTTTTAAATTACCTTTCATTTCTCATAAATTAAATATTTAATTTTTTTTTCAATTACTTCTTATCTATTATATTTACATAGATAAGAAGTAATTGAAAAAATTCTTACTTACAATTCAACATTGCGTTGCATTTGTTTACGTAATTTGATTTTGTACTTCATTTTCGGTAGGGAGGTAGGAGTGGCGGTTTGATAAAGAAAAAACAAACTCAATTAGCACCGAGTGCCGTTTTGTTAACACAATCTCACATAAACCTGGGTAGGGGAGACTAAATCCAACCTATGGAGTTTAGGAAAGTTATCAGTTCCTTAACCTTCCGTCCTCACACATATTTTTTCTAACGCGCTCGTCAGACTGGGGTATCACATACCCCACCCCAAAAGTATTAAAAAAAAATGTATTTTATATATAGGTATATATATAAATATATGTATATATTTTTTTAATTCATATTTTTATTTCATCGAAACAAAATTCAATACGATGAATAACATAAAATATAAAAATACTTAAAAAAAACATAATTTCGAATTTAGGTTACAAAAAAAAAGTTAATATATAGTTGTCAATTAAAATCAGTCAAATTCATAAAAAAGTTTAAAATAATAGTTTTAAAAATTGTCGCATTAGGCTTTCTAATACTCTTTCTTCAATGTTTACTCCAATGTATTGTTTTAACAGTGGGATTAATGTTTGCTTTTTTAAACACAAAAATGCACTGTATTCTATGCATTGCAGTGAGGTATCAGTGATGATCCTCGCACATGGGAAGTCGGCATGTCACATTTTCAGTTTTTTTCCGATTACAGAAGTTATACAGTTTTTAAGGTTGATTTTAAAGATTCGAAGCTGGTTCATTTTTGGGTTCATCCCTTCAGCATCAAGGAAAAGCCTTTTAATGGATTCGTCTTGAAGAAAAGCCATTTTGCTGTAAAACTAAAATTATTATTGTCATCTACAGCAACTTCCTTTATGGCTGAATAAACCTCATACTTGTTTTATTAATTTTTAGTCCAAAATAACTAAAAGAGAAAAAATTTAACTAAAATAATATATTCACAAATTCCAAAAAATACTAACACGCACTGCACACTGGGGTATACGATACCCAAGCTAAAACTTCGAAGCACGACTAAACACTTTAAAAAAATCTAAGAACTGAACACCATCGCCTGCTACTACAGAGTTTAAAATTGAATATACATAGGTATGCCATGCTTAGGAAATTTTTTTAACGGACCTGCACACTTTTGAAATCTATTTGAAAAAGGGCTTCGTAATTTTCGTAGACTGGTCCTAGCCTCCTAGCTAAAGCCGGACAGGTACATAAAAAGTAAATTGGTTTTTCTTTTTCAGTTGTCACTTTGCAACTGCGGCAGTGGGTATTGTATGGGATGTCCAGCTTGACCGCATGGTCTCCTATACGCCAGTGTCCCTTGATGATCGCTGTTGTTCTTGCAGTCGGGTGTTGTTGCTTTGTTGTTGTTTGGCCACATTTTCCTGGATATGACGCATGTAGTCAGCCTGCTCCATCAGAGGTTGGCTTTCGTGAGGTATTCTGCGGTGATATTTGCCTTAAATGCTCCGAGCAGAATGTGAACTAGTTCCGCCAATGAGCAGTGGACAGCTGAGCCTTGCCTGGCCAGTTCATCGGCATGTTCGTTTCCATAAACGTTACTGTGCCCTGGAGCTGGAACCCAGATCAGTGTAACCTTCAACTTATCAAGCAGGGCCAGCTCATTACGGCATTCTAGTACTAACTTAGAGGATATAGTGGCTGAAGCGATCGCTTTAATGGCAGCCTGGCTGTCAATAGGTATAGTGATCGTTTGCCTCGGTGTTATGTTTGATTGAAGCTTGATTTGGTGATAGGCTTCACGGATAGCTAGTAGCTCCGCCTGGAAGATGCTTGCAGTATCCGGAAGTCTGTACGATTTTGTGATGTTGAAAGATTCCGAAAAAACTCCCGCACCCACGCCGCAGTCCATTTTTGAACCATTGGTGTACGTTGTTTGATCCAAATAATTTGTCACTTGTCGATTTTGTTATTCTGTTATTCCTTTCATATTTTTTTTTGTTTTCTGTATCAAAAGCAGGTATAAAAACATAGGGACGGGCTACAGTCCGCTTGGGCGAACTGTTGGATACCCTATTCCTATTCCTATCCCTCATAAGTGGGCGTGACAAAAGTCTAAGTATGGTTAAATTGTTAAGAACGCTCTACATATTTTGTTATATAAGATTTAAAGGATTTTATCAAAAAAAACGCTCCCTAGCTCAAACTTGGGTGTTTCAATAAAATTGTTTTATTTAATTGTGGGCGTGTCAGTAGGCGGATTTAAAAAAAAATTAACACATGAGCATAAAGGGCCCCTAGAGAGTATATATTATAAATTTCAGCTCCCTAGCTCAAACTTTGGATTTTCAAAAAAATTGTTTTATTTATTTGTGGGCGTGTTAGTGGGCGGATTTTGAAAATATTTATACATGAGCTTAAAGGGCCCCTAGAGAGTATATATTATAAATTTCAGATCCCTAGCTCAAACTTTGGATTTTCAAAAAAATTGTTTTATTTATTTGTGGGCGTGTCAGTGGGCGGATTTTGAAAATATTTATACATGAGCTTAAAGGGCCCCTAGAGAGTATATATTAAAAGTTTCAGCTCCCTAGCTCAAATTTTGGATTTTCAATAAAATTGTTTTATTTTTTTGTGGGCGTGGCAGTGGGCGGATTTTGAAAATTTTATATCCCGAGCAGTTTTAGGAGTCATAGATCATATATAAAAAATTTCAGCTTCCTAGCTCAAAATTCGATTTTTTCCAAAATTTTGTTTTTTTGAGTTTGTGGGCGTGTCTGTGGGCGGATTTCAAAAATTCGTAAACTTGATTATTTCGGGACCCTAGAGAGTATATGGTTAAAATTTCAGCTCTCTAGGTCCAGTTTAAAGGCCTAATTTTTGCCGACGGACGGACGGACGGACGGACGGACATGGCTAGATCGACATTACTATCGATGCTGATCATAAATATAGTAACTTTTAGGGGTCTACGGGCAATATTAAGGTATGTTACAAACTACGCGTCAAAATTAATATACCCCTAGAATAGGGTATAATTAGTAGGTACCTACATAATTATTCACCTTAAGTTTTTTTTCTTTAATTTCCTACGTTCTTTCTTTTATCTTTTTCGCCAATGAAATGCCTAGAGAAAGAACTCAGCTCTCTCGGCAGTCTGCTACTGCCAAGCGGCTGCGACTTTTGCGCAACAATGAAACAGCGGATGCAAATATGCATAGGTTGGTTACTTAACCAGTGATCAATGAACGAAACCGTGCTAGGGAATCGAGCGTTGAACGTTCTCAACGTTTGGCCTCACTCGACGAACCGACAACGGAAAATCAAGCGCTGAACGTTATCAACGTTCCGTGAACGGGAATCAAGCCCTAAACGTTCCCACCGATTAGTACAATAAAATGCACGATCAGCAATGAATAGAACTCACAATTTATTGAATTCTGTCTTTGCTTCTGATGGTAACCTTGACTATTCTGTGCTAAACGATATTGATATTGGTAGAATGAAAACTAAATGCAACCTATGCCAAGAAAAAAATGGAAGGCTGAAGCTCCTGGGCTGTGTTGTAGTGGTGGCAAAGTAAATATACCTAAAATTCTGTAACCAACATCAGTTGTAAATGAACTGATATTAGGCTCACATTCATCCTCAAAGCATTTCTTGAATCACTCCAGACAATATATTTCACATTTTCAGAAGACTTCGTTTGGTGCCAAAGAAATTCGATAGGGAAACTTTATGCCCACTTTTAAAGTGCAGGGTAAGCTTATCATTTGATTGGTAATTTACTTCCAGCTAAAGGTGCACAACCAGAGTTTTTGCAAATATATTTTGTTTCTCATGCAGATCAGGTATCCTTGCGCTCAAATTTAAACCCAACCTTGCAAATCGATCTTATCGACGCTCTACAAACATATCTTCACGATCAAAATACGTATATTCAAATTTTTAAATACAATCTCGAAATAGACCAATGAGTGATTTAAAACGTATTATTTGGTAAGGTCGTACAGTGGTTTTGCTATGGTCGAAAAATCTCTAACGAATCTACGGAAATAAGAACACAAACCCAAAAAACTTTGTACCGCATGAGTTTTTTGTGGAACCGGAAAATTTTTTATAGCTTCGATACCCCTATCATCTGCCTGTATACCCGCTCCCGTAATCGTAAAACCTAAATATTATATTTTCTTTTGTAGAAACATGCATTTATCTATCCTTAGTTCTAATCTATTGTCTACCATCCTCCTCCAAACTTCAGAGAGTATTCTAAAATGGTCTTCGTACGTCGTCGTAGCTATCATTATATCGTCTAGGTATACTATAACTTCATCGTTCCTAATCATGTCTGCAAATATCTTGTTAATGTGTCTTTGAAACGTTGACGGCGCGTTTTTCAAACCAAACGGCATTCGCAAGAATTCGTATTGCCCCAACGGCGTAACGAACGACGTATATTTTACCGCGTCTTCATGCATGTATACGTGAAAAAACCCGTTCTTGAGGTCTAGTTTACAAAAAATCGTCTTATCTACCAGTTTGTCTAGCAAATCGTCGATCACCGATATCGGATAAATATCTTTTGCAGTGGCTTTATTTAACGTACGAAAATCTATACACATTCTAAGATCCCCTGTTTTCTTTTTCACCAATACTATCGGCGACACGTATTCAGATTCGCTTTCTCTAATATACCCTTTACTGATATATTCGTCTAGTAACGAACTAAGTTCGTTTTTTTCGGCATACGACAAACGACGCGGTCGACACTGAAACGGTTTTATGTCATTCAGCGTTAAATTCATTTTAGTTTTAACTACCGGTTCCGCAGGGCGATCGGCAAACAAATAACTTGACTTAAACAACGTTTTAAGTTTTTCTTTATGAACGTAAGATACGTCTTCACCAACTTCTAAATCCAATTCTGAACTATCATTATCTTTACAGTCGATTAACAAGAGCTGTTTTTCAAAATGTTCACTATCATTTTCTATTTCATTTGAGCAAGTTGTATTATTCTCTAACTGTAAAACTAGTTTAAATTTTCCACTTTTTAGGAAATCCCTCCCCAAGATTGCCTCATAACTCGTCGATCCATCGTCTATTACCATAAAACTTACTTTAATTCCAACTTTTTATAAAAAACGACGCACGACACCATTCCATATATTTTAAGCAAACTTTTATTTAACCCGAAATATTGTTTTCGTGTGTTAAATTTATATATGGATATATTAGTCGGTATACACGATCTTCTAACCATACTTAACGGACTTCCGGAGTCTATGAGGCAGTCAAAGAGGATACTATCACTATTTATTATAAACTTAAAATATAACAACTGATGTACTGTTGACTTCCTCTTTGGCTTAGAACCGAGTTGCAAATATAGCACCTGACTACAACTCTTTGTCCGTCCACTTGTCTATCTTTTGCCGTTCTATCCGCTGTCGATCCTGTCTGCACCTTCCGTTGAGTGACTTTGCCGAACGCTCGAAGTAGTCCTGCCTTTGTGGTATACCACTGGACACGGGCATATAACCTTATGTTGTCATCAGAAAATCCATCAATCGCGTATTCAATCCATTCTTCTTCGTCCATTTTCAATCCAGTCGCCAGTCTCACTTTGTCGTAGAAATATTCACTGAAAGTTTCGCTCAGTTTCCACTTTCGATTTTCGAATCTTTTTCTCATCTCCATCTTGTTTTGTTTTGTACCAAAAACTTCTTTCAACTCCTCTGTCAGGTTATCTATGTCTTCGTTTAAAAAATTAGCTTGTGCGTACAACCATTCTTGGGCCTTGCCTCTCAATTTACTTACGAAAAGTGCGTGTAATTTTTGTTTCTCCACACCGTACACCTCTTCGACATTCCTTAGCTGTGCCAGCCACACATCAACACTTGTCGTTCCGCTAAAGTCCGGCAACATCTCCTTCCACAATCCAATTTGTTGCGCCACGTTAAACTCCCCTCTCGTACCGTCCGATCGTTTTTCACCACCTTCTGCTTTAGCTTCTGCTCTATCGTTTGCTTTTGCGATCCGTTGCAACAGTTCATTTTCTCTCATTATGACGTTTTTTTTATAATCCCACTTCTGAGAAATTGGTAGTACTGTTTCACTATACGACGCGGATTAAATAACGACACGTCCGTTTTGTTTTAATGCGATCATGAAACTGACGCTCTCTTTATTCTTATTATTAATCTTACATGTGTATGACTGTATGTGTATATATAAATATAATATATAATTTGAGTAGATATCTTATTCTCAATCTTATATGTGCATATATATAATCACAGCTTATGAATGTAGGTACATGAATATAAATATGGTCTGACAGTGTGAGTTGCATGCTTAACTCTTACAATAATTACTACACCATGCTGATGTGAGACCTCTTAACGAGCATCTAGGTGAGTATAATGCGCCAAGAGTAGACAAAATAGCTGTTCTTTTGATAGACGAGGACAAAGGTCTCCGAGATATTGTGTTGAATGCGAGAGATGGTCGACTTCAACGAGTCTCTGAAATTCACAGATCTTATGACCCAGTTCAATAACCTTTACTGTTTCCGTTTGGAAATGACGGATACTGTATAAACATTTCGCAACAGAATAGTGCTGCTAGATCTAAAACTGTATCATGTAAGCAGTTTTATGCATTTAGACCCATGGTGAAAATGGATGACTTTAGCAACATACATTATTTTAAAGGATTATTCAACCAATATTGTGTTGACATGGCGGCAAAAATGATTTCTGTGACGCTTGACATCATCAAAAGAAATCAAAAAAAATTGAGGGCAGAGGAATACATTCATTTAAGAGATGCCGTGACTAATGCTGGCAATATAGACGCTTTTAATATTGGCCAGCATGTTATATTGCCGTCGTCATTTACAGGATCAATAAGATACATGAATTGTAAATATGGGCTTTTTGCGACTAAGCGAAGGAAAAAATTAAGACATAATGAAATCGTATAGCTAGTTGGGACGTCATAGTTGCTAAGCGACAAAACGACGTCGCTCTGCATTAAATTTTTTTTTCTTTCATTGCTGAGCAAGGCAGAATTTTCATAAATTCGTAAGAAATCGAAAGCAAAGTGTAGGTATAACAAAACAATATGTACAAAACATACTCCTTAATAATTAACTGAGCGAAAATCTGAGCGGTTTAGCGACGAAAAAAAATTATAACATACGAGTATGAAATCGTTTGACGGTGGCCACGTGCCTGAGCCCTGAGCTATTAGTGATTTTTTAAGCTACAGAACGACGTCGCTCTGCCTGCAATCAAATTTGTTTCAATTTTTAAGTGTATCGCTGAGCGACAACGTGATAAATAATAATAAGAGAAAGAATGCAACTTTTACATTATTTCAATTCAGCATTTTAAATTTAACGAAAATGGAAGTATTCTCAAAGCGAACAAAATTCGACCATTCATTTCTTTGGTTTTGCTTTCAAAATAGAGTATCTAGTTTAACTAATATTTTCATGTCATGATAAAAAAAAATTAGAAGCAAATTAAACTTTACTCTTGTACGTGTGATTCCTAATTTGTTCACCACCCACAAAGCAAACAGTAAATACACGATATCAAGGAGTTTCACTGCTGTGTTTGTTGCACGCTCTGGGCAAATGATTTGAACTTTATTTATTGCTGACAATTTTATACTGCGTGCTGTGTAATCATAAATATTTTCTCTATCTACATATCGTTGGTTTACAAGCCAAAGGCACTAAGTCATATTTTTAAGATTTTTAGATTTAAATGCAAAACGGTTCAGAAAGATGATTATCATGTACTGAAATAATACAATAAGTCATATTATATACCGTTAATGAATTATTTAAGGTTTCACTTTGAAGGAAGTCAGAAAAAACTTATTTTATACTGGAAGAACGCACTAAGTTGACTTAGTGCGATTTACCAGTAACGCAAGACAAATTAAATTACTATGTGTTTAAAGGAAGAAAGCATTAACAAGACTTATTGCCTTTTGCCAGTTATCAGAAATACATTTTTGAATTTGAAAAATGACTTACGAAGGAGGGCGTTGTTTAAATGTATGAAAAAAGCGGGCGAATTCCAAAAGGTTTTCACGAATCGTAGGTGTCATTAAGTGAGTAAAGACGCCTGAATTTGCTATAAATCATAATTCAATCTTTTAAAAATGAATAAGAATTCTCGTTCGTGGGATTAGCTAAAAATAACATACAAAATACTTTGGGTAAGTTGTTCTGTTTTATTTTTGTTAGGAAATAATTATTATTATTAATATAAGTTGCGCTGGATCGTGAATACCTCCACGATCCAGCGTAACTGGTGGTGGAGGGAAATAAGTCCCATATTAAGTGGGAACTAAGTCCATTTTTTATGGGAACTTAGTACACATTCAAAAATAAGAAGAGGGAACTACCATTTAGAATTAGACAAAAAACCGTAAAGTGCAGTTAGTTATCACACTCTTTAAGGAAGATCGTAAGGTTATCATGGTGACATAAAGCCAAAGTTTCAAAACCGTACCTCGCACCTACTCCAAATCAAACAGTGACCTCAAGCAGTGGGGTTGCAAAGGGGCAGCATGCCCCCCCCTCCATATACATTACACTGCTTATGGAATTTACTTGCGATTTCGTAACTAATCCCATAAACAGTTCAATACATATGGGAGGCATGCCGCCCCCCTGCAACCCCCCTGCTTGGGGTCACTGTTTGATTTGGAGTAGGTACAAGGTCACGGTACCTATATTACTCTGTCTCAGTTAATAGTTATTTTCTCTTTTGTTAATAAAAATTTGCAAAGTACCTACTTGACTCTTTAATTTTATTTTGTTCTTAGTCGACAGTGAGAATTTACTTCAAATTAAAAGGGAACTAAAACCACTCAGAGTTTTCGGAATTTATTTCCCACTTTGCATTCGAAGTAAGTCCACTTCGCGAAAGTGGTTTTATTTCCCAGTATGTGGGAACTAAGTCCCTCAGTGGACTTAGTTCCAGTGGACTTATTTCCCTGCACTTTTCTAGTATCATTGCAAAAGTGTAAAAAAACAAATTTACAATAGGACAGGGGTATTTTTTACACTCTTACAATGATACTAGACCAGTTGCACTGTATCGTGAATAACCCCATAGTTTCGTTCATAACTGTTAAATTAAAACAGTTGAAAAAAAATGTACTTCGGAAGAGAAAAGACACGAAATGATTCTTGATGAAGCTCTGGAGAAAGACATAATTTTTGGTTTGTTAATTCAATTATTTAAAGCTTAATCAAGCATACAAATTAGTCCTAGGTGAAGAAACAGTGGGTCTTGATGAATCCATGAGATCATTAGGAGATGAACTGGATCAAACGTCCGATTTTTCAAACGAGCATTAGAGATCCAAACGATAATTGTGAAGAAGAGGTCTTATCAAGTGCCAACGAGGAAGAGCAAAATTTAGCAGTCAATGAAAATCATAAAATAACAAGGTGTAGGGAAATAAGTCCACGGGAACTAAGTCCACTGAGGGACTTAGTTCCCACTTAGTGGGAAATAAAACCATTTTCGCGAAGTGGACTTAGTTCCCATGTTAAGTGGGAACTAAGTCCATTTTTTTATGGGAACTTAGTCCACATTCAAATATAAGAAGAGGGAACTAACATCCAACATTTAGAATTAAACAAAAAACTGTAAAGTGCAGTTAGTTATCACACTCTTTAAGCAAAGTCTTAAGCTTATCATGGTGACATAAAGCCAAAGTTTCAAAACCGTACCTCGCACCTACTCCAAATCAAACAGTGACCCCAAGCAGGGGGTTTGCACGGGGGCAGCATGCTCCCCGATATGCATTACACTATTTATGGAATCTACTTGCGATTTCGTAACTAATCTCATAAACAGTGCAATGCATATGGGGGGCCATGCTGCCCCCCTGAAACCCCCCTGCTTGGGGTCACTGTTTGATTTGGAGTAGGTGCGAGGTCACGGTACCTATATTACTCTGTCTCAGTTAGAAGTTAATTTCTATTTTGTTAATAAAAATTGCAAAGTACATACTTAACTCTTTAATTTTATTTTGTTCTTAGTCGACAGTGAGAATTTACTTCACATTAAAAGGGAACTAAAACCACTCAGAGTTTTGGGAATTTATTTCCCACCTTACATGGGAACTAAGTCCACTTCGCGAAAGTGGTTTTATTTCCCACTTAATGGGAACTAAGTCCCTCAGTGGACTTAGTTCCCGTGGACTTATTTCCCTGCACCAAATAACAACAGACACGAGAAAGAAAAACCTGAATGAATAACATAATATGCTTACATGAGCTGGGCTGCCCAAGAAAATCAAAATAAAAACTGGATGAACTGAAACTCGTGGTTTCAATGGTACAGTGCATGAGTGCTTGCTAGAGAAGACGCTGGTCTAGGTTCGAATCCCAGTGAAAGTAAAATGAATTTTCGGGATAAAAGGAAAAAACACAGACCAGTACCATAAAAAAAAGGAGTCTGATGATCGGTTGTGGCGAACCGTGAAACAGCGCTGTAACTCCAGCCGTCCAATTCACGTGGTAGGGATTGTAAGGAATATGGTTGTTCATTCGAAACAATGTAAAAAAAAACTCAAAACCTCATGGAAATGTGTAAAAAAGAGTCATTCCCGAAATTTTTCACTCTTGGTTTTCATCATTACCATCACAATCAAACGCAAAAGATTACCTTCCAGGACCAGATGTTTTAGATGAAAGTGATAATTGATATCTGTCTTTGATGCGCAATTATTTTCAAACAATTCTTCTTTTATTTCTATTTTTTATTCTTTTACGTTTGTTATTTTGCTTATATACCTAAAATAAAGCTTTTGTGTTTACTTTTGGGCTATAATCATGTTGTTTCCATTTATTGGTGTTTCTCAAAAAGTATTAAATACGAACATATACTTGCAAATTATTGCCGGCAAAACGCGCTATGTCAGCTAATTTTTAGCTTTTGCTCAAATATGTAATTATCATATTGGTTTGTCAAAAACGAAAAAAAAAATTTGAAAAAAATGTCATAATGTCAATTTTGTATTTAATGGGATCATTGACAAATAAAAGTTAATATTGAATTTTCACAAGAGAATGAATCTTAATAATTGATTTACTCAAAACTATGTTTTTTGACTTAGTGCTTTTGGCTTGTAAACCGACGATATGTTTGATTTAGAAGCCATACAATCTTTGAGAATTGTGTTATTTGCTGGCGGCAAGCTTAGTGGTATTCAGGTGCAAATGCCAATGCGAAAATTAATATACTCGAAAGAACATTCACATTAGCTGCGTTTTTTTGCACGCGGATATAGGATTGGCATAAAAGAACGACCATCGCCGCCTAAGAATTCATCAAAAAAAACTTGGCAGGACACATGAACCTATGACATGCACCGTGACTCAGCTCTAAGTTGTAGTTAAGAAATTTGTATTGAAAATCCTGAAATTGAAAAATATATACTTCCTCCAAATGAAATACATGCAAACATATTATAAAAATATAAAAAACCATTTCACATTAACAGATTTGCTAAATTCAATTACCCTTATAATAAAGTTGGAAAAATAATAATAATAAAATCACGAATAAAATATTCGGCGGAATGTGTCACTGGTCGGTGGGATGTCAAACTTTGACATTGCCTGAAAAATGCATCACACCAATTCATCAGAAACGAAGGAAATGGATTTTGGAAGCACTGTTTATCCCCGCTAAAGTTAGCGTATATAGCGACTTTGCAATAAAATGCAAAAAATATCCTCAAAATAAAAATTTAAAAAAATATTACAGTAAACTATGCAAAATAACTAAGACTATGGTATCTGATGCACGTGACTCGCACTATACTAATCGTTTAAATCGATTTATAGGAAACCCAAAGAACGAATGGAGAGAAGTAAATAGTATTTTGGGAAAACAAGCGAAGACTAATGATATTCCTAATATAGACACTGTTAGTGCCTCTACATCGGACCCTTGCTTAATAGCAAACAAATTCAACGAATATTTTGTTAGCATTTCCGAGACTTTAAAACCCTCTGTACTACTTCACAGCAGCTGCAACTGCAATATTTCATCGAATCTGAATGAAGAAAGAATGCAAGTTAATAGTTTTTGTTTTCAACCGTGTGGTATTATTGATATAGTATGTTATCTTTGCAACCTCAGTGTAAAGCACGGAAAGTATCCTAACTCATTAAAATGCGCAGAAGTTATTCCACTATTTAAGAAAGGAGATAGCAAAAATATAAGTAACTATAGACCCATTTCATTGCTTCCAATGTTTTCGAAACTTTTTGAAAAGTTAATGAAGATACGTATGCTGTCATTCCTGGACAAACATAATTTTTTTTCTCAGGATCAATTTGGTTTTAGGCAAGGTAGATCCACAGAAGATGCGATGCTCAAAGTTTGCTGTGATTTGTTTAGTGGAATTGATAGAAGTCAGTCAACAATGGCCCTTTTTATTGACTTGACGAAAGCATTTGACATGATTGATCACGAAATACTTCTATGCAAGATTTATAAAGCAGGTTTTAGAGGAATGATATACAATTGGTTTAAGTCGTACTTGATGGACAGGGAGCAAAGGGTGTTAGTTAACGGTTTGTTCAGCTCTACACTTAAGCTTATAAATGGCGTTCCGCAAGGATCCGTGTTGGGTCCTATACTTTTCCTGATCTACATCAACTCTCTTTTCGATCAGTGTCTGTCTCTCTATTTTTGAGTGCATTACAAAAATTAACGAAGACCTTCAACTGCTAAGTGAAAAAACAAAAATGATGGGCTTTAAACTATCAAGTGATGTTACAAACGACTTTGAAATTTTTTTCCACTCATACGACTGTAAGAAGTTTTGCTTACCATTACATAGTTGTGGAAGATACAACTTCTTGAGCAGTCTTCCATGGTCAAGTAACTGCTTCAGAGTTGAACCTGCAGATTCTTTTAAATAACTAGGTGTTAGTATCGATACAAATCTAAATTGGAAGGTCCATGTCCAGTCATTGAAAACTTATATGATGCATGTAACTCGTAAGTTATATCTTTTAAAACCATACTGCTCTCGGAAAGTGCTCTTGATGATTTATTACGGTCTTGTCAATTCAAAACTACAGTACGGCATTGTGAGTTGGGGAGGTTCTTATATGAACACTCTTGGATCCCTTTTGATTGCTCAAAAGCATATAATCCGAATTATGACTAACAAAAATCGTCTTACTGAAAGCTGGCCTCTTTTCTGTAATCTCCGTATTTTACCGTTGAGACATCTCTATGTTTTTAAAGTTTTAAACAAAGTGGTAATATTCCCAGTAGAAGCTCGTCAATATACAACCTATGGGTTAATAATATGGCACTTGTTGAAAATCTAATCGCACACAAAACACATTTTATGAAATTTTATTTAGTGGCACCAAGGATTTATAATAACCTTCCGATATCCATACGAAACACTCACAACATTCAATCTTTCTTGAAAAAAGTCAAAGAATGGCTCTTTACTATTGACACTAAGTTTGTTGAATTATTATTGAAAGTAATTACCTAGTAATCTTTAAATTACAAAACGATTCGATTTTTCTCAAAAAAATAAAAAGATATGTAAATATTAAAAACATTGAATTAAGAATTGGCTGATAGTACCCCATGTCAGTTATTCTTCCTAGTTTTAAACATTTTTTTTGGCGGTGATTTAACACTGGCTCTTAGAGTTACAGAATGGCCGATATTTTATTCTAATTTAAATTATAATATCTAATTGTTCTTTTAACTATTTATAAGTGGAAAAATGAATAAAAATTTTGAACTTTAAAAAAAAAAAAAAAAAGTTGTTGTATTTTACATGCAAATTTCAAATTATCCCTATATCCGCGTGCAAAAAAACAGGGCTATTATTTGGTAGTAAGTACTTAACAATGGCATTTTTGCAACTAATAGCTCGGCGATGACGATCAGTAAATGGTCAGCCTTAACCCTAGAAAGATAATCTACGTCTGCAATGTTGTAAGTTGAATCAAAAATAAAAGACGATGTGCCTCGCTTGAGATTATTAACTAAACTAATATACATACTAATGAGAATTCATTTACTTAAATACTATGCATGTATGCATGTACATATTAGAGCTGTGTAATACTATTAGAGAGTAAGTGGGTACATTTATGTTTTCCACTTACATACTTTCAAATATACAACATGTCCTTCCAATTAGATTGTGTTTTATTATTACTATTTTTTTTCTCTTTTATTTTATCTTACATTCTAACCCCTAATGCATAAAAAAAACTATCGATATGTCAGGATTCAAATACGAGATCAGAAGCAAGATGTTTATAGGTATGTAGTGTTACCATTCATGTGCTATGTTTTACAATTTGTTTCCCTGATCTCAAAGTCAAAGTATCTTTTGGCAGTTCGCAAGTCTTTTCTGAGCAGTTTGGTGGAATATTCGTGTTGTCAGAGAGCAAATCTCTTTGATTGCGACGGTATTGTCTTCCTTGAGTATCTTCAACTACAAATGATCTGGGCATCTCGGATACCTGTACTGCTTTCCCCTTTCTCCATGTTTCATTCGGAAGTTTTTTGAATAAAATTGTTTCGTTTTGTTTTATTTCTGGACGGTTCTTGGCATGTTTGTCATGATTCAATTTCATTTTTGTTTGATATTCGCTAACTTGCTGTCTATATAATACCTCATCAATGACCTTGGGCTTAAGTTCTGATTTTATTATTGGAAGTCTTGTCCTAATTTTTCGTAACATCAACAGTTGAGATGGGGAATAGGTAAACTGTGGTGTTGTTCGAAGACCAAGAAGACCTAAGTACGGATCAGAATTAGTCTTACTGCACTTTGTTAATAACATCTTGACCGTCTGAATTGATCTTTCAACCAGACCATTCGATCTCGGATAATATGGACTACTCGTAACGTGTTCAAATTTCCAGTTCCTAGTAAACTCTTTGAACTCTTCGGAGTTGAAAGGTGGTCCATTATCAGACATTATCTCTGACGGTATACCATGTCGTGCGAATATTGACTTCAGATTTATTATGATCTCGTCAGCTTTTGAAGACTTCAACTTAGCTATTTCAATGAACTTGGAATAATAGTCCGGTAATAAAAGGTACAACTCCTTTTTCCATTCAAAAAGATCGAGACATACTTTTTGGAATGGAAGATCCGGTAACGCATGAGGGATAAGTGGCTGTTTGCAATTGATGTTTAGATATTTTTTGCATGTTTCACAATTTTCGACTGATTTTTGAATGTCTTCATTCATACGTAGCCAAAACACCAACCCTCTTGCGCGTTTCTTACTTTTTTCTATTACTGAGTGTCCATCGTGAATATATTCCAGAATAATGGGTGTTAGTTTCGCTGGAATGACTAACGCTTGACCTTTAAAAATTAGTTTATCTATGAGGGATAGCTCATGTCTGTAATTTCAAAAGGGCTGCAAATCTAACTTCACTTTCTTTTTTATTTCAGGCCATTGGCCATTAATGAAAGACGATAACTTTTGCATGTTTTCATCTTCCGAAATAGCATCTAAAATTCTTTTTAGCATTGCTTGTGATATGGCAAGATTTGTCTTTATAAGACCGACATGAATTTTGATTTGTCTATCTAACTTGCTCTCCTCTTTATGACTTAATGGAGCTCTTGACAACATATCTGCGACTAATAATTTTTTCCCTGGTTTGTATGTGACCTCGAAATCGTAGGCTTGCAGACGAAGCATCATTCGTTGCAACCTAGGCGGCACATTAACTAATGCTTTTTTGAACAGTGGGATGAGCGGCTTGTGGTCTGTTTCTACTACTGTTTTCTGACCATATATGTATTGATGGTATTTTTCGCAGCTGAATAAGATGGCATAAAGTTCTTTTTCTATTTGAGCATAGTTCCTCTGACAATCTGTCAGAGTTTTCGATGCAAATGCTAAAGGACGACTGTCTTGTAGTAGACATCCACCTACTGCAAATTGTGAAGCATCTGATGATATTGTCAATGGCTTTGACGGTTGAAAATATGCAAGAACTGGTGGTTTCGTGACAAAAGACTTGAGTCTTGTAAATACTTTTTTCAAGGATTCATTCCATTGGAACGTGACGTTCTTTTTCAACAATTGTCGCAAAGGTTCAGTTTCATTCGACAAATTCTGAATGAATGAGCCGAAATAGGTTAACATTCCTAAAAATCGATGAACATCTTTTACAGAACTTGGTGACGGCATTTTAATAATTGCTTCGACTTTTTGTGGATCCGTGTGAACACCTAACTCATTGAAGACATGGCCAAAATACTTGACTTCTGTCAAACCAAATTTACATTTTTCTGGATTTAGCTTTAGGCCGACCTTCACCATTTTTCCTAAGACTCGAATAAGTTTTACATTATGTTCTTCGATAGTCTTACCCGATATCAAGAAGTCGTCTATGTAAACAATTACATCTTCATCAAAAAATAGTTCCGTCATTTCACGGTGAAATATTTCTTGAGCTACCTTTAGACCATAGGCCATCCTTAGAAACGTATACCTCCCAAAAGGAGTGTTGAAAGTGCATAGGTCGGAACTTTCTTCATCCAACCGAAGCATCCAATAGGCCTTGCTGGCATCAAGTGTTGAGAAATACTTTGAGCCAGTCAGTTTAGACTTGATTAAATCAATGTCCGAGATGGGATAATGCTCACGCTGTAGTGCCCTATTGAGATTTCTGGGATCCAAGCATATTCGCAATGAACCATCGCTTTTCTCGACCAGAACTATCGAGCTTACCCATTTTGTTGGACTTTTGACTTTGACTGTTACCCCCTCTCGTTCCATTCTATCCAATTCTTCCTTCACTTTTGCATGCAATGTGATCGGAATTCTTCTAGGTGCATCAATCATAGGACTGACTTGAGGATCAACTTTAAGACTATACACGCCTTCCAAGCAACCTAATCCTTCAAATAATTGTTTAAACTGAGGCGGCATGCTGGTTATCAGAACCGTACCCCT
This sequence comes from Portevinia maculata, assembly GCA_949715645.1. NCBI lineage: Eukaryota > Metazoa > Arthropoda > Insecta > Diptera > Syrphidae > Portevinia > Portevinia maculata. Next base: position 277,414,797 of record OX454525.1, read on the forward strand.
TTCTTTTATTTCATTGACGGCTGTTATTGTATTGCGAACTATCAAACCAAATCTATGACAGTCAAACTTACCAAGTACCGCGCTTACTTTCTCTTTCACAATAAAAAAGCTAACTTCTACTTCCCTTTCCGTATCTGTTCCGAGAAATGCTTTGACAGAACATTGACCTACAATACTGACTTTTGCTCCTCCAAACGCTGTTAGATTTCCTGCACATTCTTGAAAAAATAATTAATTTATGTAATTAAATGAAAGTAATCACATTTGCTTCTGCCCCCGCATCCAAATCAACTGTAATTATCTTATTATTGATTTTAAAAAATTCTACTTTAATCTTGCTACCAAAATCTAGTATGCCGATAAAAAATTCACTAACATCATTATTGTTTGTTGTTTCTTTACTGATTGCGTTAGTGTTTAATGAGAAGGATTGTATTTTCTTAGACTTACAATATTTTGCAAAATGATTCACGCCTTTGCATAAATGACACTTTTGACCAAGTGCTGGACATTTGGTTCGGTGATACCAGTTTCCGCATCGTTCACATCTCTTGTTGGGGTCCATCTGCTTGTCTCTGGGATTGTTGCTGCCTTTGCTGTTGTTGGGCTTGAAGTGCTGTTGCTTGCTGTTGTTCTTCGAAGTCTGTATTTTGGAGTTGTTGTTGTTGTACTTTCGGTTGCTGGAGTTGTTGTAGTTATGCCTTTGTATATAGTTGACTTTATTTTCCGAGTTAATCACGAGTGTGGACATCTCTTGTGATTGCGATTGACTAATTACGTATGACTTCGCACGTTTTTCAGCTACTTCCAAGGTAAGATCATCGATGTCGAGTAGTAATCGCCTTAGCTTATCATCATTGAGGCCAATTATGAAGACATCTCGGATCATTCCATTTTAAAGAGTTTCGTAGTCACAGACTTGAGCTAGTTCCTTCAGATGAGTTAAGAACTGATCAATTGTTTCTCCTGATTTTTGTCTTGCAGAGAGAAATTTGTACCTTTCGATGACAATGTTTGTTCTTGGGTTACAATGACTGTTAAACTTTTTGATCACCTCCTCAATGGTTATTGGGAAACGTGTTATATATGCGTAGGCCATCATCCCCAATGTATGAGAGAATGGCGTTAACTTTCTTTGCTGACTTTGGCTTTGGGGGACGTACGTGTATGTGTATGTAAAAGATAATCATACGTCTCAGAGACGTATGGCACTTTGGTAGTGTATTTAATGAAACCCATGAACTTTTTAAAAAATATTAACGTTTTATTTATTTATGTAGTTCATATTAAGAGAAATAAATCAATGATTTAGTATAAATAAATATTAATTTAAACAATAAAAACAAAAAAACTTAAACCCCATTACAAATCAACAAAAAATAACTTATATTTTAAAGGGACCTTAAAATTGACATTAAGTCATAATAGTTGCCAAATTTTTATTTTTCGGTTTAAAATAAGTCTACTAATAAGTCTTAGTAATTTTAAATTATATACCATTATATTAAATGTAAGAATGGCACACGGGACACACGGCCCCAGAAGTACGGCATATATACATTAACTTGTTACCGTCGCGCCACGACCGTTGCGGGCAAGCTCCGACCACCGACTGAGTTAGTTTAAGCAACCAACCCAATGCGGCTTATAGTTAAAAGGATATAACATTTTTTCCGCGCGTCATACGTCTCGCAGACGTAGATTATCTTTCTAGGGTTAAATAATACAAATAAAGGCAAATTATTTTAGTTATTTATTTATGTAGTAACAAATAACGGATGGACCGATTTCGCTGGAAACTTAATCAGTTCTGAATTACGTAATTACGCTTCGAATAAACCCGGTTCCATGTCAATATCATCTTTAGTTCTCGAGATAATCATGGCGAAAGATAATTCCGAACGCACATACGTACATACGAGCATACGTACATACACACATACATCTCTATTAAAACATTGGATTTGGATTCTGATGACCTTGAAACGTGAAGATATGTCAAAATCCGCGATTCACAAAATAGGCCTCATTTTCAAGAACTTAAACTGGGAAGTTAACAATTCGACTCTGGAAACAGATTTGATTGCAGATCGATGTCGCTCTGCCGCCTTATAGCTAATCGCTCAGGACTTACGTAGCCATCGCCATACGATTTTAGATAATTTAATTTTTTTCATTGCTCAATCGTTAGCCGCCCGTCGCGTCGGTCGCTCACTGCGTGGCCGCAGCTTTAGCCTTACGCTGATTGAAAAGCTATTTTCGGTATTGCACTTAATTAAAAAGGATTAAAAATGTGGCCTCCGATACATATTTGCTGTTGAAATTGAAATTTAAACGGAAATTGATATCGAAATTGAAACTTCTGCGGATTAACTTAAATTGGCAAATAATCAATTTCATCAATTTCCTTTATAATTCAAAAGCCACATCACAATAGATTTATTTTATATTAATTTCATTTAGAATACACCAAAATAGTATAATTCACAAAATATGAACATTAATTTCCCAACAATTCAAACTTTAAATGTATTTAAACCAAGGTTCGCAGAACGATAAAATATGATTCGTTCTCTCATGAAAAGTTCGCAAAGAAATTTGATTTCTGATTCGATCGCGATCGTTTTCACGATCGAATCAAATCTGTTGCGATCTGTAAAATATAGTTCGTTCGCGAATTTATCACGTGCGAAAGATTGGAGATCCGTTCGCGAATGGTTCTCATAAGAAAAATAAAGTGATTTTACATGAAAATTATATTACATATTTTAATATTGAAAAAACATAAGTGAAAAGTATTTTTAATACATATTAAGATTCTGGAATACATTTGCATTCAGTTTAACTAACAAAACATTATTTATTGTTTATTTGGATAATTTGTTTCTGTTTTGTGTCAAAAAAACTGGTAGAGCGCTAAAAGCCCGTTCAACAGAGACTTGAGTTGATGGCACTGCCAGCACTATTTGTGCAAGTTTTCCTAGAAGAACCTCTTTGCTGCTCAATTTTTTCCAATGCTCAAAGCAAGTTGATTCGTCAGCTTCTTCATTATAAGAAACATATTAATTTAACTCAAATGTCTTTATTTTCCCCATTTCAACCAAAATAATAACTATTGAAAATATAAATCGCGAATCGAGAATGATTTGTTTTATGGATCTTACCATATTCTACCTGAATTTCTTTTTTCCGATCTTTCACGAACGAGAGATACAAAAAAAGGACACAGTTCGTTCGTGAGAGAACTATACATTTTTAAAGATCGAAAAGTTTATCGTTCGCGCACTTTATTTTTTATGGTTCGAAAGAAGATCGATAAAGAACGATAAAGATCCTTATTTTATCGTTCGCGAGCGATATTTTACGAACCCTGATTAAAACCAATCTGAGAAAAGCAATAAATATATCCATGGAATGGATACATGTGTACTTACAAACACACGCAAATTGAATTACAACTTAACAACCTCAAGAATTGATTAAATTTCAGCACAGTCTGCAGGTTAAAATGACGTACTATTTAACCTATATAACCCAGAAGACGACCTAGAAGTACTTGGTTAATCTTACAAAATGTCTGGATTTGTTTGTGTTATGTGGGTAAAAAAAAAACAAAACATAGGGACGGGCTACAGTCCGCTTGGGCGAACTGTTGGATACCCTATTCTTATTCCTAACCTTCATAAGTGCGCGCGACAAAAGTCTAAGTATGGTTGAATTGTTAAGAACGCTCTACATATTTTGTTATATAACATTTTAAGGATTTTATCAAAAAAAACGAAGCTTTTGTAAAAAAAACGCTCCCTAGCTCAAACTTTGGTTTTTCAATGAAATTATTTTATTTAATTGTGGGCGTGTCAGTAAGGGGATTTAAAAAAAAATTACACATGAGCATAAAGGGCCCCTAGAGAGTATATATATCATAAATTTCAGCTCCCTAGCTCAAATTTTGGTTTTTCAATAAAATTGTTTTATTTAATTGTGGGCGGATTTTGAAAATTTTTTCTCCCGAGCAGTTTTAGGAGTCATAAATCATACGAGGGCGGGTCAATAAGTCCGTGACTTTTGGAATAAAACACAGATTTTTTGATAAAAAAATAATTTTATTTTTCAACGTAGTCTCCCTTGAGCTCTATAAACTTTATCCAACGCTTCTCCAATTTTTTTATCCCTTCCAAAAAAAATTATTTGTCGAGGTCCTCAAAATAGGCCTTTATTTGCGAGATGACTTCATCATTGGAGTCAAATCTTTTTCCACCAAGCCATTTCTACAGGTTTGGGAACAAGAAGTAGTCGCTCGGAGTCAAATCTGGAGAATAGGGTGGATGAGGGAGCAATTCATAGACCAATTCATGGTTTTTTGCCATGGCAACTGCACATGTGTGCAGTGTGCACCCTTGCATTGTCTTGGTGGAAAAGAACTTTTTTCTTGGCCAAATGAGGTCGGTTTTTTTTCAAATCGTCATTGAATCGGTCCAATAAGTTGGCATAATATTCCCCATTGATTGTTCTTCCCTTTTGAAGGTAGTCAATGTGGATTATCCCGCGTGCATCCCAAAAAACAGTCGCCATAACTTTATTGGCTGACAAACCGACCTTGGCCTTCTTTGGCGCCGATTCACCCTTAGAAACCCACTGTTTTGACTGTTGTTTGGTCTCTGGTGTGTTGTGATGGATCCATGTTTCGTCCACGGTTACAAAACGGGGCAAAAACTCCTCCATATTGCGATTAAACAACGCCAAACCTTCCTGTGAAGTTGTTACACGATTCCGTTTGTGGTCGACTGTGAGCAAACGCGGCACCCATCTTGCGGAAAGCTTTCTCATGCCCAAGTGATCATTCAAAATTGAAACCATTGAGCCATGCGAGATCCCTACGGCTTCCACAATCTCTCGCACTTTCAATCTTCGGTCGGCCAACACCATATCGTGAATTTTTTCGATTGTTTCGAGAGTAGAGACCTCAACTGGGCGTCCAGGACGTTCGGCATCTTCAGTGCTTGTACGGCCACAACGAAATTCAGTAAACCACTTTTTTACCATTGAAATCGATGGTGCAGAGTCCCCATAGTATTTTTCAAGCTTAGCCTTGGTCTCGGTAATGGTTTTTTTTCGCAAGAAATAATGCTTAATAAGCACACGAAATTCACTTTTTTCCATTTTCTCTTCAAATTAGTGAGTAGTCTGATAAAAATAGCTGTCAAACACAAACTAACTGACGCAGCAAGTTTAAATTTTGACAGGAGTCAACTGACAGATGCCTGTTGACAGGAGCAGTGTTGCCGTTTCAGTAAAGAGGTCAGAAATTCAAAAAATCACGGACTTATTGACCCTACCTCGTATATAAATTAATTTCAGCTTTCTAGCTCAAAATTCGATTTTTTCGAAAATTTTGTTTTTTTGAGTTTGTGGGCGTGTCTGTGGGCGGATTTTAAAAATTCGTAAACCTGATTATTTCGGAACCCTAGAGAGTATATGGTTAAAATTTCAGCTCTCTAGGCCCAGTTTAAAGGCCTAATTTTTGCCGAAAGACGGACGAACGAACGTGGCTAGATCGACATTACTATCGGTGCTGATCATAAAATTTATTTAATATAGCTAGGGCACTGAAATTAATAATATATACTCTCTAGGGTCCCTTTATGCTCATGTGTAAATATTTTCAAAATCCGCCTACTGACACGCCCACAATTTTTTTTTTGAAAATCGAAAGTTTGAGCTAGGGAGCGTTTTTTCTTACAAAAGCTTCGTTTTTTTTCCGATAAAATTCTTTAAATGTTATATATAACAAAATATGTAGAGCGTCCTTGACTTATGAGGAATAAGAATAGGGTATTCAACAGTTCGCCCGAGCGGACTGTAGCCCGTCCCTATGTTTAGTTATGAGATCAATTGCAAGTTAAAGAAAGTGAAGTCAAAAAAGAAGAGCTAACTTATTTTGGTCAAAAAAGTTATGTATGGAGGAATTGTTGAAACCGACATTGTCTATATATAAATATATTGTTATCAAATTCTCCTTTTTTCTATCGAATTTATCTGAAAAAAAAAGATTTATTGTCATAAATGCCCATAAAAGTGGTCAGATCAAAAAACTTTGTTTCACCGATTGTAAAAAGGATATTGTCCACATGTTTTCTAGTCAGATTCATCAACTTTGTCGAATGGTCAGCTTAATAGCCGATTCTGGCATCAGAAGAAACGATTAAAAATAGTTTCATCCAAATCGCCTTAGCAGTTTTGGCGTGATTGAGCAAACAACATTTAAAAACTCTTAAATTTATTATTTTAGTACGAAGTAGGATAGGGGAAAGTAAGATTATGCGGGTTGCGGCAATGTAACTGAATTTTCTGAAATGCGTGTCATTCAGGCTGTAGTGGTCGTAGCAGGGAGGGATTGGTCTCATTCGACAGGCGTGGTTCTAATGTTGTGTTTCCCTCCAGGTCACTCGCCATCATGCGTTGGAACATTTTCGATCGGATGTTCTAGAATCGCAAACCCAGCGCGCCTTCCGTTACCGCGAAACCCCGTTAGCCGGTGTCCCGGAACGGAAATTAACTTCTACATGGGTCACTACGTTCAGTCAAAATGCGAGTGTAGAACTGGAGTCCCTCGGCCCATCAGGTCACCTGAGAATATTGAGGCAGTTAGAGGTTGAGTCTTGCAATCCCCATGGCGCTCGGCGAGATCGTCACGTCCCTGATATGATTTAATAAACAAATTGGTTTTATTGCGTTTTGAAAGAAGAAAGTTATGTTGCCGCATTCTGTATATATACAGTTTGGAAGATTATACATTTTAATAGTAAAAAGACTAGTGTTCATCGAATTATCGGGAATAGATTATATTATATAACACTTTGAAATAAAATCCAAAATTATTCCAAAAAAAAAAACATTTTTTGTCAATTTCTAAGCGGTTTCTCTTAATTTTGCTAAAAATTTCTGAGGCACATACTCGTATGTATGAACCGAAAAAGAATTTTCATACTGCCTAGTGTAATCAATAGAAAATATGTAGCAAATTTTATGTACTACACGTATGTATGTAACTACATAAAATGCGTGCACATAATAAATGCTATCTCAGTTGGGATTTCTTAAAGTGGAAGAAGAGATCTCAAAGGGATCCATTAGTGGAACTAACACACTAACCCATGAACTTTTGACTTTAAAGTAGGATTTCACGTAATATACAATAAAACTTAATTGCATTTCAAATTTTCCTGTTTTGGTTACTTTTTAACAAGTTAGAAACAATCAATATTAATAGGTTTAGTTGCGCCTTTGTAGGGGTAAGTTTGCGCAGGCTACGGGTTAAGTATGCGCAGGCTTTTAAACTCAGCCTTTCTTTAACTAAAACAAATTTCAAACCAGTTTTGATATTTTTGAAATATCAGCAACATTAAATTGTCAAACAGTTCAGTCTTGGTATGGACGATTTTTTCAAATGTCAAATTTGGTATGATGTTTATCCCGGCGTATTGGCGACTGACCTAAGTAGGTCATTCCATAGAAAGCACTGTCAATTTTCTCGCAATACTCCAGTATTTCCTTTTCTGGAGAAAATGTCGTATGAAAATAGCCAAATGGCAGTTGTTTTAAGAAAATGGCAGATTCGGTAGGTAGGTAGGTAGGTAGAGGTTGCGGTTCGGCCTGAACCCAATTAGCACTTGGTGTGCCTTTTTGTTACCACGACTCGTGTGACCTATATTGTAGTGGTTGTAGAGGATTTGATGTGTAGCTATATCCAACCTTTGGAGTTGAGAAAACGGATAAGATCTTGTATCCCCTTGCCCGATATAGCGCTAAGGTCGTCGAAGAATGGTTGATTCAGTGACCGTAGTCTGGCTCTTGCTAGTGCCGGACATTCGCAGAGGAAATGGAAGAGAGTTTCTCTTTCATTTACGTTCCCGCAAATTCGGCAGTGGAAGTTAAATGGGATACCTAGTTTGGCCGCATGGTCTCTCATTGGCCAATTGATTATCGCCGTAATCCTGGCGACATCGGGGCGGGTTCTGTTTAGAAGATCCTTTGTTCTTCTTTTATCATAAATAGGCCATATCTTCCTTGATATGATGCAGTTTGTTAACCTTCTCCATTGAAGATTGGCTTTCTGCAGGAAGTATGAGGCTATTTGTGTCTTGACCGCACCTAGCGGAATATGAACACCTGCCGCGAGTGAGCCGTCCAGAGCTGAGCCCTGCCTGGCCAGCTCATCTGCATGCTCGTTTCCTGTTATAATACTATGCCCTAAAACCCAGAGTAATGTAACACTGAAACGTTCGCCCAGTCGGGCAAGCTCGTTCCGGCACTCCTGCACCAGTTTGGAGGATATGGTAGCCGAGTCAATAGCCTTGATGGCGGCTTGGCTATCTATGAGGATAGCAATGTTTTGTTTGTACGTTGTGTCACGCCCTAGTTACGTGCAGACCTCTCGGATAGGCAGTAGTTCCGCCTGGAAAACGCTGGCAAAATCCGGCAGGCGATGGGATATTGATATTTTTAGTAATTCCGAGTAGACACCGGCGCCCACACCACAGTTCATCTTAGATCCGTCGGTGTATATAACCGTGTCGAACTCGTTTACTACTTCGTCCCTCTTCCAACAAGCTCTCGAATTGAAACTTACTAGGAAGCATTTTTTGAAGTTTAGTTTGACCATGACTTCTGGTAGCGAGTCTATAATGCTGCTGTGGCGGTTTGACCTTGCAGTCCAGCACCCCTTTTCCCTGAGTCTTACCGCACTGCATAGTGTGGAATCTTTTGTGTGTATGTCAAGAGGCAAAATGTGCAAGATCGGTTAAAATGTACGAACATGTTTAGTGAAGCTAAGCTTTTCTTTTGTGCTTTCTCTCCTCGTCACAACAAATAAAAAAACAGAAAATCGCAACTGACTTCGTCAGATATCTTTTTAATTGTGCATTTTTGAAAACCGTTAATTCATCGCACTTTTTGAGTGCGCAAAGTTATCCTGAACGACTTTAACCCTACAACTTTATCTCTTAATACTAATGTTTGCCTGTGAAGTTAATTATGTAAGAAACACCAGATATCATCGTTACCCCCTTCGGGTAGGGGCTAGAATTTACCCGAGGTAGGCATGCCTGTCGTAAGAGGCGACTAAAATCCAACCTCCGTATACCGAGCGTATAGTGTATACAAAAAAAATGCAATGAACAAAACGAAACGATTAATTACCCCAATTGGCAGTCCAGCTTTACTGGAAAATCCACCCTCTTCGGAGGTCGGCTCTACGGATTCTGGGGAGAGCAATCCATTGACCCTTTTATTAAAAGTTCAAGGGTATCTCGATCACCTCCATCAAGATCGAATAACCCCGGGAAAAGAAGTCTGCCGGGAGCGCCAGCGCGTGAAAAACAGGACTCAGTGAAAAATACAAGTTTTGAGGAAGAAAATAAAGCACTCCGAATCAAGCTTAAGGAAATGGATCTACTCTATCAAGATCTTAAGAAAGAGATAGATCTGTTAAAAGAAGAAAATAAGGTCCTAAGGAACACTTATTTGCAGAAAGAACGCGAATGTACTCCTCCACGCCTAGCTAGTCCGGAATACCACACCGACGAAGAAGAGCTAGCACGCGAAACGAATCGGGTCCCTAAGAAAAGACCTACTAAAAAAAGGAGAGCTGGTTCTTCGCCTGAAGTCGAGTCCCCAAAAGAACAAAAGCGTAAAGTACCGCAAGAAAAACAACTCAAAGCGCAAATTCGCGCACCGCCTCCAATAAATGTCGTTGGTGTAACGGAGTATAATAAGTTGCACAGCCTCTTAAAGGAACGTTAAAATCGAAATTTAAGGTCACATCTTTGAGGAATAATGCGTGGAAAATTAACGTTGATAACCACGAAGACTACCGGGCAATTTCCCACAAGTTAAATGCCGAGAAGTTCCAGTGGTATACTTTCGAAATAAAGTCTGAAAGGCCACATCGTGTTGTAACAAGGGGACTCCACCCCTCATGCACCAAAGAAGAGGTTATTAACGACCTCCAAGCCAAAGGGTTTAAAATTCTTAATGCCGTTAATATCATCAAGAAGGAGAAGCAACAAACGGAAGAAGATAGGGATATCCTGGTAAGGCGTGGACTTCCGCTCTTTATGCTTACCTTCGATAGGTCTGATAACATCGAAGATATATACCGAATTAAATCTATAGTAAATATTGTGGTAAAAATCGAGCCTATGCGTAGAAATTCGAAAATAATTCCACAGTGCAAACGTTGCCAAGAATTTAATCATACGCAAATGTATTGCAAAAAAGAGCCGCGATGTGTGAAATGCGCCGGAAATCACTTTTCCCAAGACTGTAGAGGAAATAAACAATCCTCCGCTACCTGTGCTAATTGTAAGGGAAAGCACCCGGCAAATTATAGAGGTTGTGAAGTAGCTAAGGAGTTGCAAAAACGGAGAGATGCGTTCCTCAAGCCTCAAAATAGGAATACAAAACCGTTAGCCAAGCCGAAGTCTAAGACTGCCCAGGAGGTAGTAGGCAATACAAAACCTCCGGTTCAAGAGCGCAAAAATGTCAGAGAAAGAGAGACAACAGAAAAGCCCTCAACCTCTGTTGTCAAAAGAAACGCTATTGAAAAGTTACCATCAGGAAAGCCATCGAATAGTGGCCCTCGGACAGCCAGAGTGCAGACATACGCTCAGGCCGCGGCATTCGAAGGAGCAAAAAACGTTGAAACTTCGCCGGACCCTGTTTCTCTCGTTTTCTCAGTTATTCTCGAGAAACTTGAAGAACAAAGTAAAATAAATAAAATTACTCTCGATCGGCTGGTTAAGCTCGAAAATAATTCATGGAAAACGCGCACTTCAAATACAACATGAATGAAAAACCAATGTTAAAAATATGCACTTGGAATGCAAACGGACTTTTGCAAAAACTTGACGTATTGGAAATATTCATACGTGAGAAAGATCTTGACATTTGCTTGATATCTGAAACTCATGCAAAAAAGGGATCGAATTTAAAAATAAAAGGATATAATGATTTCCACGCTTGTCACCCTTCGGGAAACGCGAGAGGTGGATCATCATTGTTTATTAAAGACTGCATTGAACAATACGAAGACCTGAAGATAGAGCTTGAAACTATACAACTGTGCACGATTCGAGTAAAAAATAGTCAGCGTACTCTTAGAATTTCATCTATCTACTGTCCACCGCGTTCCGCGCTTGAAAAAAGTGATTACACGAACTTGCTTAAATCGCTCAAACCAAATTTCATTATTGGCGGCGATTTTAATGCGAAACACACGTTCTGGGGTTCTAGATACATCTCGCGAAAAGGTAGAATGCTCTATGGGGCAGGTATGGAGTACAGTTGCGATTTCCACTCGACGGGCAAACCGACCTACTGGCCAACTGATACTTCAAAAATACCTGATCTGATAGATTTTTTCGTCGTGAAAGGAATAACTACCAACCACATTAAAATTGAAGAGAGCTTTGATCTGTCATCTGATCATTCACCGGTTATTTTAACATTGAGCATAAAACTAGCCAATAACCTAGAGCCAGCGAGATTAACTGGTAGATCAACTAACTGGGAAGGCCTTAGGAACGAAATTGAAGAGAATGTTGAACTGAGCGTTCCACTTACGACACCCTATGAACTTGAGGCTGAAGTTGATCGCTTCGTTGAGATCGTACAGCTCGCCTCCTGGAATAATACGCCTAATCCAAGAAAAACGCCGGCTAAATACGGCTTACGATATCCTCAAGAAATAAAAGAATTGGTCAACGAAAAAAGGAAGGCGCGTAAAAAATGGCAACAGAGTCGCGCTCCGCAACATAAAGCACATTTGAATTATTTGTGCAATTTGTTGAAGACAGCTATTAAGGATTTTAAAAATCGGGCGATAGGTTCCTACCTTGAAAATTTAACAGCGAAAAAAGATTCCAATTATTCACTTTGGAAAGCTATAAAAGGCACCAAAAGGCCTAAAATCCCCGCGCCGCCAATTAAAATAAATCAAAATGAATGGGCAAGGGAAGATAAGGAAAAAGCGGACGTTTTTGCCGCCCATCTAGAAGAAACCTTTAAACCGTACTATGGTCAAGCGGTCCACGACAATATTAATAGGACGGAATTACTACCTGACAATTTAACACTCACAAGTGCAACGCTAAGGGAACTAAAACTTGAAATCGAATCTCTAAAACCTAAGAAAGCTCCTGGCTATGATTTGATCACTGGAGAAGTTCTCAAAGTCCTACCAAGAAAAGCATTAATTAAGCTTCTTCAGATTATAAATGCGGCACTCAGACTAAAACACGTGCCGAGCCAATGGAAAGTTGCGGAGGTCATAATGGTTTTAAAACCAGGAAAACCGCCAAATGAAGTAAAATCATATAGACCAATTTCCCTCCTCCCAGTGATATCCAAAGTTTTCGAGAGAATACTATTAAGGCGAATACAACCGGTTATAGAAGAAAATAAACTTATCCCTGACCACCAGTTTGGGTTCAGAACCAAGCATTCGACGATTGACCAAGTGCATAGAATTACTGACGTAATCGAGAAAGCATTTGAAGGAAAAAAGATATGCTCAAGCGTATTCCTTGACGTCTCACAAGCCTTTGATAAGGTGTGGCACGACGGCCTAAAATTTAAATTACGACAAGTTCTTCCCGTATGCCTATATGATATTCTAGAATCATATCTGGGGAATAGACTCTTCCGTGTTAGAAATGGGACCGAATACTAGGAGCTCAAAGAAATTTCGGCCGGCGTACCGCAAGGTAGCGTCCTCGGGCCGCTTCTCTATCTCTTATATACACGCGATATACCAAGAGAAGATGAAACTACCCTTGCTACGTTCGCCGACGACACCGCTATCCTTGCAGAAGGTAATACAATTGAAGAAACGACTGCAAAACTACAAATCGCACTGAATAAGCTAAATGAATGGACGAGGGACTGGCGGATCGCCCTCAACGAAACTAAATCTGTTCACGTGAATTTCACGTATAAGAAAACTAATGACTTGCCAATTTTCCTAAACAATACCCTTTGCAAACGAGGCCAAATACCTGGGAATGACTCTCGACGCAAAGCTAAAATGGAGTTCGCACGTGAAAATGAAACGTAAAGAACTCGATATCAAATATAGAGAAATGTACTGGTTACTCGGAAAACATTCCCAGCTCAGTACCGAGAACAAACTGCTTTTATACAAGCAAGTGCTAAAGCCGGTGTGGACCTACGGTATACAACTTTGGGGTTGTACCAAGAAAACAAATGCCAATATTTTACAAACTTTTCAAAATAAAGTGCTTAGAGAAATTGTACAAGCACCGTGGTATACTAGAAACGACGATATCCACAGGGATCTCGGAATTCCAACAATCGAAGCTGAAACTAGAAGCTTCGCGAGAAAGCATAGAAACCGACTAATCGGACATACCAACAATACAGTCCGACAAATCTTGGATGAGAGCAATTTATTGCGCCGACTACAAAGAACGAAACTGTTCGACTTGGCAAGATAAGATTAACCGCGCCTAAATTGCGGAACATGCAGGATCTTTCATTGGAAAGTAACCTGTCAAAAGTTATTATTTCGTGATAGAAAAATTGCTTGATAAGTTATATCTTAGTTGCAGTATCCATCAATCTATCGAAGGGAGGTGTTTTTAGTCAGTAAAAATCTGACACAACTATGAGCACGCGCTTGCTATTCTCATAGTGTCTTTGGAAGATCTTCACCTACCCTCTTCTGAGAGGTCATGTCGTACGATTGTCTTAAAATTTTCACGAAGTGCTAGGCATAAAACTTGGCCTGCGAAAATTCAATTTTTTGTCTTGCCATAGGTAACCGAGCTATGAAATTGCTATTTGAAAATATGATTCGATATGATTGCATATTTAGTGGTGAATGTGCCTTTTTTATTAGCAAACTTTTTACTTTTTATCATTATTTTACCACTTGCTGTGGGAAGTCGTAAGTGTTACAGAGATAAAATTTGATTTAATCGAACGTTTATATTCGTTCGTGACCCGGAAAGTTTAATGTACTAAGTTCATAATTGGAGCATTATTTACCCATTCAGCAATTTATAAAACTTTATGACTTTTAGTTGTCTCCTAATAATGAACCGAAATTGGAAGTCCGTCATTCCTGTAAGATGTTCATCAAAGGCAAGCCAATTAGATGTCTGAGATCTAAAAAGCATGACAATAATGGGATTGGAGAGTCCCGAAAATCATAACTTTACATTCGACTAATTAGGGACTTAAAGAAACGGATGCAATATGTGCAACTCTTGTGTGCTAAATATGAATATGAGCCAATTTGACTTTCACGTAAAGGTTGTTGAAACTCTTGTAACACAGGAGGTGACCACGCGAATAGTAATAGGTATACTCTTGAAAAGCCCATCGATCATATTGTGGAAAAATCTTTTGTAGCCAATTTCGTATAAGAACTGAGTTTGGCTGCAATAGATGTTAGGCGACTCTTCATGATATGATATGAAAAAGGTCAAAAAGACCAAATAATCTACACATAAAGCAAATTTTGTACCGTATTTTGTTTATTTTTGTTTAATAAAAGTCCTTAAAACAAAATTAGCACTTTAATTTTTTTTTAATTTTCGTTTGTATTTTGTTCATATTAAGGCCGGTTGGTTATTTAAATACCCAATGTTTGTCTCAAGGTTTACTACCCCCGAAAAGTTTTGACAGTTTTTCCATTAATCTATAATCCACGCAAAATGAATGTACATGAGTTTTGAGTTTAAAAAATCATGACTTTCGACTGTCAAAAGTGTCAAGTAAATGGGAAAATTTCAAAGTCTTTCTCAAGACATATTTCTTCTTTCTTATGCATAGACAAAGGAATAATACGGGTGGCAATGGTGCAGTAGTAGTGTATTCGCTTACGGAATGGAAGGTCGTGCGTTCGAATCCCGGCCAAGTCCATTACTTTATACCGAATACATGAAATCGTAATCTCCCTAAGTAACTTAGACACCACCCGTGGAGAAAAACCCTAGAACTGCACCCAAACACTTCTTTCCTATCTCTCTATTCTTTCTAATACCAAGTAGCTTACACTGTGTTCTTAGCATTATAAGGGTACTGTAACAACAGAAAAAAAAATCCCTTTAGCGTAAACAAATTATAAAAAAAAAAAAAAAAAAAAATATAAAAATGTCTTACCCGCTGCGAGATTGTTTACTTCTTTTTTTTGTTTTTTTGGATATTTAAATGGGTTAAAAGAAAAGTTATTACCCAAAAGATCTCCTAAAATTCATATACTGCCTTAAAGGTATTCCTATGTCCTTTCAAAAATGAAGTTAGCCTTTTTAATTATCAACGTGAGAGCAATTTGGTAATCTATAATGTTCCAATTCAGTTCCATCTAACTACAATTGATCCAGCTAACATTTTACACAAAAAACCTGCAACAAGAACGCGAAAAAAATACTTTAGTTACTAATTTTCGCCTACCAGGCGTCACGATGCTCCGTAACTCAGAAACGCAAAATCAGAATCCGACGTACTCGTACTTTGATAGTTACAAGCGATCATGAAATGTCCGGAATAACTCGAAATCCGTCTCACTGGCATTAGTATTCTAGTGAATGCATCTTAACATGCCTACGACTAGCCAGAACGAAAGGACATGGTAACGTGGACACGTGGTATATATTTTGTAAAAGTTTATGACTGAATTCAATTCAAGAAATCATGGGTTGTTCTTTTATTACATTTCAAATACGTGTAGGGTTAGAGCGAGGCCGTTTTAAAAGAAGTACGTGTAAAGCGAGGCGAGCATGTATTTCAAAAGAACGTGAATTGTGTACCATTTATTGTTTAAGATTTAAACTTAAAATGCAAAATGATTTTCCGTAGCAGTTGGATGTACATACACATCTTTTCGAAAACTCCACAAAGTATCCACAATTTGTAACGTATCCTTTCGTGTCCTGGTAATCTATTTTTTCCATCCAGTGAATTTCGATTCAGGTTCACCTTTCAATTGTCCCGCCCAGCAAGTCGAAGGCCTGTAGTTCGACAGAAAATGTAAGTTCATTATTTACGATGTTCACAGTCCCGTGTGTAATAGCTCAGCATGCAATGCTGCTAGCTCCTCTCAATCACAGT
Organism: Portevinia maculata; assembly: GCA_949715645.1. NCBI lineage: Eukaryota > Metazoa > Arthropoda > Insecta > Diptera > Syrphidae > Portevinia > Portevinia maculata. The sequence continues at coordinate 277,430,931 of OX454525.1, forward strand.
GCGTAGCACTTCCTTGTTGTGCGCCTGAAGCCGAAAATCGCACTAGAACACAGAACATATTCGTCGCATTGGTTGTATGGGAAAAAAGCTATCATCGCTCATAAGCAACGCAAGAACTCCTTGTTACTCGTACGTTGGTGTGGTAATAATGTGTGTTGCAACCGCGGTCCGCTCTTCTATCGGGACACCGAACAGCAGCAGCAGCAATAGCAACGATTATTGCGCCTAACAGAAAACCAAGTGACAACAACGAAGCAGAATGCAAATGCAATTTAGTTTTCTGAAATCACAATAAGATATACTCGCAGATACTCCCTTGTGTGGCGGCTGATAGTACCCAAGAAGAGGAATGCTCTCCCCAAACAAACAAAACACATAGGGACGGGCTACAGTCCGCTTGGGCGAACTGTTGGATACCCTATTCTTATTCCTATCCCTCATAAGTGGGCGTGACAAAAGTCTAAGTATGGTTGAATTGTTAAGAACGCTTTACATATTTTGTTATATAACATTTAAAGGATTTTATCAAAAAAAACGCTCCCTAGCTCAAACTTGGGTGTTTCAATAAAATTGTTTTATTTAATTGTGGGCGTGTCAGTAGGCGGATTTAAAAAAATTAACACATGAGCATAAAGCGCCCCTAGAGAGTATATATTATAAATTTCAGCTCCCTAGCTCACTTTAAATTTTCAAAAAAAAAAAAAAAATAATAATTGTGGGCGTGCCAGTGGGCGGATTTTGAAAATATTTACACATAAGCATAAAGGGCCCATAGAGAGTATATATTATAAATTTCAGCTCCCTAGCTCAAACTTTGGATTTTCAAAAAAATTGTTTTATTTATTTGTGGGCGTGTCAGTGGGCGGATTTTGAAAATATTTATACATGAGCTTAAAGGGCCTATAGAGAGTATATATTAAAAATTTCAGCTCCCTAGCTCAAATTTTGGTTTTTCAATAAAAAAAATTTATTTTTTTGTGGGCGTGGCAGTGGGCGGATTTTGAAAATTTTATATCCCGAGCAGTTTTAGGAGTCATAGATCATATATAAAAAATTGCAGCTTCCTAGCTCAAAATTCGATTTTTTCCAAAATTTTGTTTTTTTGAGTTTGTGGGCGTGTCTGTGGGCGGATTTCAAAAATTCGTAAACTTGATTATTTCGGGACCCTAGAGAGTATATGGTTAAAATTTCAGCTCTCTAGGTCCAGTTTAAAGGCCTAATTTTTGCCGACGGACGGACGGACGGACGGACATGGCTAGATCGACATTACTATCGATGCTGATCATAAATATAGTAACTTTTAGGGGTCTACGGGCAATATTAAGGTATTTTACAAACTATGCGTCAAAATTAATATACCCCTAGAATAGGGTATAAAAACGTGAAATAACAAAACAAAAATAAAGTGGACGACTGGTTCGTACGAAACTTTCTCGGTTTTATATGAATACTGGTTTCGAGTCATATTTTCTCGTTAGTCATTTTCTGTACTGTAGAACCAAAAAAAAACATCGTAATAACATAGATTATCTATATTTGATTTTTCATTTCACTTAATATTTATACCCTATTCTAAGGGTATATTAATTTTGACGCATAGTTTGTAACATACCTTAATATTGCCCGTAGACCCCTAAAAGTTACTATATTTATGATCAGCATCGATGGTAATGTCGATCTAGCCATGTCCGTCCGTCCGTCCGTCCGTCCGTCTGTCGGCAAAAATTAGGCCTTTAAACTGCACCTAGAGAGCTGAAATTTTAACCATATACTCTCTAGGGTCCCGAAATAATCAAGTTTACGAATTTTTGTAATCCGCCCACAGACACGCCCACACACTCAAAAAACAAAATTTTGGAAAAAATTGAATTTTGAGCAAGAAAGCTGAAATTTTTTATATATGATCTATGACTCCTAAAACTGCTCGGGATAAAAAAATTTCAAAATCCGCCCACTGACACCCCCACAAATAAATAAAACATTTTTTTTGAAAATTCAAAGTTTGCGCTAGGGAGCTGAAATTTATAACATATACTCTCTATGGGCCCTTTATGCTCATGTGTAAATATTTTCAAAATCCGCCCACTGACACGCCCACAATTAATTTTTTTTTTTTTTAATTCAAAGTTTGAGCTAGGGAGCTGAAATTTATAATATATACTCTCTAGGGGCCCTTTATTCTCATGTGTTAATTTTTTTTAAATCCGCCTACCGACACGCCCACAATTAAATAAAACAATTTTATTGAAACACCCAAGTTTAAGCTAGGGAGCGTTTTTTTTGATAAAATCCTTTAAATGTTATATAACAAAATATGTAGAGCGTTCTTAACAATTCAACCGTAGTTAGACTTTTGTCACGCCCACTTATGAGGGCTAGGAATAAGAATAGGGTATCCAACAGTTCGCCCAAGCGGACTGTAGCACGTCCCTATGTTTTTGTTTTCACTTAATAACGCACCTCGGCAATATCTGTCTGAATGGCTTCGTCGAGGTATATATAATTATTATTCTTCCTTTTCAACGGCGAAGCAATGATCAGGGGTGGAATCGGCTAAGGTAATAGTGATGTCGGTTTTTTGTTTGTCGTTTTTGATAATCAACTCCTCTTTGCTATGCGTAAAGCGATCACTAAAATCGGGTTTGGAAATTCCAAGATATTTGCTTTATTTCACCGGTTTCTTCTTAACAGTTGGACATTTTTGTAATTATTTTCTTCATTTGCACTTCACGAATTTTCCAATTTCACTTTTGTATTTGAATGTATTTAATATATGTTCTTTTTTCACTAAAGTATTTAATTTATTTGGAGTTGAAGCCGAGGTGCATACCTATGAAAATAACAAAAATGTATGAAAGCGACACCTAAATAGCTGTCACATGAAATTGATCACAAAAAGTGTTTGTCAATTTGATAATCACCTTACGTCGCCGTAAAGGTATGATTTTGATTGTCAACTATCAACTATCACCTTAGCCGATACCACCCCAGGTTTAAAGCGATCATAATACTTCCACTTTACTGCATCCTTATACTGGTCCGCTGTGGGATTTACATTTGCCGGTTCGACGTCAACGAATATTGGTAGGTATCTCGGTTTCGGATCAGTGCATAACTGAGGCTAATCACATGGTGATGGTGTTGCATTTTTGTGATCCAGGAGTTTGAAGGTCTGCGTCTGCTTATTTTGAACGGGTTCACATGTGTATGCTCAAAGTATTGAATATTGGTTGTTCCTCTCTTATGACACCGGTGAGCTCCAACCGATTCCACCCACGGATTTGTGTACGCACTTAAGGGTCATTTCCAGATGTCAAATGATTACCAAAAATGCCTAGATATGATTTCCCTACTTTTACGGTAAGCGCTGTTTTTGAGGAGTGCTGCAGAGATATTTTTAGCACGGGCAACATGCAGTAGAGGCGTTACCCGGTGTTATATTCGACTTTTCTTTTGAAAAATGAATCAAAAGTATATCTAAATTACAGCCTGTAAAATGTATAAAATGTACGACTAGAAAATATCGGGTTTTCAAATAAATAAATTTATTAGAAACGAAACAAATAATATAATAAAAATATTTACTATTAAAAGAAATAAAAAAATTCTTAAAAATAAACTTAAAAAAATGCATTGGTATTGCAAAGGATTTTATACTGGCACTGGGTCAAAACGCATTCTCTTTCTAAATAAAAAAAGTTATCAGAATTTATATACATTTTAAGTATATTCTGTGCACTTTTTAACTGCTTAGGTTAGGTTAGGTTAGGTTGTAGTGGCAGTCGGCTGAGGCCGACACACTTACGCCAGTGACAGGCCCATTGTGATACCACACGGATGTATCATCCTCCTACTCGTTGATCCAGTTGGAGCTTCTGATGAAGCTTGACAGACTTTTTATGTCGGTGTTAATGAGATCGTTAAGATCATTGTAAAAGAAGGATCCTAAATGGAGTTTACGCCTTTGAGAAAGAGCAGGGCACGTGCAGAGAAGGTGGAGAACTGTCTCCTCCTCGTCCATACAGCTTCTGCAGAAGTCATTTGCGTGGACGCTAAGCCTTGTTGCATGTCTGCCTATGAGACAGTGTCCGGTGATCACACCAATTATAGCACCAATGTGAAGTCTGGTTAGAGATATCAAACACTTAGAGCGTTTCAGATCCAGCTTTGGCCAAATCTGCTTTGTCGCTAGACAAGAGTTGCCACTTGTCCACCTAAGGTTATAGTTCTCAATGGTCTGTCTCATAAACATGAGTTTGCATGTAGGGATTGGGATGCCTATTGAACCTTTATCAGGTAAAAGGGGCAGTGGGGTTCATTTCCTGGCGAGTTCATCCGCCCTACAGTTCCCTGAAATGTCTGTATGTCCTGGCACCCAGCATAGGTGGATGTTAAAATGCTTCGCCATCTCCACTAGAGATGATCGACAGTCACGGACTACGATAGAGTTTGTGGACCCAGAATCCAGGGATTTTAATGCAACTTGACTATCTGAGAAGATCCAGATATCCGTAACGGATATCACGTTTTTCTTCAGCCACGACAGGACTTCTTTAATAGCCAAGATTTCTGCCTGGAACATACTGCAGTGATCAGGGAGTCGAAAGGAGAGGCTGAGATTCAGCCTGTCAGAGAACACACCACCTCCTACCCCCGCGTCAGTTTTGGATCCATCGGTATAAAAGTGGATCGATTTATTTTCGACGGGTGGCCCTTCCCAGAATGTTCTGGGAGAGATCTTGACCTTGAAGTTTTTGTCAAAAAGGGTCTGAGGGCTGGTGTAGTCTATGTTACTGGGGAGGATTCTAATTTTTTTTCAGAATAGATGCGTGGCCGATTTCATTCTCGAACCATTGGAACGTTGTTTTGAGGCGGATAGACTCACTAGCAGCCACTTGCTTGCACAAGATGTCCAGGGGTGTCAGGTGAAACAGAATGTCCATTGCAGCAGAGGGGGTAGTGCGCAGTGACAAGCTGTTCGTTGGACTTTGCCTAGCTTATCGCGATTTATCGCTTTATCTAGGGCAGTCCACCAAACAACCACCCCGTACATAAGTATCGGTCTTATTACCGAGATGTATAGCCAGTTGGTAATGCGGGGTTGGAGCCCCCATTTATTACCAATGGCTTTTTTGCAGGAGAAGAGTGCTGCTGTAGCTTTACGAACTCTTTCCTGAATGTTAGGTTTCCAGCTGAGCTTTCTATCCAGAATGAGACCCAAGTATTTTGCCTCGTCCGAAAAGACTAGACTTGTGCCCCTGATAGAGGGGGATCAATGTATGGAATTTTATGTTCCCTAGTGAATAGAACAAGTTCGGTTTTGTGGGGGTTACCACCCAACCCACAACGATCTGCCCATGTAGTTAGCTTGTTGAGAGCGTTTTGGAGAATTTCTTTCAGGGTGTTTAGGTGCTTCCCTGAGGCGGCAATTGCAACATCATCTGCATAGGCAATCACCCTGCAGCCCTCCTTTTCTAGGCACGTCAGCAGCTTGTTCACCACTGAGTTCCAAAGGAGGGGAGATAGGACTCCACCTTGTGGCGTACCTCTACTGACAGATCTTCTGGCCGATGTCATACCCAGTTTCGAGTTTATAATCCGACTTGTGAGAATTAGATTAATAAGCTCACCAAGTGAGTCATCTACCTTTAGATCTGACAGTGCATTTGCGATCGCGGATGTATTGACGTTGTTAAAAGTACCCTCAATGTCCAGGAATGCAACCATAGTGTACTCTTTATGGTGAAGGGAGTATTCGGTTGAACGTACTAACGTATGTAAGGCTGTTTTAACAGATTTGCCTTTGCAATATGCATGTTGAGCCGTAGACAGAAGTTTTGTATCAATGTTAGTACGTAGATGGATATCAATCAGCCTTTCTAATGTTTTTAGAAGGAATGACGATAGGCTTATGGGTCTGAGATCCTTAGGATTTACATGGGAACATTTACCGGCTTTGGGTATGAAAACTACCTTTACTTCTCTCCATGACAGCGGAATGTATGCCATTTTTGCGCAGCTTTTCAGGATTATCTCAAGCAAAGGCGACATAATATCCGAGGTGTTTTGAATTGCAGCTGGTATTATGCCATCTGGCTTCGCGGATTTGTATGGTTTGAAGCTGTGTATCGCCCAGAGCAGTTTGCCCTAGTAATCAGGCCTTTAAAGTTTTTTTTTTTTTTTTTTTTTTATAAAGAAAGGAAGTCCAAATCTCAGAGCACTCAGACTCGGTAACGTTCCATTGTACTACCAGGCAGAACTCCTCCTTTTGGTGTAGAGGCATGTGATTGGGTGGCGTATGTTGTTGTTCCCCATGGGGATTGAACCTGCACCGCACGGGTCACAAGCCAACACACTAACCTCTACACCGTCGCCACCCCACCTTTAAAGTTAGTGGTACGTGCAATTGACCTAGACAGGTTTATATTGCTAGTAACTTGGGAGCTACCTGGGAAATGTTTATCCAGTAGTAGATTGAGCGATTCTTCGCTGGAAGTGGTCCAGGAGCCGTCCGCCTTTTTTAAAAAGCTAGGCATACCTGGGTTGGTTGAGAGGATGTTTTTTAGCCTAGGTGCCTCCGAAGATTCCTCTATTTTTCCACAGAAGAGTCTCCAAGACGTGCGTTTGGCTTTCCTCAGTTCCTTTTTGTAAGCATTGAGAGATGCTTTGTATAAAGCCCAGTCGGTTTCAGCTTTTGTGAACTTGGATTGGTTGAACAGTTTTCTACAACTGCTTCTTAGAGGTCATAGTGTTGGGATCCACCAAACCGGCTTCTTTTTGCCTCTAGGCCGTGTGAGCGGGCAGGCAGAAGTCAGAGCCTTATTGAGGGACAAGGTGAGTACCCTGACCTTCTTTTCTAGCTTCACGGTGTTCCGAGGAGGACTAAGGAGTTCTGATTTCATTGAACTTTTCAGCACTTCTCTATACTTGAGCCAGTCAGTTTTCCTATAATTTCTAAAAACTGGCTGGCGGGGAGGGTCATCGGCTAAACTGAATTGAATGTAACGGTGGTCACTAAAAGAGTGTTCCGCCGAGATTTTCCAGTCTATAATTTCCTGATGGATTGAGTCGATCAGCTGCCGCGATCAGTCCCTCTAGGTTGACACCAAGCAAGGACCCTACGTGGTCATGGGCCAGATAAGCCGAGGCTATCCAATGAGTGCCGCGAGCAGTCTCTAGACTCACCACGGTTGCATCACGGTCGCTGAAATTAGGGAGTAAAAATACATTTAAGCTACTTTTTGCCAGTATGCAAGTTCTAGGTTTACCTTTGTCTGTTGCATACAACAATTTGTATCCATGAGTCCGGAGTCCTCGAACCAGGTTGTTAACAATCCATGGCTCTTGGATCAGGACCATAACTTCTCCATCTTTAGAAAGACGGATAAGAAGGGAGGTCGAAGCCTTTTTGGAGTGGTGGAGGTTGATCTGTACTAATCGCAACATTGATCGTCGCAATCAGGCAGAGGAGTCTCCACCACGGTATTATTTGAGTCAGAGTCAGAGGACGAGCCTAAGAGCTCGTTCTCGCTAAGAAGGACTTTGCTGAGGAGGTCTTCCGTGTCCTTACTAGAGTTGGTGTTAGCAGTGGACGTAGAGGGCTGAGTGGGAGCAGCCTCAGTTGGTTCATCATCTTACATGGATGGAAGGGAGATTGATGCTCCAGGATCAGGGGTGTTAAGTCCTGTGTCAGAGGGATACGGAGGCTTATTAGCTTCTGGGTCATCCTTTTTGTACACCCGAAGTGTAATCTTATCCCAACCGAACTGGATTGCGCCGTTGATCATCGCCAAAGGAGCCAGGGATTCTTGATCGATCACTATAATAGCTGATTTGAAGGATCCCCTATGCTCTTCCAGCTTCACAACTTTCCAGTCGTGGGTTGGGAGTGAGGAATTGCCCAGTCTGATAACCGCCAATACTTCTTCTGAAGAGGGGGGTTCAGCAGAGATCCAAGCACGAGCCCTCGGTCTGCTCGGGATGTCCTCCTTCGCAACAACATCAAGCTTCGCTCCAGGCCAAACCTCCCCGAGTTTGCCTATGGCGATCTTATACAGATCCAATGATCTAATATTGTCACAGGCGACGAGCCGAATATGCCCTTGGTGTAGTCCGGCTTCTTCAGTTACTGGAGCTGGTCCAGGGTGGTCCTTCATGAAGGCTAGATAGAGGCTAAGTATAGCTTGTTCCTCAGCTTATGCCATCGTTCGGGGGAAATTCTTCCCTCCGGATCGCTGCGGTCGATCACCGCGACCACGATTTTGTCCTTTAGGACATCGCTGAAGGACTTTTGAGATTTGGGGGCAGAATGTGAGGTGGTGCTGGTGTTATGCACCTTAGGTTTTTTGGAAACCGAAGTGGTTTCTTCCACCGATCTCTGGCGCTTGGACGTGAAGTCCTTGTTAGCGCTCTTGTCCTTCTCTAGGAAGCCTTAGGTTAGGTTAGGTTAGGTGTATGTGGCTGTCGGCAGAAGCCGACACACTTAGGCCAATTTGGGCCCATTGTGATACCACGTATGTATTATCTACCTCAACTCTGTAGATGGGACTGGCCAACGACACGCGGTTGTTCTCAAACGGTCCCCCATCTACGTACTAACCGCGCCCAACGTCGTTTAATTACGGTGATCTGACGAGAACCGATTAACTCGACGTGGTATGGTCGTTGGTTCAAGGAAGCCTTGGGCCCATTTTAATTTGGCGATCTGCTGTGGTGTTCTGTTGGTCTCCAGAATATCTCCAAAGACCTTCAGAGTTCTTAAGGCATTTCGCCTGTCCTTGTAGTACGCCCTCGAGGGAGTGCGTTGTCGCGAACATCCACTACGAGACGTACTAGGATTTGTAAGGCTAGCAACGGAAGGGCCATGAAGTGCCACAATCCTACCGCTACTAGGAATTGTTTTGCCTATATTAGGCTCACTGCTGCTGGCAGCAACTGGACCACGATTACTTACAGTCGCAGTGCGACTCTTCGTTGCAGGAGCCGCGTCAGTAGACAGCAAGGTCGCCCGGTTTGGAAGAGATACCGGTCGTGATGTTTATATCTTATTCTAAGGGTATATTAATTTTGACGCATAGTTTGTAACATACCTTAATATTGCCCGTAGACCCCTAAAAGATAGTAATGTCGATCTAGCCATGTCCGTCCGTCCGTCCGTCGGCAAAAATTAGGCCTTTAAACTGGGCCTACAGAGCTGAAATTTTAACCATATACTCTCTAGGGTCCCGAAATAGTCAAGTTTACGAATTTTTGAAATCCGCCCGCAGACACGCCCACAAACTCAAAAAAACAAAATTTTGGAAAAAATCGAATTTTGAGCTAGAAAGCTGAAATTTTTTATATATGTTCTATGACTCCTAAAACTGGTCGGGATTTAAAATTTTCAAAATCCGCCCACTGACACGCCTACAAAAAAAATAAAACAATTTTATTGAAAAACCAAAATTTTAGCTAGGGAGCTAAAATTTATAATATATACTCTCTAGGGGCCCTTTAAGCTCATGTGTAAATATTTTCAAAATCCGCCTACTAACACGCCCACAATTTAAAAAAACTTTTTTTTTTAAATCCAAATCCAAAATCCCCTATGTTTTTATTTTTGTTTTGTTTGTTATTATTCATAGTTGAACCCACGAGTAGCGGAGAAAGGAGGTCCGCCTGCACAGAGATCCGCAGTATGCAGGTAAGGCTGGTTAATCCGGAGGTCGCCAGGTATCCGGATACTCCGTGGGCGACTGAGCTATTTTATAAACTGGGCCCTCAGCCTGGCCGACTATCGGCACGGGTCGTGTCACACCTTAAGTCCAGCCCAGCGGATAAGGAAAGGGAGAAGGAGTGAGAGAATCAGAGGGAGGAAATCAGGAGAGAGGATGGGTAGGGGAGAAAAATGGGAATTGAGGCAGGACGGAATGTCCTTTGGGCAGTTCTTAGTGGATGTATGAAATATCGTTAAACCTCCACACCGGCACCACCAAAGGATGGTGCACTCAACAAGGTGACTACCCTTAACTGTTTAGAAAACATTAAAACTGCAACTGTAGAGGCTTGGCAACGAATTTGAATTGAATAACTCACACACTCTCATGAATTGGGAGAAATGTACGAGGTTGTTCATCGTATCGTACATGCACAGTATGTGAACATCAGAATGAAATATAGTCAGTTTTAAAAATAAGCAAAAAACAATAATTAAAATAAATTAAAAATATATGAAAAAAGGAAGAATTTGCAGAATTTTCATTGAAAATTATAGAACGTATCAAATTGAAACAAAATCCAAAAAAAGTATCTATGTACCTATCGAATTTTCGCACGGAAGCAAAAATGTATCTAATTTGATACAATTGTATCTTTGTGACAACGCTGGTTATGGTTATTAGTGTTTTTTTTTTCTGCAACCCGCATTCGTCATTTTATCTGTAAGCCAAAAACATCTCCACTCAGTATTATTTTGTCAGTGAATCCAGAACTCAGTATAGTTTGTAAATATTGGAAATCAGACGGCGCTGAAATCAGTTGAATGTTGGGAAAAAAATTCAATTTTGTAGCCTGGTTACCGATGGCTAAGTTGAGAATGTCGCACAAAACAGTTGTCGAAGAAATAGAAAAAGGATATCATTGAAATACATGTTAATAACTAAAATGGAATATTAATTGAAGATATGTAGCAATTACTGATATCAATTTATTTGACATTAGGTTATTTTACCAAAAGATCCCTGAAACCCTAAAAAAGGTCCTTAAAACCTAAAAAAGATATTTTTCGTGCTTGGGATCCGAGCAGTATTTATGTGTTGAAAGTTATATTACCAAGTGGTCCTTGGAACGCCAACGAGGTCCTTAAAAAATAACTTCTACATTTCTGTCTCTGCACAACCTTGCTGAACTTTATTTTAAAGGTGCTTGCCAAGGGAATAGATCAGCCCATCAGACTTTTTTATTGGGCTCACCGCTTTCCCGCTAGAAGCGAAAAAGCAGGCCGTAAGGGATTCTGGTAATAATTTTGAAAAAAAAGTTGTTTGATATTTACTTCTGCAGCTCTGTCTCTAAAGATCCGTGATAAACTTGATTTTAAAAGTGTTTGCCAAGGAAACAGATTTGCGCTCTACACTTTTTCAACTGGGATCACCGTTTGCGCGATAGAAGCCGCAAGCCCCTTATATTACGATTTTGAAAACTGTTTTTTTGATCCTAACTCTTTCGATTTGTTCTGTAAAGAGTCGTGCTAAGGGGGGTATAAAGGTGACTGCTTGGGCTACAAGCCCGGTCTAAATGATTTTTGAACAGGAGTCACACGATAAGCTTAAAAATCTCACCTCAAAAATGCATTTAAGGTCGCAGGATATGATTATTTTTGTCTTTTTCTTATTACATTACATGACCAAGTGCTATGCTTATCTGTCAAAATCAGCCTGCTCATTTGTGGTCATATTCATCAACTGGTCCTACGAGATATGCTGATTAGATTAACAGCGTACATGAACAAAATTGTCAGAATTTTGTCAAATATGACCCAAAATGTTCCCACTTGGCATACAATCTAATCAAAGTCTTAGTATGTCAAGACACTTTATGTCGCTAATTATGATGTAACTACCTACTGATATTTTTTATGAACATTCTAAATTATACCTTAATTAACAGCGACGAAAATCGCCAAAAATGGGACGAAAGTCGCAAAAAGTCGTATATCGATAAACCTGGGGGTACGCGTAAATTCTTTTTGTTTTCTTTGCCAATGAAAATAGAGCGAGTTTGGAGTATTAATCGTTTTTTCGGTCTCAAAAAGAGAGTTACTACTGAGTTGCAGAAAAAACGACTCTATTCTAATTTGTTTGTAGAACACTAAGCAAAGCTCTTACGATATAAAAACTTTAAAATCAACTGCGAAAATAAGTTCTTTTATTATTTCCAAGTTTTCCTTCTTCCCTTTGGAATTTTCCCAAACTTTCTTTTGCCCAAAATAAAAGAAGAATCAACCAAATATGTCGTTCCTATCCAGTGGCGGACTAAGCCCGTCAGAGGCCCGGGGCGGCAAAGCTGAATGAGGCCCCCCAGCTTTAAAAAAAAATTAATTTTACGAGCTTTTTATTCAGTTCTCATTTGTTTGTATAAATAAGTGTTTATGTTTATTTCGTTAAAATCTGGCAAATGAAATTTAAATTCGAATTAAATTATTTAGGCTAAATAAACATATACTCCTCGCCACTTAAATAGGACACCCCTTACGTCTGTTTTCTATCCTTCATTGCTCCCAAACCAAGCATGCTAGAGACTTAATTTTTTTTGTAAATAAAGTTAATTTAACTGCTGATCAAAAGGAAGATACAATGCTAAAGCTTTAAGTTTTAACAAAATATTATCAACCAAAAACCGGTAAAATGCGGGGTCGAAAATTTGCACCACTTGAATAGGACACTTTAATAAAAAAGCATTTTAGAGATTTCTCATTCTTTTTATTACAAAAATAACTTAAATTGAAGATAATTGGACTATTTTACATTCAGAATTTTTTTTTATTAGTGTGTTGAGCCACCTTTCTGTTCCAAAACTTCACACATCTGGTTTTGATGGAATTAGCCAAAAAATTCCGGGAAATTGAGCTGCAAGCTTATTCGATGGCTTGGGTTAGTTCGGGTATACTCGAATATTGTGGTCCTAATCCGTATACTTGACGTGTCAACCATCCCAAACATTTTCAATGATATTTAAATCCGGAGAATGGGCGGCCAGCTTAATAGCTCCTTATTTTGACTCTGTATAATGTGTTTCTTTGCGGAGGTCATGGAAATAGTAGCTATAACCATCGGGGACTCCCAAATTAATTTTTTTTTATCGGAGAAGATTACTCTATGCCACTCCGAAGTCCAGGTCACATGTGCGCGGCAAAAACTGATTCGTTGCTCTTTTCGAACCGGGTTAAGAGGTGTCTTCTTCTTGATTTTCACTCTTTTTATATGTTTAGCTTTCGAAATAACACGACGCATAGTTGTAAGACTTGCCTTGACACCACATTTATCCCTGATTTTTGCCAAACAGTCGTGAGAATTTGACGCTTTTCTTATTAAAATAAGTCGCCTTTCCGCATTAGTAAGCACGCTGTATGTCCGGCCTTTCATGTTTTTTCCATATTCATAATCATTACTTAAAAATGTGGATATAACGTGTCGGCTCCTCTCGATTTGTATAGCTATTTTAGCAATAGATAAGCCAGCGTCCTTGTAAGCGTTGATTTGTCCTTTTTCCGACTCGGTTAATGCTTTTCCTCGACCCATTTTAATTTTTTTTTTTAAATTAAATAGGTAGTCGAAATTAACAAATAAAATCGATCAACGAAGAATATGAGTCCGCGTGCCAAAGATAACGATCAAATTAAATGCATGTTCTATTCAAGTGGCGCAAAAATTTTGTTTTAATTCCAACGAATGTTAACATAAAGTGGAAAAAACATATAACCGCTCTTTTCCAGAACCTGCAATTTTGTCACAGAGAAAGAAGAAGAGTTGGACAAAGATAACGGGCATAATATCATTATTTTATTATTCCGCTTTCGAGTTATGAGCAATTGCAAAAAGAGTGTACACTGTGACCTATTCAAGTGGCGATGAGTGTACATACCTACAATATGGAATGGATATGGGAGAGGAAAATAAAATGCGAATCGATCGACAAAACAAAAAATTTTATAAAATAAATCAAAGATAGTTTTTTTTTCATTTTTTGTAGCGTGTTATACTAAAATGCACTTCAATTATGTTTTAAAATTATTAGAGATGAATGAATCCAGAATACCAAACGTAGTATTAAAAAGCATAATTAGAACAAATGGAAACCTTTTTGAGGAATGACAGTTCAGGTGAACGAGCAACCGCATCTCATAAGAGAAAAATTTAACTCAATTTTGGAGAATCTTGGCAGACATACGTATGACCAATATGTTGAAGGAGCCGAATCGTCACTATTTAGGAACTATTACAGCAAACTTAACCATTTTTTAAATGAAAAAACGTATTTCCTTAACAGTTACTCAGATGAAAAAATAAGTACTGTCTTTAAAATGAGAGGTAAACTTGTCCATTTAAATTTTATGCCACATCGTCCATATTTACCAACACTTTGCGACCTCTGCAATATGAAAAAGAGAGAAGATGTCTTGCACTTTCTTGGTGTTTGTCCAATTCTAAAAGAATTTCGATTATCAATGTTTCTAAAACATGTGATGAAGCAATAAACATTTTAAATGGACAAAAAGGATGGGATGTCCTATATAACTACACAGTTGCAGCACTTCGTTATAGAGAACAAATTATAAAAGGAGATTTTTAATAAAAGAACTTAAGTTTATTTTTTTGTCAACCTGGTAGACGGCCATAGGCCAAACCTATTATGACTTAGGCTAAACTTTAATTGTAACATATTTATAGAAATAAAAGTCAATTTAACTTAACTTAACTTAACTTACTATGTGTTTTCGTACCTTCAATTTACTGAACTCCTCAATAACTTCAGTGAAATCGATTTCTTTTTAAATTTTTCTTTCTATTGAAAGCACGGCTAGATTAACCAGTCGCTCTTGATTCATTGTAGATCGAAGATAATTTTAAATTAGTTTAAGTTCCGAAAAACTGTTCTCGCATGATGCAACCGAGATGTAAATAGTCAAGAAGTATTGAAGTATGAGCGATATACACGGTAACGATTCACTGAACTCCCATTTTATTAAATTGAAGTATTTGGGGGCCCCCAAGACCGGAAGCCCGGGGCGGGCCACCCCTTCCGCCCCCTGGTTAATCCGCCACTGTTCCTATCTTCAGTTGTTATGATCGATAGTGCATACAAAAATAATGTATCGTTAATGTCGTCAATTGGGTTGTCAATACCAACAAAACGTGGAAAACTTGTTGATGAAACGTCTGTACTAACTAATAGTAATAGTATAGTAAGCATTATCACTACACTGATAAGATATTTATAAATGATCGGTACAAACTTAATGGCTGGACGTCAAAAACATAGCGTATGATAAACTAGGTTTTGAATTGGTAAAGTTAAGAGACTCTTTTCAAGCTGGGCTCATGTTCATTACCCTACAAGAAATCGCTTTGCATTTGAAAGATCAAATTTTGCACATCTATTTTTTAATCAGAATCCTTACCTTACCGAAGATGTAGATCAGGATTTTGAATAATTAAAATTTCAATATTCACACACATATTGATATAATTACTACCTTATTGACAGTTCTTGACGAAGCGTCGACTTGGTGTAGTCTTTGCGACACAAATCAAATCCATCGTTAGAATCGTGAGTTATAGTCGGGAGTTAATAAAAAATCCCATGTAAAAATGCACTTTCAGTCTTTCCGGAATTTTGCAATTTTTCTTTCCCTAAAAACCTTATTAAGATTTAAGCAAAACCAAATCGGTCAGGCGTTCTGAAGTGATGATTGCTTTTGATTATAGTAATTTTTCTTGTTTGGCTTATTTATTGCAGCAGTTTACTGTTTAGTGCAGTTATGGTGTAGTTTAATTGTATTTTTATAAATCATTAATAAACATTTGTGAATGGGCATGAAAAGATGTGTGCTCGCGACAGTGATCCAAATATTATTACTGCAAAATATACCGGATGTAATTCTTGTCAACTACTGTTGTTTTTTTTAACCTGACAAAAATTAAACGGGATGACATAAAATGTGCAGACTTTATTTTCGGTTGAAGTAGGCATAAGAGCATTGGGCCTTACTAATAATCACAATTAATTATTGCTAAAAAGAAAATCTGGAGACTTTAAACAAATCGTGTACCATCAAAGAAATAAGTATTAAGCATTAGATTTATTCAGTGGATAAAATTGAATGCAAGGAAAGTCATGTGTTTAATTCTCCTACTATCCTCCCAAAAATATATATTTCAAAGCAATTGTTGCCTGTTGTACGTGTTGGGGAATGCAGACAGTTAAAAGAATTCAAGAGTCTTACTTCAGTAAGATTTATTTAAAGACTAAAAACTAAATAACAAATGAAGAGTACAGTAAATGTAACTACTGTATTAGTGTATGTAACTAGATACGTTATGCTATGCAAATATAATAAAATTTTAATGCGAATGTTTGAATATAGTGTAGTGCAAGTGTAAGTGGGGTTGAATTTCCAACGCTGTATTTTCCACACAGCGCCTCAATTCAATATTACTTTAAGTTAAGCATTTCGACAACTTTTCACGTTTTAGTTTTTTTGAGATTTTCAGTTTATACATGTGCTTCCATCTCAAGAGTTGAAACGTATTCCAATTTTAGGTCTCTCCTCCATGTACGTCTCGAATGAAGTGCATCTTGATGTCGATGTGCTTCCTCCTTGCATGGAAAACTGTATTCTTCACTAACTGCTCTGCGCTTAAGCTGTCACCATAAAAAAAAAATTGGAAAGCAGGAATATGATTTCCTTGGATGCTGAGCACTGAACTATATACTCAGCTTCCGTGCTGCTAAGTGCGACTGTGGACTGCTATTTCGATTCCCATGGCACAGGTCCACCAGTAAGAAAGAAAACGTGTCCCGCAAAAAATCGCCTTTCGTCAGATTTGCCACACCAATCCGCATTAGGGTACCCCTTCAAATATTTGCCAGATTTTTATAAATAATCTCGTATTATTGAGATATCCCAGCAAATGCTTCGCTGCAATGTAATGATCTTTATGAGCATTCATATAATATTGAGACAATTTGATTACCGATTTCCATATACTTGCTGCAATTTGGCAAATATTACATCCAAAAGGCGACGATTGCAATAATTGTAACAGTTTACCTGCTGATCATTCGTACGAACGTGTTGGTTCTGCTGCGGAGAGTGCTGTTGCTGAAAACGCTGCACAGACGGCTTTGGTTTTCGGTCGCGTATGAACATTGCTTGTTCTGGTGCACTCTCATTTAAAACATTTTCCTCCCTCCTATGCTTATTCAGCCTTTCTCGCATGATCGAACAAATTATGAAGGTGCAATTGAACTTGGTTATTTTCTGGCATTTTAAATTGATGTAGTTGCTTGAACAATGTAAACGTTTTCTAGGATTTTTCATGCTTCCGTTGATGACTTAGAATTCTTTATATAATTAATTTAACGCACATGAGGATAGTCTGCAGGGCATTTTCATCTCGTTCTCGCACTCAGTCTCTTTCGCTATCAGGTTTTACTTTAATTCCATTGACATATTCCCATTAATCGCTATGGATCCAAGCACTCCTGATTTGGGACCTCCAAAAATCAAAATTCTTTTCGTCCAATCTCTCGATTTGGTATAACGATGAAGCCATTTTGTAATACTCCCAGAATATTCTTAGGCCCATCACCTTTGTTTTTGAGTACAAACAGTTAAAACAAAACTCAGATGTTTTACTTAGGTGAGGTTTTAAACTAATTACCAAATGAAGAGTTAACTAAATGTAACTACTGTACAAGTGTATGTTTTTTTTTTTTTTTTTTTTTTTAAAAAAAAGGAAATCCAAATCGCAGAGCACTCAGACTCGGTAACGGTCCATTGTACTACCAGGCAGAAATCCTCCTTTTGGTGTAAAGGCATGTGAATAGGTGGCGTATGTTGTTGTTCCCCATGGGGATTGAACCTGCACCGCACAAGTGTATGTTACTATTAAGGTTATGCTTTGCAAATACAAAATAAATTTTAACGCAAATATTTTATGTATATTGTAGTGCAAATGTAAGTAGGGTTGAATTGCCCAAGCACATGCAGAATTCTCAACAGTACGAATCGACAGTATCTGAAAAAGGAATTGTAGTAATTTAATGTAGGGAGGTACTCGTACCTTTATATAATTTATTGAAATTTCTTTTGATAAAAGCTAAATTGGTTTACCAATTTTGTACCTTTACTACAAGTATTTATAACACAAACACAGAGCAAAATAATTGTTAAAGCCGTTTTTAAGAAAAGTGTCATTTTTAGACACTTTAGAAACCGATATATGAGTTAAAACTTTATAAAAAAAAATCATTTAAAGATCCGAGTAGGCAAATTTGTGTTATCGATGTTGTAGAGGGTATTATATTGGCTTATGACCAGTGCGTTGCAAATTCAATCCCCATAGTGAACAACAACATACGCCACCCATTAAAAGGAGAGAAACGAATAACACTTTGTTTCTCTAAAGTCTACACTAAAAATATGATTTCTGTCTGGAAGTACAATAAGTCTGAGTGCTCTGGGATTTGGGTTTCCTTTGATTTAAGAAAAAAAATGCAAATTTGCTTAATATAGTATCTAATGTTATCTAAAATATCCAATGTCTTTTGAAAACTCTCACACTTTGAATATGCAATTTTGTTCAAAATGGTAGTGAGAGGTGTAATTTAGAAATAACTTAACCCGAAGTTTGAGATAATACCATTTTTTAAAGGACAGTTATTCGACGATTTTGGAAAAAAACGGGGTACCAACGCCATTTTCTTACATTCACCTCTTTTACTTCATAAGCGATCATAATAAAATTCAATTGAAGTGTAGAGTATGCTTGTCCACTACTATTGTATAAATTTCTGCGGATTAGACTTGAATACAAAACTTCAACATAAATGCTTTCGAAGTTATTTAGACGAAACCCGGGGAGAAAGAAACCGTACCCAATCATAGAATTAAGAAAAAAATGCCTGTAAGGCCAAAAATCCCAAATACGAAGTATTTATTTATATATATTACTAGCTGTCCCTTGCTCGCCTTACTTGGCCAGTCTGCCACTTCTCAAATTTAAAACAAAATACTTGCTGATAAGAACTGATAAAGACTACTCATTATATGGATATACTCTGAGTGTGACTCCCTCTCAATTTCATTTACATTTCATACCCTATCTTTCTCAATCCCATTGCCATGCGCCATAAAAAAAACAACACAAACTGCAAAAGGTGCATAAAAAAAAGAAAGAAGAAGCACATTGCACAAAAGGTACAGGTAGAGAAACAGATTTGTGCCGCACACACACACAGAAATTTTCCCCCACTGAACGCTGGGAAAATTCAACGATCTAGCTTCAATCGAACATTTTACTTTTTTGAATTGTATAAAATTTATAGTTTAATTCTTATTGTTCAACTTCAGGATAACCTACAAAGATGATTTATATCTGAAAATCTTTGTACATACGATTAATTGAACTTTATATTAAAAAAAATCCTGTTTCATTTGGATGAGTCATTCCAAAGCTAGGAGCTAGAAAGCATTCGAGAGTTACAACTTTTCTTAGAGATCAGCTTAGATCTCCGCTTCTGAACAGCGGATGAAGGATTTTCCCGCAGTTAAAAGTAGCCTATGTCCATTCTCAGGCTCTAGACTATCTGTGTACCAAATTTCATTTAAATCGGTTCAGTAGTTTGGGCGTTAAAACGAGACAAACAGACAGACAGACCGAGTTACTTTCGCATTTATAATATTAATAATATGGAATAAATAAGTATGTCTACGGATACTGTGGCAGAAGACTCCTCGGTCACAGACAGTTCGACGAACGGAAACGCGGAACACACTAGTTTTGACTTCTCTATAGCACGTTCCCAATATTCTTCACTTAAATATACTAAAGTACTTATACGAGAATGTTAAAAACGAAACACGCAAAACATTCTGGATTCGTTGTGAATCCTTTAAAGTTGTATTTAATTTTCTCAGAATGGAGATTCATTGATGGGTTTCATATGAGATTGCGAGTGGGACACTGCGAGTGTGTAGTTAGAGAATAGGATGGATGTTTCACTGGTAGAGCGTTATATTATGCAGGTTTCGGTTTAAAGGGTGTGTGAAACAACCAAAGCCAACGGATGAATAAATAAATGGTTTATTGTTTTAATTGCATTTGCAATTCAATTTGAACAGCTAAAGTTGGTGAAAAGATACAAATTTGATAATGAAATATCAGACCGATGTATATACATATGTATTTTTGTGTATAACTGTTTTGTGATGAAAAAACCTTAATAATACATTCTATGAATCTTCAATTTCGAGGAACTTTTTGTAAATTAAATGGAGCAATGCGGGAACGATATTCATCTGGCAGCACTAACAAAACGTTTCGACATTTCTACAATTTAAACTGCGCATTACGCAGCAAACCCCACAGGCAGGCCAGTAAGAAGGAAGTAAACTGGGAGAGTTATGGCCATTTTGGTCTTAAGGAAGAATATGATGAAACTTTTCGTCGATATATTCTTTAAGATCGCGGGATTAATGACCTTACGTGAATATTGGTAAGTTTCCCTGTTCCTATGTGGCCAAGTAAACAAAAACTGCGGCATATATGTAAATAGAAAAAAAAGAGATTAATCAAAATGACGCGTCAGTATTGCAACCATTCAAATATTTTAATTTTTTTTTCAAACTACATTCGATGCCGCCTATAACGACCTCGCTTATAACGATCACTTTTCCTTCATTTGAATATAATAATTTCTTAATAATATAAGCCTGTACGATAGTGGGCTATAAGGTCATCGCAGTTACATGACCGATTTTCGACAAGATATCCTGGCGTATGGCACTTCGCGAAGCTATCTCGTTCTGAAGTGCCGAATTCTTAAGGTGCCTGTCCATTTGAGAGTAAAAATGCTGAGAGCAGCTCTCAGGCAACTCTCGAGAGCAATCTCGCAAGTGGACATAGTCTTGAGAGTAGTTCGCGGAGAGTTAACTTTTTACTCTCGAGATTTGAGCCTTTTGAAAGTCACTCGCAAATGGACACAATGTTCTGATCACTATCGGAGATTAGCTCGCAACATGCTTCGTATTTTGCGAGCAGCTGTCTGAGAGTCGACATGGCAAAACAGTGGACATCGGAGGAAATTAAGCGACTCATAGAGAAATATGAGTCGATGGAAATTTTATGGAAAACTACGGATAAATTCGATAATTTTTAAAAAATTAACTTAATTTAAAAATTTTAAAAATTAAGTTTTTTTTGTTTTTGTTTTTACCTTCAAATATTTAACTTTTAAGCCGTTGAAAATTGCTGGACAGATTTCTCTCACAATTCTTCCAATCGTACAGACAGGGATACGAAATAGGTACTGAAAGCTGCCATATGAATCACCTGTACAGATAAAACAGTTTTAAACATAGCTTTCAGTTCGCCTTTTAATATGATATACGAATCAACTGATTTACCTGATGCCAGAAATCTAAGTGTAATCAGTATACGCTCACGTACTGGTATGGCTTCCCTTAATTTGGTATTCATTTTAAAAATAGTAGGGCCAACGGATTGAATTATATATTCTATTTCACTTGTTGTCAAACGGCAAAAATCCTTGAACTGTTGAGCATCTTCAATTTGAAGCTCTCTTGTAAGAGTATACCCTGCACCGAGTTGACGACGACGATCTACCCATGTTTAACCCAGCATTTCTTTTTTGCTTTATTATTTTTTTTTAAGAACAGTCCATAATTATTAACGCAGCTGCAACCTTTTGCTTGTAAGAATACATTTTAACTGGTAACTAGCAGACGAAATATATCAATTGGACACGGTTATGAGAGTACTCTCAGGGAATCTACTCTCAAAATGTTATCAAAGAACTCGGGAGATTAAAACCTCGAAATTATTACTCTCAAATGGACAGCCACCCGAGAGTAGCTCTCGAAAGTTTACTAGCGAAAGTACTCTCAAATGGACGGGCACATTTAAACTTCAAAAAGTTATTGTATGATACAATTTCAGTAATTTGTAGAAATCGTACGGAAAAATAATTGCGATTGTTAGTAAATTGTATCCAAACAAAAATATTTGTTTGCCACAACAACGCCATTCTCACGGTTTCGCTTTTAGTTTTTGTATCTACACAATCCTATTCTGTTATTAACTTTTTAATATTCAAAAATAGTGTTTGGATTCTCCTTTAACTCCTACATTGTACGAAATATTCGCGCAAATCTCGTCTCCCGCCATAAATTCACCAATTTGATCAAACTATAATAATTCCATGTAACACTGTCGGATTGGCTACTTTATGAGCTTTTGACTCCTTTGCTGACCACTGGGCTCTTCATTAATTAAATTGCCTCACCAAATTTTAAAAATTTTAATGCTTTTGCTAAATAATATTTGCATTCTATTTCAACTTCATAGCGAATATTCGTTGCATATCTATATAATTTGCATATCTCTTTTTAATTGATCATCAAACATTGTTCATGACGGATAGATTTCGAAAGCGCATGTTGCAGTTTTCCTTGGAAAAATTTGTTTGGCTTCGACGACATTTTTTTTAAAATGTGGATAGTAAGAAAGTAAGTTATACCAAAACTTATTTGTTTGTTAAAGGTTTTTAATATGAAACCAAACCTACATATCCTTTTTTTAAAATTTTTTCTCATGTACCTACTTCACTTTATTAAGCAATTTAAGTTCAGACATTTTTTCAGAAAAGCCAGAGAGCGTGCTTGATACTTTAGGAAACACAATACTGGGAAGCTTATTAAACTTCAATAAATATATATTTTGTTTCTAATGTAAGAACGTAAATAAAAGTTTATTATCTCTACCCCCCCCCCCCCCCCCCCCCCACCCGCCGCACTGGTTTCACCGACTCAAGAGCTTGTTCCTGATGTATCACCCACCATTTTCCTACTAGTTTGTCAGCTCACTCATTGACGGATAGCCATGTCCATGTACCCAGGGACCCACCAGGTATTTGTCTTATGCTGCAATGCAAACTAAGAGGCTATTGCTCTTTGTTTTCTAACTGGTGTTGGCTTTCATCCGGATCTAGAAACTGACGTGATAACAATTTAACGCTGTTAGTGACTTGGGAGCGTCCCATATATTTTTGAAATATTTGTTGTTGTTTCAAAAGTCTGCAGATGGCTGGGGTAACATTTTACCCCAGGATGTATTTCGCGCGTTTAAAGTTACTGCCACATACAAATTGTATTGGTAGCTGTCTGTGCGAAGCGATTAGGATCTTCGACTACCACCCCCCAGGTTCGATAGACCAAGCCTCCGTTTTAAAGACTTAGCCACCGCGGATGCAAGAGCACTAGGTCTATACAACTGGTAAGTATCTGCATGAGCGTGCCATATTAAACTCCTACAACCAAAATAAAGGGGGAGACGTACGAATTGCCGCCAAAAAAAATGTCGACCACTAATAATCTCGAGTTTGCCATTCGCTGAAATCTCGACAAGGTTTTAATAGACTTTTAAAAATATCGAAAGTTTTAAACCTCGACCACTTATAATATCGACTTCATTTGTTGAATGTCGGTCAAATTGTCGACAAATTTTCATACGTGTACCTTTATTATATAAATAAAAAAGACTCCAATTTTGTTAACTTTTGATTTAATTAATTTGTTATTTGAGGAAAAAAGTACATATAACTCAATTTACTTCTTTCTTAAATGTGTTTGAATAAAAAATGAAGAATATGTAAAGTATTTCAAATGAAAATAAGTATTTAGTTCAACCTTAAATGAATTGCAATGTTGTTTAAATAGTTCAATCTTGAACAATTTGATTTTTCACTGAGAATAGTTTTAAGCTGCGTTTCTTTTCGTTTTATATATTTTGTTGGTTCCTTTTTTTCTCCCTTTTGAATTTTTTCTAATGTTTGCTTGACGACTATGTACTCCTTAGATAGTTTTGCAATTAATTTATGTACCCCAACATGTGAAGATCCAACAAGCACTTTCAATCTCCTATGCCACGCTTCGAGACTATTTTGAGTTCTGGGTAGGTTTAATTGCATTCAATGGTCGTGTACTGACCAGAAAGATGGCTCATAAGCAGGAGGCAACAGTTTAATTTGCCTAGAAGATGAACGCTTTCTGCTTTGGCCGGAAATGTAATTTTTCTTAAACCAGTCACCTACGCGCTTTCCATCGCTATCCAATGCATCGTATAATTCTGTAAAGTAATTATGTATATCTTCTTTTGGTAAAAAAGCCAATGCCTTCAGCATTCGCATATGTCGGCTAAACGTTTCATTATTTCCATATTTGGTTGTAAGCTTTTCTGCCTGAATTCTTCTCCAAATAATAGATCCAATATGAAAGAAACATCCTTTGCTTTGAGATTCTGGGAAGTACGAATGAGCAGTGGCAGCACTTGCTTTCTCAAAGTCCGATATAATGAACTGAGGTGATAATGAAATATTGTTAGCACACCCAATCCGACATAATTCATAGAAGAATTCTTCATATATGAGTTTATTTTTGGAACTCATTAAACAAAAAATTAACGGCAAAGCTTGATTGTCTACAACGCCCTGTTTGTTGTTAAACAGTTAGCCCAGAGAGTTTTTTTTTACTCAATGTCGACTACAGTTAAGTGAATGATGTTAACAGGTGCGCGCGCGCCTGTTAACATCATTCACTTAACTATAGTCGACATTTTAAAATCGATATTTTAAAAAATCGACATATTCTCTGTCGATATTTTGATTACTCGACATTTTGCTTAATCGATATTTTTTTTGTCGGTAATTTGTTGATCGATTTTTTGCAATCGATATTTTTAAAAGCGGTTAATCGTACCCAACCCAAATAAAGGAGGTGTCTGTCTGTATGATCAACTGGTATTCATTGATCAATTGGTATCTACCTATGCCATGCGTGTGCTCGTATAATTAGAATATGACCAATGGTTAAATTTAATCATTTTATTTGTCGTGGCTCTTGCGGTAGTTATTTGCTTATGCCATTTTCATCAATCATCAGCCAACCCAAAACATTTCCAAAATTCTAAACCGATGAAGTTTGCTGGGCAATTGTACGCAAGTGAAATCGATATTCAAGATCGACGTACGCTGCAAATACACCGGATCAGACAAAATATGTTATCTTATCTGATCAGACAACAATTCATTGATTCTTAGGAGCCAAAACACACTGAATTAGACAAAACGTAAAAACAAACGCAATGCTGTCTTCTGTCATTAAAGCAAAACCAACACACACTGCCATTATCCATGAATGGCACTTGCATCCCTGGAACCGAAAGACTTTCCAATCTCGGTACGTGTGTTAATGATAACCTTCGTTGGAATAACCATATATTCGATGTCTCGAAGAACGCTGCGAAATATCTAGGCATCCTTAAAACTAGAAAGATAATCATATTTTGTAAGGCGTAGAAGATAATCAAACGTCTCAGAGACGAATGGCACTTTGTTAGTTTATTTAATGAGCTATGAGCTTTTTAAGAAATACTAGCTGCACCTGCCCGGCTTTGCCCGTGCCCGAGAATTCTATTGGCCAATATGTTCGAGTAGACTTCCTTATAATTGTCAATAGCGGGTATCCTTCGTATGTTGCTGCGCCTAAAAAAAGAAGACCGATTTTGACCAAAGTTCACAGAAACACTCTCAGGCCAATACCGAAGATTGCCTGATTTGAGCTCAACCGGTGAAAGGGACTGCACGTTTTTCTCCGCATGGCTTAGGCCGCTCAAACAACTTCGTTGTTCCGTTTAAGGTAGGTGCTTGTTGTCTGGCAGGCGCCTATGTCACCTTACTTCTGCGAATCAAACAACAAAGCGAAAATAAAAAACTTCGATTGAATCACTTTTCATTCACTTCCACTTTGTTATCAATGTTGGAAAAGCAACTTTCCGATGTCCGATTCACAAGAAAATGCAAAAAATTTCAATAAGAGTTATTTGAATAAAATATTGAACACACGATATCTCAAGAATGAAAGTGCGCACAAATTCCACAATAAGCTTGAAACGTTCGTGTGGTCTCCCTCTTTCATATGCTTTTTCGGATAACAAAATAAGTGACGTCTGTACGGTCTCTGTATCTGCGTCGTAATTTACACGCATACGCACATATGCATGTGTATTCACTCAAATGCCCATATCTCACACACCGATGCAGATATAGCCAAACATAACAACCTTCGTGCAGACGTCGCCTTTCATGGAAAAAAATTTCATTGGAATCGGTTAACGCGTTTGGCCAAACACCGGCAACAAACGCAAATATGGATTGATTTTTATATACATATATATATAAATAGATATAGATATATTCTCATACTCGTATCAATTTTAATTCACAAAAACTCACAAAATCGCAATGAAGAAATCCGAATCCGACAGCGCCACCACACATGAAACCAAATTGGCTTCTCCATTGATCGATAATAGATGGCGTTACGTTGCGTGTCTATCTGACAGTTCAATTGTGATACGATATGTTACATTCAAATGTGATTCTTTATTTGGTTGTTGCCAAAATAAATAAATACAAAATGAAAAAAAAAAAAAATTTAAAAAAAAAAATCGAAAAAAACCTGTCGTAACACGTTGGGTGGTCAAAATAAGCCATTTTGAAATTTAGATTTTTTTCTTCTAAAACCCGTGCTGAGAAAATACCTTTCCAATAAAGTATAAATCATCAAAATCGGTTCGGCCAATCTCGAGTTATGCGGTTACATCGCTTCGGACACTTTCTTTTATATATATAGATTAATGTTTTATTTATTTATAATATAGTCCATATTAAGAGAGATAAATCGATGATTCAGTAAAAATAAATATTAGTTAAAAGATAAAAACAAAAAACCCAAACTCCATTACAAATCAACAAAAAACATAACTTATTTTTTAAAGGAACCTTAAGATAGACTTTAATTTCTAATAGTTGCCAAATTTGCATTTTTTAGTTTTAAATAAATCTACTAATACCTAAGTCTTAGTATTTTTTAATCAAATACGATTAAATTAAATGAAAGAATGACAAACTTCACACACGTTTCCAAGACGTGCGGTTTAGCAATATATTTTTACCACAGGTAGGTACTTACCGTCGCACCATGACCGTCACGGGGAAGCTACGATCACCAGCTGAGTTAGTTTAAGCAACCAACCCGATGCGGCTTACAGTTAAAAGGATATATCAATTTTTCGCGCGCCATACGTCTCACAGACGTAGATTATCTTTCTAGGGTTAAGCGATGTAAAAAATATTTCATACCTTCATATATACAATATATAAGGCGTTTATTCGCCCGAAACTCAAGTACAACGCTCATATCTGGTCTGCTGCACCAATAACTTATTTGGAGCTACTTGACAGGATTCAAAAACGCGCGATAAAGCTCATCGGCGACCGAGACATCGCGAGTTCAATTGACTCTCTTAGTCGTCGTCGTAATATCTCCTCTCTTCCGTTATTTTATCGTTATATCCACCATTCAACCGATATACCCGCCAAGTCTGGAAAAACTTTTAATGTCAATGTTTATAAGGCCATTCAGATCATTATAACCCAAATAGAGTTTTTTGTCTTTGAGAGAGAACAGGGCATGTGCAGAGAAGGTGGAAAATAGTCTCCTCCTCCTCCTCGTGCAAGCAGCTTCTGCAGAAGTCATTTGTATAGACGCCAATCCTTGTTGCATGCTTGCCTATGAGACAGTGTCCGGTGATTACACCAATTGTAGCACCAATGTGCGGTTTGTTCAGAGAGATCAAACACTTAGTGAGTGCACGCGCGTTTAATAATTTGAGATTTTTTTGCGTTTAGTAATTTGAGATGCAAGAAATGAACGTTGGCGCAGAGAAACTATAATTTCATCTTGAGGCAAGAAATCCTATATCATGCAAATAAAATAATGGTTGAAAAACTGTGAATAGAAGAGCTCAGTTTTGTTTCTTCTCAACTCACATCAAGCGAAACAGAAAAGTCAAATGGTTTTTTATTTCGGGTTGTGTGTGTTGTAATAAAACATGTTTTCGAGCCTATGATCCAAAACATATTTTGAACGGTTACCGCGAAAATCAGTAAATTTATTGCATTTTTTGTATGCTGTGCAGTTATTTGCTACTTCTTTTTATTTTCCAAAATACATTGCGACAAGTAATCCAAGAATGTATGCAACGAACATTACATCATTGCCTGTGTAAAATGCGCTCAAAATGAAAATATCACTTGTTCTTCGATAAATTGCCATCGACATCATTTTAAAATGTTTAATGTGATCTACGAGTATGTTTGTCAATAAAATATTGTCTATAAAAGATTCACGCCTAATTGTATGCAAACAGTTTTGCAATATCTGGCCCTATATTACCGATTACCTGTATTTTTAAATTCGCGTGTTAACATTTTAAACCAGGATTTAAAACTTGTAAGTGGGCATTGCCCCTGTTCTTGGGTTAAAACTTTGCAAATGTTTGCGCAGTACATAAAGGAATATGATTTGAAAGCTCTTTGATTCTATTTCAGTGAGATGCGCTTATTTCTTTAAGCCTTAAGTCGGGCGCAACTCTGTTAAACATTTGGATTGGCGGTCTTAACGCTTTTCACCATTACTTGGTTTTCGACGCAAAAAAATAGCTTTATCATTTTACAATCCGCATCAAAACGAACAATTCATTAATAGTGTCTGAACGGTGTGATGTAAAATGGTGGCCATTAGATTATTAGGTGGTCTATAGATTAATATAGACTAATTGAATTTTTCAGTTATTTTTTGAGAGATACTGCACCCGATCTGAAAATGTTAATCTGATTACATTAGCTTGATTTGATTTCATAATTATTTAAAATAATCTTATTACTTTCATTATAATTAATAAAACAAAATGAATTGAAATTAGTTTTTCCCTAATTCCAAGGAATATTTTGTTTATAAAAACTATATATCGGGTTTTCATTATCGACTTGACAACTTCAAACTTTCAGTGTGAATGCACCCTTAAACCGATTACCAAACTGTCAATGTAAAATCAACATTTTCATCATGGAAAGGTACATGAAAGAAACAACGTCTACAAGTATTCGAAATTTAATATCGAATGTCCGATTCTGGGTTCCCAATTATCGCCAATTTTCGGCCGTTATTCTCGTCCCAGTAAACAAGCAATTCATAATCTAGTGATAAAATTTGAGTCAGAATATTCATTGCTTGATGTTGCCGTGCCAGTGAGACTACGTTTTGCCCGAAATGTGGAGAATATTGCTGCCATAGAGGCGTCCGTCGCAAACCAGCCAAATCAGCCAATTTCACGGCGTTCTCAAGAATTGGGCCTCTCCCTCCCAGACCACTTTATGGCGAATTCAGCGTAAGGATCTTGGCCTACACCCTAACAAAATCAAGCTGACTCCAGAACTAAAGCCACTTGATCATATGAAGCGACATACGTTCTCGAATTGGGCTCTGGACATGATGGAAGAAAATTAAGAACTTCATCGCAAAATCATCTTAGATAAGGCATTTTTGGTTAAACGGCTTCTTCAATAAGTAAAATATGCGTTACTGGACAGGTGAGAACCCTCATGTGCTTCATGAAACAGCACTTGATCCGCAAAAAGTCACTGTTCGGTGCGGTTTTCATGCCAGTGGCGCCAATGGGCCGTTTTCTTTCGTCGATGAAAATGACCGTCACGTTATGGTAAATGGTATTCGCTACAGAGACATGTTGTAACGCTATTTCTTTAAGCAATTGCTTGAATTGGATATCAGTGATATGGGGTTCCAACAAGACGGTGCCACAACCACAATCCACACACCCGGTGAGTTATTGAAGTTTCAGTTCGGTGAATGTGTTATTTCGAGAAACGGACCCGTATATTGGCTGCCGAGATCGAGTGACTTAACGCTTCTAGACTTTTTTGATGGGATTACATTTAATCATTATTCTATGCCAACAAGCCGGCGACGTTAGAGAGCTCAGAGCCAATATTGAACGAGAAATAGCTGCCGTATCGGTCAAAATTTGAGGCCGAGTCATCGAAAATTGGGTTAAAACTGCTGGTGGACATATGAATGAAGTCGAATTCCATTCATAAATGTTTTGATAGTAATTCGAGCCAGTAGCTACATTTTTTTTTAGATATCTCAAGTAGCTTGCATTTCATTTAAAAAAGAAGTTGTCAAGTCCTTAATGAAAGGCCCTTTATAACTGGGAACGAGGTATGGATCTGTCAGACTAAGTTAAATAAACAAGACGTAGTGTCCGGATAGTAGTGCCTTTTCCTTATATTGCGATGAAATAACGAAACGTAAACAAACTTACTTCACTCCTGTTCCATGTACATGTAAATAACTACATGTACATCACACATACAGCATATACATCTGTTTGAAGCATTTTTGTTGTCTCCTCTTATGAATAAACAATATTATGACAAGTTGGTAGCTATTTTTCGAATGTCAATCGAAATATATACAAATATTTACGTAAAGGTATCTTTCGGGAACCAAGTTACATTTGTGGCTGGGAGTAAATATCTTTATAGCCAAAATTGCCGTCAAATAAAGCACAAAGTATACATAATCTTCTAAGAGCACTTTACAGATTCATTCTCACTTTCGTTACCTCAAACCCAACAAAAGCAGCAATTTTGGATCCTTTTCTAATCTCTGTTAAATCCCGTAAATGTTTTCAAAAACCACCTCCGCAACATTATCCACATTGCAAAAATATGTTTTCTCACCGACACCGACATGATACACACTCACATTCAAACGGAGACGAAGATTTATCACCAAGTATTGCCGTTCCTAAACGCCATTCAATTTGTCTTTGGTTTTACTCGAATACACCCGCGCCGCCTCGTCCAAGGCTCTCTATGATGTCATAGCCACAGCCACATTCACATGTGATCTTCGCCAAGACAAACCATCGTACTCCATTCATACCTCTCTGTATCTCGTGTAAAGTTTTTGATGTAATGGCGACACAGCATGGGGAGGAGATTGCTGCAGGAATGGGCTCCAATGTTAGACAAATGGGAGGTTGTGGCATCGAGGATTGCTTTTCATGATATTGCAGTGATGTAATTATAGGCATATGCGGTAAGTATATGCTCCACACCCTTCCCCACTGGGTGTCTAACGCAAACACCATTGTAAACAAATTGAACCTGGTTACACTGTGATGAGCAAGAAAGGGATTGCTGGTCGAACGGAGGTTAAGGAATACAAATTAAACTGAATTTGTGGTAATAATTTGGTTTTGGATATTGGCTTAGCCGAATTGATTAAGACAAATGAGATATGTCTCTGATGGTATTGGTGACTGCTTTTAAGGTTTTGTGGGTAAACTTCTTTTTCAAAATGTCTGCAACTATGACCCTAATTTTTTTAACCGGTATATTGACGTTTCTTCGAAATATAGGTTTTAACACTACGTTAAATTCTTGCACGTGCTACGGTATTCAAGTCTTTGGCAATACACCCTTTGAGGAATTAAAATTTTTTTTAAGCGTCTATTTCGACTTCCAAAGTCTGGTTTAACTCCAATCTATATAGTGCCACTAATAATTGCTGCAATGCAGTCATAACTGAAAATTCACGATGAAGAAGACATCTTTTCTCCTGTAGAATTTCATGTCTCAGCTTCAAAAATCCATAAACTTTCTATTTTGAAATTCAGAGAAAATACTATGATGGCGCGATGGTCAGTCACCTTGACGTGTGTAACATCATTACATTCGATGGTACCGGTGCGGAGGCTTACGGTGCAAAGATTCAACGGGCTATGCTGTCTAAGGGCCACCCATGGCAGACAGGCCGATTGATGAGCGCCAACCAAGAACTGGCTAGGACTTAACGTCCATCCACCCCTAATCCAGAGTGTCATGCGACCCGTGCTTATTGGATGGTTTGCAGCCAGGGGTATCCGGCTGTATTTCTGCGGACTCTCTGATACCGGGCCACCTCAGAGAATAATCATGGCCTTACCACGCTAATGCGGTTGACCGTCTTTCCCGCGCTACTCGTGGGATATGCCAAAACAAAACAAACAAAAAAAACAAAAACAAACTAAACAAAATGCGGGGACAGACCGCAGACGAAGCCATTGGTCGGATGGAGCAGGACATCCATGACGACCGCCTGGCACAAGATAGACCCGGAACGAGTCGAGAGGGAGGCTCTAAACTGGTGCAACCCAGCACCAGTCAAAGAACCATCGTCACCTCACGACAAGCCACGGGGGTGCCAAAAGGCCCGGGAAGAAGCCCGGTAGCACCGACAGGTGCATGCAGTGGGGATAGGAGCCAAATCCTAATCGCCTACCTGTCCGGGAAAGTAATGGTGGAGGGAACTAGGGCAGCGGGAACGAGCATAGCTCAAGTACCAGCCCCTGTACCCCCCGACAACAACACCGGAAGGAAGAGGAATAAGCCAGCCTTACCTTCATCTGGGAAACCAGGCGCGAGGGACGACCCTCTGCGAAGGGGACTTAGTGGTGTTGGCACTAAATGGTACCTCTGCTACCTCAATAAAGGCTTCGGGCCTGAGGAAGCCAAAAGGAGGGCCGAGGAGCATCGGGCCAAGCCCGAAAATACAGAAGTGGCGACAGGGAAAAGGGGGAACAACAACATCACCCCCCCCCCCCCCACAACAAATAAAGCCAAAAAGCAGAAGGTGGATGAAGGTACCGAGAGGGCCACGGGAAAGCCTGCAAAAGCGAGCGCCACCGTGGTCGGTTGAAGCTATGCTACGGCGGTGAAAACCTTCCCGGCTAGCGGTAGACACGAGACAGGTGCGATTGCTGAGCAGGTTGCTGTTCTCTTCGTGAAATATCCGCAGGAGATCCTCAGCAACCCAGACCTCACGGCGCTTGAAGACGCCATTGTGTTGGAAATGGCCTTGGGATGGGAGCATAAGCTCAAATTCCAGGGCATACATTTCAAACATGGAATGCTCTTAGTTGACTGCGAGACTCCACGGACAGCTGAGTGGCTAAAGGCAGTAGCCCCAAAGCTGGGGAAATGGAAGGGGACACGCCTCATGGCATGCAGTGGGACAGATATACCACGGTCCTACTCCATAACGATCTTCCTTCCACGCACTGCAGAGCAAGAAGCTAAAACCTCCTTGGCACTGCTGGAAGCACAGAATGTGGGACTTAACGTCCAGGCGTGGAAGGTTCTCAATTGTCGAAAAGAGGGAACCGGGCAGGTACTGGCTCTTAACATCGACCGAGAATCCTTCGACGCCATAAAATCCCAAAAAGGATCCCTGAGTTACCGATTCGGCAGGGTTGCGGTGTGCGGACTCAAGAGGTCGGACGAGCCAGCCAGCATCGAATCTGAACTCGCAGAGCGCGCAGTCCGAGGTAGAGCATACTGCTCCTCCGAAGACTAATGCACCTTCTTCCGTTGTCCAATCGGCGGAGCAGGCTCCTGAGGAGACCGAGGAGTCTAAGTCCATCTCGGAGAGCATGATCTTTGAGGGGGAAATGGACAACACGGTCATCGACCTCTTCCGGGAAATCACCCAGGAGGAGGAAGATTCGTTGCTGAAGGAGGACGGGGCAATTGCCCCGCACGAGCAATAGCTCGATGAACCCCGCCAACAGAAAAATCTAACTAGCACAGGTAAACATTCACCATGCTATAGCCGCCTCGGCGACTATATCTAGGATGTTTACCTGCCAAAGCCTAGGGTTAGTACTGATCCAGGAGCCATGGATCCTGAAAGGACAAGTCAAATAATTGGCGAGCAAGGATGCAAAGGTAATATGGGACACTCGGGCCGAGAAACCGAGAGCTTGCATTCTAATAAACAATAAATATAAATTGAAACGGGTGTTGTTGTTTTCTTTGCCGAGGTGAGCTCGGAGCAGGGATTGTTTTTTTGGGTGATAATTCCTTTGGCGACGTTTCTCCGCAACGGTGACGATGGGATGCGTAGGTTTCTTGCGACGCGAGCTTGGGGATTCCTCTACCACGGTTATGCTGTCCGGAGACTACAGTAACTGTTGAATGGAAGAACCACCAAACTTTGATTTCTCGAAAAAGGAAATAAATCGTGCGAAAAGTTTTTTAAATGAGAACAATTCGTTTTTATTTAGTAGGGAAATTATAATTGACAAAAGTTTTTTCAAGGTAATTATATTATGATTGCACTTTGCTACTATTCTCCGCAGTGGTTATGCTGTCCGTGGGACTACAGTAACTTATGCGGGCAATGGAAGCAAAACGTAAAGTTAATGAAATAATATGCGTAAAGCGCTAGGCAAATTGTGTCGACTTTTCAAAAGAGACGGTATTGGAGACAACCTTCGTCAATTGGCAAGCAAACAAAATCGGCAAATTGTTCTGGGCGTGCGTGCCCTTTTATACCAAATGGGAGAGAGCTTTCATAATTAATTTCCTTGTTGACATTAGTTAGTTTCTTATTTTAAAGCTGGAAGAGCTTTTCGAAGTTACAATATTCAAAAGCTTTCGAAATTACGTTAAGTTTCTTATTTAAAATTAGGGCGTTGCCACATTGAAATTTCTTAGAAAAATATTATATAATTGTAAATTATAGGAAAGTATTAATGAATTCATAAATGTTGAAAAATATAATAATAGTGATAACAATGGAATAATAATAGAATAATAATGGAATAATAATATAATGAAAGTGATGATGATGATGAGCGGTGGTTTGTTACATTCTCCCCCTCTGGCGCTGAGATCGTCTCGATGATGCGACAGGAATGGATGTCCTCTTAGGTCGTCCACGTCTTTGTAGTGGTCGTACAGGATCTTCAACTTGTTGGTTTGCAGTTTGGTTGGAGTAACGTGTTATGGATGAGACATGGTAAGTTCCCAATGGTATGGTGAGGTCGTCTTTGGCGGCTACTTGGTATGTGGATGCCCCGATGCGTTTGGTGATGACATAGGGACCATCTCGTCTTGGCATGAATTTTGACGTCAGGTTCTTGGATGCTTTGCTAAGAAAATGGGAGGTTATTAGTACTAAATCTCCTACTTTAAAAGTAGTTTGTGGACGTCGTTTCTTATCGACATATTCTTTGTTGTGGTCTTGTGCCGTAAGAAGTCTGGAAGCGTATTCAATAGGGTGTTCTTCCGCTTTCTCCCCCTGGACCAGAACTGCTCCGATAGCGTAGCTGCTAGCATCTGTTTTAAGCTGTTCTCTTCTAGTTGGCGAAAGTCTGTATGGCGTGGAAGCGATTGGATTGTGATCACCAGTGTTGATTCGGTGTACGGCGAATGGCGTTGGCTCTGACACTTCGCTGAATAAGTCACGTTCTTGACATAAAAGCTGGTTTAGCTCATGTTTGTCGTTTTTGTTAAGATCGACTGCTTCATTTTCTCGAAGTTCTATGTCGATGGCATTGATCTCCATGAAGAATGAATCAGGATTGATATCCTCTTGGGTACGAACAAGGCTTGGAAACAGATCTTCATTCCCACTGTTTCGTTTGGGTGTAACGTCAGTACTTCTTAAAGAGTCCGCGAACATGTTTTGTATGGAATGAGGAGAATATTCATTCCTCTGTATCGAAGTTGCAGTGTTTTTCCTCTTCATGCTCGGTACTTGTGTACAATTTTTACGTGTCATAACAGGCTTTTCATTAGGTTCAAACCAGGTCAGAAACGCATTGGTTGTCTTTGACTGCTCTCTTGATGAACTTGGTAAGAGTGTGCTGGTTGACTGTGTCATGCTATGTTTAATGCATTCGGGCGTTTTGGCGATTGGAGAAATTGGGTTGAGAACGGTGTTGGATTTGACAAACGAGGTTAAGTCTTTGGTTAATTTGTCTTCAGGAGACTTGTGTACGACTTTTGTGTGCGACGTGTCGTAAAAGTCAAACTTCTTCTCTGTCTGATCAGTGAAGTACCATAATCGTTGGCCAAGATCAAGAACCATTCCATTTTCTTCCAGGAAATCTATACCGATAAGCGTTCGGTTGTCTTTGGCTTTGGGTAACGCCACAAATTTAATTGGTCGTAATCGATTGCCAATAACAATACTTGTATCTGCTATGCAAATTTCTTGTGTCGTGGCATGACCATCAGCAAGTGTTATTGTTGCATCGACGCTTCGAAATTTTGTTCCATTACGGAGAAGATGCATAAAAAGTTCTCTTCCGGCGACGCTTGTTCGTGCAGCGGTATCAATGTAAGCTATTCCTGGCTCGCCATGAGAAGCAATCGGAATAGTTGGAAGATCTTTACCTAAAGTAGTCTTTATACAATTGAATGATACCGTTGGTAGACCTTTTGGCAAAGCTTTACAGTTGGGACAGTTGGAGCGTATGTACCCAGGTGCTTTGCATTGATAGCAATATAGCTTCGATTCAGTTGGTGCTGGAACATTCGACTTCTTTTTAAATTCGTCGCTTTCTTTCCGTCTGCACACATTTACTGTGTGACCCATGTGCCCACAATAGTTACACCTTTTCTTTTCCCGTGTGTCAGCTTTTGGTGGTTCTTGCACCTCTTTTTCTTGGCGTGCAATCTCTACCGCTCTTGCTTTAGTTAAAAGCTGTTGAAAAGTGTCAACGCTTTCTCGGGGAACTCCGTCACGAATATGGATGCTTAGTAAACCATAAACAAGATCTATCATCATCTTTTCTCCAGGTATGGGGCTGGGTAACTTTGATAACAAAGCCCTTTTGTTGCAGACGAAATCATCAGTTAGTTCCTGAGGTTTCTGCTTTTGACCAAAGACTTCCATATATATACGATATGCTGGCATAGTCGGTGCATATGCGTTACGCAGTAAGGTGAGGACATCTTGCCAAGTCTTTGCCCCTGTCATCACACCTTGCCACCAATTAACAGCGCTATCTTCTAATAGGAGAGGGAAACCCTTTATGGCATCGTCGTCGCTTATGCGCTCGATGTCTTTGTATACGCTAATCGTTGTTATGAAGCGTTCAACTACTGTTGGATCTCTATCACCATTGAACCTCGCAGTGCAATTGCTGAAGCTGCCTTTGGTAACAGACGAACTTTGAACTGCCGCAATTAATTCTTTGAGTTGATCTTGAGTAAACTGTGCCATTGTGCCTTCAATAAAACGACTGGAGTGTGCTTGTGCCGCAATGCGCGTGCTTCTACGCAAATCGTTGCCTTCCGTTTTGGGGTTATTTTCGGTAGGAATCGGCCTCTAGTTGGTGCGCCAGTGAAACGGGTGTTGTTGTTTTCTTTGCCGAGGTGAGCTCGGAGCAGGGATTGTTTTTTTGGGTGATAATTCCTTTGGCGACGTTTCTCCGCAACGGTGACGATGGGATGCTTAGGTTTCTTGCGACGCGAGCTTGGGGATTCCTCTACCACGGTTATGCTGTCCGGAGACTACAGTAACTGTTGAATGGAAGAACCACCAAACTTTGATTTCTCGAAAAAGGAAATAAATCGTGCGAAAAGTTTTTTAAATGAGAACAATTCGTTTTTATTTAGTAGGGAAATTATAATTGACAAAAGTTTTTTCAAGGTAATTATATTATGATTGCACTTTGCTACTATTCTCCGCAGTGGTTATGCTGTCCGTGGGACTACAGTAACTTATGCGGGCAATGGAAGCAAAACGTAAAGTTAATGAAATAATATGCGTAAAGCGCTAGGCAAATTGTGTCGACTTTTCAAAAGAGACGGTATTGGAGACAACCTTCGTCAATTGGCAAGCAAACAAAATCGGCAAATTGTTCTGGGCGTGCGTGCCCTTTTATACCAAATGGGAGAGAGCTTTCATAATTAATTTCCTTGTTGACATTAGTTAGTTTCTTATTTTAAAGCTGGAAGAGCTTTTCGAAGTTACAATATTCAAAAGCTTTCGAAATTACGTTAAGTTTCTTATTTAAAATTAGGGCGTTGCCACATTGAAATTTCTTAGAAAAATATTATATAATTGTAAATTATAGGAAAGTATTAATGAATTCATAAATGTTGAAAAATATAATAATAGTGATAACAATGGAATAATAATAGAATAATAATGGAATAATAATATAATGAAAGTGATGATGATGATGAGCGGTGGTTTGTTACAAAATTTATTTTACTTTCAGAATACGCGACACGAGATCTGGTGCCAATTCTGGTACATCTGGATGTTGAAGTATGTCACCGCACCATTGTCATCGCATCGGCGTATTGTGCAGGGGATGAGCCGGTTGTATCATCCCAAATGCAGTGACTGGTGGAGCAGTGCAACAAGATCCGCATGCCGCTCCTTATAGGGTGCGATGCCAATGCCCACAACATCATATGGGGGAGCACCGACACCAACATCAGGGGTGAGTGCCTGCTGGATTTTATTATGAGTTCGTCACTTGATATTATAAACGTGGGAAATACCCCCACTTTTGTAACTAGAGTCAGGGAGGAAGTACTCGACCTCACGCTTGGTAGCCCAAGCGTAAGTAAATTAATTAGTAACTAGAGAGGATCTAGTGAGCCGTCATTGTCTGACCATCGAATAATAGTATTCGACCTGGACAGCACAAGTATCACGAGAAATCGAGTAAGAAACCCAAGGAAAACCAATTGGGAAACTTATAGAACTGCTATAGAGAGCAATCTGGGGCGCCTTAGTTTGAGGAAGGTTCCGGGACACCCCCTAGAGCTAGAGAGCACAGTGGAAGGCATAACAAACGCCATCATCACTGCGTTCGAAGAAAACTGTCCTCTAAGAAGAGAACGGGACAGGAAACAGACGCCATGGTGGAGCAATAACTTGTCAAAATTAAGATCCGCGGTGCGGAAGCTTTTCAATAAAGCAAAGCGCAGCGGAGAATGGCTAAGCTACCAAATGGCCCTTACTACATATAATAAGGAAATAAGAAAAGCTAAAAGAAATAGCTTCAGAAAATTCTGTGCGACAATCACCAGCACCCCTACTGCGGCAAGGCTACACAAAGCTCTTGCGAAGTCAGGAGGGGTGCCGATGTCTCTGAAGAAACCAGATGGCGAGTTCACGGAAGATGAGGATCAAAGGGCACTATTGCTTCTAGAAACACACTTTCCTGGCAGCTCGCCTAGTACTGAGCCAGGAATCAATACCACTTCAATCAGACCTCGGAGGGAAGACTGGGAAACAGCATCAACCATCTGTTCTGAGGGACGACTGAAATGGGCAATAAATTCCTTTCAGCCTTTCAAATCTGCCGGAGTGGACGGCATTATACCTGCCCTTCTTCAAGAAGAGCAAAGGGTACTAATACCACACCTCCTTAAAATAACAAGGAGCAGTATTGCCTTGGGCCACATACCAATGCAATGGAGACGAGCAAAGGTTGTGTTTATACCAAAAGCGGGGAAAAAAGACCCCACACAGCCAAAATCGTACAGACCCATCAGCCTTACGTAATTTCATCTGAAGTTGACAGAAAAGGTTGTGGACAATTATTTAAGGGAAGATGTTCTGAACACATCCCCCTTACATCATCGTCAGCATGCATACAGAGCGGGCAGATCAGCAGAGACTGCCCTATATCAGCTGACGGAGATAATTCGAAGTGCCTTGGAAGCAAAAGAAATAGTACTGTGCGCTTTCCTAGACATAGAGGGAGCATTTGACAATACCTCACATGAGGCGATTAAACGATCCCTGGATAGGAAAGGAGTTAACAGTACATTATCCAACTGGATGTGTGAGCTGCTGAGCACTAGATCAGCAGAGACTCAAACACCATCTGGAACCATCAGAGTAAACACAACAAGAGGATGTCCACAAGGAGGGGTACTATCACCTTTAATGTGGAGCCTAGTTGTAGACGAACTGCTGGAAAAATTAACCAACCATGGCATCAACTGTCAGGCGTACGCCGATGACATTGTATTGATTGCCAGGGGCAAGTTCGAAGAAACCCTTGGCGACATCATACAAAAGGGGCTTAAAGTAACCAAGGAATGGTGCCATACTGTCGGACTTAACATCAATCCGGCGAAAACAACGATAGTACCATTCACAAGGAAAAGACAACTTCAAAGACTTAAGGACATCAGCCTATCAGGTACGACACTGATACCAGTCAAAGAAGTAAAATATCTAGGACTCCATCTAGATAGTAAACTCCTCTGGCGAAAACATACAGAGGAGATATCCAAGAAGGCCACCCGCGCTCTCATGAAATGTGTGCCTGTGCATTACCGGAGCAATGCGTAGCTGCCCAACCGCAGCCATGGAGGTGTTATTGGAACTGACCCCTCTACACATCATGGTGATGAACGAGGCAGACAAAACAATCCTTAGGATGGCAAAGGAGGGAATTGGGAGAGGGAAATGCATCGGTTCGAAAGAACACGGTGACTTGCTCAAAAAGCTCCCACTTCTTGGCATACCTAGGGACGACAGCATCAGGAAATTCAACTTCGAGAAGAATTTCCAGATAAAGCTCAGCAATAAGGAGAACTGGAGCAATGAATCCATAACATATGGACTGAGCAACCACACAACAAAGTGGTATACGGACGGCTCGAGGACCGAGGAGGGAACTGGTGCAGGAGTGTTTGGGCCAGGAACTAAGCACTACGAATCCATGGGCAAATGTACCAGCATCTTCCAGGCAGAAATATGTGCCATAGACTGGTGCGTTCGAATCAACCTCGAGAAAAACTACAGAAATTGCAACATAGCAATAATGTCTGACAGCCAATACCTGATAAAGGCTCTTGACGCCTACGTTATCAGGTCAAAACTCGTGTGGGAATGCCTACAAGGACGTAATAGTGTAGGCAAGAATAACAGAATCTCCATCTGCTGGGTACCTGGCCATGTTGGCATTACAGGCAATGAGGCAGCGGACTCTCTGGCAAGAAAAGGGGCAGAGGAACCCTTCATAGGACCTGAACCATTCTGCGGGATAATAGAACACACTATACGCGAAGAGTTCAGGAGACTGGAGGAAGAAACAAAGGCCAAAACCTTTCTCAACCTCCAAGGTCTGAGGCAAGCAAAGAAACTCTTAGGAAATTGTTTGTATCGGCCTTAACAAAAACAACCTAAGAATCCTAACAGGCCTCCTCACGGGGCACTGCAGACTCAAGGAGCACCTGAGGAAAATGGGCATATCGGAGGACGTGCTCTGCAGATTCTGCAGTGAAACCGCCGAAACTCCAGACGATATACTGGAATCCTGTGGGGCACTGACCCACAAAAGGATGAAACATTTGGGCAGGCACCAAATAACAGACAAGGACATACAAACCATGGACCCACAGC
Organism: Portevinia maculata; assembly: GCA_949715645.1. Lineage (NCBI taxonomy): Eukaryota > Metazoa > Arthropoda > Insecta > Diptera > Syrphidae > Portevinia > Portevinia maculata. The sequence continues at coordinate 277,471,852 of OX454525.1, forward strand.
TCATTCTCAGATTCATCAAAGAAACTGGACTGGACGCTGTGCTCTAAGGAGTGTGACCTGCCAAGGATAAATCAGAGCAATACCTCGACACGCTTCACAAAGAAGTATCTAGAGAGGGCTCTGAACGAGGGCATGAACCCCTCCGAGGCACAAGCAAGGGGACACAATAGACCAATAGGTTGCAGTGTAATATACCCTAACCAAATATTACTATTATTATGAAAAATATTTTCGATGCTAAATTTTAAACAACTCTGCTGAAAAAAATTAGTTTTTGAGTTATGAAGTTTGAAAATGAGCGATACGTAATCTTGTTTAAATAAAGTTATGAAGAGGCCTAAACAAAGCTCAAATGGTAGACTGCCTACGATAAAATGGTTCCTCTTTTAAGGATTGGACAAATCTGGCCTATCCAATAATGGTATTTCAAGAGAATTTAGTGATATGATTGTATGATTGACATACAATATAAGTCGCAAACTATTCACCTGCCCTTGAAGGACTAGGCTCAGGTGTTCAATAAGTAGTACAGTCAGAATCGCTAATAACGACATCAGGTATAACGACGTATGGGTTACAACGACCAAATTCTTAGGTCCCGCATCAGCGCCATTGTAATTCCATTGAACGACAATCGCTTATAACGACATCGCTTATAACGACATATCGCTTACAACGACCGATTTTACCCTTTTTTTAATTTAATATCGGTTATAACGACTAAACGTCGCAGCTGTTGGCGCAAGTAATTTTTTTTCTAGAGCGGTAAACTGATTCTCTGTAGATGCGATGTATCTAAGTTCGTAGAATCTGGGATATGTTACAGTTACCGTTTGTAGACGTTATTTTTTGCTTTTGCGTTTATTGAGTTTGTTCTACTTTGGGGAAGTTTTACTCAGTGCAAATATTTCAGTGTGACAAGTGGTTTTAGAAGTTTAATTTAATTTTGTGAGGCGGAAAGTTGCACCTTCTTATCGGAAAATAAGTCAAAAAAGAAAAATCTGTACTAACCAACTAGATATTTCCACTTTTTTTAATAACAGTAAACGTATATTTGTAAATGTGTATTCCTATTATTTTTTGGCTCAAAATCAAAGAAAAATTAGGGGAAAACAAGTAAGTATATACATAGCTTGATATTGTTTATAGCGACCTATCCCCTATAACGACCAAATTCGTCAGTCCCTTGAAAGTCGTTATAACCGATTTTGACTGTAGTTGTATAGGGTGTTTTTTTTATAGAGGCATACAACTTTTTTTTTTAAAATAAAACACAACAAATTTAATGGAATGACCAAATTTTGGCTTTATTTATTTATTATTTAGCTCACAAAATTTATGGCATTTAATGTTTAAACATAATTTCTGCCATATGCCATTAGCGATTTCCTTATGAACGCTATATTGTCGGTTAAATTTTGCCCCACTTTTTCGAGCATAGGTACCAGGTCTTATTTAGTCAATAGTGCAATAGTAAGTTATCAATCGTTGCTGGTTTATCAGCATAGACCAGCGATTTGACGTACCCCCACAAAAAATAGTTCAAAGGTGTTAAATCACACGAACGAGGTGACCAACTCACAGGTTCATTTCTTGGCTCAACAAAGTCATGGTTGTTCACGCGCTGTTTGCTAATTTTGGAGAAGAGAGCGCGAATTTTGGAAATAAATTTCCATGATTAGTGAACGTTGTGCTGGTGTAAGTCTTTCCATGGTGATTTGCCAAAGTATACTGAAAACAAAGTCAAACACACTTTATTAGTATGACAGCTAGTTTGACAGTTGTATACCTCTATAAAAAAGCATTCTATAGTAGTAATTCAATGATTTGCCGTTAACGCCAAAATTAGCTTTTTGTACTAGGTTTGCAGTCTTGTGTTTTCGGGGGCGCTCTTTTCAAATAAGTTCTCAGTTTTGTTCTATCTCTTTAAATTGTTCTATCTCGTTCCAGTTTTGTTCTATCTCTTTCCATTCCATTTACGCAAATTTTCCATACAATTTCCCAATTTTTATATTGCCCCTACTACCCCTATTCTAAGGGTATATTAATTTTGACGCATAGGTTGTAACATACCTTAATATTGCCCGTAGACCCCTAAAAGTTACTATATTTATTATCACCATCGATAGTAATGTCGATCTAGCCATGTCCGTCCGTCCGTCCGTCCGTCTGTCGGCAAAAATTAGGCCTTTAAACTGGACCTAGAGAGCTGAACCATTAACTCTCTAGGGTCCCGAAATAATAAAGTTTACGAATTTTTGAAATCCGCCCACTGACACGCCCACAAATAAATAAAACAATTTTTTTGAAAATCCAAAGTTTGAGCTAGGGAGCTGAAATTTATAATATATACTCTCTATTGGCCCTTTATGCTCATGTGTAAATATTTTCAAAATCCGCCCACAATTATTATTTTTTTATTTTTGAAAATTCGAAGTGAGCTAGGTAGCTGAAATTTATAATATATACTCTCTAGGGGCCCTTTATTCTCATGCGTTAATTTTTTTAAAATCCGCCTACTGACACGCCCACAATTAAATAAAACAATTTTATTGAAACACCCAAGTTTGAGCTAGGGAGCGTTTTTTTTTATAAAATCCTTTAAATATTATACGAGTATAACAAAATATGTAGAGCGTTCTTAACAATTCAACCATACTTAGACTTTTGTCACGCCCACTTATGAGGGATAGGAATAAGAATAGGATATCCAACAGTTCGCCCAAGCGGACTCTAGCCCGTCCCTATGTTTTTCCTTTAGAATTGGTTTGACGTACGTGTACGAGTTTTGCTGTGGCAGTAAAGGACTATAATAAAATGGAAGGGTTGCTTTTCCTTTTATGAATGCTGCAGTGGCACGCTGGATACTTTTGTACAATCGCCGTTCGCAGGTACCGTTTCAATCAGTTCGCAGGATGCAATTGCCGATTAGCTCCAGAAAGTCGGATGTTCCTCTTTCGCGTGCCCTTCTTTGTGCCTCGTTGCTTATGTTAGATGTTTTTGACCACTTGGGTCTTGTACTCGTTGTTATTGTTCTGCAGGTTTGGCTATTGGTAGGTACCAGATTGACCATTGGTTACTGGATGTAAAATCACAGCTCGTTTTGTTGTATAATAAGAAATTGAAATAACTTTTTTTTAATCAATGTATTAATATCAAGTTGCTGATCGTCTCTTGTCGCGGACGCACGCGCTTATTTTTTTGCCCGTCATCACCAACAGTCGTCGCGACCATACGGTTCGCGAAAAAAAATCGAAAAAAACAACACGCAGTGTCGGTGTCAGTACTTACAAAAAAAAAAGCCGCAGACAGCGTCGGGTATTCCATCGTGTCCTATCCCACTCCATCACTGTTGTTTTTGATTAGCTATTGCAAGTGCTGTACGATTTTCGTGTGCGTACTTGCAATTGTTGAGTAAAGACAGCATCAGGCGGATAGCGCTCCGTGTGGTGTTGATTTTGTTGATAGACCAAAGCAAATTGCCGTACGGGCATAACACCTGCAGTAATTTGTTTTGGAAAGTCAACGTGCGTCTTCACTTCACGGCTCTGCTTTGTTTGTTAGCGTCAGAGTTTGTGTTTTTTTTATATTTGTGATTTATAATGTGTAGAAATTTTGTAGTGGATGTGAGCAACATCCGTGGGTTGAGGAAAATTTGTTTTTCATTATACGCCCATGTCTTTCAATAAACCAGCTGTTTTGGCACTAATTGAAACACAGGTTAGCGTCGGCTCCGATTTAATGGAGTTAAGTCTACCTGGTTACAACTTAGTGCCATTATTCTCCCCCAACATCAGCCTCAATATGGCCAATGTTCCAATCCAGAATTTAATTTCATTTGGCTAAAATTCCATGTCCGTAGGCAATTAATCCACTACTGTTTTATTTACAGAAGCCCAAATTTGGACAGATATTCGACTTATAATGAGTTAGATGCCCTGTCTGATTTCATCACAAGAATTGTGACCCTTCACCCTCGTACTGAAAGCGTCATTGCGGGCGATTTCAATATACACAATTCAAGTTGGCTTCGACATTCTGGCCAGACAACACCCGAAGGAAGGTACGTCGAGATCTTTGCTCAGGTAAATAACCTGACTCAGCTTGTAAATGAGCTGACACGAATACCGCACATTAGCAGCCAAACTGCCAACACATTGGACTTGTTTCTTATCTCTCACCCCGATAAATACGCTTTGAAAGTATTATCGCCCCTAGGTTCGTCAGACCATTGTATCATATCAGCTCAATTCTCGTACTCCAACCACATTGTTAAAGAACAAACTCCCAAAAGAACCGTATGGCAATACGAGAAAGCCAATTGGGAAAAACTTAACGGTTTCTTTAAGAGTTTTAACTGGTCGCTGTGCTTCCTCGACAGTGACGTGGATGCTGCTGCTGATATGGTATCAAACATAATTAACCTGGGTATGAAGTCTTACATCCCTAACAAGATAAAAAGTATCTAAACCAAGGTAAACGCGTGGTATGATTCGAGCTGCAAAGAGGCTATCAGTTTAAAAGAGGTAAGCTTTCGCTCATTCAAAGCCAACCCATTTGAGGAAAGCCGAAAAAAGTTTAAACGAGCCAGAAATGACTGCAATGCCCACATTAATCGTGTCAAATTCTCCTATGATCAAAAGTTGAGATAAAAAATACTACAAAGTCCCACGGGGAGTAAAAACTTTTGGTCATTTGTTAAAAACAACAAGAATTCGGCCTCATCATCTATCCCGACACTCATTTACAATGACATTCCAGCTGTCAGTTCTATAGATAAGGCCAATCTGCTTGCTGCTCACTTTGCAGCTAGCTCAACGCTCCCAGATTGTGCTTTGTCTACCCCTGTACTCGAGCGCGTAGAATACTCCATGGGACCAATCCACTTCCGCACTCGTACAGTGGCTAGAGTACTTCGAGATCTTGATATACACAAATCCGCTGGTCCAGATGGTATTTCCCCCATCGTTCTGAAGAGGTGTTCCTCCTCGCTGGCAAAACCATTACGTAAGCTTTTCCATCTGTTCTATTATTCAGGACTCTTCCCGGGAAGATGGAAAACAGCGTTTGTCCAGCCTGTGCCAAAAAATGGCTCCCTCCTCCTACCGACCAATTGCACTTCCGTCCCTTCTTTCTAAGGTCATGGAAACGCTGATAAACCGTCAGCTAATGAAATATTTTGAATCACGAAAACTTCTTAATGGCCGGCAGTATGGTTTTCGCAGCAATAGGTCCACTGGTGATTTGATGACATATCTAACCGAAAAGTGGAACCAATCTCTTCATCAAGGTGGTGAAAGTAAGATTGTTGCGCTTGATATTTCAAAGGCATTTGACAGAGTTTGGCATCAACCTCTCTTGTCGAAAATGCGAGCATTTGGAATCGATGATACTCTTCTTCAATGGATTAGAAATTACCTTTCGGACCATTCAATTCAAGTTGTTTTGGACGGTTTCAAGTCTGCAACTCACCAAATAAATACTGGTGTCCCCCAAGGCTCTGTTCTGTCCCCGACTCTCTTTCTCATTTTTATAAATGATCTCCTGTCTGTTACTTTTAATCCAATCCATTCCTTTGCTGATGACAGCACCCTTAGCTTCTCATATTCGTTTCTTGGGTCACGCCCCTCATCTTCGGGTGTGGAACTGGAAAGGCAACGTATGTTAAGCTCATTAAATTCCGATTTTATTAGCATAACTCAGTGGGGTAAAACCAATAGAGTGGAATTTAATGCTTCCAAAACACAATGCTGTCTCCTGTCATTAAAGCAAAACCCACACACACTGCCATAATCTATGAATGGCACTTGCATCGCTGAAACCTAAAGTCTTTCCATTCTCGGTATGTGCGTTAATGACAATCTTCGTTGGAATGACCACAGGTGGCAATGGTGCGATGGTAGTGTATTCACTAAGTGATTTTCAGGTCGTGCGTTCGAATCCCGACCAGGGCCATGATTTTTATAAATTGAATACACACAACAAAAACTGATCTCCCTAAAGCAATTTAGGTGCCACCTGTTGAGAAAAAAAAATCCCATCGCACCAAACCTCTTTCCTATCCTTCTATTCTTTCAGTAAGTAGCACCCAAAAATAGGGAATGAATTGCTGGGAGCTACTTGCGCAACAAACTAAAAATGCCTGCGCTGTGGTTTTACCATTATAAGGGTACTGTGTCACTACAGAAAAAATAAATCCCTTTAGCGCACGCAAATTATAAAAAAAAAAAAAACATATTCGATGTCGCCAAGAACGCCGCGAAATGTCTAGGCTTCCTTAAGCGTTGTAAGAAATATTTCACCCCTTCTGATCTGGCTACAATTTATAAGGCGTTTATTCGCCCAAACCTGGAGTACAACGCTCATATCTGGTCCGGTGCACCAATAACTTATTTGGAGCTACTTGACAGGATCCAAAAACGCGCGATAAAACTCATTGGCGACCGAGACATTGCGAGATCGATTGACTCTCTTATTCATCGCCGTAATGTCTCCTGCCTTTCATTATTTTATCGTTATTTCCACCATAAGTGCTCAAAGGAAATAGCCAGTTGCATTCCACCCCTAGAACATTTCAACCGCAATACCCGCCATGCCAGGAATGCGCATCAGTTCACCCTTAAGCCTGTATTCGGACGTACAGTGAAATACAAGGAATCTTTCCTTAGCCGTACAACACGAATGTGGAATGCTCTTCCCCGCTCCATTTTTCCTACACATTATGATTTACAAACATTTAAAACCAACGTGCATCGGCATCTCTCCCTATCTTCTAACCCTAATTTCCTTAACGTCCGCGCTGTGTAGCTAATACATTATAAGGGTATCAAAAAATCCCTTTAGTGCGTGTCCATTATATAAGAAATAAAATAAAAAATCAATGTATAAATTTCATTTATTTTATATAACTAATTGTTTTTGAGGATGATAGGCCGTAAATGACCTCCATGCTCATCCATGCATATGCGACATCTGATCAGAAAATTATTCATTGTGGTCTGAAGGATTGAAGTCGGCATCGCCTCAATTATTGTTTTAATAGTCTGCTTCAATTCAGTCAAATTTCTTAGTTTTATTTTTTACACCTCTTGCTTGACATAATCCCATAAAAAAGGCTGTTGCAGTCTGGTCAGGTGACCTTGGGGGCTAGCGGAAAGCGGAGTTTCTGGATATTCATTTGTTTGGGAATTTTCGTTTCAGCTCCGCCATAACCCGTCTGGCTATGTGTACAGTTGCTCCATATTGCTTGAACCAAATGCTGTTAAAACGGATACTTCTTCGGCGCAGTTCTGGGTAAAAAAAAATAATTCAACATCTTTAAATTACGGTCCCCGTTGGCAGTTACTGATACACCGTTTTCTTCAAAAAAGTATGGCCCCACAATGCACCTTGATGAAACTTCACACCACACACTGACTCGTTGTGGGTGCATACCGTCTCATGGAGTATTTCTGAATTAGATTAACTCCATATACGGCAATTTTGCTTATTTACATTGCCGTTCAGATCAAAATGGACCTCATCAGACATAAACAAGCAATTTATCAAGCTGTTCTATTCTTCTGTCATTTCAATCATTTTTTGTCAAAATTCCAGGTGAATAGGCAAATCCAGAGGGTTTAACTTTTTTGTAATTTGTACTTTGTAGGTAGGTAGGTAGGTAGGTGTGGCGGTTTGATAAGACAAACCCAATTAGCACTGAGTGCCGTTTTGTTACCACAAACTCACGTAAACCTGGGTATTATCGATTGGTGGGGGAGGCTAAATCCAACCTGCGGAGTTCAGGAAAGTTATCAGTTCCTTGATACTTTTCTCGGAGACTTCCTCAAGTGTATTGAAGAAAGGGCTTCCCAATGTACGTAGTCTGGTCCTAGCTAAAGCCGGACAGGTACATAAAAAGTGAATTAGGGTTTCTTTTTCAGTTTTCACTTTGCAACTGCGGCAGTGTGTATTGTATGTAATGCCCAGCTTGGCCGCATGGTCACCTATAGGCCAGTGTCCCGCGAAGATCGCTGTAAGTCTTGCGATGTCTTTTCGGGTTCTACCTAGAAGGTCGGTTGTTTTTGCCTTGTTGTAGTTTGGCCACGTTTTTCTGGATATGACGCATGCAGTCAGCCTGCTCCATCTGAAGTTGGTTTTCTTAAGGTATTCTGCGGTGATATTTGCCTTAACTGCTTCGAGCGGAATGTGGACTAGTTCTGCCATAGAGCAGTGGAGAGCTGAGCCTTGCCTGGCCAGTTCGTCGGCATGTTCGTTTCCATAAACGTTACTGTGCCCTGGAACCCAGATCAGGGTAACCTTGAACTTATCAAGCAGGGCCAGCTCATTACGGCATTCTAGTACTAACTTAGAGGATATAGTGACCGAAGCGATCGCTTTAATGGCAGCCTGGCTGTCAATAAGTATGGCAATCCTTTGCCTCGGTGTTATATTTGAGTGAAGTTTGATCTGGCGACAGGCTTCACGGATAGCCAGTAGCTCCGCCTGGAAGACGCTTGCAGTATCCGGAAGTCTGTACGATTTTGCGATGTTTAAGGATTCCGAAAAAACTCCCGCACCCACGCCGCAGTCCATTTTTGAACCGTCGCGTCGGTGTAGATTGTTTGATCGAAATCCCTTGTCACTTGTCCATTTTGCCATTCTGATCTAGTAGGGATTTGAACGACGAAATGTTTTGTAAAAGACATTCTGGGAATGATGTAGTCGGTTGAAGGCGGAACTAGTTTTCTAGGTAGAGAATCTAGAATACTACTGTGGCCGTAGGGTTTTGCAGTCCAGCATCCAGACTCTCTGAGTCTGATCGCGCTGTGTGCTGTGATGTTTGTTATATGTAGATCAAGAGGTAAAAGATGCAGTAAGACTGTGAGTCCGTCTGACGGTGTTGACCGTAGAGCTCCCGTTGTTCCTATGCATGCCGTTCTTTGTACCTTATTAAGTTTGGTAATATTTTAATTTTTCTTTAGAGCCGGCCACCATACTATTGACCCATACGTGAGGATTGGTTGTACCACGGCTGTGTACATCCACAGGGTCAATTTTGGTTGCAGGCCCCACTTTTTTCCTAAGGTTCTGCTGCAGGCATAGAAGGCTATACATGCCTTCTTTACCCGTTGTTCTATGTTTATTTTCCAGTTGAGTTTAGGATCTAGGACAACTCCTAAATACCTGGCACTGGTTGAAAGGGGTAGGGGTGTGCCGTTTAGGCGAGGAAGCGTAAAGTCAGGTATGTTGGTTTTGGTGGTGAAGAGCATCAGCACAGTTTTCCCCGGGTTGACTCCCAGACCGCACTTTTTTGCCCAAGTGCTAACTTTGCTTAGAGCATTCTCCATGATTTCACTAATCACGGAGGGAAACATTCCTGACACCAATATCACCATATCGTCCGCATACCCGACTACTTTGATTCCTACTCTGTCTAAACTTATGAGGATTTTGTTCATTACTAGGAGCCAGAGTAGGTGTGAGATGACTCCTCCTTGAGGTGTTCCCCTCCTGGCATATTTGGTTATATTGCTATTTCCTAAAGCTGCTTGAATGATTCTAGTGCTGAGCATGGAAACAATCCATTGACTTAGATGGTTTGCTATTCCCAGCTCCCTCAGGGACTCTAGAATTACTTCAGTGTGTACATTGTTGAAGGCTCCTTCTATGTCTAGGAAGGTAGCCAAGGTGTATTCTTTGTAGTGTAGGGATTTTTCTATAGTACGCACTACCTCGTGAAGAGCTGTTTCTGTAAATCTTCCCTTGAGGTAGGCGTGTTGAGATTTGGAGAGGAGTGAAGCTTCTATTGCCCCTCTCAGGTGGTTGTCTAGGAGACGTTCGAGCGTCTTCAGTACGAAGGAGGTCAAACTAATTGGTCTGAAATCTTTCGCAGTTTCATGACCGCGTCTACCCGCTTTTGGAATGAAAACAACTCGCACTCGTCTCCATGAATAGGGTACATGATTGTAGAGTATACAGTTCCTGTAAATCGATGTGAGCCATGGAATTGCCAGTTCCAGAGATTTCTGGAGCATGATGGGCAGAATGCCGTCCAGGCCAGGCGATTTAAAGGGAGCGAAGCTGTTTATTGCCCAGGAAATTTTTTCCTCGGTAATAATGGACGTTATATTTTCCCAGGCATCGGGTTGTGTGCGTTGTGAGCTGGATGGCTCTGCACCGTAATCATTGCATCCGGGAAAATGGGTGTTTATTAATAGTTCTAGGGATTCTGCAGTTGACTCAGCCCATTCTCCGTCCTCCTTTCTCAGAAGAGATGGGTTGGAGTGTTCTTTGGACAATATTTTGCTGAGTCTTGCGGAGTCCTTGAGGGTTTCGATGGATTGGCAGTACTCTATCCACGACTGTGTCTTGGCCGTTCTAATAGAGTTCTTGTAGATTTTAAGGCAATCTCGGTAGGGTTGCCAGTAGTTGCATTTATGGCAGATGTTAAAGGTTTCTCTAGTCAATTTTCTGAGAGCAGTGAGTTCCTCGTTCCAAAAAGGGGGGGATGATTTTTTGCTATATTTGATCGGACACGAGACTTTGTACGCTACGTTGAAAGCTTTTTCAAAAGTCTCAACCTTTGTGTCGAGTTCTGAAGTGGAGGTAAATTTTTGATTGGGGGTTTTGTGTAACTTAGTCTTAATGACTTGGTTAAACTTTGCCCAATCGGTTCTTTTGGGGTTTCGGAAAGGTTTCGGGCTCTCTACAGCGAGATCTATGTCGAAGAGTATCCAGTTGTGGTCTGAGAAAGATTTTTTACTGGATACCCTCCAATTTTCAACCTTCATAATATTGTTATTATTACAGAGAGTAACATCTATATGGTCTTCCCAGCCGTTAAAACTGTCCGTACTCGGAAAGATGAAGGTCGGGGTGTTACCTTTGTTACATATTATTAGGTTATTTTCAATAATGTAATCAAAAAGAGACTCACCGCGTTCGTTTGACTCCGAGCTGCCCCATAGCACATGCCTGGAGTTTGCATCGCAGCCCAGCAGCAGGTTGGTCCTTGTTGTTGTTATGGCGGTTATCATTGCCTGGACTTCTTCCGGCGGTACTTGCCGGTCGTGTGCCATGTAGGCGGATGCGATTAGCAGGTCGCCTCCTGCGTTCTCCATGTTAACAACTGTTAGATCGGCCGAGCTAAAATTTGGGCATAGAACAACTTTAATATGCTTTTTAGCTAGAATGCAGGTTCTTGGCTTACCATGGTTATTATTGCAGCGGTTATAGTAGAGGAAATATCCGGTGTCGTTAAGGCCTCTTATATTGGGCCCGTTCACCCAAGGTTCTTGGACAATGCCGATGTCGATATTTTCCTCTTTGAGGAAAATCATCAGGTTATCTGACGCACAGACTGAGTGCTTCAGATTAATCTGTACGACTTTCAGCATTGATTGGTTTCGGGTGTTTGTTCGGTTAGGGTGGTAGTACGGTTCGCCTCGATCCTCATGTCCTCCAACAGCTTGTTGGCATCGTCGACTTCATCTAAGTCGTCGACCTGACACGGGGACCTGAATATTTTAACTTTGGCATGCCTTATGCCAAAGCGGAGCTTGCAGCCGATCTTTTCAATGTGATCCGCGCTCTCTTCCGTCTCCATTATTAGGAAGGATAGGGTGTTGTTGTGAGGTTCCTCAGCCTTGATGAATTTCCAGTCATCCATTGGAACCGCAGGGTTGTGGAGCTTGAGACAATTGATCAACTTATCACTGTCGATGGTCATATTTGGCAGCCAAATGCGAATTCTCGGTCTCCTCGGAATCTCTCTGGCCAGGATCAGCTTAAGCTTTAAGCCGGTCCAGTCGTCACGGATCTTGTGAACGCAGCCGCTTAGGAATTCCTTGGAGAAAGCGTCTTCACACTTGATTACCCTGTAACCTCTTATGACTTCAGCTGAGTCAAAGCAGGGGAGGGGTCCGCCTTGATTGTTTAAGAGATGGTCCATCACCATCTCGGAAAGTTTATTTTGAATGGCACCCCAAACGTCAGCCACTGTCTTGCCGCTGGTAGAGAGTTCATCCACCAAAGCGACTTCTAGGTCGTCTCTGACAACCTCACTGACTGTTCGTGTCATCTGGGTTGTGGTGGCTCCCTGCGATTCTTGATGAACTCATCAATAATCTGCTGGTGCTGGAGTTTTTCAGCTAGGTCCTGCGGAGTAGCCGTGCCGGCCTCTTCCTTCTTGGTAATCTTACCCAAAATGAAGATGGCCCTCTGGTACGCGCTCTTTCTGCGATTACTAGCTGATTTGTGGGTGTTTACCGCACGCTTTTGGGCACTAGGTCGAGTGTCCTGCGCAGCGGGTGTAGAGGAAGTAGATGGTTTGTAGATAGCAGGTGTACTTTGAGTGGAGCTCCGCTCAGAGTCCCCGCTTCCCACGATTGTCTCCTGACTGGAGGCGAGCAGTTCATCTTCTGATGAAGTGCCTGGTTCTTTTTTTATTTTTTTTGGTTTTTTTTTCTTTTTTTTCTATTTTTTCTGTTGTTATTTGTTTGTTCATTTTTTAATTTTAGGTCCCACGAGTATGTCCGGAAGGGTTGGTCCGTCCCGGTAGAGCCGACTTACCGGGATAAGGCACTTAGATACAACCGGCCTTGCCTGGGCGCCGGAGGGGACCGTAAACGGCCAGTTCTCTTTAACCACTATCTGACCATGCAGCCCTCGGCACGGGTCGACACCTTGGCTTAAAAGTGGGATTTAGCTAGGGTTTACTCCCTTCCAACACTCTGACCCAGAGTTGGTTTTGGTCCACGATGGGTTTTACAGTGGAATTTTTTGTCATCTTCACTGCTATGACCTCATTACCCCGGATCACGAATCAAAGTGGAACTTACATTGAATCGTACCGGGGCATCCCCATATCCGCCACCCAAGGGACGCGCATGGTAGAGGACCTACCCCCGCAGGAGGTACTTTGTACTTAAACTTAAACAAGTTTAAGTCATCATGAATTATCCGTTGTAATGAGCTAACTCCAATTTGCGTCGATAAGTTTCGACTCGAAACGCTTGTGTTTGCCTAAATTGACGTTGCTACAGCCGCGATTGTGTCTTGAATCCGATTATAGGGATCTGGATGGTACGGTCTTCTTGCGATACTTCTGGATTCGGCAAACATATTTACCAGCCTCATAATGATCCATCTAATCGGAGGAGTGCCACCAAGCTCCCCCCCTAAATTCCCGTTGGACGGAAATGAAGGAAAGCAAAGTATGGTACTGCTGCACTATCCAAATCCTCTTTTCGGTATCCCAAGCATTCATTTTAATAAACGTAAATAGTAACATGCAAAATAAATAATCCGATTACTGCCACAGAAAAAAAGTTATTACGTTTTGTTTTTGTAGCACGATTCGTGCCGTCGTGCGACACCCTGTAGATTGCTCTAGTTGCTATCGACATACACTTCGCTTCAACTGAATAAGAACAAACATTTTCTAAGCTACTTTGTCCATTTATTCAAAACCTTGTGCCGTAATATATCATTTGATGACGCTAACTGTTGGCTTATGATGTTGAGAAAATAAATCCTAAAGAATAATTCAAAAAGTACCGCTATTTTTTTTCTGGTTCCTTTACAAAGCATTCAATATGGAAAAATTCAGTTTTATTTTGCGTCAACGGAATAGACACAAATATTGAAATTGGAAATAAAACTTATTGGGATTAAATGAAACAAGTTTTTCTTAAAATAGTTTTTTATAGGTTAATTTTACTTGTGGGTAGTGCCGCCTTTATTCGTAATAGTTTCGTAAATTCGATCCGGCATGGAATCGTACAGCCTCTCTATGTAGTCCAGCGAAATTTCCCTCCAGGCCAATTTAATGGCTGCAATAAGGGATTCTCTGTCCTCAAACTGACGGACAGACTAATAAACTTTTCGTACTAACCATCCCCATACGTTTTCTATAAGGTTCAGGTCCGGTGAGTACGGCGGCCATTGAAGCAATTCCACATTCTGCTCCTCTATCCAATTTTTTACTATGCGCGCCGTGTGGATGGGGGCGTTGTCCCGCTGATAAGTTCAGTTTATGGGTCCAAAAATGCCTGCAAATTTAGGGAAATTTCGTTTCAAATTTCTTTTATAACTTAATGCAGTCATTTTTGAGGTTTGGAACTCAGGCTCAACAGTGCCATAGTAGCTAACTGCTCCCCATACCATAACACCACCTTCTCGACTATGATGCCACGCTAGATATCGTTCTTATTTTCTCACATCGTGGAAGTAATAATTAAACCCATCGGGGCCATTAAAATTAAACTTCTTCTCATCCGAAAAAACTACGTGACGGCATTCATTTTTCCAACTCCTATGGAGTCTAGAGTTCTAAGCGCATGCACTTCCGTTTCTCGTTAAGTGGTGGTTTCTTTTGAATTTTCATCCGTTTTAGATGTTTGGCGCTATTGATAACCCTTCGCACTGTTGAAACGCTTGCAGTAACACCGTCTTTCTGCTTTATTTTTGCCGCAAAGTCGCAGGAATTGGGAGCACATCTTAAAATTGCTCTTTTATCAACTCCTGTTGTTGCCGTTTTTTTGACCTCCATTCATGCTTTCCGTACCAATCTTTGCTTCTTAACCCTCTGCGACTGACGTGCGCTAGTTTTTACAATTCAACTGATGTGGTAGTACACCGGACACCATTTAGACAGCTTGTATTTTCAAAATAATTTTTATATTCTCACTTTTTATTCACTTATTATATTTTAAAGTTAAGAGTGTCCACTATTATTATAAATTACTAATATATAAAATAAACAATGCATATAAAGTTGAACAGTATTTATTGATATGACATAAATATTTTTTTAAAAAACTTACACATATAGAAAAGGTTAAAAAAAATCTAACAAATATATTTTCTTTATTTAATTTCACATTCATTAGCCTTATGGTAATCAGACTTAAAAAAAAAAGTGGCTTAGAGCATTGAAGACAAATTGACTTCAAACAATCACAGCAACAATATCTAGTCAGTCTTAGTTTTGTTGGACAAATAGAGCATAGTTTTTTTCCACTTGGTGGAATTGATTGAGTTCTTGGAGGTGGAGGGGGAACATCTGTACCCAAAACTCTACTGACCGTCATCCGCAGTTCTCTGGGCAATCTTTCATTGTATACCGGGCTTTCATGTGATCAAGCACTAATATTCTTGCCGTATTCAAAATAAAAGTTCCTCTTCGCATTTTATCATCACTGTCTGCACACATTTGATACAATACAAAGCTGTTTATGCCTGCCATATCTAACATTCTTTGAAAAATTGCCATAGGCCAACGACGAGTTTTGCGGCTGCAAGAATATATTGAACAATTCTTGTCGACTTCGTCAACTCCTCCTTTAGTGTAATTGTAGTCAGCAATTATAACTGGTTTTCTTGTATCAGTATCTATATCTTGATTGTGGTGGGAAGAAGAGATCAATAGAACAGTACATATGATAACAATGTATAGTCTTTCGTGAAACCATACAGGGAACTTTCCGATTCTCTATTCTTGTTCGGCAAGAAGCATGGTGGTATTTCAGCCTTATTCTTCTTCAGGGTACCTAACTAGGTACCAGTCCCCTTTTCATCAATATTTCCATAAGTGGAATCGAACTGAACCAATTGTCAGCTGTAATGTTGCGGTTTGAGTTTTCGACAAATTTCCCAAGTCTTAGAACAGATTGAGTTGGTATTGCCATTTTTCTTTCTTGTTCAGTCAAGCCTATGCCATCGGAATTTTGCAACGACCTCTAAATGGCAGCAACATTTCATCGATGCAAAGGGTTTTGAGATGAACTTGTTGAACATGTCTGTTATTGGGGCAAGTGGATCTTCTTTCAGCCGATCCTCTCTGGTAGTGGAATCATCAAATCGGAGGCAGTTGACCAAACAAGAAAAACGAAATTTGGACATTACACAGCGGAATATTTCATGGCCAGTTCCGTAGGTGGCAAATATTATGCGAAGATCAGCGTCATTACACTTAAATACTGACGAGTAGTACATTAGACCTATAAATGCTTTCATTTCAGTAACATCTGTGTCAATAAGTTCTACCCTTGTGCTATGCTTGAAGTGGGCTCGGTAGTTACAGAGTTTTTGATTCGTAAATGTCACCAAACATTGCAAGTTTGGTCAAAAAGCTTGGACCAAAGTTCAAAATAGCCTTCAAAATTAGAAGTGTGCAAACGGCCAGATATTCTTATTATGTTGTGGGCTGCAGTTCGTGATGTCCTGGGACACTCTTGTCGGTTCCAAATGAATCCTTTCTTACCTTTGTAATATTCAGATGGCTCTCTTGACGTTTCTTGATGCACATTTTCAGTGGCTGGTTCATGTGGTATTTCTTCAGTTGGTGTTTCATACTCTTCTTCGCCTAAAACTTCGTCGGCTTCCAAGAATTCGGTTTCTGGCTGAAAATTTGTGTCACTATCTTCATCGTCAAAATCGCTGAACTCGTGCTCGTCTTCTTCGTCCAGCCACTCTTCTATTAGCTGGTCGTGACTAACAAAGGCTCCAGTCGATGTTCTTTTAGATCTTTAGATAGCAGTTACCAAATTCGAGTTGCCATCCCGGCCTTTCGCACAACAAATTTTAGGAGCTCGTACTAAATTATATCCAGGAAGTTGTTTAACAGACTCCCTGCCGATATACGAATCATAAGAACTCTTTTCTCCTTCTTAAGTAAAGTAAAATCTTGGCTCCTTGGTTTCGATCACAATGAAGTTGAAGTTTTGCTGCGCTATATTGTTTAGTTTTGTTTAATTATTTATTTATATTTAGGAAGTCATAGAGTTACTTGCTTTAAATGTATAAATGTTTTTTTTTCTCTCTGTTCTCTTGTCATTATAAACTATTCAAACTTTTGCCAACTTACTGTACCTACCCTTATAACTTGATACAACTCGTTTTATGTATAAATTGTCAATTCTTTTTATTTTTTGTCCGCTCTTCTTATTTTAAATTGCTCAGTGCTCACCCCACAAAAGAATAGCTATTGGTTAAAGTAACATTATCTCTGTTTCTAATAAATAAAAAAGTTACTTACTATTCTATTACTGCTATTATATAGGTTTAATTAAATATATAGTTGCTAAAATTGTTAAATTCATAGCTGTAAACAAGAATAATGAAAATAAATAAATAAAATAAAAAAAATAAATCTATAAGACCCTTCGTTTGTATTTGAGTGAGCCATCTAACAAAACAATTTTACTGACATGTTGTTTAGGAGACACTTTGCAAATTATAACTATTAAACTGAGGTGGTTGTCTATCAGACGCATACCTTAACACTAACGTGGTTGACTCGTAGACACTCCTTCGCACAACTATACATGCGCACACCACGACCGCTCGCATTACACTAACGCACGCTTGAGCATTCAACAGAATGGTACTGAGAGCGCGAGAGTCAACATTTGAAAAATAACGGCACAACACAAGTTTTTCCATTTACTGGTGTCTGTTAAATAAGAATATACCACACTAAAACTTCGTTCAATTTTGTCAGCTATTAAACGCCGGGTTAGTCCTTGTTCTTTTAGTAAATCGATTTACACTATTTAGAGATTTTGATCTACCCACTTTTCTTTGAAATACAATTAATCAAATAAAATTCACTTAAAACACTTCAACTGTTGATCCAATGTGTCAATTTCCACAGAATACTCATAAGTAATGATCCCATCTCATTTTTGCTGAAAAACAGGAGAAATTCACAAAATCGTAGCGTTTCACAGGTTTTTTATTTTGAAAAAAAGGTGTAAAACAGGAGTTCAATGTGAGTACTAATTTAATGTTTAATGTAACAAAAATACGTAATAATATGTATTAAAGAATATTTAAAAAAATGCTTAGTCAATAATCATCATCATCTTCAAGGTCAATGTCGAAGTCGTCATCTGTTTCTACGTTGGCATCAACGGAGCGCAATTTGTATTTTTCTTTTGCTGAGATTTGGCGGAGCATGTCCGGTTTTGATTTGATGAATTCGAAGAATTCCATGCACGACATTTTCAAATTGACTTTGACGGTTAGAATGGCCGCCAATGTATCCACTTTTAGTTGCGATTTTTTCTTCGTCCACGTCTTGTTCATTGCAGCAAAAACCCTTTCGACGGAAGCAGTCGAACCGGGCATGCAAAGAATGTACTCAACGATTTTTGCGATTTCCTTGTACTCGCAACTTTCAGAATCTAAGTGTTTGAATAGTTCGACCCAGCGGTTTGTGGTCGTGAACTTATCGTCTTTCAATGGCTTGAGCTTACTATCTGAACAATAATTCCTCACATAAATAAGTTGGTTGTGCAATTTCCTCGCATTTTCATTCGCGTCGTACAATTTTTGCGTATCTAGTTTTTGCATGACCGCTTCGACGTCTTTCCACGATGGAACTCTGCGCAACGTTGCCCAAGAATACGCTTTTAATTCCATAATTGGAGCTGCCCACTTTTCGAGATATTCGAAAGCATCATCTGCAAAATTATTTCAAATTGCTGTCAGCATAATGTTGAGTCGTACAAAAACAGAACAAATTACCAAAGAATTCTGAGCAATTGGCAGTCAAGATCTCGGCATTGTACCCATCCTTGGTAAGCGCTATCTTTTCTGCCGCTGTCTTTGGCGATAAGAAAACATCTTCCCGCCGCAGTTGCAAAGACGTTTGCAGTTCATCCAAATATTGAGTGATATCAATTGCGGTGACATCATCGCCTTATTTTCTAAGCACATATTCTGCGAACAACTCAGCCTAGTCAATAAAAGGATGAATCGAAAAAAAACGGAAAAGAAATAATTAATTGATTGATTCTAATTTTCGAAAATAATTCATATTGTTTACCTGCTCTTGAGCGAAATGTAGCCAAAATTTTGACATTGGATCGCTGAAGAAATTTTTCAGCATTTTTTCTCCTTTCGGCAAGCTAACGAAAAGTAATTTCAAGGCAGCATAGAGCTGCAACACGTGCTTAATGGCTGGACCAAGAGCGAGAAAACGTGTCTTTGCGTAACCCAGTAATTTAATATATTCGACGCCAGCCGTTTCACAAAATTGGACCAGATCTGTAACGTGTGTGGTGTGAATGTAGAAATACGCGTATATTTTCACAATGACACATTCAACATCGAATGGCAACACATCGCAAGCATATTTCAGCGCATTGTGTGTGATGTGAGCTACGCATCTAATGCCGATTAGATGCGGAAGCCACGATTTCATTCTGTAATATACGTTGTTCTGTCCTCCTCGCGTAATGCCACCGAAATTCGCTTTGGCGTTGTCTTCGCAGAACGCGACGATTTTATTCTTCAGGTCGTATTTAACGGCTGCAGCTGAAATAAGCTCGTGGATAATTTCTGATGTTTCGCCACGCTCCGAAGTTATATCCAAGACTTTTACATGCACGCCAACTGTTGGAATGAAAAATAGAACGAGCACGGGGAACAGCTTCACGTTTCCGTGGTTCGATGCGTCTGTATAAACTGACACATAGCTGCACTGCTTCAATTCTTCTTCAAGCATTAGTTTGACTTGAGGAGCGAATACATTGACGACGATGGATTGGCATTTCGTTTGCGAGCACGAAAATTTTTGCAATTTGAAGCACGTTCGGAATATTTTTGTCGCACAGTCTGAGGATTGAAAGCTGTGATTTGAGTTTATGATGTGATATGCCCAAGTTCCTTCCATTGCTGCCATTGTTGCGTCGAATGTCGATGAAAAGAAAGCATTGATTGCTTGGCTGCCAGACGCTGCGTTCAAGGCTTGGCGGTGGACGTTTGTTTTTTGATGTCGAACGATATCTGAATTGCCACCTGAAGCGATGGAAAATTCTTTGTTGCACTTTTTACAGCGAACATCACTTTCACTTTTGATTTTTTCAAGATTCGGATATTGTTCCTTAAGTTTAGCAGAAAAAACTCATTTATATTTGTTCGGCATTTTCTTTCTTTTTTAATCAAATAAATACACAAAGAGACAAAGAACTAATGGCGCACATAAAAATAATGACGTTCTATTCGCGTCATAAACTAAATAGTAAATAGACTGACAGCTTTCGTACGTCTCCCCGATTTCACCCGCAGATTTTTTCCCTTTCTCCCACCGGCAGTGTAGGCTGGTTTTTCTCAAGTATATGTGTGCCCCATTTGATTAACATGGCACAAATATATGAATTCAAACTGGGCTACACTCAAGGCCAAATTCAGCTTGTAGGCAATTTCTCTTTTTTGGCTGAAGCTTTCAGTCTATTTAGTATTTAGTTTATGATTCGCGTATACTGACTGAAAAAGTGAGAGAGGGAGTATGTCCGTATGTAATTTTTGCTCCGTTAGCTTTTTCGCGCAGTTGCCAGTTCACTGAGATGTTCTGTTCGACGTGAAGCGACGTTGACACGTTTGAAATTTTAAAGTTCAGTGCGTTAAAAACATCTGTGGTAAAAAACAGGTTTTTCGAGGGCAAAAACTGGTCACAGGTTTTCGGTCCAAAAAACAGGAATCTCCTGCGCAAAACAGGAGTCTCCTGCGCAAAACAGGAGAGATGGGATCATTACTCATAAGCAATGAAAATAATGACCTTGTGTCTATTCAGTTGACGCAAAATAAAACTGCATTTTTCCATATTGAATACTTTGCAAGGGAACCAGGGAAAAAATAGCGGAACTTTTTGAATTATTCTTTCCGATTTATTTTCTCAACATCATAAGCAAACCGTAAGTATGATCAAATGATATATTACGGCACAAGGTTTTGAAAAAATGGACAACGTAGCCTAGAAAATGTTTGTGCTTATTCAGTTGAAGCGAATTGTTTAAGCAATACTTAATTCGTTGATTCTATTGTAGTTTTTTGAAGTGTTGCTGCTGATGCCAACGCGAAGTGACACGATATGAATAATTATGCCATTTCGTGATTTGCAGTGAGGCGATCTAACTGATTTTCTCATTCCCGAACGAAAATGGGCAACGTGTCTATTTCACGTAACCAAATGCAACCCACATGTCGTTTGGCTGACCACCTGCCACGACTCCGAAACGCCACGTTATTATACATGGAATGTGTCGTCGAAAAAGTTCCAACGGCGAAAAAAAGGGCAAGCAGTTCCCGGATTCATCGATGTTTTTTCTGATGGAAGAATTTATACTGTGCATCCGAGAAACGATGAGTGCTTTTATCTTCGTTTGCTTTTGGTCAATGTTCGTGGTCTGACTTCGTTTGAGTCGCATCGGACTGTGGATTGCGTGCTATGTGCGACATATTGAGAGGTCGAAAACGACAATCAATGGGATTCAACATTCAACACTCGCAGATGCCATTGTTACTGCACCTGCGAATCAAATTTGTACGCTGTTTGCGATCATCATCTCGTAATGTTTTCCATCAAATGCAGTAAAATTGTGGAACAAATACAAGGACGACATAGCTGAGGATATGTTGCATCCAGTTCGCACAGTCTCTTCGAATTACGAACTGAAAATAAAGGATGAGGTTCGCGACGAGTCGTTGCTTTCGATCGAAAACATGTGTCTCATTCTGCTTTAGAAATGCCGTTGAACCAACATGCAACATTTCAAAGAATTTCGCAATGACGAAAGTGCTGCAGATTTTTAAGATTATCATCTGGGACGAATGCCCAATGGCATACAAACGAGCATTGGAGGCACTCAATCGGACTGTGAAAGATCTGCGCAATAACACGAGACGTTTTGGAGGCGCAATGATTCTGCTAGTAATTCTGCGGGTGGCAATGGTGCAGTAGTAGTGTATTCGCTTTCGGAATGGAAGGTCGTGCGTTCGAATCCCGGCCAAGTCCATTACTTTATACCGAATACATGAAATCGTAATCTCCCTAAGTAACTTAGACACCACCCGTGGAGAAAAACCCTACAACTGCACCCAAACACTTCTTTCCTATCTCTCTATTCTTTCTAATACCAAGTAGCTTACACTGTGTTCTTAGCACTATAAGGGTACTGTAACAACAGAAAAAAATCCCTTTAACGTAAGCAAATTATAAAAAAAAAAAAAAAAAAAAAATGTGATTTTCGACAAGCAATTCCTGGCATTCCACCATCAACGGCAAATCTGTGGGTTATCTGGCTATGGAAAAGATTTAAAACTACCAACTTACTTTGCTGATCTGTATGATTGAAATGTCAAACATAAATCAAGTTGGAGCTGGCGTTATTGGACCCAACACCAAGGTCTCGGTACCTATGGGAATGCGTCTCACAGGCCATTGAGATCTGCCATTGAGATCTGCGCGGGAACAACATTTTGAAAAGTGTATTAAGGGAGCAAGAATGCTAATTTTTTAATACATAAGCTGGACTTCAATCCAAAAGGTTACTCAAGCCTTACTCCTATGAGGATATTCTTATATTAGATAAGACAAGTATTTTGGAAGTGGCGGGCTTCCTGTGAGGCCATTGTGGCTTGGTATCATCTTTTTTTTTTTTTTTTTTTTTATAATTTGCTTACGCTAAAGGGATTTTTTTTCTGTTGTTACAGTACCCTTATAGTGCTAAGAACACAGTGTAAGCTACTTGGTATTTAGAAAGAATAGAGAGATAGGAAAGAAGTGTTTGGGTGCAGTTGTAGGGTTTTTCTCCACGGGTGGTGTCTAAGTTACTTAGGGAGATTACGATTTCATGTATTCGGTATAAAGTAATGGACTTGGCCGGGATTCGAACGCACGACCTTCCATTCCGTAAGCGAATACACGACTACTGCACAATTGCCACCCGCTAATTATAACTAATCTTAACGCTAATCTTAACAAATTGAACCTGTGTTCGGAGACAGAATGTAGGTGTTGTCTGGAGGAGGATGAATTCTACAACACATTCGCTGTGCATGCCCGGCAGTGATTTGGAAAAAAAGACGAGTCCAAAGAGAAATACGTGGAGAATTGAGAAATTCTGGCGCCAAGGATATGGTGGCTTTCATAAGAGTAACGGTACGTCTCTTGGAGCAGTAAACCATTTAGATACAATTGATCTTTCTGGTATTAAATCAAAAAAATAAATATCATTTGGTGAAAATGAAACAAGCTAATATAGAGTAGAAACAAGGTTGGAGTTAAGCAAGTGACTCAGAAGACAAAATTGCGTCGTAATACACAACATGAATCTGATGTTTTTTAGAATGAAATATCATCATACAAGTTAACTGAATACATTCATCGTATCCTATCGTTTTACAAATTAGTTTCGAACAGTGTCATTTGCTCTTGTAAAACTATTGTGAACCTAGCTTCTTAAATGTCGTTTTTAATAAACTCTTGTTCCTTCTTCTGGATTCTTAACTCGAACTGTTTGGCTGCTTTTTATTTTATCTGGACTTTCAGCGCTGTTTTTCATCAGGTTATGGGCCCAGATCCCGCAAAATATAATTAAAACAGTAAAGTAAAATATTTAATCTGTTTTTCATCAGCACTTTCTTCATCGGATGTTTTAATTTTGTTTGGTTATTTCGAGGATTAGAAATACATAACCAAACATGGCTTCAAGTGCCGTGTGCGTGGAAAAGCTGAAAGGCAGAGAGAACTACGACGTTTGGAAGATTGCTGCCAAGTCGTATATGGTAATAAAAGGCCTGTGGAGTTGTTTTGAATCTGAACCAGGAACCGGTGCAACAGCAGCTGCTTTGGCTAACGATCCGAAAACCAAATCGGAGCTAATTTTTCTGCTGGAGACACAAAATTATTCGTACATCGCTGATTCATTAACTGCAAAAAGTGCGTGGGATAGCCTGACAAGTGCATTCGAAGATAATGGCCTGTGCAGAAAGGTAGATTTGCTGAAACAACTAGTTCAATTAAGGTTGAACGAATGTGACTCTATGGAAGATTACGTGAACAAGATGGTGATGACGTCAATAAAGGTACGAAAAGCAGGACTGAACATTGACGATGAAATTGTTGCCTCGTTGATGTTGGCTGGGTTGCCAGAGGACTACAAAGCGTTGGTGATGGCGGTAGAAAACTCGACTGCTCAACTGACAAGTGATTCAGTCAAAACGTTGTTATTGCAGCAAGTAAAATACGATGCGAAAAATTCAGGAAATGCGATGCTATCGACTACGAAATTCAAGCCACAAAAATACAAGGCGCGCCCTAAATTTCGCTGTCATACCTGCGGAGAAATCGGTCATTTTGCGCGGCATTGCCCATCAAAAAGACGGCAACAAGAAAAGTCGAACGATAAAGCTTTGTTCACTTCCTTTTTTGTTAACAATGCAGTGTCAAAAAGCTGTTGGTTCGTCGACTCGGGTGCATCGGCACACATGACCATGTGCAAAGATTTTCTAAAAAATCAAAGGCAACCAGCACATCGTGTGCATAAAGGGGAAACAGACACGCGAACCGTTCAAATCCATTGGAACTCGAGCAAAATCTGTGCTGGAATTGATTCATTCGGATGTTTGTGGCCCCATGTCTGTCAAATCTTGCTCAGGGTATCGTTATTTTGTCACATTTGTGGATGATTATAGTCGAAAATTATTTCTCTACCCAATCAAACAAAAATCTGATGTCTTCGAAACTTTTCTGAATTTCAAAGCGCTTGTTGAGAATCAGTGCTCCCGTAAAATTAAAATTCTACGTAGTGACAACGGGACAGAATATACTAATGGTCGATTTATGCGTTTTTTGTCATCCTGCGGTATTCAGCACCAGAAGTCAGCGCTCTACACACCACAACAGAATGGTGTAGCTGAACGTATAAACCGAAGTGTCGTTGAAAGAGTACGATGCATGTTGCTTGATGCGAACTTGGATAAACGTTTTTGGGCTGAGGCGGCATCAACTGCTGCATATTTGCTGAATCGTGTCCCGTGTAGAGGTGAAAAGTCAAAAACTCCGGAAGAACTTTGGTCAAAACTGAAGCCTAATTTGACCATGCTTCGTGTGTTTGGGTGCAAGGCGATGGTGCACATTCCATGCGAGAAACGCCAGAAGCTTGACTCGAAATCTACTGAGTGTGTTCTGTTGGGATACAGTACCGAATCAAAGGCATATCGTCTTATCAACCTGAAAACGCAGAAGATTCTAATCAGCCGTGATGTGATTTTTTTCGAAAATGGAAAATGGACAGGTAATTGATGGTGAACGGTTTTCTAATCCTTTCGTCTCTTCCACAGATAACAGCTGTGAAGATGATCGTCCAGAAACAGCCAATGTAAATTCAGGTGGCAAAAGTAATAGAGAATTACACATTAGTTTTGATGATTCAATTTCTCATCGTTCACCCGAATCAGAAGTCGATCCAACGGTTTCGGAATTTGAAACGTTTGAGGGCGCAGTAACTACAACAGACATTGATCCTGATGAAACTGATGATCCGTTACAAATCCAAGAAATGGATGATCCAGCATGCAGTGAGGCGGTTCCAGAGTCTCATGAGTCAACAGGAATTGGTGGTGACGTCGTTGCTCCTTCAATTTCCACGGGGGAGGTTTTGAGGTATAAAGCGCGTTTGGTTGTAAAGGGATGCTCCCAAAAAGAAGGCATCGATTATCAAGAAACATTTTCACCTGTGGGTAGGTACTCTTCGATCCGATTTCTGCTTGCGTTGGCTGCTAAATTCAATTTAAACATTCGCCAAATGGACGCAGTTACGGCGTTTTTGAATGGAGAAATCGCAGAAGACATTTATATGGTGCAACCGGAGAAGTTCAGCGAGGGAACTACGAAAGTATGCAAACTACGCAAGTCTTTGTATGGCTTAAAGCAGTCAAGTCGCGTATGGAACGAGGCTCTTAATTGTGTGCTTTTAAAATCTGGCCTGAGGCGATCTGAAACCGATCAATGTGTTTATTACAACGTCAACAACAATAAAATTACATTCGTATCTGTGTACGTTGATGATGTGTTAATTTTTTCCAACGATAAATCGCAAGAAGACGTGCTAATAGGCGAACTTAAACGTAACTTTCAGATGAAGGATTTGGGTGATGCATCATCTGTACTTGAAATTAAAATCACCCGAGACAAATTAGCTGGTACTATTGCAATCGACCAGTCCCAATATATACTAGAAATCCTCGATCGTTTTGGAATGGGTGATAGTAATCCCGTTTCTATACCACTAGATCTAAACCAAAAAATATCATCAACGATGTGTCCAACCTCAGTCGGCGAACAGCAGCAGATGTCAAATGTGCCTTATATGGAGGCTATCGGCAGCTTGCTTTTCGCAGCACAAACAACTAGAACGGATATTAGCTACGCTGTGAACTTACTTAGCAGATACAGTACTAATCCTGGGAAGGCTCATTGGACAGCCGTAAAACGAGTTTTACGCTACTTGAAAGGAACCATTAATAAAAAACTCATCTACACCAAGGAACCTACCACCATTCAAGGCTTTTGCGATGCAAACTGGGCAAGTGATGTCGACAAGCGAAAGTCAACGTCGGGGTATGTTTTTACTATGCAAGGCGCTGCAGTATCTTGGTCGTCGAAACATCAACGAACTGTTGCACTTTCTACCACCGAGTCTGAATTCATGTCTATAGTCTCTGCGGTACAGGAATCAATATGGTTAAAGCGGCTTCAGGGGGAACTACTTCCCGATTGCTCCAAAGAGATGATCCTGTTCTGTGATAGGTTAGGTTTATGTGGCTGTTGGCAGAAGCCGACAAACTTAGACCAATTTAGGTCCATTGTGATACCACGTATATTATCTACCTCAACTCTGTAGATGGGACTGGCCAACGACACGCGGTTGTTCTCAAACGGTCCCCCATCTACGTACTAACCGCGCCCAACGTCGTTTAATTACGGTGATCTGACGAGAACCGATTAATTCGACGTGGTATGGTCGTTGGTTGTTCTGTGATAACAAAAGTGCAATCCAACTCGCAACAAACAACTCATACTCCGCTCGAACCAAACATGTGGAACCCAAAGCCGAATTTGTTCGTGAAAAAATACAAAGTGGAATCATCAAATTGAAATATATCCCAACAAATGAAATGCTTGCAGACATTTTTACAAAAGGGTTACCAAATATTAAGCATTCAGTCGATACTCAACGATTAGGTCTATCAAGCTAAAAGCATATGAAAATTAATATTTTTTTTAATGTTTTTTTTATTAGTGTTACATGTATTGATCTCAATTATTGTTTGCTCGTTTATATTCATTCAGGGGAAGTGATGGTTTTTAGAATGAAATATCACCATACAAGTTAACTGAATACATTCATCAGTATCGTATTACAAATTAGTTTCTAACAGTGTCATTTTCCCCCCGATTGATCACCTACCTTGTCGTGGTGGTGGGGCTTAAGTACTCCCCTCTCTGTTGTTAATCGACAAAGAGGGGGTGGAAAACTAAAAGGGATCAAATCCAAGGTAAGGTACGACGCGCCGAGACCTGCATGGCTGAGGGAGTGCTCAGTCGCTAGCGCAAACTCTGGATACCTGGGGACCTCCAGTTTTAACCCTAATTCCCCTTATCTGCATACAGGGGGTGAGTGCAGATGGACCTTCCTTCCCCCTTACTCGTTGGACCTACAATGAACAATTTAAACAAAACAAACAAACAAAACAAAACAAAAGAGACTAAGGTGCAAGGATCGGGCACCACTGACTCTAGAAAAACCGATCCCCAAACAGAACAACAACAACTGACGGATGAAGAAGAGAACCTTCTTCTGAATCCATTTGCCAATCTTGGAGTATGGGATGGAGAAAGCGTTGGAACAGATGCTGCCATGGAGGGCATGAACCTTGATGTCAGCGACAGCTGTTCCGTCGCTAGCTCTAACCTCTCTTTATTGTCCACCTCCTCCAGACGGAAAAAACTAACAAACTGCAGGACAACAGTAAAGAGACTAGGGACGAAAAGATGGGAAGAACTGACAGAGAATGAGCCTACTGCTCGTACACCGGCGGAAGCTAATCCTGGGGATAACACTAGCGATAGTAAATTGATGGGGCCACCTTCCTCCCAGATTGGCAAAGTCCATCCAGGGGAAAGGTCGACCACACCAATCACTCTGCCAAAGGATGCCACCGAGGAGCCACCGAACCTTTCGATCAGACGTTGCATCGAGCCTCTTGCTCGTACGGGTCTAGAGAAGGGGGAGGTGCTCCCTGCTCCTAATATTAACAACAAAACTGACACGGAGACTGATCGGGTACAGGAACCGACCCCGGGACCACCAGACTCACCGGCCAGGCGTTGCATCGAGCCTCTTGCTCGTACGGGCCTGGAAGGAGAGAAGATGGTCACTGGGGAGGTAGGGGAGAGGAAACTGCAGCTGGAGAACATCCAGAGCCTCAGCTCCACTTGCAATCTGGATGCAGGTTCCCCTCACCAACCAGGCAACTGCAGCCTTGACGTCAATAACTCGACAATGGACAGTTGCCAAACAGTCGTGGAGGCACAGCCCTCCAATCCCGGACGGGACACCCAAGGAGCCTTAGACTCTAAAGTCCCCAGCAAACCCAAGCCAAAGAGGCCTCTAGGGGAGCATGAGATCCTGCGCAGGCAAAGGCGTAACGCGCTCAGGATCGTCCGAAGGATGGGTAGTAAAAATCCGGAAGCCTTAACGGAGAAGGAAAAGCTATCCCTCGACAAGGCTAAAGAACGACTGGAGACCATACCCGACAACCCAACGGAGAAGAGCAAACGTTTGCCCAGCTCTAGGACAATTCCCAAAAGACCGGCTGGGAAGGGGAAAGAAAGCCCTTTGCTCTCCACCCCAATCGCAGCCAGACTTAGGAACCCTGTAATTGGCACGAGAGAGGATACTCAATCCAAGCTCGACCCGATTGCAAGCACGTCCAAAAGAGCTAGGCAAAACGACACGCTTTCTCCAATCTCTCAAACAAATGTTAGGAAGAAAGCCAAGGTCTCTTTACCAACCGCAGTTGGCCAACAAGTAGCCGTAGTAGACTACGAAAATCCTGCACGGAAGTTGACAGAGGACCAATGGCGACTCATCGAACTTCGAATCCTAGATGAGGTGAACGAGGCCATCCTAAAAAACAAGGAACCCCTCCCGCTTTTTGGCACCCTCAATACCATCCAAGGATTCAAACTCATGACCTGTGAGGAAGAACACACCCTCACATGGCTCAAGGAGTTTATTGCCAGGACGAAAGCTCCATGGCCAAACGCCGACCTTCGTCTGATCGACAAAAAAGAGATCGTACGGATAACAAGACCTAAAGCCAAACTTGTTGTACGAGGGCCTCATATCCCTAAGGACCGTATCGAGAGATACTTACGATCCCTAAATACCGATCAGCTGAGCCACGCTTGGGAAGTGATCGAGATGGGAGAATACCGTGAATCAGGCACGGAAGTGATAGTGTTGCTTAGTCACAAATCCATTCCGTTGTTGAAGAAGATCGACTTTAAAGTACGCGTCGGCATAAACCGATGCAAGCTTAGGCTTATCGCGAACAAAGTCAACAAAACCAACAAGGATGGGGAGCCAAAAAACCGTGATGAAGGTAATACAAATAAACCTTCATCACAGTAAGGCGGCCAGCGCCAACCTAATCTACCTCATGGAGGATAGAAAAATAGACCTAGCCCTTATTCAAGAACCCTGGGTAGCAGGAGGCAGAATAAGGGGTTTAAACTCGAAGGGACTTGTCCTGTTTAAAACAGTGCAGACAGATCCAAATAGTAAGATCAGAACTTGTATAGTAGCTAGGAAACAGAATAACCTCTTTCTTCTATCTACCTACAGTGATAACGACCACGTGACGGTAAAACTTGAGCGCAACGGGCTCCCTCCGCTGATTCTAACATCATGCTATATGCCCTATGATGCAACGGAAGGACCACCGTCAGATCTGACCCACCTTCTTGTTCAACGTGCTACACGGGAAAAATGGGACCTGGTGATGGGATGTGATGCTAACTCCCACCATGCCCTATGGAGTAGCTCAAATACAAATACAAGGGGTGAGTCACTTTTTGAATTTCTTATAGATCATAACTTACTTATAGCTAATAGGGGTTCAGAACCAACTTTTGTTATTAGAAATAGGCAAGAAGTAATCGATGTTACAATATTAAGTAACTCGAATACAATCACAATAGATCAGTGGAAGGTATTAAAGGAGGAAACATTCTCTGACCACAAAATCATTGAATTCCTGATACCAGACACAAACGATCCCCCAATATCATATAGGAACCATAGAAAAACTAACTGGGACCTTTTCAATATGGAAGTGGGAAAGAACTTAAGAACTCTCCAGACAGATGCTGCGTATGCACCAGAGAGTACAGACACGAATGCCGAGAATCTGGGAAAAATCCTAGGTAAAGCGCTCGAAAAATCATGTCCCCTACAAACGAGGAGTAAAAGAAAATCGACTCCTCCATGGTGGACAAAAGAACTGTACGACATTAAGAAAGAAACTAGAAAACTTTTTAATGTAGCAAAACGTACAAGATCTGACCATGACTGGGAAACCTACAAATCCAGTCAAAGAAAATTCAAAGCAGTAACGCAACAAGCAAAGCGATCTTCGTGGAAATCCTTCTGTAGTAAAATGGAAAGCACCGCGGAATCAGCTAGGCTCAGGAAACTACTTGCTAAGGAACCAGTAGCCTTGGGATCTCTCAAGGGCCCCAACGGCAACTGGACAGAATCCTGCAATGAAACACTCAAGCTCCTCCTTGAGACTCACTTTCCGGGATGCATTAATGAGCATAACAATCCGGAAGAAGAGCACTACACGGAGCACATAACAACAGCGGAGATTATAACGGAAGAAAGGATAAAATGGGCCATTAATTCCTTCTCTCCATATAAATCTCCGGGTATTGACGGCATTTTCCCTATGATGCTACAAAGATGTGAAGAACATATAACCCCACATCTGAGGAACCTCTTCCTAAGTAGCCTAAAATGGGGATATGTACCCAAAGTTTGGCGAGAAGTTAAAGTGGTTTTCATACCCAAAGCTGGGAAACCTAGTCACACTACCGCCAAAGACTTTAGGCCAATCAGTTTAACCTCTTTTGTTTTAAAAACTTTTGAGAGACTGATGGACATTTATATTCGTAGCAAACTG
Source organism: Portevinia maculata (assembly GCA_949715645.1). Lineage (NCBI taxonomy): Eukaryota > Metazoa > Arthropoda > Insecta > Diptera > Syrphidae > Portevinia > Portevinia maculata. The sequence continues at coordinate 277,502,875 of OX454525.1, forward strand.
TGTCCAGAGGTCTTATCCCCAGCTCAGCATGCATATACGAAAGGCAAAGGTGTAGAGACAGCACTCCACAGTGTCGTCAGCACCATAGAAAAGACACTAAGGGACAAGGAATATACTCTAGCCGCCTTCTTGGACATTGAAGGTGCCTTCAAGGGGAAGCGGTAGAAAGAGCCCTAGTCAACCTAAATGTGGAGAATACCATAATTAAATGGATAATGTGCATGCTTAAAAGAAGATGCATCTACTCAGAGTTAGGTGGTGAAATAATTAAGGTGTCAGCATCTAGAGGAACCCCTCAAGGCGGAGTCCTATCAGCCCTTCTTTGGGTACTCGTTTTAAACGAGATTCTGATTGAACTTAGACTTAGTGGAGTCAAGGCAGTAGCATATGCTGACGACTTAGCACTGCTAGCGACAGGAAAATTCCCATCCACTCTAAGTGAACAAATACAGAACGCCTTATCTATGGTTGGTAACTGGACCAGTAGCTGCGGACTTGCGGTTAACCCACAAAAGACAGAACTGGTCCTCTTCACCAATAAAAGGATTATACCGCAATTTAATCCGCCAACTATTGAGGGTACTCCACTACAAACATCAGAATACGCAAAGTATCTTGGCGTGATTCTGGATAGAAAATTAAACTGGAGCCTCAACATAAAAGAACGAGCAAAGAAGGCAACGGTAGCCTTATACGCCTGCAATAGAATCTTCGGCAAAACCTGGGGACCTAGTCCCAAAATTATCATGTGGTTGTATACGGCGGTAGTTAGACCGATACTCACATACGGTAATTTAGTCTGGTGGCAGGGGTTGTGTAAGGCCACCAACCTTAAGACTATGACTAGAGTCCAAAGAATTGCCTGTATTGGCACTACTGGGGCTATGAGAACCACCCCTACAGCGGGGTTGGAGGTAATTCTCAATCTTAAACCCCTAGATCTTTTCGTACAAGAATCTGCAGCAAACAGTGCCTTGCGGCTAAGCCAAACAAAAAACTGGAAGCCCAGTACAACAGGGCATGCACAGATTCTAGAGAAATTTACGGGTAGAAATGTATGCACAGACTACATTACTCCCAAACTAGATTTTATAAGACCATTTACTGTCTCTTTTCCCTGTAGGGAAGAATGGCAGGATAATCAAGTACCAATCCATGCAACAACGATCCCCATCTATACAGATGGCTCCAAGATGGATACCGGCGTTGGTGCAGGTTTCTACTCAGAAACGCTCGGAATATCTGGCTCGATCAGACTCCCCGACTACAGCAGCGTCTTCCAAGCTGAGGTTCTGGCGGTGACAACAGCCGCTAAGCAGGCTGCAATGACGGCAATACCACATGCTGATATTACCTTCTTCATTGACAGCCAAGCGGCAATAAAATCGATTTCCGCCACAGAAATAAAATCGAGGCTTGTAAGAAGCTGTCGCGAAGAGCTGCGGGCTCTTGAAGCGCAGCACACTGTAAGACTCTGCTGGGTCCCCGGACACAGTGGTGTCCCAGGAAATGAAAGAGCCGATGAGCTGGCAAGAAAAGGATCTTCCCTTGAATCAAGGGATGCTGACACCACAGTAAAAACCCCACCCTGTTACCTTAAACAGGTGATTGGAAATAAAACACTGATGGCAGCAAACGAAAGATGGAGTACCCTTGATTCCTGTGTTATTACAAGGAAAATGTGGCCACTATATGACAAACAAAAGACCAAGAGAATCCTTCAAATGAACAAAAATTCTTTGTCCTCTCTCACAGGTGTTATCACCGGACACAACATGCAAAGAAATTAAAACTCAGCACAGATGAACTCTGCAGAGGATGTGGGGACGAGGAGGTGAATGAGGATACCCCGCATTTCCTCTGTCACTGCCCTGCACTCTGTCATATCAGAAACAATATCCTGGGCAGATATTTCTTCCAGGATTTAGAAGAACTCTCCGGCAAGTCTGTGAATGACTTGCGCAAGTTCATCAACGCATCGGGATGGTTTGTAAACCCGCTAAGTTTTTCATAGGTTTTTCATTGATTCCAGATAAGGGAAGCGTAACCTCCAGGGTATCACAAAGGGTCTACATTGACCTAAGTGTGACGGGCGCAGGATTCTCTTGCCCCGTCAGCCCAGTAACCTAACCTAACCTAACCTAACAGTGTCATTTGCTCTTGTAAAACTATTGTGAACTTAGCTTCTTAAATGTCGTTTTTAATAAACTCTTGTTCCTTACTCTGGATTCTTAACTCGAACTATTTGGCTGCTTTTTATTTTATCTGGACTTTCAGCGCTGTTTTTCATCAGAATCCATCGCTTTTGTAAGAAATACTGCACCCGAGGCAGAGGTGATTAGGTTTTGAGTTGGAAGTAATTTTGTTGGATATGACTCGATTTGACAAAGTACAGCTTTTGATTCACCTGTAGAAGTTAACTATTATGCATTGTTTCGCAAAGCAGTGGTATTAACTCCTCAGGATTTGCAACATGGCCCAGGGTATATGTGTTGCCACTATCGCCCTCGTTTGTTTATCAAGATGTTACGAAGATATCTGTTTAGGAAAATTTGCAGCATATGAGTGACAATGTTGCCCACTAAAATTAGCCCATACATAAGTAAAGCACGTAAAGATTTAATGGCAGGCGGAATAGTCTTAACTTGGTTTGAGTACCGAAAACTCTTATCCTGTTCACTCCTGTTCGTAATTTGTAGAAGAAATTCCCAGATGCCACCACCGGGATGGGAAATATACTAAGTACTTGAAAATTTAATATTGAAAGTATGAAAAATAAATAGTTTTTGTTAAATTATTCTTATCAAAAAAATAAACTTATGCTATTAAATTAAAAGAATGTTTGACGCTCACAATTGGATCCTTGTGTTTTGAATGCGCTACCAGGATACCATTCGCCGATCCGATATAAAAAGACCCAGCTTTACAGCCCCAGGTGAGCGAAGGTGTTTTTTTTTTTTTATTTTGACGACATTAAATTGAACCAAAATTAAATCGAACAAGATTAACTCCATACCGACCGATTAACACCAACATCTTTCCACTCCTAGTCGAACAACCTTAACAACCTTAGCTGAGCCGCTTATATAATTCACTCGGGTATTCTATAAGTTTGCTTGTGCTCATCTCAAGGGCAAATTTATCTCATTTAAAATTCTCTTTTGAACTCATCCTTTTGTTGTTCATCCTACTTTGATTCAAATCTGCTGCGGATTAAATTTAATTTCCGCACTTAACAAGGACATTATACAAGTACCTATCTCGTATTCCCTTTACATTATTAACATATTCCATATTATATGTTTCTAACATGGAAATAGAAAATGAATCTTAGCTCCCTAACAATGTGACTGACACTCGACAACTAATAGTTAGGTATGGTGTCTGGTGGGTGTTGGACACCCCGCTTAGAAGCAATGTGTCGTCCTGTTGCAATGTATAGGCTAAACAAAAACGTTTGTTCGATTTAAATGCAAAATAATGCCTCGGGGAAGGACAGTGTGCCAATTGAAAGGTCATCGCAGCCATGAGGATGGACTCTGATACATTGAATGCGAGTGGGTAGGTATAGTTATAGGACAACATTTATCGTGAGAGTACCTATAGTTTGCTGTATTGGATTCATATTTCAAAGGTTTCCCATGGCAGTATCGTTTTTCTAACAAGTATGTGAATGAATGACAGGCAGTAGTCCGATTGTGATAGTGCCTAGTTTTGTAAGCAGTTATAGAGAAAGGGACAGGGCGTACAAAACTTTAGGTTGGCTGTAATGTTTTGGACATGCGGATGTCCTTCAAAAGATACGCAAGAATAAAGTCGGGCAGATAACTTAGCTTTGCATTCTCAATTTTGATTGGAGAACATTGAACTAGGAAAAGTTTTCAAACTCTCTGATTGTATGTGTGGAGCAGGAGTGCGACAAAGTTTGTTACATAACAATAAACCTATCAAAGTTATAATAATGACAAAAACTTCCGACAGGTGGCGTTTGTTGCCAAGACTATTTATACATTTATAAACATTTCAGTATTACATATTTCATATTATAAACAAATCAATTGCTGTGCGTGTGTCTTGCAAAAACTCGAGAAAAATTCGACCGATTCTTTCTTTGTTATGTTCGTCTCAATACTAGGGTGGTAAGCAAAAAATTCGGAAAAATACAAAGGAAAAGCCGGAAAATCAAAAAATCCAAATTTGCATTTTGTATATAAATATTGTAGAGAGAATATTTGGAGGATATAGCACGCCTGACATTTGTTTGTTACTCATCGTCTTTTCTCTGCGAGTGAATGAAAAGTGATTCGGGTACGGGCGTCTTAAATTAGAGAACCGCTGGACCGACTGACACCAAACTTGGACAATATATAAATTTAGTCTGCAGGAATGTTTCTCTTAACTTCAATCCCTCTATAAGTGTCACTGTAGTCGTGATATTAAAATTGTTCGTATTTATGGTACGATTTGGTTAAAATTAAAATAAATTTCTTAAATAAAAGCAAGTTTGCTGATAAAATTTTGGCCCGCTAAGTGGCGATGGAGTCGAAATATTTGCTTGAAAAATACGTTTACCTACATTTGTTCACATCAGAATGGATAAATATGTAGAATTCTGATAGGTGGCGCTGTATTTCCCCTATTGTATTTGTTGGGCGATTTCGTTGTGGGCATTTGAGCAGAATTGTTGCATGTACACGGTTAAGAATCCTGGCGTTAAATGACAATATATATGACAACGCTGAAAAATATTGTAATTTAATATTTTGAATATATTTAATTAAAAAAATTAATAAAAGATTAATTGAACTTAAATAATATCTGCTATTAAAAAATATATACAATATATTACATTTTTACCTAAATTAAGATTGTTTTCTACACCTAAAGAATTGAAACCAAACCCATGTTAAGTATTGAATTCTAATGTTTTCACTTTAAATTTAATATTTCTTTGACTTGTAATAAACCCAAATTTAGAATAGAATACAACATTATTATATTTTAATGCAGATTTGATTTGAATGAAGATTATTTTTAATTTAATTACAAAAATACTATGTTTTAATACAAAATTGTATTACTTTTAAGTAAAGAAGGGGTTATTATAATATACAAATTGTATTACATTTTAACACCGAATTGGATTTGCTTCGAGTATTAAAAAAATATAATATAATACAAAATATATTACATTAAAACACAAAATTGGATTAGTATAAATTATTAAAATTTAATATTAAATACACAACGTGATACATTTGAATATAAAGTTTTATTAAATTTGAGTATGACAAGATTATTAAATGATAGGTTTATATTAATTTAAAACAATATATATATATATTATATTCGAAATGTTTTGTTATGTAGGTATTTGTTAAGGCAATACAACTTTCATGATGTCTTTTTAAGTAAAAAATGGTACGTTTAAGGTTCAACGAAACAATATATTATTCACAAAAGTAACATTTTGAGTTTTATTTCACAATGGTCAAACGGTTTTTTTGAAAACAAGATCATCATATTTAAAAAACAAATTGTAGTCATTTTACTGATCGTAGGTAGTCCGTTGCTAATGCCCTTCGAGGTGAATCCTTCAGAGTATTTGTGCGGGAGTATTCCTCTAAAATATACGCCGCTGGGCTGGCTTTAATGAATGCTTCTAGACCATTTTAAAGAAGAAAATACAGATATTATATTTATTATGAAACAAGTTTCTTACTTCTTTGTATATAAGAAGACTACTTCCGAAAGCTGCATCTTGCTTTTGTAGATGTTCTATGACAAGATCAACCGAATTTTGGAGCACCGCATCAATCATAATACAAAAGCAGGCACAGCTTGAGTAAAGTCTCACTATATTGGTGAGACAATTAACCGGAATCTCCACACCGTCCCGATGATTTACAATGAATCCACCTTTAACTTCTTCGCCTTCCAAAACTAAATAAAAACAAGAAATCGCATGGGCAAATACATGTTTAAATAAGAAAACGTTGACACTAAAAGTTAATATCTCTCAAAAAAGCTTTGATCTTATTTAGTTACTTACTTGATAAAAATATATCCTCGTTAGTTATTGGTTCTTCAATATCGTTGGTTTGTTTTTTCACTTTTATAAATTTTAATGTGTTTTTTCAGCATTTTTCACTTTTAAAAATACTCCGACTAAATTGTCAAGTAAGAACTCCATTGCACAAGGTACGCTGAAAATAACTGGCAAATCAACGGAAACCAACCGAGAAAATAATATCCTTTGGGTTAAAACGTAATACTGAAATATTAAAATCTAATACTGAAGGGTAAAAAAGTAATACTAAAGGATTAACAACTAATTCTAGAGTGTCAAAGTGTAATACCGAAATATTTAAATCTAATACCGAATGGTTAACAAGTAATACTGAAGGGTTAAATCGAAATATTTAAATCTAATACTGAAGTGTTAAAAAGTAATTCTGGACTATAACCTAAAAAGTAATACTGAAATATTTAAAACTAATACTGAAGGGTTAAAAAGTAATACTGAATTGCTTAAAAGTAATTCAGTCGTGTTAAAAAGTAATACTGAAGGATAAAAGATTATAGTATCAAAGAGTTCAACATATTTTATTCAATATTTAAATTTAATACTGATCTACTAAATTGTAATACTGTTGTACATTTCAGTGTATAATATAGCCGAGAGTTAGGAACTAAGTGCATAATGTATTAATTTATAATATACTTAACATTGAATTTAAATAGAACTTTTTATTACCTTCACTTTAGGCAAGATCTTGTATTAAAGCCTAATACAAAAGTATTGAAATGGAAGGCATTGTAATAAATATGTATTAAATTGTAATTAGACTGGGTGTTACAGTTTAAGTCATTTATATTTAAATTGTAATAAGTTCTTGGTTGAAATATAATTTTAATAAAGACGGGATTAGATTGTGATACGGAGCGGGTTGAAATGGCAACACTACGCACTAGCGAAAGGAAGGAAAAGAGAAGAGCAAGGCATTGAGGGAGCGGAAGGTGCTAAGGTGTCTTTAAGAGAGAAAATTAAAATAAACTTTACCTTGAATTACTTGAACTTAAAGAAAACGTATTACATATTTCGTTTATTCAGCAATTTATTTTTTTCGGTAAAAAAACAACAAAAAAAAAACATTATAGAAAATGGTAAAAATGGAAAATAAAGTAAATAAGGTGCCTTGAAATTTAAGCGAAATAAGATTTTAGATTTGCACCCCTGTAAACCTCGCACCTACTCCAAATCAAACAGTGACCCCAATCAGGGGGGTTGCATATGCATTGCACTGTTTATGGGATGAGTTGCGAAATATCAAGTAGAATAAAGGCGATCACCGAAATCTTATTCGATATTATAACTCTTTTGTACTACATCATAATTGGAAATAAAGTCGAGAATAGAAATTGATGAATTTCGACATTACTTCCGATTTTTTATGGAAATAAAGTCGATCGACATTATTTCCATCTTCTTTATTTCACGGCACCGGTAAATAAATCCATCGATTTCGATTTTAATATTTCCTTTGTTTGTAATGATTTCATTTACTTTCATTTTAATTGTTTTTATTTAGCCAATCGCGGATGTTAAAGAGTAGTAAATAATCTCGAATGAATATATTAATTTTTGAGACAATTTTAACAAAATTAATATATTTATTCGAGATTTTTTTTGGATATTTTTGTAATTCGAGATTTTTTCAATTTGAGATTTTTGTTTTCGAGATTTTTACTTTCGAGATTTTTGTTTTCTAGATTATTGCTTTCGAGATTTCGTGGTAAACCCTAATAAGTTATAGTAGAATAGAGAGTGATGGATGGATCAAAATGCAATTGTTGTTTGAATGGTCGCAAGGATTAAGAGGTCCTCAAAAGAAAATAATTATGTTGATCAAGGTGATCGTGGGTCCTCGTTTGTGTTGTGTGATGAAACCAAAATGGTTAACAAAAGGAGATATTTGTTGTTGAAATGTCGGCCATTGTTGGCGAAAACGTTTGGCAGTATTCAAATGTAAGCGAATAGTGGAAATGTGTTTTCGGTGTACGAAAAAGCTAGCCAGCTATCTTCTATCTTTGAATACATCATGTAGTTGCGTTAGTGGATATAAGGAACAAAGAAAAGATTGTGAGAATGGTGAAAAGTTGAGACAGGGTGATGAAATGAAAAGAGACAGCAAATGTCCATGTTTCCATAGCGTTTTCGGTTTACGACAAAGCATAGAAAGGGGTGATGTGAAGAAGAAAGAAACATAATATCAAGGGTTAACCATAATCCTATTTGCGTTTTCGGTTCACGAAAAAGCATTGCATGCTAAAGAAGGTTTTCATTTGGTTAAAAACATTTCCGCTTGCGTTTTCGGTTCACGAAAAAGTATGGCGTGTTAATGGAGGTACATATTATTTTGAAGACGCGATATGTAATCTGAAGAGTAAACAAAAAAAAAAAAAACAATAAAATAATTGTTTGGACCTTCTTGGATTTCAGCAATTGTATTGGTTTTATGTGTGTGTTGAAAGAACGTGTCATTCAAAAAAAATATCTTGTAGTTAGTTAGTTGGGAAATATCGCAAATGTGATAGTAGACGGTTAGATTTGATACACCATGCCATTAAAGTTAAATCTCTTTTAAGAAATGTTATTCAATATTGCAGATACAATGGAGAGCATGAATGTTAAGCAGCTGAAAGAAGAGCTTAAAAGCAGAAAATTGCAACTTAATGGGTCGAAAAGCAGTCTCATCAATAGGATCAGAGAGTTCGATAAAAAACGTGCAAAACCAAGACTGCAGCGTAAGGAAACAACAAGAGATGCACCGGTGCAAAATGTTCAGTTGAACATCGACGAACACAGTTCACCACTCAGTTCCAGTTCAGAAACAGCCACCGGTAGAAGTGTTCGAGCTAAAGAATGGGAATTGATCGACTGCGAAAAAAGGCTGACGGGAACGTCAAATGATTGTACAAGAACGGGAGCTTGCCAACAAGCTGACAGGGTTGAATGATCCACATATGAGTTCAATTTTAGCTGCGAGTAATTTTAAGGATATTACGGAGCTGATTGAAAAAATAAAATGGTTCCGAAGCATTAGAGCAAACGCATGAGCTTCGGCATCAAGCACCAGTTTATTGCAAAGGACAACTGGTGAGTACCGTGATCGACCTTCAACTAGTGTGCACTAGGGATGGGAAAAACCGGCCGGTTTTAACCGACGGCGGTTATTTTGCTTCGGTTAACCGTGTTCGTTCCGGTTATTATTTTGTCTCGGTTATCTCCGGTTTTTTTTTCTAAACCCAATAACCGGACAAAAAAACCGGGTAACATTTGCTGCTTAGCTTAATCGCATTTCGGTTATTCGTCATTCGCCTACCGAAAAAAAATTATTGCTTTCGCTCTCGCATAATGAAATTGGTACCCTCTTTCATTTTCCCATACATACATAAACACACGCATTTTGAATAGTTTTGTCGTCATTGGTCATTCGCACTTTTTGTTGCTTCACCCCACCATGCGCATCGTCACACCACACGGCACACATCATTTGGCGCTGTTCGTGTGTAATTATTTTGTTCAATGAAGTGAGCATGCAGCGTTGCCACTTTGCTGCAATTGCAGTAGATTAGGTGTAATTACTGAAAAAAATCATAAAAACGAATCATAAAACCATTTAAAAAAGGATTATGGAAAAACCCACAATCGTTCGTCTTACGCAGCAAGCCGCATGTATTGGTATAGGTTAAATGTATCGCGTACCATTTTCTTTTCAAGTAGTCATTGTATACGGGTAAAAAACATTCTTTTGACCTATTTCCACTTACGGTTCGTTTTTTTCAGCATTTTGGTTTGCGGTACCTACCTAGTAGGAAATCCATATAAAAAGACAGAGTGTCTCTCTCTACTCATCATAGATATACTCAACTCTGGTGGTGAGTGGTGACTTCATTATTGTTTTAACTTTTAAGAAAACCGTTAACGTTTGTTTTAAATATTGTATATGCCTTCAGACTGTCAGAGACAAAAAGTTTTATTTTTCCATCGATTAGTTGGTGTTGTTTCAGTGTTAAAATTTGATATTGTAATTGTCGAAATATGGCTCAATTGCAATCATCAATAGTTTGGAAATATTTTAAAAAGTGCAGTGGGAGCGAAGCGCAGTGCTCCATTTGTTTAAAAAAACTCAAAACGGGAGGAGGCACGACGAACTTGCGTCAACATTTAACAAGCAAACATCCAAAATATTGTCTGGAAAAGAAGGTAGGTACCTACATTAATTATTTCTCAAATCTGTGAACTGTTAAGCATTTTTTTTTTGTTTCTTGCATATTGCTTCCAGGGTAAAGAAAAACATTTGTCCTGTTTCGAAAGTAATACTACAGATCCCGATAATTTAGGAGAAAGAGAAACTTTGCCAGAGACAACAAGAGAACCAAGAAGAAAACCGAATTCGGTCACAGCCACAGCCACTAACACAATTCGTTCGAGGTCTCCTACTCCTTCGACTTCATCAAAGCAGAGGCAGATCACTCTCTTCGAAAGCCAAGAAAGAATATGTAGCTATGAGAGTAAGTTTCATATTTATTTATATATTTAGGCTCTAGCGATTCTAATGTAAATATGTAATTACATTTTTTAGGGGGTGGAAGACGTGACCTTGAACTCACAAATGCACTGATTTTCATGATCTGTAAAGACAATTTACCTCACTCACTTGTAGAGAAAGTGGGTTTTAGTCGTTTTACGAAAGTTGCAGTGCCATTGTACATTTTACCCTCCAGAAAAACTGTAAGTAATACCTACTTAGTTATAATAATTACGTAATATTGTAACTTGATTTGCACTTTACATAAAATTTTATTTCATTAACGAAATTGTTCTTCTTGCATTGCAGATAACTGACATGGTTAGCACCAAGTACTCCGCAGCTGTCCAAATAGTGAAGTCAACATTAGCTAATGTAGTGCACTTTTCGCTCACTGCAGACATATGTACTTTGACCAATTCATCAAAAGGATTTTTGGTGATTACAGCGCATTTTATCGGTACTTTAGTTTTATTAATTCTATTTACTGTAGGTACCTAATACACTTTCACTCTCTACTGACAGATTCTCAGGAAAACAAAAGGAAGCTGGACACAATAATGTTGGGAGTTCGGCGACTTCGAGAGAGCCATACAGGCGACTACATCGCTTCTGAAATTGATGATGTTCTTCGAGTCTTCGACATACCGAAGTCGAAAATAGTTGGTGTTTGCACAGATGGGGGTGCTAACATGATCGCAGGTGTGAGGAAGTTGTTAGGGGATGGAAAGAGCATTTACTGTTTTGCCCATCTTCTTAACTTAATAGTCACAGATGGCCTAGAGGATAGAAATAATGAAATTTTAAAAGGTCTAATAAGTGAAATTAAAAATATTGTCACATTTGCAAGACAGAGTAACGTATTTATGGAGAAGCTACGGACGGAGCAGGTACGAGAAGGTATAGCAGAGGGAAATGTAATGCTTTTGGTTCAATCAGTACCAACAAGGTGGAATTCCAGCTACCACATGCTAAAGAGGTTCGTCCAACTGTCACCATTAATTGCTCAAGTTTTAGCAAATCCCATTATCAAAAATGCACCGAGAATGATTTCTGGAGCAGACATTGAAATCGTGTCAGAACTATTGGATATCCTAAAACCTTTCGATGAGGCCACTACGGAGATCTCGGGAAGCGAGTACATAACAGGAAGTCTCGTTATCCCCCTATTGACCATCATCGAAGGTAGTTTAAAAAATCAGAGCCCTAAACATAGTGCAGTCAAAGTTCTTTCACAAAAGCTATTGATCAGCCTTAAAGACAGAAGCGCAAAAGTATTGCAGAACCCTCTGCTGTGGAATGCTTCGCTCTCAGATCCTCGTTTTAAAAAAACATATATGAACCCCATTGTTGCAAGTAAAGCAGTTTCAAACTTAAGCCGAGAAATCAAACAGCACTTGACTGAAATAGGAATTGGGAAGCTTTCACCTCCGTTAACAACTCGAAGTGAAGAAGCTGAAACAACTAAAAGAGTGAACACTCTTTGGTCAACACATGACCAGGTGGTAGCCAAGACTAGTCCGGTGGAAATTGAAGATTCGTTTCCGAATGAGCTGAGACTTTACCTTCAACAACCTTTGCTACCCAGATTGAGTGATCCATTTTTTTTTTGGGAGCAGAGCCAAACTTGTATGCCGGGATTAGCATTTATTGCACGAAAGTATTTATCTCTTGTCGGAAGTTCTGTAGCTTCTGAAAGACTCGTTTCAACATTAAATGATGTTGTTTCTGATGAGAGGAGTCGACTCACAGACCAACATATTATAGAAAGGGTCTTCATGAATAGGTTGGAACAAAAATATTGGCCAACTACAACAACTTGATTTATTTATCTTATCTATTATGTAATTTAAAATGTTAGTATGTACTTTATTGAAATGTTTTCTTATCTTAATTTCATATGTAAATATATTTTTCATTAAAAATGTAATATTTGTTTATGTATGTTTTTTTTCGTAAAAAACCGGATTCCGGTTTAACCGAAAACCGGTTTTTTTAAGCGGTTATAACCGCCAGGTTAAACTGGTGTTAAATTAAACCGGAATAACCGAAAACCGGTTATTTTTGTAATAACCGCCATCCCTAGTGTGCACTCTAAATGGTAACAAAGAAACCAAGTGGTACAGCAGAATAATATCAATTGCTATAATTGCAATCAACCAGGACACTATTCAAGACAATGTTCGAAAGCAAGGAAAAGATCATGGACTGATAACCGGAATAATCCGATCAGTTGCTGATCGTCTCTTGTCGCGGACGCACGCGCTTATTTTTTTTGCCCGTCATCGCCAACAGTTGTCGCGACCATACGGTTCGCAAAAAAAAATCGAAAAAAACAACACGCAGTGTCGGTGTCAGTGCTTACAAAAAAAAAAAGCCACACTCCATCACTGTTGTTTTTGCTTAGCTATTGCAAGTGCCGTACGATTCGTGTGTGTACTTGCTACGGTTGAGTAAAGACAGCATCAGGCGGATAGCGCTCCGTGTGGTGTTGATTTTGTTGATAGACCAAAGCAAATTTGCCGTACGGGCATAACACCTCGTCGCCTGAGAATTGTTTTGTTCCATACGCCACTTTTGTCGTTTTTGAGTTAGGAACGTATTCCATGGTAATTTCGTTAGCTCTTTTTAAATCTGTGATTCGATTTCCTCTAAGTCTTTCCAATCCCGAGATATCGACAATCGACTTTGTGCCATATCCACCAAAATCAACAGTTTGTAGAATTGTTTTGTGCCATAAACCATTTTTTGGCGTTTGGGACAAATTTTCCATATAATTTATCGCAATTTTTTTGTGAGAATTGTTTTGTTCCACTTGCATATCACTGCGACAAGAGATACAGAAAATATTAACAAAGTTGAGAATTGGTTTGTCCTACGTGCACTCCTGTTAAAGAAAAGCTATGTATGTGTGACGCTGATCGCAAACGAAATTTTAGTATTGGTTCATTACAGTACTTCTGTAGATATTCGATAGGTATTATGAAGATATGAATTCAGTTACTGGCTTGACTGCCAAAGCGAAAGTACGTGCGATCACGGATGTTAATGATTTTTTTTGCAACGGAATCAGCTTCATCTGAACCTGGTTCTGTGTCCAGTGGCATCCTTGAGTATGTACCTTGACTTATTTTTCCAATTCATTTAAATAAATGCAGGACATAAAATATTTTTATTTTTTTTTCATAAAAGCATGTTTGATGATACCCAAGGATCTTAGTTCTTCCTCTTCATCGTCGGGAGATGTTTTAAGTAATTAAAACTAACTCATTTATTTTAACGTAGCGCATTCTATGCTAACTGTTATTTTTCCGAAAGGTGATGATTCAAAAGCTGATCCAAATCATACAGCTGACAGTTTTAGTTGTGACAGCAACACCCCAAGAACGTCAAAAACAAATAAACATCAAAGCAGTCACCAAAACTTACTCCATGAAACAGAAGTAGCTGATAAAATGAACGAAGCTTGCCATTCGATTTTGATGACTCTTCAGGTAAGATATTTTATCCTTAAAAGTAAAACGTCAAGAGGACCATAATTTCCTTTATTTTTTCAGAAAGTGAAAACACATCTCCAAAGCCTTCACGGAAAAGACAGCGTCATCCAGAGTTGTAGAAATCTCAAATACGAAAAAAGCTCAGAGAATCGGGTAAGGCGTATATAACCATCAACAACAACAAGGAAACTCCTGCCAAAGGTCCGAAAGCTGCATGCAAGAGTACGTGTTTCTACATGTGCAACAAATTCTTTACTGAATCGGAAAGATTGGATATTTTTAATTCATTTTGGAGGCTGTCAGACGAAGAAAAGAATAATTCTTATTTTAAATTCATAACTCGAAAAAAAGTAAAACGTCGAAGAGCCAAAAAAACCAGAAAATAAAAAGGACACAATAAAGAACTATTCGTTCCTTTATTATTTTGAAAATTCCATGCAAAGTAAGCAACGAGTCTGTCGAACATTTTTTATGAATACGCTGTGCGTGAGTAAAACAAGATTATACTACTGTTTTTCGCATTTTACAAGTCCAAAAACTGGTGCACCAATGCCAAGAACCAAAGGCAAAAACGTCAAACGTGTCACTGCCCCTGAAAGACTAATAGATGTTCGTGATCATATAAACAGTTTCCCCACGATTGATTCACATTATTGCCGCGCAACATCAGATAAGAAATATCTGGAAAGCAATCTCAACGTAACTCGGATGTACAAACTTTATGTTGAAAATTATCCAAGTCCAGTAAAACAGAATATTTACCGATCGGTTTTTAATACTGAATTTAACCTTTCTTTCCATACACCTAAAAAAGATCAATGTGACAAATTCGTTTTAGCTAAAATCAATGAAAATAATCTGACAGCGAACGAAAAAGCTAGCTTTGAAGAACACATAAAAGAGAAAAAGCTTTTGAAAGCCGACCGAGATTTGGATAGAAGCAATTTGGATGCAACGAAATGTGTAATAAGCTATGACTTACAAAGTGTATTCAACTTGCCAAGGGGAAATGCATCCGCATTTTACTATAAGAGAAAACTAAATATGTTCAATCTTACTGCAACAGTTGCTATTCCCGGCATAAAAAGATTTAATTATTGCGTTGTTTGGACAGAAGCTCATAGCAGTCGCTCGGGAAACGACATTGCAAGTGCATTAATAAAAATTTTGGACAGGCTTATCCAAGTATACCCCACTTTAAAATCGATCATATTATGGAGCGATTCGTGTGTTCCGCAGAATAGGAATACAATTAATTCCACCGCCATCAAAACGTTCTTAAAACGTAATGCTGTAGACATAGTTGTCCAAAGATATTCTGAGCCGGGACATTCATTAATCCAGGAAGTGGATTGCATTCATGCGTCAATTGATAGGCATTTGAAAAACTTAGAGATTCACAGTCCGCTTCACCTAGTCAAACTTTTAACAAGCATGAATACCGAAAAAGTTGAACTTAAAATCGTTCAAATGCTTCCAGAAGATTTCAAGGCGTATTCCAATCTGGCTAACAAAATGGACTTCAGCAAAGTACCTTTTACAAAAGTAAAAATATTACTTTATGAAAAAAGTTTCGAGTTTGAAATAAAATATAAAAACTCGGCTGAGGAAAAGGAGTTCAAAACTATCAGTTTAATTAAGGCAGCCACCAAGTGTACACTAAAAGCACCAAAAACACCCAAAAATTTGCTTTCTGCAAAATTAACAAATACCTTTAAGACACCTATATCAAAAGAAAAGAAAAAAGATTTACAAGACTTGCTTCCGTTTATTCCTGATATTGATAAGCAATATTTTAAAACGTTGCTAAATCTTCAGAAAATAGAAGTCTGTTTATATATCTAAAATAAAATGTCAATTATTCTTTTCTGATAGCAGTAGAACTGCTTTTATTTCTTTTTGTTTTGTTGGTTTTTTTAAGATGAATAATTTTCTTATATTTTATTGTATTTTTTGAATATAACATTGTTAATAAAAAGATGAAATCGACTTTTCTATTCAAATTTTAGCATCCACCTCCATGCTATGTATCTTGCCTTTCAGATATTTTGGATGAGAATTGCTTTGTCCCATATCCATTTTTTTGTGTTCCACATGTACCTATGGAAAAAAAAAACCAGTTTCAAAATGTAGGAGGTGGGACACAAGTCAAAAAAGGAGACTTTTACGTTAATTATCGTAGCTTGTTACCGGTTTGGCAAAACACTTTGAAAATTGGTAGTTTAACTCTTTATAAGACTAACTTCATGTTCAAAAAATAAAAAAAAATCCTATCACACAGTTTCGAAGTACCAATTAAGCAAACCTTTAAATGCGTTTTTCTCGAAAAAGTGCCAATGGCATATGGAACAAAACAATTCTCAGGCGACGACCTGCAGTAATTTGTTTTGGAAAGTCAACGTGCGTCTTCACTTCACGGCTCTGCTTGGGTTGTTAGCGTCAGAGTTTGTGTTTTTTTTATGTTTGTGATTTATAATGTGTAGAAATTTTGTAGTGGATGGATGGATTATACGCCCATGTCTCTCAATAAACCAGCTGTTTTGGCCCTAAGTGAAACACAGGTTAGCATCGGCTCCGATTTAATGGAGTTTAGTCTACCTGGTTACAACTTAGTTCCATTATTCTTCCCCCATCGCGGTCTCGCCGTTTATATACGTAGTGACGTAGCCTATCAACTTCAGCCTCAATATGGCCAATGTTCCAATCCAGAATTTAATTTCATTTGTCTAAAATTCCATGTCCGTAGGCAATTAATCCACTACTGTTTTATTTACAGAAGCCAAAATTTGGACAGACATTCAACTTATAATGAGTTAGATGCCCTGTCTGATTCCATCACAAGAATTGTGACCCTTCACCCTCGTACTGAAATCGTCATTGCGGGCGATTTCAATATACACAATTCAAGTTGGCTTCGACATTCTGGCCAGACAACACCCGAAGGAAGGTACGTCGAGATCTTTGCTCAGGTAAATAACCTGACTCAGCTTGTAAATGAGCCGATCCGAATATCGGACATTAGCAATCAAACTGCAAATACACTGGACTTGTTTCTTACCTCTCACGGCTTAAACGCATTATCGCCTCTAGGTTCGTCAGACCATTGTATCATATCAGCTCAATTCGCGTACTCCAACCACATTGTTAAAGAACTAACTCCCAAAAGAACCGTATGGCAATACGAGAAAGCCAATTGGGAAAAACTTAACGGTTTCTTTAAGAGTTTTAACTGGTTGCTGTGCTTCCTCGACAGTGACGTGGATGCTGCTGCTGATATGGTATCAAACATAATTCACCTGGGTATGAAGTCTTACATCCCTAACAGGATAAAAAGTATCAAACCCAAGGTAAACGCGTGGTATGACTCGAGCTGCAAAGAGGCTATCAGGTTAAAACAGGTAAGCTTTCAAAGCCAACCCATCTGAGGAAAGCCGAAAAAATTTAAACGAGCCAGAAATGACTGCAATGCCCACATTAATCGTGTCAAATTCTCCTATGATCAAAAGTTGAGGCAAAAAATACTACAAAGACCCACGGGTAGTAAAAACTTTTGGTCATTTGTTAAAAACATCAAGAATTCGGCCTCATCATCTATCCCGACACTCATTTACAATGACATTCCAGCTGTCAGTTCTATAGATAAGGCCAATCTGCTTGATGCTCACTTTGCAGTCAGCTCAACGCTCCCAGATTGTGCTTTGTCTCCCCCTTTACTCGAGCGCGTAGAATACTCCATGGGACCAATCCACTTCCGCACTCGTACAGTGGCTAGAGTACTTCGAGATCTTGACATACACAAATCCGCTGGTCCAGATGGTATTTCCCCCATCGTTATGAACAGGTGTTCCTCCTCGCAGGCAAAACCATTGCGTAAGCTTTTCCATCTGTCCTATTCTTCAAGACTCTTCCCGGGAAGATGGAAAGAGCGTTTGTCCAGCCTGTGCCAAAAAAAAGGCGAATCTTCTTCTCCCTCCTCCTACCGACCTATTGCACTTACGTCCCTTCTTTCTAAGGTCATGGAAACGCTGATAAACCGTCAGCTAATGAAATATCCTGAATCGCGAAAACTTCTTAATGACCGGCAGTATGGTTTTCGCAGCAACAGGTCCACTGGTGATTTGATGACATATCTAACCGAAAAGTGGAACCAATCTCTTCATCAAGGTGGTGAAAGTAAGATTGTTGCGCTTGATATTTCAAAGGCATTTGACAGAGTTTGGCATCAAGCTCTCTTTGCGAAAATGCGTGCATTTGGAATCGATGATACTCTTCTTCAATGGATTAGAAATTACTTTTCGGACCATTCAATTCAAGTTGTTTTGGACGGTTTCAAGTCTGCAACTCACCAAATAAATGCTGGAGTCCCCCAAGGCTCTGTTCTGTCCCCGACTCTCTTTCTCATTTTTATAAATGATCTCCTTTCTCTTACTTATAATCCAATCCATTCCTTTGCTGATGACAGCACCCTTAGCTTCTCATATTCGTTTCTTGGGTCACGCCCCCATCTTCGGGTGTGGAACTGGAACGGCAACGTATGTTAAGCTCATTAAATTCCGATCTTAACAGCATAACTCAGTGGGGTAAAACCAATTGAGTGGAATTTAATGCTTCCAAAATACAATGCTGTCGCCTGTCGTTAAAGCAAAACCCACACACACTGCCATTATCTACGAATGCCACTTGCATCGCTGAAACCGAAAGACTTTCCATTCTCGGTATGTGTGTTAATGACAATCTTCGTTGGAATGTACACATATTCGATGTCGCCAAGAACGCCGCGAAATGTCTATGCTTCCTTAAGCGTTGTAAGAAATGTTTCACCACTTCTGATCTGGATACAATTTATAAGGCGTTTATTCGCCCAAAACTGGAGTACAACGCTCATATCTGGTCCGGTGCACCAATAACTTATTTGGAGCTACTTGACAGGATCCAAAAACGCGCGATAAAACTCATTGGCGACCGATTCATTGCGAGATCGATTGACTCTCTTAGTCATCGTCGTAATGTTTCCTGCCTTTCGTTATTTTATCGTTATTTCCACCATAAGTGCTCAAAGGAAATAGCCAGTTGCATTCCACCCCTAGAACATTTCAACCGCAATACCCGCCATGCCAGGAATGCGCATCAGTTCACCCTTAAGCCTGTATTCGGACGTACAGTGAAATACAAGGAATCTTTCCTTAGCCGTACAACACGAATGTGGAATGCTCTTCCCCGCTCCATTTTTCCTACACATTATGATTTACAAACATTTAAATCCAACGTGCATCTGCATCTCTCCCTATCTTCTAACCCTAATTTCCTTAACGCCCGCGCTGTGTAGCTAATACATTATAAGGGTATCAAAAAATCCCTTTAGTGCGTGTCCATTATAAAAAAAAATAAAAAATGCCAATGGTTCTAGTGATGCATGAAGAAATGGATCCAGCTGGAGGCTGAGCTCGACGAGGGCGTCGATGTCAGGATCGACGAATCTGATACGGAGCAGGATGAAACGGCAACACTACGCACTAGCGAAAGGAAGGAAAAGAGAAGAGCAAGGCATTGAGGGAGCGGGAGGTCATTCTGGAGGCGAACGTTGAGGTGCTAAGGTGTCTTTAAGAGAGAAAATTAAAATAAACTTTACCTTGAATTACTGAATTATTTCTTTGTGTTTTAATTGTAGACCTAAAAAATTAGATTTTAATTATTTCAGGTATTAAAATGAGCAATTTAATGACAAAAATATTGAGCTTTAATACAAAATTATTACGAAAAAAAGTCAATAAATTGAAATTATTAAAAACAATTTTTTCTTGTATTGTACACCTGTAATATTGAGGCAGTATTAAAAAATACCCCCAGATTTTTAACCATGTAGTTAAACCGCGCACATAAACAAATTGATTGAATGAAAAAAAATATCGAAGTTTCTTTCTTTCGTGTTGATGTTTGATTCGAAAAAGTAAGCGCTTGCCAGACAACTAGCACCAACATAAGCTGAACAATGAAGTTGTGTGAGCGGGCTTAGCAATGCGGAGAAAAATGTGCAGTCCCTTAATCCACCGAACTGATTGAGCTCAAATCAGGCAATCTTTGGTATCGACCTGAAAGTTTGGTAAAAATATGTCCACCAAGTTTTCCTTGCAATTTTGTTTCTCCATAAAAAAGACATGTATTTCTTTTTGTTAGGGGCACAACGCAAGCCGATTAGGTACCTACCCGGTTGGGCAGGTGCAAGGTCGAGTGGATACAGCTTGTACTATATATTCACAACAGATTATTGCAGCTAAAGTCAAAATATTAATAAAAATCCATTTTTAAATAACTAAGTACAACGAAAAGGCAAGATTTTCAGTAAAACTTATTTAAAAATTTTGCCGTTTTGGGCGATGTTTAATTTTATTTAGGCGTTGTTTCATTTTATCTTTATTGTTTAAAATGATATTTCCGGTTTTGGCCATTGGCTCCTTTTCAAATATTTTGACGTCACCCTGTTATTTTGGGCTTTACTGTTTGTTATACATATGAGCCATGACAACGAAATAACACCCAAAATGATGAACAAATTTACAACAGCAAATTTTTTCAAATTTTAATGTTAATCTGGACTAAAATAATTAGTGCTGTGAGCATTGTATTTGCGTGTCTGTACCGTAAAAACGCTTAAAAATCTTGAATCATCGCGAAACCGGATGTCTTGATAAGCCGATGTTTATTGATGGAGAATCGGCCAACCCCAAATGCCGACCAGTAGGAATGCATTTAAGTGGGAGTGTTATGATTCATTGATTCCTGATCATATCATAACTTTGCCCTTTGTCCTTCGAGTCAGGAGTTTTGAAAACATTTGCTTTGCCAAACCGAAGTAGCAGCGGATTTTCACTAAAATTGTTAAAGTTCATGATTACTACTATGTAGATGAAATCCTTAACCGCCTCAAAGTTATGGCTATCAGCAGTGGCTTTTTTGTCCTATTGGGTGGACAAATGTTCTCTTGTTTGTTGATAGCTTTTAAAGGATGTTTTCCTTAAGCCATTTATCTCTGTTGAATTAAGAGAATACATTTTGCAATTAGTTACTTAGTTTTTAAATAAACCTGCTGTGCGAAAACAGTAAACAATACGGCGACTAACGGTATCAGATGGTCGATTATGTTGGGTGTAAATTTTCGAACCAAATGTCTAAAATTTGGAAACGTTGTCATCACTATAAAACCACAAAACTGCTGAATAAAAATGTGCAGTAGATTGCGGTGCATGAACGATGCATTTGTAGAGCTGTAAGTATGTACAGGGTGGTGCACGTATCGTGATACAAAAACAAAATGTTATAACTTTTTTTCTGTGTGAATAATCAGCTTATTTTTTTTTTATTTGGCAGGTTACTTTTTAGATTTATTAAAATGAATGCTTGAGATACTGAAAAGAGGATTTGGATAGTGCAGCGGTACCATACTTTTCTGTACTTCATTTCCGTCCAAAGGGAATTTAGGCGGGAGGTTGGCGGCACTCCCCAGATTAGATGGATCATTATGAGGCTGGTAAATATGTTTGCCGAATCCAGAAGCATCGAACGAAGACCGTAGCATCGAGATCCCTATGTTCGAATTCAAGACACAATCGCGGCTGTAGCGTCGTCAATTCATTCAAATCGTCGCAAATTGGAGTTAGCAGACGGTCATTCAAACGGATACTTCATGATGACTTAAACTTGTTTCTGTACAAAGTTCAAATTGCAAACAAGTTAAAACCTCTGGATTTGCCTAATCGCTGGAATTTTGCCAAAAAATAATTGAAATGACAGAAGAATACAATAGCTTGATAAATTGCTTGTTTATGTCTGATGAGGTCCATTTTCATCTAAACGGCAATGTAAATAATCAAAATTGAAGTATATAGAATTAATCTAATCCAGAAATACATCAAGGTGAAAAGTACTGTATTTATGATCAGCATCGATAGTTGATCTAGCCATATCCGTCCGTCTGTTGGCAAAAATTAGGCCCTTAAACTGGACCTAGAGAGCTGAAATATTAACCATACACTCTCTAGGGGCCCGAAATAATCATGTTAAAGAATTTTTGAAATCCGCCCACAGACACGACCACAAACTCAAAGAAAACAAATTTATCGAAAAAATAGAATTTTTAGCTAGAAAGCTGACATTTTTTATATATAATCTTTGACTCCTAAAATTTCTCGGGAGATAACATTTCTAAAATCCGCCCACTGACACGCTCACAATTAAATAAAGCAATTTTATTGAAAGACCAAATTTTGAGCTAGGGAGCTGAAATTTATAATATATACTCTCTAGGAGCCCCTTATACATACATATTAGGCCTTAAAGGCCCATACAGGGCCTGTACCTAGCTTCTCCAACCACTTTCACGCGAAATGGAGGGGACCTACAGTTTTACGCCGAATCCGAACGGCAAATTTGAGAAGTTTTCTCATGACAATTGATACTCTTGGATGTTTGTCAAACGTTCGCAAGAGGTG
Organism: Portevinia maculata; assembly: GCA_949715645.1. Taxonomy (NCBI): domain Eukaryota; kingdom Metazoa; phylum Arthropoda; class Insecta; order Diptera; family Syrphidae; genus Portevinia; species Portevinia maculata. Next base: position 277,525,453 of record OX454525.1, read on the forward strand.
CCAACAACATGCGGTATTCCCAAGTGGTCCTCCATCTATGTAAGTACTAACCATGCCCAACGTCGTTTAATCGTGGTGATCGAACGAGAACCGATTGATTCGAAGTGGCAAGGTCGTTGGCCCCTTATGCTCAGGTCAAAATATTTTCAAAATCCGCCCACTGACACGCCCAATTTAAAAAAAAAAAAAACTTTTTTTGAAAAAAACCAATGTTTGAGCTAGGAAGCTGACATTTATAATTAGACTCTCTAGGTGTCCTTTATACTTCTGTTTAAATATTTTTTAAATTCGCTTACTGACACGCCCACAATTAAATAAAACTATTTTATTGAGAAAGCAAAGTTTGAGCTATAGAGCGTTTCTTATACAAAAGCTTCGTTTTTTCGATTAAATCCTTTAAATGTTATGTAACAAAATATGTAGAGCGTTCTTAACAATTTAATCATACTTACACTTCCGTCACGCCCACTTATGAGGGATAGGAATAAAAATAGGGTATCTAACAGTTCGCCCAAGCGGACTGTAGCCGTCCCTATGTTTTATTTAATTGATTGAGACTAACAAAATAATAATTATAATTTCCAATCTGACAATTGGTTTCACAGGTATAGCTGTCTGAAGTTAGTAATGCGTTTAAAAAAACACCGTATTCTTTGTCTTGTCCTCATTAACTTCAAGCTAAGCAATTTCAGCTGTTCTTCAATCGTCATGGAAGCCTCCACCACGACACGCTGGAAAAGGCCAATGATGTCGATATAGACCGCATACCCCAGTAGCTTCGCGGAACTACATATTGAAAATAGTGCCATCCGTGTTGACACCTGCCTTGCGCATGTCTTCTCCAGGACAAGATTTGAGAATGTTTCTCGTAGCGTGCTTCACTTGTTTCTAAGATTCATCGCCATGAGCTCCTGACGTTGAATGCTATCATATGAGGTTATAAAGTCGATGAAAAGTTGTTGAGCCTCGATAGGAAATTGATTGTTATTTTTGAGGATTTATCTCAGTGTAAACTTTACTTTATTGTCGATCAAATTATGCCGCAATTTTTTTTGGAAAAAAAAGCCAGAAAATTCTTCATACAATATTGGAGTCGTTTTTAATAGGAAAAATCCACAAATGGGATTTTGAAGCAAATCCGCCAACCTGTTAGGGAAGGAGGCAGATAGAGCGACGCGACGGTCAGAATTGAATTTCGTCTCTATAACAGAGAAATCATACCTCATACCCCGATATTGAAATTTCAATACATATTATTATTGCAAACCATATTTATATTTATTCATTTATACCTACAAAGTACAATCGACTTTCTTAGATCGCTAATCCATAGAATTTAATACACAACTTTTACAAATTTTGTTAAAATATAAAATTTACAATGACTTTATGATAGAGGCTTTACATACCTCTATTCATGTCAAAGTCAATTACATGTAAAAAAAAATCTACGCTTTAAGTATTGCAAAACGTGGCAGTCAATTTAACAATAAACGCCAAATTTGTAAAATAAATAGGAACCGCATTCAAATTCGCCAATAGCTGCTATTCTTACAGCATTGCTTTACTTTGTGCACCAAATATGTAAAAATCACTGCATAATTTTGATGTAGAAACGACAGCGCGTTGTCAAATTTATTTGTTAAAAGTAAGAATATTAATTTGTTTCATTTACATCAAAAAAATTATAGAACTTACAATCCATGCAGAATAAAGAATGTAGAATGTACAATGTAATGTAGATCTCACAACTAATTCAAACCTTTCCTACATCCACAACCAATAACTGTAAAACGACAAAAAGTTGTGAATGGGAGTGATATTAGAACCATTTACCGATTTTGAGTTACCCATACAGTACTTTTTGTTATCTTCTTCACATTTGCTCATCGTGTCACAGACCAATAAGTCACTTTTAAAATCTTTGCAAAAATAGTTTGTTTTTCAGGTAATAAATAATTTATTTGAAATGTATAGTAAACCTCTTTTTAAATACACTATCAGCTCAGTGTCGTGGAGTGCTTAAAGCAAGCAACTATCACGAGCAGAAATTGCCGGCACTAAAAGTGCTCTCACTGGCTCATCATTTAGTGCAGGTGTTAGTAAGGACAAAACAATTAAAAATACAATAATTATGTACCTATAAAATACGAGTACTAACACAGACACAAAATAATGCAAACAATTAAGACATTAAAGCATTATTACGCAAAATATTTTTTAGCTTAATTTTACTAACATGCAAGTCAATCACATGATCATTTAGATTATAGATTCTACTCATGCGACTAATAGGCTCATGCCTTCCATAATTCGTTCTATGATGGGGGCTGAACAATAATTCAACACTGCGTAAATTATGGGCACCACCACGAAAATTAAAGCCAATAGACGACAGCAAGTCAGGTGCATCTATTTGACCGGATATAAGCTGCTGTAAAAAAATGATATCGCTATTAAGCCTTCGTTGAGAAAGGGGTAACATTTGAAGAAGCTTGATACGTTGACTGTAGGGAGGAAGGTTAAATGGATCATCCCATGGAAGTCCTCTAAGTGCAAATCGAATAAATTTACGTTGAATGGCCTCTATTCGATTTGAATGAATGTTGTAGAACGGTGTCCAAACTTGAGAGGCATACTCTAGAATCGGACGGACAAAACAATTGTACAATGACATAGAAACATAAGGGTCATTAAATTCTTTGGCCCACCGTTTTACGAAGCCCAACATAGAATTAGATTTATTAATAATAGAATTAATATGCTTAGCAAAATCCAGTTTGGGGTCGAAATAAACCCCAAGATCCTTAAAATTATCAACACTACAAAGAATATGTTGAGACAGAGAGTATTGAAAGGTGGAAGGGATATTCTTTCTAGAGAATGTCATATGTTGACATTTAGTGGGGTTCAGGGATAAACCGTTTTTATCACACCAATTGGTGAAGCTATTAATGTCAGATTGAAGAAAAATTCTATCTTGCTGACTAGTGATAGATTTAAATATTTTCATATCATCAGCGTAGATCAGGATATTACTGTGATTTATACATGCTTTAACATCATTAATGGCTAGTATAAATAGAATTGGTCCGAGGTGACTACCTTGGGGAACTCCAGACTCAGCTGTAAAAGATACAGATAGCGATCCTCTAAATTTGACTTGATAAACACTTGATCTAAGGTATGAATTAACCCATTTTATGAAACTTGGTGGGAAACCAAAAGCCCTGAGCTTAAACTCGATTATTTCATGGGACAGCTGGTCGAAAGCTTTAGAGAAGTCAGTGTATATGCAATCCATTTCGTCCTTATTCTCTAAGGCATTAGAACAATCATGCAAGAAACTTAACAGATTAGTGACAGTGGATCTGTTTCTTACAAATCCATGCTGTTCATTACAAATTAAATTGCAACAAAGAAATATTAACTTTTCGCAAACAATTTGTTCAAAAAGCTTAGGGATACACGAAAGCTTTGAAATAGGCCTATAATTAGTGATATCACCACGTTCGCCTTTTTTAAATACAGGTGTGATAAAAGCACTTTTCCATAGATTAGGGAATTTACCAGTACTGATGGACAATTCAAACAGATACATAAGATATGGAGCAATTGCATGACTACATTTTTTAAGAACGGTCGGTGCAATGCCATCAGGACCTGATGAATAATCATTCTTGAGAGAAGAAATACATTTTAAAATTGTTTCCAAATCGAATGAGATACTACTAAAACTTATTTGGGAACAGCTAGTTAGATAACTAAAATATTGATCATCAATGTGAAGAGGGGTCCCCCTAAATGATTTACTGAAATGATCTGCAAACATATTGCTTGCATCTACTGAATCAGCAGTTGTAGAACTATTGTAAGTAAGCTTCGATGGATAACCATCGGTTTTTTTCTTAGAATTGACAAAACCCCAAAAAAGTTTGGGGTTCGATTTTAAAGAGCATTCCATTTTACTTATATAGTCAATATATAAGTTGCAGGATAAAGATTTGAATTCATTGAATAATGTGAAATAGAGTTCAAGATCTGAATGGCAGAGACTTTTTAAATAGTTCTTCCAAGCCCTATTACGTCTGTTTCGTATCGATTTTAGCTCTTTAGTGTACCAGGGATGGGACGTTTTCAGATTCCTAGAGGATTTCACAGGAATCACTTTTTTCATGCAGTTATCCATCAAAGAATAAAAAGAACCTACTGCATCTTCAATATTAGATAAGGCAGTAAGGTTAAAATTAAAGATGTTAATTTCATCAGAAAGCCTTTGAAAATTTGCTTTCCGAAAGTCAAAAGATTGCGAACGGTCATACGAATTACTGTTTTCGTACAGATGTGCGCCCAGTTCAATAAATACATCCAAGGGTGGATGATTGTCATCTATGTTAGTTATACTGAGATGGAATTCCAGAACCACTGTACTAACAGAGTCAGAAGAGAAATCAAGATCGAGAGTTCGATTTCTGAAATTTTTTATACAGCTTGTTTGCTGTAAGTCAAAAGACAAAATGTTGTCAAGTAAAGCGAGCTCTTGTTGGGCAGAGTCAAAGGATGGAATGAAATAAGAATCATCCTCAGAAGGTATCCATCCAATATGTGGCAGATTGAAGTCGCCTATAAGTAAGACAGTGCTGTCACAACAAGATATGTCAAAAATATGGTCTAGTGCCATAGAGAGTTCCGAATACAAAGAACATAGACGAGACGATGGAATGTACGCATTAACAACATATAAATGTTTGTTCTTAAGTGTAATTTTTACACAGATAACTTCGACATTAAGTTGAAATGGAAAGTCAATCTTGCGTGACTCAAGGTTGGAACGAACAGCGATCAGAACACCTCCTCCAAGCGCTTTCAGGTCATTGTTATGACGGTCGTTTCTGAATACGGAGAACTCATGATTGAAGAGTTCCGTGTCTAGAATTCCGGCATTTAGCCACGTTTCCGTCAAGGAGAAGATATCATGAGAGAGGGCTTGCGAGTTTATATATAATTCAGCGGTTTTTGTGCGGAGTCCCCTTACATTTTGATAGTAGAGGGACAGCCTACTTGGTTTTTTAACTTGGACGGACAATCTTTCCTGCGACTTTTTGTCGAACGGGGTGTAAATTCTTTAACTAACGTATTTTCAGGCCATGCAGTGCTATTGCACAGCTTTTCGAAATATACTGAAGGGGCGACAATTTTGAAAGACGCAACAAACCCTTCAGCCTTGCTGATTTTGGTGCATTTGATTGAGTCATCTTTTGGGATCAAGTTTCTCGAGACCAAATGGTTCAAGACATCGTCTGAAGAAGTGTTTGGTTTTAGTCGAGAAATGAAAATAGATTTCGGCCTGGGAATCGATTCAATAGTTCCAGATTCTGTACCTAAGGAATGATTTATGTATGTGGGGCTAACATTAAGAGTGGGCGCCTCGTTAGAGTTTTTTCGCTGACTCCTAAGGTTAAACCGCTTTGCCTTTGGATTCAACACAGAGGAAGTTATATCACGTTTTCGTTTGCCTGCGGGTAGATTAGATGAGGGCGATGCTAAATTAACAATGGGCTCAGGGGTAGCTTCAACAGTTGGGGAACCTGTTGTGTCAAATGAAGTCAATGTATCCATGGCCCGTTGGGTACACTGCTTTACTTCAGTAATCGGCAACTCAAGGTCAGTAGACGTTGAGGCGTCTGCCGAAACATCTGTTAACCTTACAAAATGTATTGAAGATGACCCAGAAGAGGAAAAAAAGTGGGATTACCACTGGGGAAAGTGTCCTATATACAATTCAATGTTGTTAGATGCGGAACTATTTGAAGTTGTTGATAATTTCACATTATTCAAAAGTGTTGCGCCATTTTTAGCTGGTAAGTTTTATTTCATTTGGCATTAGACATTTATCTAGCGAGTAAGTTTTATAATTATCATTGCGTATTAAACATTTATCTAGCGGATTTGTGTTTAGAAAGGACGTGGATTGACAAAGAGAAGTTTACTGCTCTTTAAATCAGAGCATTTATCAAAAATAATTCCGGATAGCGAACTAGGTCTTCAATTGGAATTTGAAGATGAATTAAATATGTGGAAAAAGAAAGAAGTAAGTGCAGTCCTATTTTTTTCGGTGTATATATAGGTATGTATCTATTCAGAAATCAAATTATTTTCATATTTAGTTTACACAATGCAGCACGGTAGCCAGTGAAATGAGCACCGAAAATTGAATTAATGGCTTGTCACAAGATTTCACTGCAACACCTACATCCACCAGGAGCTCATTTGCATCTAATTCCTCTACGAATTTATTGGTATGGAACAAAAATTAATGTTAATTTTTATTAATTTAGTGTTAAATAGCTAGTAAAGGATATTCTATTGCTATCCTTAGCGGGAAGAAATATTTTAGAAAAACACAGCTCAAGTAAAGTGCTTAATCAGCAACAACAAAATCAAATAGTGCAACTCATTGTGGAGTACTACAAAACTAAATCTCAAAAGCTTCTCACATACGAATTAAACACATTTGCAAAATACATCGCCGCATCATTTTACAGAGAAGAGAAGGTGAGAACACATTTTTTAACCACATACTTGAATACAATGTTTATATTTTCTTGTTTGAAACACTATTTTTTTAGGGAGCTTACTTTGTCCCATTGTTCATTTGTTCCACATGGAAAATATTCCCATCCTAGCAGAATTTTATATATCTAACGCTTACCATAATTTTAATAGAGGAAGAACTAAACATACAGATAAATTTGAAGAAGTACTTACCGAAGCACAAAATAAAGTTCCTATACCAGATCTTCAAATCGATGAAAAAGAAATTGAAGAAATCAGAATCAGAGATAGAAGAAAAATGGAAAAAGACAGCCTTCAACAGGCGTAACGAAATAAAACAAAACAGCGACAAAAATTGTTTAAACGGATTAACCGAATGGTTATTGTAAGTGAGTCTTTCATTAAGGACTTGACAACTTCGTTTTAAAATAAAATGCAAACTACTTGAGGTACCCTCAAAAAAATTATTGGCTTGAATTACTATCAAAACATTTATGACTCGACTTCGTTCATTATGTCCACCACAGGAACGTACTTCGATGACTTCGATGATACGTCCGCTATTTCTCGTTCAATATTGGTTCTAAGTTTACACACGATCCCGGCGGCCAATAGACACAACGGGTCCGTTTCTCGAGATAACACGTTAACCGAACTTAGACTTCAATAACTCGATTGATGCACCCGCTGTGTGGCTTGTGGCTCCGTCTTCAATTCATGCAATTATTCAAAAAAAAATAACGTTCCAACATGTCTCTGTAGCGAATACCATTTGCAATAAATGTGATTTTCTTGGACGAAAAAAAAACGGCCCAATGACGCCACCGGCATGAAAACCGCACCAAACTGTGACTTTTTGCGAATGAAGTGCTGTTTCATGAAGCAAATGAGGGTTCTCACCTGTCCAGTAACGCATATTTTGCTTATTGCAGAAGCCGTTTAACCAAAAATGCGCTTCGTCGCTGAAGAGGCTCAACCCAATTCGAGAACGTACGTCGCCTCATATGATCAAATGGCTTTAGTTCTGGGGTTAACTTGATCTTGTAAAGGGGTTGGCCAAGATCCTTACGCAAAATTCGAAATAATGTGCTCTGGGAGGGGTCCAATTCTTGAGAACGCCGCCGTGAAATTGACGGATTTGGCTGGTTTGCGACGGACGCCTCTACGGCAGGAATATTCTAAACACTTCGAACAAAACATAGTCTCACTGGACCCGCAACATCAAGCAGCGAATATTTTGACTCAAATTTGTTCACTAGATTATGAATTGCTTGTCCACTCTTAAATTTGCAACCACCGACTCGGAATTTCGGTAGTAAATTTTAATTGTTTGTAAACTTTATTCCTTTGTGTACTTTACCATGATGAAAATGTTGATTTTGTTGAATATTTTGAAATTAACAGTTCGGTAATCGGTTTAAGGGTGCATTCACACTGAAAGTTTGAAGATGCCCAGTCGCTACTGAAAGTCCCTTTTAAAAGCCAAGCATTACAATAGCTTAAGATATAGTGTAATCAATATTTGAGTTGACTATAAGCTCTGGTTCAAAAAGTATCCCTAGATCTTTTCGCTTAAATACCCTCTTCAGGGCAATGTTAGAAATCCTATAATCAAATATAATTGGGTTTTTTTGTTCGAGATACAGTCGTAACTAAATATGTAATTTCAATTCAATTTCAATTTCAATTTCAATTTCTGAATGTTAAGGTGAAAAAGTGCTTCTCACACAACCTAGATAAGTTTTCTACATCTTGTTGAAGATGGCAACTATCCAATAATGGTCTTACTACCATAAATATCTTAAGGTCAACTGCAAATAAAAGCGTTTGTGCAGCCAAACAACAAAAACCGCAGTTAAATGATTTATGAAGAGTAGGAAAAGAATTGGACCGAGATGGTTGGTTGTCGCACTCCGGTGTAATTTTTGATGATTTTTGATGACTGTTGAGGGGGCGAAGCCTCATATTGTTCAAGTCGTTCATGAACGACTAACTTTCACAAGAAGTTATCTCAATTTTTGCGTTTTCTCACCAATATACACCATAATTATAGTCGTCTTCCCATTACTGTAATTTTTCATATTCCAACTCGTGCATTTCCTATTTGAACATTTCCACACAAAAGTGAACCACCTACCAACCAACCGTAGCTTTTTTTCAACTCTTCTTTCCAACTCGTTCAAACGATTCGGCAACGAAATGATACAATGGAAATTATAGGCACAAACAAAAAAGAATTTCACGTGTTGCATGGGCCATTTCGTTCAAGTCGCTTTTAAACGAGGCGAGCTTGGTATGATGTGTGAAACGAATAAAAAAACAAGACAAAACATAGATCGAGCGCTGTAACAGCCATTTCGTTCAAACCATACTTTTACTTTACTTTTAAATTCATTTTTATTAATTATTAGCTTATATCAACTTATATACTAGACAAAAATGAGTAAATCTAACTTAAAATTAACAGGATACTTATTCTAGATTATTGATCCTTATGCGGACACCCTAAACTTAACTCTATCTTATAATTATTGCCTTTCGGCCTAAAAACTATTTTACGAACTAATCTTACATATTATGTTTTCATCGAGAAAATTTTTAAGAAAACTCGGCATCTTTATCAAATTTTATATTTTTATATAAAAAAACAAATTACAAACTACCTACTCTACTTACTTAAACTACTTAACATATTCTAACTATAATTAGGATTCTGAGCACTCGTTGCATTACGAAACAAGTGGTCAAAATCCCAATTGCTTTCCGAGCGCCTGGCAGTCGTCAACGTGCACATGCGCCGCCGTGAGCTGACTGATGCCTTACAGAATCAATCACCTCCCGGAAGCACCACCACAAGTTGGCGAGCCCGGCCCCTCCCAGAAACGCCCTAGCTAACTTAATCTATCTTACAAAGTAAGAGGATGTTACCTAGAGTAACGCACCGTCTTGGGAGGGCATGTTGAACCCTCCACCCTCAAAAAGCCACCAAAATTCGGCAAATTGCTTTTCTGTATCGAATTTATCCCTCTCCGCTATTGCGGTACTAAAACGGAGGAGCTCATGAGCATTGGCGACGTCCTCGCCGCGGATGAGCCGCTTATCTCTCGCACTGCGGTAGCGGTGGTATAATACCGGGATACCATCCCTCGTCTGTACCAGCCCTTTTGCATCAATATGGATAAATGCCTCTGGCGGGATAAAGCCAGACCGGAGCGTACTCTCTATGTACATTTCATTGGGGTAGTAAGCCCCAAAGATCAGACTATTGTCGCTGGCCATCGCCCTTGCAACGTGCCTTCGAGTCACCTTAATGAGGAAATTGTCAATCCTATTCAACTGAGCCCCATCGTATAGGACCTTGTTGGGATAATATTTTATATAGTTGGATTCAGGCGTTCGGAACAACCGGAGACAGGTCCTAAGACATTGTCTCTCCAAAACCCGAATCTTTTCCATATAGCTAGGCGCTATATTAAACCATAATGGACAACCATAAGCGATTATCGGCCTTATAAGGGCCACGTAGCAAATGACCTTCACTCTGGAGTCAAGTTGACTGCTATGAAACAGTCTCCTTGTCAGAGCATAAGCCTTCTTGGCCCCAGCAAGACAAGCAACTATATGTCTATCGAAATATAGATACTGGTCAAGCCAGATACCTAGATATCTAACTGCGCTTCTCACCGCCAATGGCTGCCCATTTTGTCCAATAATGGCCAATTTCTTCCAGTTTTTTCTGGTATCCCTAGAGGCCCCAGCCAATGGAGTTCTGAACAAGATTGTTTCCGTCTTCTGAAAGTTGATTTTCAACTTCCAGTCAGCGCAATATCGCTTAATTTGATCGAAGTCACGCTGCAAAAGAATGTTAATGACCTCGATTTTAGGACCTGACCTGTATGCCACCAAATCGTCGGCATACGCTATAGCATGTCTGAGTGAACCCACCAGATCACTCGTGTAAATGTTAAACAGGATCGGAGAATTGACCGCCCCCTGCTGTAAACCGTTTTTAATTTCAAAGACTCTGCTCGAAGTCACGTTGCCACATTTGACAACGAACTTCTTTCCCATAAGCATATTATAAATTACATATAGCAACGGTTTGTGCATCCCCCGCCTGATCAACTTGTAGAAAAGTCCCTCTAACCATACGGTGTCGAAAGCCTTCTCAAAATCAACCAGACAAGCACCCGTGCATTGGTTCTTGCATTTATTCCACTGAATGTCGGAAACCAGTTTCGACGCGGCATGAATAGTGTCATGCCTCGCCCTGAAACCAAACTGGTTTTCCGGAATTATGTTATTGTCCTCGACCCACTTTAACAGGGCTCTATTGACAACTTTTTCAAAGACCTTGCTAATATTCGGAAGCAAGCTAATTGACCGGAGATTGGCAGGGTTCGTCCTATCTTTACATTTTTTCGGGATAGGGTGTACCACAGCTACCTTCCAATGCGCCGGATAATGTGCATTATTCAGCGCATTGTTAAACAGCGTGGTGAAAATATCTACAGCCTCCAAAGGCAGGTGTCTCAATACGACGTTTGGGACACCATCCATCCCCGCCGACTTTTTATTCTTTAGCGACTCGAAGATGCACAGAAGATCATCCTTCGACACGAACAAGTGCGATGCATCTCGGCCATTGGCGACAACTGCATTAGCATGGTTTTCATCAGTGAATACGGTGAATCCGTTATTCTCAGATCGCCAATTCTCAAGTTCGGTGCGCAGATAGAAGTGGCTCACTAGAGCCCTATTCTCAATGTCGTGGTTACGGCGAACAGGATTGTTCACCGTATACACGGCCTCGAAACAAGCGCCCAGCAAATCCACTTTCTCCTGTGGGTCCTCGACCACGAAAAAATCGTCGTTTGAAGCGACACTTTCTGGACTTATTCCAGCAGTCAGTACTGTCTGTCTGTTCTCTGCTGTCTGGGAGATTCGAACACAAGGAATATCATTGTGATCTTTCCTCCTGAACAACTTATTTATCTGTGGGAACATATTCGGACTACAGGTTTTAATAGCCCGAATTTTATTGCCCCAATACAGACTTACAGATTTTCTGTAATTTTCTTTTATCAGCTGTTTCAGGATTCGGATCTCTGAATTCAGCATCCTTACCTCCGGGTCGTTGCGATCAGTAAATTGCCTGTACAGCCGTTTAAGCCTCGAGAGCAGTCTACTTTTCTGTCGGTATAGTGCGTCGATTGTAGGGTTTCTGTACTTTTCTGTCTGGTCGTCGTCGGAACGTCCTACCCGAGGAATAGTTCGTTCCATAGTTCGTTTGATGGCGTCGTTCATTTGCAATAAATGGCGATCAATGTCATCATTTGTCATGTTACTGTTTGTCGGTGGGTCGATCCCACTCGAACGTATATCTCGCTTTAAAAATCTGGAGAAGCGCGACCATTGTGCCCTCCGATAATCGAATGAACACACTGCTTCGTACTCCTCCAGCAGCGTTTGCTCGTTCGGGATCCGTATTGCGGCGGCGAGTCCGTAGTGGTCACTATCGTACTCAAACGCACGCAAACAGTTCCGCGTGTTTTGATCTATGTTCGTCAGTTGAAGTCTTGCGTCCGTTAAGGCCAAGTCCAGGAAAGCACCGCTTCTTGGGAAAGAAGGGATATCCGTCGCGTATAACTCGAGGTTGTACTCAATCATATTGAGGCGCCACCAGTCGTGAAACTGGTTGCCCCTGGGATTTGCAGTAACATTTCCCCATGCTGCATGTTTGGCATTAATATCTCCGGCCAAGAAGTAATAATTCTCCTCCGAGTTCAGCTGCAGACTACGAAAAAGTGTCTCGAGCTCTGTCATAAATTGGTTTGGTGGAGGTGCAGCAGGTGCGTAAAGCGACACCACATACATTCTCCTCCGGCTATGGAGAGGAATGCATATGATGCATGCCTCCAACAACTGGAACCTACGCACGTCCCCGCTATATATAACCCTATGGCGCAGGCCTTTTCGAATTAAGATTCCAACCCCACCTCCTTGAGTGGAGTGAGGCCGGTCTCTTCTTATTACATGATAGTCTTTGTATCCCAATTTGTGCTTCTGATTTAGCTTAGTTTCGCTAACCAAAAGCACATCCGGGTTTTCGGTTTTCAACAAATTGGCAAGTGACGTTCTTTTCTCGATCCTGACTAGTGAATTAACATTCACAGCAAGGATCTTTAAGTTTCCCTCATCCAGCGTAGCCATTAGATTTATGGCACACCAGACCCCACAAACAACTCCGAATAGATAAAGTCAATTCGGGCCGCTTGTTCATTTAACTGTTTCTGGAACTTATCGATCTTTCCGTGCAGAGACAGAAGGATCGATTTTAAGTCTAGATCCACCTCTGGTGCCTTTTGGGCTACCTTTGGCTGGTTTAATGTTATTTGAGCTTGACCCGGTCCAGCTGCCATTTGGGCAAAGGACACGTTGGGTGCCACAAAATTTGTGAACGAGCGACTCTTCTGACGCCTATCGCCTTCAGACTGCTGTTTGCGGGCCTGGACTCGCTTTTTCAGTTCTTGGTACTTTGGGCAACCCCTGAAGTTGGCGGGATGCCCAGAGTTCCTGCAGAGCACACAGGAGAGTACACTCCGGTCTTCGACTCTCTCCTTACCTAGAGAGCATTCACCATGTATGTGGTCCTTATCGCACTTGACGCATCTAAACTGCATGTTACAGTTAGCTGCGGCGTGCCCGAACCTTTGGCAGCGCATACATTGAAGTATGCGATCTGACCGTTTTAATTTCTCCCATCTAACAGCATGATAGTACAGGAAGCGGATATTTCGCAGCCTGTCAATTTTGCTGTCAGGAGTAAGCTGGACCAGGAAAAATGGTAAGTAACGGTTACCACCACTTGCCACAGCCGAGGAAAACGGCTTGACCCCCACGAACTTGAGGTCGTCGCTTTCAAAATTCTTAAGCTCTTTTTCGAGCTCCTCTGTTTTAATTGAGGGATCGATTCCTTTTAATACCACGGTTTTAAGCTTTTTCTCCCTTGGGGTGTACGTAAAGTACTCGGTCTTTACCTCTCCCAAGGCGGTGCGCACTCTCTGGTACTCCTCAATATCATCACACATAATTACATGTTTACTGGCAGAAAGCCTCTTAACATAAAAATTCTTAGTAATTAACCTACATAACCTAATACTATCACTAATATCGAAGTTACTTACATTAATCGGGGGAATTTTGTCCTTCCTTGCTGGCTTCTTCTGCGTCTGCTGCTTTGACTGCTGTTGCTGATTTGGCTGCAGTTGCTGCTTTGGCTGCTGTTGTTGCTGTTTTTGTTGGTTTCGTTGCTGTTGTCGTTGTTGTTGCTTCTGTTGATATTGTTGCTGGATTTGCTCCCTCAGCACTGTTTGTTGTTGATGTTGCTGCACTTTTTTCAGCCTCAGCTGCTCACGCTTCTCCAAGAGCTCTTTTATGAGCTTGTCTAGCTCAGCTACCTCATCCTCTACATCTCCATCCTCCATTTGGATGGCATTGCTTCCATCGTCGTCGACCGGTAGGTCCCTGAAGGAGTTTCCCTCTCCGACGTACCGGCCCGCTCCCCCTTCAGCTTCGGAGGAACTGGTATTATCCGTATCAATCGTTCAAACCATCTAATCTTGTGTATGTACTCGATTCTGCAACGAAATGATACAATTGAAAGTTATGAACGCACTCTCGACGTTTTCTTTGTCAGTTCTTATCAGCAAGTACGTCTGTGTCACAGAATATGGGTAAACTAATGAAGGTACTTATATAGCTTGTTTATTAAGTTTGGTTTTTGTTTTATAAATAAAATCTAAATATAAAAAGACATTTTGTTCCTTTAGTCTGAAAAATTCGAACTGTTAAATAAACTAAAACGATGTAAACATTTTTCTTTTTATTTAATTTCAAAATTTCTTTTTACTGGTAATAAATGATCTTAACAGCTATAGCAATTAAAACTTCACTGAACGACTACACATTTTTGGCACGCGGCGCTACTGTCTGAAACTAAATAGTTTCGCTGGAGATGCGCTGGTCTCGTTGGACTCCGGGTTGCCAATTGCGGGGCACAATTGATGAAGGGTTGAAAAATGAAATCGATGAAAAGAATGTAATGTGTCGTGTGCGACCAGTGTCCTGACAAGGATTTTGTCGTACAGAATGTTGCCTTTAAATGGGCGCCATTTTGTACGTATCGCTGCCCTGGTTTATGGCAGGATGTTAGGGACCATGGTCGAGATGCGCACGATATTTATTCTGCAGCTGCTTCAGTCCGGGGGGGGGGGGTCCTTTTTTAGTATCTTGACACACACAAACTTTATCGTGCAAAAAAAAATAAAAAGAAGAGAGATCTGTAAGAAAAGTTAATGAAAAAGAGAAAGAAAGAGGAAAGGAAAACCAACCACACCCACTTGCTGGGGATTCAGATGGTCGAATCCCTTGCTCTCCCAACCTTTGACGACCACATTCCATAGTTATATGGGTCGTCCCTCCAACCAATAAGAACACCACACCATTTACATTTAAGTCACCATTATAAAATGAATTTATTTAATCATATTCTTTAGTTAAACAAAAATACTATTTATAAAAAAAAGGAAATACACTACCCGTTTGGGTCATAGCTCAACACTTGAATTTAGCTTAATATAGCTGCTCCCTTTTGATTCATTTTACTTTTAATCGATTTATATATATATATGTATACCCTAGGTATATTAATTTACCCGTTAGTTAAACTCGGCTACTGCCGTTACCACTTCCAACGATGATAGATCTATCCTCGGGTGGGGTGGATCTGAAACGAGAACTTATGCGAACTTTGTCCCTAAATTACCAATGCACAAATAACTCGGAGGAACGCTCTTCACTCCGTTAGGATTCTGGGGTGTATATATATATTGTAAATCGTCAAAGGAAATACAAGTCTGTATAAGGGGAGCTTATTATAGATAGTCTTATTGTAGTATTTTATGTTAAAGTCATCTAAGTATTAAATTAATTATAAGCTAACAGTAAGTATTGTAGATTAATTTAAGTTTTAAAGGTAAGTAAGTTTTTTATTACAGGTAGATAAAGGTAAGTAATTTTTTAAGGTAATTAAATGTATTTTAACGTATATTAGATTTAAAGGTAAGAAAAAGTAATTTAAAGTATATTAAATTTTAGGTAAGTAAAGGTATTTAAGGCATAGTAATTTTAAAGGTAAGAAAAAGTAATTTAAATTATATTAAGTTAAAGGTAAGTAATTTTAAAGTAATTTAGTTTTAAGTTCACTTAATTTATTTTTAACAAGCTTAAAGGTATCTAAATTTAAAGGTAAGTAATTTTAAGGTGGGTAAATATAATAAAAAAAAAATAATCTTAAGCTATGGTACTACTTAATTTACTGTTGCCTCGGGAACTGCTTCTGCTCCTGCTGCTGGTTGCGGAGGCGGCACCCACATATACACAATCATGGGCAAATACGGCATTTCAAATATTTTTTTTTTTTTTTTTTAGTCACTATCTTATTTTTAAGTTTATTTTGGTTTTATTCATAGTTATTATGTACTTAGAGTTACTTTTGTTCTAGTCACTCTTTTCAGCTAATTTAAATTATATTCTAGTCACTCTTTAGATCTTAATTCATCTTATAGGCACTAGGTTTTCTTATAACTGTAGGTATCTTTCTAGCTAGACATTATTTATTGTAAGTTTATTTTTGTTTTATTCTTATTTATTACTTAGCGATAATTTTCCTTAGTCACTAGGTTTTCTAATCACTAAGTAGTTCTATTTTAGTCTTTTAGTCACTAATCTTAACTTTAAATAACTTTTACTTAATTACGCACACACCAAACTTAATTAAATTTTTCTACGGCAGTAGCCAACAAAATTTTAACTTTGCGGCACTCGCCATCTTATCTACATTTTTAAACACGAATCTCTTGTGGTGATCAAAAAAAAACTTAGGCACTATTTTGGCACTAGCCATCTTAAATTTTTATAACGGCACGAGCCAACTTATTTTAGTTATGGCACATGCCAACTTGTATTTTAATTACATTTTGAAATAAAACTTTCCATCAACACTTTTCAAATCAAACTTGTCTTCAACACTTTTAAATACCAAACTCTTCCTCAACCGACGCGCAGCACCCTTTTTATATCCCTAGCCTCGTCGTATAATTCGGTACTTTGTTTACGAACCAAAGTTATTTTCGAGCAAACTTTGTTTACGAACAAAATTAGTTCATAAACAAAGTACCGACTTAATCCCGCATGCCCTATGTTTTACACTCGCTAATCCCTAAATCTACCGACCATCCACAATTCATTCGTTCCCTCCCCCTCCATACTATCAGTTAAGCTTATACACCAGATGGCGAGTGCACTCAAGCTGTGCTTGGTACATGCGCACTTCATTCGTAAGGTGAATATGGAGAGACACTTTCCTGGTGTGGAGGCGTGGCTTCGCCCCTCATGCTATTAATTTTTTTCTTACCCGCTCTCAGAAGTGGTGAGTTCAGAGGTCTCTGCTATGAATTGTTTTAGCTAATTAGATTGGGTCTCGATTCTCCACTATGGAGCGTCCAATGAAATTCGGCTTTAAAAAAAATTAGTTTCCAGGCACTTGGGTTGGTGAATAGGTGTCTACTAGTACTAACTTTGCTATTGTGAGAGCCATTGTCACTCTGGGTATTTTCATAGAGTGGCGAAATTGAATTTATGGTGACCACAGAGGCAGAGGAGGTAACCAATTTTGGTGAATTTTAATATTTATTGCCCGAAAGTATGCAGTATGTTACTAGCAGGTTACGACATAACTCCGTACTGGTCGAAATACCGGGAAACGAATTTCTGCCCATTACAAGAAAAAATAGTGAATTAAGAAAAAAACAAGTTTTGGGTTGAACAAGGTCTTTATTCGAATTCAGGTCTTACCATTAAGCGAGTAGGATAAAGAATGCACGAGAGCTTAACGTAAATCCGCTTTGCTCGATTAGGAAAAACCGGAAATAGGGACTTTTTTGGGAATACATTGGGAATGGAAATATAATGTATGGTAAGAGTGCCATCTATGATTTCACATTATAAAGAAAGTATTATATGGGGGATGGTGTTGAATATACTTTTATATATTCAGATATGTCACCTGACTAATGATTGCCTACCTATTTTTACGGACTGAATGCGATTTGCTAGAAGGCTTTTTATCCAATTCAAAAACTTTGAATGGAAGCCCATGGATACTAATTTCGAAATGAGAACCGTGTGTTGAACACAGTCAAACAAAAATAAATAAATATTAGGCATTAACTGCCCATAAAGGGCCTAAAACCTAGCTTCTCCAACCACTTTCTTTTGCGAAGTGGAAGGGACCTACAATTTTAAGCCGAATCCGAACGGCACATTTGAGAAGCTTCTCATGACAATTGATACTCTTATATGTTTGTCAGACGTTCGTAAGAGGTGGGGCAGTGGAAAAAAAAACTCAAGATGTTACTTGGCCCTCGGCGGGAATTGAACCGGGGATCTTTCGATTAGTAGGCAGACACAGTAACCATTGAGCCACTGCGCCCGACAAAACACAGTCAAACGCTATAGTAAAATCAGTATAGATTACATCCACTTAGTAATGCTTTTCCATCGCTTGTAGACAAAAACTTGTAAAAACTGCTAAGTTAGTTGCAGCAGGGCTTCCACTTACAAAATCATGCTGAAAATCAGAGTAATAGTTTTTAGCCAGTGCATACTCGTATCTATATCTTCTTTTTTACAATAGCTTCTAAAATCTTAGGTATAACCTGAAGTTTAGCTATTGGCTTATAGTTCTTTGCTTAGAACCAGATTTTTGAATTGGAGAAATAAGTGAATGCTTCCAGCAGTCTAAGAACACACCACCTGTGAGAGAAAATTTAAAAATTATGTAAAGTGGAGTTGAAAAACAAGGTTCGAATTATTTTAGTAATTTCGACGGTATATGATCAGGACCTAGACTAACAGAGTCATCGAGACAAAATAGTTCCGTAAGTATATCTTCAACTGTAATGTTCATTCCAACCAGATCAACGACCGAATTACCAACGTTCAGTAAGTCATAAGGGAAAGATTCTAACACAAAATTAGATTAAAAGAAATTAGAAAACATATCACAAACTTGAAGAGGGTCACTACTCCATTATAGCTCATTGTTGATGGTATGCTTGAAGATTTCTTTGCATATTGGAAATATATTTTCTTTGGTATTTGTAGGTAGTAAAAGGTAAAATAAATTCACAATCATGTCAAATTTGAAAATTTATTTTCCACCGAACCATTTAAATCAAATGGTTTCCATAGTTTCAACAAAATGGTTGGCACATACATGTGGCATGAATAAATCAAAACCATCATCATAAAACGAACCTTTTTTCACAGCTTAGTGTTTAACTGAAGCCTTTCATAGGAGGCTATGAACGGCCGAAACAGTATAAGCCTTAGTATGTTAGGTTCTTATAATATATAGTTAATTGCGTGACTATCAAAACATTATCGCATAAGGACACAAATTTAATTGAAGTTTCATTATTTATTTTTAATTTCAACTACGAGTGGTTGTAGTAGATCGGTTCGCATTTTGTACACAGGTATTTATAAAATTAGTTGCATTTCAGCTTAATCAAAACAGATAATAAATCATCCTATAAAAGCGTAATGCGTTAAGTGCTTTTGTTCTCTATTATTGAACTGGAATCGCATTTATTAATTGAATGGTAATTAAACCTCGAATACAAACAAAACAGAATTATCGATGGCACTTGATTGCATATTGTTTGAACTCCTGAACTATCCCTCGTAAAAATTCCCATTGAGTTTGTTATTTCGAAATATACATGTATCCTGAAACAAAAAAGTGAGTGAAAAATATACTTCGGGCACCGGTGGGAAAAAACAGAAAAAGCAATAGGAAAATACCAATAGCACTTTTCATCGAACCGGAAATACAAAATAAGAAGTAATTTCCAATTTGTCGCCTGAACTAATTTGAATATTTTGCTGCGGATACTTTTCCCTTTGATATTATTGGTTGCTGCGGTTGGTTCAATTTGAATGAACTAGCTTCTATGTATTTGGTTCAACGATTGGGTGAACGTTTTTTGGATGTAAGGGAAACAACAGCGGTGAGATCAACTTGTCATAGACGCAGACGGTTCGATTAATTTTTGGTTAACCTATCTCTTGGGTTTTCTTGGTATTCGAACATTGCTTTTGTGGTGTGGGATTTAGAAAACTTCGGATGTTGGATAATTGTAAATCTTCAGATGGTTGAAGTTTATGAAGGGTGATAGGGATTTAATTTGAATCGATTATGCGGTTGCTTTCCACAAAATAAAATCTGCCAAACAAAAGCAATCAAATGAAACAACTGTCGTAAACTTTAGATTGGCAATATTTTTAAAACAGCATGTGGCTGTTGAATAGTTTTCGTTGAATTAAAACTTTATCAGTGCTGAATACTGTTTTTATACCATATCCTAAGTATATATTAATTTCCACTCATAATTTGTAATACTACGGTCATAGACCTATTAAAAATTACTATTGATGGTTGTTTTGTCTACCCACTGACTCACTTAATACTCGTATTTAACCCACAAGGCAATAACAATTCAGAAACAGCTTAGATTTACCTAGTATTCAATAGTTAGTAGAGTAATTTGAGAATTTTGTTGGAAATAAAAAGGAAAGAACTTCGCTCAGGATTAAACGATAAGTTTTATTACCACAACTGACAGCTGAGTTAAACAATGTCACTATTATACGAGTAGTTCAACTTTCGTAATGTTGTTTAAATGTGATACTTATAGATGAGCGTGTGCAAGTGTTATGTATGAATTGTTCAGCAGTTATTTATTTGTACAAACAATCCTTTTCTCAATAAATATATTTCTGATTAATTATATGTACATTTGATGTGAAATTTTGTTCATAATTTAAATCCATAAATTTTAATATATATTTTAAACAGTAGGTACAGGGTGGGCCAAATAAAACCTACCAATGTTAACACGTATAACTGCAGTAACAATCATTTGCTTTAATTAATTTTGTTTATATACTAAACACATTTTATGGAAATACAGGCTCTATGTATGAAATATGATATCAAAGAGCAGTTAAATCTGCTGAACGAGGTGGACAGGGAAATCAAAATTTTTTTCAAAATGCCAAAAATGTCACGCAGCAGTTGCATAGTTTGCTTAGCAGTGTGCGCTGTCACTCCATCTTGGTGTAACCATAAATTAGCCCTTTACGGCGCAAGAACGTTTTTTTATTATTAAAAATAGGTTAAGACAAGGTTTATAATAATAAGAAAAATAGTAAAAAAAAATTATATTTAAAAAAAATGTATTTATTCTTGAAAAAAAACGAGGTGATGCAGATATGCATCATGGTGTTAAAACATATTAAAATTTACGAATGATGAAAGGAACGAAAGAAGTTGTTATTTCTGTTGAAACATAAGGCTACGCCACACTTTTCACATTCTGTTTGGGCTGTTCCATTACATCTTGGATATTTGCACCGAAGTCTTTTGTCGGTCCAAACAGGCCAGTGCCCTAACTGATCCAGTCTGACGTCTTTTGGTGGGATATGCTGACAAGGCTCTTTTTTCTTTTTGTCCTGGATGAGTGCTTCTACCTTGCTAGTGCGCTTCAGCCGGTTCGTCTTTCTATGTTTCACTAAAGTTTCAGTAACTTCTAGACGGAAATCAGCAGAATTTATCAGCTTGTAAGTATTTGCCGTGTCAGCATGGACTCTTCTATATAATAACCAAGAATTGGTCATGGCCATGTCCAGAAAATGGTAAAAGAGTCTTATACTCGTAAATCATCGTTTGCTGCGAAGTTTTAAAACCCCCCATGTGACGATTGTATTCTGCCACAATAAGGAGCCGTTCCACATTTATGCGTTTCTTTTGCGACTTATCGAATCTATTTACGACAGATGTGGGATTTTCGCCAGCAAAATTGGATACAAGGTTCACAATTTAATTATCTCTCAATGCTATTACCGAAATGTCAATGCCATTATAGCATAACCCCTGTTCGACTGATGTGCCTCTAGGTTGTTTTTTCAGCTGTTTTTCTTCTGGGAGTTTACAGTTATGAATGCGGTTTCTCCTAACGGTATAGTAGTTGTCGAAAAACAGTCCATAGTTTTGGTTGGCAGGAATCTCTCTGGCAAGTCGGACCACTACATTAGATGAGGCACCTAATTGAGGCTCGCAATCTGCGCATATATTCTCGTGGCCACTGTAAACTTCAAACTTGTAACCGTATCTACTTACACCATAAATCACAAACAGTTTGAAGCCCCACTTGTGGGGTTTGTCTGGTAAATATTGCTATAGAGCGCTTCGTGCTTTAGTTGAACACATTTGGTCATCAACAGACAAATGTTGTTCTAAAAGCACTTTTCCGAAGTTATGGTTCAGTTTCTCAATTATTGGTCTGATTTTATACAGTCGATCAGAATTTGGCTGACCATAGGGTAACATATTAGAGTTATGATTGAAGTGTAATACTTGCCTCAGAAACTCGAACCGTTTTAGCGCCATCGTCTCGCATATGTAGGCATAGCCATACTTCTCTGACTAGTACATTCGCACATTATGCAAATGAATTATGGATATGAAGTAAGTAATTCCAATAAACTGTCTTATTTCCTGGCTTGTGACATTAAGAGGTTTACTGGCATCTTTTTGCCCACTGTATAGGTTTGTTTCGTCTCTTATATATCATAAGAGACGAAACAATGTCCACAATGTCGTCAGTGAATAAATAAGAAAATACCTGATAAGGCGTCTGCATTTTTAGTATTTCATCTGGTAACTTGGAAGATCCCTAAAACCTAATCTGGTATTCATTGAGCTCTAAGTTTTCGTTTTCCATGCGATATTTGTTTTGGGAATACGTGTGCTCCGTGAAGTGGTGTTGATTTCCTAGCTGCTACTGGGTACTGGAGCAGCAAGCGGTGTCTCACATGAATGAACTGTTGTGCTCGTATTGATCTCAGACTTCGGTAGCAAAATGTAATTTTACTGATCTTCTGGAAAGGGTACTTCTAGTTCCTCATCTAAGTCTTGACGTAAATTCTGATCATTCAGTTCCAATACGTACGATGGATCAGCTACATCATCGTCGTCGGAAAAGTCTAAGCCATCTTCACTATCTTGCCATTGGTCTAGAATGATTTCCAATTCCTTAGGCTTAAGCCCTGAACTTTCAAAAATCGATCTCATATTAGGCCTGTTAGGAAAAAGGATTCGTATGAGCAAAAAAGAAATAAAATACAACAGTTTAGCTGCAACAAAACAAAACTCGAAACTATTTCTGTAAGCACAATACAAACCATTTGAATTACATATTATTAGTGAAAAGAAAATCTTCTGCCATCGGACTTCTATCTAATGATTAAAACTTACTTAACTGATAGACATTCTATATCAAGTATAAAGACGATCACTCAAAACTATACAAAATACGAGCTGGGGTCCCACAAGGCAGTGTACTAGGACCACTATTGTACAATCTCTACACCAGAGACATTCCTCTTCCAACACAGACAACATCGATGATTGCCACTTTTGCTGATGACACCATACTGCTTTACTCCCACAAATGCTTACAAACAGCAAACAGGCGACTACAAACAATTCTAGAGGACACTTCCAAATGGTTTGATGACTGGCGCATTAAAATAAATGAAGACAAAACAGTTCAGGTTATATTTACTACAAAAACGAAATGCACACCCCAACCACTAAAAATCAACAACAAAGACATCTGTATCGACACGGTAGCCAAATATCTAGGAATCTATTTAGACAGCAAGCTAATTTGGAAGCACCACATACAACAGAAACGGAACCAAATGAAAAATAAATTCAGAAAATAAATTCAGACAACTATACTGGCTACTTAAACAAGACTCACGATTATCCATAAACAACAAAATCCTATTATATAAGGCAATCATTAAACCAATCTGGACTTATGGAGCTCAAATCTGGGGAAATCAAACACAAACATAATCTAACGACAACAATCTAAATTACTCCGAACAATAGTTGACGCTGAATGGCATAATACAAACAACGATATTCACGAAGATCTTCAAATTCTCACGGTAGCGCAAGAAGTATCCAAAACGAGTAAACGGCACTTAGCAAGAATAATTTCACACTCAAACAGCGATGTCAACACCCCCCCAACACAAGAAATGCTAAACAGAAGACGGCTGAAAAGAACAAGACCTATTGATTTGACCATATAAAAAATAAAAACACCAAATTGTATATATAAGTATATACAAGTATGTATTAGAAATTGTAAGAATACTAACTTCCTAGGCATTCGAATGATTTTGTTGACATTGGTCGCAAATCAAATATATGTCACATCCCTAAACACGTCCTTAAAATATATGTGCTTAGTGTCGCTTTAGACAGATGTATAAAAATAAATACTTGGGATTTACAAAAAAAATAATAATATTATTAGTGAATATCAATAACTTACCGTGACTCCATAGCAATTTCACGCCAATATTTTGAAAATAACTACTCAGAAACAACAACGAAAATCGCGCGCGAACTACACAATCCAGTTCTGACGGGATCGTCACTTCGACTGGCCAAAAATGATGCTTTGCTGCAGATATGCATCGTTGCGTTAAAAGGTAGTTATTTTGTTTCTTTGAAAAACTTTGCTAGCTCGAACGGTATGATGCAGATCTGCTATTCAGCGCCGTAATGGGTTACGATGCTGCTCCGCCATTGACCGCAAAAAGTTGTCGATCATTTTTCTGTAAGAAGCCCCGGCAATCGTGTCATGGCGTTTCATCCTCATTCTAGAAAAAATATGTGGCCGATAACTTTTTCGACCATAACACCGTACCAAACAGTGCATATCAATGGGTGTATATAAATAAATAACTTATTCGTATTTAACATTAGTTGGTTTTATTTGACCCACCCTATCGGGATTGTGATAATTCGTAATGCTTCATTGTTTATTTTTGTCTCCAGTTGTGTGTCTGTTAAGAGAAATAATAAAATAAGAACCTTTGTTTCTTTATTATTATGTGTTTTATTTTAATTGTATCACAACTTATTTTTATTTTTTTATTTACGCTACGCGTTTCGAAACGAAAGTTTCATCTTCAGGCGCTTTTCCTATTATTTTGTTATTTTTTTATATATAATAATGTATGGTTCTATTCTTATTAAGTTATTATGTGCTATACTTGAGTGCGGTGTCGTGTAGCAAACAACAAATTATTACTTAAAACAAACGCACTATACGACACCGCACTCAAGTATAGCACATAATAACGCAAAAAGAATAGAACAATAGGTTGAACTTAAGGTTGGTTACGAACTATCGAGATAGAGCGGGATTACGAACAATTGAGGGTTCAAAAGGAAAAAAAAATTCAAATTAGCGGGATATTCTGGATATTCTTGGCCAACAAAACAAAGAAACTAATTTTTGATTTACAAAAATCTAGAAGAAAGCAAGTCAGTAATTTTTTTTATGCGGGTGAAATTGTTGACAAGCTCGAACAATTACCTACGCTGTCCTTGATCACAATAGCAGAAAAAGTAACGATTTTTGATATCATTTCTAGTCATAAAATGTGTCAAACAATCGATGCAAACCTTAGCCCCTAGGTCGGAACTAGCATTGCAAGACTTTGCGGCTTATACGGGTCCCGTGTTTTATGCCTACATCCTGCATGTTATTGTCCTATCGTGACAGTTTTTTTTCGGGTAACAGTCTGCATCGCCATACAAACTACCTAATGTTAAAATCTTTAAATATTCACCAAACAAATATTGCAAGGTGTTAACAAAATAAATAGGCATTAACGGCCCATACAAGTCCTAAAACCTAGCTTCTCCAACCATTTGCTTGTTCTAGGTAGACGGGACCTACAATTTTAAGCCGAATCGAAATTGCAATATTTGTGAAGTTTCTCATGACAACTAATACCCTTGGACGAGGTGGGGCAGTGGAAAAAAATCAGACGCGATTTGAACAGGAGACCTTTCGATTACTAGTCCAACATACTTACCACTGCAATTCTCTCAAAACTTTTTTTTTTAAATAAGCCTGCGCTGCTGCTGTGAAATACTTAAAAAAATCTTTATCGACTCAGTATATCGATAAGAGTGTCACCATGATTTTCCGAATAAAAAACTTTGCGCATGCCTTCTTAAGAACGCTCTACATATTTTGTTATATAACATTTAAAGGATTTTATCAAAAAAAAAACGCTCCCTAGCTCAAACTTGGGTGTTTCAATAAAATTGTTTTATTTAATTGTGGGCGTGTCAGTAGGCGGATTTAAAAAAAAATTAACACATGAGCATAAAGGGCCCCTAGAGAGTATGTATTATAAATTTCAGCTCCCTAGCTCAAACTTTGGATTTTCAAAAAAATGTTTTTTTTATTTGTGGGCGTGTCAGTGGGCGGATTTTAAAAAATTTTTACCCCAAGCAGTTTTAGGAGTCATAGATCACATATAAAAAATTTCAGCTTTTTAGCTCAAAATTCGATTTTTTCCAAAATGTTGTTTTTTTTTGAGTTTGTGGGCGCGTCTGTGGGCAAAAATTCGTAAACTTGATTATTTCGGGACCCTAGAGAGTATATGGTTAAAATTTCAGCTCTCTAGGTCCAGTTTAAAAGCCTAATTTTTGCCGACAGACGGACGGACGGACGGACATGGCTAGATCGACATTACTATCGATGCTGATCATAAATATAGTAACTTTTAGGGGTCTACGGGCAATATTAAGGTATGTTACAAACTATGCGTGAAAATTAATATACCCTTAGAATAGGGTATAAAAAATAGTTACAGAACTATAGACTTTTAAATGTAATTATTCAATGGATACTTTGTGTGTTTCTTTAAATGACACATTTATCCCGTGGGGTACAGGAACAAATCTGGCAACCCTAGTCAGAAGCCAGAAAAGCAACAGGGGTAGCTTCCCTAAGACAACCCGAAAATTTAGTTTTTCTGTCAGTGAACACTTGTGAAGAATTGAGTGACAATTTAAAGAGCAAATCGTAGCCGTTAGTAGTGGTGGTCTCATTTAAATTGCATGGGGAGCACCACACATCCCCAAGTCTTGGTTCACATCAGCTGCGTTTAAGCTTGTTGGCAAATGAGACAATCCGCACTCAGTTGTGGTTCTGTGATCTTTTCTGTATGATGTACAAATAAACAAATAGCTGATGTAAGCTAACGTGATACAGAAAATTGAAGAGTGGGAAAAACAAGATTATTTTATCGAATAAATGGGGTTGTTAACAGAGACGTACGGATTTTAAGACGTTTAATTGGTACTAAACGTTTAATTCGACCAATTTATTCTATAAGTTGAAAAAAACAAAGTCGACTGTTATACATATTAATCGGAGAATGAAATTTTTCGACATTGCATTCTCTGATTTCACATGATATAAAATTTTTCCGGCATTTTCAAGTTACTTCAAGCATTTTCAAGTAACTTTAAGCATTTTCAAGTAACTTCAAGCATGTCCAAGTAATTTCAAATATGTTCAAGCATTATCAAGTAACTTCAAATTTTCAAGCATTTTCAAGTAACTTCAAGTATTTTCAAGCATTTTGAAGTAACTTCAAATAACTTCAAGCATTTTCAAGTACCTTCAAGCATTTTCAAGTAACTTCAAGCATGTCCAAGTAACTTCAGGTATGTTCAAGCATTATCAAATGCATAACATGCACAGCAATGTTGTTGTTGGTAACTTCAAGTAACTTCAAGTATTTTCAAGCATTTCCAAGTAACTTCAAGCGTTTTCAAATAACTTCAAGCATTTTTAAGTAACTTCAAGCATTTTCAAGTAACTTCAAGCGTGTCCATGTAACTTCAAGTATGTTCAAGCATTACCGAGTAACTTCAAGTTTTCAAGCATTTTCAAGCAACTTCAAGCATTTTCAAGTAACTTAAAGTAACTTCAAGCATTTTCAGGTAACTTCAAGTAACTTCAAGTATTTTCAAGCATTTTTAAGTAACTTCAAGTAACTTCAAGCATTTTCAAGTACCTTCAAGTATTTTCAAGTAACTTCAAGCATTTTCAAGTAACTTAAAGTAACTTCAAGCATTTTCAGGTAACTTCAAGTAACTTCAAGTATTTTCAAGCATTTTTTAGTAACTTCAAGTAACTTCAAGCATTTTCAAGTACCTTCAAGTATTTTCAAGTAACTTCAAGCATGTCCAAGTAACTTCAAGTATGTTCAAGCATTATCAAATGCATAACATGCACAGCAATGTTCTTGTTGGTAACTTCAAGTAACTTGAAGTATTTTCAAGCATTTGGAAGTAACTTCATGATATAAAAATTTTCCGTTCCGATTGGCAGATTATTGCCTCACACAGCAATGTTGTTGTTGTTGTAATTTCATCCAATTCGCTTCGTTTTACCTGCTGTAATTCATAATATGTATTATATATGTGGATAATTTTTGTATTGTGCACTTCTATGTATTGCCCCTACCCAAATATATATAGTGTTGGCATATCTATGTAACGTATAATAGCAAAAAAGGGGGGAAACACATTATAGGTAACTCCGTATTAATTTTTCAAGTAACTTCAAGCATGTCCAAGTAACTTCAAGTATGTTCAAGCATTATCAAATGCATAACATGCACAGCAATGTTGTTGTTGGTAACTTCAAGTAACTTGAAATATTTTCAAGCATTTTGAAGTAACTTCATGATATAAAAATTTTCCGTTCCGATTGGCAGATTATTGCCTCACACAGCAATGTTATTGTTGTTGTAATTTCATCCAATTCGCTTCGTTTTACCTGCTGTAATTCATAATATGTGTTATATATGTGGATAATTTTTGTATTGTGCACTTCTATGTATTGCCCCTACCCAAATATATATAGTGTTGGCATATCTATGTAACGTATAATAGCAAAAAAGGGGGGAAACACGTTATAGGCAACTCCGTATTAATATATAGATTGGCTAAGTAAATCATAATGAAGTACCAGTAATTTATTTCGATTAAGCGGAATTTCCGAATTAACGGGATATGAACTCCCGAGATTTGACTGTTAAAAAGAAAAAGGAAAGTGTACCAGTTGGAAACAAATATAAAAAAGTAAAATCTTTGTCGAAAACCTCCCGTATGTAACATAGTACGTATACACAGACATATATGCTTCGTACAGTTGTGGTATACCGGGTTCTTCACAAGATCGCTTATGTCAAAACCCACTTCTGCCAAAAAAAAATCATAAAAATCAACCCATTAATGACTTGACTTCAGAGCTGCCTACCCAGTCACTTGGCCGGAAAATATTTAATTTTGAAATTTAAGGTGTCATATTTAGGGGTTCAGAATGTGGACTTTTGCTGAATTGAGCCAGTTTGCACCCCGGGTGCATTAAAAATTAATTAAAAAGTGGATGAGAGACTACATACAGCTTTACAGAATACACATACATACAGAATACAGCTTTTTACCTACCAATGAACACTTGAATATGGAGCAATCAAAACGTTGCACACGATCTGCATTGCACCATTCCATATGCGGCAAACAATTTTTGTTGATTGTGCATTTGGATTGAATTTAGATTTTTGATTATCACAATCCTAAGAAAGTAGTCGAACGGACCTTTGTCAACCACCTTAAACCCCGAATTAATTCGCAATTTTTATTTTGTCAGGTCGTTTCAAATTTGAGCATACCAACATTATATCGTATTCATATGTGGCAATCCTGTTTTTATCATCACATTTTAAGTTTATATAAACAGGCATCACATTGTATTTTGTTTATTGTCACTCCGTCTTGACATAGCGTCAAGCTCATGGTGTCATTCAGTACCTACCTAATTTTTTTAAGCGGTACTATGTGCAACCTACGCAGACGAAAAAAGGGCTAGATAAAAACCTACTTCCCCCTACTTTAAGTACTTGGCTCCTCGTGATTTGAACCTGAAACCGTGCGATCGGTATTCCGAAAAATTAACTACTGGGCCACTCACACAGAAGAAAAAAAAAAGATTTTAATTCAACGCGTCCTTTGGTTTAGCTTTTACTCATTTTCAATTAGATCCTTACCAATGTACTTAGCGAAGTAAGGCAAACGTAGGAAAATCCCCGTTATTTCGCTTCCCTTAGTGAGATTATGCCGAATTTTAAAAGTCGCCGTTTCGCGCGGCTTTATTTCACGGGCCCAAGTGGTATAGTTAACTTTACACAAAAGAAGTGCTGTGCAAACGAAAACGGAAACATCCCTTATCTGTGCACTGAGCGGACATAATGTGTAAAACAGAAAACCTCAATTTAGTTCAAGCAACTAACTAACTTTGTTCACTTGTAGGGGAGATAGTAATACAGTATATTACAGACTTTGAGTGCAAATGATGACACTCGTAGAAAAGGGTATTAAAACGCTGAACTATGAGGAACAGGTTTTTACAAAGCGCGATTGTAACAGATCAGAATTTTGAATAAGCACTATTTTAGTTTTTAAAAACAAAAAAAAAACATAGGGACGGCCTACAGTCCGCTTGGGCGAACTGTTGGATACCCTATTCTTATTCCTATCCCTCATAAGTGAGCGTGACAAAAGTCTAAGTATGGTTGAATTGTTAAGAACGCTCTACATATTTTGTTATATGATACGTATTTAAATGATTTTATCGAAAAAAGGCAGTTTTTGTAAAAAAACGTTCCCTAGCTAAAACTTCGGATTTTCAAAAAAAGTTTTTTTTTTAAATTGTGGGCGTGTAGGCGGATTTTGAAAATATTTACACATGAGCATAAAGGGCCCCTAGATAGTATATATTATAAATTTCAGCTCCCTAGCTCAAACTTTGAATTTTCAAAAAAATTGTTTTATTTATTTGTGGGCGTGTCAGTGGGCGGATTTTGAAAAATGTTTATCCCGAGCAGTTTTAGGAGGCATAGATCATATATAAAAAATTGCAGCTTCTAGCTCAAAATTTTGTATTTTGAGTTTGTGGGCCTGTGGGCGGATTTCAAAAATTCGTAAACTTGATCATTTCGGGACCCTAGAGAGTATATGGTTAAAATTTCAGCTCCTTAGGCCCACTTTAAAGGCCTAATTTTTCCCGACGGACGGACGGACGGACGGACGGACGGACGGACGGGCATGGCTAGATCGACATTACTATCGATGCTGATCATAAATATAGTAACTTTTAGTGGTCTACGGGCAATATTAAGGTATGTTACAAACTGCGTCAAAATTAATATACCCTTAGAAAAGGGTATAAACAGTATTTTAGATTAAGGTATTTTTAAAACAATGTTCGGGACTTTCAAACCATGTTCGCGTTGTAAATATTGAATGATTTTTAAACAATATTAGGAGAAACTGAACATTTATTATGTGAGTGTTGTAATGCCGAAACAGTATGCATTTTGAAAACAATTATCGGTCAAAATAATGCACCAACTAAGTTTAATAATCGATGTCCTGCCTGACCTGCGCTCGATGCTGCGATTAACTGTCGATTGACGTTGTTCTATAGAGCGCCATTAAAGATACGCTGACCATTCCGAAATGAATCAGGTACCGACCCCCAATATATATCGCACTAATCGTTGAACAGGGACACAAAAACTATCGAAAATATTCTTCGAAAATGGGTTTACAGGTTATATACCAGCTCAGGTAGCCATTTGGAAAAAGAAATTAAAATTTAACAGATTTTAAAATTTATAGCAAGGTTTTTATTTAATAGCAATTTTAAAAAGAAACCAATCGATGGCAAAGCATTTACACACATATCCACTTAACTTCTGATTATGGTGTACCTACACCTACATCCTCATCTAACTATTTATCGTCAGTGGCATTTTTTACTACCACCGCTCATCCTAATGTAAATTTGTAATAATGTGAAGTTTAAGCCATTACGAATTTTTCGTAAGCAAGAAGTTTATTTCAAACAAACTTAATAAAGTTCTCCTCTCTGATGTGATGTGTATCAGTTCGGTGCATGTGTTTTCAATACTCCTTTCATTTATCGCAATCTGCATTCCAACGGTAAAAGCAGTAGCCGCGTTATTAAAAACAAAGGAACAAAATAAATAAAGAAAAATGATAAAGGTAAAAAGTGACGTATCCAGGAGAGAAGACTTAAATCAGAAACCAATTTACATACACTGTCAGGCAGGGAGAGAGAAATTTCAATCCAAACAGAATGTGAATATAACGAACACTGCATTAAAAGCGATTCACTGTATCTGCACTCGGCAGATTGCTATATTCCCAAGATCCTTCACTTCACGAACATGAGGTAGTTTGACGAAGATACATATCCAATATAGTAACTTACTTGCCGCTCTGACATCCGTAATGATGAAGGATATGTGTGATATTTCGTGGTGGGCTGCAGATTACTCCAACCCAATGAAAAATGTCTGAAAACGACGAACTGATGATGTGCGAGTAGGACATGGTTTTGTTCTTTCACTTCTTTTGATTTTGTAGGGCTTTGTGCAACAAAATATACTTCATGTTGGGCATGAGAGGATTTCCTCAAACGGCTTTTACATTCATTCGAGTGTTATTTTTATACCCTATTCTAGGGGTATATTAATTTTGACGCATAGTTTGTAACATACCTTAATATTGCCCGTAGACCCCTAAAAGTTACTATATTTATGATCAGCATCGATAGTAATGTCGATCTAGCCATGTCCGTCCGTCCGTCCGTCCGTCCGTCCGTCGGCAAAAATTAGGCCTTTAAACTGGACCTAGAGAGCTGAAATTTTAACCATATACTCTCTAGGGTCCCGAAATAATCAAGTTTAAGAATTTTTGAAATCCGCCCACAGACACGCCCACAAACTCAAAAAAACAAAATTTTGGAAAAAATCGAATTTTGAGCTAGAGAGCTGAAATTTTTTATATATGATCTATGGCCCATAAAACTGATTGGGACATAAAATTTTCAAAATCCGCCCACTGACACGCCCACAATTAAATAAAACAAATTTTGGGAAAAATTGAATTTTGAGCTAGAAAGCTGAAATTTTTTATATATAATCTTTGGCCCATAAAACTGCTTGGGACATAAAATTTTCAAAATCCGCCCACTGACACGCCCACAATTAAATAAAATATTTTTTTTGAAAAACCAAAATTTGAGCTAGGGAGCTGAAATTTTTAATATATACTCTCTAGGGGCCCTTTATGCTCATGTGTAAATATTTTCAAAATCCGCTTACTGACACGCCCACAATTATTTATTTTTTATTTTTGAAAGTCCAAAGTTTGAGCTAGGGAGCTGAAATTTATAGTATATACTCTCTATGTGCCCTTTATGCTCATACTTAATTTTTTTTTAAATCCGCCTACTGACACGCCCACAATTAAATAAAACAATTTTATTGAAAAACCAAAGTTTGAGCTAGGGAGCGTTTTTATTTACAAAAGCTTAGTTTTTTCGATAAAATCCTTTAAATTTTTGCCACGCCCACTTATGAGATATAGGAATAAGAATAGGGTATCCAACAGTTCGCCCAAGCGGACTGTAGCCCGCCCCTATGTTTTTTCTGTTATTTCCTTTATTTGTGTGACTTCATTTGGGCTGTATTATTTGGTTTTTCCTTTTTCCTTGCATTATTGACTTAGCAACGTACATAATCCAGCGGGCAGTGCGGCGCACGATAAATTGACGAAAACGAACAACACTGATCGCATTTATATGAATGAAAGTTTGACACCTGATAACAGCTCAGTTCTACGAAATGCTATTCAGCTGCGCAGAGAGGGCTTGCTTTTTTCTGTAAGAACCCGAAATGGCCTTGTATTTGTAAAAAAGAGCAAAGGTGACACCGAGATAAAGATGACTGTTAACAATGAAACACTCTTGAAAGCTGCGGAAACTTCTACACCATCATTGTCATCTGGAGGCAATTTGTTATGAATGATACACAGGAATCTAAAATTAAGTTTAATTTTCTTTTCTTTATTTTTTTCTTTCTTTTCTCTATTGATAATGTACAAATATTTTGTTCTATTTTTCTCCTTTTCCTACGTCACACCTCCCAATAACCTTTTCCCTTTAACTTTGTATTGCTGTTATTTACCTATGTTTATATTTTTGTTAGTATTTCATATTATGCCGTATTGTTTGCTTTATTTTTGTTCTTATTTTATTTATTTTTTAAACTTTGATGGCTAGCCAGGGATTTTCGTCTTTTAGCATGGGTGGAGTGTCGGTACGATCAGTTTTAAACATTCTTTCTTCTACGCGTGACGGATTTAAACTATGCCATTTTAATGCTCGCAGCTTAAACATTTCTAAATTGGATTATATGAGGTATATTTTTCATGGCGCTGGAGTTGATATCATCTGTGTCATGTTTCAGTGACGGTTTAAGGATGATGTACCGAATAGTTTTTATGAAATGCAAAACTATAACTTAATCCGTAATGATAGAGTTACAAATACCATTGGTGGAGGTATTGCTGTTTATTGTAGAGCATCGCTTGTTTGTAAAATAATAAAAAAATCTGAGCAGAATGGTATTGAGTACCTCTTGTTGGAAGTTACAGATGGTATTGCAAAGTGTTTACTAGGCATTGCTTACAATCCGAACAGAAGTAGTTCTCCAGAACCACTATTTTCAGCTCTTCATGAGTTCACTGCCCTTTATGAGCATATAATTTTTTGTGGAGACTTCAATGCTGATCTCTTCAAATCTGATACAATATCACGCCAACTACTTGATTCTGTTGCTGCAACTGAATTGAATGTCATAAACACGTTTGCTACGCGCTATTCCCCTAACTCTCCTCCAAGTCTGCTTGATTTGATCATTGTCTCGGACTCATCGAACATTCTTCTTCAAGACCAAGTATCCTTAGATGGCATATCCGATCATGATTTACTTTTTTTCACATATAACCTGCACTTCTCCTGTCCCTCAGTGTCAACAAGCTTTCAATACAGAGACTTTGAATCCGTAAACCATGCTGCTTTGCAATTGGATGCAAACCTGCTTCCGTGGAATAGTTGTTATTATTCCACAAATATTAATGAAAAAGTTAATCATTTGCAATCCTTACTCATTGATTTGTTTGATAGACATGTACCACTAAAGACTGTTGAAGTACGTAACAAAAATTGTCCATGGTTTACCATTGAGGTTCAAAGAGCAATTAAAACTCGCAGGAAATTATATGCTAAATGGAGGCATAGCCAAAATAACTGGAACTGGGAAATATACTGTCGTGCTCGAAACCATTCATCGTTCGTAACACGTAGAGCAAAAAAAAAGATACTTTTTGTCTAAATTAAGCCCAAATCAAAGTTCAAAGACACTGTGGAGTAACCTACGCGGTATTGGAGTTGGAAAAAACAACGTTTTATATAATAATATGTTTGATCCTAACGATTTAAATGGAGCATTTCTTACAACTGCAACAGATAACAATACCTTCATACCAAATAGTGAACTTTCTTTTGAACCTTTGATCAGTTTCGATTTTGAAATAGTCTCACCAATAAATGTGGCAGATACCATCTGCTCAATTAAGTCGAATGCCGTTGGTGAGGATGGTATACCTATCCGTTTTATAAAAATTATTCTACCATACATTTTAAATCCAATCACACACCTGATCAATTATTGTATTATGTCGTCATCGTTCCCCGATTTTTGGAAGATGGCCAAGGTAATCCCGGTCCCGAAAAAAAGTCGACCTTCTTCACTAGCTGATTTTCGTCCCATCAGTATTCTTCCTTGTATTTCAAAAGTCATTGAAAAAATCCTAGCAAATCAGATAAAAATATATCTGAATCGCCACGAGTTATTGTCCCCGATGCAGTCTGGTTTTCGAGAGCAGCATAGCTGTTCAACTGCGATGGTTAAGGTTCTTGATGATATGAGGGTTAAATTTGATCTGAACCACCTCACCATACTATGTTTGCTTGATTTTTCAAAGGCTTTTGACTTTGTGAATCATTCTGTTTTGTGTCTTAAATTGAAATCTTATTTCGGATTTGGTGATAGATCAGTACGCCTTTTGGAAAGTTATTTAATGAATCGAAACCAACGGGTTGTGGTAGGTGATAGATATTCGGAATCTAGAACCTTGCAAGCAGGAGTAATTCAAGGTTCAATACTCGGTCCTCTTCTGTTTTGCTTATTTATAAATGACCTGCATAAAGTCTGTTCAAATGTATCTCTGCACCTCTATGCGGATGATGTACAAGTATACATGTCTAGACCGGTTGTTGGCTTAATTGAAGATCTTGTCTGCAGAATGAATGAAGATTTGTCTGAAATACATAAGTGGTCCGCTAACAATGGTCTCAGACTTAATCCTAAAAAATGTCAATCCATTATTATTTCCAAAACGCAATATGAATGCCAAGATTTTCCACCAATTTTCCTGTCCAATGTTCAATTACAATTCTCAGATATAGTCACCAATCTTGGCTTTAAACTGAATCGTTCTCTTTCTGCTAACGATCATATAAATTATACAATTGGAAGAATTTATGGTGGCTTACGTAAACTCTGGCTGTTCCCCAATTTAACCCCGGTTGAAACTAAACTAAGGCTTGTTAAATCTTTGCTTATACCTTTTATTGATTATGCTGTAGTCGTTTTCTGTAAGCCTGATTCACACTCCATGCACAAGTTAACTGTGGCTTTCAATGATATTACTAGATATGTGTTTGGACTCCGTAGATATGACCACATTTCTAACTACCAGAAAATAGTCCTTGGGTGTACTTTACAACAGTTTCTAAATGTCCGATGCTGCACATTTTTGCACAAAATAATACATGAAAAAGAACCATCTTATTGGTTTCAAATGCTCCAATTTGCGCAATCACACAGAACTCTTAACCTGATAACCCCCCTTTCCAACTCTTTAAACTCTTCGCGCCTTTTCTTTGTTCATGCTACGAGGCTTTGAAATTCTCTCCCTCACTCAATAAAGCAAACAATCGGGGTCGCAAAATTTCGAAATGCTATTTCATCACATTTTTCTTAACAGCAACTACATAACTCAGCCTAATTTCCTTCCTTAACCTTTTCTCACTACCCCCCCCCCCCCCCCCCCCATCTCATCTCATTTTCTTTGTAAACATTTAAATTAGTTAGATTAAGTCATATTTAAATTAATGTTAAAAATGTTAAATCAACTGCACTTGTATTTTTTATTATTTATATGTACTAAAAAAGACAATGTCTTACTTGTACTTTCTGCAAATAAACTAAACTAAACTAAACTAAACGAAATTGAGAAGAACCAAATAATTTGATATTTAAAGCGGTGTAGAATTGTGTCAAACTAATTTTGCCCGGTGCCACACAAAACCAATTTTTGAAATGTTGATGAAAGTCAATTGCTCTGAAGTCTGAATAAAAGTATATAATATTTCTGCTTCACAGTTTTCAACAGCGCTGATGTTGTTGAAAGTATTCTATCTATCAAATCGAATGCTGTTGGCCTTGATGACATTCATCCATCTTTTCTAAAAATCGTATTACCCATTTTGCTACCTTTTATTACCCATATCTTTAACACTGTGGTGACTACAGGGATCTTTCCTAGGCAATGGAAATCAGCAAAAATTATCTCCATCCCAAAATCTTCCAAGTGTGAAGAGTACAGGCCGATTTCAATACTCCCCTTTTTGTCAAAAGCCTTTGAAAGGATCCTCCAAAAGCAAATTAGCCGTCATCTCGCCATGTTCAACCTATTATCATCTAAGCAATCTGGTTTCCGACAAAAACACAGTTGTATCACTGCTGTGATAGGTGTGTCTGAAGATATTAGGCAAGCTCTTGACGAAGACAAATTGTCCTTCTTGATTTTTCTAAGGCGTTCCGAAAGCCCAAAATCCCGAATTTCCAAAATCCAGAAAAGCCACAATCCCGAAAAACTAAAATCCCGAAAACCCACAATCCCGAAAAGCCACAATCCCGAAAATCCAAAATTCCGAAAGACCAAAATCCCGAAAATGATACTAAAAATTTTATTGTAGCAACAGAAAAATTTGGCAAATTTATTTAACAAAATAAAAAACTTCAAATAAATAAAACATAACAAAAACAATTCAAATATTACAAAAACATATCAAAAACGATCCATGACAAAACAATATTTAATACAAGTTCATATTGTACGCAATTAATCTGAGATAACTTATTCCAGAACGCTTTCGCTGCTCACACTCCCAGTAAAATGTATCCTTGTATTTTTTATAAGCAGTTTCTCACGCTCTTTGTTGGTTTTCACGATGGATACTTTCATTTCTACTTAAGACTTCAAACACAAAATGTCACTGATTATATAAAGTTTTTACTTATAAAGGCATGCACGATACTCACTTTGTATTACGAAGTTCACTGTCTAAAAAAAATCTAGTCAGTCAGCTATCACACTATTTGAGATCAGCTCAACTGAATGCACATTGCGAATTGCAAAACATTACAACGCAAACAATTGCAAAACATTATTACGGTAAATGGAATGGACAAACACTTGTCTATTTTACATTCAAAATTAAATAAAGAATCCCGAAAACGAAATCCCGAAAAATTATATAAAATGAAAAATGGATTCTTTTTTCGGGATTTTGGCTTTTCGGGATTTTGGATTTTCTGAATTTTTTGTTTTCGGGATTTTGGATTTTCGGGATTTTGTCCCCAACCCGTCTTATACTCGTATATATAATTTCGAGCCTTGTGCTATAAAGTTAGTATCGTCATACTTAACTCACAGATTTCAAGCCGTAGAAGTTAACAAATCCCTTTCAAACCCCCTGCCTATCATAAGTGGTGTCCCTCAGGGATCTATACTAGGGCCTTTGTTTTTCTCCCTTTATGTCAACGGATCTTCCTAATGTCATCAAAAACAGCTCAATTCATTTGTATGCTGATGATGCTCAGCTCGTATTATGCTGTCCTCTGGGTTTAATAGAGCACGCCGCGCAATCGATAAATAATGATCTTGCCGATATAGTGCAGTGGTCTCAACAAAATGTACTCATATTAATCGAGATAAAACTAAGTGCATCGTGATTTCGCGAAAGCCCCTAGATTTGGCTTATTTTCCTATCCTCACACTCCAAGATGCTCCTATTGAGTATGTAGAATCAGTCAAGAACCTTGGGGTGACCTTTAATCGATTCTTAACTTGGGACAACCACATTAATCTTGCAGTCGGCAAGACTTATGGAGTTATCCGAACGTTGTGGGCGACCCAATCCTTTACACCTTTTAAAACACGAGTCTTACTTGCTAAAATTCTAGCCATGCCAGTCTTAATATATGCTTGTGAAATTTTTGCGAGCTGTAGTTATGCATCCAAGAGGAAACTTAATGTGGCATTTAATTGTATTGTGCGATATATGATTGCGTAAATTTGATCGAATATCACTCTACTCCAGCCAACTTTACAATATGACTTTCGACAATCTTCTCAAATTTCGAACTCTTTGCCTGTTTTCGGACATACTTTTAACACATCAACCGACTTATATATATGAAAAAATAAGATATCCCACCTCAAGCAGATCTGCTCAATTGATCCCTCCTCGCTACCTACTCTTGCTTAACTTCTGAGCGTCAGTTTTTTATTCACTCCACACGGTTGTGGAACTCCTTACCCTACTCTATCCGATGTTTAAATAACACAACTAAACTTAAAAATGAATTAAAATCGTATCTCTCCTTGAATTCTTAAAATTTTGTATTGATTTTTTGTATATTTTCGTGTAAAAATTGCTTATGCTTTACTTTTCATTATTTCTTTTTTCTCATCAACATGAATTCTTCGTTTTGTAACTCATGTAGCTTTTTATACTCGCTTCAACTATTGTATGCCTTTCACTAGTTTATAAGATATTGTATTTTACTGTGTATAGGTAAATCACTAAATAAATAAAAATAAATAAAAAATAAATAAATGTTTTAATCCGAATGAACATACCTAAGTGCCCTTTTTTCCTGTTTGGCGAAAAAGAATCTCTTTGACGCGTAGATCCATGTCGAAAAATTGAAACTAGCTATTTTGGAATTGGCATATAGCTTATGAGCTACTACTCCAACATTGTTGGAGCTAAGGCCATTAAGGATTTTCGGGACTAAGTCTGGGCGTTGAATTAGAGCTGGTGGTGAATGAACCGTTAACAGGTCAATGGCAGCGCTCATATACCCGAAGTGGATAACTGACATTTTTCAACTGGCTCCCCAGGATGGGAATTGGCTGTCTTTAGGGGTTACTTTACTTCTTCTCTTACTACTTCCTTAACGGCTAAACTGTAAACAGGTTTTAAGTAACAATAACAATCCCAACTTATGCTGGTCCGCCTTTGGGGTTCCGGGCAAATTTCCTACCGCGTAAGAAAATATAGTTATGAGAGACACTTACCTATTTCTACTCTCTATTTAAAATCACTACCCAAAATGTCAACGGACTATAAATTAGAAGTACCTATGCACCTGAAAGAATAAAAAAACAAGATAAAAGATGTAATGAGAACCACAAAGGTGATTAACTGAAAAAATTGATTAAAAGTTTTTTTTAGCTAATTTAAGCTATTAAACAAATGTAATAGGCTTTAAGAGAGTAAATAAACAACTACAAAAAAACAGAATAGGCTTATTCACAGAAAATAAAGGACATGATTAAGGAGGCGCGTAAACAATGGCAACAAACTCGGGCTCCGGAACATAAAGAACATCTCAACCATTTGTGCAACTCACTAAAAACATCTCTTAAATACCTTAAGAATAATGAAGTAAAAACTTACCCAGAAAGTTTAACGGCAGAAAAGGCTTCTAATTACTCACTTTGGAAGGCTTTAAAAGGTATTAAAAAACCTCAATTTCAAGCCGCACCAATTAGGGAAAATCAAGATGAATGGCACAGGCATGATGAGAGAAAGCGCCACCCAACTGGAAGAAACTTTTATTCAAACTATCAATAGTGCATTAAGAAATGCAACACTAACCGAACTTGAGGAACAAATAAGGAAACTTAAGCCTAAGAAAGCTCCTGGATACGACCTAATCATGGGAAATGTTCTTAAAACTCTACGTAGGGAAGCTATAATTAAGCTTCGAAGTCATAATGGTTCTTAAGCCCGGAAAACCGCCGAATGAAAAAACGTCTTATAGACCAATTTCGCTTCTTCAAATTGTATCCAAAGTGTACAGCCAGTAATAGAAGACAGGCATCTCATTCCTTTGAAAATGTGATGGCTTAAACTTTAAATTATATATTCCTCATCTGCACTGGACCCCTTCAGACGATGAATCCTTTCTCGTTGCATTCAAATGCCAACACAGCTAAGGAATGTCTCTTCATAGATTGGATGACAGACTCTAGCGTACATATATCAAGTTAATGCAATCACAAACTGCATGGGTGAGCAATTAGACCTGATTTTCACAACTGATCCTATTAACTCCTCAGTCTCGCTTTGTCCCTTATCGCTCTATACCATTGATAATTATCACCCCCTCTCCTCTCCTTCTTTCGTTTTTCCACGACTCTCCACTTCAGCCCACATCTCCCGCAGCTCTCTCCTCTTATTATTTTCATAAAGCTAACTTCCGAAAAATGAATTCCTATCTCAGAAAGTGCCCTTTCGACTTCGCCAATCTTTCATTAAATGATGCTCTGTCCATGTTTTACAGAGAATTATTTAATTCCATTTCGCACTTTGTTGCCATTTCTCGTCATAAAACGTCATCCACATCTCCCCCATGGTATAATCACAGACTTCGTTCTTCACGAAACAAGAGAAACAAGCTATGGACAGTTTTTCTTCGAACCAACTTGTCTTAGAAATACTCTAACTATCTCGGTATCTATCTACAATTCACCCAGCTTTATAACTCTCTCTACCAACGGTATCTAAATAATGCAAGTCCTTTTTCCGATTTGTCAACTACAACAGAAATCAGACGGTTACCCTGCTTCTCTCTCTTATGAAAACTTATCATCCACGGACCTACATACCATTGCCAACTCATTTGCCGCATTTTTCAAGCAATCTTTCACTGATAACTTATTTGTACCGGACTTCACGTACTTCAGCTACTTACCTAACTTCTCTATTGGCCCCTTTCTCTCTCAAACTACATATTGACCATACTCTCATCGAAAATAAGTTACAAAAGCTAAACGACGAATTCTCAACAGACCCAGATGCCCTCCCCGCAATTTTTCTTAAGAAGTGTTCTTCCAACTTGTCCACTTTCTTTCCTCTTTCGTCTATCTCTTTCCCAAGGAGCATTTCCCTAGATTTGGAAGACCGCTTTCATAACCCCGAAACACAAAAAATGATTAAAAAGTGAAATCACTAATTATCGCCCTATTGCCAAACTCTCACATATTCCCAATACCTTCGAAAGTATAATATACGAAACATTAAGCTCTCGATGCAAGTCTCTTATTTCCCCTAACCAACATGGCTTTCTAAAAGGTAGATCCAACCACTACAAAGTACGCCAGTCAATCGTGGTCTCCTTTTCATCAAGTTCATGTGATCAGAATCGAGAATATCCAACATCGCTTCCTTCGATTTGCTCTTCGAGGATTGCCTTGGAATAATCCTTTTATGTTGCCTCCTCAGATCGCCTAATTCTCATTAACATGAACTCCCTTGAGGATCGTAGGGACGCTGCAGACATTCTTTTCATTTATCGCCTTCTCTCAGGCTCCGTCGACTGCGCCTCTCTTAACAACTCTGTTGCAGAAGGTCACCTAAACCTTTCCGTCTTTGATTTCAACCGTAACCCTGCCCGCCGTAAAATCGATCTCCTTCACCATTCCCCTAATCCTTAAGCTTCAGTTTTAAGCCTTCTTATTTTTTAAGTTTTAGTTTTTAAGTTATTCATTAGATGTTAGTTTTAGCTGCCCTCACCAAAATTAAAAAAATTAAAATTAATTAAAAACATAGGGACGGGCTACAGTCCGCTTGGGCGAACTGTTGGATACCCTATTCTTATTCCTATCCCTCATAAGTGGGCGTGACAAAAGTCTAAGTATGGTTGAATTTTTAAGAACGCTCTGCATATTTTGTTATATACGAGTAACATTTAAAGGATTTTATCGAAAAAAAAACGAAGCTTTTGAACGAAAAAACGCTCCCTAGCTCAAACTCGGGTTTTTCAATATTTAATTATTTATTTATTCAACTCATAATTTTGTACATGTAAGAAAAAGAGAGAAAGACTTTTACATAATTTGTACAAACTAGGACTTATGTTGCAATGCTGACTTTAAATTAAAGATACTAACAATTCAAATATCTTAATATATAAAAACGTTCGTGCGTATACGTGACCGACCATCACGGCTGAACCACTGAAGATATCTACCTTATATTTACACCATATGTTCGTGTGGTGCTCCTGATGGTTTATGTTTATGTTGGACCCCATAGATGGCGCTGGGGTCCAACGCTTTTTTGAAAAGTCTTATTTATGGACCGATTTGGCTCAAATTCACACCATATTCGACTTAAGTAAATAAAAAGTTTGTGCTAAAATTTGGACCCGATAGATGACGCTAGGGGATATTTACGACAAGTTAGATTTCCCTGTGTATAATTTTTGTATTAACAACATTAAATTTAATTGTAATAATATAGTTGGCGTTGGTTGTCTAGACTATTTATACATTTACAAACATTTGATATTTCAGTAATTCATATTTCATTTTGCTGTACAATTGTTTGACGAAAACTGCAAACTAATTTTTAATCAATTTTAAATAGGTAAATAACATTTTTACATTATCATCAGCAATGTATAATGAAGCATTAATAAAATTGGAAGACTTATGCCTGATTATTTCAAATGAATCATTTATTACATTGGGACTACCATCACCCAATCGCCCGGCAAGGGATTTACTTAATAGAGATTTAGAAAAATCATATGTACATTTATTGATGATTTGAATGACTACATTCAAACACATGAACCACAATTACCTATTGGCAGAACAAAAATTAATTCTTGATTTGGTAATGCTTGCAGTCACTGCAAAAGAAGGCGGAATCTTCTTTTTGGATGCTCCAGGTGGCACTGACAAAACGTTTTTGATCTCCCTCATCTTGGCTAAAGTACGTTCTCTAGGTGAAATTGCTTTGGCCATCGCTTCATCAGGTATTGCTGCTACTCTATTGGATGGCGGAAGAACTGCTCATTCTGCACTTAAATTGCCGTTAAATATACAGACAAATGAAAATGCAGTGTGCAATATTAAATTGCATTCAGGTATGGCTAATGTACTTAAGATATGCCAAATTATAATCTGGGATGAATGTACAATGGCGCTTAAACGTTCATTAGAAGCTCGTACGTTGAAAGATTTGAAAGGCAACGACTCTGTGGCGGTTCTCTAATTTTGTTATCGGGAGATTTTCGACAAACACTTCCAGTTTTTCCACGTTCCACGTATGCAGATGAAATAAATGCCTATTTTAAAGCTTCATCACTGTGGAGCAGTGTTCATAAATTGAAGTTGACAACGAACATGCATGTCCAACTTCAAAATGATCCATCTGCTGCGCTATTCTTGAAGCAATTGCTTGATGTTGGAGAAGGCAAAATTAATGTAAATCCAATGAGCCAGACAATCAAATTAGTAGATCATTTTTGTATCATTGTGCCATCTAGAGACGCATTAATTGAAAATGTGTTTCCAAACATTCGAGATAATATCAACAATCATCATTGGCTGAGCGAAAGGGCAATTTTAGCAGCAAAAAATATTGATGTCGACACCATAAATATCTACATTCAAAACATGTTGGGATCTCCATGATATTCATTCAAGTCAATTGATACTGTGGTAGAAGAAGATGAAGGAGTGAATTTTCCAACAGAATTTTTAGATTCACTTGATTTGCAAGGTCCACCACATAATTTGATTTTGAAAGTTGGATCACCAATCATACTGCTACGAAACC
This sequence comes from Portevinia maculata, assembly GCA_949715645.1. NCBI lineage: Eukaryota > Metazoa > Arthropoda > Insecta > Diptera > Syrphidae > Portevinia > Portevinia maculata. Next base: position 277,570,023 of record OX454525.1, read on the forward strand.
TGAATGCACCAAAATTATGTAACGGAACGCGGTTGGTTGTCAAGAAAATATTGGGTAACATTATCGAATCAACAACCCGATGATTCCAACAGATTCTCCAATTGCATTTAAACACTTACAATTCCCAATTCATCTGGCATAATCAATGACAATCAACAAATCTCAAGGCCAGTCGATGCAAGTCTGAGGCTTGGATTTGGAAAATGCGTGCCTAGCACATGGTCAATTATATGTAGCCTGCTTCAGAGTTGATAAGCCCAACGATTTGTTTGTATACGTTGAAAATGCAGAAAAAAAAACATTGCCCACATGTTGGCTTTACAATAAATTATTATTAACCAAGATCAGACGAATATTGTATTATTATGTGAAACAAAATTGAATTTATTAAATCGGAAATAAAATTTGCGTTTAAAATGACGTAATGAATTTCATTTCATTCTTATTAAAAAAATTGTCTACCGGAGTTGAAATACAATATTATTTTAGGCGGAACAACGTTTGCCGGGTCAGCTAGTATAATATAATAAAATAGAGAAAGAAAGAAACAAAAAAAAAGAAAGAAAAACGGAAGAAGGTATTGGAAAAATATGAATAGTGCGGAAATAGTAAAGGTAGATGAAATGGAAAACAAAAATAGAGAAATAGATAAAGACTGATATAGCATTTGAGAAGCGTTAACGTATATTCATCAAAAGTTTTCGGCAAAATATTTAAAAATTTCCTAAAAAATTAACGGCTGGTAACAAGATACTTGTTTCTGGGTGGAATCATTTATAATCATCATTTATAATCATTATCATCATCAAATAAATAATTTGGTTCTTTAGTCATTATAATTTTATTTAATGCTTGTATGGTCCGATAACTGAGTAAAGCCTTTAAAGAACAACCCGCTATTTGTTTTGTGTAGTCGGAGATGTGTTCGCCTCTTTTTATGCCAAAAATAAATCTGGCACAGCTGTACTACGAGTATTCAAGTTTCCGCTTGGACTCGTAATCCATGTCTGCAAAAATCTCACATCCATACATAATTATGGCCAAAATATATGGTTTTACTAGTTTTAATTTGACATGTATTGGGAGATATTTGGATGTAAGGCTTTATCCACGAAGGGCACTATATACATTTGAAACAATCCTATTTATGTGAGAATTGTTTTATTTAATTGTGGGCGTTTCAGTAGGCGGATTTAAAAATTAAAAATAAAATAAAACATAGGGACGGGCTACAGTCCACTTGGGCGAACTGTTGGACACCCTATTCTTATTCCTATCCCTCATAAGTGGGCGTGACAAAAGTCTAAGTATGGTTGAATTGTTAAGAACGCTTTACATATTTCGTTATATAACTTTTAAAGGATTTTATAAAAAAACGAAGCTTTTGTAAAAAAAAAACGCTCCCTAGCTCAAACTTTGGTTTTTCAATAAAATTTTTTTATTTAATTGTGGGCGGATTTTGAAATTTTTTCTCCCGAGCAGTTTTAGGAGTCATAGATTATTATATAAAAAATTTCAGCTTTCTAGCTCAAAATTCGTTTTTTTCGAAAAATTTGTTTTTTGAGTTTGTGGGCGTGTCTGTGGGCGGATTTCAAAAATTCGTAAACTTGACTATTTCGGGACCCTAGAAAGTATATGGTTAAAATTTCAGCTCTCTAGGCCAAGTTTAAAGGCCTAATTTTTGCAGACAGACGGACGGACGGACGGACGTGCATGGCTAGATCGACATTACTATCGATGCTGATCATAAATATAGTAACTTTTAGGGGTCTACGGGCAATATTAAGGTATGTTACAAACTATGCGTCAAAATTATTATACCCTTAGAATAGGGTATAATTATATAATATTTTGGAGAATCACCTAACTGATAGATTATTCCGCGTCGAATGTGGAAACGAATATTCAGATTTTAAGGAAATAATTGCTGGGGTTCTGCAAGGAAGCAACTAGATAATAAATATAGACAAATGTATTGGTTACTCGGAAAATATTCCAAGCTTGATATAGGGAACAAACTGCTTTTATATAAGCAAGTGCTAAAACCAGTGTGGACATTATTGTGTTAATTTATATGTAATAGTAAAAAAAGGTGCCTTATAGGCTTAAATATATAAATGCAAAATATTATTCGATTTGGGTAAGGATAACTGCCTCCGCAAACACACTGAAACTCTTACTAAAAACAAATTAAACCAAAAATCTACCTGTTCGTAATCAAGTGATTACCTATGCTATAAAATTCAATCACTTTTTTTGAATATCTAGTTGGTCACGCTTTTTGTTTCATATCAGTTCACTATTTTTTCCGTGTGCATCAGTCATATAATCTTCTTTTTTACAAATATTAAACTAAACTCTTAAAAAAAACATGCAAAGAACGCGAAGTATAGTATTTAAATGTCCTATTTTTGGCGATTCTTGTGATATGATATGAAAGCAAACGTTCTGCCTACTTATGAAGATGCAATAATGTACTATGAATGGACGAGACATCAACTTAAGTTCGAATTGGAAACTGCAAAAGAGCCCACCTTTTCAGAAGTAGCAGCTATAGTAACATCCAAAATAGAAAATATATGGCGATCTGCATCTATTCCGACTGTTACAAGAACCAGAATCATACAGATGTTGAAAGCATATCATTTAAAATACAAGAATTTACTAAAATCCGTCAAGAGACTCTCCCCAGAAAAATTAAAAAGTTTTCAGCGAAGTGGTAAGTTCCTTTTTGATATAACGGCATGCAAATGTAAGAAATTCAATCAGTGCACCTGCACCAAAGATAAAAAGGTTCCGAAACAAGAACAAGCTTTTTTAGTTGACCAAAGAAATTTTCGAAGTATGGCAATCGGTGGAATCGATGTTACTGCCACTAAAAGGCTGCGAAAGAGTTTGGGAAGAAAACAGACTCGAGAGAAATGCCAAACTGCAACTGCTATAAATACTGCTACGCCTGCTGTTTTGGAGATTAGTTTTTCTTCGACATCCTCATCGTCAGCGTCTGAAAATATGTTGTTTGTGTCTGTGAAACATGGTTTAAAAGTGATATTTCTGATACGAATTATAATATACCCAATTTTGTACTTTATAGGAACGATAGAGAAACTAATACATGGAGATTCATGATGGTTCTACTAAATGCTTGGTTGCCAGTGCTAATATTCCTGACCGCAGTTGTTCGCCTCAGCCATTTTTTGCGACTCTTTCTGAGTTTTCTTCACAATATGAGCACGTTATTGTTTGTGGTGACTTTAATTCAGATATATTAAAAAATGATTCTCGTGCCTTTCAAATAAAGGATTTCGTGTCTTCTTTAGGACTTCAAATACTCAATGGAAACTATCCAACACGTTTCGCTAAGGATTGCATCCCTAGCCTCCTCGATTTGGCAATAGTTTCTGATCCATCGCTTATTCTTCTTTTTGAACAGCTCTCGCTTGACTGTATCTCTGATCATGACCTACTCTTTTGCACATATAATATTAACTTCAACCATTCTGCCGTCCCCTTGACTTTTACGTATAAGGATTTCCGGTCAATAAATACCGATGCCCTCCAATCTGCAGCTTTATCTGCCCCATGGAGTAGTTGTCGCCTGCATACTGATCCTGAGGTTAAACTAAATTATTTTCAAGAGGTGATTATAGAATTATACAATCAATTTGTTCCAACTAAAACTGTCAATATTCGAAATAGAAGCTGTCCTTGGTTTACAACGGAAGTAATCAATACCATCAAAGTTCGTAACAGGCTTTACAGTAAATGGAAACATAGGTCCACAGATTTCAATTGGCTTACGTGCAAAAATATGCGAAACCATTCCACTATTGTAATACGAAACGCCAAAAGAGACTTTTATGCTTCCAAGCTGAATACGTCGCTTTCGCCAAAAAAGCTTTGGAGTAATCTGCATGAAATAGGTATCTCTAATAAATGTAATTCCAAATGTCAAATAAATCCTGATATATTAAACAATTTTTTTCTTGAAAGTATTTCTGAGGATTTAAGTTTCAATTTTTCTGAAAATTCTAGCCAGTCGTTGGTAAGGGGCTTTGAAATTGAAACGGTTACTGAAAATGAGGTTATCGGCTATATTTCAGCCATAAAATCAAATGCTGTTGGGGAAGATGGGGTACCCATCCGATTTATTAAGCTTATTCTGCCTTTTATTGTAAGCCACTTAACTCGCATACTAAACCACTGTATCACAACGTCTACTTTTCCGAAATCCTGGAAAATAGCACGAGTCGTACCTGTTGCCAAAAAATCAGGTCCGGTATCCGCCGCTGATTTCAGACCAATAAGCATTTTACCGTGCTTGTCGAAGGTCTTTGAGAAAGTTATAGCGAAACAGCTTCTTCAACACCAGTCTCTCTATAGCCTTATTTATGCGGGACAATCTGGTTTTAGGTCTAACCACAGTTGCTCCACTGCTATGGTAAATATTTTGGAAGATATAAGGCAGGGTTTTGATAGACGACATGTTACGCTTCTTTGCCTATTTGATTTCTCAAAGGCTTTTGACAAGGTAAACCATAAAATCCTTTGCTGGAAATTAAAAAATTTGTTCTCTTTTGGCAACAGTGCAGTAAGTCTGATTAAAAGCTATTTGTGTGATCGATTTCAGAGAGTTGTTACTTGTGATTCTTCTTCAGATCTTCTACCAGTGAAATGTGGCGTACCACAAGGGTCAATCCTTGGTCCAATTCTTTTCTGCATGTTTATAAATGACTTACCTTCTGTTTGTAAACATTCCACGATCCACATCTATGCAGATGGTGTCCAACTCTACTCAACAAAGCCAATTAGTGATACAGATGAATTAGTGAATGGAGTTAATGAGGATCTTGCCAGTATTTACTCATGGTCTGTTACCAATGGATTACACTTGAATCCGAAAAAGTCACAGGTGATTCCCATAGCTAACAAAACTATAAACTTTAACACCTTGCCTTGCTGTCCGCTAATAAACTTGCATTTGTTGAAACTGCAACTAGTATCGGTTTTGTCATTAATTGTAACTTGTCGGGGTACGACCACATAAACTCAGTGATTAGACGTATATATGGTTGTCTTCACAAGCTCTGGATAACTGCAAATTTTACTCCAACTAATATTAGACGTAAACTTGTTACAACCCTAATTCTTCCCCTTATTACGTATGCTGAAGTTGTTTATAGTAATATTGATTCCCTATCTCTACGTAAGCTACAAGTGGCATTTAATGACTCCGTTAGATATATCTACGGCCTACGAAGATATGACCATGTATCACAGTACGTAAAAACCTTATTGGGATGTACGCTCAAACACTACATCGATGCAAGAAATTATATTTTTCTGCATAATATTATAACGAATAAGACTCCATCGTATTTGTATGAAAAACTTAATTTTGCTCGTTCCATTAGAACATTTACCTTAATTCCATCACGTTGTCGGTACCTTAATTCATCACGTCTATTTTTTGTTTACGCAATTAAATTGTGGAACTCTCTTCCAATAAGTATCAGAAACATTTCTAATGCCATACGCTTTAAAAACGCTGTCCTCCTTCATTTCTCCCTTCTACCTTAAAATCCCATGCCCATTCTACTATTTCTTTTTCACATCACCTTTTTGTTTATTCCTATTATTGTAATTTAAAATTAAGTAGTTAATTATAATTATAATTATAATTTTTCCTACCTTTATACAATTGTAAAACAGCTGCATACCTTATAACTAAGTACTATAAAAGATTTATATCTTAATGTACCATCATATTTTATATTAATAATAAATAAATTAAAAAAAAATAAAAAAAATTCCAAAAGAAAGGATAACTTCATTCAGCCCAAAGAAAAACACATTCCTGAGAAGAAAAGAATAATTTCCTCAAGCGTTGATTTTCCTACATTATCGAAGACATGTGATAAGGTATGGAGTATCAGATAGGGCAGCAGCAGCGATCTTGATGGATGTACTTCGGGACCTAACTCTTACACTGGACCTTTTGGAAAAGCAATTGAAACCTGTGAACAATTACCTGATAAAACATTTCGACGTATTGAAGGGAATGTTCTACCAGAAATGGCTAAAGATTTAAGTACAGATCAACAGTACTTGCACAAGATTGTGTCAGCGGTTTTATCAGGTGAGTTCCCACAAGATCTGTCAAATAAATCTCCAGGCAAAATGTCTCATGTGCGTTGGCTCACATGGGCCAACCGCATAATGCCTTTATATATAACAGCAGAGACACCTTCGGAAAACTTGATCACTTTGGCCACGTTTGTTGTTAAGGTTTACGCGCCATCTTGGTTCTCCATCAAAAATAAACCATCTTTTTAACATCGTTATGGCCTCCAGATATCTTCCAGGAGAACTTAAGAACCTAATAGATCCTGTCGTTCAGCGGAATGGTTATTTTGCGCATCCTGAAAACATTCTTCTTGCTATGGTAAGAGATGACAATAAGCATATGAGAGAACTGGCAGCTCGGGGCATATTAAAAGCACGTAATATGCCTCGGTCGTCAACACCCAGTCTGTTTGAAGTGCCGCTTATTAACTTTAATGCATCAACGTATATCGATTTAATAAATTGGCAAGAAAAGGTTTTTTACCCACCGATTATGCAAAATTTGTGTGACCAAGAAATTCGGAGCATCGTGGAATCTGGTGGTGAAGGTGAAGTTTTCTTTTTAAGGCTCCCGTGCCATATCCAAGCTGTTGAACGAGCTGTAAAGATAACAACGGAAGCTGCCACTTCTCAGTACACCAAAAAGGGCCGACTAGGCGCAATAAAGGCCAAAATAGAATCACGAAAGACAATGCCTAAGTTTGAGACAAAACAAGATTTTAAAGCATCCTAATTATAGAATACATAATGTTTATTGTAACGAGAATGAATCTATTTTTTGTTTATATTGAATTAAAATTCTAATTATCAAAAGTATATTTTACCCACTTTTATCTATCTATTTACTTTTATATTATTTTCTGCCACATCTGTTTACTAAAATCTTGTATCAAATCTAGATTTTTCAAGTCAGTGCGGAGGCAGAAGATCTTAACCAAATTAATAAAAAAACAACATTTATTTTTCTTTTAGCATAACGCACCCCCCCCTATTAGAATTCCGAATCACAAAAAAATTTTGTTTTCATACATCCGTGCTCCACCCTAGTGGACATCTGGTATACAACTCTGGAGTTGTACCAAATTGAATAACATTAATATTTAACAAACTTTTGAAAACAAAGTGCTAAGAGGTATTGTTAACGCGCCTTGGTATATCAGAAATAGCAATATTCACAGAGATCTAGGCATTAAAACAATCGAAGACAAAATCAAAAACTACCCGAGAAAGCATAAAAGTCGAAGAAAAAGTCACGTAACTACAGTCCTCCCAGTTCTACAAAGAACCAAAGCTTTATACTTAGCGCCATAAGTAACCGCGTCTTAACTGCGGAGTAAGAAGGAACTTTTTATAAGAAGGTACCTGCAAAACGTTCTTATTTCGTGAAACCAAGTTGTTGTTTATATCTAATACAAAACATATAGAGGGTGGCGGACCAATTGTGCTATAATAAGAAATTCAAATAACTTTTTTTTTAATCAATATATTTCATTTATTTATTTTTTATTGTATAGAAAATTCAATTTTATTTTATATAACTAATTGTTTTTGAAGATGATAGACCGTAAATGGCCTTCATGCTCATCCACGCATATGCGACACCTGATCAGAAAATTATTCATTGCGGCCTGTAGTGTTGAAGTCGGGATCGACTCAATTATTGTTTTAATCGACTGCTTCAACTCAGTCAAATTCCTTGGTTTCATTTTGTACACCTCTTACGTGACCTAACCCCATAAAAAAAAGTCTGGTGCAGTCAGGTCAGGTTACCTTGGGGGCCAGCGGAAAGTGGAGTGTCTGGATATTAATTTGTTTGGGAACTTTCGTTGTAGGCTCCGCCATAACCGGTCGGGCTATGTCTGCAGTTGCTCCATCTTGCTGGAACCAAATGCTGTTGAAACGGATACTGCTTCGGTGCAGTTCTGGATAAAAAAAAAAAACTCCTTCAACATCTGTAGATAACGGTCCCCATTGACAGTTAATGTTACATCGTTTTCTTAAAAGATGTATGGCCCCACAATGCACATTGATAAAACTGCGCACCACACACTGACTCGTTCTGGGTACAGTACCGTCTCATGGAGTACTTCTGGATTAGATTAACTCCATAACTGCAATTTTGCTTTTTTGCATTGCCGTTTAGATCAAGATGGGCCTCATCAGGCATAAGCAAGCAATTTATTAAGCCGCTATCCTCTTTAGCAATTTCAATAATTTTTTGGCAAATTTCCAGGTGAATAGGCAAATCCAGAGGGCAAACATGTTATCCAGCGTCATAATGATCCATCTACTCGGGGGAGTGCCGCCAAACTCCCGCCTTAATTCCCTTGAACCGGGAATTAAAGACTGCAAGCACGCCGCACTATCTAAATCCTTTTTTCGGTATCGCAAGCATTCAACCTGCCAAATAAAAAAAAGTCGATTACTCACACAGAAAAAAAGTTATTACGTTTTGTTTTTGTAGCATGATTAGTGCGCCACCCTTTATAACATATAAGATATGAAAGACAAATTGTTGATTGATCTATCGACTAGCTACAATTATTGGAAGGCTGGCTCCTCCCCGCCCCGCGATGAAATGCCAAGACAGCCGTACCGCATGGAAATCGGGAAGAAGGGAAAAGGAATTAGTGGGTAAAAATCCCACACTGTTACTGAGTATGACTTAGTCTCGTCTTTTGAAGATTACTACCTCCCAGCGTAAAAATAAAACAAACGTTTCTGTTTGCGCAGCTTTCGAGTACATCTCAAATTGATGATCTCTCAGCCGGTAGGAATGGTTGATACTCAGTGCCCCTGAGAAAACTTCTTCTCCTTTTCCCTTCTCCGTCTTCGACCATCTGTAAAAATCGATATATCTTTGCTGAGTGAATTTCAGACGTCCTAAGCAGGTATGCAGGCTTTAAAGTTCTTATCAAAGTCATATCTATGTTTCTCATAGTCAGTTAGTGGCATTAGCCCCCTTTAATTAAAGTTATCCAGTATGCGAGAGTGTCCGAATGTGTAAGTGCTCCAAATTTGTATCTCTTTCAGTCTGAGAGTACTTTTGGCTACCACACTCTTCGTGAAGAGCTCCTAGTGTTAAAGATTCAGTAATATTTGAGGTTGCCCAGACAAGCAATCCTTTGTACCTTATTCGGATTCTTGACGAAGGATTTGGTGTTCACTGCCTCCCACCAAACGACCTGACCATAGGTACGAGTAAAAATGGTTCGCACAATCGCGGTGTACAACCATTGTACTATGTTCGGCTGAAAGCCTCATTTCTTTCCGAAAGCTTTAATACAGCCGTAAAAGGTATTCAGTCCCTTTTTCATTCTCTCTTCAGTATTCCGTTTCCAATTTAGTTTTGAGCTTAATACTAAGCCCTGGTATTGACCTCGCTTAAAAGATTGTGACGAATACCTTTAAGTTTCGGTAGATTCCATTTCGGGTATCTTATATTTCTTTGTGAATATGATGAGCTCCTTCTTTTTGGGGTTGATCGCAAGTTCGTTGTCATCCGTCCATCTATATAGTTTTGTTATCGCGGATAACATAATCCCACTAGCTGTGCAAAGGAACTTTCCTGTGATTAGTAAAATTATCACCATCAAACAGTGAAATACTTTTAACATAGGCATTAAGCACATATATGCAAGATGTTTTACTTGTCGTCAAGACTTTGCCAGACGCAGCCAAATATCGGAATTCTCTATACTACCCAATATCCACGAAAATGCTTCTAGGAAAAGCGACATTTCATACGACCAGCTTTGTATGCAATTATTGATTTCTCAACTATTGTGAATAAAGTGCAAGCTAAAATATATTTAATTTTTGTATACCTATCTATACATAATGTTAATGTAACAGCAACTTGAAAGTAGAATTAGAGCTTATCTGAACGCATTTCCGTGGTAGTTCTTTGTTAATTTTCAAATTCATGAAAGACACACTTGCGTCGTTATTTAAAGATTTGGGTCGATCGCTAATTGCCTTAGCCTTATAAGGCCCACCAAATTATATTTTTGGCAAGAGGTGGGGCAGTGATATCTTTTTAGGTGGCACTCGAGGACATTGAACCTTGGATGCCTCGGCCAGTGGCCACTGAGCTACTGCGCATTCGTTTCCTTATGTTGGTACATATATTCGGCTAATAATCCACATTTAAAAGTCATCTTCCAAAACATTACCAGCGATTTGCTCCCCTAAAATCCTAACTACAAAAACGCATCTAAGTGGTAATTACCTATCTCAAAGTAACACAAAGTAACTTTGCAACTTAATTGTTCCCAAAGTTCCGCAGGATATATCAGCATCAAGAAGTTTTCCCGTATCCATTTCCTCCAAGAAATCCCAACAACCGCCACTAATTAGATGACTGAACCAACCCAATGCAGATTTAGAAATATTCTGAGTCTGTATATAACTCTCTCCAATACCGCTGCAGTGCAACAGAGCTAACAATTCGCAGCATGTCAAGGTTTATACCGACTCACCTTTTGATAGGCGTTAGTTGAAAAATGATGCCCCTGCAGATAGATTTAGCGCTTACAGCTTCAATCCAGCCTAATTGGAAATCTTGCAGTGGAAATGCAATTAGAGGTCGATCCAAGACAACAGAACGTGACTTTTAAGGAAATCCTGGTGCAAAATATATTTTCCTTTGGCTTCTCGTTATAATTTCTAACTTTTAAGGTTCCCTCCTTCCGCAGTTATATTATTTTTCTTTTCTTTTTCAAGAAATTAAAATTCAAGAAACGTTAGTTTGGTTTCTCGGTACGGTATATTCTTAACCATAATAGAGGTGAGGAGATTTTTGTAAAAAAAATATATATTTATAAGGGAAATTTCATCTGTGAAGTGGTATGTAGTATATGACTTTGTTGAAAGTTTTTATCAACGATTTTTAGTTCTTAATTCTTCTGCCAAAGAGCAGGAGCGGACAAAGAAATCCTATTCTAAAGTATCGCTGGCTAGCGGTTTGACTTTGTTTATTTATTTTCATGATAATGTTGGAACAATAAAAAAAAAAAGGTTTTAAAGAGCAGAATGAAGATTGAACATTTTGAATTATGATAAAAAGAAAATTGAAAATTTGTATATATGAAAACATAAAGCACATACGAGTATCTAGCAAATTGTTGGGAAAGAGAATAAGGCAACTCGTTCAACACCATATTATTTCTGTTTGGATTTGTCTAGCTAGCTGTATTTGATTTGTCTTAATTGCATTTGTGAATGGGTTCGAAACACCTTGAAGTTAAATTGTATACATTTCAGCAGAGGCTGGAAATTAGTAATAAGAGATGCATATTCGCCTTTTATAGGGCTATGAGGTATTAGTATGCAGACCATGCATATCTAATAAATATTTTTATGAAAGATATGTGACCGACACTGATTCAAACTTATGACTGCGTTATCTGAAGGTACTCGTATTCTTGTTTCAAATTGTTTGCAAGTAGTAGATGTCACATTTTTAATTTTGTAACTTGACGGCATAGATTTTCTTCCCCTAAACTGGCCAAAATATGGCGGATTTCCGGTTGAAGCCGACATTGTGGTAATTGACTGTCTGATTGCGATCTTATGAACGGAATTTGAGCTGTCATAATGCTTTTTGATCTTAATGTGTCTATTTAAAGAAATAATATCGTTGTTTTAATCGTTTGGTAGAACTGAGTATGCCATTTTCTTTCCTTCATTCCAAGTATTTAGAACACCTAAGCACATCAATATCATTAAGGTCATTGTTGATAAAAGTGTAATTTTTTGGAAATTTGTAGAAACTGTGCCCTATTTATTTGAATTATTACTTTATATATTTTTTTTAAGAATGTTGTTCAAAATCATACAATAAGCCTGATTGTCAATTTCTATTATAACGATTCCACCGATTTTTGAGATGACGCCATTTTTCTAAAGTCCGATTATCCGCATTTTTTTTGCAAAAAACTGAGTAGATATGCCAAGATCTTACATTAACTCCAAGTATTAAAAAACCCATTAAATCATCAGAATCATTAGAGACGTTTGACGAAAAGTGAGAATTCTAAAATATTTGCAACTGTAAAAAAATATAAAAAAAAGTATATTAAATATATGGAGATTTCTTTAACATAAATATGTAAATAAATCGATCTTTTGAAAGTGAAGTTTAACAAGTACATGGTTTCCCGAAGAACAGACTTGAATTGGCCACCAAGATCATGCGATTTAACACCACTGAATTTTTTCTTATGGGGTTTCTTGAAGAGTAAAGTTTATGCCGATAATCCTCAAACTGTTCAGCACCTCAAAGACAACATCATCGAGCAAATATCACATATTAAACCATCATTATGCGAAAAAGTGATTCAAATTGTTGGTAAAAGGTTGACGTTCTGCCGAGCTAGCAGAAGAGGTCACTTGGACGACATTCTCTTTCATTATTAACCGCAACCAATGTACATTAATTTACAATAAAAATAAATACAGATTTTACACAATTTATGTCTTTCATTCAAACTTTAAAATGATACCTCAAATTTGAACACCCTTTATATAGTAATACATTATATCAAATTTCTTTAAAATTTCATTGACCGATTTCGAGATACTGTTGGTTTCCTAAAGTAACGTTAATAGTGTTTTTTGGTCTTTGGAAAAAACTGAGTTAACCATCTTCTGATACTCAACCCAAGTATTCAAAACATCAAAGCCGATCCAAATCTTAAAAGCCGTTTTCGAGAAAAGTGAAATTTTAAAAAATTCAAAAAACTTTTATTTGAATAAAAAAGTTATAAAAAAATGTTCAAACATTTTAATATACAAATTCGTTCCAAATGGTAGTAAAGTACCGTTATTCGATTATTTTCGCAAAACTGCTGCGCTTTTTTCTTACGCGCACATAAATTTTTTTATATTTCAAAAATGATGAAAATCGTTGGAGAAAATAGGTGTTATAAGAAACAGTTGTACGTTGTGTACCGTTATTTAAAATGAAAAATGAAAAATGGCCCCAAGTTATAAATCAAGAAGCCCCAAATTCAAAGTTTGAAGAAGCTAGAGCCTTAGTGACAGACGGACAGAAATTCGGGAAAGCAAAAAGAAAAACTCGGGGTTTTTCCGTGGGTAACTGGACAATGTCATTTGGTTGTACGGCTTGATACAAAAATGCTGGCACAATCCGTGTAGACTATGAAACCGTTACTTGCTAAGAAACACTTTTACGGCTTAAATAAATAATTATGAGATTCTTTCGGGACGCCGTCTTCTGAAGAAGCATGCCAAACTGCTCAGACTGGTTAGTGATACTTGCAGATTCTGTGGTGAACTGCAAGCCGAGGAAGACATAGCAAACATACTGTGTGTGTGAGGGAATATCGCGGAGTCTTAGGAGACTTCTAAAAAAGTACTTCTTCGAGGGAATTGGGGAACTGGATTGCACAAGTCCGATGTTTTTGGGGAAAACGTGTTTAGGTTCGTGCTTTTAAAGTTCAATTGGTTCCCCAGGGATCACGATGGGCCCGGTTTAATACCTAGTGTTATATGCGGTTGCATACCCCTTTTTAACCTCACCTTAATAAATAAACTTACCAAATGACTCACCATATCACCAAGCAAAACAAAATGACAATCATTTATTCTTGTGTACTTTTTTTAACTTAAGTTTTAATTCCAGGAATAAATACTTTTTTTTTAATTTTGATATCAGTGATTGTCTGTTTTCCGCCAGAAAACGAGTTTTTCCAGAGATGAGATATAAGTAGAAAAGCTTGGAAAGTAAAACCTCCAAATCCGAGAAACTTATTTATAATATATATATATATATTAATAATATTTGCAGGTGGCAATGGTGCGATGGTAGTGTATTCGCAAAGTGATTGGCAGGTCGTGTGTTCGAATCCCGACCAGAGCCATGCTTTGTAAAATTGAATACACACCACAAATCAAATCTCCCTTATGCAATTAAGGAGCCACCTGTGGAGATAAAAAAAACCCTATCGCACCAAAAACTTCTTTCCTATCCTCCTATTCTTTCAGTAGTAAGCAGCACATAAAAACAGGCAATGAATCTGGGTGCTGCTTGCAGCAACGAAAATGCCTGCGCTGTGGCAACACTATAAGGGTACTGTATCAATTACATAAAAATAAAAAATAAATCCCTTAAGCGCACGCTAATTGTAAAAAAAACATAGGGACGGGCTACAGTCCGCTTGGGCGAACTGTTGGATACCCTATTCTTATTCCTATCCCTCATAAGTGGGCGTGACAAAAGTCTAATTATGGTTGAATTGTTAAGAACGCTCTACATATTTTGTTATATAACATTTAAAGGATTTAATCAGAAAAAAACGCTCCCTAGCTCAATCTGGGTGTTTCAATAAAATTGTTTTATTTAATTGTGGGCGTGTCAGTAGGCGGATTTAAAAAAAATTAACACATGAGAATAAAGGGCCCCTAGAGAGTACATATTATAAATTTCAGCTCCCTAGCTCAAACTTTGAATTTTCAGAAAAAAAAAAATTAATTGTGGGCGTGTCAGTATGCGGATTTTGAAAATATTTACACATGAGCATAAAGGGCCCATAGAGAGTATATATTATAAATTTCAGCTCCCTAGCTCAAACTTTGGATTTTAAAAAATTAATATAGGTACCCTTAGAATAGGGTATTAAAAAATTATTTTATTTATTTGTGGGCGTGTCAGTGGGCGGATTTTGAAAATTTGAATATCCCAAGTAGTTTTAGGAGTAATAGATCATATATAAAAAAATTCAGCTTTCTAGCTCAAAATTCGATTTTTTCCAAAATTTTGTTTTTTTGAGTTTGTGGGCTTGTCTGTGGGCGGATTTCAAAAATTCGTAAACTTGATTATTTCGGGACCCTAGAGAGTATATGATTAAAATTTCAGCTCTCTAGGTCCAGTTTAAAGGCCTAATTTTTGCCGACAGACAGACGGACGGACATGGCTAGATCGACATTACTATCGATGCTGATCATAAATATAGTAACTTTTAGGGGTCTACGGGCAATATTAAGGTATGTTACAAACTATGCGTCAAAATTAATATACCCTTAGAATAGGGTATAAAAATGTGTGTACAAGAATTGCTCACTTAAAGTAATAAGAACAATATATTATTCTTTTTAACTTTATTAATACACAGCTATTTTTAAGACGAAATCGTTGTTTTTTTTTAGAATTTGAAAAGGTTATTCGAAGGATATCTGTTACGGAAATAACTCACCCATTTTGCGTGATTTCTTTGTTAATGTGATGTACATTTTAAAATTGAAATTATTAAAAAACCTTCATAGTTGTGTCTGACGAATAGCATGAACTATGGTTCCCTGTGTCCGACTATGACGTGGTACACAGTTAGCGACTTGGAGAAAACTATTTAAAAAAGAACTATTCCAAAAATTTATTCCCTGCTTTTGATTAATAATAATAATCAAAATTTTGAAGTTTTTCAACAAATCACACTATGCACTTTTTCAAATGAAACAGATATAAAAATTGCGATTTCTGATATCGTTACCAATAAAATTAACATTTGCTTGAGCACAGCCGAAACCGACGAGTAGGCTACCTCAGCTGTCAGGTTAATTCAAAAACGATCAAAACACGGTTGGTTTTCTTTTTCTTCTGTTTTTTTTTCATATAAACAGGGATTCCGAAAATTAAAAAGGTTCACCGTGTGACGTGAGCCCCTATGGGAGAGTGTAGGGGAAGGTAGTGTACCTCGGTCCGGATTTCAGTTTTTTGCCAATATTTTATGTGTCGTTTTTTCTTTAGTTTTTTTTTTTTTTTTGTTACTACCTGAAGTCTTTTCTATGATATGGTGAAACTACAAAAAGGATATTGCTTACCATTCCTTGGAAAACTTAACTTTTATATGCTATTGCTAACCTCAAGCGGTCCAAGGTACAAGACGTGGTTGTACCTTGGTCCACGGAGTATTGTACCTTGGACCGAAAATATTATTAAAAGTTTTCCTATAGTTTAAAGGTGAAAACTTTAATTTATTTCAATAAAAAGTAAAAATGTTACCATTCTTTATTTATTTAACAAAAGCAGCAAAAAACAAACCATTACCTATCTTAAAGTATTTGTGTTTGATTAAAAAAAATTATTTCAAATAATAGTATTAAATAAAAAAAACTCTTTTACTAAAAAAACTTAACAAAGGACTTCAATATTATTTAAAAACTTACTTTAAGGGAACAACATAAAAGAAAAACAAATTTATCACTTCAATATTATTTAAAAATTTTCATTTGAACAAACCAAAGGTCCAAGGTACACGCGCTATGATAGGTCCAAGGTACACTTACACTACTTTAGCCAAACAAATTAGATTTTAACGTAGTATTCAAACCATATACGAACGACAATGTGTTCCTACAAAAGATTATTAATACACTTACCGAAATCGATTAGAGTAGCGGAAAAGATACAGAAAACTAAGCACTACATAACTTCAGAAAAGAGATAACTAAAAAACTTTTTTCACTGAAAACTATGTTTATTTTTTTTTTCTGCCGACTCGTGCAGCTGTGCCTTCAAAAAGAAACTGAAAAGACAAATGAACAGAAGATAAACATTTCACAGAAGGACCGGTTTATGCGTGCTTTGTATTTTTCTGGATATTGGCACTCGGACCAAGGTACAATCGGACCAAGGTACACAACCTTCCCCTACCCTTCACTTTTGGATAAAAAATCGCAATAGTTAGTCTATTGTCGCTGGCCCTCGCTAATTATTTACAATATTGTTTACTAATTTTGTACTGAATGGGCTTTTATTATTCCATGCCCCGATTATTTTTTGTCAAATGAACCAAATTTTCAATTTTCTCAAAAGCTATAAGCACACAAAACCATCTGATATTTTTAGCGTTCTATGAAAAATTGATTGGGGCAATAAATAATTAAAGCCAATTTAATACGTAATTTTGTACAATTCAGCTTAAAATCAATAAACAATTATTTTTTTTCGAAATTTTGAGTTTGAATATAAAACTATTCATAAAAATATCTTCATTTAAATATTATCCTAAAACAGAAGTGGTGTTTTTTCTGCAATTCAGAATGAGTTTTTATATGTAAACCAAAACAAATCTCCACTCGGTATTATTTTGTCAGTTAACCCAGAACTCATTATAGATTGTTAAAATTGAAAACCAGATGGCGCTGAAATCAGTTGAAGGTTGTGGAAAAATTTCGATTTTGTTTCGTGGTTACCAATGGCCAACTTGAGAATGTCGCTCAAAAAGTTGTCTAAGATTAAAAAGCATCTTATTGAAAAACATTTTATTACTTAAAAATGGAATTTTATTCTGAAAGAATAAGATAATAAGCATCCTCGCATAGGTCTCAAAAGTTTATTCATCCACGTTCTTCGTCTTCAACATCTGATCGTCAATTCATTGTAAATGCTGTTGGACTATGGAATTCCTCGCCGCGTTATATTAAAGAAATACAGAATGCAACAAGTATTAAAAAAGAACTCAAAAATCATTTTTCAGTAAATACTAAAATAAAAATTACTAGCATAAATTTATTCGGCATTAGGTTGTTTTACCAAGAACCCTAAAAAAGTCCTTAAGACCAAGAATTTTTTTTTTGTTAAATGTCCTTGGAAACCGTCCCAATGTTTCTGCCGCGGCTACATACCTGCCTTGCTAGACACAAAAAGCCGCAAACCCTTATTTTGGTAAGTGGCTCTGGTAACGATTTTGGAAGAAGGGCTTTTCGACGATAACTTCTACATTTCTGTTTCTCTTAAGAATTTGCCCGTAAGAAACCATGCAATAAATCATTATAAAGGTGGTTGCTAGGGCTACAAGCCCGCCCTAACTGACTTTTGGACAGGACGAGTTATGATCAAAATACCAATTTTGTTTGGTGCTTTGAGTAAGAATATTATTGATGGTGGCTTGTTGCCTTAGCAAACACCTTTATAACGCCGCATTGCATGATTCTTCACAAAGGAAATCTTAAGAGTTGATCAAAAAATTATAAAATTTTCAAAATAGTATTCAGAACTCCTTGCCAAAATAAGGCTTTTTGGTTTTTCGCTTCTCGCGCCTAATCTGTTTCCCTGGCAAACAATTTTAAAATAAAGTTTATCACGGTTCTTTAAACCCAGAAATGTAGAAGTTAAGGTTAAAACCTCTTTTTCAAAAAAGTTACTAGAACAATTTGGTTTTTTGCATTTTGACAGCATAAGCTTAAAAATCTTACCTTAGAAATGCAGTAAATAGGATATGGTATTTTGTGACTGATAAGATTGTATGACAGCGTACAGATTTCGGTCAGATATGATAAAAAATTGGCCCACTTGGCGTGCAATTCAATCAAATCTTTAGTACGTCAAGCCCCTTTATGTGCCTAATAATACCAAAACTACGGATATTTTATTATGAACATTTTTATAGATAATTTTACTTTTACTTTAATTAGGTACAGCAACGAAATTCGTAAAAAAGGTGACGACTGTTGTAAAACGGCGTAGAAGTTGGTGGTTGGCTCGTAAAACTTTTCCTTTTTTCCCTATGAAAATAGAGTGAGTTTGAAGTTAGTATTTTTCTGATCTGAAAGAGTGAATTGCTACTGAGATGCAGAAAAAACACCTATAGGTATAGCATTTTATTGTAAGTGCTGCGGTTGTTTTTCATGGGAAGTGATTTGTATAGCAAATTGAGTCCCCTTAAGGAATTCGCGAAATTTACTGAACTCATTCAAGACTACCCATTTTCTATGTTGTGGTTCTGCTGCATAACATTTACTCGAGCGAAGTAAGCGAATTTAGGCGAGTAAAATTTGCAATGGTTGCAGTTCAATTTTACTCTCCCGAACAAAGCGAATTCAAGATAATTTTTTTTGAGTTGAAGGGATTTGTAGTTTGTTGTGTACTGAATTTCGTGCATATTTAATCTTGATCAACGAATTGTGTAAATTGTGAAGTTCTCCATATTCCAGTATTTTTTCATAAATTGAATTAATTTCACAACGCTTTTTAGTATATTTGTACTTCAAAAAGCTATTTTCTAAATGACAAAAATTGTTCAGCACTTCATAACGCGACTACTAAGCAG
Organism: Portevinia maculata; assembly: GCA_949715645.1. Lineage (NCBI taxonomy): Eukaryota > Metazoa > Arthropoda > Insecta > Diptera > Syrphidae > Portevinia > Portevinia maculata. The sequence continues at coordinate 277,589,222 of OX454525.1, forward strand.
TACTTCCTGCAAATAAATATTTCTTTCCCACTTCAGACGAATACCCATACACTCCTTTTCACTTGATTACGAACAGATAGTTTTTATCCTTCGATAATCTGCGAAAAACGAAATGCAATATGAAAGAAGGCTATATTATGTTTATGTTGTAAAAAAAATGGGATTAGGTAGATAAATTCAATTCTTATAATGCTTTTAACAATAAGGTCAGTCCTTTTTATACCCTATTCTAAGGGTATATTAATTTTGACGCATAGTTTGTAACATACCTTAATATTGCCCGTAGACCCATAAAAGTTACTATATTTATGATCAGCATCGATGGTAATGTCGATCTAGCCATGTCCGTCCGTCCGTCCGTCCGTCCGTTTGTCGGCAAAAATTAGGCCTTTAAACTGGACCTAGAGAGCTGAAATTTTAACCATATACTCTCTAGGGTCCCGAAATAATCAAGTTTACGAATTTTTGTAATCCGCCCACAGACACGCCCACAAACTCAAAAAAACAAAATTTTGGAAAAAATCGAATTTTGAGCTAGAAAGCTGAAATTTTTTATATATGATCTATGACTCCTAAAACTGCTCGGGATAAAAAAATTTCAAAATCCGCCCACTGACACGCCCACAAATAAATAAAACAATTTTTTGGAAAATCCAAAGTTTGAGCTAGGGAGCTGAAACTTATAATATATACTCTCTATGGGCCCTTTATGCTCATGTGTAAATATTTTCAAAATCCGCCAACTGACACGCCCACAATTTTTTTTTTGAAAATTCAAAGTTTGAGCTAGGGAGCTGAAATTGATAATATATACTCTCTAGGGGCCCTTTATTCTCATGTGTTAATTTTTTTTAAATCCGCCTACTGACACGCCCACTATTAAATAAAACAATTTTATTGAAACACCCAAGTTTTTTTTTTTGATAAAATCCTTTAAATATTATATAACAAAATATGTAGAGCGTTCTTAACAATTCAACCACACTTAGACTTTTGTCACGCCCACTTATAAGGGGTAGGAATAAGAATAGGGTATCCCACAGTTCGCCCAAGCGGACTGTAGCCCGTCCCTATGTTTTCTTTTCACTTGATTACGAACATTAACTAAATTTATCTTCGTAGAAACAATAACTATGGCTAAAAAAAAATCATAAACGAAGGAGGAAATAGGTCAAATTCGAGCTTACAAGGAACAAGGAGAGGGTCAACTGTTGTTCATAGCTACCTTAACACATTGACTGCCATGGCTTTCATATGTGATAGCCAGTAGTTGTTCAAATATGATATCCATTCATGGTTTTATTTCGGATTGTAGGCATGCAAAAATGAAAGCCACTACAACAAATCCGGTATGATGTATTGCTTGGCACAGTACGATGAGATAGACTTTTCTGGTTTGAGGAAATTCCGAAAATATGATGGCAAAACTGAAAATAGTTATAACTTGAAAAAAAACATGATAGTGAAAGATAATTCAAATAAACTTTAATTTTTATGTAATAAAAAAATAAATAATTCATCACATTAGAGGAGCTTAGCTCAAAATAAAAATATAACTCATAAAAAAGTTAACTTTAATAGTCAGATATAAGTAGGTATAAAGTATATAAATTCAAGCTGATGGGTATTATATATCTGAAACGTAAAAAAGAAAACATATAAAAACAAATCAAATCAAAAAAACTGGCTGTCAAATTAGATAACCTAGTAAACATATTTGCATTAAAATTTTTTGAGGTGCCATGGCTTTCATATTTGATAGCTAGAACTTAATGCGTCCTGGATGTTCATGATGCATTGCGTAAAGATAATATGTGATTTACTGTTTTACTTGTGCAAAAATGTAAATAACGAAATATTTTGTGTTGATACCAAAAGAAAATTTTCCAAAGTTGATTTGGAACATCTTTAGTTTTTTCCCACTGCCCCACCCCTTGTGAACGTCCAGAGTGTAACTCGCGAGTGGTTTTCGCTTACATTCGCTTAATTCGCGAGAGTAAAATTCGCTTGCATTGGAACTGCGGCTTAAACTGGTGGAAATATACCCTGTCGACACAAATATAAAGAATGTCCAACAAGTGTGTTTGTGATGTTAGAGGTTTGTTTGAATATTCGTACTTTGAAGAGATTCTTAGTTCTAAGAAAAGAGAAAAATTGAATATGATGTAAACCACACCATCGCAAATGCGCAATATAATTACCGTTATGTGAGCAATAAACACTGTATGACGCGTACTAAAGCGACGTCTTATGAGACACTCGCCATTACAAAATTATTTGCAGTGCAAGTTTTGCAACTTTGCACATTGTCGGCTAAGTAGTTTGTACGAGTATGTATTCACAATGAGGTTGTTATTTAAAAAAATACTAAAAAACGGTCTTAGCTAACAGGGAGAAAATAGATTGGATATAAACTGAATTCTCCTGAGCATGGTTGTGATGTGACAGTCGATCGGTTTCTTACAAAACCATGCTGTTCAATACAAATCGTATTGCGACAGTGAAATTTCGAATTCTCACACACAATTTGCCCGAAAGAACTTTACCCTTTCATGGATATTGTACAATACATATATTGTACACAGAACATCATCATATTGAGTGACCACTCACAAATTGTTCATGTGCCTTGCGAAATACGCATTAGTTTTAGGATCCGACACTTTTTTTTCCTTCCGAAATAATATTTGTGCGAAAAATGGGATAATAATAATTCTTTTATGCTCATTATTCGAACAGTCGTCTATAGAATTCCGTGATTATCAGAAGGCAGGGAACAAGTTAACGTTTTCAAATGGTAATTATACTTATTTTTTCCTTTTTATAGATGAAAACTAAAGTTTAAAAATTCACTCTTACATACTAAAATAATACTTTTTGAAAATATTACTTAAAAAAAATTGTTTTGTTTTTTTGAAAATATATACAATATATTGTACAAATGCAGTCCAAGTCTAATGTACAATATATTGTGCATAATTAAAATATACAATATTATTGTACAATATACGTAAATATGAAGCGCTTCCGTATTCTTATGAAAAAAGAAATGACCAAGAAATACACTGAGTTACAGAAAACGCTGTCATACTTTTTGATGTGTTGTGGTTTCACAGAAACATTGGCTGTTATAAGAATTATACAAAAGAAGAAATAAAATGTTTAATAGGACTAAAAATTGCAATGGGATGCATTCAGCTACTCAAAATTTCAATCTTTTGGGATCCAATGTTGGGTGTTGCACTTTTCTGAAACTCAATGACGCTAAAAATATTCAAACAGCTCCGCCTAAATTTGCATTTTCTTTATAACTTGTCTAACTAATAGCCAAAGATTGCAAACATAAATTTATAAAAGTTCGCCCTTTAATGCCATTAGGAACCGATGCAGAAAGAGCCCGTCGAACAGGATGACCAAATAATAGCCCTTAAAGGAAGACTTTCCTGCAAGGTTTATCATAAAGGTAAGCCTTATCCGTGGGGAATCAAAAATTATGTGCCTTGGGGTAAGTCTGGATTTGCTTGCTCAATTCGTACGTTGAACCTATAACCAATAAAAGAAAGTGTGAATCCCGGCCAATAAAAGAGATAATTGAGGGCGACGTTTAACATCTATCACCTGACGGACTCAATGAACCTACCAGATGCAAAAAGATTGGGTTCCCGGGACGGACGTTCTTTATATCGTCGGTTGAAAAGCAAACTGACATAAGTCAAAATTTGACGACTTTGAGTTAACTATACAGAACGAATCGCAGACAAAAATACACATTTTCTATCAAAACGTCTTAAACTGACAGCATGAGGGAATAAGTGTCTTTTTAATTTAATAAAACTTCCCTGTTGTCTTCTCAGCTAAATGACTATTTTTCATTTGTAACACTTTGCTTCTAAAAAAAAAGGTGTGAGCCACGCTGCACTCATGGTATAGTTGATGTGTAAACATGTAGGCACAGTTGCGCGTTAGCTACCTAATTTGTTATCTAGCTAACGCCACAACTAAGTAACTAACGCAGTTAAATTAGCTGCGCTAAAAATGCAATTGATTTGGTGGTTACAACAAACTTCAAGCTAAACAACCTCAATTATTCAAAACAAATCTACTTCCACACAACTTCCCGGTGTTTCGTAAGGACATACATACATAATAATCTCTAAAATCGATCATAATTAAAACTGGAAAATGTATAACGAAATAAATAAAATAAAAAAAAAAAACAACGACACGCGGTTGTACTCAAACTGTTACTCATCTACGTACTAACCGCGCCAAACGTCGTTTACTTGCGGTGATCTGTCGAGCAGCGATTAACTCACGTGGTAATGAAAATTAACGGGAAAATCTGACGATGATGGTGACGCTAGATATTTCCAACTAGCCCCTACAGAGAAAAAAAATATTTACACATCAACGAGAGCAAAAATGGTTACACATTAAAAATTATGAAATCGTGATAAATACGTTTCTTGAAAAGTGACACCATTCGTTTTGTGTCATTTTACTCGTACTTTATTTTATTATTTTTGTAGTAAAACGTTTCAATTTGTGTTAAGTCATTTTACCTTGGAAGGAAACTGGTTGATAAACTTCGAAGTTCTTTTGATTACTTTAAGAAGTGTCATTTTACCAATAAGCTAAGTATTATTTTATAAAATATTATTATAATCGATTTTTTTTATCAAAGTTCCTATATTTTTTTATTATAACTTAATACTATTTAAAGTGGGTTTTTTCTACAAAATACGCAAAAAAATACTGACAAACAGTATTATTTTTGTTAAATAATCTTTATTTTTTTTAATTTTCCTAATTACTTACATTTATTAAACTTAATTTCTTTGTTTTAATAAATAAAATGTGTAGAGAATGAGAGGAGTAAGGGTGTAGTGAAGGTAACCAGCAGAGTTTGAGTCTAGCTGAAAACAAAACGCAACGACTTTTCAATTGTTAAAGGCACTTTCGCCGTTTATTTTAGAAAAACAATCGGTGGGTACTTGTACAAGACTTTGGAAAGAATTTCAGAGGCTGAGGTGTCCAGTCGTGCTGATTTTCATGGTCCAGAGTCTTGTGTTTTGTGATAGCCATTGGCTTTTCTTTTATACATTTTGTTAGAAGAGCTTTAGTAAAATTTAGCTTGAAGAGCTTTATAGATCTCTAGGTAGAAGAGCTTTAACATAAATTTAGCTATAAGAGCTTTATCGGAACTTAGCTAGAAGAGCTTTAACATAATTTTAGCTAGAAGAGCTTTATCGAAACTTAGCTAGAAGAGCTTTATCGAAACTTAGCTAGAAGAGCTTTAACAAACTTATCAATTGTGTAACTATAAATGGTATTGCCAGAAGGGCGCTAACTACCGAGAAAATTTAAATCAACAAAAATAATTTGTTGGGGTTGTTACAGTCTCCCCCTCTGGAACATCAATCGTCTCGATGAGGTGACAGGAGGTTTTTTTATGTAGACTTCTTGGGGCGACCTCTTCTTCGTAGCCGTCGGACAGGTTCGGCATCACTCTTTGATGTCGTGCACTTCGTGATTGCTGAAGCGTGATATGTCCCAACGGGTACTGTTGGGTCAGCTTTGTGTGCGATTTGGTATATGGAGAACCCAATTTTTGCAGTAACTACATATGGGCCGTCACTCCTTGGAACGAATTTCGACGTTGTGTTCTTTGCTGCTTGACTCAACACGTGCGTTGTTACCAATACCTCACCCCCTACTCCAACATTAGCTTGTGGTCTTCTTTTGCGGTCGACATAAGTTTTATTGTGGTGTTGGGTTTTTTCGGCGGTTTCTCTGGCAGTTTGGAGCGTCTTCGCTAGTTGAATTAAACTTGGTGTAATCTGCGGAATGAAGTTTTCGGATTCGGCTATTGCTCTCAAGTCGTGATTTACATGGTCAACGATTCTGCATTCTCGACCGAAGGTCAAGTAAGCTGGTGTGTAGCCCGCGCTTTGACATTTAGCGTTATTTATGGCTAAACTGATGGCGGGTAGGTGCTTCTCCCCCTGGACCAAAGCCGCCCCGATGGCGTAGCTGCTGGTGTCCGTCTTCAGATAGAAGGGTTTCTCTTCGCACACTTGCTGTAGCACTGGTGCTGTCACCAATGCCGTCTTTAATGTGTCCAATGCATTCTGCTCCTCAATGCTTGTGAATGGTGTTGGCTCTTATAGAGGATCGAACCCTTCATCCAGTCGCAAGGTCAGGTCAATTGACATCAACGCAATTTCGCTACAAAACTCATCGGTGTGCATTGGTTCATCTTCTCCTGTATTTCTGGGAATAACCCTTTTTGTTTGTCTTTCCTTGGCGGAGTTGTTTCATCACGCAACGCGTCCCGGATAATATTATGAATAGCACTAGGCGAATACTCATTGTTTTGGAAAACCCCCGGGCCTGCTGTTCTCCATGGTGCTGGCCCATAGCGTTCTTCTCCGTCATCCGGAGTCAAGCGGATCGGCGGGATTGGACTCAGTAATGCGTGAATCGGCACGTTTTCCATAAACTGAGCTGTGCTTGCTCTAGGTGTTTTCTGTAGTGGCGAAATTGGGTCTATAGCCTTAAACTATTGGTCATATTTTTTTATTTCCCGTGTCATGACCCGGGATGGAGTAACGATGGTCTCGGATGTGTCAAAGAAGTCGAACGTTTTCTTTGGTTGATCTTGAAAATACTATACTCTTTGTCCAAGATTCAGGATGACACCATTTTCCTCCAGAAAGTCAATACCTATCAACGTTCTGTTGTCTTTTGCTTTAGGTAGAGCAATAAATGTGATTGGTCTGAACCGGTTTCCAAATATAATGGTTGTATTGGCTAGGCACACTTCATTACGCTGGATACTACCGTCTGCAAGACTGATGTCAGCATCTATCTGCTTAAATTTTGTGCCATTGCGGAGCAGGTGCTCAAACAGGTGACGACCAGCAACGCTGGTTCTGGCTGCAGTGTCTAGATATGCTATCCCGCTTTCACCGTGAGACATTATCGGGATTGTAGGTAAGTCATTACCAATCGTGTTTTTTATTAGATTGAAAGAAACCTTTTGAGGTCCTTTTGGTAGAGCCTTGCAAGAAGGGCAATTGGATCTCAACACCCCAGGAGCTTTGCATTAATAGCAGTGAATGCCTTGGTTTGAGGGTGATCTCGCCTGCATTGCTATTTCTGCCTTATCTTTCGTCTTCTTACGGCATTCTGTTACCGTATGACCGATATAATTGCAATACCTGCAACGTTTTTTCTCTTCTGGTTGTTCGTGGTATTGCTGTTTCTCAGCCATACTGTGCTCAATTATTCTGGCTTTGTCAATCAAGTCCTGAAATGTAGAGATGTATTCACGGGGGACTCCATCCCTAATAGAGATGTGAAGCAAGCCGTAGACTAAGTCCAGCATCATCGGTTCACTAGGACGAGGGACCGGCAACTGTGCGAAAAGCCCTCTCTTTTTCCGAATGAATTTATCGGTTAGCTCCTTACTTTTTTGTTTGCTTTCAAAGATTTCCTGGTAAATCCTATAGGCAGGTTTGGATGGAGCGAATGCATTTCTAAGCAATGAAAGTACATCTGCCCATGTGTTTGCTTCGGTTTTGACACCTTGCCACCAACTTCGAGCATCATCTTCAAGAAGTAATGGGGAACCCTTAATTGCGTCAGCTTCTGGAATATGCTCAACGTCCTTGTAACAGGAAATCGTTGCAATGAATTCTTCCACCTTAACCGGGTCCCTTTCCCCTTTGAAGCGACTCGTACAGTTACTGAAACTGCCTACCCGTGTATTTGTTTTCATGACCACAGCGACCATACGCTGCAATTAATCTTCCGTGAAAGCCATTGGTACTGGCTGCTTGTTTTCTGCTAAACAATAACTTTTACGATGAATGTTGGTGGCCTGTTTTCCGCTTTAACTAAAACTCTGGCCGCAAGGTGGGCGCAAATGTAGAGAATGAGAGGAGTGAGGGTGTAGTGAAGGTAACAAGCAGAGTTTGAGTCTAGCTGAAAACAAAACGCAACGACTTTTCAATTGTTAAAGACACTTTCGCCGTTTATTTTAGAAAAAAAAACAATCGGTGGGTACTTGTACAGAACTTTGGAAAGAATTTCAGAGGCTGAAGTGTCCAGTCGTGCTGATTTTCATGGTCCAGAGTCTTGTGTTTTGTGATAGCCATTGGCTTTTCTTTTATACATTTTGTTAGAAGAGCTTTAGTGAAATTTAGCTTGAAGAGCTTTATAGATCTCTAGCTAGAAGAGCTTTAACATAAATTTAGCTATAAGAGCTTTATCGGAACTTAGCTAGAAGAGTTTTAACATAATTTTAGCTAGAAGAGCTTTATCGAAACTTAGCTAGAAGAGCTTTAACAAACTTATCAATTGTGTGACTATAAATGGTATTGCCAGAAGGGCACTAACTACCGAGAAAATTTAAATCAACAAAAATAATTTTTTGGGGTTGTTACGAGTACAAATGTTATATTGTTTGTAAAACACTTAATAGTAAAATTTAACTTATTTTAAGTTATTAATAAAACAATTTATTTTTTGACAATAAATATTGCTGGTTTTATTTCAAAATCAAACGACACTTTGTCACACTTTTTTTTAAATGAGTAGCTATTTTGATGCAAAATATTGACATGTCAAAAAAATTGGTTTGGAAAACGTTTTTTTGTAGTAACTTTAATATACCACTTGAAATAAGAAAAAAAATATTACTTTTTTACTTTACAACTTTTTGGTGTTCATTTAAATTCAAACCTAAAATGATTTTTTTAAGTTATGAAAAACTTCAAATGGCTTTTCTGAAAATGTATGAATTTTGACATAATGTCAGTTTGCTTTTCAGGCGCGATATGTGTTGAATGTAACGTTCATTTATGCACCTCACGTGAAAACAACTTTTTCCAGAATTTTCATAAGTGTAATGCAATATTTTCAATTTCATGTTGAATTCCAAGAATTCCAATTTTATTTTTAGTGTTGAAATCGTTTAGCTTTCATAGTTTACTTGTTTGTTTCTGATGTATTTTTGTATTTGCCTCTATTTATATTTATTTATTTAAATATTTTAATCTTTAAAGCGCCTTTTAAGATATTTATGATTTTTTTTTTTTTTTTTGAAAAAAAGAAATATGGAAAAACAAACCAGACTAAACTCAGGGTTAAAACAAATTTAAGTTTTAAACTAAGAAATAAAGGAGAACATTTAATTTTAGTTATACACAAATTAAATATATTTTCTTAGTTTTTAGTCCTTTCTAGTAGGTCCAATGTATGTACAATAAGTTGTACAAATTTGACGGGGCCCTACAGCCTTACCTAATTACATTTTCCACAATTTTATTTCAAAATGCCATTATCAACCAAATAAACAAATTTAAAATAAAAAAAGAATTTCAGTACCAAAACGCAAAATTTGTCCACAAAGGGTAATAATAGGTACATATTAACATAACATTAAAAAGTTGACATTTGCTTTTGCTACAATAAATAATAAAATTCAACATTACCTGGCGTTGTTACAGTTACTGTTAACATTTTTTTTAATTAATCCGCATCAAGAAATATAGGCACATAACTCTAAATCATCCCAATCTTAACTACTCTTGACAGCGTATTCTTCATAAGGAACAATTTGAAGGACTAATTTCAGCATGATTCCATGTTTACATTGACAACATCTTTGGTACTTGTTAGCACTTTATCCAAATTGAACTAAATATCATTGTTTGTTCATTTTAACGAAAGCAGCAGGAAAATAATCTTCAGCACCAACCTCCACTCATATTCACTATCAAAATAACCGTCTTAACGTATGAATGTCTCTAGAAAACTTTCATAATTTTAAGCAAGGACGACTTTTCAATTAATACTAAACACACATTAGACACGCACTCATCTCTGTTACGATGTGTATCTTCAAACACAAATTCATAATATTCTAATGCAATTGTATGAAATACTTTCTTGGCACAGATTCCAAGGCTCGTCAAGTCAAATGAAAAATTTCTTCCGAAATTTACGCGTCGCGTAAATACCTGCCTCTTTCCTATTGAAGTAGCATGTGAAACAAGGAGAACAGTTGAGATCATCAACAATTAGTACAAAATCTTTGTCGCCGACAGTTTCTTTAATGTACAATAATTTGATTAAGACAAACTCATCCAAATGATTGCAATGGAAGAACTCTGGGTGTTGGATTTTGGGCATGATGGTTAGCCTTGGAATCAAAGGGGTCCAAATGGAGAATATAAGTATTTATTAAAAATTAAAAGAGAAAATGACATATTTTTATTGATTCCTATTGTCCACCTGCAAAACCATCTCATTAACCTAAACTATCGCTAATAAATTCAATCATGAGTCCTTTTTTTTGAAAGACCATTACAATCCCGCTTTTCCTGTATGCTATAGCTAAACAAAGGCGCTTGTCATATACGCACTACCCAATTAAATTCAACTTGACCATATAACAGATGCCGTCTGCAGCTAAAACCATGCCCTGATAATAAATATGAATTTGGTGATTAATGAAAATGCCACAAGTAAATACAAGCGCAGCAGGAATAAAATAATTCTATGCGGAATCGTCATCATCATTTATACTAAGCATTCTGTTGTGAGCCTAGTTCCAGCTAATTAAAGAAAACTATTTGCTCCGAAATTTGTGTCTCCCAAATCCCAATGAGCTCCAAAGCTTCTATTAAGTAAATTTAAGAATATTTCATATAATTTTGGAAGCTCTGGTTCAAATAGCTTCGCTTGGATTGTTCAAAGGCGGGCATCTGCGGTTTCGCAAATGAATGTGAGGGTAGAGTTGGAGTTTCGTAGGCTTCTTGTTTATTGTTTGAACAAAAATGAGCCCACTGTTATCGGAGGCTTAACTAATAGCTTATTTTGCTCGTCCTCAATGACGCTGTCTTCCTTTAATTTGTTCGACGAAAGAGTGATGCTCCTGCTTAGGAACTTTTGAGCGTACCTACTTTTATGGGTTCATTAATTTTAGTGTAATTAGGATAATTAAATTATCTTTGTTATATGCTAATAATGTATTTGTGTGAACAAAAGCGAGGGAGAGAGAAAATAGTAATGAAAAAGGGTACACTCGGATGAAAATATGCTTATGCAAGTTGACGACGTTACTGAAAAAGTAATTGAAATTTAAATAATAATTACATATAGGTACGGCAAACCTTCCTGCCAAAATCAGGGTAGGTAGTATTCAAGCAAGAGGTACTTTAAAGGGTCGTAATAATTATGAAGTGAATGACGGTTTTCGGCAAGGACCCACCTTCAGTGTCGTGAAAGATTAAATGAAAGGTCGAATGTCAACTTTGTGTTTACGAGGAGTCAATGGCCCAATCGCTTATTCTCCTAATTTATTATTAAATCCAACGTCATAAGGGTAGGTCTAGGTATATTTTGTTATCGGCTCGGTTATCGTTGGATTGACATTTCTACGTTCGGCTGGAAGTTAATAATAGTTATATTGATTTCGCTTAATTGCGAAACCTTTCGCCTAATCATTGTGTCGCAAAAAAGACGGCTCTCCCAATAATGCAATGTGAGTAAACTGCAAGGCAGAACTGGTCCCGACTACCAGGCGTTCCGACGTATTACGTAAACAGTTTTGAAATGCAAATATGGTTGCCTGGACTGTGGAAAATCATTATAAATTTATTTATGATGGCCGTCTTATGATTTGAAAAATTACTGTCTACATGGTTTCTCCATAAAAAAAGACAACTGTGCCGGAATTTGACGATGAATAACTATGGTTATTTCAGCTAAGAAGGCCTGTAGAAAGAAAAGTGACCTGGGGTGGAATCGGCTAAGGTGATAGTTGATTGTTGACAATCAAAATCATACCTTTACGTTCACGTAAGGTGATTATCGAATTGACAATCACCTTTTTGCCATCAATTTCATGTGACAGCTATTTAGGTGTCGCTTTCATACATTTTTGTTATTTTCATAGGTATGCACCTCGGCTTCAACTCCAAATAAATTAAATAATTTAGTGAAAAAAGAATATTATATTAAAAATTCAAATAAAAAAAGTGAAATTGGAAAATTCGTGAAGTGCAATGTTTACTTCATTAGAACTTTTCTTCACAAATAAAGAAAATAATTACAAAAATGTCCAACTATTAAGAAGAAACCTGAGAAATAAAGCAAATATCTTGGAACTTCCAAACCCGATGTAAGAATTCATATAATTATAAATATTTATTGTTGATTGCTATCATTTATTATTGTGTATTTTAGATTTTTGAAAAACTTTCGCTTATCAAAAGAAGCGTTTGTGTTTGTTTTGGGACTGCTTGATTTACCAACTGGAATAAGGTCAATGCATATTCCACCCATCCTTCAATTGGCTACAACTTTAAATCTTCCTGGGGGTGGTGGCTATTAAAGACAAGTTGGGGCTGACTGGGCTGCATTAATGGGTCAAAGTACGGTGGCTGAAATTACTGCTTCAGTCATTAAAAAAATGGAGTCAATACTTTGTCCATTGATGATAAAGTTTATGCCGAAGGATTCAACAAAATCATATTTTTTTGAAAAATATAAAATTCCTGGAGGTTTATTTCTATGCTATATAATACATATATTAATCCTTAAATGGCTCTTTACATTTTACAGTTATAGGGTGCTCTTCCTTTTTCAAAGCATTATGCGAATCCGTTTGCTTAGTTTTGGCCTCACACAACTCTCTTAAGCAATTGCGAATCTCCAGTAAGGTGTTGTTGGCTTTATTGGAGTTCTCAATTTTACCAAAGAATACTTTCTAGAGTTCTATTTGCTATTGCAGAATATCTTGCTTTTCATTCATGGTTATTTGTTGTCCTCGTCTCTTTGGTTGTCCTCGTCTCTTTGGTGTTGAACGGATGGGTGTATTTGTGCAGTCTCCTAAGATATTCTGCTCCGGCGTTCCATTGAGGTCCTCAAGGAGCTGTTGAATACCATCGTCAACGTCATAGGCGTTTTCATTGGTTACTGTTTCTGAAGAAATTAAAATGGAATATGTATTAATATGTTTTTACAAATATTAAGATACGAGTATTTATTACCTTCTGCAATATTGCCAAAACTTAATACGTCCTTAATTCCGCTTACAGATGCTTCCATACCACAGGCAGCGACTATTGCCTCATCTGTGTCATCTAAAGGTTTTAAATTAAATGGACCGCCACCGGTTTTTTTGAGGGAATTTTTACTGTGCGTTAGTTTTTTTTGCGCTATATTTGCGAAGTGTCCAAATCTATATTAGGGTTTTATAAATTTATAATCTTAACAATTGGTGACTCAACAACAGTTTTTGTTGGCAGTCCATTTGTGTTCAATGTCCTTGCAAGCGCTTGCCATTGCTGTATCTGGGCTGTCCGGGCAGTTCTTGAAAGAACATTACATGATTTGGCCAAATCCGGATTTTGTTGCATAAATGATGAAAGAATTTTTATTTGCGCTTTATTTGCTTAAGACATTAAAAACCAAATTCTAAATTCACTTACATTTTTCACAACAAAAACACCGAATATAATTTTACCTATCAGCTGCTAGAAATGACAGCGTCGGCAAGGAAGTCACGTTTAAAACTCTAAGTGCTGCCAACAATCAATAATCAATCAAAGAAGTGTTGATAATAAAAAACGACAATCAAAAAAGCGACAATGAACTATCACCTTAGCCGATTCCAGCACTGCAAAGGGTGAATGAATTTGGATAGAAATTGCAAGTTGAAATTTACTCAATTCAATGATGAGCGTCGGCCCTTTTTATAAAAATAACAATATAGCTCACAGCATTTTTGTTAAAATCCCTCAAAAAGTGGGCGCGGTAAAAATACTTTTTATGGACGAGTTGTTAAGAAATCTAATTAATCTAAATGATCATGTGATTGACTTGCATGTTAGTAAAATTAAGCTAAAAAATATTTTGCCTAATAATGCTTTAATGTCTTAAATTGTTTGCATTATTTTGTGTCTGGGTTAGTATTTTATAGGTACATAATTGTTGTATTTTTAATTGTTTTGTCTTTACTAACACCTGCACTAAATGATGAGCCTGTGAGAGCACTTTTAGTGCCGGCAATTTCTGCTCGTGATAGTTGCTTGACACAGAGCTGATAAAAAGGAAAGCCTTTTATTTATTTTTATTTATTTATTTGGTATTTCTTTCACAAAATACCAACAGCCTTTACTAGCCATTTTATAAAGAAGTTAAACAATAGAAATTTTAGATTTTATAAAAAAACAAAAATTTAAATAATCAAGTATCTTTACTCGTCTTATCTTTATTGATGATATATACAAAAAAAAAAAGATAAAAATATGTAAATATTACATGTACGGTATATTTAAGATGTTTCGGCACAAAGTCTAAATAAAACTCTATCAACATGTTTCGTGCCACAAAGCCTTTTAAGGTCTTTTAAGGATCAAGCGAATTCCACTTTCTGATAGCAGTCACAAAGAATTGGCTATCAGAGTTAGAGTACATATATGAATCTCGGTTGAATTCATACCAAAGAACTTCTTTTCATATAGATATAATGGTTCCTTGTTGACTAAATTGATGTTTAGTGTTCTAAGTTGCTGATGTTGAAAATGAATGAATAAACTACAGCTGACATATTTTTTGCATAAACCGATATATGTCCAAACTGCCTGAGATTGTTAACATAATAGAACTACACTATTTCTTCGAGAGGCGGCGCTATGACCACAGAAAATTTCGTACGCATAGGTAAGGATCGGTGTTAAATTTGTTTTTGCTAGCCTTAGCCCTATTAGTTTTATTTTTTTTTACATTGAGATATTGTGTAAGCAGCCATATATCTTACCAACTGTCAACTGAATGTGATAGTCACAATATAGCGTGTTATTAAAGTATCCAAGTTTTTCGCTTTATCGGTATAATCAATAACGGCTGCCCAAATTTATTGGAGGCAAATAGCTTGTATCAGGTTATTAATCGCACAGTGTGAACCTCTCAAGCCGTCCTGCAATACACTAATCGGCACGCACCAGTGTGTTTGAGGCTTTTACGGCGGTTGAAGAACAGGCGAAATTGATTTGTCTTGAAGTTAATGAGGAGAAGGCCAAGTGTATGATATCAACAAACAAACATACAAACATATGTACCCACCGCCTATGACAAAAAGTCACTGTTGATACTTAGAAGTAAACATCAAATCCACGAATGACACTTTTGTGGAGATGCGACGGAGAATTACCTTGGGAAACCGCTGCAACTTCAGTTTAGCGAAACTATAAGGTTCAAAACTCCTCACTCGACGGACAAAATGCATTCTCTATCGAACCTTAATCCTGCCAGTCCTGCTTTATAGTGCTAACCTCTCGACGATGAGTAGAGAAAAAGGTACAACCGCGAACTCAATGAGGTTTAACAGGATGTGGATGTAGTCCAAAAAGCAAAATCAAGTTGACTACATTGGCAGGGCCACATTGAGGGAATGGACAATAATGCTTCAGCCAAAAGGATATTTGAATCATAGCCCCCAGGTTCAAGGAGGCCAGGAAGACCGAACCTAAGTTCTAAAGACCAAGCTATCGCGGATACCAGAGCGCTTGTTCTGGAACTGGAAGCAGCGTGCGCGCAGAGTATAGAAGGCTGCAGTGTCTCAGACAGAGACTCTTCACGGGTCGGGAGCCCGTTAGCTAAGTAACTAAGTAATTTTATGTTTATAAATCACCTACCACTTGGCTTTTTTCGGATTAAGATTATCATATTCTTTAAGTCGCTGTTTACTCTGCAGGCACCGACTTCGGTCGTTCGCAATTCGCAGCTAAGATAGATTTGATAATCACCACAACAGGTAAATGTTTTTTTCAGCCAGTACCTACTTACTTTGATTTTGAATAAAACACATGAAATTTCATTAAAAATCCATTTATTTGGGTTCAATCGAGTGAATACATTTGGCAATAAGTTTTTTTAACACAACTTCGGGCATATTCCCGCATTGGCTGCTTCTATTGAATTTCATCCGAGGGACAAAGCTTTCGAGCACTTTTTCCAGCATTTGTGGCCGCATGTTCTCAATAACACGAATAATTTTGCGTCGATTGTTGTTGTTTGTGGACTAACAACTTTACGCATCCGCAAATAAAGTAATCAAGAAGCGTCAAATCACAATATCTTGGTTCTCAATTCACAGGTCCATTACGCAAAAAAATGCGTTCATCAAATGTTTTCTGAGAGTTTGCATTCTGATAATTGGTTTGACAGTTATAACTTACTGAAGTTAGTACTGGGTCAAAAAAACAGCCCTATAGCCTTTATATTCCAGTTGGTTGATTTGCTACGTGGAACGAGGTCAACATATAATAATTATACATCATTTAATTGACTCCAACTTCGCATCTTTATAGTGGTTCGAGAATTTTATTTATTGATTGATTGATGGTAATATAAAATGTCCGTCCATCAGTCTATCACCTTTTTTGAGTACCTATTTATAACTCGAGCTAGAAAGCGGAAATTAGGAACACATGCCCAAGACACGCCTTCAATTTATTAAAACCGTTTTATCGAACAAAATTGATGGAAATGAAAATCGTATTCGCTTATTCGCCTGTAGAAAGGGTTTGCCACACCCACTTATGAGGAAAATGTCTTTATTTGATAGGTTCTTAAAAAAACGTAAATAAATATAAAAAGATAGATAGAGATAGATATAATTTTTATTTCTTATAACATTCATTGTAAATTCACAATATTCATTAATTACATTAAGTAGGAGTAAAAGAAATACTTGTGACATTCAGTATTTTTGTATACAAGTATTAAAAATAGTGTTGAATGCCACTTCAATGGGCTTAAATAATTCAAATATAGATTTTTGGGTGGGGTGACCCTATAAGACAATTTGCACCATATTTAACAAAAATTATTAGAACAGCAAATTCGACTGAATTCATTAAATCATATCAAAAATACTGCAAAGAAAATAAATTACTTTTAAGGATTTGATTACTTAAGACAAAAGAAAATATCAAAACTGAAATTAGACCAGAATATCAGAAAGTATAGATTCCAAATTATTATACCTAAGTCAAATTTAGAAGCCAGTGTTTTACATGTTTTAAATGCATTCCAGGCATTGTTATTGTTTTGATGGAGTAAGGAAGCTTATTAAATATACGACAAGATAAAACTGAATAAAAATTACGAAATGCAGTAGTGCGGAAGTTTGGTACAGATGCCATATTCGAAAAGTTTCCACGTAAATTATAATTTGAGATTAAACGATAATTGCGGTTTTCAGACTTCATAAAGAAAGTCTTCAAGACTTTAAAGCAGTACAAGTGTCGGACTGGGAGAATTTTGAGGTCATAGAACAATGGAAAACTAGGATGTCTGCTAGGTTTACTGGCATATTTTCCGTAAAATATATTTCTGCAGAATTAGTAGTGGCTGAATTTTATTCAAATAAACACCTCCACAACAGACAATTCCATATTGCAGTTTGGAATGGAAAATTGCATAATAAATCGTTTTTAGGAGCATTGTTGAGCAGATATTTCGCAAATAAAAAAAATGTCTAAGTGTGCAGCGAAAGTACTTCCGCAGAATTTCTGCGTGAATTGAAAAGGTCATTCTAGAATCAATTGTAAGCCCTAAGTATTTAAATTCATTCACTGTCTCAATTAAAAAACACTTATCAGTGCAGCTTGAATTATCACAAAAAGTTGTAGAAGGCGTACACTTGCAATTAGAAAGCTTGTATTTTTGGCACTCAGGTGCGTGATAAAATACATTCGCTTCCAGATTATAGAGGGATGACAGATTCCCGCAAATATGCAGCGATTGAAAATATCTGACAAGACATCAACAACGAAGCAAGCAATTCTTTGTAAAAACAGATTAGAAATCCCATCAGCTCCACACGAGTTAGAATTATTTAAAGTACCAATAACTTTCAATAATTAGATAGAAGTAATGGACTTATAGACAAAACTGTTAATTTGTAAATGTTCATCCGAGCTACAAAGGGACGAACATGAGGTACAAGGTAAATAGCAATTAAATGCGTCAGCAATGACAGGTTTGTCGGAAACGTCTACATTATCAACACGAATAATAGCCGGTTTCTTAGAAAAAGAAGAACTATTCAGCAAGCTGTTTACCAATTGCCATTCATTTTTTAAGTTTCCCTTAGCGGAATTAAATTGAGTACGGTAATAGGTATCTCGACAGATTGGGATCTCCTTTTTTAGTTCATCGCACAATTTTTTTATATTTTCTTTTGAGGCTCAAATTACGAGGGTACTTTTTGCACTTAACACTTAGTTTGTTTTTACCTCTTACTTTATTAAACAGAGATCCATGGTTTAAGACTTTTTGTACACTTTTTTGAAGACAATACTGAAGAACAGTTAAAAATGTGTTTCTTGAGGCAATCAATAAAGATGGTAAAGGCATTAGAAGCATCTCTGCATGAATAAACATCTTCCCAAAATTCATAAATAAAATAGTTTTTTTAGTTTTTTGAAGTTAATTTGTATCACCCTGTCAGCCATTTTCGGAGTTTTTCTACGTTTGCTAACGATGTTTACTAAACGCCCTGTCATACAGTGATAAGTGATCATTAAGTCCCGAACAAACTTCTCACAACTATCTATCAAAACATCTTTAAAGCGTCTATATACGGCGTCCAGGCCATTCGATGCTTGAAAAAAAACAAATAACTAGAAACAGTTTCACTATGTTCTAAACTGTTGAGATAAAAATCACCAACAATAACAAGATTTTTTGATTTCTCCTTTGCTAAAAGACCTGAAAATTCTTCTATGTATGTCAAGATGTTATACATATGCAGTCTATATACACATAAAAAAAACATAAGCCTCATGATTAATTTCAATGGAAACTTTTAAAATATCAACGCTCAAAAAGGCAACAGAAACAACTTCGAGAACCTTGTATTCTTCTTTTACGAAACAACCAACACCTCCTGCAGCGTAACTTTCATTTGTTTTGGCTATAAAATTGAACCCTGGCAAAGAGTAATCATTTTTTTCAAAATCATAAATCCAGATTTCAGTCACGAAAACAGTGTCTGGAATGCACATAAAAGAGTCAAGATGATTTACAAGAGCTGAAAAGTTTTCTCTTAAGCTTCTAACATTCTGGTGTACAATCAAGAGTTTACCATCACAGTAGGAACTATTTTTAAACAAATTATCACAGTTGGTACTACTAAGATCTTGGGTGAAAAAGTCATCGACAAAATCATTTACATCATTCATTTACGAGAATGGAAAAAGATAAACTTGCACTAAATGAGTGCAAGATCATTAAAAGATCTAATTAAGATTACTTTGCCACCCTCAACCTTTCTCACAAGAAGTTTGTTATCTTTGTACCATACATATTTAACATCGTTTTGCATTTTTGCTTGTTTTGCCTTAAAGAATAGAGCCTGCGTGTACTTTGTAAGAGAATCGTTTATATATATACCGGTTCCCTTGCTACTGCTGCTGTTGTTGCTGCTGCTATTGTCGCCCACACCTTCGAGAACAGTTACATCCGTATTAAGATTTCTTTTATTCGTCCTCTTTGCGTTCATTATTCGTTGCTTTGTAGAAAGAGAGGAGAATTTCATGCAGATGATCGATTTTGATTTTGGAGACGTGGAGAGCACACCGTTTTTATTTATTTTAGTTTGCACTTTCTATATGTAGCAATTTTCGATTTCGCTATCGGTAACATCGATGGACAAAGCTTTGTTGAAAATTTGCTTTGCCTTGCTGATTGCATTTTGATCATTGACGTTAGACACTCTAACAATTTCTATGCAGGTACCTAATAGGTGCTGTAGCTGCCAATTTAACTTACTCTCCAGATTATCAACCTTGGATTTCAGTAGAGCATTTTCTGTAATAAATTTCATTTCATATATAAAGGACCAAAACATGAAGACAATATCCTTTACAAAACCTTGCCCAAATATGGCTTTTTATAACGCCCGCTTTTGGGGCGTTTTGAATTATTCTAAAATGTTTGGTAGTTTTCTTCCTAAACAGAAAAAAAATCCAAAATTAATAACGACTCCTAACACAGTGCCACACCCACTTTGGAGGATACGAACATGGTTAGATTTTTCAACAGATAATCCAAGTTGGCTGTAGCCATTCTATATATTCTTAAATAAACATACCCTTGGTGGCGGTTTCCACGGTAATTCTTTTCATTTGTACACGATCGGTTATCTCCAGTCGTGTAAACCCACGGATTTGCATGCACACTTGCGGTACAGTTTTAACACGTAAAATGTGTCGCTAGGCTCACCTGGATTTTGAAATTGCCTAGATGTGATTTCTTTCCTGAGTCGCCTTTTATGATAAGCGCTGTTTGGAGGGCGCTGCAGTGATATTCGTAGCCTGTCCCTCCACGGAAAATGCAGTCGTAACTATGCATTAAATGAGTAAGGCCAGCCTGAATATCGAATTGACGAACTTCTTACAAATTCTTCGGAAATAGCTAGCTAATTTTTCTCTCAAGGAGGATTCCCTTGTGTACCTGGATGCGTTGACGGTACCATGACCAACATCGATGCACCCAACGAAAATGAAGAGCATTCAATAAATGCAATAATGGTTGGTGGCCCAGGCCGATCTCTCTGTGTTGTTAACATAAACTGGCCAGCCATAAGGCCAGACCCGAACGCGGACGGGATGATTTCTGCCGGCAGAACAAATTGTATAAATAACTAGCTGCACCTGCCCGGCTTTGCCCGTGCCCGAGAATTCTATTGGCCAATATGTTCGAGTAGACTTCCTTATAATTGTCTATGCGTGTATCCGGCGTATGTTGCTGCGCCTAAAAAAAGAAGACCGATTTTGACCAAAGTTCACAGAAACACTCTCAGGCCAATACCGAAGATTGCCTGATTTGAGCTCAACCGGTGAAAGGGACTGCACGTTTTTCTCCGCATGGCTTAGGCCGGTCACACAACTTCGTTGTTCCGTTTAGGGTAGGTGCTTGTTGTCTGGCAGGCGCCAATGTCACCTTACTTCTGCGAATCAAACAACAAAGCGAAAATAAAAAACTTCGACTGAATCACTTTTCATTCACTTCCACACCGATTGTTATCAATGTTGGAAAAGCAACATTCCGATGTCCGATTCACAAAAAAATGCAAAAAATTTCAATAAGAGTTATTTGAATAAAATATTGAACACACGATATCTCAAGAATTAAAGTGCGCACAAATTCCACAATAAGCTTGAAACGTTCGTGTGGTCTCAATCTTTCATATGCTTGTTCGGATAACAAAATAAGTGACGTCTGTACGGTCTCTGTATCTGCGTCGTAATTTACACGCATACGCACATATGCATGTGTACTCACTCAAATGCCCATATCTCACACACCGATGCAGATATAGCCAAACATAACAACCTTCGTGCAGACGTCGCCTTTCATGGAAAAAAATTTCATTGGAATCGGTTAACGCGTTTGGCCAAACACCGGCAACAAACACAAATATGGATTGATTTTTATATATAGAAAATATTACACAAAAAAACTTTTTATTATTTCACTTAAATTTGTTTTTTTTCAAAGCACATGATACCTACATATGAAACACACAGTGTGTAAATACATTGTCAATTTTTTCTTTCTTTTTTAAGAAACACATAATTTACACACCGATGCAGATACAGACATCGCACATACATAACATCCTTCGTATAGACGTCACCTTTCTTAAAAAAAAAAAATCATTGGAATCGGTTAACGCGTTTGGCCAAACACCGGCAACAAACGCAAATATGGATTGATTTTTATATACATATATATATAAATAGATATAGATATATTCTCATACTCGTATCAATTTTAATTCACAAAAACTCACAAAATCGCAATGAAGAAATCCGAATCCGACAGTGCCACCAAACATGAAACCAAATTGGCTTCTCCATTGATCGATAATAGATGGCGTTACGTTGCGTGTCTATCTGACAGTTCAATTGTGATACGATATGTTACATTCAAATGTGATTCTTTATTTGGTTGTTGCCAAAATAAATAAATACAAAATGAAAAAAAAAAAAAAAAAAATTTTAAAAAATCGAAAAAAAACCTGTCGTAACAAAATAAGCCATTTTGAAATTTAGATTTTTTTTTTCTTCTAAAACCCTTGCTGAGCCTTTCCAACAAAGTATAAATCATCAAAATCGGTTCGGCCAATCTCGAGTTATGCGGTTACATCGCTTCGGGCACTTTCTTTTATATATATAGATGAAACCCTTTTCATTGTTTTTTTAGACCTAATAAAGCGATAGGTGTAGAACGTATTAGTTTTCAACTGTATTCAAGTTCCCAAACTCGGTAGATTTACTTCCATTTTTTACCGCAGCCCTCAGTCCCCTCGCCTCCAAAACCGGTTTTATGCCCGTAGAAATAGTCTCGTGCGCGATGGCCCTTTTTGCGTTTTTTTTTTATTGATAAAAGTTTGTAAAACTTTAAGAACTTCAATTTCTCAAGTCAGTCGGGGAAATAAGTGTTCATTAAAAGTATTAGCGAATCCTCTTCGTATTCAGCCTATACTCTATTCCGACTTATTAGGGCACTAGGTGTAGAGAATGTTTTTAAAAAGAACTGCGCAGTGTGGCCGATTGAGATGTATTTGTTATTTGCCGTTTAATGTGGTATTGAGAGCAAAGTAAGAACATTGTGAAGCTTATCCAGTCCTTGCTGTGTGATCGGTATTAAGCAGGCATTTATGTAAATAGTTAAGCAGAAAGGATGGAGTCATGTTTTTTTCGTAGTAGTCCTACGACGTTTGCGAAAGACCGATTACCGTATGTGAGAGCGATTTTTCAAATTCAACTCAAGATATCGGTGATCTGAGAATGTGTGGGTGCTAGATACAACCCAATTTGAAATACAGAGTAAAGTTGGTAGATTAAAATGACTACGAGGATAGTACCAATATCAAAATCGAAAATGGACTCATCTCGACTGTTGGTGTCAATACTTCCCCATAGTTTCTGATGCGCGTTTGTGTCACAACCTAGCACAAGATGTAGGCTCTTGTCATAACTGCTCCTGCATGATACATCGCGTATCCAGACGCACCAATCCCATGACGATGCCACTTGATATCCAGCGTTTCTGGATGAAGGCAATATCGAAGCCTCTTTCTTTGAGGCGGAGCAAGTCAGCGGATGGTAGCTTGCAGTAATGGAGATTAATCTGCATCAGTTTCAGCATCATTTCTTTTTTTTATTGAGGCATTTATAAATCAGTACATTTTTCTTCTTTTAAAACTAGAATTTACAATTTGGTCGACTTAAAGATATGCCTGACTTAATCAACTATGTCTAAATAAATGTTTACAACATTTGAATCATTGAAATCATTGTGAAATTAATCAAATTAATATTATAGTGTACACTTGCTCCCGGCGTACAATCTCAACTTTGCTTTTAAAACTTTTTAACTGATGACTAGAACTTAAAATTAAAAACATAAAACTAAAATAAAACTAGAAAGGATAACCTTATCTATTTACAATGCATGAACTTATATAAATCATAAATACACAACGGAACAGAGATGGTCCTACTTGTATCTGGTTTTGTATGTGATATGGATGATAAGGGTGAATAATTAGAGAAATATAGAAAAAAAAAGAAAAAAAAACAGAATGAATAACATAATATACTTACAGGCGCTGGACTGCCCAAGAAAATCAAAATAAAAACTGGATGAAGTGAAAACTTGTGGCTTCAATGGCGCAGTGCATGAGTGCTTGCCTGAGAAGACGCTGGTCTAGGTTCGAGTCCCAGTGGAAGTAAATGGATTTTCGGAATAAAAGGAAAAAACACAGACCAAGTACAACAGTACCATAGGAAAAAGGAGTCTGATGATCGGTGGTGGCGAACCGTTAAACAGCGCTGTAACTCCAGCCTTCCACTTCACGTGGTAGCGATTGTAAGAAATATGGTTGTTCATTCAAAAACAACACAATTGTATCTGGTGTCAATAGAGGTAGAGTTTGTTCATGCAGCATATTAAATGGTGATAAATAATAGTTATCATTTAAACTCAGATTATTATGAGAATCAGGTAAAGATCTGACTAGTGCATTGGGGTGTAAACTGATTCGTTTCACTTTTTTAAGAGGAGTTCGATTTGACAGACCATCAGTGGTGTTATTTTTGTTGTTTCATCATCATTCACCATCATTTCTTACTGATCTCTCCTTAATGGTACCATCTATTTCCTCTGTTGACGATGGATCATCATCAGGAGAATATGCATTGGAAGAGGCTGGTTTCGCCGGTTTTGATGTCAATCATAAAGGGTATCACCTCTTTTTCTACTAAATCGTATTTGACCAAGAAATTTCTAGTCTTAGGGAGCGAGCAGTTTTCTTTTTTTCAACCTTGTCGTTGGGACTGTGGAAGCAGTGGGCAGAGGGAGCCTTTTGGATAGGCAATTATAGTGAGCACCTTGGATGAATCGCTTCGATCGAGTTGAACCCAGAGCCTTGCCTTCAACCTGTGGGGGATCTTACTTCTGTCCACAACATTCAGCGAGGCCCCAAGGTCCCACCAATACCGCCGATAGCAGTAGTATAAAATTCTAGCGAATTTTGATCCTTGCAAGCAATTAGCTTCGAGGATGCCGGGTGTCCTTAAAGGTTGGTGGAAAGTTTGGATGAGAAATGATCCGTTCAATACACCAGTTTATCACTTTGCCTTCAATGAGTCGTTATTTTTCTTAGGAGATCCTTCTTCATCTGACGAGCACACTATTGCGACGACGAGACCGTCATCCACTGTATGGGACAGTGGTTTGGGAACAGTTGTTTTCCTAGCCTTCTTTGATGTGTTGGACTCCTCCAGGGATCTGCGCCTTTTCAGCGTTGATCCTACCGCAACTTAGAACTGACTGGAATATTCGTTGGGGTTTCTACAAAATTGGCACCTCCATACTTCCCTTTTGGAACCCATTGACCTCCAAAACCTTTCCGTTACCGTTGTGTATTGGTAGTATAGCTTACGAGAGTACAGTGGACATGTAACGAAGTCACCAACAGGAGGCAACTCATCTGTGCAATTGTCACACATAGGCATTGAGTGAGTTTTATGGTTACTTACTGCGTGAGAGAGAAGCGGCAAACAAAGAATATAGCAATAATGTATACACGACACACAACAGCAATCGTCGCAATTTAATTATTTTCAAATATAAATTATAATTATAATCAATTTTGGTTCTATGTATTTTCCTAAATAAAGTCACTAGCAAGTTTTCGATTCAAGGGAGTTAAAATAAAATCTCAGAGCACTCTTATTAACCAGCTGTTCGCTTTAAATGAAACAAATGCATTGTTTAATGACGGTGCCGTGACATAACTCTAAGCGTCATAAGGCCAAAGCACAAAATTTGGCCTTATGTCGATTTGTGCAAGTGACATAAGGCCAAATTCTAGCATTTGGTATTACGAGTATGACACCTTGAAAAAGTAGATTCCATAAACAGTGCAATGCCTATTGGAAGGAGGGGGGGGGGGGGCATGCTGTCACTTTCACAAAGCGACATAAGGCCAAATTTCGAGATTTGGGCCTATGACGCTTGGGGTTATGTCACGGCATCTTAAATGACACCTGCAAAATCTACCTAAATGTGGTCAGCCTCGAAAGTTATATCGATTCGAATATCAACACCAACAACATCAACATCAGCATCAACAACAACAACAACAACAACAACAACAACAACAACAACAACAACAACAACAACAACAACAACAACAACAACAACAACAACAACAACAACAACAACAACAACAACAACAACAACACCAACAACAGCACCAACAACATTTTTGATATTGCTAAGAATAATAATACATATCAGCGTTTTGGACAATAGGTTGACCCAACAATCCTTAAAATACGTAAAAAAAAAACAGCAACATAATATGTACACCCAAAAAAATATCGGCTGTAAATTTCACAACAAGTTGCAATCAAACTTACAACTAACTGTTTATTTGTATATTCAACAGAATTTGCGATCAAATTCACAATTAATTGTTGATTTTACGGATTTGCTATCATTTTTACAGCAAAATTGTTAAAATGAACGCCATTTCTTGTTGTAGAATTCACAACGTGTTATCAATTTTGGTTGTCAATTCTACATCATTATGAATTTGTGAAATTCACACCCCAATTGTCTTAAATTTGCAATCTAAATCTATCAAATGTACAAAAATATGCGAAAATGACAACCGAGTTTGTCGAATTAACAACAAGGCAGTCAAATCGACAGCTAAAAATGTAAAATCTACAATTTTAGTATTGAAAGCACAAAAACTTTCAACATCCAAATTTGTTGAATTTACAACAATGCAACCAAATCGACAGGCAAACATCTCAAATCTACAAAAAGTTGTGCTTTCAACATCCAATTTTGTTGAATTCACAGCAATGCAATCAAATCTGCAACCATCTGTTGAAATCAAAGTGAATCGTCCCGTTATCAAAACATTCGCATCGCAGTTCAATCAGGTCGTTCTTCCTATAAAGTGGCTTCATGGATGTGAATAGCGATATTTTTTTACTATCTCAAAATACTGAGAAAGGTGAAAGTGAAATTGTAAATCCATCAACTAGTAATTCGTCGTCGCCTTCTTTTCTTTTGGATTTGGAAGGAAGAAAGACATCGCATCAACTTTCCACACAGAAGATAAGGTTGGTACATATTTGTTTGATTACGAAACTGATTATCAATAACAAATTATATTTCAATAATAGTCACAAAAATATGTGACTATTTTACCAAATGCAAAATACAATTTCAATAGAGGAAGAACTAAAGAAACCGAAAAATATAAAAATTCATTGACTCAACAGCAAGAAAAAACTCGTACACCTTCTTCTTTACCAGCTCCTCAAGTTGATGAACAAGAATACGAGCACATAAGACAAAGCAACAATAAAAACACTGTAGAAATCCTTCAGGAATGGCCACTCTATAAGCATGGAGATTCCTTTTCATTGGTAACTTCTTCTTCAATATTTTGTTCATTTAATTTAATAATCACTTCAATTAAAATAGATAAACACTGATTTTGAATCAATTCATTTGCTTTCAACAAACAATTTATTCTCTGCGCACGACGAAGTGAATGCTTTACTTTTAAAAAAATCTATCAAGGGGAAGATGCCTAAAAAAACAAAGAGTACAAGAGCCAGCTCCATGAGATATCCCAGCTAGACGAAGGTACGATCTTTAATAGTAAGCAATGTTTATTACTCGTACATTGTAGCGAACTTGTTTTTTTTAGGTTTCCGATCGTTTCCTTTATTTTATTTCTTGAGCAGCATATTAACCTCGACGCAAAAATAAAATGACTAGGAAAAGCTGATTGGCGTGTTAGCATTAAGGACAGCGAGGATTTTTTTATAATAGTTTGTAGTGACCAAAACAATATATTGAGGCGGATTGAAGTACAAAAAAGTAAGTGTTTTGAATATAAAATAACTTTCCAACCATCTATAAATGCTGTGGCTGATAACATATTAGGTATTAAGTATTTTTATATTAAATAATAATAATTTATATTTATTTGAATAAAAAGAAATATTAATTATTGAATTCGTACGTTTTTGACCGTTATTTTGGAACATAAAGTTGTTCGAAATTTGAATTGTCTACAACAAAGCGTTCAATTTGACTGCAATAAGTTGTGAAATTCACAACGAAATTTGTATTTTCTACAAATTGGGTTGTAGATTCTACAGAAAAAGTTGTTGTTTTCTTCTTTTTCTGGTTTCCACTTCTACAGCAGGTGTTGTGATTTCTACAATTTGGTGATAGATTTCACAACCATGTCTTAGTCAAATTGACAACATTGGTTGTCGGGTCAATTGTGACAACGAATGCAATCAAATCAACAGCGATTTTCATCATTTCTACAACCGATTTTTTTGGGTGAGACAATATCTTTCTTAACAAGTCGGCTAAACAAAGTTTTTTGCCACCTCCACTTTGTTTTGATAAGATTTTCAAAACCAAAAGTGTTCCAAATAGGACAAACACTCCGAATTCAATGCAATTCAATGAAATGCCCACTTTTGGGATAGCAATATGGATAGGATATCCAACAGGTCGCCCAAACATATGTAGTCTTTCCATATCTTCCATACTTAAGTTATTTCGCAATGCCACACGAAAAATAAAATCTTCGTAATTGTCTCCATAATGTAAACATCGTTTTGTAAGTCCTTTTATTATGCGGGTTTTGATGAGTTTCCTCCGCTCCGCTTTTAAGTCCTAGCGGACCAGGCAATTGCGAATTTAGATTACATTACCTTCGCCATCTCCAATTTTCCTTTAATGATGATCAAAGCGTCAGTTCTCCCAAAGTAATTATACCCATCAGAGGATCTAAATAAACCAAAATACAAGCTCACACAGCAGACCAACACTGTCCGTTTTTAGATGCACATGGAAGAGAACATAAGAACACCATTCTCACACGCCCATACCCTACATAGATTACATGGGACACAGTTTCTGGAGAAGATTTCGTAGCAGCATTATCATCAACGTCGAGGAGCCCTGGAATAAGATTATTGTGGCTGACCTTTTCGGTTATGACGCCGCAAATATAATTCAAGAGCCAGAGCATTTCGTTAAATCCATCTCTCTGCTGGTTAAAAGCTTTTTAACAGCGTTCTAATTTAATTTGGTAATAAGGGATGCGGTGCAGAATATTCCGTGAAAAAGAGAATACGGTTGATGGGGTTGCTTGGATGCTGCTGGAGGGTCCAAATAGAGGCGAAGGTAGAACATCATAACGCAATTAGTAAAAGAGGCACCGACCTTGGGGCATTTCTCAGAATAGATTGCTTCTCCTTCTTAGTCTTACTTATTGTATGCTTTCATCTGTTTAGTCCTTTTACTACTGCCACTTGCCCAATCATCTACTGCATCTTCCCCATGTTTTTTTGTTTAAATATTACAAATTTGAGAACTAAAAATGATATACACTACACACCCGTCTCATCCTGTAGTAGACGCAAGTACTGTTTTAATTAGACTGACGCAGATTAAACAAGTTCCTGGAAGGTTAGTTGGTCTGCAAGCAAAGAGGGATAGTTGCTAGAGTATG
Organism: Portevinia maculata; assembly: GCA_949715645.1. Lineage (NCBI taxonomy): Eukaryota > Metazoa > Arthropoda > Insecta > Diptera > Syrphidae > Portevinia > Portevinia maculata. The sequence continues at coordinate 277,618,389 of OX454525.1, forward strand.
GTTCTTTTTAACGAAAAGTTAATCAATTTAACTCGATTACATGTCTTAAAGGCCAGGCCAGCCAATCAAATTAATGGATGAACTTGTACACAAACTTTCATCAATTTTAAGTTTATTAATTTATTGAGTTTACTTACCCACTGGCGACGTATTCAGATTTTCATGTGCCAGTGGTGCTGGGAATTAATTTATATTCACCTCCACTTGATCAAGGAAATTTCATAAATCAACATTTTACGGATTACTTGTTGAAAGACATTCAATTCAAGATTAACGTGGGAAGAGAAACTTATGGTAGCTGGAAGCTAATTCTGAGGATAATGTGACATTGAACTACTTTGACAAAGCTATGGTTTGCTTTGATAGGCAGAAGTAATTAAATTGAAAAGTAACGTTCAGAGAGTAGGGACGATTTAAGTCTATTGACTGATGCCCATGAGGCACGTCTGGGTCGTACGAAGCTGTCTTTTTATACCCTATTCTAAGGGTATATTAATTTTGACGCATAGTTTGTAACATACCTTAATATTGCCCGTATACCCCTAAAAGTTACTATATTTATGATCAGCATCGATAGTAATATCGATCTAGCCATGTCCGTTTGTCCGTCCGTCCGTCCGTCCGTCGGCAAAAATTATTCCTTTAAACTGGGCCTAGAAAGCTGAAATTTTAACCATATACTCACTAGGGTCCCGAAATAATCAAGTTTACGAATTTTTGAAATCCGCCCACAGACACGCCCACAAACTAAAAAAAAACTAAATTTTGGAAAAAATCGAATTTTGAGCTAGAAAGCTGAAATTTTGTTTATACGATCTATGACTCCTAAAACTGCACGGGAGATAACATTTTCGAAATCCGCCCACTGACACGCCCACAATTAAATAAAATAATTTTATTGAAAAACCAAAATTTGACCTAGGGAGTTGAAATTTATAATATATACTCTCTAGGGGCCCTTTAAGCTCATGTGTAAATATTTTCAAAATCCACGTACTGACACGCCCACAATTTAAAAAAATCTTTTTTTGAAAATCCAAAGTTTGAGCTAGTTAGCTGAAAATTATAATGTATACGCTCTAGGGGGCCCTTTATGCTCATTTATAAATATTTTCAAAATCCGCCTACTGACACGCCCACAATTTAAAAAAAATTTTTTTTTTTTTGAAAATCCAAAGTTTGAGCTAGGGAGCTGAAATTAATAATATATACTAAGGGCCCTTTATGCTCATGCGTATTTTTTTTTAAAATCCGCCTACTGACACGCCCACAATTAAATAAAACAATTTTATTGAAAAACCAAAGTTTGAGCTAGGGAGCGTTTTTTACAAAAGCTTCGTTTTTTCGATAAAACCCTTAAATGTTATATAACAAAATATGTAGAGCGTTCTTAACAATTCAACCATACTTAGACTTTTGTCACGCCCACTTATGAGGGATAGGAATAAGAATAGGGTATCCAACAGTTCGCCCAAGCGAACTGTAGCCCGTCCCTATGGTTTATATGTGCTTTCGAATCGTATAATAAAAATGTAGGTATTATTATAGGAGTTAAAAATACAACCTACATGAAATGTTAAGGTTTTCAAAATTGTGTTTATTAACCAAATACATATTACTCTATATTTATGGCAAGTTTGCCAAACAAATGTCGCGCATAAGTCTCATACTCATACAAGAAACGTTTTCGGTGCCATATAATGTACTAGCTGAATACCCGCCGAACTTTGCAGCGGAAGTTTATAGGTCCCATTGAGGTCTTTTCGAAATACTCCATGGACTAATCTCCCAACGAATTACCCCCAAACGAAAAATGATATAATATCAAAATTTTTTTATGGAAAATAGGATTTTTCTCACATAAAATAAGTTCAAAGTCTTTATGAAAATGTCTTGTAAGTTAAATGCAATGCTGATCGCATACTGGCTTGGTGCACCACATACACTCCTTGCGTGTTTTGCGTTTACGACCTGAAATGCAAAGGTGGCGTGTACCTTTGAACACAAATCGGTCATCTGCTCCGCGTTCTTGTATAGGTACAGCAGCCATTGGTGGAGTTATCGGCTTACCTAGTGCTAATTGGATGCAAAGGGACGTGAAGCAGTTAGCCATCACTCTCGGGATTTTTGACCGCTCTTCTATACCTGGCAGTATGAGTTGTTTAGCCATGTTGGTGAGAAACATCCTCCGCTTATTAGTCGCAGTAATATCCGGGTTTTTGAAAGAATACACGACAGAGGCTGCTACACCGCAGACATCGACCATATTATAAAATATTGCAAGCGGTCACCGTTTGGTTCTACGTTTTGTCGTGTAAAATGCTCTAATTTTGTCCATCATATCTACTCCCATCTTCGTCTTATTATAATACAGTACCATTTCTGGTTTGTACTTACTTTGCTCATCGGCGATAGAAATATCGTGATGCATAGAAGATAAGCCAATCATCAATATTTTTTAATTTGAAGGTGAAGGTATTTCGCGAGCTCCAATGTAGTGAAAAAGTTGTCGGTAGTTACATTTAGGCTGATCCTTCATACCTTCGAATCAATCGCTTTACAACATTCTCTCCAACGTTTGTTTGGCGTGCTGTACCTGCCTGCTTTCCAGTGTAGATTTCGCCGCGCAGTGGATAATAGTTTGACGCATCGCAAGCCCACCAAACCTTTACTCCATATTTGGCTGGTTTTGAAGGCATGTACTGCGTAAACTTAGTACGGCCTCTGTATGGAAACAGCTTTTCATCCGCAGTGATTTCTACCGGTGGCTTGTAGTTTTTACGTAGCTGTTCGTTCATTAGGTTCCAAAGATCACGAATTGGGGCGCCATTATCAGTACACATTCGATCAACTCTAGTACGTATGTTATCGAAACGCATAAAGCTCGTGATTGCAGAATATCGGCAAAGAGACATTGCACCACGAAAATGCATAACAGAGTCCGAACTCCAGAGCACCGATGTGTGCTCTTCACTCGAATGATGTACCTCGGCCATAAAGAGAACACCCAAGTAAACCTTTAACTCCTGAATAGTGAGTGGATTCCATACCTTGTAACGGAAGCTGATCCCCTCAAGCAAAACTTGTGTCTAAATAAATTTTAATCACACACAAAAATGATTGCCCTTGATGGTGCTTGGTCTCAAGGATGTCCCAAGATCACAGGATGTCTTCCGGACATCCATGAGTTGCTCGAGGGGTTGTTTAGTTGGCATTCACGTGGACATGCTTGCATGTTGCGCGGGCTAACTCGCCGAAATGGGGGGTTCTTGTGACTGCCACTAAACGACCGTACGAATATTACATGTCCGAAAATAATTATAACCACACTAAACACTTGTCCAACAAATCACTTGCATTCACGAAATTATATCATCTCAACTACCAAATATAAACAAAACCGAAAAGAATTGGGGAACATAGAGGTGGAAGTCAGTTCCCTGAGTTTTTCCCTCCCTCCGTCTACTACACCTACAAAGTATAGTGACACCATGGCCGATGTATAACTCCTTCCGAACAACGGCCCCTTTAGTTATGATGAGCGTATAACACACTCACAAAATCGTCACTTCATTCATCCTGATTCCGACATCACTTCCCCACATTCACTGAGGGAATTTATTCAGCCATTGCAAATCCTACTTCAACTTCAATAATACTACTTCTTGGGTTTCAGAATTCATCAAAGGATAGAACCACAGAATTTTATTGCATGAATAAATAATCTTAATTCTAGATAACTATTAGTTTAATTTAATAATTTCTTTCTTTTCTATTTAAAGCGCGCTTGTGTTAATGCAACCGCTAAGTGCTCGCTCGCATAGTCGAGACGGTTTAATCTAATATTTACGTCACAAGATACTTTAATGCTCAAAATCAAATGTTATCGGTACAATCCCGGTTGATCACTACTGGACCAATTAGACACGTTCAAAAGTTGGATAAAATAAATGACCATATCACCAATACAATGTTCTAAAAACTTACATACATTTATTCTGCCGCACCTGGAGACCTCACGATGTTGTGCACAGCATTGTGTCCGGGGTGATGTTGCTTTATGTGGGAAGAAAGTTAATTTGGTTTAATTCACAACTGTCACAATTGAACGGTCTTTACAGTTTTCTTTCTGCTAGACTGGTAGACTTAAGATGTATTATATATTTAATATCAAATTCCTGACCTTACCTGCATGTATGTATGAGTTGTATGCTCAAAAAAGGGAATACTTAACTGGACGTTACGGTTCTACCTTTTTTACATAATTTTGTTTTATTTGTTGCTGTCGTATACCAATAAATTCTGCAGGTGGGGTGGCGACTGGCGACCTGGACTAGGATTTCCGTCGTAACTGCTGACTGTTGTTAAAGATTTCGATCTGTCCCTCTAGAATTTCACGTCTGATGACTAACAGATGGTTACACACCGGCGATAAAGCACAGGTGATGGCACGCTGGTGCAATAGCACTAATGGCTAATTTTTATTAAACGCACTTTTGGTTAGTGTAATGTCGTCGCTTGCTGGTCGGTGATAATGCACAGGTGATGGGCACGCTGGTGCAATAGCACTGATGGCTAATTTTTATTAAACGCACTTTTGGTTGGTGCGATGTCGTCGCTTGCTGGTCGGTGATAATGCACAGGTGATGGCACGCTGGTGCAATAGCACTGATGGCTAATTTTTATTAAACGCACTTTTGGTTGGTGCGATGTCGTCGCTTGCTTTCCGGTGATAATGCACAGGTGATGGCACGCTGGTGAAATAGCACTGATGGCTAATTTTTATTAAACGCACTTTTGGTTGGTGCGATGTCGTCGCTTGCTGGTCGGTGATAAGACACAGGTGATGGCACGCTGGTGCAATAGCACTGATGGCTAATTTTTAGTGGGTTGGGATTGAATTTAACAAATACCCGTCCACCTTTTGTCCGTCCAACAACGATGTTCCGCACTCACCAACTAAAGTGATGAAATGGTTAATAATTAACGTCACGAAAACAATCAAAAACATAGGGGCGGGCTACAGTCCGCTTGGGCGAACTGTTGGGTACCCTATTCTTATTTCTATATCTCATAAGTGGGCGTGACAAAAATTTAAAGGATTTATCGAAAAAACTAAGCTTTTGTAAATAAAAACGCTCCCTAGCTCAAACTTTGGTTTTTCAATAAAATTGTTTTATTTAATTGTGGGCGTGTCAGTAGGCGGATTTAAAAAAAATGTAAGTATGAGCATAAAGGGCACCTAGAGAGTATATACTATAAATTTCAGCTCCCTAGCTCAAACTTTGGACTTTCAAAAATAAAAAATAAATAATTGTGGGCGTGTCAGTAGGCGGATTTTGAAAATATTTACACATGAGCATAAAGGGCCCCTAGAGAGTATATATTAAAAATTTCAGCTCCCTAGCTCAAATTTTGGTTTTTCAAAAAAAATATTTTATTTAATTGTGGGCGTGTCAGTGGGCGGATTTTGAAAATTTTATGTCCCAAGCAGTTTTATGCGCCAAAGATCATATATAAAAAATTTCAGCTTTCTAGCTCAAAATTCAAATTTTCCCAAAATTTGTTTTATTTAATTGTGGGCGTGTCAGTGGGCGGATTTTGAAAATTTTACGTCCCAATCAGTTTTATGGGCCATAGATCATATATAAAAAATTTCAGCTCTCTAGCTCAAAATTCGATTTTTTCCAAAATTTTGTTTTTTTGAGTTTGTGGGCGTGTCTGTGGGCGGATTTCAAAAATTCTTAAACTTGATTATTTCAGGACCCTAGAAAGTATATGGTTAAAATTTCAGCTCTCTAGGTCCGGTTTAAAGGCCTAATTTTTGCCGACGGACGGACGGACGGACATGGCTAGATCGACATTACTATCGATGCTGATCATAAATATAGTAACTTTTAGGGGTCTACGGGCAATATTAAGGTATGTTACAAACTATGCGTCAAAATTAATATACCCCTAGAATAGGGTATAATAAAGAAACTTATTTACCCAGCAAGTCTGTGAGAATGATCTTTCTCGGGTTTCGTGTTCTTTATCCAACCTAATTTTTGCAATCACCATCTAAAGCAATGGATTTACGCCACACAACCAACGGATTTAGAAAAATGTTTGTGTATGAAATACAATTTGTATAAATTGACTACGTTTAAGCAACAATTAAACTGAAATTACGACCATTGCCGGTGACCACCATTATTGAAAAAGAACTCTTCGAGAAAGAAAAATGAGGTTCATGGCAAACCTTGGTTTTTTTCTTTTTTTTTTCTTTTTCTTTTGAATTGGTACTACTGGTTAAATCCCACTTACATCTTGGGTTGTGAGTATGTTAGCTATCTTTAATGATTGTAAAGGTAGGTGGCGAGTAGTTGGTAAAAGGGAACAAAGTGGGTTATTGCACAAATAATTGTTCTTTTAATTTGCAGGTACCTAATCCCCCACAACCTTTGGTGGTCTGTCCGAATGATTGGAATTGAACGACGCATACCCACTTAGAGCCTTTCGATTAGTTTCTGTTACCACGATGTTTGCCATAACAGGAGTGGAAAAAGCCATGAAAGTATCAGCTTCAGCTTTAATCTCGAAACCAGCAATAGGCCCCTTTTTTGGCGAATAATGTTATGCGGATGAGTTCGAACACTTGTATTGGCGGAAGCCGGGTCTGTACTCCACTGCGTTATTCCAACCTTACCAGTCAATGCATCGGGAAACTCTGTAGTCGCATCCTCATCATAGTCCTTTTCAGCAATTTCAAACTTGACCTCGGGTTCGTTTTCTACATCAGAAGCCTCACCAATTTGTTCCAGTTCGCCACTAATGTTACCACTGCGTAATGACATACCTGTTGGTGGCGGTACAAAATCGTCTTCAGAACCATCGGTAAAATCACCGTCATACTTTCCATTTCATTTAAACCCGTTGTCCAATAGTTATCCTGTACACTTAGTGCACGCATTTTAGAACGGAAAATATCTGAGTACCCAGGTACTTTGCTGTCATATTCGAGAACATGTTAACAAAAAATAATTGTAGAAGAAACATATGGCTCTTTTGGAGATAAGTAGCATATTTGACGCAGAAATGTTTTTTATGAAGGTTTTTTTTTTCTTTTTTTAAAAAAAAAAAAATGGAAATCCAAATCCCAGAGCACTCAGACTCGGTAACGGTCCATTGTACTACCAGGCAGAAATCCTCTTTTTGGTGTAGAGGCAGGAGAATGGGTGGCGTATGTTGTTGTTCCCCATGGGGATTGAACCTGCACCGCACGGGTAACAAACCAACACACTAACTTCTACGCCGTCGCCTTAGGAAGGTACTAAAAATACTAAGATAGTGGTTCCGGTGAAACCTTTGTTTTTTTTCAAATTAGTGGTTCCGGTGAAACCTTTGTTTTTTTTCAAATTAGGCTCAGGTCAGTACCGGTAATGTGCCCTCAAAACAGAGATCACACACACGCCCTAGATATCGGACACATGACACATGACATAATCGATTGTGCCCTAGAACTCTAAATGTTTTCATGTGATTCATAGAATTGCATTGTTAAACAATCGAGTGCCTATCGAATTGTGTCAAACAACGAACAGAGAATAAAGACAACACCACAAACTGCGGTGTCATATTGCAAATCTAAGCAATACTGACCCACCGCAGCGTGAGGCCGCCTAGTATGACACATGTTACATTTCCTGTGTAACATATACTGTGTCAAGGGTACGAGTCATTTTGCGTGGCTGACCTGAAAACCAATGTGGATCAGAGGCAACAAGGTGGCGAAGACGATGGACAGAGATCAGTTGTAAGTTGTAAAAAGGCACTGTAAGACGCAAAGTCAAAAGGAAAAGAGTGTTTTATTTTCAAGTGAAGATTTCTCAGTTCTCTCATACTTCACAAATGGTGGCAGCGGTGGGATGTTAAGTTAAAGCATCTGACTTAACTCCCGAATCAAAATAAAAAATCAAATCCACTGAATCCACTGTATCCTTTGTCTCAAAATAAAAAATCAAATTCACTGAATCCACTGTATTATTCGTCTCAAAATAAAGAATCGAATCCACTGTATCTTTTGTTATATAACGACAAAGCAATTTCTCCGAATCCACTGTATCATTCGTCTCAAAATAAAAAATCGAATCCACTGCATCCATCATCTCAAAATAAAATGGAGAACTCCCTGTATCCAAACCACAAAGATCAAACACATAAAGGTTCACTATGTCAGGAAAACAATTTTCAAGATCGGATCTCGCAATCACTGATTCCAAATACTAAATCTTCTAATTCCAAATGCGAGTCCAGTCTAGAGAACATTTCTCAAAGGTGAAAATAAACCCATTCAAGAATTAAGAAGTCAAACTCCCGAACCAAAACAAGAAAACACTACCGAAAGCCCACTCCACATACCAATAAATAAGTGCAAAATATCCCAAGTTACTAGTTCAAATTTACGCAATCAAGGTCAGCACCCAAACGAAATACAAATAAGAATTGAGAAAAATAACTCAATTTCAAATCAAAGCCATCGGCAAAACAGAATTTACAAGAGTTTTTAAATAAATTTTCAAGTAAAAATAATTTTTGCTCTCCTTTACCAAACCTCATAAATCAGAACCAAAATCGTGCCACTCCTTCCAAACGCACAGCTAATATCGGTTGTCTAAACAATACCACCTGCTCTAAAACGACCTCTAAGGACGCTAGAATCGGAAAGCGCCGCGAATCCATCGCAAATTTCAGCGCTGTTACTAGGATTTCAAACTTCAAAAGCCAGATCAAAATGTCGTCAAGAGAATTTAACTCCCAAAACGCACAAATGCTTTTAGATACCGGAGCTGCTATAGGCCTATCTAAATTGAAAACTCTAAAACCTGACGAATGGATAAATACGGATACCGTTGTTGCTGCTTGTGTTTCGTTTGGCTGTCATAGGGCATACCTTGACATGCTGGCCGCATGGCTCAACTAGGTTAGGTTAGGTTAGGTTGGAAGGGAAGTGCACAGCAGGGCTGCTGTGCTTGCACGGGGGCCCATTGGTCCATTGTGATCCCTTATTGTTTTATGTGGTAAACCTACATTTACAATAAAACACTTACCATATTCAGTTTAGGTTAATCTTGCCGGTTGGTCTATTGGAACCAACCTGTGTTCTTGACAAACCTGATAGTGTCCGTCAGTGGTACCTGCGCTACGTCCTCTAAGTCTTCGAAGAATCTGTTGCCCAGATAGCGAAGTCGAGATGTCTGAAGGTTTGGACATTCGCAGAGCAGGTGTTTGATGGTCTCGGTTTCTTCTATATCTTGACAGCTCCTGCAGTAGTCTGGTGAGCTGATGCCCAGCCTGCTTGCCATTACACCTATGGTGCAGTGGCCTGTCAGTACGCCAGTTAAGATACGTATTTCTAGCTTATTCATTTCCAGAATGCTTTTTGTTCTTTTTTCGTTAATTCTTGGCCATAGACTGCGAGATATAACACAGTCGTGCCTTTGGGACCAGGTGGTGTTAATTTGTTCCCTCAGTTTTTGGTCAATGTTTCTTTTTGCTGCACTAATTGGGATGTCTATTGACGTAATGGCGTCTATTGCGTCAAGTTCTGACCCGATTCTTGCTAGCTTGTCTGCCTTTTCATTCCCCGCGATGTCGCTATGACCGGGGACCCAGCAGAGAGTGATTCTGTGTCGTTCGCCTATTTTGTTGAGGGATTTTTGGCAGTTTCTGACTGTTTTTGACTTTATAGTTTCGCTGTCTAGTGCTTTGATAGCCGCCTGACTGTCTACGAAGATTGTGATCGTGGAAGGATCCAGATTCTTCGCGGAGATAGTTTCTGCTGCCTTGTCGATGGCGACAATCTCAGCTTAAAAGACGCTGCATTCATTGGGAAGTCTGTACGAGTCCTTTATGTCTAGGGGCTCGCAAAAAACTCCCGCTCCTGTCCCCACATCCATTTTCGACCCGTCCGTATAGATGTGGATTTCTTGCACGTTGACGTGCGTGTTCCAGTTCTCTCTTTGGGGTATGTATGTGGAGTAGTTTTTCTCAAAGTTTCGTTTGGGAATTAAGTAGTCCGTTTTCCTAGATAGATCGATACCCAAGTAGTTGTGAATTATAGAGCCGTGTCCATAGGAGCTGTGCCTCCAGATGTTTGCCTCCTTGAGGCGGAGGGCTCCTTTGGCTGCCATGCTGCGAATATATTCACCAAGCGGGGGTAGGTTTAAAATGACTTCCAGCCCGGCTTGGGGTGTTGATCTCATTGCTCCCGTTGTACCAATACATGCTAATCTCTGTACCTTTGAGAGGTTATGGAGATAGGTAGTCCTTTCTGTTGCCTTCCACCATACAATTGACCCGTATGTAAGTATGGGTCGTATGATCGCTGTGTACATCCAATGGGTTATGTAAGGGCGCATACCCCAACGTTTGCCAAAGGTCTTTTTGCAAGCGTAGAAGGCGCATAGTGCTTTTTTTGCTCTTTCTTCTGTGTTACGTTTCCAAGTAAGCTTTGAGTCTAGGATGATGCGCAGATACTTTGCCTCCGGGGAAAGTTTCAGACGAATTCCGTTTAGCTTCGGCATATCGAATTTCTCGATTTTTCTTTTCCTAGTGAACAGAACACATTCGGTTTTGACTGGATTAACTCCAAGGCCGTTCGGTCTTGCCCACGAGGATAGTTCTTTTAGGGCAGATTCCATGAGTTCACTAATAGTGGGGAGATACTTGCCGCTTATTAGAATTACAATATCGTCTGCGTATGCTACTATTTTCGTTCTTTTGACCTTTAGAGTCGTTAGGATTTTGTTGACCACTATGAGCCACAGGAGGGGAGATAAGACGCCTCCCTGTGGGGTGCCCCTGGTCACTGTTTTCCTTATGTAACTCTCACCGATCTCTGAGTTAATTACTCTGCTGTTGAGCATTTCGTAAACCCAGTTCGTTATTTCTTTATTCGCTCCCAAGTCTTCGAGCGCTGTTTTTATGGCCGCTGTTTTAACATTGTTGAAAGCTCCCTCAATGTCCAAAAATGCAGCCATGGTGAATTCTTTGTGGTGTAGTCCTTTTTCTATTATTGACACAACTTCGTGCAGGGCTGTTTCAACGGACTTGCCTTTGAGGTAGGCGTGTTGAGTGCTGCATAGGTTGTTTTCGTTTAGAAGGTCCCTTGTGTATAAGTCGATTATTCTCTCCAGTTTCTTTAGGAGAAAAGAGGAGAGACTTATCGTCAGCACGTTTAATATAGCCTTTGGACAATACTTTACGTAGTCTGGCGGCCTCGTTTGTACTCTCTATGGATTCGCAGAACGTGTTCCAGGATTCGAGTTTTGCTCTCCTTATTTCTTTAGTGTATAGATTAAGTTCGGACCTATACTTAGTCCAGTCTTCATCTGCCTTACTCTGTCTTGCTTGCTGTGTTTCGTGTGCTAGCGTGTTCCACTAGTTCCCGGACTGTATCGGATGGTGGGTTTACCTCCTCGTGTGCCATATAAATTGAAGCGAGGATGAGATTCCTTCCTGAAGCTTCAATATGGCTCAACTAAGCTCGTCGGATAATGGGGTGGTTCTTGGCCCTTCAAACCAAACACAACAACAGAAGATCACTCACACATGTCAAGGGTTTACTTTGGAAAATAAATTCATACTAGGTATACAATTCCCTTTTGAAGTAGTAGAAATGTAGTTCGCTTATGTGGCTAGCAACTCGGATGAAATGTTGCTTAGGTGTACTTGTTCCCTCCCTATTCGTCAAAGACAACGCCATGACAACACTTACACCTATATTTTAATGCGCTCTCCCTAATCGGATATACCTTGAAAGATGCACTAATCAAAACATCCTGTAAGAAAGATCTCGAACATATCCAACCCCATAAAAATAACTCACTGAACGGTCATTACGTTATAATATTCACTTTATTAAAAAAAAATATATATACTAACGTTAGCTTAACTGACATAAATATATATATACGTAACAAGACAGTGTCAGCATTAGGTTTGCAATTTCATTTAATGTATCTTTTAATTCTTAAAGTTTGATTAGTTATATGTATGAATGGAATAAGTTTTCGTTGTTATTTAATACGTGTGTATCGTCTACCAATTCAATTCAATTCAGTTCAATAATATGTATTAACCACTCAACTATTCTTAAGCAATATCTAGATGTTCGTCTAGTTAACTAGTTTTAATCAATTTAATTTTTCTCTATGGCATGACAATTAATGTATTTATAGCACTTTTTCTGCTCGATAACACGAGCAACAAGATCAAAATTCGTTTATGAATAGAAAGTTATGGACAAAATAATGCCTTACTTGGTTCAATCCTTTTTTGTCTTTTATTTGTTGAAACCAATATTCCGATTCTGCTTTCATATACGTCGTTGCTGGAAGTTGTGATCACAAGTCCCCTACGATGTTTCTTTCATTTTCACTTTAGGAAAGAATTTTTGTGTAACTTTAGTACCTTTTATACACGTATTTAGATGTTTAAACGATTGCAATATAAATACCTTTTATATTCTGTTATTATTATTTTCCATACCTTAGTTCTTTAAATATGTTTAGTTTAATTTATGTTTCGTGCAATATTTTCCTTCTTTCTAGTCTTATACACAAACAAAATATATCGAAAGAATAAAAAAAAAAATAGATTTAAGAATAAAAGCAAACCATAGTAACACTACTGCTAGCTGCTGAGTCACTGAGTGCATTGCAATTACTTGCTGCACTTGTCATGGGACCTGGGTAATGGGATCTTTTCGGCTACCTGCTCTGCTACACGTTGACGCTGGTGTTGTGTTGGGAGATCGCTGATGAACCCGATGATGGTTTGAATGGGGGCTCTCTCTCGCCTGGAGCGCGATGACGATGGGAATAAATGGAGGGTGGTAAGGCGGCGTTCGAATTCTCACAATGGAGGTGATAAGCAACATTCACCAGAACTTGAACCGATCTCTGCACTGTTGCTAGCGATGCTCGCTCACAAATCAATACCTTTTTTAATCCACAAATATTAATTATGTTTGTTGGGATTGGGGAGCGGATTAATAATTGCGATTGGTATGATTGTGTTGTGGGATGGCTTTTGAGCTAGTTTGTATTTGGCGGACAATTATTTTAATTTTTACGTTTGATTTACGATGAATCTTATATTGAATTAAGATTTATACTTTCACTATTTTTAAAACAAAGAGATTTGTTTAAATGCAATTAAAATTTTAATTGACCGATTTACTTTGGAGACCACACGTCTGTACTCCACAATTGCCATCCGAGAAGAGACCATGCCTCAGCAAAAATTCTACGCTCTCCCCTACAACGCCTATCAGGGAGCGTGTTCACTTCACTTCCTGTGCTTAGGGAATATAAGTTCAGTGTAAAAATAGTGAGCAGGGATGGTTTGGCGATGTTTTTACTGCAGTCACATTCAGACTTGCTCATTTTTGTCGTAATTGTGATTTCCGGGTACGCGAACACATCGTTCGAAATGATTTAAAAAACATAGGGGCGGGCTACAGTCCGCTTGGGCGAACTGTTGGATACCCTATTCTTATTCCTATATCTCATAAGTGGGCGTGACAAAAATTTAATGGATTTTATCGAAAAAACTAAGCTTTTGTAAATAAAAACGCTCCCTAGCTCAAACTTTGGTTTTTCAATAAAATTGTTTTATTTAATTGTGGGCGTGTCAGTAGGCGGATTTAAAAAAAATTTAAGTATGAGCATAAAGGGCACCTAGAGAGTATATACTATAAATTTCAGCTCCCTAGCTCAAACTTTAGACTTTCAAAAATAAAAAATTGTGGGCGTGTCAGTGGGAGGATTTTGAAAATATTTACACATGAGCATAAAGGGCCCCTAGAGAGTATATATTAAAAATTTCAGCTCCCTAGCTCAAATTTTGGTTTTTCAAAAAAAATATTTTATTTAATTGTGGGCGTGTCAGTGGGCGGATTTTGAAAATTTTATGTCCCAATCAGTTTTATGGGCCATAGATCATATATAAAAAATTTCAGCTCTCTAGCTCAAAATTCGATTTTTTCCAAAATTTTGTTTTTTTGAGTTTGTGGGCGTGTCTGTGGGCGGATTTCAAAAATTCTTAAACTTGATTATTTCGGGACCCTAGAGAGTATATGGTTAAAATTTCAGCTCTCTAGGTCCAGTTTAAAGGCCTAATTTTTGCCGACGGACGGACGGACGGACGGACGGACGGACGGACGGACGGACGGACATGTCTAGATCGACATTACTATCGATGCTGATCATAAATATAGTAACTTTTAGGGGTCTACGGGCAATATTAAGGTATGTTACAAACTATGCGTCAAAATTAATATACCCCTAGAATAGGGTATAAAAACTGGTTGTTAAGGATGAACATCTGCGTATATGTAGGCAACATCCGCAACACCCTCACCAAACTAACTGGAATAAGCGACAGGCCTACATCTACGCTAGGTACTATTAACCTTAATCTTGAACTCATAAGTGGTCAGAAGATACCGCATCCATTCCACGTAATTTCGAATTGTTTCCCAATCACGCAAGATGGAATAATAGGAGAGGATTTTTTCAGACGATTCGACGCAATGGGTGATTACAGAAATAATGTTTTTAAATACCATTTTAAGGACAGACAATATTCTTTAGACTTTATCAATGAGCGAAAAATGCTAACAATTCCAGGCCGGACCAAAAAATTCATCAAATACGGTCCAGTGGCACATGAAACTGAGCGAATATATTTCTCACAAGAAATAGCTCCCAGAGTATACACATCAGCGGTAATTATCTCAACAAGGAACGTTCACGTGTAGAGTTCGTACCAAAACAGTTGGCCAACGGTCGATTGCGCAGAGAGAGGATTTAAGAGAACAAAAATGACGCGAAAGAGATTTAATCACTAAGCGTTTTTGCCTGTAATTTACAATGCGTAACCCAACTTTACAGTGCTTAGAACTAAAATGCTGTTGAATATCTAAATAAACTTAATTTTTTATTATGAGGTCGACTTTTATACATTTCTACCTAGAAGTCCGATTGTATTTGAAAGGGTTCCCAACCCTTTTTATGGTTGAACATTTCGTGGTTTAGCGCTAGGTACCTGTATGGGTGGTGTGCTTGGTTAGCATTAATTTTATGATGTTTGATTTTACCTGTTTGACTTAAGTGTAAAAGTTTTACGACATGATTAGTGTTTGCATTTGGTTACCTGTAGGGGCAAGGAATAAATTTGTTGCTTGGTTTTTAGAGTTTTTTATTTTAAGATAACGCATATATATTATGGATTTCCTATTTGGAATTCACTTTCACGAAAACAAAAGCATTGCTAGGACATAAGTTTATTAAAATAAAATAAATTGTCATGGATCTTTCAAGAAAAGGAAAACCAATAGGAAGTCTAGGACGTAAGATCGTTGTTAGGATATGTTACAAAAAAATTGAAGAAGCTAGGAATTTATGTATAGATAATCCCATCACATACGCAAATTCACAGACAGGGGAGTTTACGGGAATTTCGGCCCGAACAATAAGAAGGATAATTAAAGAATATGAGAAGAAAGGCGCTATTGAATCTCCAACTAAAAGAGTACCACATACAAAATGGAAAACTGGATTGGACGAATTTGGTATCACAGCTGTTCGGCGAATTATATACAACTTCCACATTGAAGAAAAAATGATGATAACATTAAAAATGTTAAGACAACGGCTGCAGGAAGATTTGGAGCTGAACCTAAGCAATATGTCGCTACATAGGATTTTAAAAAGAAATGGTTTTTCTTATAGGAAAACGGAGAACAACCGTAAATTTCTTTGCGAAAGAAATGAAATCAAACTTTTACGAGTGAAATATCTGAGGAAGGTGCGGGAGTACAGGTCAGAAGGATATGAGATTATTTATTTGGACGAGAGCTATATTCACAGCTCTCACACAAGGCCAAGGGCATGGACTGACGGCACCAGTCAAGGTTTAAAGGCGCCAATTTCAAAAGGCCAAAGGCTGATAATGGCGCATGCAGGTGGAGCGAAGGGCTTCGTGAATAATGCCTTGCTTTTATTTAAATCTGGGTCGAAAACAGGAGATTATCACGATGAGATGAATTTTGAAAATTTCTCCAAATGGATGAAGGATCAAGTTTTAAATAACCTAGAGGAACCATCGGTTATTGTAATGGACAACGCAGCATATCACAACAAATGGGAACACAAGCAAATCACTTCTGCTTCCGTTAAATCGAAGATGTTGGAATGGCTTTCCGTCAACAATATACCGCATTCTTCAAAAATGCTCAAAGTCGAACTTTATGACCTTATAAAGCGACATCGGACTAATCACCACCCCAAGCATAAGATTGACGATATGATTCACGGCTCGGGACACGAAGTACTACGATTGCCACCCTATCATCCAGATCTCAACCCTATTGAAAAGATCTGGGCAACAGTCAAGGGAAGAGTCGGAAGCCGAAATACAACGTTTAGATTATCGGATGTTCAGAAACTAGCTGAAGAAGAATTTTCAAAAATAACAGTTGAAGATTGGCGCAAAGTTTGTGAAAAAATTATAAGGACAGAGGAGGAATACTTTTCACACGAGCAGATGTGGGACACAATGTCGGATGCAATAATTATCAATCCAGGAGATGATTCTTCAACCGATTATGAAACTGACAGTTCTTCGAATTCAATTTAATATACATTAATATTAACTATTTCATATATAGGTAGCAAAGTCAATAAATATTTTTATCTTAGTACTAAAACGTGTGTGTTTTTACTTCTTAATTCAAACCAAACCGAACCACCCATTTGGTATACTGGTGTTTTGTTTTGCTGCTCGCTGTAAATCTGTTTTATATTTGCAATTCATCGTCAATTTTATCTCGCTATAATTTACACTTTTAATCAAGGTTACAAATTTAAAAGTGGTGGGTAGTTCAAAAAGTTTTAAAAACTGCATTTCTTAAAAAAAATTATTGAAGAATCAAGAACGTTCACCATTTTGTCTTTAACGAACCGTTTAATACCCCATCCTCTTTTTTGTGACAGAAAATCGTGCCTATTGTTATTGGGCATAAAATCGTTTACGTTTCCAAAAAATTCCCAAATTGTAAATTTTTTATTAAATTTACCTACCTCGCCCAAATTCAATGATATAAACAAAAAAAAATTGGTGTGACACTGCAATTTACTTTACTTTGCGTGCCAATATCAGTACCTACATGATCAATATGCACGACACAATTAATAATGATCAACGAAAGCATAATGAGCAAATAGGGTTTAAATCTAAAACCGTACACCTTCATACAGACACAGTCACACAATCAATTCATGTGCAATGTTTTGCTTAATCTATCTGACCGTGATCACATCATACTCCTACAAAGAACCGACAAGACAAAAAACGAAACAATATATTTGCCTCCAAGTAAAGTTGACATATAATGGTCTATATTTTTCCTCCGCTCCTAATTTCAGTATAAAAGAAGTAAAATGAAGAAACCACCCTCAGTGAGATCGCGACAGCGATCTTGAACACAAGGCAGGGTATACGTCGTTTTTTATTATGGCTCCGCCCATTTTCGTCTCTTTATGCTTGTTTTTGCAATTTAAGAGATTGTAAAACACATTTTAAGAGACCTGCGCAGTAGAATGGCCAACTGTTTTGGTACGCACTATACGCACTATACATATCTATTTTAAACACAAATGAAGAGAAAGTCGAGATAGAAAATCTAAACCTTAAGTGCGCCAACTCAAATAAATACTATATCCATAACTTACGCACCTCTAAAATTGACCAGGCAATAGAAGACAGGTTAAAAAAAATTGAAGCCGAGCTAAATTTAAATCATCTCAACACTGAGGAAAAGCAGTCAATAAAAGATATCTGTAGGGATTTTAACCATATGTTTTTCCTACAGGGGGGCAACATATCTTCCACTTCAGGAATAAAACATTCCATTAAGACGTCCGAAAACACAACTCCCGCGAATATACGACCATACCGCCTAGCGGAGATCCATAAAAAAGAAATTAAAAATCAAGTCGATCAAATGTTGCAAGACGAAGGATCAGAACAAGCAATAGTCCCTGGAACGCACCACTCCTCGTAGTGCCCAAAAAGGGAGTACAAAAATGGAGAGTCGTAATAGACTACCGAAAACTAAATGAGGCTACAATCCCAGACGCATATCCAATCCCCAATATCGATGACATTCTTGGGCAACTTGGAGATTCAAAATATTTTACTACGCTAGATCTAGCAAATGGTTTTCACCAAATCGAGATCACTGAAGAGGATAAACATAAAACGGCATTAAGTACTACAAATGGCCATTTTGAATTTAACAGAATTCCATTCGGGCTAAGAAATGCACCACCTACATTCCAAAGACTAATGAACGTAGTTCTGTCTGGATTACAGGGTTTAATGTGTTTAGTTTACCTCGATGACATAGTAATCTATGGAAAGAATTTGCAAGATCACAACGAGAAGCTTATAGAAATTATGAAAGCCCTACATACATAACCTAAAACTCAAACTATCCTAATGCAAATTTCTACAAACTGAAGTTATGTATTTGGGACACATCATTACGTCAGAAGGTGTAAAACCGGACCCGAAAAAATTGCAGCCATTAACAGAATCGAACCGCCCCGTAAACAAAAACAAATAAAATCCTTTTTAGGCTTAGCAGGGTACTATAGAAAATTTATCAAAAATTTCTCAAAAATAGCTAACCCATTAAACAAACTTCTCCGCAAAGACGTACCATTTAAATGGGACACATTTTGCGACGAATCTTTTAAACAATTGAAACAAACGATCACTGAACCCCCTATTCTACAATATCCTAACTTTGAACAAACATTTTACCTAACAACTGACGCCAGCAATGAAGCCATAGGCGCTGTTTTGTCACAGAGAAATACAGAAGAAAATGATCTACCCATAGCATTTGCCAGTAGAATATTAAATAAAGCAGAAAAGAACTATTCTACCATAGAAAAAGAAGCTTTAGCCGTTGTTTGGGCCGTGACACATTTTCGACCATACGTATATGGGCGACACTTTGAAGTAATTACCGATCACAATCCTTTAGTTTGGATGTTTAATCTAAAAGATCCCTCATCAAGAATAATGCGCTGGCGTATTAAGCTAGAAGAGTACGATTTTACGGTTTCGCATAAAGCAGGTCATTTAAACACAAATGCAGACGCATTGTCGCGTTTGAACGTAGCTGAGGTAAAAGTGGTTACTCGTAGTCATAAAACGGTCGCGCCAAACGAACAACGGGAAATAAACCAAAACTTCATCGAAGTTTCAGATCCAGAGCAAATCAAGCGAATTATATACGAATTCCATAACACTCCTTTGGGCGGACATCAAGGAGTCAAACGTACACTCAAACGTATCAAAAACACATACGAGTATAATTGGAAAAATATGTATTTGGACATCAAGAAATACATTTCCTCATGTGAGCTTTGTCAAAGGAATAAGTTGTATAAACGTAACAAGTTACCAATGGTCATCACTACGACAGCAAAAGTTCCATTCGAAAGGATAGCTCCAGATATAGTGGGACCTCTCCCAATAACAGAAGAAAACAATAAGTATATACTTACATTCCAAGACGATCTGACAAAGTTCGTACAAGCAATAGCCATACCCAACCAAGAACCCAGAACGGTGGCCGAAGCACTTGTGACGAAAATAATTTGCACGTTTGGTATACCACACACAATACTAACAGACCAAGGAACAAACTTCACCAGTGATCTATTTAAAAGTATTTGCAAAACGCTAAAGGTTCAGAAAATACAGACCAGTCCATACCATCCACAATCAAACGGTGCGCTCGAAAGATCACATAGAACTCTAGGTGAATATTTAAGAAACTATGCTAAGTAAAGTAAAGATCAGACTAAGTGGGACATGTACATACGAGTAGATTACGCAATATTTTGTTATAATACTACCGAACATACGAGTACAAATTATAGTCAATACGAAGCACTTTTTGGGTTAAAAGCACCAATTCCATCTGTTTTAAATAGACAAACACAACCGGTCTACAACTATGACAATTATGTTGCCGAAATAAAACAGAAACTACAGACGGGATATGAGACAATACGAAATAATCACCTAAAAAGTAAACAAAAATCAAAACAATACTACGACCATAACTCAAAACATTTCAGTTTTAATGTAGGAGACAATGTGTTACTAGAAATCAAGAATCGGTCAAATAAAAAGCTCACTCCAATCTTCGAAGAACCGTATATAGAAATATTATCCCCAGAAAACTCTAAATTAAAAATATGCAGGAAGGAAAAAATTGTACATAATAACCTTATTAAACATTTTAATCGGAGAGTCACACCAACATAAACACACAAAAAAAAAATGTTTAAAGACAGGGTTACTAAAGCAAACTCTCAATATTGTTTCCAATTTCAGTAAAATCGTCGTATCAATCCTCATATACGAAACTTTTAAACGCGTTACTGTAGCGGAAGTAGTATCACAACCACTAAATAAAACCGGAGTATACCTGGAACTAGTCGGAGTCCTTGAGAAGTCTTTTACCAAATGGACATTCCTCTATAACATTAATAATACAAACATAAAAACCAATGCCAAAACTCTAGAACACAACCTTAATATGTACCATGTCTGACTTATGTATACTAAGTATCAAGGAATACCCTCTTAATTATTGCAAAGTCAACTTACAAATATTACAAAATTCGCTCAAAGAAATCAAATATAGCAACCAAATTCTTGATGGCATATTATTTAAAAGAGAAATCTCAAAAAGAAGTACCACATTAGTAGATAGTGGTGGCTTGTTTAATGCAATAGGAATGGCAGGAAAATTCTTATTCGGGACAATGGACTCAGAGGATGCAAACAAAATCGATAACGCATTGCATTCACTTTCAGAAAACCAAAGTAATTTATATCACATAACGGAAAACCAGATGACAATTATTTCTAACGTCGATGACGCATTAAACGAAACCACTGGAAACATTAACAATAATTTTAACTCCATCACAGAAGAAATCAGACTAAATACACGAAAACTTACAAACCTTACAAGATTTGAAAAGATACTACATAGCTTTGACGAAACAGCTAATGTAGCATCTGCATGTGCCTCACAAATCCTATCGAAACAATCCCAACTACTTGACATCCTCCAAGGAGCCAAAGTTAATAAGCTAGATAGCAGGTTTCTCAATTCAGAAGTCTTCATCACAACACTAAAAGAAATCCAAATGGAGCTCCCACACAATAGGCGTTTTTCTTTTTTAGCCCCGAGCGATCAGAGCTCGCTCCAAGCTGAACGTAACCTGAGCGCTCCGAGCTAATTAAGAAACAGAATTGAGCACTGAACTGTCATTAGATAATTTTTTTTTATTAATTTTCAAAATAGTCAGGTTTGCTTCTGAAATTGGTGTTTGTCAAGGATTATTCCATTTAAATTATAATTTCTAGTAAATAAACTATGGAAAAAGCACAAATAATGAATGAAGTCAGCCGCGCTCAGCTTTTCGCTCGATGTGCTCGGTCATTTTCAATCGAGCTCATCGAGCGAGCCCTGAGCTAGCTCAGAGATAAAAAAGAAATACAAATTTTGTGCGCAGAGCGCTCCGAGTTAAAAAAGTAACACAGTTCTTTTTTTGACAGCTCAGTGCCCCGCTCGGAGCTAAAAAAGAAAAACGCCTAATATAATGTTTCCATAATAAATAAAATTACAAAAACAACACCCATCTACGTCAATAAAAATCTCATGATACAAGTAAGCATCCCATTAGTTAACGAGGAGTTTGATTTAGTAAAGATTACACCATTACCATCCAAATACAAACAAAACTCATACAGCTACGTTTCAATTAACAGTGAGTTTGTCGCCGTTAACGAAAACTATAGGCGATATCTATTTCTGAGTAGAGAAGATTTAAGTAGATGTACAAAAACAGAATCGGATCACTATATATGCCAACAAAACTTTGTCATACACAATCACGACACTAACAACTGTATAATACAACTAATCGCTGGAAATCAAAGTCCTAGTACTTGTGAAACCAAAGTGTTCGCATTAAAACACAAAGTCTGGTTTAACCTAAACAACCTAAACTCATGGCTATACGTCATGCCCGAGCCAACAAGCGTTCGTATTTTGTGCGGAAACGCACCCAAAACTATCACAATTCACGATAGCGGAATCCTTTCTGTAGATCCATTTTGTAAAGCCATCACTAAAGAGGTTTACCTCCAAGCATCGAACAACATATATATAAAACCCCAATTGCATTCTTTCTGCAAGAAACACATTGTTGTTACAATATAAATACAATATAAAAATGAAACAAAGACCTATGGTAATATCAAAAAATATGTATAAAAAAAAGAAAAAAAAATATAAAACAAAAACCTATGTTAATATCAAAAATATATATACCTAATCGAAATTTCCAATAAAGTAAAAACTTCAGAACTCTGTGCATCGCCCTCATCCACACCGTCAAAGCCGAAAGATCTCACTCATTGCCTCGTATTTTAAGGGGGCAGGACTGTTGTGCCCTCAAAACAGAGACCACACACACGCCCTAGATATCGGACACATGACATAATCGATTGTGCCCTAGAACTCCAAATGTTTTCATGTGATTCATAGAATTGCATTGTTAAACAATCGAGTGCCTATCGAATTGTGTCAAACAACGAACAGAGAATAAAGACAACACCACAAACTGCGGTGTCATATTGCAAACCTAAGCAATACTGACCCACCGCAGCGTGAGGCCGCCTAGTATGACACATGTTGCATTTCCTGTGTAACATATACTGTGTCAATGGTACGAGTTGCATTTCCTGTGTAATTATACTGTGCCAAGGGTGCGAGTCATTTTGCGTGGCTGACCTGGAAACCAATGTGGATCAGAGGCAACAAGGTGGCGAAGACCATGGACAGAGATCAGTTGTAAGTTGTAAAAAGGCACTGTAAGACGCAAAGTCAAAAGGAAAAGAGTGTTTTATTTTCAAGTGAAGATTTCTCAGTTCTCTCATACTTTACAGTACCTTGACACCTAGCTACACAAGGGTTGGTGAACTGATGCGCATTCCTTGATTGGCTGGTATTGCAGTCTATGTCTTGAAAATCGATTGCTTAATTGTGCAAAACTGCTTATGCTATGATTGTGGTTTTGGCTTTTTGTAATGCGTTCCCGAGAGTAAAATCTAAAATCTCAGTTGTTAAAGTACCTACCCACCGTGTTAAGAGTTGATAATTTTATTTTATTTTATTATTAAGAAAGGAAATCGAAGTCCCAGAGCACTCAGACTTGTTAACGGTGCATTGTTTTACCAGGTATCGGCAGGCCTCCGATTTCGAATCACTTCGTCACTGAGGCCAATCAAATGCTGATGTTGTTGCATTTGTGTATTCCAGGAGCTTTAAGGTCTGCATCTCTTTCGCCATTGTATAGAAACGTTGATTTGTAATGCCTTTTTGACGGCGTTCGTAGGACCTTTCCATTGAACAGACCAAATGAGCCGGTCGATCTTGAAACTTCTTATTCGATCAAGCTTAATAATAATCGTGAATGTTGCATTAAAATGTTTGCTAAATTGGATGAACAATAAATATTTTTTAAACCAATTGGAGAAAAAATTATAGGATATCATATCCCCTTTACCAAAACACTCCTAGGTCTGGGTAGACCATGGGAAAATATAAACACAATAGTACGCTTCTTTAATAAATCAACTAAACGTTCAAATATTTTAAAACAAATAGCAAACAGACGCATGCCGGGAGTATCAGAAACTCACTGGCATTACCATTCCCGAATAGTTACCGTTATTTTTAACTGTAGATTAGATATTATTGAAACTTTTAAGCAAATATTAGACCATCCAAAAGAATGGGACACTGACGCACTTTCAATGGCCGAAAGTTTATTGCTTAAGTTAGAAGGGAAAGCTTTTTGCTTTTTACTGCACGCGGTTTCCGAAATATTTGCTAAAACCGATTTATTGTTTAATTTAATACAAAATAAACAAACAGATGTTGAAGTTGCTAAGCGAGAAATTGAGTGTTTTGAGTCTTGGCTTTCTACTGAGTTTCTAAACAAATTTGATTTAATTTTTAAAAGTATAAATGATTGCGCTGAACCTCAACGGAAACGCCGATTACTTGATTTTGATTTAAGGACTCACTATAAGCGCCTTTTTGTAGAAATAAAGGACAATATTATATCTCAAATTAAGACACGATATAAATCTTTCACGGATTTAATTTTTTTGGATTTACTCAATAAATCAAAATACAGTCGTTTTGCTCAGTCAAGCCCAGATGATAAAATATCTTCGGTGATTAACTTTTTCCCTGGAATTTTCGATTTTGCAGGTTTAAAAAATGAGCTGAAAGTTCTCTATACTACGTCTTCACTTCAACCACTTGACGTTTTCTCCCTCTGAAGTGAAATATTGTGTGAAACATTTCCCCAAATCTTAAAATTAAGTGGACTATTTTCAACACTACCAATGACTGTTGCTTCCGTGGAGAGATCTTTTTCCACTCTGAAAAGAGTTCAAACATATTTGAGAAATTCTCAAGGAGAAGTAAGGCTTTCTGATTTAGCACTTTTATCCATAGAAAAGCGACTCCTTTTAAATATAAAATGTAGGCCTAACTTTTATGAAAGAGTTCTTGCAGAATACGTGATAAAAGGTAGAAGAATAGACTTAGAGTACAAATAAAAAAAAATATTTAACAAAACTTTTCACATTTTTTTCCAAATTCTACTGTTTTTGATTTTAAAAAATATTAATCATTAATATTTTCTCTTTTTAACTTTGTACAAAAACTATTTTTAAAATATTTTTATATATTATAGATATAAAATCTATACATTTTTGTAAATATTATGCGTGAAGCTTTTTAATTTAAATTTTTATTTATGTTTTTATTTATTTAACAAACCGTGATTTATGAAGTTCCTTTTTTTTATTACTTACTATCAATTTTCTTTAAGGTACAGCATTTGCATCTGCCAAAAAGGGTTCTTTCGAAGCCACTTTTATTATACCTTAGGTTCATTGTAAATTTAAGCTTAAATGACTTGAAGTATAAAAAATTGGCTTCAATTGCTTTACTTCTATGCGATTTGCAGTACACAATATAATTTCAGAAAGCGTTTGCAGGTGCATATTTTTTCCGACTTACCATTTAACATTTTCCACGCCACGCCACTGACCTACACAAGGGTTGGTGAACTGATGCGCATTCCTTGATCGGCTGGTATTGCGGTCTATGTCTTTAAAATCGATTGCTTAATTGTGCAAAACTGCTTATGCTATGATTGTGGTTTTGGCATTTTGTAAGGAATACCTCGTTCCCGAGAGTAAAATCTAAAATCTCAGTTGTTAAAGTACCTACCCACCGTGTTAAGAGTTGATAATTTTATTTTATTTTATTATTAAGAAAGGAAATCGAAGTCCCAGAGCACTCAGACTTGTTAACGGTGCATTGTTTTACCAGGTATCGGCAGGCCTCCGATTTCGAATCACTTCGTCACTGAGGCCAATCAAATGCTGATGTTGTTGCATTTGTGTGTTCCAGGAGCTTTAAGGTCTGCATCTCTTTCGCCATTGTATAGAAACGTTGATTTGTAATGCCTTTTTGACGGCGTTCGTAGGACCTTTCCTTTGAACAGACCAAATGAGCCGGTCGATCTTGAAACTTCTTATTCGATCAAGCTTAATAATAATCGTGAATGTTGCATTAAAATGTTTGCTAAATTGGATGAACAATAAATATTTTTTAAACCAATTGGAGAAAAAATTATAGGATATCATATACCCTTTACCAAAACACTCCTAGGTCTGGGTAGACCATGGGAAAATCGTTATTCATCCACGCCGCTGATATTTCGAGCTGACAAGGATGATGCTAACAATGATGGAAACTTCTGCATACACTTTACCCATCCTCATTTGAGTGAGGGTGTTGTAATGTTTAACATATCCTTATTTTCCTGACACATTTAATTAATTTTTAAATATCACAAATAACATGGCGATATAACAAAGGACAAAGAGACAGAGTGCTACAGTTGAATGAGTGCCTGACACACACACGATGGTGTGTACAGTCAGGAGAAAGGATGGACTTTTGTTTCAGGGAACAGGAACAGGAGTATCTTCTTATCTATGTAGCCATGTACGAATTGATGTGAGTGTGTGACAGAATATTTGATCAAACTCGCAGTTGAAAAGGACGCAGAATTTATGTTGCCAACCCCCTAGATTTTTATATGTAAACACTGCGACCGATGTGGTCCTTTGCTGGTGACAACCAGCATGCTGCTACCACAGAATGAGAGTAATTAATTACTTGAAAGCTAACCAAGTACGATAGGAAACTATTATCCTGTGTGCGAGTACCCGACCTCAGCAGAATGAGTGTGTGTACTCCAATTACAATCTCTACCACTGGCAATAATGATTTCGATGGTACGGCAGCTAGTGCATGGATCAACCTGCTCTTGTTAGACACAATTTTTATGGAGGGATTTCTTGAACTCTTAAATTTTCTCTGCAATCTTTAAGCCCGTCAAGTCAGCAGAATTCAGGTAGTGCTATATTGGACCAATAGATTGGTTCCCACTGTAATTATTGATGAGAGGCAGAGCACCTGAAAGGTACTGTTCAAAATCTGAGCTTCCCCACTTACCGCTTGAGGTCGCATAATGTCACATTAGGAATTCTAACGTCTCTTGATGCCAAGCGATTAATTTTGTCGGACTCTAAGGACATCGCATGAGAATAATTATTTCACATGTATGGGTACCAAGTTGATGAACACGAGGTTTTTTGTGCTTGGCACAGGGCAGGGAACGTAGGGACGAAATGTATGTCACGTCAGGTAGGTAAACGAATGAAATATTTATGAAGAACTTCCCGCTGGCAAAGAGTTTCGCCTGCAAAGAGGGACGCAGATTTCAAGCAGCATTTTAAATCAGTATAAAACACATAAACCTGGAAATAGCATAGTAGGTATTGATTTAAGACAGTAAGTTCCGTAAGTGCGGCAATTACTGTGTGCCCTAGTCACATATAAACCGGCTCATGGAGGCATCTAACGGTTGGGTAGGCACTGAGAGAGCAACATTTCTATTGACTTTGACTACCTATCTCGTTACGAGCCCGTCTCCTAATGTAAAATATGTAGAGATTAGCCGCGTTTCTTTCAGACATGTATTCACGTTCTGTATCCACTGATGTGGTGCATGCTGGTCGACTCTCTGTTGAACGCACTTAACAGTTCTAACGTCTTCGCTGAGTCGTATGCAGATGATGTTGCTGAACTTTCCGTTGGATAATGGTAAGCGCAGGCGGTCCTAGACGTGATCGACGAATGGTGCACTAAGAATGGGATCCTGGCTAATCGTCTCAAAATTTAAGTTGTTCTCTTTACGAGAAGGAGGAAGCTGATCGGGTTGACTCAGCCAGTGTTAGAAGGCGCACAATCCAACTCTCCAATGATGCATCAGCGAGTGATCCTGGATAACAAACTTCTTCGGTTCAAGCATGTTGAGCTGAAGACTGCCAAGGCGCTGTCGGTTTTCTGGTAGTTCAAGGTACAGACATGAGGCTTATCACCGAAAAGATCCTATGGATTTTTACGGCTATGATAAGAATGTTTTAAGCATATTCTTCGATTGTTTCGTTAAATAGGCTTTCCCGTAAATACGATACTGCTGCTTTCGCCAAACTCCAAAGGAAGGTATGTCTCGAATGCACGGAGGCCTTCCCCAACTCGTCTGGCTCCGGCCTCGATGCTTTATTGAAGCTCGCGCCCACGTTTATGAAGAGGTGGCTTTTGGTATAACTCGCACTGGAGTTTTGTTGCACGCGACGGTTGTCCTTCGACTCCTGTCTT
Source organism: Portevinia maculata (assembly GCA_949715645.1). Classification (NCBI taxonomy): domain Eukaryota; kingdom Metazoa; phylum Arthropoda; class Insecta; order Diptera; family Syrphidae; genus Portevinia; species Portevinia maculata. The sequence goes on from OX454525.1 coordinate 277,646,359, forward strand.
ATGGATATGCCGTCCGATGCAATGATACCGGATCTTCGTCTGATGCACAAAGTCGACTTTTCTCGTCTTCAGGACTGGCTCTGGCCAGACTCTATGCCTGGAAAGGAATGCAGTTTAATCTTCACGGATGGCTCCAAAACCGATCAAGGATTTGGTGCTGGTGTTTTTATGCAGAGCGACAACATTAGACTTTTCTTCTCGTTAGGCTAACATGCGTCACTATTCCAAACGGAGACTTATGCTATCCTAATGGCTATGGACTATTCTGTGAGGAACAGTCAGAGGGGGCGAAGTATCAGCGTCTGTTGCGACAGTCAAGCTGTGCTGAAGGTCTTGCTCAGCCCTTAAACCACCTCCAAAATAGTTCGTGAATGAAAGGTTTCTCTGAATTCGGTCGGAAGACTGAATTCGCGTTGATTGATCTGGGTCGAGGGTCATAACGGGATCACAGGAAATGAGATCTAGAATCAACTTGATAGGCAGGGGTCAGTGGAAGACTTTTCGGGACCAGGGCTTCCATGCATATCATATGAACACAATCTGAGATGGCATGACTTTCCAGGGTGCGGACAGACTAAACTAATTTTACCCGCGACGTCTGTAAAAAATCTGAGCCTTTCTTGTTTTCTCTCAATTGCAGAGAAATTACTAGCGTTCTTCCGGGCACTTCCGTTTTTGCCAAGCGTCTTAAGGTGCTAGGCTTAAGTGATACCACCAACTGCGAAGCCTGTGGAGAAAGCGATGACACTGCGGAACATTTCCTTTGTGCTTGTCCTGCTTTTGCTCGTTTCAGGTGGCAGGTATTTAGTGCTGATGTGGTGAGTACTGTAAACCCAAGCTCCTTATCATTGAAGCGCCTACTCGTCTTTCTTAGGAAAATAAGTTAATTTAAACAGTAAAAGTTGTGTGTCTTCCTGGTAGTACAATGGACCAGTGTTGAGTCTGAGTGCTCCAGTATAGAAAGCACCCCGACAAAACAAAAATCTTCTTTCCCAAAACTTGTATCGCCAATTATTCCAACTAAACAAACTTTTTTGGCAAATTTCCCACTAAATATCCAATTTTCCAATGTCCTTGTATATAATGCATACTCTGTTAAATTATAACTACATACATAAGCTTGAAGCTTTTTTTTTGTGTTTACATGCACATAATAATTGTACAATGAAGTTAGCTATATTTGAAATTAATTTTTAGATATTTTCTTCTGAGTTTTTCCTCATTGCTGAAAACTTTAACAGAAGTATTATTCTCTTCAAATTCTTGATCCATGTTAGTACAGTGCCGCTCACTTGAATAGAACCCCCTTCGTACATAATATAACTGACTATAAATTATGTCTTCAAGATGCGTTGCTTTGATATTTTGTTCATCTCTCAAAACACCTTCTCTATGAGCAAGATCATGCATTGGAAATATTAGGTTACAAAATTATTGTTGAATTACTGTGAAAAAGTGGTTTAATATTGGTTCACTTGAATATAATAATATTACATTTCACATGCAAGCCAAGGCAGGTTGTGGCAAACACCTTAAGCTACGAATATTAATCTGCCTTGACTTTTCGTTATGTTTTAAAAGTTACGTTTGCTCCGCACACCCATTAATCAAGCCGGAAACGAAACCTGCGATTATTGTAAATGCATCCCTTTTTTGCCACTGAACTATGGTCCACACGTGATTATAGTAACGTGTTTTCAGCTGAAACCGCTTCACCAAATACCAATTGCCCTCTAGAGTTATAGATACTTGGAATCGAACCATTTTTTGAAGGTAAGAGACGTGGTTGTTAAAACAATATTCCTAAGCGAGCACTGGAACAAAAAACTTCCCAACTAAAGTCACACACCCCACGCTGGAGCTCCAACCGACAGACTGCCTGCCTACCATCAGTACACTAAAGCCATATATCCCTGAACTGGGATAGTTCATTCCAGAAATTATCAGCAAAACGTTAAAAGGTACCTACGTTAGTATCAAAATCTAAATCTATTCGCCAGTAATAAATTTGTTTTATTTGTGTTCACAGAAATAGCGGACGCCCTCCAAACAAAGCTCGCTAACTTCTCTACGAAAGTATTGAGAAATTGAGCTGGAGCGTCTGCGACAAAAATATTTTCTGGTACTCACTTCGTAAATGATTGTAACGAATAATAGGACTGGCTGTAGGTGTGAAGGATACGGCAGAAGGGGTTAAACCATCCACCTGTGCCTAAACACCAGGGTCGAACCGTAACCGCCAAGATATAAGGGCTCTTGAAGAGCAGGTGTAATTATCGACCAGTTTCCCAATGGCTTGACTTTGAAATTCATTTTTTTATTCATTGATAAATATCTACTTACATACTAGACAAAAATGATTAAACCTAACTTAAAATTAACAGGATACTTATTCTTATTTATTGGTCCTTATGCGAACGCTCTAAACTTAACTATATCTTAGAATTATTGCCTTTCGGCCTACGAACTATTTTACGAACTAATCTTACATATATATTCCTCGAGAAAATTTACTAAAACTCGGTATCATTATTGAGATTTTATATAAAACAAATTACAAACTACCTATTCTACTTACTTAAACTACTTAACGTATTCTAACTATAATTAGGATTCTGAGCACTCGTTGCCTTGCGCAACAAGTGGTCAAAATCCCAATTACTTTCCGAGCGCCTGGCAGTCGTCAACGTGCACACGCGTCGCCGTGAGCCGACTTAAGCCTTACAGCGTCAGTCAACTCCCGGAAGCACCACCACACGTTGGCGAGCCCGGCCTCTCCCAAAAACGCCTTAGCTGACTTAATCTAACTTATAAGCTAAGAGGAAGTTACCTAGAGTAACGCACCGTCCTGGGAGGGCATGTTGACCCCTCCCCCCTCAACAAGCCACCAAAATTCGGCGAATTGCTTTTCCGTGTCGAATCTATCCCTCTCCGATATTGCGGTACTAAAACGGAGGAGCTCATGAGCATTGGCGACGTCCCCGTCATGGAGGAGCCGCTTATCTCTCGCGCTGCGGTAGCGATGGTATAAGACCGGGATACCATCCCTCGTCTGTACCAGCCCTTTTGAATCAATATGGATAAATGCCTCTGGCGGGATAAAGCCAGACCGGAGCGTACTCTCTATGTACATTTCATTGGGGTAGTAAGCCCCAAATATCAGACTATTGTCGCTGGCCATCGCCCCTGCAACGTGCCTTCGAGTGACCTTAATGAGGAAATTGTCAATCCTATTCAACTGAGCCCCATCGTATAGGACCTTGTTGGGATAGTATTTTATATAGTTGGATTCGGGCGTTCGGAACAACCGGAGACAGGTCCTAAGACATTGTCTCTCCAAAACCCGAATCTTTTCCATATAACTAGGCGCTATATTAAACCACAATGGACAACCATAAGCGATGATCGGCCTTATAAGGGCCACGTAGCAAATGACCTTCACTCTAGAGTCAAGTTGACTGCTATGAAACAGTCTCCTTGTCAGAGCATAAGCCTTCTTGGCCCCAGCAAGACAAGCAACTATATGTCTATCGAAATACAGATACTGGTCAAGCCAGATACCCAGATATCTAACTACGCTTCTCACCGCCAATGGCTGCCCATTTTGTCCAATAATGGCCAATTTCTTCCAGTTTTTTCTGGTATCCCTAGAGGCCCCAGCCAATGGAGTTCTGAACAAGATTGTTTCCGTCTTCTGAAAGTTGATTTTCAACTTCCAGTCGTCGCAATATCGCTTAATTTGATCGAAGTCACGCTGCAAAAGGATATTAATGACCTCGATTTTAGGACCTGATCTGTATGCCACCAAATCGTCGGCATACGCTATAGCATGTCTGAGTGAACCCACCAGATCACTCGTGTAAATGTTAAACAGGATCGGAGAATTGACCGCCCCCTGCTGTAAACCGTTTTTAATTTCAAAGACTCTGCTCGAAGTCACGTTGCCACATTTGACAACGAACTTCTTTCCCATAAGCATATTATAAATTACATATAGCAAAGGTTTGTGCATCCCCCGCCTGGTCAACTTGTAGAAAAGTCCCTCTAACCATACGGTGTCGAAAGCCTTCTCAAAATCAACCAGACAAGCACCCGTGCATTGGCTCTTGCATTTATTCCACTGAATGTCGGAAACCAGTTTCGACGCGGCATGAATAGTGTCATGCCTCGCCCTGAAACCAAACTGGTTGTCCGGGATTATTTTATTGTCCTCGACCCACTTTAACAGGGCTCTATTGACAACCTTTTCAAAGACCTTGCTAATATTCGGAAGCAAGCTAATTGACCGGAGATTGGCAGGGTTCGTCCTATCTTTACATTTTTTCGGGATAGGGTGTACCACAGCTACCTTCCAATGCGCCGGATAATGTGCATTATTCAGCGCATTGTTAAACAGCGTGGTGAAAATATCTACAGCCTCCAAAGGCAGGTGTCTCAATACGACGTTTGGGACACCATCCATCCCCGTCGACTTTTTATTCTTTAGTGACTCGAAGATGCACAGAAGATCATCCTTCGACACGAACAAGTGCGATGCATCTCGGCCATTGGCGACAACTGCATTAGCATGGTTTTCATCAGTGAACACGGTGAATCCGTTATTCTCAGATCGCCAATTCTCAAGTTCGGTGCGCAGATAGAAGTGGCTCACTAGAGCCCTATTCTCAATGTCGTGGTTACGGCGAACAGGATTGTTCACCGTATACACGGCCTCGAAACAAGCGCCCAGCAAATCCACTTTCTCCTGTGGGTCCTCGACCACGAAAAAATCGTCGTTTGAAGCGACACTTTCTGGACTTATTCCAGCAGTCAGTACTGTCTGTCTGTTCTCTGCTGTCTGGGAGATTCGAACACAAGGAATATCATTGTGATCTTTCCTCCTGAACAACTTATTTATCTGTGAGTTTCCCAATGGCCTTCCGCTTCATATGCTACCCTTAGAACTTAAGGACACAGGATTCCTTAAGCCCGTCCGGGCTGCGAAGACAAAAGGGTGTCCGAAGTACTGCAACACCAGCATGCTTTTCCAAGCGCGACCTAGCTCGTTGGAATGGGGGGGGGGGGTCTTGTTGCAGTAACCCGAACGTTGTTACGTAATTTCGTAATTTATCCATGCTGATATATGAACTGGTGTTATGTTTAAAAAGAAGATTGTTTGTACACTCAGAGAAAAATAGAGTAATAGTAAGCAAAAACACGCTTAAATTGACCATCTTTCAACTCATATTCATCGCTATCCGATCTGTGCTTAAATCAAGTACGTCGGTCTGAAACTAGTAATTCGCCGTTTTTACTTCAAGAATTCACATGGTTAATTTAAGCATTTTTTTAAGTAGCACCACGTTCTTAAATTGATAAAAAAATGCTTATTATTAAAGCGCAGTATTACTGAATTAAGAACGCTGTGATTAATTTAAGTATATACATTGTTGCACTAATTAACTAGGCGCTCTTAAGTTGACTCTGATTCTGATTATTATTATGAATATTAACTATTGATTTTAGAACGCTTTTTCTCAGTTTAAGTCTAAACAATGTTAGATTGGTCAATCTCTCATTCTCAAGTTAGTAATTATATTCCTTATTACGGTTAGTGAGCATTATTGATTGAAGAAGCACGTTCTTAAAACTGACCTGTCATAAATGAACGTTCTATGGGAATTTAAAAAAAAACGACAGTTAGTTTTACAAACAAATTTATTTTTTTAATTCATATAAATTTTTTTTAACACAACAATTCATAAAAAAAAATATACAAAACGCTGAAAAAAGTAGTTCAAAAACAGAAACATATTTCATACATTTTGAAATACGCTATATAAAAGTCCATTATTTATTGGATATATGTAAATGCATGGGCATGCTATTAAATTTATTGATATTTTTGAAACAAACATTTTCGATACAACTACCGACTTGAAATGAATGGAAATGCTTATCATATTTAATAATTTGTAATTCTTGGCAAAGTATATATAGCTCTTCGCCCTTACCAAAAATAAAGCGTACAATTTTAAACAAGGAATACAAATCGTGATTTTGAATTGCCAATACAAAATTTACTTTATACAATGTGTTTTTGTGAATAATTTTTGACGGCGTTTTACATTTTTTTAAATTTATATTATTTGGAAGGGTTTCAATTTTAAATACGATCTCTTTTTGGCTGAAGTCTTCAAAATTATGTTCTATGAGTTCTGGGTCAAACCCATTTTCATATTTTTTCAATATCTTAGCAAACTTAATTGAACTTTTTATAATATTCCTATGAAAATAAATGTGTGCATTTTATTTACAATGAATACATTTTCTAATTTTTCAAATATAATTTAACATAAGAAATAAAATATTTATTTCTTAAATTATTTACCTTGCATCACCACACAAATTTCATTAAATTTTCATTCTAATTTGCAAGCTTTTTAGTATTTTTAAAATTTCAATTTGTTTTTTTTTTATATAAATAACATTATTCAACAATATATTCAATGTATTTCCTTACCTCACAACCAGCCTCAGATGGAAAAATTCGAACCACCTGTTGCACCAAATCTTCAGAATTCGAAGGATTCAATTGCAGCTTACTGCAAAATACTGTTTCCAAAATAATAATAATGATATCATCTCTTTGGTTGTTTTTAAGATTTTGTTGTACTTTATAACATTCTAGCAGGCCTTTACCCTTTACGTTGTTTTGCAGCAAATTTAGTACATCCTTAGAAAGAGGAAATACTTTATAATAATCGAAATACATAGTAATAGGCAGTACTCAGTGAAATATATTTGTCAAAATATTTCATTCAATTTTATAATGATTCAGTGATTACACTTTATTATTTCTTTTATGAGTCTTTAACAAATATATTTTACTCGGTTTCGCCGGCGATTCATAAAAATTTGTTTAGTTACTTTTGTATTTATAATATTAGTATGGACTATGGATGGAGTATGGATTCTGTAATAATAGTCATTAGAAAAGACCAAGACTATCTTGAATTGTAAGATTTGCAAAAACTTACCAAACAACAACAGGAAGGGCTGCTTGACTGACACTGGCTGTTAGAACTACACTCCTGGTCTTTATCAGAATCTTTTTTTCCCCTTTTTTATTCAACCAGGCACACCTTTGATGAATTTGAAATTGTTTCGTCGCCAATATTGTGCTAAAAAGGAGTAAAATTATTTCTTTATCTGCTTAGAAAAATGCAGGTACTTACGATATTTTTCTTCCACAAAAAAAGCTTTTGCCGAAATTCAGCCCTTAATCCCACGTGTGGAATAACAAACAGGTCGTCTTTACATAAATATGGAAGACTTCGGTATGTGATATTTCCAGCTAAAGTAATATTATATTAATTCCGTAATGCAGCATACATACATTTTTCTATGATAATTTGTGCGCTCTTGATTTCTGCCACTAATCCTTTGCGACAATCGAAATAGATGTATTATTCGAACAGGATATCAAAAACACTATACGCAATATACATAGACTCGTCGTAGTAAAGGCAGTGCGTCTAGACAACTTACTAAGTCAAGGGTTGCAAATATAAATTTTTGTGTAAATCGAGAGAGCACTGTATATACAAAAAAAGATCAGAAATTAACTTACACAGTAAATATTTATAGATATCTACAATATCTAACTCTTTTAGAAGATCTAAAAGTTTTGCATTGCCTTCTTCGTCATTTTTGTCACCACAATCTTCGAGAACATACAGTAAATCACTGGACTCAGAGAAATCATTAATAGCCATTTTTATACAAGGACAAAGACCGACGCGACACGAATGCTACACAAACAAAGGCAGAATGAGCTGTAGAGATCGAATGCAATTGAAGTACAACAATCAACACGTTTTATCCTTTATTGTTAAAATTGCATACTTGATTCAATTCAACACACTCTTAACTTACACTTAAACGGAGAAACTTTGATAACACACAAAGTTATTTCTATCCTCTACATTCATAAGATAAGAACGTGGTTGTAATAAGGAGAACCAATCGAGTAAACAACATTATATTTACTATACGCATCTGCTCATACACGAGAATCAGTAGAAAACTCAATCGCAGTAACTGTAATTTATGGGCAAGAAATAAATTCCTTGTTCCTTATTTTTACTCTGCGCATTCTTAGACTGAGTTAGCATGAAAGAGTGTAGCAGTAATATTAACTCCGAAATCCTTAAATCTAATATGAAATACATGACGAAAAGTTGATCTGTTTGTTACACTTTTATTCCTTACATTAAACCTATACGTGCTTAGAGTTAGAATCACTACGTTACTTTAACTTCGCACTTTTTTAAATTAAAAGGGTTTTGATTGAATTAAAGAAAATCAATATTAATGTAATTATTTTGTAATAATAATGTGTGTTTTCTTAAGTTAATCTAAAAAGTACTTAAATTCGGGTTGTGGATTTACCCTCAGTGTAGGGGAGCCCGTTTCGTTCTTTCTAAGAATTACTCTTTGTAGAACCGTCAGTAGCGGGAGAACGGACGTTGGAAATGTTCTCCTTGAGCTAGCCCACCCCTGCCTTATTTCTAATCAAGTCGAAATAAGACGACCTTGGCCTTCATGGAGCTCTAAATTTATGAAAGCCCCTTACTCTGTCCTCTTCTGCTTAACTACGCACTGATCCTTCCAACGGTGAATCTAGAACTGTGTCACTTCCACCCTAAGGGAAACTCACTCTATTAAACTAATGATGTTCAGAAATCATAAATAAAAAAAAATAGAAGTTCCCGTTGCATTTGTCAAATGCTTACCGTCCATAGTTAAAAAGCAAACCCGGGCCGAAATCGAAATCCTGAAGAACTAATAATTTAGAACATTATATAATAAACGAATTCATTTATTCGGGATTAAGTTTTCAATATAATATAAGAAATACCTATGTATACAAAATTTCATGTTATGAGTCTAAATGTATATCTTTAACAGGACCCGCATCCATTCGAATGAAACTATAAAATATATTTTAATCCTATTTCTGATAGCTTTCATATCGCTAATTGTTATTCAAATCAATTTATTAATTGTATAGTTTCTCGTATGAGCTATCTTTTAATTATTTACCATCTGGTTTCTTAGTAATTAATAATATTAGTTACATACAACAAAAAAATCTTAAGTTCTATAAGTACCCGTTGTCATACGGCGTTTATGGAAAAATACATATCGCCGCTGTAGATCGAATACATTGTAACCCAGAAAAGTCAATTTTTCAGGAGAAACAAAAAACTTGGTATAAAAGTAATGGGGGCCAATAAAATTGATTTGGTTTTGATTTCAGAAATTTGAATTGACGCGCATTTATATTTAGCTAAAACTTGTTATCAAAATTATTATTTTATTTAATGTCGTTGGTTACGAGGTATTACGCTTGCGTTTTTGCTCTGTTTTGGCTTACGAGGTATTGCAATTTTCTGGTGTTAGTGGTATTTCCTTTCTATATGTATTTAAAATTGTAAGAAGAGGACAAAAGAAGAACAATGTATTTAAAAAGGAAATAAGTTATTTATTCAAAAATAAGATTAATATTTATAAAACATAATATTGAATTCAGTTAATTGTTTTTTGTATAAATAAATGCAAACTAATATTTAAGTTTGTCGTAATAGGCATGATATTCCGGTTAGATCACTTTTTTTAGTTCCTGCAAATGTAAATACTTTTGCTTTTTAATTTTCCTCTCTTCTTGGTACATTCTTGGCCAGGTTCATTTTTCTGTTGCCGTCTTACTTCTTTGAGGTAGTGGTGACCAATCATGATCGAAATCGAGCTTAAATTGTATTTCACCAGTCGGTAAATACCTTAAGTCGGTTACCATTGGGTGATTGGTAACAAAAAAAAAATCATTTAAATTATTTCAAATTAAATACCACACAAGTGATAGTCTGGAAAAATTAATTTTGTGTGTGATTGCATGGCTTTGTTACTTAACCTAATTTCTTTTTTGGTTTTTCTTAAAAATTTGTCTATAATTTAATTCGTGCGTTTTTTTTCAAAATTTGAACGTTTATTTAAGAAAAACATGTACAATAGTATTATTCAAAGTATTGCCCATTTGAAGCTATGACTTTTTCCCATCTTTCTGGCAATTTGTGGATCCCATCCCAAAAGAACTACCAATCATGATCGAAATCGAGCTTAAATTGTATTTCACCAGTCGGTAAATACCTTAAGTCGGTTACCATTGGGTGATTGGTAACAAAAAAAAAATCATTTAAATTATTTCAAATTAAATACCACACAAGTGATAGTCTGGAAAAATTAATTTTGTGTGTGATTGCATGGCTTTGTTACTTAACCTAATTTCTTTTTTGGTTTTTCTTAAAAATTGGTCTATAATTTAATTCGTGCGTTTTTTTTCAAAATTTGAACGTTTATTTAAGAAAAACATGTACAATAGTATTATTCAAAGTATTGCCCATTTGAAGCTATGACTTTTTCCCATCTTTCTGGCAATTTGTGGATCCCATCCCAAAAGAACTACGCCGGCTTGGCAGTCAGGAATGAATCAAGCAAATTTTTGATATTCTGCTCTGATGTGAACCGAAGGGGCAAGGTCTGGGCTATAAGGTGGGTGGGGTAAAACTTCCCATCCACTGTTTTCCAAATAGTTCTTAACCGGAATAGCAACGTGGGGCCGAGCGTTGTCATGATGGAAAATTATTGCCTCGTGTCTGTTCGCATATTCCGGGCGTTTTTCGGCTACTGCTCTCTTCAAAGGTATTAATTGTGTTCGGTAGCGTTGTCCATTGATGGTTTCGCCCGGTTTTAGCAGCTCATAATACAGCACACCTTTCTGATCCCACCAAATACAGAGCATTACCTTCGCGCCACGGATATTCGACTTTGCCGTTGATTTGTCTGGTTGGCCGCGTTTCACATATGATTTTTTGCGCTTGGGGTTGTCGTAATGGATACATTTTTCATCACCAGTAACAATCCGATGCAAAAATGACTTTCTTTTGTGGCGTTCCAGCAGCATTTCGGACATGCAAAACCGCCTTTCGATGTCTCTCGGCTTGAGTTCATGTGGAACACAATTTCCTTGCTTTTGAATATATCCAGCTGCTTTTAAAAGTTTCGAAATGGCTGCTTGAGTGACACCCAAAGATCCTGCGAGGTCTTCTTGTGTTTGGCAACAATCTTCATAGAGTAATGCTTCCAGTTCTTCATCTTCAAACTTTTTTGGCTGCCCAGGACGTTTATCGTCTTCCAAGCCGAAATCACTACTTTTAAATCGTGCAAACCACTTTTGGCACGTTCGCTCAGCTGGAGCATGTTCACCATAAACTTCCACCAAAATACGATGACTTTCGGCAGCAGTTGTTTACGCTTCAAATGAATGACATATACTGAAATGACGTACAATGACAGTAGCTTTCCAACGCATGTTCCAATGGAATAATAACAATGGAATAATACAAGTTACGCCATCCCTTAGCAAACCGCACGAATTAAGTTTTAGACCTCAATACATAAATATATACAAATCCTATCTCACATAACTAAGCTATTTGAAATTTCCTAAACTAGTGTTAAATAATACTAAAAAAAAAGGTTTGCCTTAGAAATTATTTTAACTTAAATTAGTACGAGTACAAAGGTGATTATTACAAAACAAAAACAGAGACATAATTGAAATCAATCATCACCTCTACGTACATCATCCGTCATCACAGAAGGAAACTTGCGGCCACAACTTATCATCGATACGGGAAAAACTGTAAGTACAAATTGTACCAATTCGTAATTTCTTTGGCAAATTTAAATATAGCATACCCAATACTTTATCTATAGAAAAACAACAATAACATTTGCATATCCTAATAGAATAAATCCATACAATATACCCACTTAGATACTATCTGCAAGGGCATCTCCAGGGACTAACCCCAATATAAAATGACTAGGGGTAGTCAAGGTGCACCCGATAACCACCGTCTGCATGTGGGAGGGCACGGCATAAAGTTTCACAACATCTGAAACAAAATAAGCTTCCTTCGTTCATATAGTTCACCTAGATGTCAAATCGTTCTTTCTTGATCACTCTCTATATCCTTTTACTCTTCACATCCCGTCTTTTTAATATTTCCCCACATAAAGGAAGAGTAATAACCAGGCACGAAATATTATGTGTGCATTGAGAGGCAGCAAGATCCCACCCTACCGTCGAGCTAACGCCGTGCGATCCCAAGCGGATTCAGGTCAACCAACACTCAAATTCACCTTGCCACCTAGCAATGCAACAAGGTAGTTATGCAAAAATTGTCTCTAATATCTTTTAGTTATTTTTAAATAATTACAATGATAATGGGAAGTGGTTAATCATTGGCCGGGGACGAGAAAGTTTATATATTGAAATCAAAACGTATAATTATTTAAAACCCAATTGTTACAATTCTAGATCATTTAACTTCTTAAAATCAAATTTCATTGAACTTGATAATTATCTTGCAACTGTTGACTGGAAAACAGAATTTTTAAATTTAAATTTGAAGAATATGCTAGATTATTTAATGCGTATCTTAAATGAGGCTTTTAACTTATTTGTGCCTTATAGGACAAAAAGGAATATCTCAAAACCTCCATGGTATAACAAAAGGTTGACTCATTTAAAAAATTTTAAAAATAAATCATTTGCTAAGTATAAAATGTCAAATAAGTTAGAAAACAAAATTGAATTTTGTAAACTCCGTAACGAATTCATTGTCCTCAGTAAATTCTTGCACAGAAATTATATCTCGAATATTGAGCTTAAGTTGAAGAAAGACCCAAAGCATTTCTGGAGTTTTATTAATTCTAAAAGGAAATCGCTTGGGATTCCAACTTCGATGATTTTTAAAGGAGATAATTCTACGGATATTGACAAAACTCTTGAGCTGTTTGCTCAATTCTTTGAATCGGTTTACTCAAACTCACAAAGAAACCCCGTTTTTCAATCAGAAAATGTCCCTAAAGTGGATATTGACTCAATACACTTGGATTCCTCTGATGTTTTAAAGGGCTAACAGGATCTCAAGCCAAATCACATTCCTGGTATCGATGGTATTCCTGCCTTTGTCTTAAAAAGATGCTCTAATTCTATCTGCTTCCCATTGCTTATTATTTTCAATCTATCTTTATCGTCCGGATTATTTTTGGAAGTATGGAAATCTTCCTTTCTTATCCCAATTCATAAATCCGGTTCGAAAAATGACGTTCAAAACTACAGAGGGATTTGCAAGTTGTCCGCAATTCCTAAACTGTTCGAAAGTTTAGTAAAGAACAAACTCGCTTTTTTCGTGAAAGAACATGTGAGTGACGCCCAACACGGGGTTATCTCGGGTAGATCAACTATCACCTATCTGGCATGTTTTTCCTCCTTTGTTACTAATTGTATTGAAAATCAAAGTCAAGGAGATGCTATCTACACGGATTTTAGTAAGGCATTTGACTCAGTATGTCAGAACATACTGCTTCGCAAACTTTAAAGTTTTGGGATTCACTCAAATCTCCTTCAATGGATATCATCCTTTTTAACTGATAGGGCCCAAAGAGTCAAAATTTACAACCAAACTTCGAGATCTATTAGATGTTTCTGAAAGTGACCTCTAATACTGACTGTTTAAATCTTCAAGAGGACCTTGATAATTTATTCAATTGGTGTTTGATAAACTGCTTAAAACTTAACGTTTGCTATGATATCTCCGTCTCTAAGAAACTATCAACTTATGAGTTTGGGTATTCTCTTGATGGTATCCCTCTACAGAGAACTGCTAAAATGAAGGATCTGGGTGTTTCTTTTGACTCCAAGTTTTCATTTGTCCCACATATTGATGCAATTGTTGCTAAAACCAACACAATGATTGGCTTCATTAAAAGAAACTCGACTGACTTCTCGGATCCCTACAAACTTGTCTCCCTTTATACCACATTAATCAGATTATCACTTGAGTATGCTGATGTCATCTGGAGCCCTAACCAAAAAACGTTTTCGGATAGAATTGTGAAAGTTCAGAATCGTTTCACTAGGTTTGTGGTTTTTTTTTTAAATGCGCTGGAATTTTATCCCAGTTTCTCAAGCTCGACATAATCTTCTGGAATTGAAATCTCTCAAATCTCGAAGATGTATTCACGATATTGTATATGTGCGATATATTTTATGTTACCATATAAAGTGCCCCAATCTTCTTTCCTTAATTTGCATTTATTCTCCAATGACACCTTTGAGAGAAAGGCACCTTCTTTTTCAGCCTAAATATAGAACAAAATAGTAGAACCAATTTCAAGGTCAATTAGGGAGTTCAATGAAATTAATGGTCATATTGACATAGCTTTCTGCAGAAATAAATTTAAAAATGTTTTGTATTATTTTTTTTAAGGAATTTAAGCACATATTGTTAAATCTAGTATATCCTTATGTATTTATTGCATCGCATCTGTGCAGCCTGAGGCTCGTAGATAAATAAATAAATAAATTCAGTTTACCTACAGTATAACAAATCTACCCTTGGAAAGCATCTCATCCAAAAAAGACTTAGGCGTATTATTCGACTATAAGCTCAATTTCAATAGTCACATAGACTACCTCGTGACAAAATGCAGGTCAATGATTTATCTTGCGAAACTCTCAAGATTTTTCTGACCCGCATACCCTAAAATACTTATATTTTGCATATATGTGAGGTCTTCCTTAGATTACTGCTCTGTTATCTGGAGTCCATATTATATGGTCCACTCTACAAGGATAGAGAATATTCAAAAATGATTTATTAGAGCTGCGATAAAAAAGCTTAATTGGAATATCGACTTGCCACCATATAATATTAGATGCCAACTGATTGGAATCTTGCCTTTATGTATTCGGCCTAATAACTAAACATATAAATTGTCCTTACCTGCTTACACAGATCAGATATGGAAGACCCGTGATACCATTGAGAAATCAAATTGTTGAGCCTTTACTTGAGTACAAGTATTATATCCATAATAAAACAATAACTAGATGATTAAGAGAAGCTAATTCAGCTGGGAATCTCATTGATCTTCACTCTAATAAGTAGAAATACGTTCACAAATCAATTGCTTATGCTTTTAACAAACTTTGGTGAGGTTAATTAATTTGTCGAAATAAGTATGTAATCCATTAGAAGACCAAGTGTACCTCCGTTTGGTGAAATAAATAAATAAAACATAGGGACGGGCTACAGTCCGCTTGGGCGAACTGTTGGATACCCTATTCTTATTCCTATCCCTCATAAGTGGGCGTGACAAAAGTCTAAGTATGGTTGAATTGTTAAGAACGCTCTACATATTTTGTTATATAACATTTAAAGGATTTTATCAAAAAAAACGCTCCCTAGCTCAAACTTGGGTGTTTCAATAAAATTGTTTTATTTAATTGTGGGCGTGTCAGTAGGCGGATTTTGAAAATATTTACACATGAGCATAAAGGGCCCATAGAGAGTATATTTTATAAATTTCAGCTCCCTAGCTCAAACTTTGGATTTTCAAAAAAATTGTTTTATTTAGTTGTGGGCGTGTCAGTGGGCGCATTTTGAAAAAAAAAATTCCCAAGCAGTTTTAGGAGTCATAGATCATATATAAAAAATTTCAGCTTTCTAGCTCAAAATTCGATTTTTTCCAAAATTTAGTTTTTTTTTGCGGATTTCAAAAATTCGTAAACTTGATTATTTCGGGACCCTAGAGAGTATATGGTTAAAATTTCAGCTCCCTAGGTCCAGTTTAAAGGCCTAATTTTTGCCGACGGACGGACGGACGGACATGGCTAGATCGACATTACTATCCATGCTGATCATAAATATAATAACTTTTAGGGGTCTACGGGCAATATTAAGGTATGTTACAAACTATGCGTCAAAATTAATATACCCCTAAATAGGGTATAAAAAGTGGTCAGGGTGCGACCCGCAAGGTCCACACGATTAACTTCGCAGTGGCATCAATATGATTTATGCGATTAGTTGTAAATTTTGAAATGTGGTTAACCATAAGATATGGTTAAGAATTATTTAATATTAAAAAATGCTCTTTAATATTGTTCATGAAAATTAAATGTTGTTAATAACAGCGAAGTGTGATATATATTAATGCAACCATTGTTATCAACACGTAGACCTGTTAATTTCCATGTATACGAAATAACGGAGCACAATGTAATAGTGATTTGCTCAATGACAAATGAAAATAAATAGTACAAATAAAGGCAAATTATTTTAGTTATTTATTTACTAACAAAAAACGGCTATACCGATTTCGCTGAAAACTTAATCAGTTCTGAGCTACGTAATTACGCCGGTCCCATGCCAATATCATCTTTGATTCTCGAGATAATCGTGGCGAAAGAAAATTTCGAACGCACATACGTACATACGCACATACGTACATACACACACCCAGGCATCCACAGGGCTCGTGCTCAGGCTACTGTGTGGGTTACAGGTGGCGGATGGTGAACGGCCTGCAGATATGTAGGTTAGCTGCGAATAACCAATAAGCAGTCCCCGACCAAGAGCGGCAGAAAAGGAGGGTGTGACTGAAAAGGTTGCAGGAACCCCTATGAACTTTCTGTGTCAAGACGAGTTAGCGCCGTCTTTAACAAAGTGCTACCCCATTTCTCAACTCTTAGTCGAGAAATGGTTTCGTGGGAAACCATATTCCAATGGAATCGTCTTTGAGTACCGCTGCTCTAGGCATTACGACTGAGCCCAGTAAGGTCGTAATTACGGTATACTGGAAAAACGAATCGGATTTTAAGATATGTGGGCTGACGTTTGTAGTATTCTGTTACCTGAGTGAGGCAGGAGTGAAATCCGGTTGAAATGGCTTTCAGGCTAATGCTGCAAACGCCCCCGTCCCGTTAAAATAATGGTAGGCCTCAAAAAACGCTCGATAACTCGTCATCATTTAGTTGGTGGTGTAGGTCCAGATGTAATATTCCTGGGTAGCACCGATCTGGCACTGGCACAAAACCTCATAAGGGCTTGTGTCAACCTGCATAGATAACCATGGGATCTTTGGGTGACTACACATTCGGACATCGATAACGGTTTTGAGTTGGGACTCAACAGAAATGAACACAACAAAAACAACAAAAACAACAGAAGGAATTGTCGGAGAAGAAAATGGAGTGAATCCCTTTCAGAGGAATTCAAAAATGCTGCGGTCACCATCTGGCCAAGTAACAGCACTGCCAATGGACACGGTGCAAGGAGAGCTACCTCGCGCAGAGAACAACGAGGCAACGCGAGGATCTGATTTTCATAAACTTGGAGAGCAGATTAGAGCGTTAGTGGACATGCTGGAAGATGGAAAAAGGTGATCGATTCATCAACCGATGAGAGATGCCATCGAAAGCATAAAAGCTCTCTACGAACTGTCTGCGATTCAACTTAAAGACGAGAGGGCAAAGGAGGTGATTAGAAAAAACAACTCCTCACAAACTTCACCCTGGCTTAAGACGACCCTGGAACCTAAAAGAAGACAGGATCCAGAAATCGAAACCCCTGTGCCGAAAAGAAAACAGAAAAATCCTGCAGTAGAATCCAAGGAGAAAGCTGCAGTGGCCGGCGTTAGAACCCCGGGGAACAGGCAAAAGAGGGCCACCGCTGCTAATAAGAACAGAAACAAGCAGTTGCCCAAAGAAGAAAGTCGATCTAAAATCGCCCACAAAGTGCTAGCTAAGAAGCACCAGCCGGCTAAGAAATGTAGACCCGATGCGATCGTCATCGAATCAAAGGGGGACTTGTCCTACGCGGATATACTACGCAGCGTTAAGGCAGACCCCAAGCTGGAAGAAATGGGCAAAGCAGTATCCAGGATTAGGAGGACACAGAAAGATGAACTTCTCATACAGCTCAAAGAAGCTGGAGGCAAAACTGCCGAGTTCAAAACGGTCATCAGTGAAGCCTTAAAGGAGCGAGCAAGCGTAGGATCGCTCTCTCATCGCGCTATTATCGAGTTCAAGGACGTGGATGAGATTACCTCGAAAGAAGACATATGCGAGGCAATTAAAGCGCAATTTGGAACAGTGGTATTGCCAACAGATATTCTGTCCCTGCGGAAAGCATACGGCGGTACACAGACCGCAACGGTTAGTCTTCCAGCAGAAAGCGCAGGTAAACTGTTGGAAACAAGGAAAATAAAAATAGGCTGGGTTGTCTGGCGTATTCGTGAGCGGATATTGCTTAAAAAATGCTTCAAATGTCTAGAGTTTGCCCACCTAGCCAAACAATGCAAAAGCTTAGAAGACCGATCTAAGCTCTGTAGGAGATGTGGAACGGAAGGCCACATAGCAAAAGACTGCTTAAAGGAGCCATCGTGCATGTTTTGTAAAAAGAACCACCCAGAACAGGCGAAGCATATAGCCGGAAGCAGTAAATGTGCGGTATTTAGGAGAGCCATCACCAGCAGAAAATCATGAAGGTTATACAAATAAACCTAAATCACTGCGAAGCAGCCCAGGATCTCCTGGCATAAACAGCAAAAAATAAGAAAGCGGACATAATTTTGATCAGCGAACCGTACAAGACTCTCGATAGCAACGTATGGATCTGTGACAAATCGAAAAAAGCTTCTGTATGGATAACTGGAAGACATGCTTTCCAAGACACCTTCGAACAAGCGAACGGCTTCGTGCGAGCCAAAATAAATGGAATAAACTTCTACAGTTGTTACGCTAGACCGAGTTGGACGACAAACGAATACCAAACGATGCTAGATAACCTGGCAAGGGATGCTTATGGACGGTCCCCAGTTATTATTGCTGGCGACTTCAATGCATGGGGAACAGAGTGGGGAAGCAAACGAACCAATGCCAGAGGACGTATACTTTTGGAAACATTTGCACCTCTGAACATAGGCTTGGCAAATAGAGGCCGGGTTAATACATATCGTAAAGCAGGAATGGGTTCGATTATAGATATTACCTTCGCGAGTAACTCCATCCTACGAAGCATCAAATGGCGAGTCAGTGAAGAATATACGCAAAGCGACCACCAACCGATAATATTTGAAACTGCTGATAAAAATAATCTAAAACACCCCAATCCAGCGGGACCAAAATGGAAAGACGCGCTCTTTGACAAGGATACGTTTGAAGAATTGATAAGCACAGACAACCAGAGACAGAACGAAACGGCAGAAGCCATGTCGGCCCAACTCGTCCGTGCTATCACTACAGCGTGCGATGCAGCAATGCCCAGGAGAGTAAGCAGCAAAAAGCGTGCACCATGTTATTGGTGGAATGAGGACATAAAAACATTGAGAGCAGCGTGCCTAAGAGCCAGGCGAAAGGTCCAACGATCCAGAGGGAGAGCTGACTTTCAAGAACACCTGAATAACTTTAGAATAGTGAGACACGAACTAAAAAGGGCTATCAAGGAAAGTAAGGCAAAATGCTTTAAGCGTATATGCGACGAAGCTGACATTAACCCCTGGGGAACAGCATACAGGATGGTTATGACGAAGCTGAAGGGCTGTAGAACCCCCCAATAACATGCCCAAGAATGTTGAGATCTATAGTAGAACATCTTTTCCTCAAAAGACCAGCTACTATGTGCAGCATAATAAGAGAGGTTAATCCAGACGATATACCTGTTATTACTCTGGAGGAGCTGCTAAAGGCATGCAGTAGGATAGGTGACAACAAGGCGCCAGGACCAGACGGAATCCCAAACAAGGCATTGAAGGTGGCTGTTGCAAAGAGACCAGACCTCTTCATATCAACAATGCAGAGGAGCCTAGAGGAGGGAACCTTTCCTGAGAAATGGAAAATGCAGCACTTGGTCCTGCTTCCGAAAGGAAAGAAGCCCCCGGGAGAAACAGCGTCCTACTGCCCTATATGCATATTGGACACCATGGGAAAAATCTTCGAGAAGATAATCTATAATAGACTTCTCGCAGTGGCTGAAGAGAAAGGAGCCCTCTCAGACCGACAGTTTGACTTCAGAAGAGCGCGTTCTACAGTTGATGCTATAAAAGCGTTGGTCCACATAGCTGAAAGTGCCATAGAAGGAGTAAGATGGCTCTACGGCACAAAGGAGTATTGTGCAGTAGTTACGCTGGACGTCAAAAACGCCTTCAATTCCGCGAACTGGTCAATCCTAAGAAGATCTCTCGCCAGAATGGATACACCATATTACTTGCTGAGGATAGTGACGGACTACTTTAACAACAGGAAGTTAAGGTATTATACTGACGAAGGAGTCAAATACTACAAGGTTACCGCGGGCGTCCCACAGGGATCCGTACTGGGGCCGCTTCTGTGGAACATCATGTATGACGGAGTCCTACGATTAATGCTACCTCGCGGAGTATCGATAATTGGATTTGCCGACGACATTGCCATCGTGACAGTAGCTAAACAGATCCATGAAGAATCAGCTACAAATAAAGCAATTTCCAGGATAAAACACTGGCTAGTATCCGCCGGACTAGAACTAGCCGACCATAAAACAGAAGCTGTCCTTATAACAAGTCGAAAAACCATTGAATTCGCCAATTTCCAGGTGGGGAACCAGATCATCAGATCCAAAGAAGCAGTCAAATATCTTGGAGTCATGCTAGACCACAGACTGCAGTTCAAGGCGCACGTGGCGTATATTACAACGAAAGCATCGCAAATACAGGGAGCTCTCTCACGCATATTACCTAACATCGGTGGAAGTGGATACGCTAGGTGGCACGTTTTATCAAAAGCAGTCAGTTCAGTCCTTCTTTACGCCGCTCCGGTTTGGGCGGGGGCACTGGCGACGAAAGAAACAAGAAGGAAACTATCATCGCATACAGGCTTAGTGCGTTAAGGACAATCTGTGGTTTTCGAACCATCTCGGACGAAGCGGCCTTCGTCATAGCTGGAATGATACCCATAGACATTCTAGCGGGCGAGATGTTGAGGATCTACAACAGAAAAACGCTGGGCGGACAAGATGCAAGTGAAATGGCAAGAATCAAAGTAGAAGAAAGAGCAGCTTCAATTGCTATATGGCAAACCAGGTGGAACAACACTACAAAAGGCAGATGGACATACAAGCTGGTCCCGTCAATCGGGACCTGGACAAAGCGAGCACATGGAAACAGCAACTACCACCTGCCCAATCCATCTTTCGTAATAGACCATATGTTACAGTCGGAGGACAATTGGACGACAGTTTGTAATCTGGTAACAACCATCCAAAATGAACTGCGGAGAGTAGAAAGGCTAAGGAGAGCATCAGAAGCAGCAGAAGCGTCAGAAACAACTGACACAAGACAAGACGCATAGCATGAATTGCTAACCAGCCCCGCGAAGTAATACCTAACGGCAGTCCCGCGGGACGATAAGCATAAAAGGAGAGCTAATATTGGGTTCTTTCGGGAAAAATACTTGACCGGATAATTGGCCCTGTGTGCGAAAAGGGTGAATGGAGTAGATGATACAAGAAGAGAACTCTATAAGTTGTACCAAGACGTAAATGAAGTCCCCTAACAGCTAAAACATACACATCGCGTCGACTAGATTGGTTCGGCCACATGGAGTGAATGGAAAGCAATGCAAACTCTAGCAAAGAGGATCTTCAAATCACATCCACCAGGTTATAGGTGACAAGGAGGACCGAACTTACCTTTTAAAGACCAGAAAGCCAAAGTGGCTGTTCTAAATTAATGGAAGTAGTGAGGCGGGGATTGCGGAAGATGGTAAGCTGCATTATCTGAAGCAGAGACTCTCTAGCGCCAGCTATTTTAAGAACGATGGCACTCGATCGTTTTTATTTAACGTGATTCGGCCGAAGAATATCAAATCGCTTTACCTATAGTCTGAAAAATTGTATTTTAAGCCATTATTATTCCAAATCAGATTATTTCCCTCACCTAACAATCTCGCACACGCATCCATCAATATGAGATAAATCTATTTCTTTTTCTATACATTCTTGATTGAACGTATAATTTCATATCATTGTGTAACTGCCTTCCTGTTGTTCGCAAAAGCAAACATGTATTTCCGTTTCCTTTAATCCAGCCCTAATTGCCGTTCCTGTCAACTGGAGACTTAGGGGCACTTTTCGTTCAAGCATTGATATTTGCAGCGACATCTTTAATATTAAATATCTAACAAATTTCAAATCCACTGCTTGTAAACGCACACGCCCCACAGCACACGCCAAAACTGACAGCTAAATGGTAGAAATTTAATTAAATGGAATTTACATAAATAAGAACGCATTTTAAATTGTTCCAAAATAATTTGTGTGGTAAATTCCTCCAAATAGAAAAAAAATGCTGAAGCACTCAGACTCTGAGCCTGACAACCGCGCGACCTTCGAAATTACAGCACAACCGGAACTAAATATTAATTTAATTTTCATAAAATTGAGCGAACAAAATAATTTAGCCCTCACACAATATGCAGAAGGGAGCACAGCATTAACATAAGGTATGACTATCGCCCTCTGTAAAGTACCGTTTTTGTTGGGTTGACTGGCGCATGGTAGAATGAAAAGTAAATTATCATCTCTAATGCCATCATTTCGCTTCGAAGTAATAAGACAATGTCGGTCCTGAGCGATAGACTCCTTTTGGCATCTGGTAACATTAATAACAAGGATTAACTTGAGATGGCAGGCACTGGTTGTGGTAATTTGACGGTGTTGGTCGGGGCGGTGCGCCGCCCGCCGCCGGTGCCAGTTTATTTTCTACGCACAATTCAACATGACATACCGGCGACAGGGAGTAAATGCTTTTCCCATGTAAGCTCTTCTAGCAGCTTAACAATATGTTCTTGTTTCGCCTGCCGATCCAGTTTCACCGAGCATCCTCTTTAACTGTCACGTACATTACATCAGAGAACGTTATTCATCCCTGACAGCGAACTACTTTTTTACTCATTCACCAGCCTGGGGTTTGATAAGTTGTGGTAGGAATACTACAGCATCACTCCGTCAGCAATATTTGTAATATACCATGTGCTGTAACCAATTCGTTTGCTTATTGAGGAGCATCATTTCGCGCCTGGGACCAGATGATACACATGGACTAAATTTTTCTTCATATTTTATTGTTTTGTTCGGCTGATTTGTCATTTAATTTTTGTAAAATGAAAGATTACTTCATTTACCTACTATCCCGACGTTTCGGCAGGTTTTGCCACCTTCTTCAGTGGAATCTTTATAAAGCGAATTTTTAGTAAGCAAACAAATTGTTGGTATAAACTGATAAAACTTACAAATTAAGTTTAAAAATAAATTAAGAATAGGACGTGTAGCCAATGTGAAAAAAGCCAAACAAGAAAACTTAATGAAAATGTAATTCATGCTGTCAAATGAAAACAGAGTAGTGAAGTCTCTATCTCCGCAATAATGTCATAATTTTCAGTCAATATTCAGTGATTTTATTGTAAAAACTTTTATTTGTGGTAAATAAACTTAAAGCTCGTATCCATGACATTATTTCATTCGGTTTAAATCAAACAGTTTCTAACTAAACGAATTTTAATTTAATTGTGGTCTGTGAGTAAGCATTCATACATACGTACATTATGTCCAATTACAACAATAGTGATCAACAACGAAAGCTGTGATCAACAGAAAAGAGTGCTGTCTCTGTCACACCACACTTCGGCTCTCCGGCTGCACCTTTGTCCTCCGCTAAGTTATTGGACAGAATCGAGAATCGATAGGAAACACTTACCAAGACTATAACTGAATCCATTGTTTCTCAAGTAAAAGCTGAAATTACCACTATGTTCAAAACTTTATCCGACAGAATCAACAAAATTGAAAGTGACTTTACTGCCAAAGTAGTATCACTTGAAAAAGAATTTAATGACAGATTTAGCTCCATGAATCATTCAGTGTTTACTTGTAAAATCGAAGTTGAAAATGCAATAAGCCACTGCTCGAACTTTGGTACTCTTCAGGATGAGCTTTCGATAATAAGAGCACAAATGATTGAAAATGACAACTCTCAGCTGAAACTGCAAATCGATGAAGTTGCCCGATAGAACATTGCTGGGGATGTCGTACTTCACGGAATACCAATCACCACAAACGAAAATCTTGCCGACATATTTAACAAATTTTGCACAAAAATCAATCTGCCGACGCTAACACCAACCGATATTCTCCGCACTCCACCTGTGAACAATTGTCCCGATAGCGCTATCATAGTGAAACTGCAGCACGCCCAAAACAAAACAAACTTATTAAGAAAAGTTGGGGAATATTACAAAACAAACTCCAAGTCCGTTACATTGAATGACCTTGGCTTTGCTAGCAGCAAATTTGTGAGTGTTTATGAAAGTCTCACCAAGCATAACCATGCACTTTTTCGGAAGGTCAATGAACTTCGTCGCAATACACAATTGAACTCAGTGTTTACGAGATGCGGCAGGGTCTTTATCAAGGAGACGGTGCAAACAAAACCGATCTGCATTCATAGCATGAATTCATTTGATGCTTTCTACACGGGAGTACATGACCTTTCACCACCGACCCATCTGTTGTGATGCTGATGTTGCTGTTGCAGCTGTCTCTATGTTTTATCTTTTTTCCATTTTGGTGCGTAACAGAATCTTTAAGTATGTTATAAATTTTAAATTCACTTTTAACTATTGATTTTATTGTTTTTGAAACGCCTTATGAATTATTGTGTAGTGTTTCTTTTCAATTGAGTAAGGAATATGATGTACTCAATTAATTTTAAAGTTCAGTCAATTTCTCTATTTTATAATGCTTTTATTATTATTTCCTTTATTTTAAACATATCTTCTTCCTCTCGCGATGGTCAGTCACCTTGACGTGTGTACCACCATTGCATTCGGTGGTACCGGTGCGGAGGCTTGCGGTGCAAAGATTCAACGGGCTATGCTGTCTAAGGGCCACCCATGGCAGACAGGCCGATTGATGAGCGCCAACAAAGAACTGGCCAGGACTTAACGCCTATCCCCACCTAATCCAGAGCGTCACGCGACCCGTGCTTATTGGATGGTTTGCAGCCAGGGGTAACCGGCTGTATTTTCACGGAGCCTCTCTGACACCGGGCCACCTCAGAGAGTATCCATGGCCTAACCACGCTAATGCGGGGCTCTGGCGTTGTTGACCGTCTTTCCCGCGCTACTCGTGGGACATGAAACCAACAGAGAAAAACAAAAACAAACAAAAAATGAATAAAATGCGTGGACAGCCCGCAGAAGAGGTCATTTGTCGGATGGAGCAGGACATCCATGACGACCGCCTGGCACATGAGAGACCCGGAGCGGGCTGAGAGGGAGGCTCTAGACTGGTGCAACCCAGCACCAGTCAAAGAACCATCATCACCACACGACTAGCTACGGGAGTGCCAAAAGTCCCGGGAAGAAGCCCGGTAGCCGAGAAAACACCGGTGGAGGGAACTAGGGCAGAGGGAACGAGCAAAGCTCAAGTACCAGCCCCTGAGCCCCTTGGGAACCAAACCGGCAAGAGAAAAGTAATGCCAGCCTTACTTCCACTTGGGAAACCAGGTGCGAGGGACGACCCCCTGCGAAGGGGTCTTAGTGGTGCAGGCACAAAATGGTACCTCCGCTACCTCAACAAAGGCTTCGGACCTGAGGAAGCCAAAAGGAGGGCCGAGGAGCATCGGGCCAAGCCCGAAAGCACACGAGTGCCGGCGGGGAAAAGGGGGAATAACAACCAACATCGAGGGAACTGGCTCTTGGCATCGACCGAGAATCCTTCGACGCCATAAAATCCCAAAAAGGATCGCTGAGCTACCGATTCGGCAGGGTTGCAGTGTGCGGACTCAAGAGGTCAGACGAGATCTCTGGGCAAACAGCCCAGCCAGCATCGAATCTGAACTCGCAGAGCGCGCAGTCCGAGGTAGACCATACTGCTCCTCCGAAGATTATAGCACCTTCGTCCACTGTCCAATCGGCGGAGCAGGATCCTCAGGAGGCCGAGGAGTATATGTCCATCTCGGTGAGCATGATCTCTGAGGGGGAAATGGACAACACGGTCATCGACCTTTTCCAGGATATCACCCAGGAGGAGGAAGATTCGCTGCTGAAGGAGGACGGGGCAATTGCCCCGCGCGAACATTAGCTCGATAAACCCCGCCAACAGCAAAATCAAACTAGCACAGGTAAACATACACCACGCTATAGCCGCCTCGGCGACTATATCTAGGATGTTTACCTGCCAAAGCCTAGGGCTTGTATTTATCCAGGAGCAATGGATCCTGAAAGGACAAGTCAAAGGATTGGCGAGCAAGGATGCAAAGGTAATATGGGACACTCGGGCCGAGAAACCGAGAGCTTGCATTCTAATAAACAATAAATATAAATTTATTTTACTTTCAGAATACGCGACACGAGATCTGGTGCCAATTCAGGTACATCTGGATGTTGAAGTATGTCACCGCACCATTGTCATCGCATCGGCGTATTGTGCAGGGGATGAGCCGGTGATATTAGCACCGACACCAACATCAGGGGTGAGTGCCTGCTGGAATTTATTATGAGTTCGTCACTTGATATTATAAACGTGGGAAATACCCCCACTTTTGTAACTAGAGTCAGGGAGGAAGTACTCGACCTCACGCTTGGTAGCCCAAGCGTAAGTAAATTAATTAGTAACTAGAGAGGATCTAGTGAGCCGTCATTGTCTGACCATCGAATAATAGTATTCGACCTGGACAGCACTAGTATCACGAGAAATCGAGTAAGAAACCCAAGGAAAACCAATTGGGAAACTTATAGAACTGCTCTAGAGAGCAATCTGGGGCGCCTTAGTCTGAGGAAGGCTCCGGGACACCCCCTAGAGCTAGAGAGCACAGTGGAAGGCATAACAAACGCCATCATAACTGCGTTCGAAGAAAACTGTCCTCTAAGAAGAGAACGGGACAGGAAACAGACGCCATGGTGGAGCAATAACTTGTCAAAATTAAGATCCGCGGTGCGGAAGCTTTTCAATAAAGCAAAGCGCAGCGGAGAATGGCAAAGCGCAGCGGAGAATGGCAAAGCTACCAAATGGCCCTTACTACATATAATAAGGAAATAAGAAAAGCTAAAAGAAATAGCTTCAGAAAATTCTGTGAGGCAATCACCAGCACCACTACTGCGGCAAGGCTACACAAAGCTCTTGCGAAGTCAGGAGGGGTGCCGATGTCTCTGAAGAAACCAGATGGCGAGTTCACGGAAGATGAGGATCAAAGGGCACTATTGCTTCTAGAAACTCACTTTCCTGGCAGCTCGCCTAGTACTGAGCCAGGAATCAATACCACTTCAATCAGACCTCGGAGGGAAGACTGGGAAACAACATCAACCATCTGTTCTGAGGGACGGCTGAAATGGGCAATAAATTACTTTCAGCCTTTCAAATCTGCCGGAGTGGACGGTATTATACCCGCCCTTCTTCAAGAAGGGCAAAGGGTACTAATACCACACCTGCTAAAGATAACAAGGAGCAGTATTGCCTTGGGCCACATACCAATGCAATGGAGACGAGCAAGGGTTGTGTTTATACCAAAAGCGGGGAAAAAAGTCCCCACACAGCCAAAATCGTAGAGACCCATCAGCCTTACGTCATTTCTTCTGAAGATGACAGAAAAGGCTGTAGACAATTATTTAAGGGAAGATGTTCTGAACACATCCCCCTTACATCATCGTCAGCATGCATACAGAGCGGGCAGATCAACAGAGACCGCCCTATATCAGCTGACGGAGATAATTCGAAGTGTCTTGGAGGCAAAAGAAATAGTACTGTGCGCTTTCCTAGACATAGAGGGAGCATTTGACAACACCTCACATGATGCGATCAAACGATCCCTGGATAGGAAAGGAGTTAACAGTACAGTATCCAACTGGATGTGTGAGCTGCTGAGCACTAGATCAGCAGAGACTCAAACACCATCTGGAACCATCAGAGTAAATACAACAAGAGGATGTCCACAAGAAGGGGTACTATCACCCTTAATGGGGAGCCTAGTTGTAGACGAACTGCTGGAAAAATTAACCAACCAAGGCATCAACTGTCAGGCGTACGCCGATGACATTGTATTGATTGCCAGGGGCAAGTTCGAAAAAACCCTTGGGGACATCATACAAAAGGGGCTTAAAGTAACCAAGGAATGGTGCCATACTGTCGGACTTAACATCAATCTGGCGAAAACAACGATAGTACCATTCACAAGGAAAAGACAACTTCAAAAACTTAAGGACATCAGCCTATCGGGTACGACACTGATACCAGTCAAAGAAGTAAAATATCTAGGACTCCATCTATATAGTAAACTCCTCTGGCGAAAACATACAGAGGAGATATCCAAGCAGGCCACCCGCGCTCTCATGATATGTAGGAGCCGAGCGGGGAAGGCATGGGGATGCAGCCCAAACATCCTGCGATGGATGTACACTGCAATCGTGAGACCAATGATCGCATACGGAGCGGTAGCATGGGCGAAGCGAACCAGTCTAGTCACAACGCGAGAGACACTCGGCAAAGTGCAAAGACTGGCGTGCCTGTGCATTACCGGAGCAATGCGTAGCTGCCCAACCGCAGCCATGGAGGTGTTATTGGAATTGACCCCTCTACACATCATGGTGATGAACGAGGCAGACAAAACAATCCTTAGGATGGCAAAGGACGGAATTGGGAGAGGGAAATGCATCGGTTCGAAAGAACGCGGTGACTTACTCAAAAAACTCCCACTTCTTGGCATACCTAGGGACGATAGCATCAGGAAATTCAACTTCGAGAAGAATTTCCAGATAAAGCTCAGCAATAAGGAAAACTGAAGTAATGAATCCACAACTTATGAACTGAGCAACCACACAACAAAGTGGTACACGGACAACTCGAGGACCGAGGAGGGAACTGGTGCAGGAGTGTTTGGGCGAGGAACCAAACACTACGAATCCATGGGCAAATGTACCAGCATCTTCCAGGCAGAAATATGTGCCATAGACAGGTGCGTTCGAATCAACCTCGAGAAAAACTGCAGGAATTGCAACATAGCAATAATGTCTGACAGCCAAGCAGCCATAAAGGCTCTTGACGCCTACGTTATCAAGTCTAAACTCGTGTGGGAATGCCTACACGGACTGAATAGACTAGGCAAGAATAACAGAATCTCCATCTGCTGGGTACCTGGCCATGTTGACATTACAGGCAATGAGGCAGCGGACTCGCTGGCAAGAAAAGGGGCAGAGGAACCCTTCATACGTCCTGAACCGTTCTGCGGAATATGAGAACACACTATACGCGAAGAGTTCAGGAGACTGGAGGAAGAAACAAGGGCAAACGCCTTTCTCAACCTCCAAGGTCTGAGGCAAGCAAAGAAACTCTTAGGAAATTACAACCAAAAGAGATTCAAAGCTTGTATCGGCCTTAACAAAAACAACCTAAGAATCCTAACAGGCCTCCTCACGGAGCACTCAAGGAGCACCTGAGAAAAATTGGCATATCGGAGGACGGGCTCTGCAGATTCTGCAGTGAAACCGCTGAAACTCCAGACCATATACTGGAATCCTGTGGGGCACTGGCCCACAAAAGGATCAAATATATGGGCAGGCACCAAATAACAGACAAGGACATACATACAAACCTTGGATCCACAGCTCATTCTCAGATTCATCAAAGAAACTGGACTGGACGCTGTACTCTAAGGAGTGTGACCTGCCAAGGAAAAATCAGAGCAATTCCTCGATACGCTTCACAAAAGAAGTATATAGAGAGGGCTCTGAAAGTGGTCACGAACCTCTCCGAGGTACAAGCAGGGGACACAATCGACCAATAGGGCGCAGTGTAACATACCCTAACCAATATTATTATTATTATTAACATATCTTCTTCTGGGTGGGTAGTAACTTCAGTAATTTATTTTTATGGTCTTTGGTCTAGATCCTGACATTGTTAGGAGCGGTCTCAACGTGTTGTGTGGTGCATTTAAAGGGCTTCGAGTTTGTCATCTTAATGCTGGTAGTAAACTTGATGTAATAATGGTGTCTGAATCATTTCTTAATGCAAGTGTCATGTCAAAACTTGTAAGCTTTCCTGTTTTTAAATTGTTTAGAAATGATCGTGTTGACCGAGTTGGAGGTTTGGAGGTGGCATTTGTATGTATATTCGGGAACATATCTTCTCCAAAGTTATGTATTGTTCTAATCAGGCAAATATTCAGTTTCTCTGCGTTGAGCTTAAGAATTCGGTAGAAAAATGTTTACTTGTCGTTGTTTACAGCCCCCCAAATAAATTTAAAGAGGGTAATTTGAGTGAATTTGAAGAGGCGCTAGTGTTGCTAAGTCCTAAATACGACAATATCCTCATAGGGGGCAACTTTAATGTTAATATTTTAGTAAATAACAGTAACTCGAGGCTTTTAACTTATTTTTGTGCTAAATTGGGACTTACAGTTATAAACAACCACTGGCCGACTTGTTTCCAATCGAGCCATAATCCATCTTTGATAGATTTATTTCTTTCAAGTTCAAACAGAGTTGTAGGGAATGACCAACTTAGGGCCACCTCAGAATTTATACATGATTTTTTATTTTGTGCTATTGAGTTTCATGAAACTCACAACACTGAGGTATATAGTTACAGATCGTTTCGTAACCTGAATTGCACAAACCTCCAGCGTGACTGTTTTAATTTTAACTGGAACGAAATATATAGTACACCTGACGTTAACAATAAAGTACTTCAATTTAACACATTTGTCAACAGGCTGTATGAAGTAGATGTTCCCTTGATTACGAAGCGTAAGAAACTTAAAAGTTGTCCTTGGTTCAATCATCAGATGAAGCTTCAAATTCGAGAGAGGGAGCGTTTCTATCGTTCCTATAAAAGAAACACCTCAGAGTACAATAGAAGGCATTATACTGTTGCCCGAAATAGTGTCACTGCCCTCATAAGGTCTTCTAAAAGATCATATTTACTCCAAAAACTTGATCCTACCCTTAGCTCGAAAGAGTAATGGAGAAATTTAAAAACTGCTGGAGTAACTGGGGATAAAAGTAGTTCAAAATGTGCGTTAGACCCACAAGTCATGAGCCTGCATTTTGCTCACAGCTTAAATACAAACACTTCTAGTATGATTTCTATCGACTCGGATGATTCTATGGTTAGACAATCTTTTTCATTTGAGTGTGTTGGGGCTACTGAGGTTTTGGCAGCTATTGGCTCGATTAAATCTAACGCTTCCGGCTCTGACGGTATTTCTCCTAAATTTTTAAAAATAATTCTTCCAATTCTGCTTAAATATATGGTCCATATTTTTAATTCTTGTATTTTTAGCAGTCAGTCTCCTGAGTTGTGGAAAAGAGCTAGGGTAATACCAGTACCAAAAAAGACAAATCCGTCTTGCCCCTTAGACTACAGGCCTATAAGCCTCTTGTGTTTATGGCTAAAGTGTTTGAAAAAATAGTAGCTAAACAAATTCAATGTTATCTGAACTTGAGTAATTTGATTATTAAATGGCAATCTGGTCTTAGAAATAAGCATAGCTGTGAGTCTGCTGTGTTAAAAGTTACAACGGATTTACGTTTTGCTCTAGATTCTGATAAACTTGGTTTAATGGTCCTTTTAGACTTTTCCAAGGCATTCGATTGTATAGATCACTCGATTTTGCTTGATAAACTTAAGAATACATTTTATTTTTCAACTACCGCGATTAAATTGCTGGGAATGTACCTTACTAATAGAGTACAAACGGTTGAAACTGAAAGTGGTACCTCACTTCCCTCATTGCTTAATTCTGGGGTTCCAGAGGGGGCAGTTTTGGGTCCAGTATTATGCTCCCTTTTCATTAATGACCTTCCAGAAATCATTGCCCATTGTAAGATTCACTTGTACGCAGATGATATCGTGCTATATGTTTCACAGCCTAAGGGCTTCATGGATGATTGTGTGGCGGGTGTTAACGAAGACTTATCGAGGATACTTTTCTGTGCTTCAGTCAATAAACTTTTACTTAACCCATCAAAAACAATTGCTATGATTTGTTATAGAGCCTCAGTTAACACTAATGTTTTCCCCAGTATTGTCGTTGACGGCAAAATTATATCGCATGCTAGTAATGCGAAATATTTAGGGTTCAGTATTAACACTTCCATGAGTTGTTGTGATGCAGTCGCTGAAAAAATTAGGAGAATTTCCTCTGGCTTGGGCACCTTACGATGTTCCTCAAACCTACTGTCACCTGCAATGAAGAAACGTTTGGTCAAAAGTTTAATCTTACCTTTTTTTACCTACAATTGCAATGTTTATCCATGCATGGACTATGAATGTAAGCGTAGGTTGAACGTTGCATTTAATGATTGCATACGGTTCATATATAATGTTCCAAGATTCACCAGCGTCTCTCATCTTAAGGTACGTCTATTGGGAATTAGCCTTGACAAATATTATGCCCTCAGAAACCTTCTACAGTTGCACAATATAAGTAAGTGTCCTGACTATTTACGTGAAATCCTCCACTTTTCTCGTTCACATAGTGGTGTGCATTTAAATTTACCGCGCTTCCCACACACTGTTGCAGAACGTTCCTTTTTTGTATCTGCAATTCGACTCTGGAACTCCCTTCCAGATGAACTGCAGATAATCACATCACTACCCATTTTTCGGAAGAAGATATTTTTATTTTTTTCATCATAGTTTTTTTACTAAAAGTTATAGCTGATTTTCAGATTTAATTTCTCTGTTTTTCTCTTTTATACATGCCATTTTGAAATATTTTACATATTCCGTGTGTTTCTTTATTCATTCGGAATATTCGGAATATTCGGAATATTCCGAGTGAGCCATTTGCGTTTCTTTATTCAATGGAATATTCCGGATAATCCATTTCGGTGTTTCTTTATTCATTCTGGAATAAATGGAATGCATTCTTTTTATTCCTAGAGAAAGGTGGAATAAAAAGAATATTCCCTCGTTTGACAGATGCACTTGATCAAAAAAAATAGAAGCAACAGCAAACAATCAAATGGGTGAGCATTTATTGCAAATTTGTTGTCCTTTTTTATATTTTTATGTGTGTTGTTTTAAGTTAATTATTTTCTTTTATATATTTTTAATTTCCTTCTAGAATCAAATACATTTTTAAAATGGTCTTCTGTGAACATGAAATACCGCATAGATGTTTGTGACAAGAAGATTTCATGAGCACTGCCACTTATGCTACATAAAAAGGTGCATGTTTTTTGAACTTGTACTAAATCCTTACTCGAAAGGACAACATATTTAATGTTTTACTTTTTTCCTTCGATTCAACATATTTAACATAATAACAACACGAGAATATAATGTTATTCATAAAAATAATAACAATATCTTAGTAATAAAAAATATATTGTGCTTTTTCTGAGCGAAAGTTGTATATTACTGTATTGGGTACTTCGTTAAGAAATGCAGCTGTGGAGACTTAAATAGGGACAAGTCATTTTCCGCTATGTATTGTTTTGGTTGTCGAATATATTGATAGCTTTAAAATGTTCAGTCAATCACAAATTCGTCACTGACAAATAAATTTAGAGTCAATTCTGTAGTCGCCTAACGACTACAGAATTGACTGAACAGTCTTCTTTTCAAATTCCATAAATACTCTTATGTAACTTGATTATTTAGCCTTAAGATATCTTATATAGTACTAAAATCTATATGCTAAGAACATTTTGTAAAATTGCAAATAATAATAAAAAAAGAATATATATATAAAAAAAAAAGAATTCATTCGCTGTTTTTGTTTGTAAAAGAACATTTTTAAAACGAAATGTCGTGAGTAGAATTGCTGTTTGCAAAAATAAAATAATATGTATTGAATAGATACAATCACTAGAACTTCACTTCCATAAATCTTATGAACAAAAAGTAGTCACAAAATGCATGAGCTTAAACAAAACAACTAACAACAAAATTAAAATTAAATTTTGACTTAAGCAAAACGAACAAACCAGAGATAACAGGTTTGAATAACATAAACGTCAGATGATCCTTTGATTTCACCTAAATATACACTTTATTAACAATCCCAATTATTTTTCATACAATTTCTGCAAATTACTGAAATTGTATGCTTCAATTTTTACTTGATGTTTAAGGATGAAATTCGGAACTTCAGAAAGAGATAGCTTTACGTAATGCTCTATCGCTCTATTGCTTGTCAGTGTTCAGAATGGATGAATAATTTGTTAATTGACATTCATAGTACCAAAATGTCGATCGATTAATAAATTTTGTCATTTATCAATAATTGATTTTTGACAACTATAATAAGGTTGCAAGATTTCCGCTTAGAAAAAGTTTAATGTAATTTGTAGTACCTACTTGTTTTTGTGAACTGAAATTATATTTTCGTAATGTTTCTCATATTTGTATTATTGTGTATGTTTTTATTTTAGTGCTTTAGTGGAATATTACCCCACATGTGAGTTCAGTAATAGACAAAATATATTAATTGTAAGTACTAAATGTTATACTTGTTCTTGAACTAAGTGGCAACGCTGGTCAAGAGACAAATGGCTGTCATTCTATTCGGTCCATTTTTGTTTCTTTATTCATTCCATTTTGGATATTCCGGATACAAAATTTAAAAATTCTGCCTTTTCTATTCCTTATCCGGAAAAAATAAAGAAACACAGCCATTGTGAATTTATATATATAGATACATTATTTTAAGATTTAAAATCTTGTAGTATCATGTTTAAGAATTAATTAATAAAATGAAATGAAATGAATGAAATGAAATGAATGAAATGAAATGAATGAAATGAAATGAATGAAATGAAATGAATGAAATGAAATGAATGAAATGAAATGAATGAAATGAAATGAATGAAATGAAATGAATGAAATGAAAATGTTGTAATTTTTAACTTTCTCCTATACTCATGCGAATCGAATCAATCCTTTGTGCTGAGCGGTTCGTTCGAAAAGGGAGTGGCGACGCCTTATATTGTTCAAGTCGTTCATGAACGACTAACATTCACAAGAAGTTATCTGAATTTTTGCATACAACATTATTTATACTCTTCTTCTCATTGCTCTAATTTCTCATATTCCAACCCGTGCATTTCCTATTTGAACATTTCCACACAGAAGTGAACCACCTACCAACCAACTCAGCTTTTTTCCAACTCTTCGTCCCAACTCGTTCAAACGATTCGGCAACGAAATGATACAATGGAAAATATAGGCACAAAGAAAAAAAGAATTTCACGTGTTGTATGGACGATTTCGTTCAAGCGCTTTTGAACGAGGCGAGCTTGGTATAATGTGTGAAACGAATACAGAAACAAGACAAAATATAGATCCAGCGCTGTAACAACTATTTTCTTCAAACCATCTGATCTTGTGTATGCATCAATCTATCCAACTCGTGCAAACGATTCTGCAACGAAATGATACAATTGAAAGTCAGGAACGCACAAGAAAAAAAAATGCTGTTTTGTATCGACCATTTCGTTCAAATCCCTTTTGAACGAGAAGGGTTTTTTTTTTGTGCTGGAAGTTTGTCGCGTGCAGAGTATAAATTAAAACATTTGTTGTTTAAAATGTTTTAAAAAAAACTTTATTGTCCGGCAGAGTAACTGCCTTAACCAAATTCACAATACAATTGACAATTAGAATTTTATTTTACTATCTTAAATACTAAAATACTGCTGACGACTGGACGATGCATGTGCTGGATGTGGGAGTGTTGCTGCCGTTGGTTTTCCAGGAAAAGCGGCGGCGATGGATATTGTGCTGCCTCTGCTGGATCAGGTGGCGGCTCGTGTGCACTGTATGCGAAACGTAGGAAGATATTATTTGCGTCGTCAGCGGATTCCATGGTCATACCCGTTGGAAGAGATGTTTAATTGACTTTGTCTGTGTTAACTCTCCCACCTTCAAATTCGAGTGTCCTCACTCGTAACCTTGAAGAATGGTGGGTATTGGCTTATGCCAATTCTTTTAATAGGAACTGGTTGCTCCGAAATTTCCGCAGATAATTCTGTTGGTGGTTCTACTGCTGCTTGCGCTTCTCCTGCCTCTACTGTTGTGGAGATTGTCAGATGGTTTTTCCTTTGTATGAGAAACAGTATCAAAGATATTACCACGATGGCCGTGATGATGATGGTCGACAAGCTGTAAGTGGCTATTAGGTGCGCTTTATTTCCCTCTTCAAGTTGGCTTATGTAGTAGGTGTTGTTTAAGTGGAGTTCTTTCATCACTTCGAGGGTTAGAAGTTCCTCGAAGGCTTTCGATGGTGAGTCTAATTGTACGATGGCCGGAAGAGGTCTTGAGGTAGGGACTTCATTGGAGGCAAAAGTTCGTCTATTTACCACAATGGTTGCATTGTGATATTGTATTATAAATGTTCCTGTTATATTGAGTGTATCGTTGTTGACTAATATTGTCCCGTTGAACTGGTTAAGGAGTAGCGACCCAGGAAGAATTTCTTCTACCGTTGGCACGTGCTGGTTGTTGACATTTGTGCAATTTGCTGGTCTGCTTCGCAATAGAATTGGTATGCATTCCGTATCACTTAAATTTACAATTTCATTAATCTTACAAATAGTTAGGTCATTAAAGGCTTGACAATTATTCTTAATTCCATAATAATCATTTGCGCATTGAAGTACGTTACTAAAGTCAATTTTGACTATAATAGATTTTCTTTTTATTGGCTTAACTAATAATTTCTTATAATCTTCTTTTTTGTGGTTGGCACACTCACAATATAGATCATAGTTGTTTTATTAGAGGCTATTCTTACATTGGCGAATTCAAATGCCTCTTCTATGTTTACATAAGGTAATTTGTTTTTTTCAAAATGTGCCTTAACTAAATTTATTTCGGTATTCGAAAGTATAAAAGAATTTACTATACCAGCTTTTGCCCACTGTAAGGCATGTTCTATATTTGTAATCTCTTCTTTAATTATATCTAATCTATATTTAATGCCGGTAGAATATTCATTCTTAATTTCAGCATTTGTCTTTAAATTCTTAATTATGTAATTAGTGACATTTGTAATATTATTTATTCTTATCAATTTTTTACACGCTAATTGTGTACTTGAAATTTCTTAATATATATATTTTCACTTCTTAAGTTAGCTTAAAAATTGTTCTTACATTAAGTAGATGATATTCATCCTGAAGCGGCTGACACTTTACGATGTCTCCCGTTTGTCTCCTACTAGGGGGCCTCGTTTCTTCAGGTGTTTCTCCTGTTGTTGAGTTGAACCTTTTCTCCTGGTTCGAGTTCTTCTGGGGTAACGAGTCACACTTGTTTCACCTTTAGGGCACTGGCACTTTGGTTCGGGTGCTTCTTGAGGACGCTGACACTATGCACTGACACTATTTAGGCACTGGCACTCTGGCTCGGGTACTTCTTGAGGACGCTGGCACTATGCACTGACAGTATTTAGGCACTGGCACTTTGGCTCGGGTACTTCTTGAGGACGCTGGCACTATGCACTGACACTATTTACTTTACAAGTTAAACTCACTACCCCTTACTGCTCGGGCGCCAATTAAAACATTTGTTGTTTAAAATGTTTTAAAAAAAACTTTATTGTCCGGCAGAGTAACTGCCTTAACCAAATTCACAATACAATTGACAATTAGAATTTTATTTTACTATCTTAAATACTAAAATACTGCTGACGACTGGACGATGCATGTGCTGGATGTGGGAGTGTTGCTGCCGTTGGTTTTCCAGGAAAAGCGGCGGCGATGGATATTGTGCTGCATCTGCTGGATCAGGTGGCGGCTCGTGTGCACTGTATGCGAAACGTAGGAAGATATTATTTGCGTCGTCAGCGGATTCCATGGTCATACCCGTTGGAAGAGATGTTTAATTGACTTTGTCTGTGTTAACTTATATCCATATAAAGAGGAGGGACACTCTCGAAGTTTTCTTTACCAGTTCTTATCAGCAAGTACGTCTGTGTGGATATATTAAGTACTGTGTAAGATAGAGATAAAAGAGGAAGACTATTTTTTTTCGCAAACGGTACGGGGTGCTCCGCTAAATAAAGACAAGCATTAATTTGTCATACATTTTTATTAAAAATTAAATAAGAACTACATGTGTGTTACGCTAAGATATTTTTGATTGTTCTTCGCGTAAAACCGCGAAGGTATTTATCAGACAATCTTGATTGAGGTTTCCTTTCTTAACCTTTCCTTTGATAACTTCATCCATTGAAAGATCATTTTCCACCCTTAAAAGAATCAAAACTTATCTTAGAACAAAAATGGGGCAAAACAGGTTGACAAATCTTTCTTTTAATTTATATATTTTATTATATTATAATATAATGAAATTAACAATATTTTTTTCTTTTTGTTTAAGTGTTTTTTTGTTGAATAAAAAAATTGACTGAAGGCACGTTTATTTATGAAAATGTAAGAAGAATATTTTAAAAAAAAAGTCGAGAAGTATTAGTCTTGATTTTAAGTAAAATAATGAAGGTACTTATCAATTGCTTGAGTACTTTATTTTTTTTTAAGTGATGAAGAATTGGTTTTTGTTTTATAAATAAAATCTAAATGTAAAAAACATTTTGTTCTTTTAGCCTGAAAAATTCGTATTGTTAAATAAACTTGCTTAAAACGATGTAAACATTATTTTTTTATTTAATTTCAAAATTTCTTTTTACTGGTAAAAATGATCTTAACAGCTATAGCAATTAAAACTTCACTGAACGACTACACGCGTCGCTACTGCGAAAAGGAATATCTTCTTCTTCTTCTTCTTTTTCCTCAATGGCAATGAGGCTTTGATCAGGATTAAAGTGATCATAGCCCTGGCATTTAACCGCATCCCTGGTCCACCTGTATGATTCACCGGGTCGACATCAGAAAATAACCGCATTTGAATCACTTCGGCACTGAGGCCAATGCTGGTGTTGCTGCATTTGTGTGATCCGGGAGTTTAGGCCTGCCTCTTGATGATATTGCCTTTCTGATAGGGTTCTCCTTTGAACATGACAGTACCAACTGAGCCGGTCGCGCTCCATTTTCTTCGTGATAAGTTCTTTGACGTGAAGGCTTCCTCGGATCTTGGAGCTTTTCCTTCGATTAACCGTTGATACTCATGCTGTTTGAGAATACATATATACGAGTATATATTCATTTTTAATTTTATTTTCAAAGTTGGTATTATTTTATTTTCCATTTAAACGTTCTATGCAGCTTATTAAATTGATTACATTTCGCAATTAATTATAATTTACCCTATAATATTCTGTTACTCACTGATATATTTGTTAACAATCTACAGTTGCATCTACTATTCTAGAAATTCTCTTGCATTTACTTGTATTTGTAAATATATATTCCGTTTTGCTAATATTTTGGCTCTCATCTCATATGCAAAGTGTTATACATGTTAATTGCTCCTCTAGCAAGTTATGAAAAGTAATCTATTTCTCGGCCACTTGGATTTAGACCACAGGAAGCGTAACAACAAAGGGACAATAAATTTATAACGTGGTAACCTTCGTTTTTTATTCTCGTTGCTGCGTTTTTCCAAATCAAGTTCTTGCTGTGCCCATTTTAAATTTCGTGCGTTATTAAACACATGCTGTCATACGAAGCATCGGCGCCGGGCGCACAACTGGGGTGTAGAGCCTTCCTTTCCGATTTGGGGGCATTTTTTAACCACAGAAGATTGCTAAGGTTTCCCGCCACTTCATCCACCCTAGGCTTACGACATGCTTAATTTCGTAATTACAGATTGCTTCGCTATGGATAATAAATAGATGCTAGATATTTGATTTGTTTCGCAATTTTGAATCAATCCGAACGGGCAGCAAAAGTATTCTGTTTTTTTCCGACTAATACGATACCCATTCCCCTTCAAAACTTCCACCCATACATCAAGTGCTCGTTGCAGGGACATTTGATCCTCGCTAACGATGGCTCCATTGTCAGCAAAGAATAAGTGATGCACTTTAGAGTCCGTCACATTTCCTTCAAGCAGATAATGAACTACTGTAAAAAAAATCGAGGGACTTAAGACGGTTGCCTGTTGAACACCGACCTTGATTGCGAACACCTAGGTGACACCGTCTTGCTCTTGTACTTACTCCCTCAAACATGTCCGTGTTCATCTGTTAGTATGTTTCTGGAACTCGTCTTTGACTTAGCGCCATGGAAAATCCACGACAAACCTGTACTGGTCTTCAGACTACTTACTTAATTACTAAGGTGGCGCTACAGTTCGGGGTGAACCTGGGTCTCAACCAATACGCCTCTTCAGTTGGCACGATCTTTGGCTAACTGCCTCCAGTTGCGCACTCCAAGTTGGTTAAAGTCCCCTTCCATTTGCGCGCGCCACCTAAGGCAAGGTCTTCCTCTACTGAGTTGTCAGTCCATGTTGGAATCGAAGACTCTTCAGGCTGGAACGATGGTGTCCATTCGCTCTACATGTCCCAGCCATCTTAGTCGAGTGGAGTGATACATGCTTTTTTAACCAGCTCGATGTCGCTGTACAGCTCGTAGAGTTCGCTGTTAAATCTCCTCCTCCAAACCCCGTCATCGCAAATGGGACCAAAAATCACTCGAAGAATTTTCCGTTCGAAACGACCAAGAAGATCTTCATCCGCTTTTGCTAATGTCCACACTTCTGCGCCGTAGAGCAGGACTGGGATGATGAGGGTCTTATATAGAGTCTCCTTAGTTTTTCTTGACAAGGCTTTACTAATCAATTGCCGTCTTAGGCCAAAGAAACAGCGGTTGGCAAGTGTAATTCTTCGTTTGATTTCAGCTGTGGTGTCATTATCAGAATTAATAGCGGAGCCGAGGTAGACAAAGTACCTTTACTCAATTACCTCAAAATGCCAAAACTTGGCATGTCTCTTTATAGTTCGTCTCTATAGATGCTGTCATATGCGGCCTTAAAATCGATAAAAAGGTGGTGGTTATCGATTTGGACTTCTTAGGTTTTCTCCAGGATCTGCCGTAGTGTGAATATCTGATTGGCCATGGACTTACCAGCCCTAAAGCCACACTGGTAGTATTATTTTCCGCATTCGGCTATCTGATACCCGCTGAACGATTTTCTTGGTATGTGATATCAGCTTGATGGAACGATAATTATCACAGTCTCGCGTATCGACTTTTGCTTTGAACAGAGGAAGAAGAAAACGTTCCATCGACTGGTAAGGTATTGGATCTCCTCTCATCACTTTGGAGATGAGAATCATGGGCCATTTGGACCCGATGTCTATCATCTCTTTCCAGAACTCAGAGCTTCTCAAATTTCCGTTCGGATTCGGCTTTAAATTTTAGGTCTCTTCCACTTCACACAAGCAAATGGTTGGAGAAGCTAGGTTTAATTCACTGTATACGCCGATAATGCCTTATATTTATTTATTCATTTATTTATTTATTTACATATTTAGAAGCCCTTATGCTGTGCCACCTGTGTAGTATTGTCATCCACAAGAAGCAGCCCTTGAGCAGTGTTGATGAACTTTGACGAACTAATTTCCTGGGCGTTTCTCCTTCTCTGAGCGGCTGTTTTAAAAATGGTTGTGCCCTTTTCAAGCTGGTTTGTCGAAGTTCGTAGATAGCAGAAGAAGAAATTTCTTCTAGCTCCCGATACAGGCACACTTTGCTTGAATTTGAGCGCACTTTCTTTTCGCGGACCTCTTACAAAATCCAATTTGATGCGAGATTTTTTAACTCTTTTATTACTGGATAATTTTGACCAAGATGTTAATGCCACTTTCTTGTCACTTATCACTGCTTTAGCTTCATCTGTCCACCAATATGATTCCTTGCCGTGTTGATAGTGCCCCCAGTAGTGATTTGGCTCTATCAAAGCAAGATCGTTGCAGGGAATTCCACATATCTTGTGCTGTGCACTCTTTATCCTCAACTTCGTTGATGTGATGATGTGATGAATTTTTTTTTGGATATTTGCAATAAATGCTTCGCCGTTCTCTTTGTCCAGATTGTGCCATTTGATTCCCGCAAACACTTTTGTTTGTTTATTTCTGTTCGTCCCCGCCGGCATAAAAAAAATCTGTCAGGAGGAGGGGGTGTTGCTGGGCGATTGCCTCTCACAGGATCACTTTGCAATCTTTAACCCGAGGCTTCATGATGACACGTGCTACCAAATGCTAATCATTCTGGATTTCATTTACGCCACTGCTGTAAGTGACCAGGTGTCGGCTTTGTTTGCCGAACATAGTATTTAATTATCATGGCAGTCTTTACAGTCTTCGTTTGACTTTTCGACTGTCCGTTCAAATCTTCGCCAACAATAAAAGTTCTTCTTTTGAATGTTCTTGATGAAGTTGTGAAAATCTTGCCAGCATGCAAATTTTCCCTCTGGTCGCATCCAACGTGGGAATCATGGCAATATTCCACACCTCAACTTGCATCACAAGTTTGAGAGACATCAAACATCACTGGACTTTTAAATGGTAAAGACGCTGAAAAGTAACTCTGTCGCAGGGATGGTACCTATTCCGTTCTTTCGCTGTTCCATCCCGTAGCAGATCTTCTTGAAAGCTTTTGTCCTAACATCAAAGAAATGCGCCCGTAGGATTTCTTGACGCCTTCGGTACGCAGTTGTTCACTGAAGAAAATTCTCTTTCTGTACTTTAGAAACTTGGCATTCATAAAGTATGCGTTCAGCTGTTTCATCTTCTTCCAGACATGGCCTTCCCTCTGATTTGGCCAGTTTCAAACCATTTAAGGTGGTTTCGTAACCCGTTGTGACTTATTAGATAATCTACCAATTTTTTGATAGTATGCCACTTTGGATTAAAAGATCTATTGGCATTGTTATTTAAGGACTGAATGTCATGTTTGGCCGTCTTGAGTGGAGGATGTTCTCTCACTAAGAAACACATTTCAT
Source organism: Portevinia maculata (assembly GCA_949715645.1). NCBI lineage: Eukaryota > Metazoa > Arthropoda > Insecta > Diptera > Syrphidae > Portevinia > Portevinia maculata. The sequence continues at coordinate 277,689,195 of OX454525.1, forward strand.
ATTATTGATTTGTTTGAGGAAATAAAAGCAAGCTCCTTATAATTTAATAGCAATCTTTAGTAGGTTAAATTGGTTCTTTCTAGCCCAAGCTCAGGCTCGTGACGTCATCAGAGGTTTTTGTGCTTTTTGTGCACAAGGATCAAAATCCTGCTCTCAAGGATCAAAATCTTGGTCTAAAGGATCAAAATCCTGCTGGTTTTTTTTATTAAATCTTGGGAAGGAGGGCCTTTGGCTTTTTTAAATACCTCAGCAGTAGGTATCTTTGCTAAATCTAAATGAATACATTTTTGCTCTTAAGCCTAAATAACAGACTTCCCTGGACAAGAAGAAAACCGCCTCCTGGAGAAGAGCCATTTGCACTACGGAGAGAGGTTTGTTGGTCAAGTCGTACGGAACGATGTTTAACCTAAGATACCTCAGGCATAGGACATTTTCTAACCTTCTTGGCGGCAGGCTTAGTGTGTTCTTCTGATGTCACTTGCTTTTTGTCTGGCCTGTCTTTTTGGGCGACTTATGATGAGATCACCTTCTCTATATCTACGCCTCTCTCAAGGTACTGTTTTGGAAACCGATTAGCCCTACAAAACCATCTAGTTCTTGTTGAATCTGCGACCCATGCTACAGGTAACAACAAGGGTGGATGTGTCGAAGCCTGAGAAGGACAGTTCCTATTCACCTTTTCTGACGCAGTCGAGTTTGGATAGGGTCCACATTGCATCTTCTTCCGTACTCTGTGGAGGTTCAGTTGTCCAACAGCAGACCGAGAAATTAAACAAAGGTCGTCGGCTGTCGAGATCCCAATGGCTACTCGACTTGGTTTACCCTCTGCTAGCCCAACAGCAGTACCAGAGGTTAATGCGAATATTGAGGCCCCTGTCTGTATATTATTTTTAATTTCTGAACCAATGATCCCACGACTATCCGGGAAAATAAGTTGCCTATGCCAAAGCCCGGTATGGAAAAGGAAGGCTGAATTAAAACCGAAGGTCACCTGGTATTCAGAGTCCGCATACTTGCGACTAAGCACTCTCCTAGCCATGCATCTATCAGCGTATGTTGTTCCACTTCGGATTAGAGAATTGATATTGGTGTTTACTCCCCTTTGGGTCATGGGGGATAGAAAGGGTGGGGAAGGGACACCCTTCAGGATCAAATGTCCCTGCTCGTTGCAGGGACATTTGATCCTCGCTAACGATGGCTCCATTGTCAGCAAAGAATAAGTGATGCACTTTAGAGTCCGTCACATTTCCTTCAAGCAGATAATGAACTACTGTAAAAAAAAATCGAGGGACTTAAGACGGTTGCCTGTTGAACACCGACCTTGATTGCGAACACCTAGGTGACACCGTCTTGCTCTTGTACTTACTCCCTCAAACATGTCCGTGTTCATCTGTTAGTATGTTTCTGGAACTCGTCTTTGACTTAGCGCCATGGAAAATCCACGACAAACCTGTACTGGTCTTCAGACTACTTACTTAATTACTTAGGTGGCGCTACAGTTCGGGGTGAACCTGGGTCTCAACCAATACGCCTCTTCAGTTGGCACGATCTTTGGCTAACTGCCTCCAGTTGCGCACTCCAAGTTGGTTAAAGTCCCCTTCCATTTGCGCGCGCCACCTAAGGCAAGGTCTTCCTCTACTGAGTTGTCAGTCCATGTTGGAATCGAAGACTCTTCAGGCTGGAACGATGGTGTCCATTCGCTCTACATGTCCCAGCCATCTTAGTCGAGTGGAGTGATACATGCTTTTTTAACCAGCTCGATGTCGCTGTACAGCTCGTAGAGTTCGCTGTTAAATCTCCTCCTCCAAACCCCGTCATCGCAAATGGGACCAAAAATCACTCGAAGAATTTTCCGTTCGAAACGACCAAGAAGATCTTCATCCGCTTTTGCTAATGTCCACACTTCTGCGCCGTAGAGCAGGACTGGGATGATGAGGGTCTTATATAGAGTCTCCTTAGTTTTTCTTGACAAGGCTTTACTAATCAATTGCCGTCTTAGGCCAAAGAAACAGCGGTTGGCAAGTGTAATTCTTCGTTTGATTTCAGCTGTGGTGTCATTATCAGAATTAATAGCGGAGCCGAGGTAGACAAAGTACCTTTACTCAATTACCTCAAAATGCCAAAACTTGGCATGTCTCTTTATAGTTCGTCTCTATAGATGCTGTCATATGCGGCCTTAAAATCGATAAAAAGGTGGTGGTTATCGATTTGGACTTCTTAGGTTTTCTCCAGGATCTGCCGTAGTGTGAATATCTGATTGGCCATGGACTTACCAGCCCTAAAGCCACACTGGTAGTATTATTTTCCGCATTCGGCTATCTGATACCCGCTGAACGATTTTCTTGGTATGTGATATCAGCTTGATGGAACGATAATTATCACAGTCTCGCGTATCGACTTTTGCTTTGAACAGAGGAAGAAGAAAACGTTCCATCGACTGGTAAGGTATTGGATCTCCTCTCATCACTTTGGAGATGAGAATCATGGGCCATTTGGACCCGATGTCTATCATCTCTTTCCAGAACTCAGAGCTTCTCAAATTTCCGTTCGGATTCGGCTTTAAATTTTAGGTCTCTTCCACTTCACACAAGCAAATGGTTGGAGAAGCTAGGTTTAATTCACTGTATACGCCGATAATGCCTTATATTTATTTATTCATTTATTTATTTATTTACATATTTAGAAGCCCTTATGCTGTGCCACCTGTGTAGTATTGTCATCCACAAGAAGCAGCCCTTGAGCAGTGTTGATGAACTTTGACGAACTAATTTCCTGGGCGTTTCTCCTTCTCTGAGCGGCTGTTTTAAAAATGGTTGTGCCCTTTTCAAGCTGGTTTGTCGAAGTTCGTAGATAGCAGAAGAAGAAATTTCTTCTAGCTCCCGATACAGGCACACTTTGCTTGAATTTGAGCGCACTTTCTTTTCGCGGACCTCTTACAAAATCCAATTTGATGCGAGATTTTTTAACTCTTTTATTACTGGATAATTTTGACCAAGATGTTAATGCCACTTTCTTGTCACTTATCACTGCTTTAGCTTCATCTGTCCACCAATATGATTCCTTGCCGTGTTGATAGTGCCCCCAGTAGTGATTTGGCTCTATCAAAGCAAGATCGTTGCAGGGAATTCCACATATCTTGTGCTGTGCACTCTTTATCCTCAACTTCGTTGATGTGATGATGTGATGAATTTTTTTTTGGATATTTGCAATAAATGCTTCGCCGTTCTCTTTGTCCAGATTGTGCCATTTGATTCCCGCAAACACTTTTGTTTGTTTATTTCTGTTCGTCCCCGCCGGCATAAAAAAAATCTGTCAGGAGGAGGGGGTGTTGCTGGGCGATTGCCTCTCACAGGATCACTTTGCAATCTTTAACCCGAGGCTTCATGATGACACGTGCTACCAAATGCTAATCATTCTGGATTTCATTTACGCCACTGCTGTAAGTGACCAGGTGTCGGCTTTGTTTGCCGAACATAGTATTTAATTATCATGGCAGTCTTTACAGTCTTCGTTTGACTTTTCGACTGTCCGTTCAAATCTTCGCCAACAATAAAAGTTCTTCTTTTGAATGTTCTTGATGAAGTTGTGAAAATCTTGCCAGCATGCAAATTTTCCCTCTGGTCGCATCCAACGTGGGAATCATGGCAATATTCCACACCTCAACTTGCATCACAAGTTTGAGAGACATCAAACATCACTGGACTTTTAAATGGTAAAGACGCTGAAAAGTAACTCTGTCGCAGGGATGGTACCTATTCCGTTCTTTCGCTGTTCCATCCCGTAGCAGATCTTCTTGAAAGCTTTTGTCCTAACATCAAAGAAATGCGCCCGTAGGATTTCTTGACGCCTTCGGTACGCAGTTGTTCACTGAAGAAAATTCTCTTTCTGTACTTTAGAAACTTGGCATTCATAAAGTATGCGTTCAGCTGTTTCATCTTCTTCCAGACATGGCCTTCCCTCTGATTTGGCCAGTTTCAAACCATTTAAGGTGGTTTCGTAACCCGTTGTGACTTATTAGATAATCTACCAATTTTTTGATAGTATGCCACTTTGGATTAAAAGATCTATTGGCATTGTTATTTAAGGACTGAATGTCATGTTTGGCCGTCTTGAGTGGAGGATGTTCTCTCACTAAGAAACACATTTCATATTATTGATTTGTTTGAGGAAATAAAAGCAAGCTCCTTATAATTTAATAGCAATCTTTAGTAGGTTAAATTGGTTCTTTCTAGCCCAAGCTCAGGCTCGTGACGTCATCAGAGGTTTTTGTGCTTTTTGTGCACAAGGATCAAAATCCTGCTCTCAAGGATCAAAATCTTGGTCTAAAGGATCAAAATCCTGCTGGTTTTTTTTATTAAATCTTGGGAAGGAGGGCCTTTGGCTTTTTTAAATACCTCAGCAGTAGGTATCTTTGCTAAATCTAAATGAATACATTTTTGCTCTTAAGCCTAAATAACAGACTTCCCTGGACAAGAAGAAAACCGCCTCCTGGAGAAGAGCCATTTGCACTACGGAGAGAGGTTTGTTGGTCAAGTCGTACGGAACGATGTTTAACCTAAGATACCTCAGGCATAGGACATTTTCTAACCTTCTTGGCGGCAGGCTTAGTGTGTTCTTCTGATGTCACTTGCTTTTTGTCTGGCCTGTCTTTTTGGGCGACTTATGATGAGATCACCTTCTCTATATCTACGCCTCTCTCAAGGTACTGTTTTGGAAACCGATTAGCCCTACAAAACCATCTAGTTCTTGTTGAATCTGCGACCCATGCTACAGGTAACAACAAGGGTGGATGTGTCGAAGCCTGAGAAGGACAGTTCCTATTCACCTTTTCTGACGCAGTCGAGTTTGGATAGGGTCCACATTGCATCTTCTTCCGTACTCTGTGGAGGTTCAGTTGTCCAACAGCAGACCGAGAAATTAAACAAAGGTCGTCGGCTGTCGAGATCCCAATGGCTACTCGACTTGGTTTACCCTCTGCTAGCCCAACAGCAGTACCAGAGGTTAATGCGAATATTGAGGCCCCTGTCTGTATATTATTTTTAATTTCTGAACCAATGATCCCACGACTATCCGGGAAAATAAGTTGCCTATGCCAAAGCCCGGTATGGAAAAGGAAGGCTGAATTAAAACCGAAGGTCACCTGGTATTCAGAGTCCGCATACTTGCGACTAAGCACTCTCCTAGCCATGCATCTATCAGCGTATGTTGTTCCACTTCGGATTAGAGAATTGATATTGGTGTTTACTCCCCTTTGGGTCATGGGGGATAGAAAGGGTGGGGAAGGGAAGTGGCGAAGGGAAAGTGATGAGAATGGGGGTGTGGAAGGAACGTTTTGATTAATTCTTGGTCATCACTCTTCATACAGTCTGTCTGCCATTGGTGACCCATATGAACACCTGAAGAAGCATAGTCCGTTGAATCTTTGCGACTTAACTCCCTGCACCGGCACCATCCAACCCAGGATGGTACCCTTGCAAAGGTGACTAACCACGAGTGAGACCTGCATGGGTTGCAATACAATGCCATGCGCATAAATAAAAAGTTAATATTAAGCATTAACGGCCCATACATCAGGGCCCGAGACCTAGCTTCTCCAACCATTTGTCTGTGAGAATGGAAGAAACCTACATTTTTAATCCGACCATGAATTGTAAATTTTAGAAGATACTAATGACAATTATTGATACTCTTGGGTGTTTGTCAGACCTTCGCAAGAGGTGTGGTAGTGGAAATAAAAGCCCGGCGTGATTTGAACTACTGCGCCTACACATGTAAATGAACGTTTAAAAAGAAATTAAAAAACATGGGGACGGGTTACAGTTCTCTTGGGCGAACTGTTGGATACCCTATTCTTATTCTTATCCCTCATAAGTGGGCGTGACAAAAGTCTAAGTATGGTTGAATTGTTAAGAACGCTCTACATATTTTGTTATATAACATTTAAAGGATTTTATCGAAAAAAAACGCTCCCTAGCTCAAACTTGGGTGTTTCAATAAAATTGTTTTATTTAATTGTGGGCGTGTCAGTAGGCGGATTTAAAAAAAAATTAACACATGAGCATAAAGGGCTACTAGAGAGTCTATATTATAAATTTCAGCTCCCTAGCTCAAATTTTGGTTCTTTAATAAAATTGTTTTATTTATTTGTGGGCGTGTCAGTGGGCGGATTTTGAAAATGTTATATCCCGAGCAGTTTTAGGAGTCATAGATCATATAAAAAAAATTTCAGCTTTCTAGCTCAAAATTCGATTTCTTGCAAAATTTGGTTTTTTTTTAGTTTTTAGCGTGTCTGTGGGCGGATTTCAAAAATTCGTTAACGTGATTATTTCGGAACCCTAGAGAGTATATGGTTAAAATTTCAGCTCTCTAGGCCCAGTTTAAAGGCCTAATTTTTGCCGACGGGCGGACGGTCGGACGGACGGACATGGCTAGATCGACATTAATATCGATGCTGATCATAAATATAGTAACTTTTAGGGGTCTACGGCAATATTAAGGTATGTTACAAACTATGCGTCAAAATTAATATACCCTTAGAATAGGGTATAATAACTTATAAAAAATAGTCAGAAGTTCTTACTTCATAAATGGCAAAAGGATTCAGCAAGCGCATAAATAAGATCAATTTTGAACACTCTTGCTACAAAAATAAACAGCTATTGTCCACCATTAACCCTGGAATGCTACACTTCTTTGCAAAACTTATTATGCTACATTGGGGTACAAACGTACCCCAAAGAAAAAAAAAAACATTTTTATAGAAACAAAAAATTTATTTGGCAAAATCTCAAAAGAAACTTCAATTATAATTCAATAATAGGGTTTTTTTTACAAAAATAAAATAAAGTAAAATTTGTATGCACAAGTTGGAAATATTTTATTCTGGTGCAGTAAACAAAGGAATTTTTTGCATAGCGCGCAGTTGATCCTCGATTTTCTATACCGGCTTCTTGGACAAAATGCACAACTTCTCGTGCTAGGAGCTGGCCTTGTTGATTTTTCCGTTGGTGGGATTTTTTAAGTATATTGCATACTGTCAGGCGGAGTTCACTACTCAAAGTTGGAGTTTCTAACGTTCCATATGTGGTCTTGCTAAATCTAACGCAAGTTTATTTAGGTACGTTCTTATGTTTTCTAATTTTTCTTCGTTTGGTGCGTAAGAACCACATGTCTTACGTATGTCTTCAAAATCACATTCCTCGATTATTTCAAAATCATCTAAAATCTGGTATGATGGCATCGTTTTCATCGCTCTCGCCATGCAAATCGTCTGAGTCAGAATCAAAGAGAATTTGATCTATGTATCTTCGAGATATCATCAGATTTTGACAATTCAAACATCTGTTTTTGAGAAGTCATTTCTTTTATAAGCTTAAAGCAAATAAATTATGATAAAACGTTTAACAAACTAACATACTTACATTAAAGAAAACGCAGAAATAAAGCTTTGAACAATATTCGTATTCTGCTACACTGGGGTACACCTGTATCCCAATAGTAACGGTACAAAAGATCTTTTTAGGTCGAAGTGCCCCCCTTATAAATCGCCTTGGCGAGCCAGAATTTAAAAAAAAAATCCCAATAGTAAATATCAGCACAATGACAAACCCGCTGGCCGTGAGTATCATATTCGAACTAATGTAATTCGTCTTGAAACTACTTAGACGTTCAAGCTTGCAGCTTCACCTGCTACTGATTGGCGGGAATTTAAAAAAAAGACTGGGGTACGAGTGTACCCCAAATAGCATTCCAGGGTTAAGAGTTGGCGAAAGGTTTTTATATTTTGAAAAAAAAATTTGGTTTTAATTTTTCTTATTTCATAGACCTGGACAAAATAAATGTTAAATTTTTTATTCAGTAAAATGTTATCTTAAATCAGTGATAGGACATCGGAGCAGTTTGAATTCAAAAGGTTTAGTCCGAGGCAGTCAAATTCCAGCAAAACCGAACGATCCTTTTTTACTTCGAAAATCCAAGACAACGTAACACGCGTAATTTTCAGATAGTCCGACAGAAACTCGCCGAGCTCCATCTCCTATCCCAACAAAATGTGAATGCACGCAGTGACTGAATTTCCTTGCCAACTACTTAGATTGTTTTCCTTGGTTTCTTTCTTAGTTCTTAGTTCTTTCTTCTTACAGTTTACTCGTGTACAAAGCTATTCCGAAATTGGCGGGTTGTCGACATTAGGTAATGCCGATTTAAGCCCGGCACGACCCAAGAAATGGCAGAAGACGTTTTCGACAAACGACAACGGTAATCGAGTTTTATACACCTGTTGTTTGACAAGTGATGACATCTGGAAAAAAAAGTGCGCAGGGCAGTTGTCACGGATGGCACTATCTTCAAAAGTTCCGTCGAGCTTCTTCGGTAAGCGACGATATAGACTTCATCGGCCATTCCCAGCGTACCGTGTTAGAGTATTTTACGGCGATTGAAGAAGAGGCGAAATTGGTTGGTTTTGAAGGTAATGAAAACAAGACATCTCTTCACCGCCTAGGACAAAAGTTGATTAACGAGTTCATCTTCCTTGGAGTTAACATCAACTTTAACAACGAGGTTCTTCGGTTTGGCAAAACAAATGGCTTCAAAACTACTCAGTAGAAGGATAAGTGCATGCTCTATCGAACCTTAATCCCGCCAGTCCTGACTAATGGTACCGAGTCTTGGGCAATAAGTAGGAAATGGTTCGTTTGAAAGAAAAATACTCCGCCGGATATTCGGTGGATATTGTGTGCGAGGAGGGCGAATGGAGACAAAGATAAACCGCGAACTCTATGAGCTGTACCAAGATGTGGATGTAGTCCAAAAAGCTACATCAAGTCAACTAATCGAATGGACAATACTGGAGTATTATTGTCAATTCGAACATTGCAAGAACTCCCAGCTCCCAGGTTTGAGACGGCAAGGAAGACCGAACCTGCATTTTAAAGACAAAGTCATCGCGGATACCAGAACGCTTTGCCTACACAACTGGAAGCAGCAGAGACTCTTCACGGGTCGGGAGTCCGTTAAGTTTAGACGTATAATCAGCAACAATTGCAGATTATATCGATGAGCTACCGTGCGACGCACACTCTTCCTCGTGAAACTTGGGAATTGCCAACTAAATAAAATACGAACATTTATTCGTCTGATGAACTATCAAAAACAAACGTTCACAAAAGAATGATAATATTATGACAAAAATGTTACAAAAAGTCTTTAAAAGAATAAAAGATTCACAAGGTTTTGATTTTATACCCTATTCTAAGGGTATATCAGTTTTGACGCATAGTTTGTAACATACCTTAATATTGCCAGTAGACCCCTAAAAGTTACTATATATATGATCAGCATCGATAGTAATGTCGATCTAGCCATGTCTGTCTGTCGGCAAAAATTAGGCCTTTAAATTGGACCTAGAGAGCTGAAATTTGAACCATATACTCTCTAGGGTCCCGAAATAATCAAGTTTAAGAATTTTTGAAATCCGCCCACAGAAACACCCAGGTTTGAGCTAGGGAGCGTTTTTTTTTTTGATAAAATCCTTTAAATGTTATATAACAAAATATGTAGAGCGTTCTTAACAATTCAACCATACTTGGACTTTTGTCACGCCCACTTATGAGGGATAGGATTAAGAATAGGGTATCTAACAGTTCGCCCAAGCGGACTGTAGCCCGTCCCTATGTTTTTTATTTACTATAACACAAAAGATTTGCAAATTGATAAAAACATGTCTAAGTTTGAACAATATCGAAAACGTATCCCACCTGCTTTGAAAGGATATTCCATTACTGGAAATAACATCAAATATTTTTGAAAACAATCTAACAAAGTCATCCTTTTTGAACCCCACCAATTGGACACTTTATTGTTTATTTATCACTGACACCATAAATCTGTGATTTCGTTGGCATCTCACTTTCATTAAACAAAGGCATGTATTTTCGTCCTTAGTACTCTTAATAGTTTGAAATCTGGTTCTCCTTCAATAATCCCTATTTACACACAATTTGCCAGGAGGTTTATTATCTATAGGTATGCAATGGATAGACTAATTTATTGACCAGTTTATAGACTTAAAAGACTTACTATTTATAAGTTATGAGCCCCTACTTATGGATTCAAATACTTTGCCTTCAAGCCATTGACAACCATTTATGTTGCAAACCCACATCTTGCTCCGGGCGGCTGGCGTGGCGGTCGCTTTTACTTGTCAAGGTTAAGCACGAACCCAATTTTGAAAGTATCCCCCTTTAGGAGTAAATAGGATAGAGTGCGGAGGAAAATTTTCATTATCGACATAATCGTTTTTTTTTAGAACAATATCCTTTCGGCTTATTTACGCCGAAGAAAAATGATGTCGGTTTGAAACATTTTCCTTTTTGATTGAGTACCTACCCATGGCAGGTGTAAGACATAATGTAAATCTGTAAATACGGGTGGATTTGCTTGGCACTTAGTTATTTTTATTATTTTTCGGTTTTGCCTTTGGAGCAAATGTCCTGTGGGTATATCCACTGCTCATATATCTCAATGAATTGGCGAGGTGGTGGGATAATATGGGATTCATTGTGGGAGTGATAAATTAGGATAAGCGCGTGAAATTTTAATTTATTTATTGCTTCATTGTGATCTTTCTTTCAAAAGTCGGAACTGGCGTACCCTAATACCTGGTCCTGAAAATATGATGAATGGAAATGGGGTGTCGAATTTAGTTGAAGAATTTTGTGGCCAAGGATAAGAGACAAGAAAGATGAATGTTGTAAAATGGACGATTTATAATACCGCATTTAATAGGATGCGTAGTTGTGTTTGTGCAGAGAAGCGAGGGCATTATTAAAACACCCTCAATGTGGATGGGCAACGCGTTAATTAATTGGAAATGTAAGGCACCATATGAACAAAATATTCAGTTTCTTGGGAAGTTTAAACATTAATCGGGTAGTTCTTGAAAGTTTAAATGTAGTCATTGCTCGTGAACTGTTCAAGTCTGCAATTGACTGAAAGACCATGTGTATCCCCATCTTAAAAGGGAGACACGAATAACATTTAGTTTCTTCAACTTCCGAAACAAAAAGGGAGTTCCTGCCTGGTAGCTTTGTATCTAGTATAATGTACCATTATCGAGTTTGAGTGCTCTAGGATTTTGACTTTATTTGAACCAAAACAAAAGTCCTTGGCAGGGCACTTTTGTTATCATGGAATTTTGCTTGATATGATAATGGAAAGAGGTATGTGACATCAAATACCACAGGAGGTAATTCAAGCACTCAGATAAAATCATGCAGTTTTTTTATTACATTATCTGAGCAAATTATGTATCTTCTGTAGGAATTAATTTTGATTTCAACAGGGCCGATTACATTTGTATCAATAATTGTATGCAAAGTTTAGATTGCGATTCTTTTTTACCTCAATTTGGATTGCCTTCATGTTTTTCTGCTTTTATAAATGTAATTCTAGAATTGTTTAATAAGTTTATACCTAAGAAAGCTATAAGACGGGGATCTAAAAAGCCGATATGGTTTTCTAAAGGCTTATTACGTTTGAAAAATGCTTTAATTAAGGCCCAAAAAAGAAGCAGGATCAAAACGAATTCTCGAAGCCATTATTGTCGTCTACTGAAAAAATATAATTTCTTAAAGAAGTTTCTATATAATCAGTATTTGTGATCCATTGAATCAAGCATCAAGATCTTTTCGGCAATTTTATAATGTAAAAAGGAAATCTGTTGGATTCCCCTCCAACATGAATTACAATGGTAATGTGAGTAGTAATATCACTGAAATCTGTAACATGTTTGCAACTTTTTTTCAATCCAATTTTATGGTTGATGCCTCTAATTATGATTTTTTGACAGCTACTTTATTATTTTATTTTTATTTATAATGAACTCTCCAGTTTAGATAGTAGTCTAAACATTGAACCTGATAACATTCCTGCAAGGTTTTTAAAAGAATGTGCATGTAATCTGTCGAAACCTCTGTGTTACATTTTCAACCTATCTCTTCGAAGTGGTGAGTTTTTAGATGCCTGGAAATTTTCCTATATTACTCCCATTTATAAATCTGGTTTAAAGCAATCGGTTGAAAATTATAGACCGATTGCCAAATTGCAACTGATTCCTAAGATTTTTGAATCGATTGTGAAGAAGAAAATCTATGAAGCGGTAAAAAATCATATTTCGGTCTACCAGCATGGATTTGTCCAAGGGCGATCGACTGCGACAAATTTGACTCTCTTTCTGAATTTTTGCTTGAAAAACATGGAAAGCAAATGTCAAACCGATGTTGTTTTCACAGATTTCTCAAAGGCGTTCGATAGGGTTAGCCACCGAATTTTATTGAAAAAACTTTCCTTCTTAGGATTTCACTCAACACTCCTTAAATGGATAAGCAATTACTTAACTGATCGTTCTCAGTTTGTTAAAATTGGGTCTAAATTATCTTTTAAAATTAGAAACTACTCTGGTGTGCCACAGGGCAGTCATCTTGGACCCTTGCTGTTTCTACTTTTCATTAATGATTTACCCACAGTGATTAATTTTTTAAAATGTTTGATGTTTGCGGATGATGTAAAATTGTTTATGTCTATAAAGTCAGTTGCTGATAGTGTACTTTTACAAAACGATATTGATGCTTTGAACGAATGGTGCTGTATGAACGCCTTAAGCCTGAACATAAATAAATGCTCAATTATGTCCTTTTCAAGGTCCGCTATGCCGATATTGTTTGAGTATAAAATGGCTGATGTTGTATTAAAGAAAGTCGCAAGCCAAAAAGATTTCAACATACATATTGATTATGTTATTTCGAGAGCCAACGCTATTTCTGGCTTTGTATTTAGGAACTCTCGTGAATTTCGAGATCCTTATACATTAAAATCCCTATTCGTAGCTTTAGTTCGTCCAATTTTGGAATATTGTTGTGTCGTATGGTCTCCTCTTTTCAAAAAAGATTTGATACGTATTGAAAAAAATCAAAAACGGTTTACTAAGTATGCGCTTCGAAATCTGAATTGGTCTGATTCCATGCCATCTTATAATAGTAGATGCTTATTGATTGGTTTAAAGACTCTATATTTGGTATTTATGCACCTTCTAGAACCTTAAGACCTAGAAGTAATGGTTTTTTCTATGTTTCTCGACATGCAACAAACTATGGTCAAAATGAGCCTATTACTAATGCGTGTGTCAATTTTAATAAATATGCAAATGTTATCGATCTTGATCAAAATAGATCTGTTTTTAAATCCACTGTTATGGAAAACATAATCTAAAGCTATGTATGTATTAATGTATATGTATTTTATGTCTTAAATTATTATATGTATTAGTTTATAAGGAATATGTACCTAATTAGTCTAAGAAAGTTGTAATACTTATAGACCTAAATAAATAAATAAATATGTGGTGGAAAATTATTAAAGAAAGTCAGGGTTATAGGAATAAGTTGCAAACAAAGTGACATGAGCTCCAATTACAATAAAACGGGAAAAAATATTAATACATCACCTATAGTAATAATAATAACCACTTTATGTTCTCTACGATCTGCCCGCGATTTTATTCTTCTGTCGCGTTCAAATTTCTAGTCGCAATAAAGTCACAAAAAGTTGAAATTTGGCTAAGAGACAGCAAACGATTCGCACGAAGGCACGAATTTGTTTGGTACCTTAATTTTTAAGGGGGGCATAGAAATCCTAAAGTTTTAAGCAAAATAAACGAAAATAGCGCCGTTCAACAAAAAACAAGAACTTCTACTGGAAAGTTAATATAGGATCAGCTGTAATTCATGAATAAAATAATGTAAGTAAAATAAAATAAGCAGTCTAACACCCACTGCGCCGGCTGTTAGACTACTGAGCGAGGGGTCTCAGGCTCAAATCACGCCGAGGAGTCACAGATTATTGCACTGTCTTGTAAAAGTCTGAGAAACATCCAAGTTTTAGGAAACAATACAGCTCTATTACTGCGCTGGGAAAAGCAACTGATGACTTAAGGTTGTCTTTGGATGATGATCATGTTACTGTACTAGCATTATTGGATTTCTCGACGGCTTTCTTTACGGTAAGCCACTCACAACTTGTATCTAAACTTCTTTCGCAGTTCAACGTCTGCAGCAACTTTAATCTCTTCAAAAATTAATAGGAGTACCACAGGGATCTACTTTGGGTCCACTTTTGTTCACCATCTTTAATTATTTATTTTTTTGGTTACACTATCAGCTCTGTGTCGTGAAGTGCTTACAGCCAACAACTATCACGAGGAGAAATTTGCCGGCACTAAAAGTGCTCTCACACGCTTATCATTTAGTGCAGAATCATGCTGTTGGAACTTTTGGTGAACAAAGGTTTTTATTGAGAGCTGAATACTGAATACTTATAATCTAATACAATGGGGTTATATATAGTGACTTTTTCGGCGGGAAACTTATTTAATTTCGTGCCTTCTTCTATTGACATCTAATATCAATTCTTTCGAATGTTTATTTCAATGACGGGTGCAATTGCAATAGTACAGGGTGTAACAATTACCCCTTCCCTTAACTTGAAATAAATCTGACCTGCTTGCTTCGCAGACGCTCCGACCTTCTTGGCGTCTGCGGAACTGATCTGGTACGTTGACGTGTGATGACATCGCTCCGGAACTTTCGGCATCTGGAAATGCACCATCTATTTCCGCAGTGTCGTTCAAGTCGATGGTCTCCGGGCTCGTTCTTTGGTAAGCGTAGACCTCTGGTTCATCCAAACCTCTTTGCTGGTTGGAAATTCGCATGTCTGTAGGAATGGGAACCACATTAGAACTGATATGTTGACTTGCCTGCTGTAAGTCGATGTTATTCTCGCCAGTAGACGTAAACGGCTCTGTTGTCATCACCACTCGAGATCGAATTTGGTTCTGATGCCGTCTAATAAACACCGAATAAACACCGGCTGACCTATGGAAAACTTAAATTTACCAGGCATAACTTCGCTCCCGTGGTTCTGGTAGTATCACGGATAGTAAGGTTCGATGTTGTCGTCCATGTAATCTCTCTGCCGGAGATATACCGCTTTCATCCGGAGTAGATCGAAACGTCGACAAAAATGTGGTCAAAACCTCGTCGCCTTTCTGATGGTCGTCCATAATTTTGAGAAAAGCGGTTTTAAACGTTTTTACCATTCTCTCTGCTACGCCGTTCGACTCAGGGTTGAAAGGTGCTGACGTCATGTGTCGTATTGAATGTTCCGACAGAATTCGCTGGACGTAAATTGAGTGCCATTGTCTGACACGATTGTTTTGGGTAGTCCCTCCAAAGCGAAAATGGAACGCAACGCTTGAATAGTCGCCTGAGAGGTAATGGATGGCACTCGAATTACGAAAGGGAATTTCGATTTCGAGTCGACCACAATTAACCACAAACCGTTTCGGCGATGATGTCGTCGATGTTGGGCCACCAGCAGTGTCTCCGAGCCGTTTGCTTCATCCGGGTGATTCCCCAATGGCCATGATGTAAAAGCGCTAGGACCTTTTGTTGTAACTCTGCTGGAATGACCACTCTCGAATGTTCAGTGTGGAAGAGAAGAATGTTAGTATACACACTAAGACAAAGCCTTCTACGAAAATATGGCAACAACATGCTGTCTGGGGGCGATAGCCGATTTGGCCAACCATTCTGCACATACTCGATGACCCTTCTGATAACAGAATCTTGTTGTGAGAATTTAGCAACGATGATGGAGTTGATAGGAAAGTTCTCCATAAGACTAGTATACCCTTCGTCCACCTGATGACAAGATTCCTCCGACTGATCGAACTCTTTATCGGGCCCAGTTGGTAAACGCGAAAGGCAATCAGCATTACCTTGCTGGGCTGTTGGCCGGTAACGGATCGTGTACGTATAGCCCATTAATATTATTGCCCAACGTTGAAGTCTTTGGATGGTCATGTGAGGCAATTTTTTACTGGGACTGAAAATTGTGACCAGAGGTTTGGTCGTCGGTTAGGAGTTCGAATTGGCGTCCGAACAAATATTGGTGGAATTTTGTAGCACCAAATATGATTGAAAGAGCTTCCTTTTCGATCTCGCTATACCTTCTTTGTGCCTCGTCTAGAGTTTTTGATGCGAAAGCTATTGGCTTTTCCGTTCCATTTGGATAGACGTGTGAGATGACTGCACCGATGCCATGTGATGATGCGTCAGTAGCCAATGTAATCGGTAAGTCCTCCTGGAAATTAACCAACCTGGACAGCTTCAAATTTTTTTTCCTTAAAACTGTCAAAAGAAACCTGTTGATCATTTCCCCAAACGAACGAGCCTTTAGCCCGTAGTTGGTTTAATGGGGCTGCTAGCTGTGCAAAGTTGTCAATAAACTGATTGTAATAGTTCACCTTTCCAATGAACGCTTCCAGATCTTTTACGTCTTTCGGTTCGGGCAACTCCCGTATGTCTTTGACGCGGGACTCTGAGGGGCGTATTCCTAAATTAATAGAATGAGCAGATTCTGTCTGCTTATGGCGTTGACCATAACTCGATCGACTTTCCTGACGAGGATTCGTCCAGGTTTTGCGTACTTGTCTTCTTCCACTGCTTTTAGATCGCTGCCTTGATCGTGATAAGCCCGACCCATCAGAAGGTTTTTTTGATAAGCAAACGCTACTAATGTGACCACGCCGTTGACATTTGTCACATATTCACTCGAGATGCTTACACTGATTGCGATTGTGTTGCGAGAAACAAGCAGGGCATGATTTTCTAATTCTTAAATATTCACTTGACTTACTTGCTGATTTCTGGTGGTTTTGGTGATTCAGCTGATTTACCTCTGATGAGCTCGGATTAATAGAAGTACTGCTTCCTTTTAAAATGCTCGATGCGAGCTGCATCGACTCGTATGCTGCTACCAATTCCTCGATTTCCTCTAAGCTAGGGTTTTTTTTCTGTGTTGCGGGGATTCGTACCGGATCGTGTGGTGTGTAAAAAACGATCATATCCCTGATCATGACATCAGTGTACGATGTGTTGCAGTTTTCTTCGAGCAAACGAAAGAACAGTCTCTCGCCAGGCCCCTTAGGTCTGCAATCCATTCGGCGTAAGATTGGCTTGGAAGCATATTTTGGTTTAGAAATTTGCACCTCGACGCGAGTACATGCATTTTAGATTGGAAGTGCTTTGTTAATTTCGCAGTAAGGTCTTTGAAAGTGTGCATACTTATATCCTCGGTTCCCAACAACTTCGCTAGCAGATCGTTGATTTGATTTCCGCAAGTTGATAAGAAATGTGTCTTCCGCAAATTATCATCTTCCAAGGAGTTTGCCGAAAAATGTTGCTGCAACTGCAAAAGGTAACTCTTCCAAGTCTCCTTCTCAGTCTCAAACGGGCGGAATTGTGGTGTTTTGCTTTTGGGTCTGTGGAGTCGACGAACATACCTTCAGAATCCTTTCCATGGTAGCTGTATTGGACTGCATCAAGCTTTCCTTCCATTGTTTTTGTTGGTTCAATATTGCTTGTAATGCGCCTGGGTCCATTTCTACTTCCTCGTCGCCTCTTGTTGTAACTTTTGGTGAACAAAGGTTTTTATTGAGAGCTGAATACTGAATACTTATAATCTAATACAATGGTGAATTTTATATATACTGAATTTTCGGCGGGAAACTTATTTAATTTCGCGCCTTCTTCTATTGACATCTAATATCAATTCTTTTGAATGTTTATTTCAATGACGGGTGCAATTGCAATAGTACAGGGTGCAACATATGCAAATAATTTAGGCACTAAGGCGTTATTGCGCAAAATAGTTCTAATCTTAATTTTACTAACATACAAGCCAATCAAATGATCATTTAGATTATAATTTCTACTCATGCGACTTTTTTTTTTTTTTTTTATAATTTGCGTGCGCTAAAGGGATTTCTTTTTTCTGTAGTGACACAGTACCCTTATAATGGTAAAACCACAGCGCAGGCATTTAGTTTGTTGCTCAAGTAGCTCCCAGCAATTCATTGCCTATTTTTGGGTGCTACTTACTGAAAGAATAGAAGGATAGGAAAGAAGTTTGGTGCGATGGGATTTTTTTCTCTCAACAGGTGGCGCCTAAATTGCTTTAGGGAGATCAGTTTTTGTTGTGTGTATTCAATTTATAAAAATCATGGCCCTGGTCGGGATTCGAACGCACGACCTGCCAATCACTTAGTGAATACACTACCATCGCACCATTGCCACCTGCAAGGCTCATGACTCCCATAATCTATGATGGGGGCGAAACAATAAATCAACACTACGTAAATTATGGGCGCCACCACGAAAATTAAAGCCAATAGACGACAGCAAGTCAGGTCCATCTATTTGACCGGATATAAGCTGCTGAAAAAAAATTATATCGCTGTTAAACCTACGTTGAAGAAATATTGACTCTCCTTACAGTCAATGGTTAAATGGATCATCCCATGGAAGTCCTCTAAGTGCAAACTTGTGAGGCATACTATAGAATCGAAAGGACAAAACAATTATATAATGACATAGAAACGTATGGGTCATTAAATTCTTTCGTTCACTTTTTTACGAAGCCCAGCAAAGAATTAAAGTTATTAACAATACACAAGGTGGCGACGGGGTAGAGGTTAGTGTGTTAGCTAGTGACCCGTGCGGTACAGGTTCAATCCCCATGGGGAACAATAACATACGCCACCCATTCACATGTCTCTACACCAAATGGAGGATTTCTGCCTGGTAGTACAATGGACCTTTACCGAGTCTGAGTGCTCTGGGATTTGGATTTCCTTTTTTTAAATAAAAAAATAAAAAAAAAAAAAAAAAAAAAAAAAAAACATAAACCCCTAAGATCCTTAAAATTATCAACGTTACAAAGAATATGTTGAGACAAAGAATATTGAAAGGTGGAAGATCCCTTCTTTCTAGAGAATGTCATATGTTGACATTTAGTAGGGTTCAGGGATAAAGCGTTTTTATCACACCAATTGGCGAAGCTATTAATGTCAGATTGAAGAAAAATTCTGTCTACTAATAGATTTATATATTTGCATATCATCAGCGTAGATCAGGATATTACTGTGATTTATATATGAATAAACATCATTAGTGGCTAGTATAAATAGATTGGTCCGAGGTGATTTCAGTAGTGTACCCACACAGGCTACAACCCAAGATCATATTACCCCAACAAACGAAGGCAACATACGGAAACAAAACGAACAACAAGTGACCTAATGGCCACACAGAATACACAAACTCATAATCGAATTACCATTAGCAAAACACATTATGAGTGATCTAGGTGACTATGTATTGCATACTGCACTGGCATTGACCCGAGTGAATGTTATGTAAACAAAGCGATAATGCCATAATTCATTATGACACAAGTGCCATTCGTTCATTCACTACTTCCAAATTGCCAGATGTTAGTTGAAGGAGTAATCCGACTCTTTATTTTATTTCAGGTCATAAGTCGATACTGATTTGAGAATGCTATGAAGGAACAAATTTAGTATACGAGTATAAGTAGAACATTTTTGAAATAAAGATTAGATTCAATTTGACTAACAAACATCTTGTATCTCAAACTCTGGCACTTTATGGCGTACTGAGCCTGCCTTTTCACTCTCTTCTTCCTCTCTTAACAAGTTCCCAGGACTATAGATTGCTGGCCCATTACATGGCAATCCATTCACACTAGGAGTCCTACATTACACTTTCAGATGTACGTTACACTTCATTGGGGAGCACCATATAGCGATCCTCTAAATTTGACTTGATAAACCCTTGATCTACGGTATGAATTAACCCATTTTATGAAACATGGTGGGAAACCAAAAGCCCTTATAAATTCGATTATTTCATTGGACAGCTGGTCGAAAGCCTTAGAGAAGTCAGTGCATATGCAATCAATTTCGTCCTTATTCTCTAAGGCATTAGAACAATCATGCAAGAAACTTAACAGATTAGTGACATTGGATCTGTTTTTTCACATGCATGCTGTTCGTTATTATCAATGATCTTCTGACTTGCATAGCTTATTCATCCACTCACATGTATTCCGATGATGTCCAACTGTACTTAAGTTCTAAGTTGGGACTAATTGAAGATACAGTGATAGTCAGTGAAGACCTTGATAGCATTCTCCAGTCCGGTCAAAAAGAAACCACTTGTGTCTTAATCCAAAAAAGTCTCAGAGTATGTTAATTTCGAAAAACAGCTTTGAGCTTGGCAGTTAACCTAGCATTTATCTCGACAATGAACAAATTTCATTTATTTCACAACGAAAAATCTTGGAATTCGGTTTAGTGGTCTACTAAGGTGGGAAGATCATGTCCGTATGGTTGTTGGAAAGATTTATGAGTGCCTGCGTAACTTATCTAAACACCACTCAAAACCAAACTAATGAAAGCTCTCATTGTACCAATAATATCGTTTGGTTGTGAAGTTTATTACAACTGTAGTTCTTAGTCAAAAAGGAAACTTAGCATCGCTTCCAACAATGTTACTCCTTATGAAAGTTATGTCTTAAGCGTTTAGATCATATATCGGCGTATAGAACAAGAATACTCGGATGTTCGTTAGATGTCTATCTGATTCTCCGTACTCTGAAACTCCTTCACAAACTCATTGTTACCAAGCAGTCATTTACAAATTCATATCCTTCATTAAGACTTATTCCTTCATATTCTACCTGTACAGCGACTGAACTACAGTTTTATGTCCATGCTATTCGCTTGTGGAACTCCCTTCCCCTTGGCATTCGACATCTCTGTTTCGTTGCTGGTTTTGAGAATTCTCTTTTTGCATATTTGGCTGGCAGTTATAGGGATAATAGGTATGGCAATTGACACAAAATTATATTAAATAATACATGTACACAAGAAAGGAGATACTCTGAATTGCGCCAACTACAGAGGAATAAGTCTCCTGAATCTTGTCGCCTGTATTGTGTGAACGCCTAAAACCTTTCGCCAACAACCTGATCGGCCCATATCTGTGTGGTTTTAGGCCAGGAAAGTCAACCATCGACCAAATTTTCACACTCCGACAGATCTTGGAAAAAAACCCAGGAATTTCAGATCGATACACACCATATCGACTTTAAAGTCGCCTATGATAGCGTATATAGGGACGAATTATACAAAGTCATGTCAAGTTTTGGCATCACCGCCAAACTCGTCCGTTTGTGCAGGATACCGATTTAGAAATGTCGCTGCTCCGTCAAAGTCGGCAAGAGCACCACCGAGCCATTTGATGTCGAAAAAGGTTTGAGACAATGCGACGAGCTATCATGCACTTTCTTTTACATCGTTCTTGAAGCAATTGTACGTAACTCACAAGCCAACACCAGAGGTACAATTTTTCAAAAGTCCGTTCAACTACTTGCCTATGCTGATGATATTGACATTATTGGCAGAACGCGGCGAGCTGTCAGTGGCGCATTTGCAAGCATCGAAACGGAGGCGGCGAAGATGGATCCGGCTGTTAATAAGAACAAAACGAAGTGCTGTCAACGAGAAAGTACCCTCAACATCGGCGACTCGGACAAAACGACACGATAGACAGATACAACTTCGAAGTAGTTAACGACTATGACTACCATGTCATTTTACGAAGTGATAGTGGACACTTCGCAAAATGACATCGGCGCAGAGATCAAGCGAAGAATCACTCTTGCCAATCGCTGTTTCTTCGGGCTTAGAAGCCATCTAAGAAGTATAGCCCTCTCTCATAGAACCAAGGAGATATTGTATAAGACCTTAATCATCCCGGTCCTGCTGTATGGTGCAGAAGTATGAACCCTGTCAAAAGTGGATGAAAACCTTCTGGGACGCTTTGAGAGAAAGATTCTTCGAGTGATATTCGGTCCAGTTTGTGACGATGGAGTGTGAAGAAGAAGATTCAACGACGAACTATATGGGCTATACAGGGACGCTGACCTGGTCAAAAAGCTAAAAATACAACGGCTGTGATGGCTGTGACACGTGGAGCGTATGGACAACAACGCACCAGCCCGACGAGTCTTCGAATCCACCGCTGAGGGTCAACGCAGCAGAGGAAGATCCCACCTTAGATGGCGCGCAAAAGTGGAGAACAACCTCAACTTGGTGTGCGCAACTGGAGGCAGCTAGCGAGGGACCGAGCTGGTTGGAGGGGCTTGTTGGTTGAGGCCGTGGTCCACCCCGAACTGTAAGCGCCACCAAAAGTTAAGTAAAGTAAATACATGTACTTAGTTTACTTAAACTTTTATATGTAATCAATTTAAAATCTAAATGCGATAGTTTTCTATATGCTTACTAAATTATTTATTTATTCGTTTAGTTTTTTTTTCAAACTTATTTTATTTTAATATAAGTAATGTTATTTCATTATTACAATTAAAAATCAAATTTAAAGTTAAATTTAATGTTTCATTCATTCACCACATCTACATCCTTATAGATAATGAATTGTAATCTTTTTGTAAATGTTGTTTATTTTCAATAACAAAAACATATATACATACAAATAGATTTGAATTGTCATGAGAAGCTTCTTAAATTTGACTTCGGAGACGGCGTAAAACTGAACTCTTATGTCGCTTCCATTGGTCCCAAAATCTTCGCACAGACAAATGGTCGGAGAAGCTTCGTTTTATGCCCTTTATGGATCTACTTAAATTATTGAAGTCAGTTGGTTACCAAGGGTGGCAACAGTATATAGGTTAATGTGTTGTGACTAGTGCGGTGAAGTTTCTCTCCTTGGGAAACGAACAACATACGCCACCCATTATCGGAGAGAAACGAATGACACCTTGTTTCTCCAACATCTACGCTAAAAAGAGGATTTCTGCCTAGTAGTAAAATGCACCATTACAGAGTCTGATTGCACCGGGATTTGATTTCCTCTTTAAATTTTAAAATTAAGAAAAAAAAAATGTTGGTTGCCAGTTGGAGAATAACATTTTTGTGAAATATCACCGCGAGTAAAAGGAATAAAATAGATAGTTTCGCAGCAACCAAGTTGGTGTTTCATTTTTTTACTTTCTCGTATACATACTGCGACATCCCAGCCTGAGGTTTCGAAAGGATAAAACTGTATTTTGTCTCTATAATCTTTATTTATTTCTCTTCGCTATCTTCGTTTTCTACTATTCCAACATGCCTTCCAAGAAGAGTGCGTTACTCTAGATAAGATCCTCGAAGTTTATAAATTAGATTAAGTTGGCTAGGACGTTTCTGTGAGAGGCCGGGCCCGCTCACTTAAGGTGGTGTTTCCGCGAGCTGACTGATGATGTAATGCTTCACTCCGCTCCCAATGACGAGAGCGAACGGTGACGACTGCCTGGCGCTCGGAAATCAATTGGGATTTTGATAATTTCTTGCGTTAGGTAACGATTGCTCAGCATCCTTATTATACTAGTAAGAATAAGTTACGTAGCTTAGGTAAGTTAAGTAGTGTAAGTAGCTTGTAGTTAGTTTTATATGAAAATACAAAATTTAATAAAGATGCCGAGTGTTCTTTATGAATACATATTATCAACAATTAAGAAAAAGTAACGTTAGCTTTAAGATAATTTGTTAAAAAAACCTGTTTGGGTATATGTATGGTATCCAACTATGGGGTTGTACAAAGAAAAAAAATTTACAAATAACACAAACATTTCAAAACAAAGTCGTTCGGGGAATAGTAAATGCCCCATAGTACCTATGTATATTAGAAATAATGACTTGCATCGTGACTTGGCGATTGATCTTGTAACGGAAGTAATTAAAAAATACGCAATTCGTCACAATGAGTGTCTGCAGATGCATATTAACCTTGAGATAGAATAAGTCTTAAATGTACGATATAATATTCCTAGATTAAGAAGAACTAAACCGATCGACCTTATTATCCAAAAATATGAGAACCCGTATTTAAATTGTAATACCTTCCCAATTGCTACCGAACGTTGAAACTAAAATCATTTGTCGATGTTTCTTTGTTTGGTCATGTCATGATTATGGAGGTGTTTTTAGTGCGGTTAGAGTCCCACACTACTCGAGATTTTCACCTTCATAGCAAAAAAAAATAAAAGCATAGGGACGGGCTACAGTCCGCTTGGGCGAACTGTTGGATACCCTATTCTTATTCCTATCCCTCATAAGTGGGCGTGACAAAAGTCTAAGTATGGTTGAATTGTTAAGAACGCTCTACATATTTTGTTATATAACATTTAAAGGATTTTATCAAAAAAAAAAACGCTCCCTAGCTCAAACTTGGGTGTTTCAATAAAATTGTTTTATTTAATTGTGGGCGTGTCAGTAGGCGGATTTAAAAAAACACATGAGAATAAAGGGCCCCTAGAGAGTATATATTATAAATTTCAGCTCCCTAGCTCAAACTTTGAACTTTCAAAAAAAAAAAATAAAAATTGTGGGCGTGTCAGTGGGCGGATTTTGAAAATATTTACACATGAGCATAAAGGGCCCATAGAGAGTATATACTATAAATTTCAGCTCCCTAGCTGAAACTTTGGATTTTCAAAAATTAATATAGGTACCCTTAGAATAGGGTATAAAAAAATTATTTTATTTATTTGTGGGCGTGTCAGTGGGCGGATTTTGAAAATTTTTTATCCCGAGCAGTTTTAGGAGTCATAGATCATATATAAAAAAATTTCAGCTTTCTAGCTCAAAATTTGATTTTTTCCAAAATTTGTTTTTTTTGATTTTGTGGGCGTGTCTGTGGGCGGATTTCAAAAATTCGTAAACTTGATTATTTCGGGACCCTAGAGAGTATATGGTTAAAATTTCAGCTCTCTTGGTCCAGTTTAAAGGCCTAATTTTTGGCTACAGACGGACGGACGGACGGACGGACGGACATGGCTAGATCGACATTACTATCGATGCTGATCATAAATATAGTAACTTTTAGGGGTCTACGGGCAATATTAAGGTATGTTACAAACTATGCGTCAAAATTAATATACCCTTAGAATAGGGTATAAAAAGACAAATTATAAAAGACAAATTCAAAAGCCAACTATGAGTGGCATTGAATATTTTCTACCTACTGCGTTTGCTGCTGTTTACGATAGGTTCACCACATCTCTTGATTACAGTCACGCACGATTTACTCTGCACATTTTTTATTTACTGCGGTTGTTGCTTACAATTGATTCTGCACATCTGTTGTTTACGATTGACGCATCTGTTATTATTGCGTTTTCAATTCAGCGGTCCCGCATGAACCTTGATAATGGGCGCGTTCAATTTGGAAGGCAACTACTAGTCCCTACTATTTTACATTTCCCCATTGATCAAATAACTCACGTGACCATCTTTTGGCAAGTGATAGAAATTTAATTACTATACTCAATCTAACAAAAATTGTCAGTACAGGCAAGATAGGATGTTTGTCTCTCAGTCTGATTGCAATGACTTACATAAATCAGTCCCTCTTTAAAGCCCTCACAGGGTTGCCGTAGTGTGTATGATAATTCGCCATAACTCAGTCAGCAATTCTATTAGGGTTACCATCTTCCAATTTAAAATAAAAATATTGCGGAACGAAAAAAATTCCGTTTATCTTTTTCCTTCTCTGGTAAGATAATAATAGGCGCGTTTTTTAAGGGTACCAGTAGACCAACAAAATATATAAATTTCGTAACACAAAAAAAAAATCAAAACGAAAAATATATCACTGTAATCCAATTTATTCATTCGGTCAAATTGCCCGCAACAAGGGTCATTCTCTTTTTCCCTTGACCCTCCTTTTACACTCCCTCTTTTATCGGTCTGCGTTCCCACGGTCTGAAGAAGTGGAGGGGCAACCATGGTCCCATCAGCCATGGGTCGACGTTTTTGGAGCCTTGGGGAGCAACCACCACAGGTGACTTGAAGGGCAGGAGGCCCAGACCCAAAGAGAGAGAGCGGATACAGACGGACGGTCTGTGAAACCAGACGGACGGACGGTCTGTGGAAGCGGATACAGACGGGCGGTCTGCGAAAATGACTACAGACGGACGGTCCGAGTAAGTCAAAGGCCCAAAAGCGAATAAAGATCTACCATAGATACGGTAGTGAGCCACGAACGATGAGGGAAGGGATGACGCTCCCTTTTGACCCAATTCCGTCGTGGGAGCACCGAAGGAGCAGCAGAGGAGTGCGGGTGGACGGCCCTGTGAATCACCCTCACAAAACACACAAAAACAACAACACCGGCGGCAAAACGCGAACGAGAAATGCAAAATATATCACCGTGAAACCGAGTCGACATTGAAATTGGATGTCTCTTCGGACAGCGCACCAAACTTGGCTGAGACACAAAGTGAAACACAAATTGAAATCAAATGACTGCGAGCCCAACGTAAATTAAACCTCTGTAAGGATTGACACACGATCAACATGTCCCTTTCCCCAAAATCTGCGCATCGTTCCACCGAGGTAGAATAGGAAAATAATTTAGAATCGATTATTAGTCGTTTACTTACCAGTTCTTTTTTGCCTCCACTCCTAAATGATTGTTGCGTTTGGTTCTAGAGATGGTTATCTTTGTTAAAAAGGTCGCCATTCTATTTCTCCTGAAATTATCCGAGAGATTTTGATCTTTTGGGGGAATATTATTCAAAATATCCACGAATGCAATTGGGTGCATTTTGCCGGAAAACTATTTTTCTTTCTCGAATGTTTGTTTACTTCGCGAAACGTCAAAGGGCATGGGCTGAATTAAGGCAGATCCAGGGTCGGTCGGAGGGTTTGTTCATTGCTTGCTGAGTTAGAGCAATTGGCGAATTCACTGAGTGAGAGGTCGCCTGAAGGGCGTGAGAACATTAGCGGGTTCATGTCAGCTCACTGATGTGAAAGAACACAGTGTGGCAGAAGAGGACATGGACCGCCAAATGTCTAAGTATGGGTGAGTATGGGGGAGTACGAAACAGTTGACCTCTTCAGCGCTACAGCTGAATGGTCGCGTTAGAACTGTCGTTGGCTCTGCTTCCCCACGTATGTATGGATGTGTGAGTGGGGATGCCGGCCGACCGAATGGACAAAGCCAGCTGGCAAATCACTTCTTGGTTGACCAGGCATTGAGATAGTAGAAGTTTTGTTAACGTCCAGAAGGGATTTTATTTAAAAGAAAAAAAGAAAAGTGAACAAAAGAAGTTCGAGAAGGAAGAATAGAAGTGTGAAAAATTACTTGGGTGCTCCGGATAATTGTAGGAGCAATAAGACTTTTGTCGCAGCGGGACCATACCCAGCAATTTGCAGGAAAACGAGAAAAGGAGTTCAGGAAATTCATCCAGGAAAAAAAAGCTAAGTATTATATCAATTAGTTAGAAGTGTTAGCTAGAAAAAAAAAGAAAAATTATAAACCTCGGTAGGGTAGTGCCATCGAACCTTCCCGGTAAACAACGGGACACGCGACCCAGTAATTGTGGAATATTTTCCATCCCTCGGAAAAAGTGATCGTGCGTTATTCCGGGATTTTCTTTTACTCCCACTCGGCTGTACAGTAACGCGAATAAAATTGTCCGTGCTCCAACGGAGCTTTATAAAGTTTTGAAAAAAAATTTGCTTTTATTTCTTTTTTGGTTTCTTGTTTCGCTCGTTTTCTTCCGGTCGAATATTCTTGGTTTCACAATTAACCTTAAAATTGTGTGGCGCCCATTTTTGTTTAATTGATTTTTCAGATTACAATTAAATTACAATTAAAGTTCTTGCGTTTGTTTTCCGCCAATTTAATCTAGTAAAAAGTAGTTTGATCGCGTTAAATTATAGTGCAACAGTTTCATACTTGCCTTTGTAACGTTTAACGATTTCAAGCAACCCATTTTATGATTGCATCCCTACCTAACTTGAGATCTTCCTTTTGGGAAGTCCCGTATTCATTGGCAAAACATCGGAAAAAAAGACATCATACAAAGAGGTACATAATGAGATGAAAGGATGTATTTATATTTTTTTTTATTTAAACAATTTACGACATAAACTCAATCAGCAAGATTTTCTAAAAACATTTCCCAGTCCTTTCCGCTATATGTATATTGTGAAAGGTAGACACAATCAGGCAATTAGAATACAACATTATATAACCACGACGCAATATCATATACCTAAACAGATGGTAAAAAAAAACTGCACTTGTGCAGCTGTACAATACAAATACAATCAAATTAAAACCGAATGGCAACATCCCACGTAATAATTCGTTCTCAAAAGCACCAAAACCGAAAGTTCTTTGACAAAATCCATAGAAAAACCCTTAATGATATACTTCATTGTAGAGATGGTAATACTCTTCTGATGTGCTTCAGTCACACACACTGTTTATACCCTATTCTAAGGGTATATTAATTTTGACGCATAGTTTGTAACATACCTTAATATTGCCCGTAGACCCCTAAAAGTTACTATATTTATGATCAGCATCGATAGTAATGTCGATCTAGCCATGTCCGTCCGTCCGTCCGTCCGTCTGTAGCCAAAAATTAGGCCTTTAAACTGGACCTAGAGAGCTGAAATTTTAACCATATACTCTCTAGGGTCCCGAAATAATCAAGTTTACGAATTTTTAAAATCCGCCCACAGACACGCCCACAAACTCAAAAAAACAAAATTTTGGAAAAAATTGAATTTTGAGCTAGAAAGCTGAAATTCTTTATATATGATCTATGACTCCTAAAACTGCTCGGGATAAAAAATTTTCAAAATCCACCCACTGACACGCCCACAAATAAATAAAACAATTTTTTTATACCCTATTCTAAGGGTATATTAATTTTTGAAAATCCAAAGTTTGAGCTAGGGAGCTGAAATTTATAATATATACTCTCTATGGGCCCTTTATGCTCATGTGTAAATATTTTTAAAATCCGCCCACTGACACGCCCACAATTTTTTTTTTTTTTTTTTTTGAAAATTCAAAGTTTGAGCTAGGGAGCTGAAATTTATAATATATACTCTCTAGGGGCCCTTTATTCCCATGTGTTATATTTTTTTTTAAATCCGCCTACTGACACGCCCACAATTAAATAAAACAATTTTATTGAAACACCTAAGTTTGAGCTAGGGAGCGTTTTTTTGATAAAATCCTTTAAATGTTATATAACAAAATATGTAGAGCGTTCTTAACAATTCAACCATACTTAGACTTTTGTCACGCCCACTTATGAGCGTGTAGCCCGTCCCTATGTTTATTTTGGTGGATGATAATAGCAAGCGAACACAACACGATCATGCTCATTCCCATTCGGCTGTGTGGGAGACTGGTTGTGGTGGGTTGTATGTGAATTTTAGGGAAATTACAACAACAATTCTTTGGTATGACAGTCGTTTGGTTTTTATTTCAGTGGCAATTCTTGCGTCTGAGTGCCGTGAGTGTATCTACAGGCACCACTGGCAGAAAAAAAGCTCCTCCATAAGGCCTGTACTGACAATTTTTGTTGGATTGAGTATAGAGAACTCGCAGTTTCCTTGCAAACTGAACGCGCCAAATGTCACGACTATAGAGAAAAAATAAAAAGTTTGTCTCGCATTTCCGTCCGTCGTGTAGCGTTGCGTCGGCCCGTCTGTCGGTCTGTCTGCTACAGTACCTACTATACAATAGGTTTTTACAAAACCGATTTTCTCAGTAACGGCTCCAAAGATTTTGATCAAATTGAAACATTAAATAAGAAAGTTGAGCGTAAGCGAGTAGCGTATTCAGTTTTTGCGAAATTGTCGAATAATATTACTTTACAAAAATGCTTATACATCTCAAAAAAGTAGAACTAGGCACCATTCGGAACAAATTTGAGTAATAAAATATTTGAAATATTCTTTTAGTTCATATGTATAAACATAACAGTTTTTTGATATTTTGAAAATTCCAGTTTTTTTCAAAAACGGCTCTAACGATTTTCATCAGTTATAATGTCTTGAATACTCTTGGGCTGAGTGTCTGAAGATGGTTCGCTCAGTTTTGTTCCCAAAAGACTGAATTACAAGTACTTTGGATTTCCCACATATAGGTGACGTGACTTCCGTGATGTTTGATAAATTACCTGATACTAATAGGTTCGCTCGGCTTGCTGGGAAACTCTGTTTACCTACTGTGAGATTTTGAATATTTTTTTTTTTTTTTTTTTATAATTTGCGTGCGCTAAAGGGATTTCTTTTTTCTGTAGTGACACAGTACCCTTATAATGGTAAAAGCACAGCGCAGGCATTTAGTTTGTTGCGCAAGTAGCTCCCAGCAATTCATTGCCTATTTTTGGGTGCTACTTACTGAAAGAATAGAAGGATAGGAAAGAAGTTTGGTGCGATGGGATTTTTTATTTCTCAACAGGTGGCGCCTAAATTGTTTTAGGGAGATCAGTTTTTGTTGTGTGTATTCAATTTATAAAAATCATGGCTCTGGTCGGGATTCGAACGCACGACCTGCCAATCACTTTAGTGAATACACTACCATCGCACCATTGCCACCTGCAGTGAATAAAACTCGGAAAAGGGAAGATGGAGAATGCAGAGTTGAGCAGTGCACAAACGATTCCAATACCCCCGAAGAGGAGCAGAGTGGAGTGAGTGTTATGGTCGATCCCCAGCTCTGCCCATTTTTCTGCCCGGCGTTAAGTTAATATACCGAGGGTGAGTGCTTCAGTCCAACTCCCTGTATCTTTTCTAGCACTAAGTGTGGAGTGCTGATTGAAGTGACTGTTGCAGTCTTACCACACGCAGTCCTCTTTCTTTGGCAGGAGTACAGGTTGGGATGACTGATCTCAGTCGAATCCCAGCCTGTTGCTCAAAATCCCTTGTGAGGGACCGGTTTGTGGCTACTTTAGCTGCATGTCTTATGGAGTGACTAGTGCAGAGAACTCAACCCGAGTCCAGAAAAGATGTGTTAGGACCCTAGTATGGTGACTGTTATCAGTAAAAAAAAGACTGATCCTGATTTACTGCGCAGCAGAGGGAGAACTACCTGGGGTGTCTGCTTCATTACGAATCCCTTTCGCTTCGTAATCCGCGGGAAGGAGTGTTTTTTGGTGACTTTTTCAGTCGAACCACAAAACTACTGTCTATTCTCTTGCAGGTAATACCAAGTCGGGTGACTGCTTCAGTGGCACCCTGAAAACATAATTTGAATGCATGGAAATGATGCCAGGATAGGACGGTTACTCAGTCGAATTTTGGTTCTTGACGATAGTGACTGAGGCATACGAACCTTTACAAGTCACGCCAAGACAGCGACTCCAGTCGAAACGTCGGAAAGTATATGAGATTATAGAGTTTCATTGCAAGGCCAACTTGACCAACAAAGAGGACGCGGATCAACTGTCCTCAAAAAATTATCATTTTAATTGGTTGCCTAAATAATCAATAGTTATTATATTTGTAATCAGATTTGTAAGTTATTTAGATCTAGACATGTCCGACCGTTGCTAATTTTAAATGAATTAAAATCGGGCTAGAATGCCCGAATACTCTGGGCTCGGAATGATCAAGTGTAAATGTACACACAATTTAACAATCCAACCATTTTGTTGAAGAAATCAATGGAGAAAGTCATACTGTTCTCAAAGTAAAGGGTTTTTCAATAAGAGCGCTACAAAAGTTTTTTTTAAATAAAACAAAAACGGTTTTGGATATCAATGAAATTCTTTATTCCAGTAAAAGTACGTTCGATGCCATTATGTATGGAACTCGATTTCTTATGCATGGCCACCACGGGCACGCTTGCAGAAGTCCAGACGCTGAACCCAATTTTCGACGGTTTTCAAGCATAAATCGGCCGATACTGCTGCAATTTCACGTTCGATATTCGTACGAAGTTCATCAATCGTCGCTGGCTTATTAGTATAGACCATAGACTTGACGTAGCCCCACAGGAAATAGTCTAACGGCGTCAAATCGCACGACCGAGGCGGCCAAGCGACTGGACCATTTCGTGAGATAACACGGTTTCCAAACTTGGTTTGGCTTTTTTGGTGGCTTGTGGCGACGTCCTGTTGGAACCACATGTCCTCCAAGTCCATATCATCCAATTGGGGCGCAAAATTCGCCACAACGACGTCACAGAGATGCCCAACGCTTGAGAACGACGTGTGAGAGACACATTTGAGCTTTCTTCAACTGAGGCCTCAGCGGCAGCAATAATCTCGACACTACGGGCACTTCTTTGTCTCACTGGCACGGGAACATTTTGTACTGTGCTTGTGGATTCAAATTTGTCCACTAGACGATCAATTGTTGATTGCTAGGACGATTATGACGACCATAAATTGGACGTAGCGCTCTTAACGTTGAGGCCACTGACTCCGAATTTCGGTAGTAAATTTTAATAATTTCGACTCGTTGTTGGCTCGTATATCTTTCCATGATGAAATGGCAAACCTTACTGAAGAGAAATGTCAAAAGAGCGGCAAGAAATTCGGAGTCGTTTGCTGTCCCTGTCACTCTACTTTTGTAGCGTCCCTCTTGAAAAACCCTTTATATGATCGAGTCTTTCTTAAGAATAACATTTTGCCATGCCTACTTTTAAGGGACGTTATTTTAACATCATTGTTTTTAGAATCCAATAACAAAATATGCAGACAATTTCCTGCTCAACAATTCACCCATACTAAGATTTTGCCTTCGCCCACTTTATGGGCAATAGGAAATCCAGTAGTCCTACTGTTCGCTCAAGCGAAATAAGCTTCGACATGTCGACCGCAGCTGAGCTTTCTTAGAAAGTCAACTTTCACAGAGTCTCTCAGTTTACCGCCGAAAGAAAAAGCAGCTGTTAGCGACTTTTAATTGTTTGCGTATTTGTTTCTACAACCAATTGTTTATCTTATGATCTTCGTAATGTCAGACGTATAGGCGTTGTGTCTTCCTCGTTGTTTGACTATCTTTTTCAAAGAAACGCGGCAGTCCTTTACTGCCTTGGATACAACGGTTTTGATAGCTGCCTGACTGCCGATGATACTTTGTGGTATGGTATTAATCATCAACCAGTCAGCGGCTTGGCGAATGGCTGTGACTTCGGCGAAAGTTTGGCAGATTGAAGGGAAGTGAATATCCAGTTCTTCTGAAAAAATTTCGGCACCGACTCCTTCTTGAGTCTTAGACCTATCCGTGAATATTTCCAACGATTCACTGTGAAGGTCATCGCGTTGCATTGGTCATTGAGTGTTTGCGGCCTAGAGTGCAGTTAATTTCAGTAGTCAGTCGATTCGTAGAATGCGGTGCATCTTAAGTATGTTGGCATGACCAGATCACTGATAAGAGTCTCTTAGTCGTTTTACTGAGTTGGCAGCTATTCGCTTACCAGTGATGTAGCATTTTTTTTTTTTTTTTTTTTTTTTTTTTAATTTCTGGCTCGCAAAGGCGATTTATAAGGAGGGGTACTTCGACCTAAAAGATCTTTTGTACCGTATGGGCCAGAAAAGTTTAAACTAGTAGAATTTCCACTTTCCGTGTAAAGCGGACAATTTTACCAGTAGAAGAATTCTTTATGTCCTCGGGGCGCATTTGCTCCCTGAAAAAGATCTTCTTTCTAAATCCATTAAGGGCTGGACATTCACATAAAATGTGTTCAGCTGACTCGTCCTCTTCAAGACAGAGTCGGCACTCAGGAGAGTCTGATATTCTCATTTTGTGTAGATGATATCTTAAACCATGGTGACCAGTAAGGTAACCTACTAGGTTTTTGATATCGTGCCTGCTTAGGTTTAGACATTTGCTGGCATTTTTATTGAAGGGCCGAATGGCTCGTTTGGCCTGTCTTAGACCTGGGATGCTTGCCCAAAGATAGATACATTTTCTATGTTCCCAGCTTTTAATTGCTGCCGTTGCTGCTGATCTAGGAGTGCAGCAGAAAGGTTCGGGACCTATGAAAGGTGTTTCTGAACCTTTTCTGGCCAGTTCGTCGGCCTTTTCGTTACCTTCTACGCCGACATGACCCGGAACCCACCATAATTTGGTCTTGTTTCTTATTCCGAGTGTTTGTAGGGTATTGAAGCAGTACATGACTGATTTGGAGTCAATGGTATACGAGCTAAGGGCGTTTATAGCTGCTTGACTATCCGTGAAAATATGGATGGTTGCACCTTTTATGCCAGATAAAATAATATGGCTGGCGCATTCTTGAATGGCGTGGAGCTCTGCTTGAAATACGCTGGGACTTTTTCCCATGGGTATCGTAAAGCGTTTGTGTGGTCCGTATATTCCCGCTCCTACCCCCGTTTCCATTTTAGAACCATCCGTATACCACTTTATGCCGTTGTGGCTGTTTGGTGGGTCATTACTAACCCATGCATCTCTCTTGGGGATCTCCGTGGAGAACCGTTTGTTGAAGGATAGTGTTTTTTGAATGCGGTCTGTGACCGCGCAGTTAATGTTAAGTTCTGGCAGTTCATCGACAAGGGTCTTTAGATCCGGGTGATCATTAAGACTTATCTCGTTTAACTGCATTACACTTATTGCACTGCGGATCGCCACTTTTTGAATGTATATGTGGAGAGGTGTGATTCCTGGTATTGCCTCTATGGCAGCTGTTGGACAGTTTCGCATGGCACCGGAGATACCAAGGCACGCAAGCCGTTGTACCTTTTTGAGCTTCTCTATTGCGACCTTTTGTGTGGATTTTGTCCACCATACTATGGAGGCGTATGTTATAATGGGTCTTATCATCACTGTGTAGATCCAGTGGACGATCTTTGGAGATATTCCCCAGGTTCTGCCATATGTGCGACGACAGGCCCATAAAGCTCTATTAGCTTTAGTGATTTTGTTATTTATGTGAGAGTTCCAGTTAAGTCTCTTGTCTTGGATTACTCCAAGATACTGGACTTCGTCGGAGTACTCTACGACCGTGTCGTTTATTGTGATTAGGCCTAGGTCTAATTTCCTCCTTTTAGTGAAAGGAACGATGACGGCTTTACTGGGATTTATGGAAAGATTTTCCTTGATGCACCAGTCTATGGCTGTCTTTAGAGCATTTTTCATTTTTGATGTGACTCCAATTAAGTCTATGCCCCTGACTATGATGACAATATCATCGGCGTACCCAATTGTAGTGTAGCCCAAATTGCCCATCTTGTGTAGCAGGTCATCGATGACCAATGACCACAAAAGGGGTGAAAGTACTCCCCCTTGTGGGCAGCCCCTTACGGCTGTTACTGATACGGAGGTCGTTCCTGACGAGGCAGTTATTTTACGACTTTCCAGCATCGCTTTGATCCATTTAATAGTTGGTTTGTCTATGTTTCTATGGTACAAAGCATTTGATATGGATTCATATCCAGTGTTGTCAAAAGCACCCTCTATGTCCAGAAAGGCACAAAGTGCGATCTCTTTGCAACGGTAGGCGTTTTTTATCTCTGTAGTTAGTCTTAACAGAGCGCCTTCCGTGGATTTACCCTTTTGGTACGCATATTGGTGAGGGTGCAGAGGCATGCTTTTTGATATGCATTCTCTAATGTGGACGTCAATAATCCTTTGTTTTCAGGAAAAACGATGTCAAGCTTATCGGACGATATGATTTAGGTAATTCGCTCGGCTTGTTTCCCGGTTTGGGTATAAATACTACGTTTACCTCCCTCCAGGTAACTGGTATATACCCCCAGTTGAAGCTGAACCTAAATAAGGCAATCATGGATGGTAATAAAAATTCTATTCCATTTTGAATGAGGGCTGGAGAAATACCGTCTGTTCCTGATGCCTTGAATGGTTTAAATGAGTTAATTGCCCATTTAACCGTATCCGGAGTAAAAAGTGTTCCGGATAAACTATTAATTCTGCTGAGGTTTCTTGGAATATGGTCATCTGTAATGACCATCGTGTGAGACCCTGGGAAGTGAGCCTGAAGCAAAGTTTTCAGCGTTTCTTCCCGGTCGCGTGTGATTGAACCATCTGATTTGATTAACAATCCCATGCTTTTTGCTTGATCCTTTGACAGAGCCCTTTGGAGGCGTGCCACCTCTGGAAGTTTTTCGATCTTCTCACAGTTTGCACGCCATGAGGCTCTTTTGGATCTGCGCAACTCTAAGTTATATATGGTCAGCATGGATTTATATTGTTCCCATGTGCCGGTGCGTTTGGCTTTGTTAAAAAGCTTTCTCACTCTCTTTCGAATAGACTCAAGGTTATCGTTCCACCATGGTACGCACCTTTTAACCACGGTTCTTTTAACCTTGCAACTACTTTTGAATGAGGCAAGAATAATATCATTTATTTGACATTGCGCAGCATCTGCATCATTTGTTGTTGATGGTGCTTCTGGCAGCATGTCAGATCTGACCGCTAGATTTTCGCGGTAAGTTCTCCAATTAGTCAGTCTGTTGTCATAACGGACTGACGCGTGTTCGGCATTGCATCTTATCTCGAATCGGATGTGCATATGATCCGATAGAGATGCCTCGCCAGACACATGCCACCCTTCTATGATATCTTTCATAAAAGGAGATGATATAGTAAGGTCTAGGACGTCTTCTCTTATAGAATTTCTAAAAGTGGGACTATTTCCCTTGTTTAGAAAGACGAGGTTGTTGCTATATAAAAATTCTAATAACGACTCACCTCTATTGTTAGTACTCGTATCTCGGCTGCCCCAAATCGTGTTATGTGCGTTTGCATCGCAGCCGATTATGATGTGCACTTTTTGGTCCTCACAGTACCGGACAAGTTCCTGTACTGGTAGGGGAGGAACTACATCAGTGTCTCCAGCAAAGTACGCCGATGCGCACACAAATTTGTGTAGCTGTCGGCCTTTGTGGCGTTCTATTAGAACTGCCACCAGGTCCCTAGTTGTGAAACCTGGAATGAGAGAAAATTTTATATCTTTCTTAATAGAAATGGCCGCCCGTGGTCTTAAAGGACCTTTGGCGAAAATTATCTCTCTATTTTTACAGTTTAATCCAGATATCTTACCATTGTTTGCCCATGGTTCCTGGATTAGACCAATAGCGATGTTCCCTTCGGCACATCGTTGGCTAAAGGTGTCCGAGGCACCCATAGCCCTGTGCAGGTTAGCCTGCCACACGCTTAGACGGGATGTCATTATTTCCGTGCGAATTCAGGGTTACGTACTCTGTTAGGCTTATTGTCACCTCTCCTTCGTACGACACCCTGTTGAGGGAGACCACTTTGTCTACCTCTCGGACTTTTGTTTTTGTGTCCGTCTTGCGCCCATGCCTTCTTACGATCCGTACCTAGTTTAGGCCTGAACCGTTGTTGGCTTTCTTTGGCGGTGCTGTGCGCACTATTGGCCTTTTCGGCTGCGCTTGGTCTTGCGCTTGTGGCTTCTCTTTCTAGCACTGGTGTTGTCGTGCTGGAAGCTGCTGGCTTCACGGCAGTGCTGGTACTGGTCCCAATTTGATCAGTTACGGTGCTGCCGTGAGCATTGGTGATATGCTTTTGAGGATCTTTCGGGCCCTGTTTGGCCGTCTTATCAGCACTTTTTAATATGAGTTTGGTCTGTCCAAATCGGAACGAGACCATCCCCTTTAGCTCCACAAGTCTCCTCATGGAGCTGTCATTGATTGCAAAGACCATATGAGCGATGTCTCTCTCATCCGATCTTTGCAGAACTCTCCACGTTCTCATGTTTAGTTCTCTGTTTTGGCCGTCTAATAAAGCCAGGATCCTTTCGCTAGCTACCCCGGTACTCTGCGGGAAGGACCCTCTGATGACATGTGGTTTTGGAAATTTTTCCAGAACGGTCACTCAAGCTATTAATCCGTATAAGGGATTCCATTTTACTACCGATGTGCACAGCCAATGCATTTGAAGCGGTTTTAGACCCCATGAGGCTCAGCGCAACACTCCCAGTGTTGTTCCGGTCCACCTTCAGTCCTAGGTAGATAGCACTGTCTGAGAGATTGAGAGTAGAACCTCTTAAGGTGCGCAGCGATAAGCGTGGAATTTTGTTTTTCATAGTAAATAGGACCAACTCAGTCTTCGTCGCATTGACATTGAGACGGCAGGTTTTTGTCCAGTTTACTAGTTAACTTAATGCAAATTGTAGGATTTGGGCAAGTATTTGTGAGTACTTGCCTGATATGGAGAAAGCAACATCGTCCGCGTAAGCACCAACCTTGCAGCCGGTGTTTTCTATTTAGTTGAGAACAATGTTCAGAGTAAAGGGAAAGAACTCCTCCTTCGGGGGGTTTCCCTTTGTACCTTGATAAATCTACTCGCAACTAAAGCATTTATTACTCTGGTTGAGAATGATCCGCAGATAAAGTAACTTGACTATGCGTTGGACTACTAACTGACTTTTTTACTACTAAACTTTTTGCGAAAGTTTGAAAAATATCCAGG
Source organism: Portevinia maculata (assembly GCA_949715645.1). Lineage (NCBI taxonomy): Eukaryota > Metazoa > Arthropoda > Insecta > Diptera > Syrphidae > Portevinia > Portevinia maculata. The sequence goes on from OX454525.1 coordinate 277,727,407, forward strand.
AATATAAGTTGAACTTAGCACCTTCTTAAATTCCCTTCAATTTGTGCCAAGAAAAAAAAAACTTTCACCCACAAATGGTTGAAGGAGGTAGATTTTAGGCTTAACGATATCTCTTAGTATGTAATAAATACAATGAAATGGTCATTCCTTCCTACGTGGCATCCCACTTTAATTTTGTACATCCACAACGAAGAAGATATCAAGAAATTGTAATTCATTTAATCAAATTCCAAAATGGTTCTTCTACTCATCCTATATAAGAAAATTAACATCTGAATAATTTTTCTTGCTTTGCAACATGTGTTACATTAATTCCCAAAACTTTCAATATGGTCTATTGCTCATTAATTGTTTGTGCATTCTAGCCTAGGAGCAGTGTTGGGTTCCATTTGGACAGGTTTCTCCCACAAAAAAAAATATTTTTTTCCCCTCAAACTACGGGAATTCCCACAATTTTTCCACAGTAAATATTTGAATAATAATAATTCAAATAGTCTCCTTTAAACAAATTTGTATTAACAAGGAACAATTATAATATCAAAACCGTATAAATTCATGAATGACATAATAATAATATCATTTTACTTGTGTAAGTAAATATGTAGCTAAAATTAAAAAAATGCTTAGCTTAATGTATTCTCTTTTAGCAAGTTAAAAAAAATAGTTCTCATTTTAAAGACTCCAGGCAGGAATCCTGAAACATTCTTTTTACTTTTTTGTTCTCGCTCATCTGAAACCTAATGCACTTTTTGTTCTAACAACAGCTATTTGAAACGCATAATGTTATACAATTAAAATACCCTAGTTAAACTCCAGTTTTTGCATTGCTTCCGGCAAAAAAATGAAAAAAAACACACAATATTGGAAGCGGGAGGCAGAAGATAGTAAGAAGAAGAGAACGTGTATGACATTTACACCGAAAACTGACACCGATCTGGTTTTGTATGTGCTAGTCGATTTATTCATTCATTTACCTGAAAAAAAGGATAACGTAGAAAAAATGATATAATAAGATACACATTTGAGGTTGAAAGTTTTATTAAAAATAAATAAAGTTTACGTAAGCGGAATTTCCACGAAATTGCACTGCAGAAATACTTGTTCTGCTTATCCTAGGAGACCATACAAATTCCAACAAAATGGTACATTTCCCACGACTTTACAATACTGCCTGGGAGTAAGTCGAACAATTTACAATGTAAGTCGTTGCCATCACTATTGCATTTGTAGCGAGGGAGCACATCCAATCAGAGTAAAGAGTCCATATATGCTTTTAATTACCATGTAACCGCACGCAAGCCGCCGCCGCCCATGCGAGACTACACGACCCATATTGTGTTGGTGCCACCGGCTTCTTCACCGGTCTTATAAATAATTCAAATGTTCGCGTACTGTAACACATAACAAATGCAAGTATGTAATAAAGATTCCACCCCCAGGACAGGTTCATTCCAGCCCCAACTCCGAATGTCCTTACGCCTCATTTAATGAAATGCAATAAGAAAACAAGTCTCCGAATGGGTAATGTCACCTTGCCGTCCACTTAAGTTAAGAGCAACAAACATAACTTTCGACCAGCAAAAGCCAATCCAAGCGGTATCCCATTGCCATCCATATCACCTTCCATTTCACCTGGACTCATAGCCGCACATTATGGAAGCCGAGTGGATCATGTATGTAGCATGTGCGTGTTAATGTATTGGCCACAATAAAAGCATATGAGATGCTCTTCATATGCACATCCAGTGGAAATATGCGCTCATGGTTTCTTTCTCAAAGTGGGGTCACTTTTATCTTTTACGTAACCAGAATTCGCCTTCGTTGAGACAAGGCACACATGGTCATGGAGGCCGGAAAATACATAAATATTCAAAAGTAATTAGTTTGGTAATTTCTACAGTAGAGGGCGTGGCAACCACATCGGAGCCAGACCATCTGGCCAAGATAGGCTCACCTGAATATTAAAATTGCATAGATTTGATTTGTCTCCTTAGTCAACTCTTATGACAAGCCCTGCTTGTGATATTCTTAGCCTGTCCTTGCAAGAGATATTTTTTGTTTCTGCCATTAAATCGAGACACTAATAGACTTAGGGTCTGTTTCACAATGTAAAAGTAAAATCACAGTTCAGCTGGCAACTTAATCAGCAAATAACATCCACATGTGTGTTTCACAATAACCGAATAGGCGTAACCAGTGCTTAAAGTTACAAGTGACTTAACGATACAGCAAATATGAATAACTTAGAAAGTTGATACACATATTCTATGTCCTCTGCCAAACGGGTTGGCCTACAGCGATGATATAAATTGTCTTTCATTAAGGACTTAACAACTTCTTTTTGAAATAAAATTCAAACTACTTGAGATATCTCAAACAAAAATATTGGCTTGAATTACTATCAAGACATTTACTCGTATGAATGGAATTCGACTTCGTTCATATGTCCGACACGGGAACGTATGCAGCGGTCGATACGTTGAACCCAATTTTAGATGACTCGGCCGCACATTTCGACCGATACGGCCGCTATTTCTCGTTTAATATGTCTCTGAGCTCCTCTCCGCCGGCTTGTTGGCATATACCAATGATTTAATGTAGCCCCATAAAAAAAAACCGTTTCTCGAGATAACACGTTCACCGAACTGAGACTTCAATAACTCGATTGTTGCACCCGCTGTGTGGCTTGTGGCACCGTCTTGTTGGAACCACATATCACGGATGACTATCCAAAGATGAAGTGTTGTTTCATGAAGCACATGAGGGTTCCCACCTGTCCAGTAACGCATATTTGCTTATTGACGTAGCCGTTTAACAAAAATGTGCTTCATCGCGGAAGATGATTTTGCGACGAAATTCTTCCTTTTTTCTCCATCATGTCCAGAGTCCAATTCGAGAACGTACGTCGCTTCATATGATCAAGTGGCATTAGTTCTTGAGTCAGCTTGATTTTGTAAGGGTGTGGGCTAAGATCCTCACGCAAAATTCGCCATAATTTGGTCTGGAAGAGGCTTAATTCTTGAGAACGCAGTGAAATTAACTGATTTGGCTGGTTTGCGACGGACGCCTACGCCAGCAATATTCTCCACACTTCGGGTAAAATGTAGTCTCACTGGGACTGCAACATCAAGCAGCCAATATTCTGACTTAATTTTTTTTACTAGACTATGAATTGCTTGTCTATTGGGAAGAGTATTACGGCCGAAAATTGGGGAAATTGCTCTTAAAGTTGCTACCACCGACTCGGAATTTCGGTAGTAAATTTTAGTTATTTGTAAACATTATTCCTTTGTGTACTTCACCATCATACGAATGTTGATTTTACTGAATATTTTGACGTTGACAGTTTGGTAATCGGTTTAAGAAGTTCACACTGAAAGTTTGAAGTTGTCAAGTCGCTAATGAAAGGCCCTTCATATGCCAAGACTGGAATTTAAGTTCTCACAAAAGTGGCATTATTTGTTTTTTTTTTTGAAATTTCCATTCATTAAAATCTTAACAACTGGAATACAAGACGAAAGACATTAACTTATGAGAAGGATGGACGCACTATTCGGTAATATAAGGATTTAACTGGATAATAATTTAAGTGTTGAGAAACTACTCAGAACTTTACTTTTACATTATAACACATAAAGGATATGTCAGTGATGACAAGGTCGCTGAAATGACCACATATTTGACTGCTGTGGTATTTTATAAAATACTAGCGGATGGTACCTTGGGGCAACGCAAGGGTCTTGTAATGAAAACACTTAAAATAGTTCTATTCAACAGTGAGTTTGCAAGGCTGAAAATAATATTGACAAAATTCATTTTGCAATACTGAAAAAAATTAACTACCTTCTTTGGTTTTCTTCTTCAGTCTTGAAACTGAGTTTCGACGTAAATAAAGTATGATCTGTACGTTCTCTATTACAAAAAACGTCGTCTTAAATTAAATTTCAAACCATTTTTTCTATTTTTTTAAGATGAACGTGAGAGAAAAATGACGTAAATTTTACACCTCGATTGGTAAGACTGAAAAAAAGAAGCTCTTGAATAAAATGTGTACAAAATTTTAAAGTTAATTGAGAAAGAAGTTAAATCTGAAAGTTATGTAGAGAGCGCTACAGTTTGTCGATTTTTACATCCGAAAAGCAGGCACGCCTTAAAAATATCTGAACAAAATCTTAAATTTCTTACTTAATAAGCATTCTAGGCGACTTAGACTGGTAGACGTGGATATTATTATACAGGTTTCGTGAGGACCTGCAAGCCGAGGAAGACATAACACCCATACTGTATGAGTGTGAGGGAATAGCACGGAATCGTAGGAGATTTCTAGGAGAATACTTCTTCGACGAAATATGGGAATTGAGCGGCACAGACTACAAAAAACTGGTCAAATTCTGAAAGGAGATATGATGTGTTGCGAGGGAAAGGGTTAAGGTTCCTCCTTTTGAAGTTAAGATTCAATCGGTTCCCCAGGATCGCGACGGGCCCTTTTAGCTTCTTAGTGCTGTATTCAATTGCATACCCCTTTTCAGCGTAGCATAACCCACTTTAATTGACAAAGAAATTAAAGTGAAAACGATGTTTGATCCATCGATTTTTACTGTAGCCTCTGAAATATATACATGTGTACAAAATTTCAAAGTTATAGCTTAATTGAGAAAGTAGTAAGAGTTAAAAATCATGCAGGACCGCTGAAATACGAGTATATGCAAAAATGGTACGTATAAAAGAGAGGTGAAAAGAATATTTGAGGATAACTACCTTGAACAGAAAATGGCACAATACTCGAGAGTGACGGCGGAATCTAAGACAATAGTGGACTACATTGTAACTAATATAAAAATCGCAAAAGTTGAAGCAAAATAAAGTGTAAATATCTGATCACGAAAGTATTGAGATTATTATACAGAATGAAAACAATACATCGGAAATCAATAGAACCGTTCAAAGAACTACTTCAAATGAATACAACATATGATAGGGAGAGGACCATACACGAGAATTCTAAAAAAATAGATCAGGCCTTAAAATGTACAATAGATAAATTCAAAGTCACAAAATCAATAGAAGTAAGCAACCAAACAAATAAGTGGTTCAATAATGAACTAAAAATTTGAAAAACAATAAAATCGAAAAGTACCACAAGGCTAAAAGATTAAACGATCAAACAAAGCTGGGATGAATATAGAACTGCAAGAAATCTTTACAAGATTAAAATAAGTAAAGCAAAGAATCGATTTATAAATTTTAAAGTTAGGACAGCGAGCGGACAAAAAGAAATGTGGAAAACTATAAAAAGTTTGGTTCTAAAACAAAATAAAGCAGCAATAAGTCATCTAATTTTTGAAGGCATGATACAGATAAAAAAGAAATTTCTAACAAATTTAACGAATATTTCATTGAAAGTGAAAAAGAAATAACAAACGAAATTGAAGAGACTCAATATATAAACAAAATTGTACGTTATGCATGCAACTTCAAATTTAAGCAAATAACATTGGAACAGTTAAAAGAAACGTGTAAAGAAATAAAAGATAAGGTAGATTTCGAAACCCCAAATAATACTTGATAACTGGAATACGTTAGGAAATTCCCTATTAGAAATTATAAACATTTCATTACAAGAAGGAGAGTTTCCAAATTCATGGAAGGACTCACTGATTACACCGGTGGAAAAAGTCTCAAATACTAAAAAGAGTGAGGGGTTCCGTCCAATAAATACATTGCGGACATGCGAGAAAATTTTGGAAAGTATTGTTAGAAAGCAACTAGTGGAATATTTAGAAACCAACCACATTTTATCTATCTACCAATCACGATTTAGAAAAAATTACTCATGCGAAGCTGCGGTAAACTACGTTATAAATGAATGGAAAAACATGGGACATAAGAAAAAAATATTGGCACTGTTTCTGGACTTCAAAAGAGCATTCGAAACAATAGATCGAAGTATTCTATTAGAAAAACTGTCAATGTATGGTATACGAAATAAAGAGCTAAAATGGTTTGAATCATTCTTATCAAATAGAACCCAGAGGACAAAGGTCAATGTGTGTGTGTTCAATGTAATAGCAGCTAGAATAGGAGTTCCACATGGATCGATTTTCGGAGCGCTGCTGTTTATAATTTACATCAATGATATGCCGAGCATAATACGTGAATGTAAGATGGTACTACCTATATATGCAGATGACACATTGGTTTATTCCGAAGGAGAGAATGCAGAAGAATGTAGAGAAAAGCTACTATGTGACATCGAACAAATACTTGAAAGGCTGAAAATGAACTGGTTGAAACTTAACGAGAACAAAACGAAATTAATGGAGATAAACACTAACAAGGAAACAGCAATAGAAATAAGTACTAAACAAATACAAAATGTGAGTCGGATAAAATACCTGGGAATAGTTATCGATAAGGAGATGAAATTTTCTGAACACATCGATTACATGTGCAAAAATATTGGTAAAAAGATTGGTTTTTTCAAGAGGATACGAAGAAAGATGGATTGACTAACTGCGATAACAATATATAACACTATTATAAAGCCGCATTTCGAATGTTGTTCTACAATGACATATTCATGCTGCAATCAAAGTCAGGTAAAGAGACTCCAAAAACTCCAAAATAAATCTATAAGATACATGCTGGATGCGCTCAAGTGGTTAGACGTAAGAGAAAGGTTGGAACTAAACACGCTAATAGCAGTTTTTAAAATGAAGCAGGGTGCTGCACCAAGTGGAATGACAAGGGTTGGAGAAGCACAACCGTATCAATTAAGAAACTTCAATGACATCAGGGTAAATCGCCAGATTTCTGCAGCCGCTGGCAACACGCTCATGTACAAGGGAATACTTTTATTTAACAACTTGCCAAATGAAATAAAAAACGAAACAAATTTCAGAGTATTTAAATCTAGATGCATACATTTTGTAAAACATAATAGGTGACTGACTTAAAAATTTAACTGTAAACAAAGTATTTGTCTATGTAATGTAGTACTGTTTCACTAAACGACGCGGATTAAATAACACGTCCGTTTTGTTTTAATGCGATCATGAAACTGACGCTCTCTTTATTATTTTTCTTAATCTAACATATGTATGACTGTATGTGTAGTGTATATATAAATATAATATAATAATTTAAGTAGATATCTTATATGTGTATGACTGCATGTGTATATATATAATCACAGCTTATGAATGTAGGTACATGAATATAAATATGGTCTGACAGTGTGAGTTGCATGCTTAACTCTTACAATAATTACTACAGTAATAATAATATTTTTGATATTTTAACTTAAAATTTAGATTTTTGTAAAGTATTTTTATACTAATATATATGAATTGCTACCACTAATACTAATAATTGAACATCAGAGCCGAATTCCCGACAAGGGCAGGTGAAAACTATCCTACTTATTGTAGATATAGTGCGTAGTCAAATCAATCAATCAATCAATCAATCAATCAATGTATATGTGCGTAAAATTATCAATCGCGGTCGATCGTACATCCGAAATGCAGAAGCTCAAACTTCCTTGCGACTCGATTCAAATTCTGCCCAACGTTGCGTCACACATTCGTTCTCATGTGTAGAGGGAGGTGGAGCAACTTGCTGATTTTGCATTCTCAAAATTTCTTACGCGGAAAAGTTTCACCTAGCTGGGGACAGCTTTGTATCAGGACTTAGGTAATTTGCGAACACAGTCAAAAGCTTAATAGCCAATTTCACGTTTTCTTTTGATTATTTTGACAAATGAAAATATTAGTGGGTTTTCATCTTATTTTGGTGCGCGAGAAAAATCCTCGATTCACGGAATTTGTTTATATTTCAAAATAAAACAAAAGGTATGGTTTTTTCTTTATTTGAATTTCTATTTATCCGGAATTATTTATTTCGAGAACAATTTTTCGGTAGAAGGTACGGTCGCTGTCTCGATGCAGGGCTGCACCGTATACTTCTTTCCTTGAGTTCACTTTAAAAACTAAAACTTAAAACTAGTTGTCGGGGAAGGCGAGAATTAGTTCCAAAAGTATATCGATACAACAATATTCTTTTGTTTATTTTTCCTTATCTCGCTCGGCTCAATGCCTTCACTTCCTAGTAAGCATTTATAGCATACCCAAGCAATAATGGCCATGAGTAATTATGTATGTCGTTTATTGTGAAGCAATAAAATGAGTGATTTATGCTGACAGCAATTTGAGAGTTTGTATATGGTAATTTGAGAGTTTGTATATGGTTTAAGACCACAGCAATTTGAGAGTTTGTATATGGTTTAAGACCACAGCAATTTGAGAGTTTGTATATGGTAATTTGAGAGATGTATATGGTTTAAGACCAATATTTAACTCGCGCGATTCCGAGTGTTAACCCAAAACTTCAAAGTTTTTATTTAATTACGTTTAGTGGTAAAATTCTCGTCTCTTGCAATATAAGTCTCAACACTTTGTTAAAAAAAATATAAAATACTTAAGAAATGAGCCTTTGGGGCAAATTAGTCAATTGGTTGTGGGACAAATTGGGGCATTAGCCCATTTTGGCCTTGATTTTTTTTTTTGTTTTTTTTTGTTTTTGGGGTGCGAGATTTTCTACACAATACGGGTCCGTTGGCCTGACAGGAAATGCAGACTATTTTTACTGAAATTTCCTCGTTTTTCTATGCAAAACGAGAAGATTAGATTTTCAGCAATCACTAAACCACCAAATACCTGCTACCTGATAAGAGCAAAAGTAGGACAATCGCAGAGAAAATGTTTCGATTTCTACACGCGTTGGTGGTTTCGCTAAAATCCAGCTCCTTAAGATGCTATGCAAAAGCGTAGTGGACCGTAAGAACGCCAGTAATTTGTCTGCAGTCTTTTCTGTTGAGAGGCAACAAGAATGCCACAGATTTCTTAGAGAAATCGGAAGTATTCGCTTAGCCTGTTTGCACTCTGAAGAGTCATTCCATCTGCGATTGTGATCATACGAAACCCAACCGTCTATGGAAGCCCTGACCGAGGACGCGGTAACCACAACGCCGTTTAAGGTCCTAAGAAGTTCGTCTTTTTTTTTTAAATGCAGTGATTTTTATGTTCTTTTCTCTTGATAAGGAATTTCTTAAGAATATTAATGATTTGGTAAGTAAGAATTTTTATTGTTTTACTTAAATTATTGTAGTCTTATAAAAGATTAAATGAATAAAGTAAAATCATAATAGATGTAAGTATACTCCGTTTTGCCCCTATAAGTAGCTCATTAAAACCCAGTGAAAGGGGCAACACGGGAAAAAATTGTTTTTTTAAAGAACTTAAATTTATATTTACCTAAGAATGGTTAAGTCATAATTTGTTGATGCAAAATTCAGGTAAATATCCCAACAAATCCAAAAACGGAAATCGGAATAATGAAAAGTGCAAGCTGTGAATTTGCATCTGCTGAAATGAATTGAAAAATTTGTTGGTGAAATAGGGCCCTGGACGTATTGTGTTTTCTGCAGGATAACTGCTGTAGTGTGTGTATATGGTACTCGTATATTCTGGACTTGTTAATGATTAACAAATTATATCGGGAGTTCAGATTTATGCTAACCATATTATTGGTGGTTTTATTTTATATTCTTAACTGCAATCGTGAACTGCAGCGTTAGTAGTCAGAATAGTGCAAGCTGTGAAAAGTAGAATACAAACAAGCTCAATACAGCGAACACAATGTGTCACTGAGCATGAAAAGAAGCTGCAGTAATATTTGAGCCAACTTCTACTTCTGAGAGTGCTGCACTACTTTCTGAATTCTGACATTTGAAAATAAAGCAAAAACTTTAATGTCGAAGCAGTCCACCAAAAAAGTTATAGAAATATTTAAAAGAAATAATATTTTATAGGATTTAGCTAATGCATAATATGTGTATTGTTCTTTTCACGCACGTTCTTATAAAACTATTCAGTTGATGCCTAAAATAAGGAAAAAATGGAAAAATTCTAGGAGCAACACACCAGTGCTGCACTGCACCACTGTGGTCGTACATGTTACTTCAAGTGAGCGTCTGCTTGATAGTGTGAACTAAGCGAATTCATCTGCTGCAGCGATTTTTCATTAGGTTCGGGCAGTGAGACTTGGAAGTGTAGCGCTTAGAAAAATTGAACATTGGTCCTAACCAGTTACGAATTTAATGTGAAGCTTAAATTAGTGCTCCCGTTCATTGAAATTTTTCCTTTTGCATACAATTTCAATTTCAATTTATTTAAGGACAATGTACGCACGAATAATATCGTATGTAGTACAGTAAAAAAAAAAAATTATACATTAAATTTATTATTTGTATGGGCCCGAAATAATCAAATGTACGAATTTTGGAAAACCCCCACAATCACCAGAAACAAAATTTATCGAAAAAATCAAAATTTGAGCTATAAAGCTGAAATCGGGTATGGTTAGGGGCCCAAAACGTTTTATCGATAAGTAAAAGATTGAGCTAAGAAACTGATATTTGGAAAATATACTCTCTAGGGACCCTTAACGCTCATGTTTAAAGATTTTTAAAATCCGCCCACTGACACACCCACATTTTTTAAGAAAAAACACGTTTTATTGAATAATCATTCGCAAAGTATGAAGATAAAGTCGGTTTGAACAATTCTTTTACAGTGCTCTTCACTTGATTAGACGCACACATTTTTTTTTTTAAATAAATTTAATTTTGTTGGTAGTGTGTGTAACAATTATCAAAAATTTGCATTTATTAGAAAGGTTATTAAGTTCTCAACAAAAAAACGTAAACAAATGGTAGGTGAGTGGAATTTAACGGATATTTTTTCTCTTTCTTGCCTATACTGTAAGAAAAAGTGCTTTTTTTTTTGTTCACATGATTAGACGCACCTGGAAAAAAATCTTAAAAATGAAACATAGACTTTTTAAATTACATTTTTCTCTTTATTTTTATTTTTGTTGTTTTTTTTTATTTATTTTCAGTACTTTGTACAACCATCATGTTTTAAAATTATATCAAAAATTATATTTTTAAGTGAATCATACAGTTTTTTTTTAAAATAATTTAAGGGAATCGGCCTCCAGGCTTCTTTTATTGCGACAGTTAGCTCTTCACAGGTCTAATACTGCCTACCTCCTTCGTAAACTTTACGCGTGAGCCATCCCCAAACATTTTCAATTATATTGAGGTCAGGTGAATAAGGTGGCCACGGCAGCAAATCCACATTTTCTTCGGCAAGAAAGCTTTCCACTACACAAGCGTTGTGGATTGGCACATTGTCTTGTTGTAATAACCACTGTAGAGGTCCGAACAGTTCTTTTATGGCGGAGAAGGCTGATTGCAAAAGGGCTTTGTAGGAAACTCCAGTCGTTTTGTTGGAAATGAAAACCAAATCGAACGCCCCATAGTACGAAATGGCTCCCCAAAGCATTACACCTCCTTGCCTCGAATGGTGACGTGTCGAAAACTTTTCCTTTTTTCTAAGATCATGGAAGTACAAGGTGGCGCAAAAATAACCTTCCGATGTTTTTTGGCTGTAATTTAAAAAAAAATTAAAAACTTTGATTCTTCTTGTGGATTATTTTTATTTGGTCTTTTAATTTTTTTTACATCAAGTCGAGAATATGATGTCATGTAAATGGCCGCCGCCACAGTTGATTGTCATTTGAGCCCTTTTTATGGCATTTTCCATCACTTTGGCCAAAACTTCCGGCGATAGGTCCTCACATTGTTGACGGATATTGTCTTTAAGAGCTGCAAGAGTCTGAGGCTTGTTGACATAAACCCGCGACTTCAAAAAGCCCCACAAAAAGAAGTCTGGAGCGGTCAAATCAGGCGATCGAAGAAAAAAGGTCCGATGACTCCTCCAGCGAAAACAGCACACCATACAGTGACTTTGAGCGGGTGTAATGGCTCTTCGTGGGTTACACGCGGATTTTCAGTGCCCCAGAAGCGTAACTTTTGCTTATTTACGTACCCGCTAAGATGGAAATGGGCCTCATCACTCATGATTATTTTTGATGAAAAATCATCTTCCTCTTGGTGGTGATTAAGGATGGCTTGAGCGTATGTTAGACGCGATTGGCGGTCAGCAGCTAACAGCTGATGCACCGTCTGGACTTTGTACGGAAACATCTTCAAATCTTGTACCAAAATTCGCCGTAAAGACCGTCGACTGATACCCATTTGCGTGGCACGACGTCTGGTCGATGTCGACGGCGCTTCCATGACATCTTCGGCTACAGCAGCAATATTCTCTGCAGAACGGCTACTCCGGGGTCTCCCACGCCTGGCAGCATCTCGTGTTGTGCCAGTCTCTTCGAGGCGAGCGGCTAAAAGTCGCAGTGTTTCACCAGTAGGCGTTGGACGGGTAGGAAATCTGCGACGAAATTAATTCACGTTGTGCCAAAGTCACCGACCGATTATTGCTCAAATAAATAGTCACCAATATTCCGCGTTCTGGAGCAGTGTAGCGTAACATTGTTTATTAACGTGTATTTCGCATGTGTTTACTACACAAATGTCAAAACAGAACTGACATTAGGGGCCAATCGCAAAATTTATAGCATTTTCTGATAGGAGGATTACTTTTGCGCCACCTTGTAGTAGTTGTAACCATCAGGGCCATCCAAATTAAATTTTTTTCATCTGAAAAAACCACATTTCGCCAATTTTGCGCTCTTCCAAGATTGGTGTCCCATGTCATGTGAAGGCGTGTGAATTCTAACCGCTGTTCTTTTCTTACGGCGTTTAGTGGGAGATTTTTTTTAGTTTTTTTTTTTTAATTTTAGATGTTCTGCACTCAAAATAGCTCGCCGAACAGTTGATGTGCTGGCAGTTATCGCAGCTTTTTCCTTTATTTTGCTTGTGAAGACAGCTGAATTTGGCGCTATTCTTATAATTTTTCTTTTGTCCTGAGGTGTTAAAGCGGGTTTTGTCCTTCCCTTGTAATTAATACCGTATGAAGCACTGTTTTTTATGTAATTTCTAACAACGTGGTCATTTCTGCCTATTTTCTTGGCATTTCTCATTGAAAACCCTTCAGAATGCAACGCGTCAATTTTGCCTTTTTCTTCCGCGGTTAAAACATTTTTTCCTCCATTTTTAATGAAAATTAATAGAAAACACTCCTTACTTCTTAAACTTTGTAGCTAACTTAAATCTACGTAACAGATCGCGACCAACTAGCTAATTTAATGGGTGCGTCTAATCATGTGAACAAAAAAAAACTGCACTTTTTCTTACAGCATAGGCAAGAAGAGAGAGAACTTAATAACCTTTCTAATAAATGCAATTTGTTGATAATAATTGTTACACACACTAACATAAAAATTAAATTTATGTAAAAAAAAATGTCTGCGTCTAATGAAGTGAGGAGCACTTTTTATATACCCACTTTTAAGGGGCGTAGCATATCCCTATGTTTTGAATGTAAAAATTGCATATACAAGGCAGATTTAGATTCAGAATCATACCATTAGAATCTGAATCTGAACATACAAGTATTAAAAATATATCAAACAACTTTTAAGGAAAAAATTTGCAGCAATTGAAAATGACCAAATGACATTTAAAATGTGAAGTTCTGGCAACGGTCTGCACTTTTTTCGCGATAGCATTACACAGGTAAGAAATACGGTGCCAGAGGTTATATAATCGTCTTCGATGAACCGCCAGCACTCTTGAAAAAAGATATGCAGATGTCGTTATCTTTTGCCGCAAGCGAGGTTACCCTCAAGCTGCTGAAACGAACTGCAGAGACCGAAGAGGCGACCAACGCTAGGAGGGAGGAGACTATGCTCATCAATGAAGATAGTCCAAATCAACCTCAACCACAGTAAAGTCGCCTCAGACAACTTGAGGCTGCTCCTTGAGCAGGAGCAGCTGGATATGGCCCTAGTCCAAGAACCATGGATCAATAATGATCGAGTGATGGGGCTAGGGTCAAAAAACTTTAACACCTTTTACAGAAATGATAGAGGAAAGGTGAGATCGTGTATCGTAACAAACAAGAACCTTCATGTACTAATGTTATCTCATTTCAGCACAGGTGACTTGACGGTAGTGGAGGTTAGAGGGAAAGAAGAGAACTGCACGGTGGCGTCAGTGTATATGCCCCACGATGACGACACATCAGTCCCCCCGGATTCGGTAAGGGCGCTTGTATCAGCGTCCGAAAAAGGTAAGAAAAACTTAGTCTTAGGCGGTGACGTTAATGCCCATCACACTATCTGGGGCAGCTCAGATATCAATTCAAGGGGCGAGGCTTTGTTTGACTTTGTACTCAATTCCAACCTTCTTGTCTGCAATAGGGGTAATGATCCAACCTTCATTACAGTGAACAGAAGGGAAGTATTAGACGTAACATTTGAATCTCAAGACAGTTCCGTCCAAGTTACGAACTGGAGAGTGTCCAGCAAGGCATCGCTTTCAGATCACTGCTGGATACTTTTTGACATACAAATTACACCCCAGGATACGAAAATTTTCAGGAACCCAAGAAGGGCGAACTGGGAAAGGTTCAACTCAGAACTCCAGAGGTTCAAGAACGTATGCCCGGTAAAAGACCTTAACACCGAACAAGAAATCGACGACGCAGTCGAAACGCTTACTACGGTGCTCTCGAATTCCTTTGAAAGATCCTGCCCAGTTAGCAGAAAAATGGGAAAAAACGCCCACCCTGGTGGAACTCCAAGATCGCGGAGCTAATGCAGGCATCGAGATCTAGATGGAACCTCGCAAAAGAGGGACTTATCGAATGGACGACATACAAGGAAAGCGTTAAACTCCTCAAAAGGGAGTTAAGATTCGCCAAGAGGAACTCCTGGAGAAGTTTCTGCGAATCAGTTGAATCCACGACGGAGGCGTCGCGGTTGAGGAAAATACTATCAAAAGCACCGATACCGATGTCCTCGCTAAGAAGGAACGACGGTAGCTGGACAGAATCGCATGAGCAAACGCTGGCGGCACTGACAGAAACCCATACTTCCCTGAATGCACTGATGTACGCGATACAGTTACACAGGACACGAGACGGGGAATGGATGTAGATATAATCGACGAAATAATCGACGAGAGAAAGATAGCCTGGGCATTCAACTCGTTTGCCCCCTTCAAAGCTCCAGGAGTGGACGGTATTCGGCCAATAATGCTTCAAAAGTCTGAGGAAGCTACTATCCCAAGGCTGAGATGCATCTACTCAAGCTGTCTAAGGCTATGCTATGTTCCGATGGCTTGGCGAGAGGTGAGGGTAATATTTATCCCAAAAGCAGGGAAAGCCACCCACACAACACCGAAAGACTACAGACCTATTAGTCTGTCCTCATTCCTGTTGAAAACAATGGAACGACTACTTGATATGTATGTAAGAGTGGCTATAGGCGACAACTACCTCTCGGACTCACAGCACGCATACATGAAGGGAAAATCTACAGATACTGCACTGCACAGGGTAGTGTCAGTAGTGGAAAGGTCCTTGGAACACAAAGAATACACTTTGAGCGCGTTTCTAGACATAGAGGGTGCCTTCAACAACGTTGAAGAAATAGAATCTATACGTCACCTGCTATGCGAATGCCCTGCCCTTAGAACAAAAAGATTGAAGATTCTTGGCAGCTACTTCTTTGAGGAGCTGGAGGATCTGGCTGCTTTAGAGCTAAAGAAACTCCTGAGATTCACATATGAATCAGGGTGGTTCTGTTAAAGCGTATTACCGAGCTGTTAAACAGCGGTTTCCTTTATCTCTCTTTTCAGGTTCCCGGAAATTTTAAAGAATCCCTAAATGGACACAATGGAACCAACTGTTGGTCTAAGTGAGCCGTGACACCCGTCACAAGGGCATCCATATACCTACCTACCTACAGGTAAGAAATGGTTCTTAATCAAAACGACAACAACCAACTATCACTGATTCCACCCTGGATTACCCAAATTCAACAATATCAGCAGTGACAAAGTGATCCGAAACTGGGAGGCCTACCGAAACTTTTCTAAGCCTCACTGGCGGAACAGTAGGAACGGCGCAAAATGGGAGACTTGTGATCCGTTCAATTTTGATAACTATCTCGCCATTTAGAAAGAAAAGAGATATATATACCCTGTAATTCAAATGTACCTAATGAAATGTGTAAGCAGTACCTTATAAGACTAAAAAGTAATGATACCGACTTAACTTTGGATCTAAGAAAAAGTTTAGCTATATGCAGTAAAACGAGAATGTTCTAGCTTTAAAAAGACTTAAATAAAAGATTGATAAACTGGTTAAATAAACTCCTGTCATTGCTTAAAAGACACAGATACTGGAATAATGAAAGAACTTATTTCAAAGTCTTCCCTGGTGGATTTCTTAAAAAAATTAAATCTCATTTAAAGTAGATACGTCACCTTCTGATAAATCTATTATCGTTTGCTTACTTCTCAAACATCAAATCATAATATATTCTATTCACCAGAAAAAAAGGCCAGAATAGCAGACAAAATTCATCTGATCATGATAATCCGTCGCTCACTATAACTTAAGAAGGCTTCTGTACTGAAATTTATCACCGCATTACAGTAGGTCTGCCTTATACCTACTATCCAAATCCAATACTTCATCCGGAACATCGATGCGATGAGGAACGACGACGACACTGCTACCGATAGGTACGTGATGGGGATTTTCTCAGTCATTCGAGAATCCGGTACACATTCAGCAGAACTAATTTCACTAGCAAGGACAAATTGAACCCAAAAATTCGATATCCGATGAAAATGTCCGGAAGCATAATCCTCACAACCATCGGATGCGGTGGACTTGTGATAAAATTCCACTTAGCGAGGGTCACAAATATGTTTTTTTGGGCTTCTCATCCAGCTGTGTTTTTGTTGTTGTCCGCCCACGAAACTTTCAGCACATATCTGCAACTCTCTTAACGTTCATGTGAAATAAATTCCGTTTTTATCCTTCGATCCAGTATCAACCCCATGTAAAGAAAGAAGCGCAAAGTGAACCTTAACGTGATGGTAACAGGACGATAGAGCGTTAAAAGTGTGGAACCTTTTATTTTATTTAGCTTAAGAGGTTTTTACAGTTAATTTGATAAGTGGGTCACACACACGTATCCATATATTATATCCGTACAACGTCGCAGGGTAAGAGTATTCCTATTTTGGTATTCTATTCATTTTGGTCAATGACGATGAGGGAGCGAGTGACACGTTTCACGAGGTATGACTTTCCCCATCCTTGCTCGAAGGATTAATGCTTATTGCTTTTGTAGTTTTTTGCCACGTATCAGATCAGTCCGTCTTTTTTAATCCAAATTCAAGCAAAATTGTTTCCACCATTTAAATTCTAACCAAAGGAATTCATTGGATTTTCTTATTCGGTTTTTATCTGTTAAGTGCATTGCCATTTCATCATCAGAATCCTTAAGCACACACAGCACTGTAGATAGGATCACATTCATACATATGGATGTTGAACTCTATTTAGGCATAAATTATGTTATGCGGGAATTTAATATGGTAGTGCGGGCTAAAAATAAAAACGAGTAAATCGCATTAAAAGGCTATTCTATCATGTTGTTTATTCAACGATAAGGGCAGTGAGTAAGAGACAGTGAGTGTTGGATACATATCCATGGTCCTTTTATTTTATTTGTGATTTACTATTCAAGTGTGTAATGTGAATAAATCTATGCATTGGGTTGGGCCTCTAGCTTTTACTTGTCTATTTACTATTCCATTGTGGGAATATTTTCTTTAATCAGAAATATACGTATACATATAGATAGCAATACCGAAAGTCGGTATATCTAATTTTACAGGGCGATGAGAATGGAAATCAACGAATGCGAATGCGAATTCGAGTTCCCACCGCTTATATATATATACGAGTATATATAGGTTGCAGATGAGAGATTGTATTAAAGTGATGTGGTGATGTTGGGTGGCTCCTGGGATGTGCTTCTATTTGAGTGTAAGGACTCAAGTAGATACTCAAGTGGAATCGAGTTCTTCTCGCAATCTGGTGAATGTGCAAAGTACAATTATTGTTACCCGTGTAATTCAATGGGGCAAGATGGATAGGGTGATACCTACAATAAATGGATGCAATTTATTTCCTGAACGGATGAGAAACATGGTATCTACAACTTAAGAAAGTGGATTGAGTGTACTAGAGAGTGCTAAGGAAGTCTTTAAATTGCTATCTTCTGCATTCTGAGAGGGGATACTGTTCCATTGCAATAAAATCATTGCTTGAGGAAAACCATTGGATAGGTAACTAGGTAGGTACCTACAATGGTTATTAAATAAGAACTGTGGGAGATAATTTGTTTAACAATGTTATATTTTAAAATGCGGGTATCGACAAGGTCTTTAGGGGGCGAATCTCTCAATAATAATAAATGATTTTATAATTGGCAAACATTGTTTTGATGTGTTGTTTATAGGGAAAAATATGTGGGGCATATGGGTTGGTTTAAAATGAATTGCATAATACCGTTTTTTTCCAATACATATGAAAAAGTCCCATTACAGAATCTTCCTTTTTATCATCTTTAACAGTCTAGTTAGCTTCTGGATTAGAGGCATCACAACCCTACCACTTTACTGCATCGCTACCGGTCCGACGCGCCAGTTCGACCTCTAGTATCGGCAGGCCTCCCGGTTCTTTACTTGTTTGTCACTATGGCAAGGCCGTAGCCAGCCAAAGGGCGTGATCATGTCTTAAACAGATCTCATGAGATCATCATCCACATGGGATCAGAAAAACTTTCTTCCAAGACTCACTTTGAAGCAAACAGCTGTTTCTTAATACCAACCATTCTCTGGTGAATCGTTCTTTTCTTGCTGTTTCTATTCCTTGCGTTTATACGTTGATTTTGAATTTGTCGGACAAATTTTTCAATGAAAATGCAGGAATCCTTTAATGCTTTCAGATACTTCTCCCTGAACTAGCTGCAACTGGAAAAGTAGATGACTTCGATCATTTTGCTTCAAACTTCAAAGAGAGAGCTGAGTACACCCAAATGAGGGTCTCAACATTATGCAAGCAAAGAAATCTCGAAATTGAAATCTTGAATTTCTTTCACTTCGCTCAACTTTTTTTTAATGGACAATTAACAATAATAGCAACAACAACCAGGTTAAATAAACACACTTTATTTATTCGGAAAGAGTTTCCCACCCGACTACCTAATACAGACTTCCCCAAATCGACGGATTAGCGGCGTATTTATACCATTCTGCCCGGTTTGTCGTGTAAGACCTCGACCATCCTCTAGAATGTCGTGTCCTCATGAGTCATGACATACACCTTCCTCGTCTGACCCGTTATTGGTTCCACATCTCTTTAGAGTTCGAGTTTCCTCGGACGACCGCGGACTTTCGGCCGTATGTCCTTGTCGACGTTATACAAATTTGATATGCGCTGTCTTTGATCAAGCGATAATTGCAATCCTTTTGAGACCTGCCTGCATGCGTTCAGTGCACTCACTAAGATATCTCATCTGTCACCTTAGCATCCTTTCCGGGTTTGTGTTTGGGCATGTCTACTTGTGGTTGTCCCTTGTGCTTCTTCTGGTCTCTTATCTCCCTACCATTCAGGTCTAATAGCCTCATCGTCTGCTTGGCTGGTTAAATATTCACCTTTTCGACACCTTGTTGTAATGAACCCAACAAACCAATCCCATACTCCTGCATTGTACTGCATAACTCAAATATCACTTCCATCACTTCCTACTTTGTGCTTACATTATGTAAGGCAGTCCAAGTCAAGTGGCTCGTAAACACCACTGACCCACTGACATGGCATTCAAATTTCATCGCCACACTACAATGTCACAATGTCTGGTATCGCATACAGAAAGTATAAATAGAACATCCGGTGATTACCCTGACATTGGGCGCGTTCAATTTACAAGTCAACTACTAGCGACTACTATTTTACCTTTTCTCATTGATCAAATAACTCACGTGACCATCATTCGGCAAGTGATAGACACTTAATTAGTAGTGAACTTGCAGTTGACTTGCAAATTGAACGCGCCGATTGTAAGTGGATCGATGCATTACGCGATCGGTGAATTGGGTGACGAGTAATCAAGAAGTGTTTCATGAGTACAATGTGGATAAGTATGATGACTAAATTTAATGGCACGTGAGTATTTGTTTGTATCGATGTGTATTGGTTTGCTGGAAGGGAATTTAGTATATAAGACCTAGAAATTCAAAGAATAAATCAGATTCAACTAAGCTTCTAAACTTGTTGTTTCTCTTCATGGCAAACCCTATGGCATTCGTGCCTGCCCTACGAAAACCTCTTAGTTGTCCGAAAAGTACAAAAGGGAAGTCCTTCATTTAAACTACTTATAATATAGTGGATCTTTACACTGTACCTTGTGCCGTCGCTAATTACCTGGTTTAATTTTTTAATTTTAATTTTGCTGGGGGCATACACCCCCATTTATTCAGCTTAATACAAGCTTTAGGTCTTAAAAACTAATTACACTAAGACTTACAGCTAGGGCTTAAAAACTAATACTTAAAACTAACTAGGTGGATGGTGAGTGGTGGAGGAGGGCAGATTTGAGGGAAGAGGTGCAGCGATTAAAATAGTTTGATGGTTGGGGGATGTGAAGGATCGATAAACGCTTCAGAGGTTGGGGTTGGCGTGTTAATATGGGAAGCCGGGGCAGGATTGAGAATATGGGAGTGAACGAAATTCGGGTAATTGGAGGAAGTTGTAGCAGAAGTTGAAGTATATCTTGAAGGGTCAGTAGAGTTTGGGGTCAAATTAAAAGATACCCATTTTCGTTGAAGCCCTGGTGACGTCGAGTTGGTCGTGGGTCGAGTGGAGGAACTGTGAGGAGATGATAGCTTGGAGGAATTAAGGGAGCGAGAAGGAGTCGATATATTAGGGGCGGGTTGAGAAATGGGAATAGTGTTTGTGTCAGTGGACGTATTTAGTATATGTTGACGGAGTTGAGGGGAGAATAATAGAAAAGTTCCAGCTTTGAAACTCCAATTAGGATCGAGGTTACTGTTGGACATGTGGTTGTAAGACTTACGTTTAGTAGGCTTAATGATAGACTTATTGCTATTGGATCCGATCCTAGGCCGAACAAATCCTACGTTAGTCCATTTCGTGATGGACATATCTCCCAAATTCAACACTTCGTTGGAAGGATTTGAAAAAAGCCAGTTGTATTTCGAGGGTATGTCGAGTTTGAAACTGCTACTATTGGACTTGGCCGGGGAAATCTTCTGACAGTTGGCAATGGAGATAGCAAATTTCTGCTGGAAATAGTTCTTCCAGCGTACCGGGGGCACTTTTTATGACGAATGAATCGTCTTTTTGAATTTTTTCCAGCCTTTTGTTCCAATCAGCCAGTGTCCGTAGTGTGCCGAATCGGTTAAGGTAGATCGGTGTAGGTGGTCCCTTGGTGGCGGCTGGAGTTCTGATAGGAGTGGGCTTGTTCAAGACTCTTATGGATGTTGTTAAAGTCCCAGGTACCGTTGAAGTTGTTGTAGTCGTCGCGGAGGTCAGGTGATTATTCGAAGTTATTGGTTCCAAGTGAATAGTTTGGGGAGCAAGTGGATCAAGTATGGAAGTGTTATTGTGCGGTTCCTGGGAATGGTTTGACTCCAAATTACTAGATACACATCTTATCTCTTCTGCAATATCCAATACAGTTAATTTAATAAGGGCCGGTTCTTCTCTGAGATACCTTAAATTAAATTCTACTACATCCAGGTGTTCATTCTGAACGGTCCATGCAGCAGCCAAAGATTTAATACCAGCCGTGTGAATCGCATTCGATTTATCTGCTGCGTGTAGATCCCCAAGGACTGTTAAATGGTCACGCATGTAGGTGTTAAGTTGAACCATTTGGGAGTTAAGCGTTGAGAGGGGAACGGAAAATTTCGACAGCTCATTGTTGAGGTGAGTTGTGGTAACCATATCGTGTGTCCTCTTTTGGGTTGATTCGTTTATAATTGCAAGTTGCTTCAAACAGGATTTGAAGTAAGACTTGCTTATTTCACTCGCGCGCAATACAGATCAAATGCCATAACAACTCAATCAACAATACGCTAATTGACATGAACCGCTCATTCAAAAAAGTGATAAATCAATTCTCGAAGTTGGATGAGGTAACCAAGACAATTGATGAGCTTAGTGGCATTTGATCGCGAGCATCACATGCGAGAGTGAAACTACTTTGCACTCATCGCAGAAGAAAAGAAAGTTGTTCGCAAAGTCCCTTACATAGATCGCGGATCTTTTGCCGATACCGGTACAGAGGGGGTGAAACAATTTCCCACAAAGGCCATTGCAGGCAATCAAATCAGAGTTGTTATTTTCTACACAATTGCTATTGGCACACGATTTTTCCATTTTTTTTTTTTTTTTTTTTTTTTATACTAGTCAACGAACAGTGGAAAACGAAGGTAGAGCAGGTCAGTTAAACACCAGGGTAAACGCACTTGGACAATTTTTGATGCGTCAACTGAATTCGGGAAATAAATATAAAGCAGGTCAGTTTAACAACACAAAAAAACTTTAGGTTTAATGCACTGAGGTAATCCGGCGGCAAAAGAAAACAAAATGAGTCAGCGAAATACTACAGCGCGGTGAGAGAGGGTTTGGAATTATTTGATAATTAGAATTCGCAAGGCGGAGAAAAAGAAAAACACGTCTTTACACCACGGCAGTTTGTTTGAAAATGTGGTTTAGAAGAATTTGTTTACCCTGGATCAAGCAGAAGTTTTCGCCCGATGATCACGGCTGACTCGCATCTGGCACTAACAACATCTCGCACCAGTCTTACAGCGTGGTATACATTCAAGTGCCGCATACTTTCTTTTTTTTATTATATGCATGGAGTAAAGGGATTTATTTTGTACTCATATAATGCTAAACAGTGCGGGCGCTAAGGAAATTCGGATTAGAAGATAGGGAGACATGCCGATGCACGTTGGGTTTGAATGTTTGTAGATTAGAATGTGAAATAAAAATGGAGCGAGAAAGAGCATTCCATATTCTTGTTGTACGGCTAGAGAAAGATTCTTTGTAGGTCACTGTATGACTGAATACAAGCTTATGGGTAAACTGATGTGCATTCCAGGCATGGCGGGTGTTGCGGTTGAAATGTTCAAAGGTTGGAATGCAGCACTTATGGTGGAAATATCGATAAAACAGCGAAAGATAGGAGACATGACGAGGATGACTAAGAGAGTCAAACGTCTCCGCGATATCCCGTGATAACTCCCTCAGTATCTGCATCCGCCTCTCGTAGGGTCACACAATCGCTACCAAAGTCAATGAACGCTACCACTTTTTGTGTGTGACGCACTCTTTCCGATGTGCTGCTACGTTACTACTTTTTGTCCATTCACCTTCGCCTCTTTCAAACATGCTGTGAAGCACTCTTTCCGATGTGCTGCTACGCTACTACTTTTTGTCCATTCACCTTCGCCTCTTTCAAACATCCTGTGAAGCACTCTTTCCGATGTGCTGCTCTATTCCTATCCCTTATCCGCTGGTGATTTTACTCCCCTGTCCCTATTGGTGTGCAGGTGCAGGAGCTTGCGCCGAATTCTCCCCCTTGCCTGCGTGCGGGTGTGAAATCTCTGAGGTAGTATCCAACCTTTTCTGTGACGTTCTCCTCATTTATCAGCAGATTTCTTACATCCCCTGACCGCCTTCCGGCGCTTGCACGGGTCGACAATCTCAGTCCAAATCTATGCGAAAGATTGAACTAAAGAACGATTTTATATAATTATCGGGCCTCGCGTAAGAGGCAAATGAATTAGGCACCCCCGTCTAGATACGAAAAGGAGATAAGGTTTTTATGCAACAATAACATACTGCGTCATTATATGCCCAGTAACATTGCAAATTAATTCAATCGACGAGACGCCTATATTTAATACATATAGAAGACTGCCAGGTTGGAACAAAGCATAGTGAAGAATTAGGTTGAGGAGTGGATCAGCGAATTTGTAAGGACCATTTTTCAGTTCCTTTGATACAAGAAGTGTTGGACAATTTACAAAATTCAAAGGTTAGCATAGAGGAAGAGAGTATCCCATATACATCATTTGTAACAATGGAAGGTCAATTTGAGTTCTGTAAGGTTCCATTTGGGCTGACCAATTCGCCAGCTGTGTGCTTAAGATTTATTTACTCAATCATAAATGAAAATAGTTTGCCCGTTCAATTTGCAAGGTAACTGCTAGTCCCTTATATTTTACCCTTGCACATTGATCGAAAAACCCACGTGATCATCGTTTGGCAAGTGATAAAGGTTTAACTAGTAGGAAACTCGCTCTTGCCTTGCAAATTGAACGCACCCATTGTTTTCCTCTATATGGACATATCATTCCGTCATTTGATGAAATAGATGGAATACAGAAATTGAAGTAGGTCCTAAAAATAGCAGCGGATTTGCCATTAAGTGTTCTAAAAACCAAATTTTTAAAACATAAGGTGGTGTTTCTGGGGTACGAGGGCGGGTCAATAAGTCCGTGACTTTTTGAATTTCTGACCTCTTTACTGAAACGGCAACACTGCTCCTGTCAACAGGCATCTGTCAGTTGACTCCTGTCAAAATTTAAACTTGCTGCGTCAGTTAGTTTGTGTTTGACAGCTATTTTTATCAGACTACTCACTAATTTGAGGAGAAAATGGAAAAAAGTGAATTTCGTGTGCTTAGTAAGCATTATTTCTTGCGAAAAAAAACCATTACCGAGACCAAGGCTAAGCTTGAAAAATACTATGGGGACTCTGCACCATCGATTTCAATGGTAAAAAAGTGGTTTACTGAATTTCGTTGTGGCCGTACAAGCACTGAAGATGCCGAACGTCCTGGACGCCCAGTTGAGGTCTCTACACCCGAAACAATCGAAAAAAATCACGATATGGTGTTGGCCGACCGAAGATTGAAAGTGCGAGAGATTGTGGAAGCCGTAGGGATCTCGCATGGCTCAGTGGTTTCAATTTTGAATGATCACTTGGGCATGAGAAAGCTTTCCGCAAGATGGGTGCCGCGTTTGCTCACAGTCGACCACAAACGCAATCGTGTAACAACTTCACAGGAAGGTTTGGCGTTGTTTAATCGCAATATGGAGGAGTTTTTGCGCCGTTTTGTAACCGTGGACGAAACATGGATCCATCGCAACACACCAGAGACCAAACAACAGTCAAAACAGTGGGTTTCTAAGGGTGAATCGGCGCCAAAGAAGGCCAAGGTGGGTTTGTCAGCCAATAAAGTTATGGCGACTGTTTTTTGGGATGCACGCGGGATAATCCACATTGACTACCTTCAAAAGGGAAGAACAATCAATGGGGAATATTATGCCAACTTATTGGACCGATTCAATGACGATTTGAAAAAAAACCGACCTCATTTGGCCAAGAAAAAAGTTCTTTTCCCCCAAGACAATGCAAGGGTGTTGAAATTGGGCTATGAATTGCTCCCTCATCCACTCTTTTCTCCAGATTTGGCTCCGAGCGACTACTTCTTGTTCCCAAACCTGAAGAAATGGCTTGGTGGAAAAAGATTTGACTCCAATGATGAAGTCATCTCGCAAATAAAGGCCTATTTTGAGGACCTCGACAAATCATTTTTTTTTTGGAAGGGATAAAAAAATTGGAGAAGCGTTGGACAAAGTTTATAGAGCTCAAGGGAGACTACGTTGAAAAATAAAAAAAAAATGTTATCAAAAAATCTGTGTTTTATTCCAAAAGTCACGGACTTATTGACCCGCCCTCGTATGTGGTTGGCAACGAAACAATTTCCCCATGAGAAGACGAGACAAGAGCAGTGAGCAATTTTCGAGAGCCGAAAACAGTTAAGAATATACAGGCGTTCTTTGGGTTAACTGGGCATTTTAGAAAATTTATTCAAAACTATTCGTATTTTGCTACCCCTATAACTAATCTTTTGAAAAACAAATATCTTTTCAGATTCGAAGCTAATGAACAAATTGTATATGAAGCTCTAAAAACAAAACTAATGTGTGATCCAACTCTAACTATTTATGTCCAAGGCGTTGATACAGAAATCCACACAGACGCTATCAAAGTTGGATGTTCCGCGAAGACAATTCATTTCATCCAATTTACTTTATGAGCCGCAAAAATTCAGAAGCTGAATCTAAATATGATGGAAGCTATGAGCGTTTACCTTGCACTTTCGCATATATATCTTTGGAAAACCGTTCAAAGTGGTGACAGATTATAAGGCGATTAAAAGCACCATAAACAAAAAGGATCTGCCAACATCAGTCGCCAGATGGGTCATGTTCATGAGTGAGTTTGGTTACTTCTCGGTTGAACATAGGAAAGGTACGAGGATGCTGCACTTGAACACTCGTAAGTAGATACCCAGCAGTGGTGGCAATTAATAACGAAGTAGGTACTCGCAAGAATCAGGAATGCACAAGAAAGAGATAAACACGTTAAGGCGATTAAGGACATTTTAAAACGAGGGGAGTACGAAGACTTCATAGTCAAAGGCGACATATGAATGAAGATTGTGAATGTAAACGAACTATTAGTCATACCTAGGAGTATGAGAAGAGAGATGATTCAAAGCTAATACATGGGGGCGGGATACGGCGAACTGTTGGATACCCTATTCTTATTCCTATCCCTCATAAGTGGGCGTGACAAAAGTCTAAGTATGGTTAAATTGTTAAGAACGCTCTACATATTTTGTTATATAACATTTAAAGGATTTAATCGAAAAAAAACAAAGCTTTGGAAAAAAAACGCTCCCTAGCTCAAATTTTGGTTTTTCAATAAAATTGTTTTATTTTATTGTGGGAGTGTCAGTAGACGGATTTAAAAAATATTTAAACATCTATATATTAATACGGAGTTGCCTATAACGTGTCTCCCCCCTTTTTTGCTATTATACGTCACATAGATATGCCAACACTATATATATTTGGGTATGCGGCAATATATAGAAGTGCACAATACAAAAATTATCCAATATAACACATATTATGAATTACAGCAGGTAAAATGAAGCGAATTGGATGAAATTACAACAACAACAACATTGCTGTGTGAGGCAATAATCTGCCAATCGGAACGGAAAAATTTTATATCATAAAGTTAATTGAAAATGCTTGAGGTTACTTGGACATGCCTGAAGTTACTTGAAAATGCTTGAAGGTACTTGAAAATGCTTGAAGTTACTTTAAGTTACTTTAAAATGCTTGAAAATACTTGAAGTTACTTGAAAATGCTTGAAGTTTCTTGAAGTTACCTGAAAATGCTTGAAGTTATTTTAAGTTACTTGAAAATGCTTGAAGTTACTTGAAAATGGCGGAAAAATTGTATATCCTATGAAATCAGAGAATGCAATGTCGAAAACTTTGTTTTTTTTAACTTAAAGAATAAATTGGTCGAATTTCGACCATGGGGCGACCCCTAGTAAGTATAAAGGGCATCTAGGGAGTCTATATATATTATAAACTTCAGCTCCCTAGCTCAAACTTTGGTTTTTCAAAAAAAGTTTTTTTTTGAAATTGTGCTCGAATTTTGAAAATTTTTACACATGTGCATAAGGGCCCTTACGGGCGGATTTAGAAATTTTATCTCCTGAGCAGTTTTATTAGTCAGAGATCATATATAAAAAGTTTCAGCTTTCCAGTTAAAAATTCGATTTTTTCGATAAATTTGTTTTGTTTTGAGTTTGTGGGATTATTGCAGGCCCCTAGCGAATATATGGTTAAAATTTAAGCTCTCTAGGTCCAGTTTAATGACCTAATTTTTACCGACAGACGGACGGACGGACGGCGAGACATGGCTAAATCGACATTACTATCGATGCTGATCATAAATATAGTAACTTTTAGGGGTCTACGGGCAATATTAAGGTATGTTACAAACTTCGCGTCAAAATTAATATACCCTTAGAATAGGGTATAAAAAGGCAAAATAAATACGTATATTTGACATCAGGGAGATCTAAATAATATTTGCTTTTAACAAGTTTTTCGATAAGACCTTGCAAAGATGTTTAATAAACTGCGCCATTTAGAACATTACTTAAAACTCTAATGAATAAATAATCAACGCAAATGGAAAAAAGTTGACGATACATTTAAGTCCATTAGACACCATTAGAAACAGATAGTTCCCTGCGTTAAAATCTGAAAGATTTAAAATATTTATTATCACCCAAAACAATTAAATTTTGTTCTTTATACTTTTAATATACCACCCAGATCGTTTAAAAAACACGTTTTAAAATAAGTCCACCTCAGAGTTGAAGACATTGAATTCCGTTTTTAAAGAACTATTTGGTATGTATTATAAATTGTCTGGCCTTAATTGTGAATGAATTTAGCTTCTTACCACTTAGATTTGAAGACCGTTGTTCTGCTGTGACGTCGGCCAAAAGGGGTTGGCATTTGATGAACTTGACTGTCCTTTTGCTTTCAAATATTTTCGTTTGCAATCTGTTTAGACAAACGATTATTTCTTAATTGATTCAATGGCACAGTGCATGAGTGCTTGCCTGAGAAGACGCTGGTCTAGGTTCGAATCCCAGTGGAAGAAATGGAATTTCGGGATAAAATGAAGGAAAAAGACAGACCAGCACCACAGAAGGAGTCTGATGATCGGTTGTGGCTAACCTTGAAACAGCGCTGTAACTCCAGCCGTCCACTTAACGTGATAAGGAATGTAAGGTTATTCATTCAAAACAAAATAAATTAAATAATACGTATATACATTGCCAATCAGGGACGGGCTTAGAATATCGCTGCCCCCAGCCCCACTACGCGCACCCAAAAGAAAACTTAACTGATTAAATAATAAGGATATGGATATAGCTCTTGCACTAAGCTGAAGACTTGTAATTCTCGCAAAAACTCCAAATATGGTGCAAATCATGATTATTATCTGCAACAATACCGCCACATATGGAATTTGAAGTTAACAGAAGCGAATCTAGATTCATGATTTTTCTAAACGGAGGAGTGAGACACGGTTTCATGAAAAATAGTCCTGGTATTGCTGTTAAAATTTTCTAAGGGTGAATGCAGCTGGCTATTTCGTTTGAGCACTTGTGCCTGGAAATATCGACAAAACGATAGGTAGGAGACATTACGATGATGGACAAGAGAGTCAATCGATTTCGCGATATCTCGAACACCTATAAATTTTATCGCGCGTTTTTGAATTCTGTCTTGTAGCTCCAAATAGGGTATTGTTGCACCAGACCTGATATGAGCGTTGTACATACTCAATTTTAGGGCAAATTAATGCCTAATAAATTGTAGCCGGATCAGAAGGGCTGAACAATTTCTTACATCGCTTGAGGAAGCCTCAGATCATTTATAAAAATGAAATAGCAGATTGGGGACAAGATGCAGCCGTGGGGAACACCAGCTTTTGTTTGGTGAGTTGCGGACTTGAAACTGTCCAAAACAACTTGAATTGATCGGCCCGAATGGTAGTTTATAGTCCATTGAAGAAGAGTAACATCGAATCCAGATGCCACACTTCGTCAAATGCCTTTCAAAATCCAAACGCAACGATTTTACTTTCACCACCTTGGTGAAGAGATTACATTCACTTTCCGGTTAGATAAAAACATTAAAACGCCAGTTGAACTGTTGCTGCAAAAACCATACTGCCGGTCGTTAAGAAGTTTTTGGGACTCAAGATATTTCATAAGCTGATGGTTTATCGGCATTTCCATGAACTTATGAAGAAGGGACGTAAGTGCGAGTTTAAGTGGTCGGCGGGAGGAGGATTAAGAAGGCTCTCCTTTTTTTGGGACAGACTGGACAGATGCTGTTTTAAATAATACCAAGTCAGTTTTTATTATTCATTATAATTTTTATTCAGATACAACTTATTCAATGACGGTCAGAGAAGAACTGTCAACTTAATATATACTCGTAGATATATAACAGAGAGAGTAATAACTTGTATACAATGCCTACATTATAATGGTGGTGGTGGGGTGGTATTACTTACTCGAATATTAACTGACCAGAATGGCTTAGCCAATTTAAATTAATATATTGAAGGCATCGGATAGCTCATCGAACTCGATTTTGACTTCTGTTAAAGAAAAAGTACTAGTAGAACAGAGAATATATTTATTGTTATTTTGGGAAATGTGACCATACAGCGGAAAAAGATTTGCGCTCAATTCACGGATGATACCCACATCTAATCTAAAAAAAACACAAACTCCGAAGCTACCCAAGCAAGGCCGTAAAGCGAGAATTTTCCCTCCAGTTTTCCTCACAGATCAATGCTGGTGCTATGCCGATGTGATAATTTGCAGTGGTCCACCACCATCTGCCCCGTCACGACCCGCTATTTGCCAGATGCTACCTCTATACTCTATTTAACCATAGCAAAAAAAAAAACTACACTTTTTCTTACAGCACAGGCAAGAAAGAGAAAAAAATCCGTTAACTTCCACTCACCTACCATTTGTTTGTGTTTTTTTGTTGAGAACTTAATAACCTTCCTAATAAATGTAATTTTTTGATAATTGTTACACGGACTAACAAAAAAATTAAATTTATGTAAAAAAAAATGTGTGCTAATCAAGTGAAGAGCACTGTATGACTTTATATACCACTACACTGCACCTGCTATGGCCAAGTAGAAGCAACAGCAAACGAGAAGGAAATTGGGTAGAGGATACACCACGCACTGAGCACATCACTTTGTTCCGCACTTGTTTTTTTTTTTTTTTGAGACCAAATACAGAGAACTCTCTCATAAGCGGACACTGACGGTACCAAGAAATTTGTCCGCTTATTAGAGGTGTCCGGTTATGAGAAAAAATATTTTATTGACAACCTTGAAAAAAGAAACAAGACATTTATGCATTTATGGTATAAGATTTTATTTTAAAATGGAATGCATTTTTTGTGATAAATATTAATTGTAGGTAAATCATAAACAATAAAAATTTATGTTTTGCATTACTTGAAACTATGTAGGTACTTATGCTTCAAATTATGCATACACTTACATACAAACCTACGTATTACGCCACGAGAATTTTAGTCTGATAGTCGACAGACGGCCGCCGGCGTCGCAGCCTACTATGTTTACATTCTTTACCGTTTTTTTTTTTTTAATTTGCTGGGTATCAGGGCAAAGCGCAAAAAAAGGAAAAAAAGCAAACAAAATAAAAGACAACGAAGTGAGCCAAATGCGTTTTGTCCGTTTAAGAGAGAGTGAAATTCTATTGCAGCTATGAAAACTGGTGTCCGCGTCCGGCTATAAAAGAGTCCGTTTATGAGAGAATAATTTACATTAAAAATTGTGTAGATTATTCCGTTCTTTGAAATTTGTCCGGTTATGAGAGGTGTCCGCTTATGAGGGGTGTCCGTTAGGAGAGAGTACACTGTACATTTGTGCTGGCATCGGCTGACAGATCGGTATCGTTTAAAAAGCGTCTCCAAAATATTTGAAGCATTCATGGACGTGGAACTATGTGGGATCTGGGAGTTTGATGAGGTCGAAAAACGTTTAAGATACCTCTTGTAATAAAGGCTCTACTGGGATAAGGAAGGGTATGAGGGGAAATGACGTGGAAACTTGCACTCGGAAGGAAGTCAGGATGTGGATTGGGTCTAAGGAAAAGGGGATAGGTTTGAAAAGGGATGAATAATGGAAGCAGCAAGCGCGGCATGCTTGTCTGTATTGCACGGCTCCGCTCGTCGGATTGTCGCAATTCTTGCCTCCTACTTCCACCAGCCATAATCACAAAAAAACATAAATCATGCCGGAAAGGACATTTACTTACTTTGTCGGACCGTGGACGGACGTTCACCATTCTGAGGAGCGCTTAGGATGATATTTAGCGCTGGCCACTTCCCTCCCATTCTGGAATTCCCTCGGCCAATGATCCGGGATTCACCAAACCGAAGCTTACCCTTACCCTAACACCTATGGGATATCTAAAAAAACGCATGGAATTTTATTAAATTGCCATTTTTTGTGTTCAATCAAGTCAACGGCGGTGTCAGGTGAATTATGTCGGGTGTAATATGGTGCAAATGATTAGACCCAATTTTCCGCAAGTTTTCCTTTTGTTTCTCCATTTCCAGAATTTTTCAACAGCCAGCAACCAGAATATTTTAATTTGATTTTTTTCACGAATACTTAAGTTGTGTTTGTCAGTTTGAAAAGCTAAATATAAATTTATCGTTCTTGTTGCTTTCTCTGTCATATGAATTGGAAAATGCCTTATGACGTATTTTTTCAACGATGTGTAAAGGCGCATAAATACAGGGTGCGGCAACCTAACTTTCTTTTTTCGAAATGTAATAGACCCCATTAGGTGAATCAGAATTATTTTTATAATGTAGGTACATATCTGAAGTTTTGTTGTACACAGTTTTTAAAATCATATCAGGTAGTTACGCTTCCCATTGTCCATAGAGTGCATAAGCCGATTTGTGGCGTTTGTCATGAGTCATGACCCTTACTAGCATAGCAGCTGGTATGTTGGTAATTTCTGGCCGGACGTTGTGTCAATATGCGTAATAAATCATAATAAATTATCACCATTATAGCAAAATAATAAATTTTGATTTAGTTATTAGTTGTAACCTAGACAGCTAAAAAGCTACAGCTAAAAAACTAACCAACTTTTAGTTGTCATCCGCAACTAACTTTGGCAACCTAACGAGCTTAGTTACACAACCTGTAACTAATAGCTAACATTAGTTGTCATTATGATAGCTAACCACCAACCAAATCGATTGCATGTTTAGCGCAGCTAATTTAGCTACGTTAGTTACTTAGTTATGGCGTTAGCTAGATAACAAATTAGGTAGCTAACGCGCAACTGTGCCGCCAAGCCAACACCTTGTAATGGTGTAATCCACCAAGATAAAAATATTTTACAACAATTTAGTTACTATCGTTCAAAATTAACTGCCGACTGTTAGTTCATATAAACGAACCGGATCTTTTGGTGAACACTGCCTTTTCGACCATTTCAATCAGCTGCGACACAAAATTCTAAAATAACCATTTTTTTACCCGATCTGGTCCGATTCCACACTAAGGCATACGCGGTTACTCGGTTAGTATTTAGGTTAGTTGTTAAGCTGACGCCCACCTTTTTACTTCACTGCAGTCTCACCAGGCAGGATCGTCCGTGAATTAAACGCAATCAGATCTTCGGCGAGAGAGCCAAATAATAGCTGCAGAAAATCCACAAAAAAGTAAAAATTCCGTCATTTCCACCAGCCACGCGGGCCATAGCATATATATACAGAGATATACATATATATATGTATAGTTCCTAATTCTCGAGCTTTGCGGATAGTCTTTCTGTTTGAAGGTGAAAAATGTTTCAGTCCCCCTTATAAAATATCCATCCACGGCACGGTATTAGTGGACAGAGCGCGCCCGACCGACTCAAACAGAAAGCATCTGCAGCAAAAATAAAAGAATCATCTGCGGTCTTCGCTTTTGACCGGCGGAACACCAAAATTGGCACCCGCAGCAGACAAAAGCTTCAAGTGCTCGTCAGATATCCAAAACTACTCAGGATTGAAGATTCCTAGCGTCCACTTAAGCTCTGCTAACATCAAGCACATGGTTATCCTGAAGATCTCGCTTAGACACGCAAAACCACGTGCAATACCATCGCCTGACTGTACAACCAGGCATCCAACAAGACCCAACGACAAATTATATCACGATCGTAAAAAGAATTTAAACAAAGCCGTATTAGGGCACTCCATTATTTAATCCACATTTAATGCTAAAAGTAGTGACTAAATAAGTAAAGATCCATACAGAGGACATAATAAGATAGATGTACAAGAACACATGTGTAAATATGTATAGATGTCCCTACATATGCGCGTGCATATATGGAGTTCGCGAAATTTCGGTATTAGCCAGTTTCCTAACCCTAAAATTATATTAAGTGAATTAGTTTGCAAAGAATCTTTTTATTCTACAAAGCCACCGAAAAGAATTCGCGTATTAGGTAAAACTACAGAGTACATACCTACCTTGTTTTTTTTTTTAAATTACCGACAGTGACAGATCTACCAGCGAGAAACCTGTGCACAAGCTTCGACGCATCAAGATCCACGGACAATAAGTG
Source organism: Portevinia maculata (assembly GCA_949715645.1). NCBI lineage: Eukaryota > Metazoa > Arthropoda > Insecta > Diptera > Syrphidae > Portevinia > Portevinia maculata. The sequence goes on from OX454525.1 coordinate 277,761,502, forward strand.
AGTACATACACATATAAAAATATATAAAAAAAAAAAATTCAATGGCTTTCGTTAGTGTTCATTTACCCTTAAAGATTAAATTTGTATTGCGACTTATATACTTGAAGTAACATATTAGTACCCTTACCTATGCATACCTACATATATGCCTTACCTGCCTAATTGGGATTTCATTTTCATGTCATATTTTTAATCAAATAGGTAAATATTTATATAATACGGATCCTTATTACCTCTACGAGTAAGTTACCTTACTCATTAGTACTTTTATCCTTATATGTATTCTGCCTCAAGGATTAGCAGGTTGAATTTATGAAACGATCATAGTACAGATAAATAAAATGTGTTAATTTAAAATCAGAATTGTTGAGATGGTTGGTGATTTCTGAGTGCAATTGAATCTTCATTTAGGGGCTGTTCTCAAAGCATCGAGGCGAGAGCAGTCATGGTTAAACGATAATCACCGTTTAAAGGGGAAGGGTTCCTCCAGGTGTCAGCACAGCTACGACACCACAGCTGATAAAAGTCCATATAATTCCCTCTGTTTCCATTCCCGTATTGAATTCAGTTTTTTTCAGACTCAATGGCATCCGCCATCGATGACCTACGATGTGCGAGGTCACGGTCTGTTTGACTTCCCCTTTCCTTTCTTTCATTTTTAATTTTTTTTGGCACGATAAATATTTTTGTTGAGTCAGGATAGCCAATAAGCAGTAAAGACCCACCCTCCGTCGAGTTAACGCCGTGCAACCGCAAGCGTGCCAGCTGCCGCTTGTCGTGTCGTGTCGAAGATCAGCCATCTCCTCATCGAAAACAGGGTAAAGGACACGCCCGACCATACAACCTCACAATCTGTCGTCAGAAATATGGTTTATCAAAAGTTGCTGTATTCAGGAGTACTGCATACTGCCTGCAACTGCAAAAAACAAGCAAATCAACCTGTTGGACGTTTCACCGTAACCAAGCGGGTATAACCATCAGGCAGCAGCAGACGAACAGTCGCCGTGATCAGCCAAATTACATCATGACTCATAACCCTAATTCACTGAACCGTTCAATCAAAACAAATTCACGAAAGTTAAATTTTCCTCGGTGCAGTTGGTTACAGTTGCCTACAAATCTATTCATATCGTGCTCACTACATATCGTCGCTTGAAAAGCAAACAGACATAAGTCAAAATTCATACATTTTCAGAAAAGCCATTTGAAGTTTTTCATAACTTAAAAAAATCATTTTAGTTTTGAATTTCAATGAATACCAAAAAGTTGTAAAGTAAAAAAATATTATTTATTTTCTTCTTTCAAGTGGTATATTTAAAATACTACAAAAAGCCGTTTTTTCAACAAAAAAAATTTGACTTATGTCGTTGTACATCCAAATTGCTACTAATTTAAGAAAAAAGTGTGAAAAAGTGTCGTTTTGTTTTGAAATAAAACCATTTGTATTTTTTTGCGTATTTTGTAGAAACAACCCACTTTAAATAGTATTAAGTTATAATAAAAAAAATATAGGAACTTTTAATGGAAAAATCAACTATAATAAAATTATATAAAATAAAACCTAGCTTATTGTTAAAACGACACTTCTTAAAGTAATCAAAATAACTTTGAAGTTCATCAGCTAGTTTTTTTCCGAGGTAAAATGACACAACACGAAAAGTGTCACTTTTCAAGAATCTTATTTATCACGAATTCATAATTTTTTTTAGAAGCAAAGTGCTACAAATGAAAAGAAGTCATTTAGCTGGGAAAACAACAGGGATTTTTCCTTAAATTCAAAACAACACTTGTGCCCTCATGCTATCAGTTTAAGAGTTATAGTTATGACGGTTTGATAGAAAAATTGTATTTTTTTTTTTTGCGATTCGTTCTGTATAGTTAACTCAAAATCGCCAAATTTTGACTTATGTCAGTTTGCTTTTCAAGCGACGATATTCTTAAATTTTGATCGGTGCATTTGGTTACAGTTGCGTTGCGTACCTATATGTTTTTATTCAATTATTACAGTTGCTTATAATTTTATTCATTCGATAGCTAAACTTGTGTTAATTTAATAATCCGTTTGATTCTGAATGTAAAAATAAGTATATCTTGAAACTGTTAAGTGGGAGGATAAGCAAGAGAATATTGGCTTTAATTCTAATACGATTTAGTGACAGCAGGAGTTTTTGTGCGCACAACAACAATCTGGACATTAAAGGAAAGTCACAACTAAGATTATGTTTCTTATGATAAGTGGTGACAAGTTTTATATTCTCTGCAGTATTTCCTTACTTTTTATATTCGACATAATGTCTTAGTTTTAGTTATGCCCTTGACTTGCTTATTGTAAACGCGATGATTTTGAAGTCGGAAATAAGAATTAGTTTATTAAATCTAAAGTATAATAAATTTTATATAATTGAATAAATCTCAAAGTAAATAAAAACAAACAAAATGAAAGCTGAATATGAATTAAATATTTTTGATAATACGTAATAATTTTGTGAAAATGAATTGCTGCATTTTCGAGAGTTCGGAAGGAAGAGAGAAGAAGAGGAGGTAAAAGGATGAGAATGGAAAAGTGAATTGAGGTAAAGTAAAGATATTAAGGGGTCAACGAAGTAAAATTCCAGGGTTACCGTTGACAAAGGTGTGAAGTTGAAACAGTCTTCAATGGTTGTGGGAATACCTAGGTAGGAAGCCATCTAACCTACCCTGTTTCCTTTACCATCGAGGTTATAAGGTCTTTATTTATTCATTAATTTAATAGTAGGTACATAACGTACCAGTGGCACGATATTTTTTTTATTTTTCCACGGGTTCAATATGGTAACAAGTTCCCACCCCAATACGGCGAGCTGAGCCGAGCATCGAGTGCGTGCCACCCGTTACCACCATAGCGGATGACCGTGACAATGCTTTGAAGATTTGTCTAACTTGTGCACCTCCATAACTGGAGGCCATATGTCCAAATTGGTTTTAATATTGGCTTGTAGAGAAGCAGTTTGTAGTAGATTGAGAGGCATGAATTCGTCCCTATGAGCCAATACATTTGATTGTATCGTATATTTCGTTCATCTCGTTTTTTTGACATGTGTTTTCCAACGCAACTTTGCGTCCGAAGTCAAGCCTAAGTAATTAGCTGAGTTCGAATGCAGAACTACTTTATTATTTATGTACACAAGTATGTGTTGTACCCCTCTTAGCGGGGTCAGTCGCCTTGACGTGTGTACCATCACCGCAAACAAACTCGATGGTGCCGGTGCGGAGGCTTACGACGCAAAGAGTCATCGGACTTGTAAGGGCCAGGCCGTCTGATGAGCGTCAACCAAGAACTGACCGTCACGTCCGCTCCCACCCTACCCTTACATACCCCCCTCTGTCACCCCCCGTTTGCTAACCTCCCCCCCCCCCCCCCCAGAGTACGTGAAGAAGAAATGACATCCTGACTGTGCTGCAGGCAAACCTCCACCGCGCTATGGGTGCATCGGACACCTATAGCCAAAGATGTGCCGAAAGGAACGTCGCTCTTGGTTTAATCCAGGAACCATGGGCAACTACAGGTAAGATCTTTGGTCTTAACAGCAGAAATAGAGAGCTAATTTTTGCCAAAGGTAATTTCAGACCTAGGGCAGCTCTTTCCATTGTGAAAGATATTAAATTCTCTCTCATTCCAGGTTTCAATACTAGGGACCTGGTGGCCGTTTTAATTGAACGCCAAATGGCCATGTGATACACAAGTTCGCATGCGCATCGGCGTATTTTGCTGGGGACATAGAGGAGGTACCACCTACACCAGTACAGGAACTTGCACAGTATTGCCAAACTCAGCAAGTACATCTTGTTATCGGCTGCGACGCGAATGTACATCACCAGATTTGGGGCAGGCGAGACACAAATAAAAGAGGTGAGTTACTTTTAGATTACCTATATAGTAAAGACCTAGTTATTCTAAATAAGGGAGATAAGCCCACTTTTATGAACAGTATACGAGAAGAAGTTTTAGGCCTTACTCTCTCGTCTCTCTTATACAAAACATTGTAGAGGACTGGCACGTGTCTGGTAAAGCTTCTCTGTCTGATCATATGCATATTATGTTCAGGCTGCGATGCAACACCGAGTGCGCGCCGGTCAAATACAATAATAAATTAACTAACTGGAGAACCTATAGTGAAAATCTGGAATTCTTCCTACCTAACATGATTGCCTTATTTAGGTTCAGTTTCAACTGGGGCTACATACCACGCACTTGGCGGGAGGTCAATGTAGTATTTATCCCCAAACCAGGTAACAAACCTAGTGAACTACCTAAATCCTATCGTCCCATAAGCTTGACATCGTTTTTCCTGAAAATAATGGAAAGAATAATTGACGTTCATATCAGAGAATGCGTAACTTTTAGCATGCCTCTACACCCCTGTCAATATGCGTATCAAAAAGGCAAATCAACGGAAGGCGCCCTGTTAAAACTAACGAATCACATAAACAACGCCTACCGTTGCAAAGAAATTGGACTATGCGCTTTTCGTGACATAGAGTGTGCTTTTGATAACACAGGTTATGATTCAATATCAAATGCTTTAATTCACCGGAAGGAAGACCTTCCCACCATAAACTGAGTAAAAGCGATGCTCGAAAGTCGGAAAATTACTGCTTCGTCAGGACAGACTTCAGTATCAGTATCAGCTATAAAAGGCTGTCCACAAGGAGGAGTTCTATCACCCCTCCTGTGGTCTTTGGTCATAGATGACCTACTTCAAAAACTAAGTAATTTAGGCTACGACGTAATAGGGTACGCCGATGACTTGGTCATCATTATTAGGGGCAAAGAATCAAACGTAGTTACTTCACGTATGCAAAACGCCCTTAAGATAGCTATAGACTGCTGCGTCAAGGAAAATCTCTCCATAAACCCCAGTAAAGCTATCATAGTTCCTTTCACAAAAAGAAGAAATCTCAGCTTAGCCCAGATTTCACTAAATGGCACGACCATTGAGTATTCCGACGATGTCAAATATCTTGGAGTAATCCTGGACAAAAGACTAAACTGGAATTCTCACATCAACAACAAAATCACTAAAGCTAATAGAGCTTTATGGGCCTGTCGGCGCACATATGGCAGAACCTGGGGAATCTCTCCAAAGATTGTCCACTGGATCTACACAGTGATGATAAGACTCATTATAACAAACGCCTCCATTGTATGGTGGACGAAATCCACACAAAAGGTCGCAATAGAGAAGCTCAAAAAGGTACAACGGCTTGTGTGCCTTGGTATCTCCAGAGCCATGCGAACCTGTCCAACGGCTGCCATAGAGGCAATAACAGGAATTACACCTCTCCACATATACATTCAAAAAGTGGCGATCCGCAGTGTAATAAGTCTAATACAGTTAAACGAGATAAGTCTTAACGATCATCCGGAACTTGAGACCCTTCTCGATGAACTGCCAGAACTCAACATGAATTGCGCGGTCACAGACCGCATCCATAAAACACTATGCTTCAATAAGCGGTTCTCCACGGAGATCCCCAAGAGAGAAGCATGGGTTAGTCATAACCCACCTAACAGCCACAACGGCATAAAGTAGTATACGAATGGTTCTAAAATGGAAGCGGGGGTAGGAGCGGGAATATACGGACCAAACAAACGCTTTACGATACCCATTGGAAAAAGTCCCAGCGTATTTCAAGCAGAGCTCCACGCCATTCAAGAATGCGCTAGCCACATAAATTTATCTGGTATAAAAGGTGCAACCATCCATATATTCACGGATAGTCAAGCAGCTATAAACGCCCTTAGCTCGCATACGATTGACTCCAAATCAGTCATGTACTGCTTCAACACCCTACAGGCACTCGGAACAAGTAACAAGACCAAGCTATAGTGGGTTCCGGGCATGTCGGGGTGGAAGGTAACGAAAAGGCCGACGAACTGGCCAGAAAAGGTTCGGAAACACCCTTCATAGGTCCCGAACACTTCTGCTACACTCCTAGATCAGCAGCAACGGCAGCAATAAAAAGCTGGGAATACAGAAAATGTATCCATCTTTGGGAAAGCATCCCAGGCTTAAGACAGACCAAACAAGCCATTCGGCCTTTCAATAAAAATACCAGCAAATGTCTAAACCTAAGAAGGCATGATATCAAAAACTTAGTAGGTTACCTTACTGGCCACCATGGTTTAAGACATCATCTACACAAAATGAAAATAGTAGACTCTCCTGAGTGCCGACTCTGTCTTGAAGAGGACGAGTCAGCTGAACACATTTTATGTGAATGTCCGGCCCTAAACGGAATTAGAAAGAAGATCTTTTTCAGGGAACAAATGTGCCCCGAGGACATAAAGAATTCTTCGACTAGTAGAATTGTCCGCTTTTCACGGAAAGTGGAAACTCTACTAGTCTAAACTTTTCTGGCCCATAAGGCACAAAAGATATTTTTTTAGGTCGAAGTGCCCCCCTATTTTATCGCCTTGGCGAGCCAGAATTAAATTTTTGGTCCAATTAGATATATCATTTACTGTCCTTTGCAGGTTTTCTGTAACCTCCTGTACCGTTTTTCCTTATGCAAGTACAGCAGTATCGTCTGCAAAAGTGACAACAGTAGTCTGATGGTGTGGGATCAGTATCTTTTCTTCTAGAATCGGATGGAGTCGTTTTAGGAGCATTTTTTTCGAATACCTTAGACAGGATTACCAGCAACGATATCGGCGGATATGACGTTACTTCACTGGGAAATTTACCTGGCTTAGCTACCATGATAACTTCCGCGACCTTGCACATGTCTTTAACCCCTGTGATCGACTCCCAGTCGGTCATGGACACGGACGACATCAATGACAATGACCTTATGAGGGAAGAGCTACTTAGTTCGTCCTCTGTATTGGAAGGCTTGTCTAACAAGGATCCTCTGAGTGAGGAGTTCTCAGTTCGTCTTCTGATTTGGAGGACCTCAACAACACAGCGGTGGAGGCTTCTCCACAAGATCGTAGCAACAATGTTGCAGATCGTTCAGATCAACCTCTAACACTCGATTAAGGCTACGGCCGCCCTTATTCTCCGGTTAGCAAAAACTGGAGAAGACTTACAGTGGGTGATCAAATTATTACGGCCACCTTAAAAAATATATTTTTTTTCAGGATTTAGTGCAAATAAATGAATTATAACACCTTTAAATTAGATTTATTTTATTTAAAAAAGGATTTATCGGTAATAAGCTTTTAAAAAAATAATAAGTCTCAACACTAAGCAGTGCTTATTTTTTGGCAGCAATTTTTCAAAGTGGATGCCTCATTTTTTTATGGGGTAAGCTTTTCATTTCTTGAGCTTTTTAACGCTTTTTTTTTTTTAAAAAATCCAAGGTTGCTGTTTCGGAATATGTATTTATGATAAAAACAGGCTGTGTATTTACTTATTTTTAAGTTTGTGTGCATTCAGTTTGGGTGTGAAATTTCTTATAGAGCTCTTTTGGTAAGGACACCGTTCAAGCCATGGGTAGAAGAAAAGACCTTCCGCCGGCAAAAATTTCTGAAATCAAGATCCTGCTATTAAACACTGAGCATTCTCAGAGGAAAATAGCAGTAATTGCAGGAGTGGCAAAGTCCTCTGTGGACAAGATAAAAAAAAAAAGTTGACAAAAATGCTGCCCTTTCGCCTATGAGAGCCGGAAGATCTGGGCGAAAAAGAATAACAACGCCACGAAATGAGCGCAAAATTAAAGAGATTTGTGATAAGAATAGAAAGAAACCACGTAAGGTTCTAACAAATTTGATCCATGAGTCAGGAATTGAGATTTCAGATATGACAGTTCGACGTCGCATAAAAGAAATGGGTTTTGCTTGCCGCCGTCCAGCAAAGAAGCCACTCCTTACAAAGGCGATGGTGGAAAAACGCCTTAAATGGGCTAAGGCTCATAAGGACTGGACATCCGAAGACTGGTTAAAGGTGAGAACTTAATATGTCGGCTTTCAATAGATTTTTTTTTTATGTTTTGGAGATATTTTAACGATTTTCGTGGCACGCATTTTTTTTGTAGGTCTGCTTTTCCGATGAATCAACGGTTCAGATTTTGTCGGATAAGTCCGAGTTTGTTAGGAGGAGGGCAAACGAAAAATATAAAAGCGAATGCATAGTAGAACGTGTGAAACATCCTCTAAGCATTATGGTTTGGTCAATCATCAGTGGGCAAGGAACTGGACGTCTCTACATTGTTGAAGGAACCATGCGTCACGACCAGTACATTCAGGTCTTATTATCGAAAATGTTACCACAAGTGCAGGAATGGTTCCCAAATGGCAATTTTGTTTTTATGTATGACTCTGCACCTTGCCACAAGGCAAACAGAGTGACTGCATTTTTGCAGGAAAAAAATGTCGAGGTTCTGGAATGGCCGGGAAACTCTCCGGACCTTAACCCCATAGAAAATCTTTGGGAACTGATGAAGAAAGAAATAGGCAAGGAAAAAATTACAAATAAGCGAGCATTGATCGACCGTCTTATCGAAGTATGGCATAGGAGCGAAAATATTAAAACTAATTGCTTTAAATGCATCGAAAGTATGTCAAAAAGGGTTAAGGCTGTTATAGAAGCAAAAGGCAATGTAACAAAATACTAATTTTGTTCAGTTTTACTGTTCTCTTTCTTATTAAAACTACGTTATTTTATTAGCTTATAAGTCACTTCTAATATGAACAAATAAATAAAGCTTTAAAAATACAAATCACAAAAGTTATGTTGGTCTATCTTTCAAAAAGTTATATTTTTCCATGGCCGTAATAATTTGATCACCCACTGTAGTCTTGGCCAGGAGCTGAATGCTGGAGACTCTTTAATCGAGCTAAATGCTCAAGATCCAATGCTGACTGGGACTTCTATAAAGAATCCCTCAAAGTATACAAAAAAGAATTAAGGAAGGCCAAAAGATCATCGTGGAGACTCTTCTGTGTCAAAATAGAAGAAGCCTCGGAGGCATCAAGGCTAAGAAAAATCCTTGCTTCAAATCCAACTATGGCTAGCTGCATAAAGAAAGTAGATGGCTCGTGGACTACATCCAGCAAGGAATCGCTCAATCTGCTACTTGACACACACTTCCCAGCTCCAACATCACCGGCCATAGCAACCTAAACAGGTAAACTATGGATTTACAGGTAACAAATTCTCAAAGTCTGATTACTAGGGAAAAGCTCCTTTGGGCGCTACAAAGCTTCAAGCCTTTCAAGTCTGCAGCACCTGACGGCATAATACCTGCCGAACTTCAGAGGACTTCGGACATCATCCTACCAACACTGGAGATGATTATGAAAAGCTGTTTAAGGCTGACTCACATTCCTCAGGCTTGGAGAGAAGTTAAAGTAGTTTTCATACCCAAAGCTGGCAAATACTCCCATGTTAGTCCAAAAGACCTCAGATCTATCTTCATATTAATATAAACCCGCAACTGCTGTCTGCGGTACAACATGCGTACAATAAGGGTAAATCAGTGGAACCCGCCCTTCATTCCTTGGTATTTTTTGAATACTCCCTTCATCACAAGGAATACACTATGGTTGCCTTCCTAGACATAGAAGGCGCTTTTAACAATGTTAACACATCTGCAATCGCAAATGCACTGGCAGAACTACATGTGGATGGATCGCTTGGTGAATTGATCAATCTTTTGCTCACAAGCAGGATTATCAACTCAAAACTGGGCGTTTCATCCGCTTGGAGGTCTGCCAGTAGAGGCACGCCACAAGGTGGTGTCCTCTCCCCCCTTCTGTGGAACTTGGTGGTGAATAAACTACTGACATGCCTGAAAGGAGAGGGTTGCACGGTAATTGCCTATGCAGATGACATTGCTATTGCCGTCTCAGGGAAATACCTCAACACTCTAAAGGAACTCCTCCAAACGCTCTCAACAAGCTGTCAATTTGGGCAAGAAGCTGTGGGCTGGGGGTTAACCCTCATAAAACCGAGCTTGTCCTGTTCTCCAGGAAATATAAAATCCCTCATGTCGACCATTTCCGATGAAGCTAAATTTCTGGGTCTAATATTCGATAGGAAGTTAAGCTGGAAACCCATTGTACAAGAAAGAGTAAGGAAAGCTACAGTAGCACTTTCCTCTTGCAAAAAAGCCATCGGTAATAAGTTGGGCCTACAGCCCCGCATATAGCACTGGCTATACGTATCGGTAGTTAGACCGATCCTGACATACGGGGTGGCTGTCTGGTGGACTGCTCTAGACAAAGCGGTAAACCTTGATAAGCTGAGCAAGGTGCAACGCACAGCTTCTCTGTGTATCTGCGAAGCACTCCGAACGACCCCCTCCGCTGCACTGGACATTTTACTGCATCTAACACCGGTGGATATTTTCAGCAGGCAATTAGCTGCCTGTTCCGCTGTACGCTTAAAACCCACCTCACAGTGGATCAATACGAATATTGGCCACTCTATTATTCTGGACTCACTTGGGTCCCTACCAAGGAACATCGACTACACTATAACCCAGCTACCGTTCGAAAAGAACTTCCAAATCACTATCCACTCCAGATCATTCTGGGAGGAGGCTGATTACACGGATGATAAATCGATCCACTTTTACACCGACGGATCAAAAACTAGTGGTGGTGGTGTTTTCTCAGAAAGACTAAATATCAGTCTCTCTTTCCGTCTTCCTGATCATTGTAGCGTGTTCCAGGCGAAAATCATGGCGATTAAGGAAGTCTTGTCGTGGCTAAAGAGAAACGTGGTATCCGCTAAGGATATCCTCATATTCCCGGATAGTCAAGCCGCGCTGAAGTCCCTAGATTCAGTCTCTTCAAACTCCATCGTAGCCATAGACTGCCGTTCGTCTCTTGAGGAGATGGCAGAGCAGTTCAACATTCACCTCTTTCGGGTGCCAGGGCACAGAGACATCCCAGGGAATTGCAGGGCAGACGAACTCGGCAAAAAGGGAACAGCATTACCTCTTCTACCTAATAAAGGTTTCCTAGGTATGGTCATCGCTACTTGTAAACTCATGCTCAAGCTAGCCGCAGTCGAGAGTACAAACCTCAGGTGGACAAGTACGGATAGGTGTCTAGCGACTAAGCATATCTGGCCAAAGCTGGACCTGCGACGCTCTCTGAGCTTGGTCTCATTTAACCGACTGCATATCGGCTCTGCCATTGGTGTCATCACAGGACACTGTCTAATAGGCAAGCACGCATCAAGGCTTGGCGTCTATTCTAATGACTTCTGCAAAAGTTGCAGGGATGAGGAGGATGAGGAGACTACACTTCATCTCCTCTGCACATGTCCTGCACTCTCCCATAAAAGAAATCTCTATTTGGGAGCCTTCTTCCTTAATGAACTCAGTGACTTGGCTAACATAGATGTTAGAAGTCTATCACGCTTCATTAGAAGCTCCAAATGGTTTTAGCGGGTAGTGGAAGATACTCCCGATCCTAGTGGTATCATAATGGACCTCATTGGTCTGAGTGTGTTAGCTTTCAACTAACAGCCACCTCAACCTAACCTAACCTAACCTTCCACATACGCGGAACATACCTTAGTCTGAACGCAGCATTCATTATCTGTGCTATTTTGTTAAAAAAAAAAATTTTCACAGTTTTTTTCAGAATTTCACTCGTTATTACATCAAATCCCGGGGTTTTTTTCGGGTTGATCTCTTCTTTTATTTCTTCGGTTGTTTCCCTAGAGACTACTGCTGGAATCGATCTCTCGTCCTCGCACATTTCTTCCGTTTGATGGGAATTATCATTATCGTCGTATGGTTTGAAGACGTTTTCAAGATGTTCCGCAAATAGATCCGCCTTTTGTTTGTTGGTTTTAGCCCAGCTACCACTGCTATTTTTCACTGGCGGAACGTATGCCAGTGGTCTTTCAATTTGTTTTGTAGCCATCCACAGTGAGTATTCTGTAGTAGCATCGTTTGTCAGATTTGTAAGGTACCTACCTTTCCACCGATGCATTTTTAAATTCTGCTATCCTTTTTCTGAGCTTATTTTTAAAGCTATTAAGTCTACTTTTATCACTTGGTGCTCTTGACAGTTGCCATCGTTTGCGAGCTCGTCTTTTTTCAGATATATGTAATGTCGCAAACTTCTTTGGGATACACGTTTCTTTTTACTTTGCTATTTAACCTTCAAGCGGGCGCGTGGTCTTTCGTAACGGCAGCGGTCGCGCGTAATCGAAAAGACCTCTGGGATATATGAGAGCAATAAAGCATTAATTATCCAATAATCATATATTTGTTTGTCCGCAGATGTATTATCATTGTATTTAAAGTATATAAATCTTCTAAATTGGCATGTGACGTCTTCAAGGATCCCGCTATTTACATTAATCCGAAAAGTGCTCGAATTTCTACAGCATCAGTCGGTTTGCAGTCACGTGGTCTGTCGTTGTGTTTTTTTTATTATAAATTCGTTGGTATGTCTAACAACTGTTTCAATGATATTCCCCGTAACGAATAAACTCCAGGCTTGCTTAATTGTTGTTACACCAACACCATTCCTACGAATACCTGAATCTTCAGTGAGAATATTTTGTACTTGACGCCTCACCCTGTTGTTGTTGGATTTTTGCCACTTCGTTACTTCAATACGCCCTGTAAAATAGCTGTTTATATCTGAAAGAGGAAAATTGTCCTCATCTGAATCCGAGCTGTTTGATTCCTCAGCAGATTGAGATCCTCTGAAACGATGTGGTCAGAAGTTTCTGAACCTTGGTCGCTGAGCCCTGATTCACTCTCTTCTTCATCTTCTCGTAGTAATTCCTCGAGTATATTGCACTTCGTGATAGCGGTCTACGACTCATTTTATAAATAAAAAAAATATTACAAGCTTAATTCGATAATATTGAGCGATATCCGAAGAAAAACTATATCGCGTTGAGCGAGCACGGTCGATTCGACACCGCGCGCCCGCTTGAAGGTTAATTCAGGCGCTGCAGCTTTTTGTATAGAGCTAGGGTGAAGGACTGTACTTCACTTTCTAATTGCTCTATTTTATTAATTGCTGTGGATAGTTCCAAGCGTTCATCTATTAAATATCTGAAATACACTTCGCTTCAACTGAATAAGCACAAACATTTTCTAAGCTACGTTGTCCATTTTTTCAATACCTTGTGCCGTAATATATCATTTGATGATGCAAACTGTTTGCGTATAATGTTGACAAAATAAATCGGAAAGAATATTTCAAAAAGTACTGCTATTTTATTCCTGGTTCCTTTGCAAAGCATTCAATATGGAAAAATGCGGTTTTATTTTGCGTCAATTGAATAGACACAAATATTGAAATTGGAAATAATAGTTATTGGGATTAAATGAAACTAATTTTTCTTAAAATAGTTTTTTATTGGTTAATTTTAGCAGTAGGTACTGCCGCCTTTATTCGTAATACGAGGGCGGGTCAATAAGTCCGTGACTTTTTGAATTTCTGACCTCTTTACTGAAACGGCAACACTGCTCCTGTCAACAGGCATCTCTCAGTTGACTCCTGTCAAAATTTAAACTTGCTGCGTCAGTTAGTTTGTGTTTGACAGCTATTTTTATCAGACTACTCACTAATTTGAGGAGAAAATGGAAAAAAGTGAATTTCGTGTGCTTAGTAAGCATTATTTCTTGCGAAAAAAAACCATTACCGAGACCAAGGCTAAGCTTGAAAAATACTATGGGGACTCTGCACCAACGATTTCAATGGTAAAAAAGTGGTTTACTGAATTTCGTTGTGGCTGAAGATGCCGAACGTCCTGGACGCCCAGTTGAAGTCTCTACACCCGAAACAATCGAAAAAAGTCACGATATGGTGTTGGCCGACCGAAGATTGAAAGTGCGAGAGATTGTGGAAGCCGTAGGGATCTCGCATGGCTCAGTGGTTTCAATTTTGATTGATCACTTGGGCATGAGAAAGCATTCCGCAAGATGGGTGCCGCGTTTGCTCACAGTCGACCACAAACGCAATCGTGTAACAACTTCACAGGAAGGTTTGGCTTTGTTTAATCGCAATATGGAGGAGTTTTTGCCCCGTTTTGTAACCGTGGACGAAACATGGATCCATCACAACACACCAGAGACCAAACAACAGTCAAAACAGTGGGTTTCTAGGGGGGAATCGGCGCCAAAGAAGGCCAAGGTGGGTTTGTCAGCCAATAAAGTTATGGCGACTGTTTTTTGGGATGCACGCGGGATAATCCACATTGACTACCTTCAAAAGGGAAGAACAATCAATGGGGAATATTATGCCAACTTATTGGACCGATTCAATGACGATTTTAAAAAAAACCGACCTCATTTGGCCAAGAAAAAAGTTCTTTTCCACCAAGACAATGCAAGGGTGCACACATGTGCAGTTGCCATGGCAAAAAAACATGAATTGGGCTATGAATTGCTCCCTCATCCACCCTATTCTCCAGATTTGGCTTCGAGCGATTACTTCTTGTTCCCAAACCTGAAGAAATGGCTTGGTGGAAAAAGATTTGACTCCAATGATGAAGTCGTCTCGCAAATAAAGGCCTATTTTGAGGACCTCGACAAATCATTTTTTTTGGAAGGGATAAAAAAATTGGAGAAGCGTTGGACAAAGTTTATAGAGCTCAAGGGAGACTACGTTGAAAAATAAAAAAAAAATGTTATCAAAAAATCTGTGTTATTCCAAAAGTCACGGACTTATTGACCCGCCCTCGTAGTTTCGTAAATTCGATCCGGCGTGGAATCGTACAGCCTCCTTATGTAGTCCAGCGAAATTTCCCTCCAGGCAAATTTAATGGCTGCTATAAGGGATTCTCTGTTCTCAAACTGACGGCCAGACTCAGAAACTTTTCGTACTAACCATCAACAAACGTTTTCTATAAGGTTCAGGTCCGGTGAGTACGGGGGCCATTGAAGCTATTCCACATTCTGCTCCTCTATCCAATTTTTTAATATGCGCGTCGTGTGGATGGGTGCGTTGTCCTGCTGAAAAGTTCAGTTTATGGGTCCAAAAATGCCTGAAAATTTAGGGAAATTTCTTTTCAAAATACCTTTATAACTAAATGCAGTCATTTTTGAGGTTTGGAACCCAAGCTCAACAATGCCATAGTAGCTAACTGCTCCCCATACCATAACACCACCTTCTCGAATATGATGCCGCGCTAAAAATATAGTTCTTCTTTCCTCACATCGTTGAAGTTATAATTAAACCCATCAGGGCCATCAAAATTGAACTTCTTCTCATCCGAAAAAACTACGTGACGCCATTCATTTTTCCAACTCATATGGAGTCTAGAGAATTCTAAGCGCATACACTTCCGTTTCTCGTTAAGTGGTGGTTTCTTTTGAATTTTCATCCGTTTTAGATGTTTGGCACTATTGATAACCCTTCGCACTGTTGAAACGCTTGCAGTAACAATGGCTTTCTGCTTTATTTTTCCCGCAGAGTCGCAGGTATTGGAAGTATTGTCGTTTTTTGTCGTTTTTTGACCTCCTTTCATGTTTTTTTCATACCAATCTTTGCTTCTTAAATAAGAATAGAACACACCAAAACTTCGTCCAATTTTATCAGATATAGAACGCCCGGTTAGTCCTTGTTCTTTTAGTAAATCGATTTTAGCTCTTTCAACACTATTTAGAGATTTTGATCTACCCATTTTTCTTTGAAATACAATTAATCAAATAAAATTCACTTAAAGCACTTCAACTGTTGATCCAATGTGTCAATCTGCACAAAATACTCATAAGCAGTGAAAATAATGACCTTGTTTCTATTCAGTTGACGCAAAATAAAACTGCATTTTTCTATATTGAATGCTTTGCAAGGGAACCAGGGAAAAAATAGCGGTACTTTTTAAATTATTCTTTCCGATTTATTTTCTCAACATCATACGCAAACAGTTTGCATCATCAAATGACATATTACGGCACAAGGTTTTGAAAAAATGGACAACGTAGCTTAGAAAATGTTTGTGCTTATTTAGTTGAAGTGGAGTGTATATCCAGTCAGTTAGTTTGTTTACTAAACGTGGGTTGTGTTCCTTCATTTAATTATATAACCAAGTGTAAGCAGCACAGATGAGTGATCTGAGTCAAGATCTGGCCCTTCCTTAACTTGGGTAGTATTTGAGGAGATATTCTTAGTTAAAAAGAAGGCGACAACATCCGGGATTCCGTTCCTATCTGTGGGCCAGTAAGTAGGATTTCCCGTTGAATGGTAGTTAACATTGTTTTTTTTTTCAAGGAGTTCTCTTCCTCTTGTATTTCTTAATCTTGATTCCCAAGATTTGTTCTTAGCGTTGAAATATCCGCCTAGTATGAATTTATTTCCGAATTTACGGAAGAGGCTTTCAAAATTGTTTTGTTTCAGCCTGTAGCTAGGAGAACAATATGCCGCTGCTACCGTTATCTGGCCTCTGCTTGTTTTTACGTTTACGGATTTGGCTTGTATTTCACACGACTGATATTCTTCATCTTCATCGTAGCTACTACCTTCCTTAATTATAACTGCGGCCCCTCCTCTTGCTGTATTGTGAGGATGTCGGGTTTTATTATTATTATTATTTCATAAAATAAAACATACTTTAATTTTACAAGGTTTTTATTTTAATCAGATTCACAAAAGAATGTTGTCTGTAAGGGGCAACGTAAACCACTGGTCTCATATCAAAGATCATCAGCAAGAGAAGTGCACCGATTATTGTAAGCGCAAATGGAATATCAATAGCGCAAGTTGCTGAATATAAATGAAAGGATTTTCACTTCTCATATGGATTTTTTTTACAAATTGTAAGAAAGGAGCCTGTATATTGTATATTGTAGTTTTAACAAACAGTACCCTATGGTTTTGAATGGATCTTCCATCATTTTTAGCATCTCGGACCTGGGGGCTGGAGTTCAAAGATCCTTTTGGCAGGAGCACTATTGCCGATTTGCTCTTTATGGCCGAGCCATTTTTTTTTTTATAATTTGCCTGCCCTAAAGGGATTTCTTTTTTCTGTAGTACACAGTACCCTTATAGTGGAAACCACAGCGCAGGCATTTTTGTTTGTTTCTGTAAGTAGCTGCCAGCAAATGATTCAATGCCTATTTCTGGGTGCTACTTACTGTATGAAAGACTAGAATAGAAGGATAGGAAAGAAGTTTCGTGCGATGGGATGTTTTTCTCAACAGGTGGCGCCTAAATTGCTTTAGGGAGATCTGTTTTTGTTGTGTGTATTCAATTTATAAAAATCATGGCCCTGGTCGGGATACGAACACACGACCTGCCAATCACTTAGTGAATACACTACCATCGCACCATTGCCACCTGTAGTCGACGTGTTTTAGCTTTTTTAGTAGGATTTTCAGCTTCGTTACGTTCATGTATTAAAACGTGCATTGGATGCGGACTACAGTCAGGCGAACGCTTATCGGGGGTCTACCTCGACTCTGCAGAACCAGTTCGAAAATTCCTCATTTAAGTGATAGCTTTCAGCAATCATCCACTCAGCAATTATTGTGAAATCCAATAAAATACAGGTTGGAAGTTGTTAATTTGTGTTATTATTTTTGGTTTTTATGAATTAAACCGCCGGAAAAAAATGTGTAGCACACAGCTCAAAATCAAAATTGAAAATCTTCAAAATAGCGTCCATCTTCTGCAACTGTTTGCCAACACTGCTCCCACTCGCTATGACCCCTACAGCCTGAATGGCATGTATTTCAAAAACAGAAGTTATGATGCCGCACCCTTATATGCTCTAAATATTAGCTTTACAGCTCGAATTTAAAGGCCTCAAAATTGGTGATGGACGGCCGGACACGCATTAAATGATATTAACGTCACAGCAATAGCATTATGCTTAATTGCAACCGAATTGATTAATTTTTGTTCTGGCTTATGATGATGTACCTAGAGACTCCCAGCCATTTGTTAATTTGCTGCAATAACAACGACAACGAAAAATACCTAGAGAAGCACTTACCTTTTATCAAGCAATTTGCCTGCTCGTAAACTGTTTGTGTGTTCTGCGAGGGTAAATGGACAATAAAGGTTGTTTTCCCGTTTTATTCACTCATTTTATTTGCTTAGCCGGTCCACTCGTACCTTTTTGTATGGATGGATAGGTATACCAGTATGGATGGGAATTTCGTATCCAGCAATGTCAGGGTTGTTCTTAAGGGAAGGGCAACATCCCTCACTACTACTTACTGAAAACATTACCACAAGCTTAGTATTTTTCTTTTCTTTTTTATTTCGCTTCCCTGTAGGAAAACCAGAGATGATCAATCAACTCAAACAACACAGAAACTGTATCCGAGTAACTAATTAAGCGGATGTTTGTCAATTGCTCGATTAAGTGCGTAGGGTAGTTAAAGCCATTGGTAAGGTGCTGGGATATCCGATTATAAAGTTGCCACTTTGGAAGCGGTTCTTAATCGTGAAGAGTTTATCAATAAATCATTCAAGGTATTGCCATTATGGTTGGTGCAGGAAGGGGAAACTGATACTCTGATAATGATGTTTAGTTGAATTTCAGCAAAGGGGGCACGTTAGGTTAAGTTAGAAGAACAAGAACGATTTTCGAAAATACGGTTGAACATTTTTAACTTTCTCGAATAATGTATTGATAGTAGGTACACTAAAGAGGTACTGGAAAACGATTGCCACTCTCTCCCTGAGTTGGGATGATAACTCAGTTTTGAATGGAGAAAAAAAGGTAAGCTACTACATTTTAAATTTCTCTTCATAGAAAAGGAAAAAAAGGCAACTTTCCAAATGAAACAAACATTAAAATCAAATAAATAAATGACAATTCATTTCATATTGTTTTAAAAAATAAAAATATAGGTATTCGTCATTTTACACAGATATCACAGATTTATTGTGGGTGCACTGGCAGTGTTTATTGCGTTGGTCATAGTTTTAATTCCACCAGTAGCTAAAATTTGGTTGGTTAACTCACTGCCCCACCTCTTCCAAAAGTTAGACAACAAAAGCGTAGTGCCTTCCATTCATGCCAAAAGTATAACTTCGCACAAGCAAATGGTAAGAGAAGCTACATTTAAGTCCCTATATGGAACGTTAGTACTTACCGAATATTTTTTTACTTTTTTTATAATAAAGGCATACAAAGTACTTTAAATAAACACAAATCACAATTTATCGCAGTACATACAAGTCTTCAGTTCATCGAAAACTGAATGAGCGCTTCCCAATATCCTAAATCCCGAAAAATATAAACCCCTTAAAATAAACAAGAATAAAATTACGAGAACTGCTAAACACTGTGCATAAAATGAGGAAGTTTTGGTGGCGTAGCGGAGCAGTCCAGTTAAATTTCACAGAAAATGGACGACAGCTTATTTTCTATTTTGGAATTGTAAACTTTTGAGATAGAGAATTCAACCCTTATATTTTTTAATAGATGCAATGGTTGAGGGTGGGTAAAAAAAAACAGCGCTAAGTCACAATGAGATTTAATAGCACTTATGGATTTTTTTAAGAAATTCTATTAAATAAGAAAACAAATAAATAGTCTGCCAAATCACAAAAAAAAATTACCAAGTTTGATAGAAATCCACTAAAAAGGCACCTCTGCCTCATATGCATATTTTATACAGATCTTCGTTAAGACAGATTATCTGTTCGCATATTTGAAAATTAGGTACATATTAATATACTAATATTTTGGACAAGTTTTGCACAACAATCTGTCGCACATGAGCAGACACCGTCCTCGATCAAAATCAACGACTCGTCGCGCATCTCATCTTTCATTTCCAGTTCGTAATTCGAAGTGAATCTGCGAACTATATACAAAATATCATCAGCCATGTTGTCCTTGTATTTGTTCCACAATTCGACTGCATTTGATGGAAAACATTTCGAGATGATAATGTAAGAATTTGATTCGCAGGTGCAGTAACAATGGCATCGGCCGGTGTTGAATCCCAATGAGTGTCAGTTTCAAGCAATTTCAACCGCTGCCAGACCTCTCGATATGTCGGACATAGCACACCATCCACAGTTCGAAGCCGCTCAAACGAAGTCGGACCACGAACATTGACCAAAAGCAAGCAAAGATAAAAACGCTTGTCGTTTTTCGGATTCACAGTATAAATTCGTCCAAGTACGTCAGTATAAAAAAAAACGACGAATCCGGGAACTCGGAACTGAACTTGCACTTGCTTTCGCCGCTGCAACTTTTTCGACGACGCATTCCATGTATAACAAGGTGGCATTTCTTATCATAAAAAAGTGTTATGGCGAACGGTCCACTCTGGCAGGTGGTTTTTCAGCTCC
The DNA here is from genome assembly GCA_949715645.1 of Portevinia maculata. NCBI lineage: Eukaryota > Metazoa > Arthropoda > Insecta > Diptera > Syrphidae > Portevinia > Portevinia maculata. The sequence continues at coordinate 277,781,726 of OX454525.1, forward strand.
TTGGGCTCCTTTCGTTTCCGCCATCGTGCCACTTCGCCGTTGGCAGCAATCAATTCGTAAAACTGCCATTTCGCTGCCTTTGTTCACGTAATTGCAAACGTACTTAATTGATTTAATGGAGTTACAGAATTTAACATTGCATTGACTTTTAAATCTTTTGCAGAGTAGCAGCGATTAGGGAACAATCCAGCTGTTATCGACGACAACGTTATTTCCTTTCAATTTCATTTTAATTGTTCATACCCTATTCTAAGGGTATATTAATATTGCTCGTAGACCCCTAAAGTTACTACATTTATGATCAGCATCGATAGTAATGTCGATTTAGCCGTGTCCGTCTGTCGGCAAAAATCAGGCGTTTAAACTGGACCTAGGGAGCTGAAATTTTAACCATATTGGTACTCTCTAGGTGCCCGAAATAATCAAGTTTACAAATTTACAGACACGCCCACAGCTCGAAAAAAAAACAACTTCATCGAAAAAAATCGAATTTTTAGCTAGAGACCTGAAATTTTTTATATAATGATCTTTGAGTCCTAAAACTATTGGAAAACCAAAGTTTGAGCTAGGCCGCTTCGTTTTTTCGATTAAATGCTTTCAATGTTATATAACAAAATATGTAGAGCGTTGTTAACAATTCAACCATACTAAGACATTTGTCACGCCCACTTATGAGGGATAGGAATAAGAATAGGGTATCCAACAGTTCGCCCAAGCGAACTGTAGCCCGTCCCTATGTTTTCCCATTGTCCTCGGGGGAATGTCGCCGATATAGGGGGTATCCATCGTTTCCGAAGATAGTGTCAGCGAGCTATGGACATGGTAATCGATTGGTGCCAAATAGTAAAATAGTGCTGTCACAACAAGATAAGTCCAAAATATGGTATAATGCCTTAGAAAGTTCTGCATACAAGGAACTAAGACGACATGATGGAATGTACGAATTAACAACATATTCATAAATGTTAATTTTTAAGTGTAGTTTTGACAAAGATATGTCGATATTAAATTCGAAATTCGGAAATCTTATCAATCTTACTTGACTCCAGTTTTAAAAAAATAAAATTAAATGCCAACAGAAAGGAGTTTAAGGTGGACCTTCATTTCGTTTCCTGCGAAAGAGGAGGTATTGATAGGCTAGATCCAATTGAACGAATCAGTTGAAAGCATACAAAGCAATGATTCATTTGGACCAGACCTATATTAAGAGAATATCTCTTAAATCACAAACCCCCTAGAGATCCAAAACGTCTTAACCGAATACTCTCAAAATGGCACGACCTCTCCTTTTGTACTTTAATATTTTCTCATCTTCAAGAAATACAGCTTTGCTATCCATTAATACTACAAATAGTTAAATTAAAATGTTGCTCTTGCTATGCTCCTTCGATTTGTTGACAATGATAAAATAGCCGACTGAAAGAATATTTATTAGTGCATCCAGCCGATTAAATGATGCAAACAACAAGTGGACGTGAATCGAATGCTCGAAGGGAATCTGCGTAAAAGCTTCTGATGCACTAAAAATCGGCTTATATCGCACGGGAAGCCATTACATTTTCACTGTTTGGTGCAGTGTTTACGATGTTAAGATGACTGACCCATAATTTTTTACAGAAATGTATTGGTTACTCGGAAAATATTCCGAGCCTAATATAGAGAATTAAGTGTTTTTATATAAGCAAGTGCTTAAACCAGAATATAGTGATATCCACAGATATCTCGGCATTAAAACAATCGAAGACGATATCAAATGATGCACTAAATGATGAGCTTGTGGGAGCACTTTTAGTGCCGGCAAATTTCTGCTCGTGATAGTTGCTTGCTTTAAGCACTCCACGACACAGAACTGATAGTGTAAAAAATAAAAAAAACTCCGTGAGAAAGCATAAAAGACGACTAGAGGGTCACCCAAATATTACAATCCTCCAAGTTTTGGATGAAAGAAATTTAGCGCTATAAGTAACGCGTCTAAACTGCAGAGTTAGCAGGAACTTCTAATGGGAAGGTACCAGGAAAATGTTCTTATTTGGTGAAACCAAGTTGTAGTTAATAATACAAAACATATCAGATATGAAAATAAATAAACGACTAGGTGTAATAATTGGAAGACTGTCTCCTCCCCGTCCCGCAATGAAATGCTAAAACGGCCGTACAACAGGGAAATCGGCAAGAAGAGAGAAAGGGTTAGAGGGTAAAATCCCACACTGTTACTGTGTAAAGCTCAGTTTCTTCTTTTGAAGTTTACCACGTCCCAGCGTAAAAAGAAAATTGACAATTATTTCTGTGAATTTCTGGTCCAAATTGGCGACTATTTGGTTCCAAGAAAATGCTGTCCATATACATATATTCCAATTTGGCTGTTCTTGCAGATTTTAATTTTTTTATTTTTTATAAAGGGTGTTCAAATTTGACGTATCATTTTAAATTGGCCGACACTTTTTTTACAGCTATTAGATTACACGGAAGTTTTTTTTCAGGTATAAAGTAAATACATTACCAATTCAATTTTTTTTATTATTTCTTAATAATAAAAAAAAAAATTGAATACAAATACATTACCGTTTGCTAAAATGGATCGGTACACTATTGAGCAACAAGTTTTTTTTTATTAAAACTTATTTTAAATATGGTGAAAGTTTTGTAGAAGTTGAAAGAAAATTACGGTAGAGAAAATGCTCCGTCAAACCGTGCTATTAAACTTATCGTTCATAAATTTTAAGAAACTGGGTCGGCTCAAGATCAGAGAATGAAAGCCTATCATCGTAGTGGTCGTTCAAGTGGAAATATTGCAGCTGTTAGCAGATGTGTTGCTGAATAGCCAACGACGTCAATTCGTCGTCGTTCACAGCAATTAAACCTCAAATCAACAACTTTGTTTAACATTTTTCACAAAGATCTGCATGTAAAGGCTTACAACATATAGTTAACACAAGAAATAAAGCCAACTAACCACGCAGTGCGTCGGCAATTCGTTAATTGGGCCATAGAGAAGCAACAACAAAATGACAATTTTTTCAAGCAAATTATCTTCACCGATGAGGCCCATTTTTATACCCTATTCTAGGGGTATATTAATTTTGACGCATAGTTTGTAACATACCTTAATATTGCCCGTAGACCCCTAAAAGTTACTATATTTATGATCAGCATCGATAGTAATGTCGATCTAGCCATGTCCGTCCGTCCGTCCGTCCGTCCGTCCGTCCGTCGGCAAAAATTAGGCCTTTAAACTGGACCTAGAGAGCTGAAATTTTAACCATATACTCTCTAGGGTCCCGAAATAATCAAGTTTACGAATTTTTGAAATCCGCCCACAGACACGCCCACAAACTCAAAAAAACAAAATTTTGGAAAAAATCGAATTTTGAGCTAGGAAGCTGAAATTTTTTATATATGATCTATGACTCCTAAAACTGCTCGGGGTATAAAATTTTCAAAATCCGCCCACTGCCACGCCCACAAAAAAATAAAACAATTTTATTGAAAAATCAAAATTTGAGCTAGGGAGCTGAAATTTTTAATATATACACTCTAGGGGCCCTTTAAGTTCATGTATAAATATTTTCAAAATCCGCCCACTGACACGCCCACAAATAAATAAAACAATTTTTTTGAAAATCCAAAGTTTGAGCTAGGGATCTGAAATTTATAATATATACTCTCTAGGGGCCCTTTAAGCTCATGTATAAATATTTTCAAAATCCGCCCACTGACACGCCCACAAATAAATAAAACAATTTTTTTGAAAATCCAAAGTTTGAGCTAGGGAGCTGAAATTTATAATATATACTCTCTAGGGGCCCTTTATGCTCATGTGTTAATTTTTTTTTAAATCCGCCTACTGACACGCCCACAATTAAATAAAACAATTTTATTGAAACACCCAAGTTTGAGCTAGGGAGCGTTTTTTTTGATAAAATCCTTTAAATGTTATATAACAAAATATGTAGAGCGTTCTTAACAATTTAACCATACTTAGACTTTTGTCACGCCCACTTATGAGGGATAGGAATAAGAATAGGGTATCCAACAGTTCGCCCAAGCGGACTGTAGCCTGTCCCTATGTTTAAATTAGCGGTTATGTCAATAAACAAAACTGTCGGCTAAAGAAAATCCTACGGGGTTGTTTGAAAGGCCAATGAAACCAAAAAAAAGTTACTGTATTGTGTGGATTTTGGTGTGGTGGCGTATTTGGTCCATTTTTCTTCGAAAACGAAAATAACAATGCAGTTACTGCGGATGGAGCTCGATATCAAGCGATGATTAGAAACTTTTTGTGGAATCAATTGGAAGATATTGATCTGCAGAATAAGTAGTTTCAACAGGATGGTGCAACATGCCACACAGCAACACACTCAATCGATCTTTTGAATTAGAAGTTTAACAATCGCATAATTTCCCGAAGAACAGACGTGAATTGGCCACCAAGATCATGCGATTTAACACCAGTGGATGTTTTGTTATGATGTTTCTTTAAGAGTAAAGTTTATGCCGATAATCCTCAAACTGTTCAACACCTCAAAGACAACATCATCGAGCAAATATCACTTATTGAACCATCATTATGCGAAAAAGTCATTCAAAATGTTGGTAAAAAGTTGACAGTCTGCCGAGCTAGCAGAGGAGGTCACTTGGACGACATTCTTTTTCATTATTAACCGGAACCAATATACATTTATTTCCAATAAAAATAAATACAGATTTTACACAATTTATGTCTTTCATTCAAAATTTAAAGTGATACCTCAAATTTGAACACCCTTTACGAACAAGCCGATGTTGGCGGCATAAAAAGACAACAGGTGACAAGAAGTGAAGTATTTATTGCTTCAAGTTTTAGTAAAACTCATGGAACTATGGAACCAGCTCGAATTTGTATCAATGTTTGGATCGGCCACTTCACCGACACTATAATCGCTACTTAATGGAAATAAATTAAAACGTCAACTCATTACATTTTTTTTTTACAAACACAATATCCAGAAATTGAGTGGGAACTGAGGCCCCATCTTGTATTTAGACAACAACAAAATAATTTGCAATTCTGTTACTGCAAATTTACTTTGATTTCAAAGTCAACTCAACCCCGTACAAATGCTTAAAGATTGCCAAAATGTCTACTTTTAATTAGATTTAGTGATGTCACCTTTTCCTTCCTTATTGGCGCTGCGGCTATTAAAGGAATAAAAACCCCTGGCAGGACTTAGGTTACTGTCCATGCAGAAGTAAAAGGAACCCAAACCGCAATGTATGCAAAAATGAGGTACTGGGAAGTAAAACATTTTGAATCAGTCAATTTTTAAATCGTCGTATTGGAGCCACTACGAAGTCACTAACAAATCTCTCAATCTTCCACATTACCCTGACTTTAGTGGCAGTCGGTTTGTCGTTTTGCCCTGAAACTTTCGGAAAGAACCGACACCAAAGGTGATTAACATTATTTGCATCTACAAACGGCTGCCATATCATCATCATTGTTATACATCTTCATCCAAATGCAAACTCTGAAACTCTCTGTTAAACTGACCGAAGGGCTTATGCAGATTTTACATTAGCTTTTGCGTTACTGTCGCTGTCACAGTTATAGAAGCAAACATTTATTGTGTCAACATACTTATAAGGATTTGGTTACTGCTTTCGGCGAAGCCGTAATCAAAATATGTTGTCAGAACGAGGATACCCCATTAATTGGCTTTGTAGTAACGTATCCGGCTTCCACTCTGAATATGAAGTCAACATTTCACTTTAAAATTGAATTCTCATTCAGTGACCGTGCTGGGGCAGTTTCAAAGGAGTTCAATATGTAGAAATGAATAGTGTTGGTGGCATTACAGAAACCTGATCCTTTACCATTGTTTGTTAACAATTAAGAAAGTTTTCGAGCTAATGGAATGTCAAATGAGTGTGTGTTTTACAATTGACATATTTTACTGGAAGTCAATGGCACTGGTCTGTTGGGATTTGCAGAGATTTTAAAACTTGTTATTTGAAAGAGAAAACTGACAAGATGCGGAAGTAGTGCAAGGATGTCGTTCGATTTTAAATATTTTGTAGAGCTTATGTATGATGCGTTTAAGATTAAGATTAAGCCAACGGTCAGTTAGACCGCAATATCGATCCATTGTGATACTACAAGAGTAGGAGTGGTGGTGGTGGGTATTGGGTAGGGGTTTGGTGGTTTTGCTGGTCGTCGCTCGGCGAACTGGGGGCTCTGTGATTACCAACTGTGAGGTAGTGGTTATGGGGGAGGTACGCATGAAAGTGCGGCTATAATACGCATAGCTGTTGCGATATGTTGAGAGTGACTAGTGCAGTCGCGATTTCAGCCCAACTCTCGAACCATGGATCAGGATCAGGGTGAGATGAATGATGCAATCGAACCCTGAACTAATCCCATTTTACTGCGCAGCTGAGGAGAGCTACTGCTTCCTGATCCACGGAAAGAAGAGCCTTTTGAGATGACAGTTTCAATCGAACCTCAAATACCTCTTTATTCTTTTTGCAGGTAATTCCGAGCCAGGCGACTGATAATCGAATCCCAAGCATGTTATTAGATACCATTGAATCGGCTGCACAGTCGAGTTGGTTGAAAACTGTGCTTGAAGGAGTGACTGAAGCGGCGGCAGTGCAGCTGAAGTTGCAATTCCAACCACAAGTTAAGTGGTACGCGGAAAGGTAACAGGGAGGGGTGACTGCCATAGTCGAGTTGGAGGGTCCATCCTCAAGTAATAAATAATCACTCCTTTTTTTGTCAGTATTCAAAGTAATAGAAATATTTTTTTTTTTATAAAATTTGAGTACAAATACAGCAGCATGCAATTAATTTTGTGCTGAATCTGATCCTTATTGTAAAAAACCTATTATCGGTCACCTCACCGAATATACCTTTATATCATTGGTTAAGTCCTTTTTCTTGCAAGGTTTACTCAATTTTCATGCAAATTATTTTAATAGCATTTTGTCGTTTTTATCTTAAAGCAATAGATGGGACAGTAAGCCCCTATTTACTGGCATGAACACAATTCTTAAAATTGAATAAATCCGGATAAAAAAAATTACCTCAAAAAATGATTAGGCAGGTTTGCCTTAAAACAAAGCATTCACAACTCAAACATAAAAGAATGCCAATCAGACGATAGATTTTGACGTCGTCGTCGACATGCAAGACTAAAAAGTTAATTTAATTTATGACAACAAAAAGGAGCCGACAAAGGACATTTAATGTCCACCATAAGCATTCAGCCCACCCATGTTGCTGTTCTGACCCGATTTCGCATTTCGCCTTTTTGGCCAAAGCCAATTTGTTTGTATGAAATTCCCATGTCAATCCTAAATTGCCTTTGTCCGAAAAATAACCGTTAGACTTAAGAACACAAACTCAAAGTGAAATGGAGTAGAAAAACGAACAAAAAGAACAAGTCCCAAAGGACACAAATAAGATGGATATCTTGGAAGGAGATGACAAAATTGAAATTAAGGGACAGCTCTGTTTTAAAATTTAATGAGATAGATAAAAAAAATACCAACACACAAATTTAAATAAAGCCAACCCAATGTAACATAATAAATACTCGTAATGTGGCGCTGGTGCAATTTTCCAAAACCCAATACACATCCTGGCACGATAAAATTCAATGAAATTGAAATAAGCTGGCATTTAATATTGGCTCTCTTTTCTTGTTGTTGTTCTGGCTGAGGGTTCTTTATTCCTTTCTGCGGATGGTAACGCATTGAAGACATAAACAATTTGGATATTTATGTCCTTCCGGTGGAATATACAAATTTCAAATTGAAGTCGCTTTTTTATGGGATGACGGAAACTCAACGTTTTTCTTCAGTGACGTTAATACATCCTTTGAATTACGAAAACACACTCAATAGCAACAAACGGGTATGTTGTCCATATTTAATGGCGTCGTTTAAGTTGAAATTTAACTCTTTTTGAGGAATTGATTTAATTTAATTTGAAATTAAGTTATAGCTGTAGTTTTAGTTTCAACATCGAATAAAAAAACGTTCATTCACGAACGGAGAGGAAACAAAAGTCGATATTCGCTAAGCTGTTTTTATTAAACAGACATTGAACTAAGTGCAATTGTCAGTGTTAGCAACTATGATAAACAATGTTTGACAGTTAGCTATTTTATGCGGCAAATAAAACCGAAATCACACTTTAGCGTATGCTAACTATTTTAGGACAACTTAAGGTTTCTCTGAACGTAAAAGTGACAGTTGACAGACGTATGTTTTCCAGTGCCGCGTGACACAAATGGATCCGTTGTTCCAGGATCCTGAATTCATATATATTATCGTGATGAGCTCCTTACTATCATTTATCCCTTTTTGAAGTCGATTAAAACCATCATCTGTGCGCCTATTCAGCTGTCCTAAAGCGAAACCCACCTCTTCAGTATTGGTTGATGGAAATGGTTGGTTCTTTATGGTCTGTGTGATATCATGCCACCTGGGGATCTTAAAGGTGTTCAGTGGCTAGTTTTTCTTCACTGTTTCGAAGACCAAGCGTTTCGGTCTTAGAGCCAGCAGATAGTTTTTAGAATCTTATAACACTAATCGATATTGTTTTGATGGCTAGACTCTTCAATATCCTTGAGCTGGGAAACGCGTAGGCTCGCTTCTTTTTACTCCTGCCTCGAAACATTTTCCTAGCAGAAGCATTTGCACGTTCTGTCATCATTACAGCATCGCCGTTTATTTCTTGTGTGACTGGGAGTTACGTACGGTGGGCTTCCCTACTTTTTAATTATGTCACTATACCGATTCCACATATAGTTAACGCTTGTGGGTGATGGGAAAATAGCGGGAAGCTGACATCGAAATTCGTTTAGAAATTAGTCGATATGGTTTGCGAATCAACAGCCCATTTCTCTCTGCATTTGCACTCTAAGAAAGCTTACGCTACTTATCCTCATCTCACAGGAGGCTTCAAAATCGATAAGTCGGAAGCTGTGTAGTGGAGGCTGTACATCCTAGCTCATCCACTAAGCCTTACCGGTTTTTTTTTGTTTGCGATGAAGTCCCCCGAGCACAATCTTGAAATCGTCTTCCCGCCCGACTCCGTAGGTTCCGTGTAGGAGTTATTTGAATTAATCCTTGGTGTGGTCTTCAGAATAGTCGGTAGAACCGAATCATACATTCAACTGATGTTGCAAAACTGGCCCTGAATGCGATATTGTAGGCAGACGATATATAAAGGGTGTAAAACAGTTAGGAAAAGTCCATTTCATGCGCAAGCGATGCCTGCTGATTCATACCTGCTCAAAGCACATAATGTACATTAACTTAAGTAAGCGGTTTTATTAGAAAGTGTAATTATGCATATTTTTTAAGTTCATGTGAATGAGTTGAAACTAGACTCCACTAGTTTGTAAAGGTGTACCTATTTCACTTCTCCTTCCATTCACACGACGTGAATACTGCTTTTATTTACAGTTAAAATGAACTTCATCCAAAAATGTAATTAAGAGGGAAAAGTTTGTTAAGGGGCCAACCCACCCGAATGCACTTTCATCTTAAAAAGGAATAAAGCAAAGAAAGTGTACACTTTATACAGAGATACTATTTCCCCAATGACTAGCAGGGCGGGTTGGAACGGATGAGATTTTCAACAGAACTCTATTGATGCAAAGCAAATTAGAGTTTCAAATACTTTGTAGGTACCTGAATTTTCGTATTTCAATAGAAGAAAACTAATTAGTTGCTTAGAAAGGAAAGAATCGGTAGTGTTCGTGATTACATTTTCATAGCTATGGGTTTTCGTCGAGCATGCAAGAGCAGATGCATATCTAGTGAGATTCACATTAAATTTGAACCCACTGTTACAGAAAACTTTCTGTTAGTGTTTTTATGAAGAAGGAGATACAAATTAAATTTATGAGAAATTGTACACAAAGGTCGTTGGTTGGTAACATGGCTTAATGCCTGCGTCCCTAAGTATACATAGCAAACATACAAAAGCAGCATATAAATATTTTTTTGGAATATAGTTGCACTTAGTTTTTCTAGGATTAAAAGCTTTTAATTTCCGTACACCAGTGAGATCATCATTAACCCATTTATTACCAAAGACATTTAAAACTAAAATTTCAAATTTTTTGTAATATAACTTTATGAAATAGTGTCGAAGGACAACAAAAATATTTTTTTAATTTTTTTAAAAAAAGTATGAATTGTGGTTTTCAAGCCGTACCCAAGCAATGGGAAAATATGGTTGCTAATTTTTCACATAAAATTTCTTAGAGCATTTTTTTTTGACACACAGACCTATGTCGCAGAACTCACAAACCCATCTGACTCGCATGTGGCGTACTCTCCATTTAAGAGGCTTTTCAATTTTCTTTGGAAAATGTTGATCTTCAGACAAAGCAACGCTTGCAGATATGGAGCGTTTTGATGTCAAAAGTTGGAGAATTGTATATCTTCTAGGATAATATCGAGCAATATCTCTTTGAAACGATAGCAAATCATCTTCGGAATCAGCTGCGACTTTATATAGTTTCCAAGCATTCACCATGTAGTGGTTAGCATTGACGTAAAAAGCGCCCACCACCACTTTTTGTCTCGAATTTTGATTTTATAGGCACTGACACACTGGTCGTGTAAGTCAACGCCACCTATACCATTATTATAATCCGCAATAAAGTTCGACAGCTGAACCAAAGTTTGACATAATACATGGGCTTACTATCCAGCCCGAAGTTTGTGCCCATAGTGATAACATTATTTTATTTGTGTCTACTAGAATCAAAAACAACGTATTCCGCTTTTCAAAAAAAAATGACTTAGCGATGCAGTTTAACTCATTTTTTAAAAATCTGTCTTCGACTGTCTTCGAAACTTTCAAAAGTGTACTAATTCCAGAGATATTTTGATTTGAATATTGGGGTTTGAATCAAAACTCACGTATTCCTTAGACCTATTTGAATCAAAACCAACGTATTCCTCAGACCTTTTTGAATCAAAGTAGCTCTATTCCAAAGTAAATTCAAATATTTTTGTTGGCTTTGAATCAAAATTCAAATTTGGCGCGAAAATCAATTACTGTCAAACTATTATGCAAGAATTTAAAAATTTTATTTCGATCTAATTAATATTAGTGATACACACAAATTGAATATTTATTAAATGGAATCAATCGAATCACCTGTTCTTGCTGCATATCCACGCAAAAGAATTGTTAATATTTTAATAGGAAACTTAACTAGGTACAAAAGAACACAATCGCCAATAATGCCCACATGCAACCATAGATCGAGGTGGTTCATATAAATACAGAATATTGAAAACAGCCGATGCATTATATTTTCCAAATGGTATCTATACAATACCATCAAAACGTGCCCAAGATGCATTTATTTTAAGTTACTGCAACACTAAAAAGCCTGAACGTACTGACCGAAACTTGAAGAGAGTAGAGCTGCAAAACGACAGTACCTACCTGGAGATCTTTCCATCACTAAATTTTTTGAAGGCTTTAATCAGATTCATCAACTCAACCAAGTTAAATTGAGTTATTTTCGTATGGTTTTCAACACACGCTTTAATCTTGGAATTAAAGCCCCTTTATCAGATATTTGTTCGGCATGTCTTCAGCTAAAGGAACTTTTAGAAATTGAACGAGATGATGAAAACAAAGTTCTGTTGATGACGAAACATCGAATCCAAAAGTTACTGGCAAAAGCATTTTTTGACCTATTAAAGGAGGAAAGTGATGATATGTTGACAATGTCTTTCGTTTGTCAGAAATATGACACTCCCTAAACTTTCTGATCAAGCTGCGTACTATAGTCGGCAAATAATTGCATCTTTTTGGCTTCGTTATAGGTAATTCTCACTCATCTCATGGCATTTTAAATTAAACGCATCAAAAAGGTTCATTTAAAAAAGGGGTACATTGAACGTAATTGGCGTTCGGAGTCGGATATTGGGGAAGCAAAACCAAACACAAGGAAAGGCAAACACTTTTCTTCCATGTCTCCAAAACGACTGCCAGCAGGAGTAAAGCTTATGGATGCAAAGCTGAATGACGTTTACTAAAAAAACTTAAAAAAAACTGTAATTGGAAATGCTTGCCTTGGCTTAAGTTTTACAAGGATATTTTATATGTTAATGATACACATGAGGAACAAGACAACATCGACGGCGACCCTGTTTGTGAGTCCCATGAACCAGATTTATCCATTAGGATTTAATTTAATTTAAATTAAGCCTTTTGTTCATACTATTCTCACTTATTCTTAATTTTTTTCCAAACTAATATAAACAGCGGTTTTATAGATATGTTAATTTTTTTACAATATTGTTATTTCAAAAATATATGAATTTCTTATCTTCTATACATATCGCACCCTCAGTGCAAAAGAGCGATAAGTCCAAAAATTAGATTTTTGAGTTAATGATGGGGAACTGTTGGTCTCACAGAAACCTTTAATTTAAGGTACTTGGCGTTCCTATGTTCAAAAAAAATAACTATGTTATGGCCATAAATCAAAAAATTGCACTATTATAAGTTTCGAAGTAGCTTGCATTTTAAAATGCAAAACTGAGCTAACACGAAATGTTACACTATTTTTCACCTCATAATTGACATTATTCCAGAGTAATACCGACGCAATCCAAAATGACTCTAATAACCAAGTTTATTTTTCCTGTTTGAAATTAAAAATGTATTCAAGAAAGCGACATTACGAAATATTCCCTTCTACTATTCAACTCTAAAGACTCTTTTCCAAGTGCAAAACAGATACAAAACAAACATTTTTCAATTCTTCTAATGCAATACAGCGATAAAACAAAATATCTCTACCTTTCTCCTTAAATTTTTCTGTGCTAAAGAGCGACAAGTGCCAAAAAACATAATTTTTTCAATCGAAGAAAGCGATATGTCAAAATTTGGCGGGACTTTTCATTATTCCAATTTTCTGAAAGTATTGTGAAATATTTTGTGAGTTGGTCGTGATAACAGTGCATTATAAAATTAATAAAATGGGAAATTCTCGCGGTTTAGTTATTTTGAGAAGGGTAAGAGAATGTTCAATTAGTCTACAAGGAAATGTTAAAATTCAGAAAAGCTAATTTTTTAGTGTGCAAATTCAAGATCATTACAAAATTTTGTCGAAGGCATAAGGAAAAATGTTAACAAGGTACCTTCTTACCACTTTTGTGCTCTGTGCCTGTGGGTATATTTTTGAAATTCAATTTTGTCCTAATAATTGGAGTCTGAAAATTGTAATAATCATCAAAATGTACAACAACAGGAAGAATTAAGTCATTTGGGTGAAATTATAGACACTTCCAATTCGGAGACTTATACCCTAGGCCCGGCAATAGTCGAAGTAGAAAAGATGGAAAAGAGTGTTTTTTTTTATTTAAGTACTAGTTTTATCCATTTACCATCATGTAAAATGCTGGGTTTGAGAAAGAAATTGAGATGTACATTGTTTATGAATTGGAGGTAGAGTTGGAAGCTGAGATTGCCCCTTTTGTTGAGGCTGAAAATGGAGATGAGGCCGTTGTTCACCTTTCGAAGAAGATGTTCAGGTTGATGAAGGAATCATTGAAGAAGAAATAGAATTGAGTTGGGTCTTATCTAAACAAAATCGTGCACCTTTAGCAGTTTTATTTTATTCTTAAAGTCAATGACAAGAAAGCGTGGCCGAAACACCTTAACTGGACACGAAACATTAATAACTTAAATCGACGTTCGGGGGAGAGCTATAAAGCCAAGACAACGGGTCGTTATTTTCAAGCCAGATCTGTGCAATTGGGATGCAATAACATGTTCTTATAAATGCACTTTCAATTTTACTGACATGCAACGGAAACACATTCTAAAAAGTACTTGGGGTACGCATCGAAGCAAAGGGTGGTTATCAATAACAGAGTCCAGGGAGTCTAGCCAAAATACCGATGTACAGCAGACAAGAAGGTGTGTCAAACGGACGAAAAAACAAAAGTGATTTGCATAGACTTGCAAGGCGTCATTTCTGTGCCATGTGGCGATGTTTCATCATTTTTCTATAAAAGGAGACTGCTTTGCTTCAACTTCACCATCTTGGAACTGTATTCAAAAAAAGGCTTTTGTTATTTGCGTCATGAGGGCATAGCACACAGAGTGTCCGATGAGATTGGTGCAAGTCTTAAAATCTTCGTGAGTCTATGCGCTAAAAAACGAAGAGAAACCATAGTAATTTGGTCGCATAACTGCTCTGGACAAAATAAAAATAAATACAATTATCTCTTTTGATACAAGTAGTTCAAATCTATGTTGTTAAATCAATAACGCAAAATGTTTTAATAGTCAGACACACACAAAATAAAGCTGATAACACGCATTCATTATTAAAAAAAAACAAGTCAAAATGTGTAAAATCAGGACCAATTTTTACTTCCGACCAACTTGTGCCCATCATACAGTTAGCAAAAAAATCGAAACCTTTCTATGAAGTTCACCAACCAACGAAATATTTCATTAAAAGGACTTATGCGCGAAAACAAGAAAAAAAAACAAAAAATAAACCTTGATGGGGAAAAGGTTGTACGGGGCTGACATCAATGTAATCATGGTTGAAAAATAAAGTCCAACCATAGTTAAATATAAGACTTCGTTTGCTGATGTAAACCTTAAGGCTTTTAAAGTCGCGACTGAACAGAGGGTTATAAGTTTAAGTCCAGCTTATCCTAATGGTCCACCAAAAATACCAATAGCGAAGAAAAAAGATTTTCTGGACTTATGCGAACAAAATTACAGCTTGCCATCACCACTTTTTCAAAAACTTAGAACGTGAAGAAGCAGGAAGTCCTAAATTAAGTGTTATTAGAAAGAGAAGAACTGGAGCTTAAAATAACATTTAATCTTTAAATACATACTCTAAAATTTTTCTTTTTTCCAATTACTCGTTTAGTTCAAAAACTTTGATATTATATTTCGAGTTATATCCTTCTTGCACAAGAATAATTGTTTCAATCCATAAGAGACATTTTGAATTATCGCTCTTTTGCATTAAAAGTTTGTACTGATTTTCTAAATTAACTAAAAAACGTTAGTTATTTATTTGATGTGAGTAAACAAAATATAAGTTTTCATTAAAAATTAAAAGGTTATTTATTTCTTTTTGTAATGAAGTTTACACATTTTAAAAATTGTTTTCTTATATTAAGTTACAGGCAAAAGTTTGTTTTTCATTTTTTGGAGTCGCGTTTTCTGGAAATGCAATTTTTTGAATTATCGCTCTTTTGCACTGAGGGTGCGATATATACTCGTATAATCTATACATATAAAAATAAGTGTACGGTTGATTGTGATCGCATCACTTGAGAACGGCTCGACCGAATGAAACTTTTGTGGTAGCTTAGGGGATATTGGTAGATGGTTATTATAGAAAAAAATCTGAAATCGGTCGACCCGTTCCCGAGTTATGGCATTTTTCCTGAATATCACTTTTGTCAATATAAAATACACGTAAATCAACGAAAAAATGAAACACATTTTCACACTTGACACTTGAAACTTTAAAAGTAGTCAAGATGTCACATGTCAGAAGACACCTTATAATATGCTTTCTTTTTCATTTGGATTCCGACGTAAACAGACATACATTTTTCCAAAGCGAATTCTTTTGGATTTTTTTTTTTTTTTTTTTTTTTTTTGTCGGGATGTGTGAAACTTTCTGCACTGGAGCACTCAGACTCAATACTGGTCCATTGTACTGCCAGGCAGACACACCACATTTTACTGTGGGAATTTACTCGTTTTTCTAAGAAAAACGAGAAGACGCTTCAATGATAAGGAGCTTAGGTTTACAGCACTCAACATATCCGCACCAAATACCTGCCACCTGATACGAGCAAAAGCAGGACAATCACAGACGAAATGTTCCGCAGTGTCGTCGCTTTCTCCACAGGCTTCGCAGTTGGTGGTGTCGCTTAGGCCTAGCACCTTAAGGTGTTTGGCAAAAGCGTAGTGTCCCGTAAGAACGCCAGTAGTCTGTCTGCAGTCTTTTCTGTTGAGAGACAACAAGAATGCCGCGGATTTCCCACAGACGTCGGGGAGCATTTGCTTAGTCTGTCTGCACCCTGGAGAGTCATGCCAACGGCGATTGTGTTCATAGGAAACCCAACCGTCAATGGAAGCCCTGACCGAGGACGCAGGCAGACAGATCGCTGGTTCAGGTCCTGAGAGGTCCCCCTCTGAGCCTTGTCTAGCAAGTTCATCGGAGATCTCATTTCCCGTGATCCCGTTATGACCCGGGACCCAGACAAGTTTAAGTGAATTCAGCCTTCCGACCGAATTCAGAGATATCTTGCATTCACGTACTATTTTGGAGGTAGTTAAGGGTTTGAGTAAGGCCTTAAGCGCAGCCTGACTGTCGCTACAGACGCAGATACTTCGCCCCCTCCACCTGTTCCTCGTAACATAGTCCATGGCCATTAGGATAGCATAAGTCTCTGTTTGGAAGACTGACGCATGTTTGCCTAACGGAAAGAAAAGTCTAACGCTATCGCTCTCCACGAAGACACCAGCACCAGATCCTTGATCGGTTTTGGAGCCATCCGTAAAGATTCGACTGCATTCCCTTCCAGGGTCAGAGTCCGGCCAGAGCCAGTCCTGGACGCGAGGAAAGTCGACCTCGTATTTGCGCTTTAGCCGAAGTTCCGGTGTCATCGCATCAGACGGCATATCCATAAGACAGGAGTCGAAGGACAACCGTTGCGCAAGTTCATCAAAACTCCAGTGCGAGTTATACCAAAAGCCACCTCTTGTAAGACGTGAGATAGCCTTGATTGTACAGCCCATGATGTAAACATCAAGGGGCGGAAGGTTCAATAGTGCATCTAGGCCGGAGCCAGGCGTGCTGGGGAAGGCCCCCGTGCAGCCGAGACATACCTGCCTTTGGAGTTTGGCAAAAGCAGCAGTGACGTATTTACGTGAAAGCTTATTCCACCAAACAACCGATGCGTATGCTATAAATGGTCTTATCATAGCCGTATAAATCCATAGGACTCTTTTCGGTGATAAGCCCCATGTCTTGCCGAAAATGCCTTTGCACTGCCAGAAAATAGACAGCGCCTTGGCAGTCTCCAGCTCAACATGTTTGGACCAAAGAAGTTTGCTATCCAGGATGACTCCCAGATACTTTGCTTCATTGGAGAGTTGGATTGTGACGCCTTTTAGCACTGGCTGAGTCAACCCGACCAGCTTCCTCCTTCTCGTAAAGAGAACAACCTCAGTTTTAAGAGGATTGACCGAGAGCCCATTCCTAGTGCACCATTCGTCGATCACGTCAAGGGCCGCCTGCGCCTTGGCGCATACAGTCGCTAGGCATGATCCAACAGAAAGCACGGCAACATCATCCGCGTACGCCTGAGCGTAAATATTAGAACTGTTGAGTGCGTTCAACAGAGAGTCGACCAGCATACACCACAGCAGTGGAGACATGACGCCGCCTTGCGGGCAGCCTCTGTTTACCCCCGCCATAACTTAGCGGCCACAATCCGCATCCGCAACCAACGTTCTATTCATTAGCATTGCTTTAATCCACAACACCAATGGTTCGTCTACTCCGTGTTGTCTGGCGGAGCTGCACATGCTATCAAAAGTCGCATTGTCAAAAGCACCCTCAATATCGATGAAAATGCCCATCGCGTATTCTTTTCTGTCAAGCGCGCCTTCAATTCTACCAACTAGATTTTGGAGCGCAGTCTCGCAGGATTTTCCGCGTTGATAGGCATGTTGCATCGGAGATAGTGGGTGCAATCGCAAAGCACCTTTGCGCACGTGAGGCTCGACCAGCCTTTCCAAGCTTTTCAGCAAGAAAGAAGTCAGACTGATTGGTCTGAAGCTCTTGGCGAGCGAGTAGTCACTTCTGCCAATTTTTGGTATGAATGCCACTCTAACTGTACGCCAGGGTGTTGGAATGTATGCCAGTGCTAGGACACCGGTGAAGATTTTCTTCATAGTCGGTAGCAGCTGGTTTGTACATTGTTGCAGCATGGCTGGGTATATTCCGTCCGTACCAGGCGACTTGAAGCCGTCAAAAGACGCAAATTCGTATTTAATGGCCTCGTCCGTCACCACGGCCTTCGCAATATACCAGCTACGCCGAGTTGTTTGTCTTGGCTCACTCATAGTCTCGGTAATCGGGGCTGGTTGTGAACCAATTGTAATCTGGTTACCCGGAAAGTGAGACTCCAGCAGATAACTAAGAGTTTCCGCTTTCGTCTCAGTGAAGGTGCCATCAAGTTTTCTAAGTGAGTCCAGTTTGGCTGGTTTGCCCTTTTTCAGAACTTTAACCAACCTACTAGTTTCACCCAGCTTTTCAATCTTTTCGCAGAAATTCTTATAAGAAGCACTTTTCGATACCCGAATTAGCCTCTTATATTCCTTCTGCTTCGATCGGTAGAGATTCCAGTCTGTCTCCAAATCAGTCTTGAGTGACCTATTTAGAAGCTTTCTAGCTTCTCTACGAATTCTTTGCAGTTCCGAGCTCCACCAGGGAACCGGTGTTCTGCCAGGGGGTTTGCTTACTGGGCACGTCAGTTCAAAACAGCTAGTAATGGCACTATTCAGGTCTTGAACAGCTTCCTCTACCTTTTGTCTCGTCCTGAGTTTGGTTGGAGTTTTGCGAGTTTTCCCTAATTCCTCCCTGAAGCGTATCCAGTTGGTTTTTCTCGGATTCCTCCTCTCCTGCAAAGTTATGGCTTCGCATTCGATTTGGAATTCGATATATCTATGGTCTGAGAGGGACACCTCCGAAGAGACCCTCCAGTTAGTAACCGCCTTAAAGTATCTATTTGATAAAGTTAGGTCGATCACTTCCTGTCTTCTTGACGTCACAAAAGTTGGTTGCGAGCCAACATTGTTGATAGTAAGATCAGATGATAGAATGAAATCCAGGAGATGGTTTCCTCGCATGTTGCATTTGCTGCTGCCCCAAACAGTGTTTTGAGCATTGGCATCACAGCATATAACTAGGCCCATCTTCCTGGTGTCGCAATAGTCAATGAGTTCAGCAATTGCCCTCGGTGGTGGAGGCACTACCGAATTATAGGGGGGATAAGCTGACGCCACGATGAAGGTCTTCCAATTTCCATTCGTTTCGTAGCTAATGGCTGCAGCAACCAAATCTTGGCCACAAAATTGTCCAAGCTTAGTCGCTGAGAAAAGGTTCGACACAGCAAGACAAGCCCTTGGTCTCTCGGACCGCTCGTCACAGAGTATCGTAGTGCCACGGACACCTTCAAGGCCACAGATGCGATTTTTCCACACCCATGGCTCCTGTATGGATATTATGTGGGCTTTTGTATTCAACACAGAAAGCTTCTTACTGATGAGTGCAGTAGCAGCCTTGGAGTGTTGAAGGTTAATCTGAGTAAATCCAATCATTGGAAATACATCAGTCATACTAGTGGAAGGGCACGCAGAAGGTGCGCGCGCAGTTCCACCGACAGGAGTGCTTGAGGTCTGTTTCCTCCGTTTTTTCCTGTTCGAGCTATTGGAAGGGGAGGCAGCGTTGGTTTCAGTCAGCTGGCTGGTTTCGGTTGGGGTAACCTCTGCCGACCTGCATCTCTTTGCCGTCGCCGCCGGGGAAGGGCAGTTCTCAGCGCTTGCGCCTTCAACTGGCGGTGCAGTTTCTTTGCGCCGCACGATAGCCGCCTTTCTCCTTTTCCTCTTTCGCTGGCTCTTAGATGGACGCTGACCAGTGGACGCCGCCTCTGTGGCCCGTTTCACCTGTTCGGTTTCGCAGGCCTCGTCGGCAGCATCACACCTATCGGCTGTCTGTCTATTGGTCTGTAGATTAAGCGTATCAGGTTGAACCTCTCCCCACTTTCATCATGTTTCCATCCCAGTCTACCGAACGTGTCGGAGATAGAGCTGCAGGAATCTTCGGAAGCAAACCTTTTCGCAACTCGAAGGTCAACGCCTGTACAGGCGGGGGGTATATGTATGTCGGTTGGGGCCTCCAGAATCCGTGCCCCGACCGTGGTCGAAAAGACCACGGGTGGATTTTCGCCCATGCGAGTACCACCTGGAGTATTTAAATCCTTAAGTTGTTCCTGCATACTTGTTTTTTGGTTTGGTTCGCGATAGAGCTTTGACGGTGTATAAAACGCCGCTATGACTCTAAAACCTCGGATCACGAACGTATCGTACCGAGGTCCCCCTATCCACCACCTGGGGACGCGCCTGGTGGGTAACCAACCCGACAGGAATTCTTTTGGATAATTTTATTACTTATTGGTTAGTAATTACCAATTAAAAAAGTGATATTATTGTTTTTAAATTGATTTTAGAGTGTGCACATTAAAAAAGTGTTTCCTTAATTGAAATCTATTTGATTTGAATTTCAGTTTATTTAAAACAAAATGCCACCAACAAGACGTTAAAATTTGGGTCGGGGAACGCGTCATTCTACGAATAGGCGCAATTTTAGAAGAACTCAAAGTGTAGAGCAGCTTTCACAACAAAATGCATTACAAAATACACGCCGAAATAGATCAGCCGATAGAAATACAAATGAAATTCCAATCAACCCAGCATCTGGACGGTTGACACGGATTAGACGTGCTCTGCAAGAGATGGAGAATGCTGCTTTCGCTTATAATAACGACATTAACTACAGTGCATATGGCAATATTGGTGGAATGACGGTGATATGTCCACATTGTGATGCAGCTAAATTCAATGGTGAAACGGCTGGCCTGTATTGTGCAAATGGTAAAGTGAAATTGCCAGCATTTGAAACTCCACCGGATACACTACGTTCGTTGATTTTTGGAACAATCCCTGCGTCCAAACATTTTTTGTCTCATATTCAGGAGTACAATGCGGCATTTCAAATGACTTCTTTTGGTGCTACCAAAATTGTAAGAGACAATTTTATGCCGACGTTTAAGGTAATTAGTTCAAACGGAATATCATATGAAAATTGCAATAAGATATGCAGTTTTTTTGATATTTTTCGGAATTCTGATCCAACATCTTACTACAATTCAATTCAATTCAATTCTTTATTTATTTCAATGTACATGTAAGACCAGGTCTTTTATAGTACTAACAATGTGTGGATACATAATCTATGGCAAAAACTTAAAAACAAAAATAAAAATATAAAAATATAAAAATAAAAATATAGGAGACATATATGACATTTCCAACATATTACAGATTCAAGGTCAGATTTATCATCGAACCGGTTCATTATTGCCATTTCCAGATGCTGTGCATCAATTTTTGCAAATATATTTCATTGGCGATAACAATTGTGAATTGGATCGGCGTTGTGCAATTGCTTCACATGCAAAGCGACAAATTATTGCTAATCTTTAAGCATTTTTTCACCACCACAACGAATTAATTCGTTTGTTTAAAACAGCTCTTGATATTATGCCGTCTGATGATCACAAAATTGTCATAAGAGCTGACAAAACACCATTTGGAGAACATGCAAGACGATTTAATGCTCCAACGATTAATGAAGTGGCCATTGTAATTGTTGGAGAACAGTTCCAATCACGTGATATTGTGCTACATCGAAGAAATGAACAATTACAGCGTGTCTCTGAGCTTCACCGCAGCTATGATGCACTACAATATCCGATATTGCACTGGAAAGGTGACGACGGCTATCATATCAATATACCAATGATAGACCCACAAAATGGTAAAATACATATATATTCGAGAGATACATTCATCTTTCAAAATAATATTACATTCTAATTATCCGATAATTCATCATAGTTCGTGATATCTCAAAAAAAATTATTGGGATGAATTATTATTCATACAAGAAGACAATTTTATTTTGAGATGTGGCAAACTGTTCCATCAATACGCTGTTGACATGTATGCAAAAATTGAATCAGAGCGGCTCAATTTCATTCGATTCAATCAAGCCAAATTGCGATCAGAAGAATATATCCACTTGCGAGACGCAGTAGTGAATGATGGCAATGTTACCAATGTCGGCCGCTTAACAATATTATCATCATCGTATGTCGGCAGTCCACGTCATATGCATGAATACATGCAAGATGCAATGTCATATGTTCGAAAATACGGCCGTCCCGATTTATTCCTAACATTCACGTGCAACCCACAGTGGGCTGACATAAGAAACAATTTATTTGATAGTCAGACACAAACAGATCGACATGATGTCACCGCACGTGTATTTCGGCAAAAGTCAAAAGTACTCATGGATCTGATTGTCAAATTGAAAATTTTTGGCGAGGTGCGTTGTTGGATGTATTCAATTGAATGGCAAAAAAGAGGCCTTCCGCACGCACACATTTTGATTTGACTGGTTCGTAAAATAACACCAGATCAAATTGATAACATTATATCAGCCGAAATTCCCCATGAAATCAGTGATCCACAATTATTTGAAATTATCAAGAAGAATATGATCCACGGCCCTTGCGGTGAATTAAATTTGAATTCGCCATGCATGGTCGATGGAAAATGTTCAAAGCGATTTCCAAGAGCATTGACTAATGACACAATTACAGGTAATGACGGATATCCATTGTATCGACGTCGATCAGCTGTGGCCAGGCCATACAGCAACAATTTGAATGCAAAATCAAGACATTAATGTTGACAATCGTTGGGTAGTACCATATTCACCGCTATTGGCAAAAATATTTGAGGCTCACATAAACGCTGAATATTGCAGTTCAGTCAAGTCTATCAAATATATTTGCAAATACAAGGTGGCGCAAAAGTAATCCTCCTATCAGAAAATGCTATAAATTTTGCGATTGCCCCTAATGTCAGTTCTGTTTTGACATTTGTGTAGTAAACACATGCGAAATACATGTTAATAAACAATGTTACGCTACACTGCTCCAGAACGCGGAATATTGGTGACTATTTATTTGAGCAATAATCGGTCGGTGACCAAAAAACATCGGAAGGTTATTTTTGCGCCACCTTGTATGTTAACAAAGGGAGCGATATGGCTGTTTTTGGTGTAGCTGGTGATAACCCTAATGATGAAATTTCTCAATATCAAATGGGCCGCTACATTAGCACTAATG
The DNA here is from genome assembly GCA_949715645.1 of Portevinia maculata. NCBI lineage: Eukaryota > Metazoa > Arthropoda > Insecta > Diptera > Syrphidae > Portevinia > Portevinia maculata. The sequence goes on from OX454525.1 coordinate 277,804,790, forward strand.
AAGGTCTTTGGAGAATTTATTCATTTCCAATTCATGAACGGTATCCAGCTGTTGTTCATTTATCGGTTCATCTTGAAAACGGTCAGCGTGTTTATTTTACCGATGCAAATGTACAGCAAAGAACAGCACAGCCACCAGCAACAATACTGACTGCATTTTTCCAATTGTGTGAAAATTATGAATTTGCCAGAACATTGCTTTATTCTGATGTAACGCATTATTTCACTACGTATACTATTTGCCATTATAATATCTACATGTTTTCCATCGAATCCAATCGAATTGTGGAATAAATACAAAAATTATATGGTAGAAGACTTTTTAATTCGAATGCGCCATCACACAAGAAATCCTGATCTGCTAATTTCATTGGAAATGTACAACCAAGCATTAATAGTGATTGAAGACCTGTACCTTTCGATTGCAAATAAACCATTAGTACAATTAGGTATAAATCCACCTAATCGTCCAATGCATGCTTTATTTGATCGAGAGTTGCAGCATGAACAAAGCTATGATCGAAATGAATTGCAAACATTTGTTTATTTGAATATTTCCAAAATGAATGACCAGCAAAAACAGGCTTATGATATCATCATGCAAGCTGTACAAAATGAGGTTGGTGGATTGTATTTTTTGGATGCACCTGGTGGAACAGGCAAGACATTCGTCATATCACTGATTTTGGCAACTATTCGATCACAAGGAAAAATTTCATTGGCACTTGCTTCGTCTGGGATTGCTGCTAAATTGCCGTTACATGTTCAGGTTTGTTTCATTAATGTATTTTTGAAAATAAATTTGAATAAATTAACATGAAATTATTATTGAATTTATAGGCGATTGAACATCCCACATGCATTATTTCAAAAACTTCTGCAATGGCAAAAGTATTGCAACAAGCAGCAATTGTTCTATTAGATGAATATATAATGAGCCACAAAAAATCACTGGAAGCAGTAGATCGTACAATGAAAGATTTACGTGGCAATCAACAACTTTTCGGTGGTGCATTGATATTATTGTCTGGTGATTTTCGACAAACATTGCCCGTGATTGCACGATTCACACCAGCGGATGAAATTAATGCATGCTTGAAATCTTCCTTTCTGTGTCGATATGTGCAAAAACTGACAGTGCACATAAACATGCGTGTTCAGTTGCACAATGATCAATCTACAGATCGTTTCTCGAAACAATTGCTAGAAATCGGCAATGGAAAAGTTCAAATCGATAATAAAAATGGTTTGATTACTTTGCCAGATAATTTCTGTACAATTGTCCAATCAAAAGAAAAACTGATTGAACGCGTTTTTCAAAATATTGTACAAAATTACAGAAATCACAATTGGCTGAGAGAACGCGCAATTTTGGCACCAAAAAATTTACGTGTCAATGCAATTAATTTTCTGATCCAAGAAAAATTACCAGGTGCAGTGACATCATATAAATCTATTGGTAGCGCAATGAATAACGATGACGCAATACATTATCCAATTGAATTTTTAAATTCATTCGAACTACCTGGTATGCCACCGCATTGTTTAAATTTAAAGGTCGGCTCATCAATCAGTTTGCTATGGAATTTAAACGCACCAAAACTGTGCAATGGTACCAGATTGGCTGTACAAAAATTGATGCCGAATTTGATTGAAGCAATAATATTGACTGGAAAATCCAAAGGCGAAATTGTACTCATACCGCGTATTCCGCTGATACCAACAGATATGCCATTTAAATTCAAGCGTTTACAATTTCCGGTGCGTCTGTCATTTGCCATGTCCATAAATAAGGCGCAAGGACAAACGCTTCAAGTATGCGGATTGAATTTGGAACAGCCGTGCTTCTCGCACGGTCAATTATACGTTACCTGTTCAAGAGTTGGCATTCCAAGCACTTTATTCATTTACGCACCGGATGGAAAAACAAAAAATATTGTTTACCAAAATGTTTTGTATTGATATGATATAGCTATGATTTGGATGACGTTGCGAGATAAAATTATCACCAGCTCTGACATTTGTTTGTTTATTACTCATCGTCTTTTCTTTGCAGTTGCACCTTTTTCGCGAATCGAACATCGGAAAGTGGTTCTTCTTACCACGAATCGGTAATTTCGAAAACTATTGGTGTGAAAGTTAATGAAAAGTGATTCTATCGAAGTTTCTTTCTTTCGTGTTGCAGTTTGATTCAAAAAAGTAAGCTAACATAGGCACCTGCCAGACAACTAGCACCTACCCTTAGCGGAGCAACGATGTTGTGTGAGTGGGCTAAGTCATGCGGAGATAAAGGTTCAGCCCCTTTCACCACCGAACCGATTGACCTCAAATCAGGCAATCTTTGGTATTGGCCTGAGAGTGTTTCTGTGTTAGACGTAGCAATGCACGCCGGGTACCCGCTATAGACTATATTTCTGTAGTCTGCTCGAACATATCGGTCAATACAAGTCTTGGGCACGGGCAAAGCCGGGCGGGTACAGCTAGTATTTGTATATGTTTGTTAATTTATTATTTAATTTAGTTTATTTATTTATTTAAAATATAGACTAAATAAAAAAAATAAAACTTGAACTAAATAATGTCTGTTTTATTTTCAAAAACAATCTATTCCGAAGAGAAATTTTCAAAAACGTATCTATTCCAGATCCTGACTTTCAAAACAGCACTATTCCAAAATGCATTGTTAAATAGTTCGAATACGTTTTGACTGCCAAGAAAAAACGATATGCATTAAGGCTTGAAGATCAAAGCAGAAACATAAACAGACAAAACACCATTTGGAGAACATGCAAGACGATTTAATGCTCCAACGATTAATGAAGTGGCCATTGTAATTGTTGGAGAACAGTTCCAATCACGTGATATTGTGCTACATCGAAGAAATGAACAATTACAGCGTGTCTCTGAGCTTCACCGCAGCTATGATGCACTACAATATCCGATATTGCACTGGAAAGGTGACGACGGCTATCATATCAATATACCAATGATAGACCCACAAAATGGTAAAATACATATATATTCGAGAGATACATTCATCTTTCAAAATAATATTACATTCTAATTATCCGATAATTCATCATAGTTCGTGATATCTCAAAAAAAATTATTGGGATGAATTATTATTCATACAAGAAGACAATTTTATTTTGAGATGTGGCAAACTGTTCCATCAATACGCTGTTGACATGTATGCAAAAATTGAATCAGAGCGGCTCAATTTCATTCGATTCAATCAAGCCAAATTGCGATCAGAAGAATATATCCACTTGCGAGACGCAGTAGTGAATGATGGCAATGTTACCAATGTCGGCCGCTTAACAATATTATCATCATCGTATGTCGGCAGTCCACGTCATATGCATGAATACATGCAAGATGCAATGTCATATGTTCGAAAATACGGCCGTCCCGATTTATTCCTAACATTCACGTGCAACCCACAGTGGGCTGACATAAGAAACAATTTATTTGATAGTCAGACACAAACAGATCGACATGATGTCACCGCACGTGTATTTCGGCAAAAGTCAAAAGTACTCATGGATCTGATTGTCAAATTGAAAATTTTTGGCGAGGTGCGTTGTTGGATGTATTCAATCGAATGGCAAAAAAGAGGCCTTCCGCACGCACATTTTGATTTGACTGGTTCGTAAAATAACACCAGATCAAATTGATAACATTATATCAGCCGAAATTCCCCATGAAATCAGTGATCCACAATTATTTGAAATTATCAAGAAGAATATGATCCACGGCCCTTGCGGTGAATTAAATTTGAATTCGCCATGCATGGTCGATGGAAAATGTTCAAAGCGATTTCCAAGAGCATTGACTAATGACACAATTACAGGTAATGACGGATATCCATTGTATCGACGTCGATCAGCTGTGGCCAGGCCATACAGCAACAATTTGAATGCAAAATCAAGACATTAATGTTGACAATCGTTGGGTAGTACCATATTCACCGCTATTGGCAAAAATATTTGAGGCTCACATAAACGCTGAATATTGCAGTTCAGTCAAGTCTATCAAATATATTTGCAAATACAAGGTGGCGCAAAAGTAATCCTCCTATCAGAAAATGCTATAAATTTTGCGATTGCCCCTAATGTCAGTTCTGTTTTGACATTTGTGTAGTAAACACATGCGAAATACATGTTAATAAACAATGTTACGCTACACTGCTCCAGAACGCGGAATATTGGTGACTATTTATTTGAGCAATAATCGGTCGGTGACCAAAAAACATCGGAAGGTTATTTTTGCGCCACCTTGTATGTTAACAAAGGGAGCGATATGGCTGTTTTTGGTGTAGCTGGTGATAACCCTAATGATGAAATTTCTCAATATCAAATGGGCCGCTACATTAGCACTAATGAAGGTCTTTGGAGAATTTATTCATTTCCAATTCATGAACGGTATCCAGCTGTTGTTCATTTATCGGTTCATCTTGAAAACGGTCAGCGTGTTTATTTTACCGATGCAAATGTACAGCAAAGAACAGCACAGCCACCAGCAACAATACTGACTGCATTTTTCCAATTGTGTGAAAATTATGAATTTGCCAGAACATTGCTTTATTCTGATGTAACGCATTATTTCACTACGTATACTATTTGCCATTATAATATCTACATGTTTTCCATCGAATCCAATCGAATTGTGGAATAAATACAAAAATTATATGGTAGAAGACTTTTTAATTCGAATGCGCCATCACACAAGAAATCCTGATCTGCTAATTTCATTGGAAATGTACAACGAAGCATTGATAGTGATTGAAGACCTGTACCTTTCGATTGCAAATAAACCATTAGTACAATTAGGTATAAATCCACCTAATCGTCCAATGCATGCTTTATTTGATCGAGAGTTGCAGCATGAACAAAGCTATGATCGAAATGAATTGCAAACATTTGTTTATTTGAATATTTCCAAAATGAATGACCAGCAAAAACAGGCTTATGATATCATCATGCAAGCTGTACAAAATGAGGTTGGTGGATTGTATTTTTTGGATGCACCTGGTGGAACAGGCAAGACATTCGTCATATCACTGATTTTGGCAACTATTCGATCACAAGGAAAAATTTCATTGGCACTTGCTTCGTCTGGGATTGCTGCTAAATTGCCGTTACATGTTCAGGTTTGTTTCATTAATGTATTTTTGAAAATAAATTTGAATAAATTAACATGAAATTATTATTGAATTTATAGGCGATTGAACATCCCACATGCATTATTTCAAAAACTTCTGCAATGGCAAAAGTATTGCAACAAGCAGCAATTGTTCTATTAGATGAATATATAATGAGCCACAAAAAATCACTGGAAGCAGTAGATCGTACAATGAAAGATTTACGTGGCAATCAACAACTTTTCGGTGGTGCATTGATATTATTGTCTGGTGATTTTCGACAAACATTGCCCGTGATTGCACGATTCACACCAGCGGATGAAATTAATGCATGCTTGAAATCTTCCTTTCTGTGTCGATATGTGCAAAAACTGACAGTGCACATAAACATGCGTGTTCAGTTGCACAATGATCAATCTACAGATCGTTTCTCGAAACAATTGCTAGAAATCGGCAATGGAAAAGTTCAAATCGATAATAAAAATGGTTTGATTACTTTGCCAGATAATTTCTGTACAATTGTCCAATCAAAAAAAAAACTGATTGAACGCGTTTTTCAAAATATTGTACAAAATTACAGAAATCACAATTGGCTGAGAGAACGCGCAATTTTGGCACCAAAAAATTTACGTGTCAATGCAATTAATTTTCTGATCCAAGAAAAATTACCAGGTGCAGTGACATCATATAAATCTATTGGTAGCGCAATGAATAACGATGACGCAATACATTATCCAATTGAATTTTTAAATTCATTCGAACTACCTGGTATGCCACCGCATTGTTTAAATTTAAAGGTCGGCTCATCAATCAGTTTGCTATGGAATTTAAACGCACCAAAACTGTGCAATGGTACCAGATTGGCTGTACAAAAATTGATGCCGAATTTGATTGAAGCAATAATATTGACTAGAAAATCCAAAGGCGAAATTGTACTCATACCGCGTATTCCGCTGATACCAACAGATATGCCATTTAAATTCAAGCGTTTACAATTTCCGGTGCGTCTGTCATTTGCCATGTCCATAAATAAGGCGCAAGGACAAACGCTTCAAGTATGCGGATTGAATTTGGAACAGCCGTGCTTCTCGCACGGTCAATTATACGTTACCTGTTCAAGAGTTGGCATTCCAAGCACTTTATTCATTTACGCACCGGATGGAAAAACAAAAAATATTGTTTACCAAAATGTTTTGTATTGATATGATATAGCTATGATTTGGATGACGTTGCGAGATAAAATTATCACCAGCTCTGACATTTGTTTGTTTATTACTCATCGTCTTTTCTTTGCAGTTGCACCTTTTTCGCGAATCGAACATCGGAAAGTGGTTCTTCTTACCACGAATCGGTAATTTCGAAAACTATTGGTGTGAAAGTTAATGAAAAGTGATTCTATCGAAGTTTCTTTCTTTCGTGTTGCAGTTTGATTCAAAAAAGTAAGCTAACATAGGCACCTGCCAGACAACTAGCACCTACCCTTAGCGGAGCAACGATGTTGTGTGAGTGGGCTAAGTCATGCGGAGATAAAGGTTCAGCCCCTTTCACCACCGAACCGATTGACCTCAAATCAGGCAATCTTTGGTATTGGCCTGAGAGTGTTTCTGTGTTAGACGTAGCAACGCACGCCGGGTACCCGCTATAGACTATATTTCTGTAGTCTGCTCGAACATATCGGTCAATACAAGTCTTGGGCACGGGCAAAGCCGGGCGGGTACAGCTAGTATTTGTATATGTTTGTTAATTTATTATTTAATTTAGTTTATTTATTTATTTAAAATATAGACTAAATAAAAAAAATAAAACTTGAACTAAATAATGTCTGTTTTATTTTCAAAAACAATCTATTCCGAAGAGAAATTTTCAAAAACGTATCTATTCCAGATCCTGACTTTCAAAACAGCACTATTCCAAAATGCATTGTTAAATAGTTCGAATACGTTTTGACTGCCAAGAAAAAACGATATGCATTAAGGCTTGAAGATCAAAGCAGAAACATAAACATAGGGACAGGCTACAGTCCGCTTGAGCGAACTGTTGGATACCCTATTCTTCTATTATTCCTATCCCTCATAAGTGGGCATGACAAAAGTCTAAGTATGGTTGAATTGTTAAGAACGCTCTACATATTTTGTTATATAACATTTAAAGGATTTTATAAAAAAAAAAACGCTCCCTAGCTCAAACTTGGGTGTTTCAATAAAATTGTTTTATTTAATTGTGGGCGTGTCAGTAGGCGGATTTAAAAAAAATTAACACGTGAGAATAAAGGGCCCCTAGAGAGTATATATTATAAATTTCAGCTCCCTAGCTCAAACTTTGAATTTTCAAAAAAAAAAAAAAAATAATTGTGGGCGTGTCACTGTGCGGATTTTGAAAATATTTACACATGAGCATAAAGGGCCCATAGAGAGTATATATTATAAATTTCAGCTCCCTAGCTCAAACTTTGGATTTTCAAAAATTAATATACCCTTAGAATAGGGTATAAACAAATTATTTTATTTATTTGTGGGCGTGTCAGTGGGCGGATTTTGAAATTTGTTTATCCCCAGCAGTTTTAGGAGTCACAGATCATATATAAAAAATTTCAGCTTTCTAGCTCAAAATTCGATTTTTTCTAAAATTTCAAGATTTTCTAAGATTTCAAAAATTCGTAAACTTGATTATTTCGGGACCCTAGAGAGTATATGGTTAAAATTTCAGCTCTCTGGGTCCAGTTTAAAGGCCTAATTTTTACCGACAGACGGACGGACGGACGGACGGACATGCCTAGATCGACATTACTATCGATGCTGATCATAAATATAGTAACTTTTAGGGGTCTACGGGCAATATTAAGCTATGTTACAAACTATGCGTCAAAATTAATATACCCTTAGAATAGGGTATAAAAACTAATTCAGTTATAGAACCTTTAAGGCCAAGTCTTTAAAAACGTTTTTTTTGAATATCTCAAAACTAGAAAAAGTGTAATACATTGTTTTTGATTCTAGTAGACACATTTTACAAAAAGAATATTATTGTTTACGTCACATACGTGCTCAAAATGCCCTCTTTTCCCCTTCTTGAATTCTTTTTCCAGCTTCAATGGGCATTTTTTTGTTCAATTTTCTCTTGCTTTCCCTGTAGCTCTGAAGTCCTGAAGTCACTAATCGCGAAAGCTCATGAGAAGCAAAATAGAACTTTTTCTAGAAGCTCAAGTACAACTCGAGATCCCAGTGGCATTTGTAACACATCAGCGTTCACATTTGTTGCACCACAATAAGTATCAATGTTATATGGGTAGCTACTGCTACTCGTCAGCATCCAATTCTTGAAACCAAAACGAGCAGGTTTTCCTCTTATGAACTGTTTCGAAGAATGGTGGCCAAAATACTTGATCATGGCTTCTTAATTGATAATTTTTAGTTCATGAAGCCAGATTGTTGATATTTTTGGCACAAAAGATTCATAAGCGGTCAGACTTTGCCATTTTGTCTCGAGCATCTTATTGATTATTATCAGCGAAATGAATGTATTTTTTTATTTCATACAAACGATTCCGCGACATGTTGTTTGCTACCAATGCGGTTCTTGTATTCTCATCTAATTTCCAATACATGGACTCCCTGGGCATTCAGTGGTAACCAGTGTAGAACATAATGCCTATGAAAATGTTCTAGTCCTCTTTTTGGAAATTGAAGCTATGATGATTATGTTGAGAAGCATAAAGACTAGTTTGTTTCAAGATCAATTCCATTACCTCATTATCAAAAAGTTTTTCAAATATTTCGACTGGAGACTTATTGTCTAAAGCACATTTCATATTCACAGGGCCGGATTTAGGGGAGGGCAGCCGGGGCTAAAGCCCTGGGCCTCCACAAAACAGGGGACCCTATTTCAAATTTTGACGAGTAGTGGATTTGGATTCTACTCCCGACGAATCTCATATCGATCAACTAACTATAGTTGTTAGTAATATTGAAGGATCGATGCCAAAAGAAAGATTTCTCAGGTTGGAAAGGCAGATGCTAACTCTTGTCCATCGGTTGTTTAATTGTTCGATTTTGTTCAGAATTTATATACGTTATTCACAGCAAGAGCGATACCAATTCTGACTGAAAAATTAGTGGACAATTTTGCGTTTTAAAAAAGCTTAGCGATACTCGTTGGTCTTGTCGAGCTCAAGCTACGAAAGCATTTGTCGATGGTTATTCTGAAATCGAAGGAGCTCTAACAAGCATATTTTCTGATAAGGAGCAAAAAGGCCTCGTGAAGAATGAAGCGACGAACCTTTTACGAAAGATGAGTTGTCTCGAAACCGCTCTATCGACATCTTAGAGCGATTCGAAGCTACAAACAAGATGCTGCAAGACCCTAAAATGATTCTTGAATCTGCAATGCGTGTATAAGAATCATTGAAATTATTCGTTGAATCCAAAAGAGACGATTTTGATCAATACGAGAAAGCAGCTAAAGAAATATGTAGTACTGACCAATATGTACAATCACGCACCAGAACAAGAAATGTGAGATTGAATCTACTCGAGAAATTCAAAAGAGAAATTCAAAGTATCCGGTGTTATTCCTGTTATCGGTCAGCTATGTATTTCTTTTACTGAAAGATTGCATGCATACGAAGCTGTATGTTCACGATTTGGATTTCTTTATCACATAGAGAAGATGGATGCTGCAAATTTGAATGCTGCAGCACAGGCAATGGTGAAAGTATACAAAGATGATTTAGAGCCTAGTCTTGGTAATGAGTTGGTTCAATTTCTATCTTTGATTAACTTATACGAAAAGGATTATAGAAAAGACCAATCTACCGAGCTATTTTACTATACATTCTTGAAGATCAACATTTTAGAGCTACATTCCGAAATATGAAATTACACTCAGAATGTATTTGGTTTTGATGGTTTCTAATTGCACTGGCGAGCGCTCATTTTCAAAAATGAAAGTTATGAAAAATAGACTTCGAACTACGATGGAACAAAATCGTCTATCAAAGCTATCCCGACTCAGCATTGAAAGCGATTTACTGCGGAAACTGGATTTCAGCGAAATCATCCAGGATTTTTCGTCGAAAAAACATCGCAAGGTTCCATTTGTTATCGCTTTAATATAATTTCATATAATTCTTGTTTTTGTCTATATTTATATATGTATGTTTGTTAATATAATTTACTTGGATTCGTAATAAATTATTTTATTTGAAAAATAATAAGCCAGGTGGCCTCCACTCATTTGTTGCCCCAGGGCCTCCAGACCTCTAAATCCGGCCCTATATTCATCTTGTTTATATCAAAGTTATTAGAATGGTTCATCGTCATATCAGGACCTCTTTTAGATCGGCTTGGTTGGGTTTGAGTTTGCCCAGGTATTGAAGCTATTTTCACTGATAAAGGAACTTCGTCCTCGCTACCGAAATCCTAATCTCTAATGAAAAGTTCAGCGTTACCTGGAACATCATTGGTTATGTTATCGTTATCCAAATTTGCTGGTTCTATTTCATCCTCGTCTGTATTGTAATCTGCATCTGGTGGTATAAATGCAATATCAAACACAGCGTTTCGATCATTTTCTTCGATTGTATTTATTGCATTAGAAAGATTATCGAATCTCCTTCCATAAAATGATGATGTTGCGAATGCTTTGAAATCCATTCTAAAAAAAAATCTGTTTTTCCCATTGTACCCAAGCAGGTACACTTAACTTTACGCATACTGACCTAAATAAATGAGCACTTAATTTTTCACTTTTATCTAATTTTATTAGAGGTGTTTAAACTACATATTTCCAAAAAAAAATAATTAGAAAATTGATAAAACGAATATTTGTTCTATTGCAAAATACAGGCCACTCCGAAAAACCGAGAAAATCGTCATCGGACTTGATGCGGGGTAATAAAAAGACTACCGTTTTATATATTTTTTACAATAAACTGCACGCGTACTCGTTTAAAACATGTCAACGAACAAAAAAAAATGTCATCAAAACAAATTTGAAGAAGGACAACGGTAAAACTATAAAGTTGTTAATTTTTCTGTACACAAGCGGGTACAGTGGTAGTAAATGGGTTAACCCTTAAACCCTACGCTGGGGTCCAGCGCGATGCATAAACTAAACTAAAACTTATATTTTGTCAATTACAAAACACACGATGGCGCTAATCAAGCTAATCCTCTAATGTATCAGTAGGCGTCTCGTCATTAGTCATTTTTAATTCCGCGTAAGGTGCAATCGAAATTATAACAACTTCCGGGTTCCCTAGACCCCAGGGTAGGAGTATTGTAATATAAAATTAGCTTTTCCTAAAGAGCTTGTTTTATTGTCCCACCAAAATCCAAACAAAAAAAATTGTCCTTTATTATCAACAATGCACACCAAAGCAGATCCTGATGCAAGAAACCAATTACCTGAGATGGTGGAACTCTACAATAAGACAAAATGTGGTGTTGATTTGATGGACCAACTTTGTGATAGGTACAGTGTATCCAGACGTACCAAGCGATGGCCGATGGCTGTGTTTTACGGTTTACTGAAAATAGTGGGTATTAACTCATATGCTCTTCTGAAAATGGCATCAAATCAGCACCAAAAAAGGCGCCATTTCCTCAAAAACCTTGCACTTGACCTCATCACGCCCCAAATGGAAGAAAGATTTACTTGGCCAACTTTACCTGTAAATCTCTAAGTTCTGCTCGGAGATATTTTAAAAAAGAAACGGCCAATAGTTCAGCCCAATCCATCTGTAAATGGAAAAATAAGATGTGCAATCTGTCCAAGGGATATGGACCGGAAGACGAAAATTAGATGCGGCAGGTGCTGAAACCCCCTTTGCGGCGAACATAGCCGGACTGTGTGCCAAGAATGCCTCGATTCTAAACTTTAAGGTATTTTTAATATTTAACTACGTGTGTGATCTTAATAAAAAATAATTTATACTCGTATTAAAACGTCTTCCTGTTTTTGAAATGATAACAAAACTATATTGGGGTTTTGTGGACCCCAGGGTAGTGAAAGTGTTTCTCCAGGGATGGGTAGGGTTTAAGGGTTAATAGAGTGTGCAGCTTGCTCTAGCCCCAAATCGCAGCTTTAAACATGCTGATCATAATGAATTGAAGTATTTTGAATGAATCTGGGATGCTCATTGCCATCAAGGGAAACTGTTCCACAGCAGTAGCGAGGCGCCAATATAACTCGATTCGCGCCGGGTTAGCTTTTAAAATTCTATCTTTCAACAATGTTTCCATCCAACAAGCAACATGCATCTTAATGTGTGTATATAAACATAAGATTTGTGTGTTTCCTACACCTGCACTTGCAAGCAATAAATTCTACCAAACCACCACCTGCTATTCACCTGCTCTCATATCGTTCTACTGCTCTACGCACACAAATACTCACACCATTGCATGCCTATTCTCCAACATCACATACTCCTCTCCATACCCCATAACAAACACATGCGCAAAGCGATAGCAAAACAAGCATAGTAACCCGGAAATTTTCGCGTTATGAAATATGTGGCTGGTTAGAACAAATTGGCTTTCTTTCCTTGTTTTCCCCTTATCGTTCACCGCGTTTGACTCCTCTCTGTTTGATACACGCTTCCTTATGCAAAAATATAACCCGCTTTTCAGCGACTTATTTGGCGAGTTTTGTATGTAGCTGAGGTGAGTTCTGTTTTAAAAATTCAGTTGTGAAGCAGACTGCGATGTGTAACTTAAAGTAATATTGAGTGGAATTATTGTTGTGCTATATATAATTATTTAAAGTGATCGAAAACAGTGAAAAGTGTGAGATGTGTGAAAAGTTTAAATTGTTTTGTTTTCAGTTAGATTCAGCAAAGGAGAAAATGGCATTATTAACAGTAAATTGTTGCTTAGTAGATTTGCTTTTGAAAGAAGAAAATTATTTTGTAAGTTGAGTTTTCTTTAAAAAAAAAAGTTATAGAGATAGGACGCTCTACTCCTTCTATGAAAATAGATTATAAGCGCAAGGATGGTTTTGTTTCGCATTTCAACGCATCCATATATCAAAAATATACTTGGTTGACTGGTAGTTGTAAGCTCAATAAAATGTTTTGTTTTCCTTGCCTCCTTTTTTCTAATTCTCCTAGTGTTTGGAGTCGCACGGGCTACGCTGACATAAACAATTTAATTAATTCGGCAAATAAACAAGTCAAGACGGAAAAACACATTCGTAGCTGTTTACTCGTATCTTTGCACGAATTCGGTACTGATCGTATTGAAACCTCGTTTGGTAATTCCTTTGTAGCTCACAACAAAAAAGTTGATAGAAACCGTAAACTAATGGAACGTTTTATAGATACGGTAGTTCTTTTAGGCAAACAGGAACAAGCATTTCGGGGTCATAATGAAAAGCCAGATTCTAATAATCGTGGCAATTATGTCGAAACACTTTTATACTTATCTAAGTATGACCAGTTAATGGACTCTCATTTGGAACAGTGTTCAAGTGCACGTAATCCGTTTGTTTCGGGTCTATCAAATGACATCCAAAACGATTTAATACAAAGTATAGCCGCAGTGATCAAATGCGAAATTAAAGTAGAAATAACTGAAACGCGATTTGTGTGATGATTGATGAAACACCAGACATGAGCCATAGGGAGCAACTTAGTGCCGTTTTGCGTTACTTATCGGAGGAAGGAGTAGAGGAAAGGTTTCTTGGGTTTTTTGACGTGAGTGAGAGTCGAAATACCGATGGGCTCTCAAAATACATTTTCAATATACTTGATGTATACGGTTGCAAGGAGAAATTAGTTGGGCAATCTTACGATGGGGCCGCGGTTATGTCAGGGGAAGTAGGTGGTGTTAAAAAAAAAGTCCTGGATGCTTGTCCAATGGCTTATTTTATTCCTTGCTACGCACATGTTTTAAATTTGGTGTTATCTCAATCACTGGAAAATATACCTGAATTGAAAGTTTTTTTTGCAATATAAACACAATAGTACGCTTCTTTAATAAATCAACTAATCGTTCAAATATTTTAAAACAAATAGCAAACAAGCACATGCCGGGAGTATCAGAAACTCGCTGGCATTACCATTCCCGAATAGTTAACGTTATTTTTAACTGTAGATTAGATATTATTGAAACTTTTAAGCAAATATTATACCATCCAAGGGAACGATTTTTGCTTTTTACTGCACGCGGTTTCCGAAATATTTGCTAAAGCCGATGTATTGTTTAATTTAATACAAAATAAACAAACAGATGTTGAAGTTGCTAAGCGAGAAATCGAGTGTTTTGAGTCTTGGCTTTCTACTGAGTTTCTAAACAAATTTGATTTAATTTTTGAAAGTATAAATGATTGTGCTGAACCTCCACGGAAACGCCGATTACTTGATTTTGATTTAAAGACTCACTATAAGCGCCTTTTTGTAGAAATAAAGGAAAATATTATATCTCAAATTAAGACACGATATAAATCTTTCACTGATTTAATTTTTTTGAATTTACTCAATAAATCAAAATACAGTCGTTTTGCTCAGTCAAGCCAAGATGATAAAATATCTTCGGTGATTAACTTTTTCCCTGGAATTTTCGACTTTGCAGGTTTAAAAAATGAGCTGAAAGTTCTCTATACTACGTCTTCACTTCAACCACTTGACGTTTTATCCCTCTATAAACATTTAAGAAGTGAAATATTGTGTGAAACATTGCCCCAAATCTTAAAATTAAGTGGACTATTTTTAACACTACCAATGACTGTTGATTCCGTGGAGAGATCTTTTTACACTCTGAAAAGAGTTCATACATATTTGAGAAATTCTCAAGAAGAAGGAAAAGCGACTCCTTTTAAAAATAAAAAGTCGGCCAAACTTTTATGAAAGAGTTCTTGCAGAATACGTGAAAAATGTAGCCCAATGAAAATAGTCTAGAGGCCTTAAATTGTGACTTCAATAACTCGATTGTTACACCCGCTGTGTGGCTTGTGGCACCGTCTTGTTGGAACCACATATCACTGATGTCCAATTTATGCAATTGCTCAAAAAAATAACGGTCCAACTTGTCTCTATAGCGAATACCGCCTCTACGGCAGCAATATTCTCCACACCTCGGGCAAAACATAGTCTCACTGGCACGGCAACATCAAACAGCGGGTATTCAGACTTAAATTTGTTCACTAGACTATGAATTGCTTGTCTACTGGGACGAGAATTATGTCAGAAAATTGGCGTTAACGCTTTTGAAGTTGTGACCAGCGACTCGGAGGTTCGGTTTTCGGTAGCTAGTAAATTTTAATTATTTGTAAACGTTGTTCCTTAGTGTACTTCACCATGATCCAAATGTTGATTTTACTGAATAGTTTGACATTGACAGTTCGGTAATCAGTTTAAGGGTGCGTACACACTGGAAGTTTGAAGTGGTCAAGTCGCTAATGAAAGACCCTTTATTTTGATGCAGTCGTTGGTTATGTGTTTTATTGTTAGTGTTTGATGTTTTTGGGAGAGGTGGCAGGAAGGAGGACGTTTTTCCTGATTATTATTCTTGTGTGTCCGAGTCTAAGTCTAAGACAACATCTGTTGATATTGATTAAAGTGTTGGTCGGGTAAGTTCTTGGGGTAGCCGTTCGGATCATTGAGGTGTATTAATGGGTGTATTCACTCCATGCAACTAGTTTTTTTTTTATCAAATCTGTATTGCAGAGTCGGTAGGATTTCATTTCTGCATTGGGTTCCGCACAAATTGGTTTAGCTTCCAGATCTACCTGCTCATTGCCGTTTATACCGATGTGTGCATGCGAATCTTAATTTTGGCCCGAGGGAGATGCTGTTATCTCTAATTTCATTGATGACGTATGATCGGTGATTAATGTTGCACCATTAATAGAGTGTACAGCTTAGTGATGAGAGGCTGTCGGTGCAGATTAGGGTTTTTTTTTTGTTGATTTTCCGCGCAATATGAGTAGCTTTAAGTATCCCCAAGGCTTCTACCGAATAGATTTAGAAGTATGGGGGAAGCTTTTAAGCTATTTGGAGTACGCCATTGGAGTTACCAATTGCCATGCCTGTGCCAGTCTCGTTTTTGGAACCATCAGTGTATCAGATGTTTCAGATGTTCAATCGAAAGTTGTGTAAGAGTTCTTGGAAGAGTCGGATGTAGTTTTCTTTGGGAGTTGTATCTTTGTGGTATGTGGATAAAGTTGTATTAATAGCGTCCGGCAGGAGCAACCATGGAGGGTGTCTTTCGGTGTCCAAGCAGCTGACTTTGGGTTTGAGACCAAAAGTACTGGCGTGTGATATGGCTTTGTATAAAGTTGATGGCAGTCTTGGAGCCTTTTTTTTAAGGATTTTGGTAGCATCATTGTATATTGGGGAGCAGAACGAGTTCCAGATTTTGAGAATGAGACGTGTTGTTAAGATGTCTCTGCGGTCAACAATTATAGCTGAGAAGCCTCCTTCTGTTAGCATATTTTCTTATTGGAGTTATCCTGAAAGCCTGTAAGGAAGCTTTTATCGCTGTGTTGTAGGGAGGATGAAGTATTTTGATGTTTGAAGCCGCACGCTTGCCATAGATAACCAGGCCGTAGTAAATCTTTGATAAGAAGATAGTTTAAGTAATATGGATAAGGGTGTTACTGTGAACAAAGCTGCTTTTTGCCAAGTATCTTATAATGATTAGTCTTGGAGCAAGATTGTTTTTTAATTCGAAACAATGGTTCTTAAAATTAAGCTTACTTTCGAAAAATACTCCTAAAACACTTAGGATCTTAAAATTCATAATGTTTATATTACTAAAGGCAATAACAAAGTTAGAACATTTAGTTTTTCTGGAAATGTGCAGATGTTTGTTTTTATTGGAGGATATTAATGCTTCAGAGTGATCGCACCAATTTCGTATATGGGCTAGGACTTCTTGGAATAGACTGACCTTACGGTTTGAGTCGTAGCACTTTACCATCAGATATAAATCATCCGCTTAAAAAGAATGATCCACATTTTTGAAATTGTTGATCGTTTCGCTTAAATCGTTATAAGCGATAATATAAAGAACTACCGAAAGTGAAGACCCTTGAGGAAGGCCGTTGATAAGTTCGTCTTAGCTGGAGAATGAGTTGTTAGCTTTAGATCTGAATTTGCGGTTGGTGAGAAAGGCTTTGATAAGACTGTACGTTTTAGATAAGATTTTCCTTTTTGTAAGAAAATTTAGTACCACGTGGATGCCAATTCGCTCGAAGGCTTTCTCGAAATCAATCGAAATTATGGAGACATGATTTTTCCTTGAAAGTGCTGATGAAGCGAACTCATCGATGTGAAGCAGAGTATCAATGGTGCTGCGGCCATGTTAAAATGCGACCTGGGCCCTATTCCACAAAACAAATTATCAACTTTTCACTTTGCACATATGCAATTTTTCGTCAATTTGAAAAACTTTGCGTTCCTAAAAACAATAAAATTTGATGAGTGACAAGTTAAAATTGAAAGTGTAATTTGCAAAATCTTTCCAATTTTTATATTCTCTTTGCAATTTCTGTTACACGTACGTTCTCTTGTGCAAAGTGAAAAGTTAATATTTGAAAGTGTAATTTGCAAAGATTTTACAAATAATTATGCTGTTTCGTTCCACAAAAACTGTAAACTCTATTTTTGCAAAGCAAATTTTGATAAATTTGTTAAAAGTTTGCAAGGTAAATGATCGCCTTACAAATTCATATTGTTATAACTAGTGAAGCTTTCAAAATGTTAAGACGTGAGTTTTTGTTCGGCGATAGTGAAGACGCGGTTATAACAAGAAATTATAGAGACCGAATTAATTTTTCGGGACTACAAAACTTTAATTTTAAAGAGGGCTTTTGTTTAAATAAAAATCAAGTTGACTTCCTTTTAAATAAAATTGGAGAAAAATTAGAGCACAATACACAGCGCAATCATGCTTTGTCGACTGAAAATCAACTGCTACTGTGCTTGCATTGGCTCGGAAATGGTTGCCAGTACCATGGTGTTGCAGCTATGCATGATGTTGCAAAATCAACAGTTTGCAGAACCATAAATGGAGTTGTCGAAGTTATAATAGACGTTTTGTTTCAAAACATAGTGCGAAGGCCCGATGACGTCAGTGGTATTGCTGAAAAGTTTATTATGATGGGTGGATTCCCTTGTGTGTGTGGTTGCGTAGATGGCACAATCATTAAAATTGATGCGCCTACATTTCACGAGGAAGGATATGTTGACCGGCATGAAAACCACTCATTGAATGTGATGATGATATGCGGGCCAGACTACACATTTTACAGTGTAAATGCAAGTTGGCCGGGCAGCGTTCACGACTCAAGGGTGTTACGGAATTCTGCTGTAAGTCAACGATTTGACAATGGATGGAGACCATTTCCGGATGCTGTTGTTTTGGGTGATAGTGGTTACGGACTTAAAAACTGGTTGAAACCAATATAATACTGCAAGTTTTTTTTTCCGCTTTTATTTTCCGGCTCATTTTAATAAAGGGTGATTTTTTTAAGGTTAGGGTTTTCATGCATTAGTATTTGACAGATCACGCGGGATTTCAGACATGGTGTCAAAGAGAAAGATGCTCAGTATGCTTTGACATTTCATCATGAATAGACTTACTAACGAGCAACGCTTGAATTTTCAGTGAATGGGCCCTAGAAAAGTTGGCAGAAAATCCGCTTTTTTATCGACAAATTTTGTTCAGCGATGAGGCTCATTTCTGGTTGAATGGCTACGTAAATAAGCACAATTGCCGCATTTGGAGTGAAGAGCAACCAGAAGCCGTTCAAGAACTGCCCATGCATCCCAAAAAATGCACTGTTTGGTGTGGTTTGTACGCTGGTGGAATCATTGGACCGTATTTTTTCAAAGATGCTGTTGGACGCAACGTTACGGTGAATGGCGATCGCTATCGTTCAATGCTAACAAACTTTTTGTTGCCAAAAATGGAAGAACTGAACTTGGTTGACATGTGGTTTCAACAAGATGGCGCTACATGCCACACAGCTCGCGATTCTATGGCCATTTTGAGGGAAAACTTCGGAGAACAATTCATCTCAAGGAATGGACCGGTAAGTTGGCCACCAAGATCATGCGATTTGACGCCTTTAGACTATTTTTTGTGGGGCTACGTCAAGTCTAAAGTCTACACAAATAAGCCAGCAACTATTCCAGCTTTGGAAGACAACATTTCCGAAGAAATTCGGGCTATTCCGGCCGAAATGCTCGAAAAAGTTACCCAAAATTGGACTTTCCGAATGGACCACCTAAGACGCAGCCGCGGTCAACATTTAAATGAAATTATCTTCAAAAAGTAAATGTCATGGACCAATCTAACGTTTCAAATAAAGAATCGATGAGATTTTGCAAATTTTATGCGTTTTTTTTTAAAAAAAGTTCTCAAGCTCTTAAAAAATCACCCTTTAGCTTCTACTTGTTAATGTACATAGGTAAGCTAATGTTTAAGTTTAGGTTTATTATTTTGTTGAATGTGAGGTTTGCTGTTGTTGGTGAGTATGGTGAGTTTGTGTGATCCAACAGCAATGCAAAGTGAAAAGTAATATGACAGAAATGCAAACATGATTAAATACTTTGTGGAACACTATGCACACTCACTTTGCAGAAGAGCGCAAAGACTTTGCAGGAGGCGCAAAGACTTTGCAGGAGAGCGCAGAGATTTTGCAAAAATTTGCTAGTGCAAAGTGAGATTTGCAAGGAATATTGTGGAACAGAAGCACTTTTCACTTTGCCAAAAAATGTAATTTGATATTTGCAAAGTGTAAAGTTGACAATTTGTTTTGTGGAATAGGGCCCAGGTTTAAGTTTATAAGATTGTGTCTTTCAATATACCAAATCAATCTATTCGAAACAATTTTTCAAGGAGTTTGCTGGTGTAATGCAGCAATGAATTGGATCTAAGTCCGTTACTATCCAGCAACTGTTTTTTAGGTTTGGGAATTGGGATGATTTTGGCCGTTTTTCATGTCCGAGGGAGTATGACCTTGTCGAAAATATTGTTAAATAGTGCCAAAATACGTTTTTTTATTTGGATAGGGGAGTTTTTAAGCATCGGATATAAAATACGGTCGAAGCCAGGTGTTTTACCTTTGACGGAGCTTAAACAATTTTCAAGTTCAAGGAAGGTGATGGGCAATTCGATAGTGTTCGCAGTTGTTGATAGCACATATGTGGTGCACTTGCTACTAAGTGATATATACTTTCCCCACAGAACTGTTGAGAAAAATTGGAGTCCGTTGAGTAGGATGACCAGCCATCCGCAAAATGTTCGGCTATTTCATACGAGTCTGTGAGGAATTCTGATCCGCTTTGGATTACTTTGATTGATGGTGAGGCGTAGTTTCATGTAAGTGTCTTGATATCTGACCAGATTTTCTTGCATGTGGTGTGCCGGATTTTATGTTTGGAGTTAAGATTAGTTGGTTTAGATTATTCCGGAGCGAGTTTGAAGAGGGAATGTTGTTATTGCTGTTATGTAATAGTGTAGATGTAGTCAAGGGCCAGGGTTTAAGGGCCTAACATTTGGTGACAGACGGACGAACATATGTAGCTAAATCTCACAACTTTCGATACTGATACAAATAAAGTATTTTGTACGAGTCTTCGATCGATATAAGGGCGTACTACAATTTATGACTCAAAATTATAATACCCTTTTGATAACATAACTATACAAATATTATGAAAACGTTGATATACAAATTTGTTCAAAATGGTAGTATCTTTGAGTTGGTGTGTAAATTTTGTTTAGTTTTCAACTTCATTTTGGGAAATGTGATTAAGTAGATACGTCATTTTCTTACCTTAATCATTTTTTAATACTTCTAAATGGTTCGATTCGCTAGAGCCGTTTTAGAGGAAAACTGGTATTGTAAAAAAAATTAAAACATAGGTACGGGCTACAGTCCGCTTGGGCGAACTGTTGGATACCCTATTCTTATTCCTAACCCTCATAAGTTGGCGTGACAAAAGTCTTAGTATGGTTGAATTATTAGGAACGTTCTACATATTTTGTTATATAACATTTAAAGGATTTAATCGAAAAAACGAAGCATTGGAGTTGCCGATTGCCCCCCGTCGCGGCGGACGCGTTACTTTTTGTTCGTGATTTCGATACCAGTAAATCGACAAACATATACCGGCCAATACAGTTCGCGAAAAAACAAAAAAAAAATCGCGCAGTGTGTGAACAAAGAAAAAATTAAATTCACATAGAGCCAGTGCCGGTGGCAGTGCTGATAGAAAAAAATCAAAAACAAAAGCGAAAAAAGCAACAGCGTAGGGTATCCCTACGTCCCCCATCCCACTCCATCGCTCTTGCTCTTTGTTGACTATTGCATGTGTCGTTCGATTATCGGTTGTGCACCTGGAATGCTTGGGTAAAGGCAGCATCGGATAGCGGGTCGTGAGTTGTTGAATTTGTTGGTGGACCAAAACAAATTACCGTACGGGCATAACACCTGCGGTAAATTGTTTTGGAAATCTAACGTATATGTCTTCAATTCGCGGTTTTTGCTTAGTTAACGTCGGAGTTGTGTTTATACCCTATTCTAAGGGTATATTAATTTTGACGCATAGTTTGTAACATACCTTAATATTGCCCGTAGACCCCTAAAAGTTACTATATTTATGATCAGCATCGATAGTAATGTCGATCTAGCCATGTCCGTCCGTCCGTCCGTCTGTCGGCAAAAATTAGGCCTTTAAACTGGACCTAGAGAGATGAAATTTTAACCATATACTCTCTAGGGTCCCGAAATAATCAAGTTTATGAATTTTTGAAATCCGCCCACAGAAACGCCCAAACTCAAAAACAAAATTTTGGAAAAAATCGAATTTTGAGCTAGAAAGCTGAAATTTTTTATATATGATCTATGACTCCTAAAACTGCTTGGGATAAAAAAAAATCCAAAATCCGCCCACTGACGCGCCCACAAATAAATAAAACAATTTTTTTGAAAATCCAAAGTTTGAGCTAGGGAGCTGAAATTTATAATATATACTCTCTATGGGCCCGTTATGCTCATGTGTAAATATTTTCAAAAGTCGCCCACTGACACGCCCACAATTAATTTTTGTTTTTTTTGAAAATTCAAAGTTTGAGCTAGGGAGCTGAAATTTATAATATATACTCTCTAAGGGCCCTTTATTCTCATGTGATAATTTTTTTTAAATCCGCCAACTGACATGCCCACAATTAAATAAAACAATTTTATTGAAACACCCAAGTTTGAGCTAGGGAGCGTTTTTTTTGATAAAATCCTAATCCATAAATATGTAGGGCGTTCTTAAGAATTCAACAATACTTAGACTTTTGTTACGCCCACTTATGAGGGATAGGAATAAGAATATGGTATCCAACATTTCGCCCAAGCGGACTGTAGCCCGTCCCTATGTTTTCTTTTATGTTTGTATTTTATAATGTGTAGGAATTTCGTAGTGGATGTCAGCAACATTCGTGGGTTGAGAAATTTTTTTTTCTTTATACGCCCATGTATTTCACAACAAACCAGCTGTTTTGGCACTTAGTGAAACCCAGGTTAGCGTTGGCTCTGATTTAACAGAGTTTAGTCTACCTGGGTACAACTAGTGCCATTATTCCTTCCCCATCGCGGTATCGCCGTTTATATACGTAGTGACGTAACCTACCAACTTCAGCCCCAGTAATGGTCAGTGTTCCAATCCGGAATTTAATTTCACTTGTTTCAAATTTCATGTCCGTAGGCAATTAATCCACTAGTGTTTTATTTACAGAAGCCCCAACTTGGACAGACATTCAACTTATAATGAGTTTGATGCCCTCTCTGATTCCATTACAAGAATTGTGAACCTTCATCCTCGTTCTGAAATCGTTATTGCTGGCGATTTCAATATACACAATTCAAGCTGGCTTCGACATTCTGGTCAGACAACACCCGAAGGAAGGTACGTCGAGATCTTTGCTAAGCTAAATAACCTGACTCCGCTTGTAAATGAGCCGACACGAATACCGGACATTAGCAGCCGAAATGCCAACACATTGGACTTGTTTCTTACCTCTCACCCCGATAAATACGCTTTGAACGTATTATCGCCTCTAGGTTCGTCAGACCATTGTATCATATCAGCGAATTTCTCGTACTCCAACCACATAGTTAGAGAACAAACTCCTAAAAGAACCGTATGGCAATACCAGAAAGTCAATTTGGAAAAACTAAATAGTATCTTTAAGAGTTTTAACTGGTCGCTGTGCTTCCTCGACAGCGACGTGGATGCTGCTGCTGATATGATCACAAACATAATTCACCTGGGCATGAAGTCTTTTATCCCTAACAGGATAAACAGTATCAAACGTTTAACGCGTGGTGTGACTCGAGCTATAAAGAGGCTATCAGGTTAAAAGAGGTAAGTTTTCGGCTATTCAAAGCCAACCCATCTGAGGAATGCGGTAAAAAGTTTAAACGAGCCAGAAATGACTGCAACGCCCACAATAATCGTGTCAAATTCTCCTATAACCAAAAGTTGAGGCAAAAAATACTACAAAGTCCCACTGGTAGTAAAAACTTTTGGTCATTTGTTAAAAACATCAAGAATTCGGGCTCATCATCTATCCCGACACTCATTTACAACGACATTCCAGCTTTCAGCTCTATAGATAAGGCCAACCTGCTTGCTGCTCACTTTGCAGTCAGCTCAACGCTCCGAGATTGTGCTTTGTCTCCCCCTGTACTCGAGCGCGTAGAATATTCCATGGGACCAATCCACTTCCGCACTCGTACAGTGGCTAGAGTACTTCAAGATCTTGACGTTCAGAAATCCGCTGGTCCAGATGGTATTTCCCCTATCGTTCTAAGGAGGTGTTCTTCGTCGCTGGCAAAACCATTGCGTAAGCTGTATCTGTCCTTTTCTTCAGGACTCTTTCCGGGAAGATGGAAAACAGCATTTTGTCCAGCCTGTACCAAAAAAAGGAGAATCTTCTTCTCCCTCCTCCTACCGACCAATTGCACCTACGTCCCTTCTTTCTAAGGTCATGGAAACGCTGATAAACCGTCAGCTAATGAAATATCTTGAATCGCGAAAACTTCTTAATGACCGGCAGTATGGTTTTCGCAGCAACAGGTCTGATTTGGTGACATATCTAACTGGTGATTTGATGACATATCTAACTGAAAATTGACTCTCTTAGTCATCGTCGTAATGTTTCCTGCCTTTCGTTATTTTATCGTTATTTCCACCATAAGTGCTCAAACGAAATAGCCAGTTGCATTCCTCCCCTTGAACATTTCAACTGCAATACCCGCCATGCAAGGAATGCTCATCAGTTCACCCTCAAGCCTGTGTTCGGACGTACATTGAAGTTCAAATAATCCTTTCCTCAGCCGTACAACACGAATGTGGAATGCTCTTCCCCGCTCCATTTTTCCTGCACATTATAACCTACAAACATTCAAAAACGACGTGCATCGGCATCTCTCCTTCTTCTTCTCACCCTAATTTCCTTAACGCCCGACTTACGGATTTGCTATTTAATAATTAGAAAAAAATAACAAAACACAATTTTTATTTTTATTGGTCTTCTGACCTTTTTATTTGAGCACTCTTAAAAGACTAATTACAATTCCATCAAATAAACTTGAAATAAATTTACAACTGGCAAACTGCTTTCATTGCAGTTTCATGATTTCTCGCGAAAATAAATTTGAATTTGATATTCTGACTGGCTAACTGTTTACATTGCAGTTTCTTATGATTTTTATATTTCTCAGAAAATAAATTTAAATTTGATTTATGGTTTAGGCGGAATCGCAATGGCTCGAAATAAGATAATCATATTTCTAGACATTGGATTTCCGCTGGGAAAAATATTGCAAATATTGCAATATGATTACATCTTCCAATTTATGGGAATTGTGGTTGTCGCCGGCCGCCGCTTCGACGTAACCCCTCCCCCCTTTAAATCGAAACTCTCCAGGGTTTCGTTATTAATTATTACTTTAATTGATTTGTATTTATAAAGTATAAACAAAAATAATAAGATAAAAAAAATAATTATGACGAAAAATGCAATTAGATATATCCAATTGTACAAAATGTACTGTTTCTTATGAAATTTGATTTCTTCGATTGCCTCCATGTTTTCTATCTCATTTTTTACAATATCATCAAATGATAATGCACTGGTATTATTTTTAAGTTGATAATCGTTAGTTTCTATTACAAAATTTTGTGTAAATTCTTCATTTTTTCCGTAATAGGTTTGATTACTTATTTCTAAGTTGCAGTTAGAAAAATTTATTAAATAATTTCCATTTAAGATTACAATTCTTTCATCACATGAACTTGATAATGTTGCTTTGTTCTGGTTTTTAAGTAATATTGAATTTGAATTGATTTCTACAGTTTCGGATTTCGTATTTTTTATTTTAAAACAATTGTTTTGGTAAATACAAAGTTTGGATTCCTTTAGAGTTTTTATACCCTATTCTAAGGGTATATTAATTTTGACGCATAGTTTGTAACATACCTTAATATTGCCCGTAGACCCCTAAAAGTTACTATATTTATGATCAGCATCGATAGTAATGTCGATCTAGCCATGTCCGTCCGTCCGTCCGTCCGTCCGTCTGTCGGCAAAAATTAGGCCTTTAAACTGGACCTAGAGAGCTGAAATTTTAACCATATACTCTTTAGGGTCCCGAAATAATCAAGTTTACGAATTTTTGAAATCCGTCCACAGACACGCCCACAAACTCAAAAAAACAAAATTTTGGAAAAAATCGAATTTTGAGCTAGAAAGCAGAAATTTTTTATATATGATCTATGACTCCTAAAACTACTCGGGATAAAAAATTTTCAAAATCCGCCCACTGACACGCCCACAAATAAATAAAACAATTTTTTTAAAAATCCAAAGTTTGAGCTAGGGAGCTGAAATTTATAATATATACTCTCTATGGGCCCTTTATGCTCATGTGTTAATTTTTTTTAAATCCGCCTACTGACACGCCCACAATTAAATAAAACAATTTTATTGAAACACCCAAGTTTGAGCTAGGGAGCGTTTTTTTTTTTGATAAAATCCTTTAAATGTTATATAAAAAAATATGTAGAGCGTTCTTAACAATTCAACCATACTTAGACTTTTGTCACGCCCACTTATGAGGGATAGGAATAAGAATAGGGTATCCAACAGTTCGCCCAAGCGGACTGTAGCCCGTTCCTCTGTTTTCGTTTAGATTTCCATTGAAATCAAATTCTTGGTTTTCAAAATCGTATTCTACAAATTTTTTTATTAGTGATTGGTGTTACAATAGATCGTTTAGCTTTTAATATATCCTTAGGAATCTTTACTGCAAATATAATTTTTTCATTTTTATATTCTGCAGTACCTAGTCTAATGTTTTGTAGTTTATATAGATCTATGGCATATTTCCTGATTTCATTGTTTGTTAAAATATTACTACTTATAAGATTCATCCTTGATGATGCAATATTATTCTGAATGTGTTCTACTCGTATATTATCTCCTAGTATTTTTATTTTAATTAACATCTCTAGATAAATTAGCTCTTTATAATTTTTTTCGTTATTTGTTTTAATATCGTTAAATTTTTCTAAAATCTTGTCTCTATCTGCTTCAATTGTTTCTTTAATTTTGTTAAAGGTTTCGTTGAAGTGGTTATTAATTTGTATATTTTTGTTCAAATTGCTAATAATATTGTGGTTATTTTCATCAATGGTTCCTAAGTGTTCTTCGATTTCTACTCTGTCATTATCATCCATAGAACCAAAGAGCCATTTGAGTCCAGTTCCTACAATGTTAACTAATCCTCTCTTATATCTATGTGGTAATAATGTTTCGACTTTTGTCCTAAGTGAGAAAAGTTCGTGTAATAAAAGGATTCTGTTTTCTATTTTTCCTAATTATTTAATATTATTTTCGAAAGTGTCTAATATTTCTATTATTTGTTCTATTATACGTAAAATTATGGTGTAGCTATGAATAATTGACACTTCTTCAGTGCTTATTTCAGTGAATCCGTTATCATTCTCAATTTTCTCGATAATTAGAACCCCTTTAGTTGTGTGGAGATGCGTTAGTATTGTCATCAGCGTAAATAGTATTGTCCAGGAGATCTGAAAATTTGGTGGTTCGTTTAATGTTTGAAGGATGAATGTTTTCTAATTTAAATTTTCTATATTTTGGTTCGTTTTTATGTCTTAGTGCCTTATAATTTTTAACATACCCTTCTTCCTTATTTTGTGTATAATCTTCCCTTTTTTCATTTCGTTTGTTAATAACTTTTTCTTTATGTTCTCTCAACAATGTTTCTATTTGCTTTCTATCCACTTTTCCATCTACTACATCTATAGGTTTTACTTTTATAATCGAATGGATGGACTTATTGTACCATTCCACACATTTAAACATTCTGTCTTGCATTGGCAAGTCAGACCTTTCAGTTTCTAGAACCCTAAGCTTTTCCCCCATGGTACTATGGGACCTTTCTATGTCCCCGTTACATGTATGACTGTTAGGCTTTGTGAAATGAGTGTCTACTCCTTCTTGTCTCAAGAATGCTTTAACGTTGACAGAATTAAATTCATTATCTAAAATAATTAAATTTGGTTTTCCTTTAATTGAAAAATACAATCTTATTTTCCCTACAATTGTAACGGTATTCCTGTCTTCCAGGTAGAGAGCGACTGCATGTTTTGAAAACTTGTCAATGAACGTTAGAAAACTATGTTTTTTGTTTATATATATATCCATATGAATTGTCTGATTTGTGCCGCTTGGAGTTTCCGTCAAACGAAACTTCGGCTTTATCGGTTTTCTGTCGTATTTTGCTTTTAGGCATGTGTCGCAGTTATTAATGTATTTTTGAATATAAGTCTTCAAATTATTAAAATATATAAGTTTTTTCAAGCCCTCATAATTTTCATTTATACCTGCATGCCCTGTTTCGTTCTTATGGTATTTTGCGATATATCTGTATGTTTCATCTTCATTTGCCATATCTTTTGCATGATGGGTGCATTTATAAAATTTCAAACTTGTGTTAAATACTTCTATCAGCTTTTGTTGTACTTTGTTATATTCGTGGTCAGAAAACTCCGAAAAAATTCCTATCTTTCCTGACTTTAAAGATCTACGAAATATATCAGTCATGAAGTTATTTTCAATGTCGTCTGCACTAATATAAATCTTTCTCTTGTTTCCGATAACCTCAATTTCTTTTGTTTTATTTTGGGTTAAAAAAATTTGCGTACTAAACCTATTTACAACTGTTTCTAAAATTGGAAAGTGATCGTTTTGTTCTTCCTCTTGTGAATGTATTGTTGCATCTGTACTCCTGTTATCATCTTGTTCCTCTGAATCTATAGCGTTTATTTCTCCCGTATCTGAATTTATTTTAGATAAAAAGTCCGCTACTTTATTCTCTGTGCCCTTAATATAATTGATGTTTATATCATATTCCCCAAGTCTAAGTAACCAGCGTTGTAATCTATGATTAATGTCTTTACCTTTATGTTTACTTTGAAGCCATTTAAGGAGTTGATGATCCGTAAGAAGGTCAAAATTTCTGCCATAAATATATTGGCGAAAATAGTTTACAGCCCAAACGATGCCAAAGAGTTCTTTCTCCGTTGTGGAATATTTCTTCTCGTGGTCGTTAAGGGTTCTACTTGCGTAACTTAAGGGATGATCGTCCTGCGTAAGGACTGCGCCTAAAGCGAAATCAGTGGCATCCGTTATAAGTTTAAACCTCTTATTAAAATCGGGGTATCTTAAGATTGGTGTATCAATAAGCAATCTTTGAAGTTTTTGAAATGAATCTATGTATTGAGGATCGCTTTTGTTAATCTTCGTATTCTTTTTCAAATACTTAGTCATACCGTAGGCTACTTTTGCGTAATCTTTTACGAACTTACGATAATAGCCGGTCATTCCCAAGAATGACTTTATTTGTTTTTGGGACTCGGGCAATTTAAGCTTCTGTATATTTTCAATCTTACTCATATTAGGCTTAATACCATCCGGTGTCAGTATATGTCCGAGGTATTCAGTACTTCTACTGAAAAAGTTACATTTATCAATTTGAATTTTAAGGTTGTGTTCTCTGAGTCTGTCAAATATTTTTTGTATATTTATGGTGTGTTCCACTAGGTTGGTGCTGAAAATTAGGATGTCGTCCAGGTATACGACGCATATTTTATTTACATACTCTCTTAGAACGGAGTTTATTAATCTTTGAAATGTCGCAGGGGCATTTTTAAGCCCAAACGGCATTCTCACAAACTCGTAATGTCCTAAAGGAGTTAAAAACGCAGTTTTCTTTCTATCGTCTTTCTTTATTAGCACCTGGTGGAAACCTTTGGCGAGATCTAATGTAGTGAAATATTGCGATCTGCCTAGTTTCTCTAATATATTTTCTATATTAGGAATAGGATATTTGTCGCTTACAGAAATCTCATTTAGTTTTCTGTAATCTATCACAATTCTCCATTTTTTTGTTCCTGAATTATCGATTTTTTTTGGAACAATCCAAATCGGCGAATTATATGGAGAGTTACTTTCTGTGATTATACCCTGCGCCAACATTTCTTTCATCTGCTTAGTGATTTCTTCCTCATGAATTTGAGGATACCTGTATATCTTAGAGTATACCGGTTTTTCAGTGATGGCCACAATTTCATGTTGAATTTCATGGGTGTGAGTTAGTTTTTGCCCTTCTTGAAAAAATAATTCTTTGTTTTTATTAACTAATTTTCTAAGTTGTTTTCTATCTTCCGGGTTCATGTCTTTCCGTTCTAGTTTTTCTATTGTACTTTCGTCCAGTTTGGATTCTTCTAGTGAGTGAATTTCATCATACTTATGCGGACAAGAATTAATAAACTTTGTTTTTATACCGTTTATTTCTAAGTACCCTTCCTCTAGATTGATAATTGCTTTCAAAGGTTTAAGAAGATTTTGTCCTATAAGGGCGTCAAATTGTTTATTTTTGAAACGGGTCAATTTCCAACTCATGTAACTCGTTTCGTTAAATTCGGTGGGTAGAGGCGTTATAATCTCTGTGTCTATTATAGTTCGTCCACTAAGTGTATTAAATGATGTTATGTTTTGCAGTTTTTGTCTTTTGTAGTGTGGTAGTTTGTCAGGGTTAAAGAGTGTTGTTGTTGACCCTGTGTCTATTAAGCATTTAATTTTCTCATTACGTATCGTTAACTCAACTATCGGTAGGTCCGATGCTGGGCATGTGACCGAAAATTTACTTCTTCTGAGTCTAATTCATTTAGGTCTGTATTTTGAATGTAGTCTACTTCCATTGGTTCATTATGTCTCGTTTGTCTAGGCCTGTTATTATAGCTATTGTTTTCCCAATTTTGTCTGTACTGTCTGGAATTATTTTGACGAGGCAGATTCTGATTCGTGGTTTCTGGTCTGGGATTGTAGTGATTTGAATAATTGTTCTGTCTATATTGTCCTGAGTTTTGATTTGCATTACTATTGTGTGCTGATGGATTTTCCCTATGGTTGTCTTGTCTTTGATATACGTTTTTGGGATTGTATGTAGTATACTGCCTATTATTGTTATATTTATAATTATTTGGTTTATCATAATGCCTAAGTATCCCTGTTTCTTCCAGAGCGTAATACGCATCTCTTATGTTATTTATATTTCTGCTATAGACAATGCTAGCTAAATTTGGGTTAATACCATTCAAGAAGATTTTTAGAATAATCGATTCGTTCGAATTTGGAGAAAATTCACTGGGTTTGGAATTATCGAACTCATACTTACTATTTAGTTTATCTAGAATGTCTCTTAAATTATGATAATATAAACTTACGGAGGTATTTTTGCATGTTATTGCTTCGTGGTGAAGTTTATGGTATGTATCCCTTACTCCGAAATTTTTGATCAGCTCAGCTTTGATTCCGTCCCACGTTGGGTTGGGTCCTAATGTCCTGATACAGTGAAGAGCTGCTCCTTGGATCTTGTTGCGTATATAACGTTGGAATATGAATTCCTTTAATTGTGGATTGTCGTTAAAAAGTGGCAGGACAAGCTCCGCTTCTCTTATGAAGGATGATAAATCGTACTTTTCATCTCCGTTGTACTCCTTTATTTTCGCAGCTTCTTTTATGAGCTCGCTAACTGGAATTCCGTTGTTTTCACCTGGCATCTTGATTGTTTCGTTAGGGTAGGTAAACGGTTGAAATCTTTCACTCTTCTTTCTTTTTTCACCGTCTTTCGGCATTCACAAGGATTTCGTAAGTTTTCTATGCACTTGATGTATATCTTTTGCACACTCAAAAAAACAATGTCTTTTCGAAATTAAAAAATATATTTAATTCACTGTGTGGAATGATTGATTGTCTTCGGACAGTATCATTTTTGATTCACTTCTTTAGGGGAAAAACTATTTTTATTGTCTTTGGACAATATTTATTTATTTATTTATTTATTTATTTATTTGTCAGCAAAATACTTAGATTTTCATAGACATTAGTTTATAACAGTACATAGTTTACAAAAAAATATTACTAAGAAATAGAAACTTAATAGAGCAAACGATTATGACTGAATACCATCTAGTAGTTTTCTTTTTATAGTAGCTATAGGTGAGTTAAAATCAATTAAATCGATGTTATCATTGTAGCTTATCAATAAGCCGTTGATAGATGATGACCTGCCGTAATTTGTACGAGAATGTGCTATATTAAAGAATCGGTTAATTCGTAAATTTGGACGAGGGATATTTAAATTAAGAAGCCTTAAGATCTCCGGAGAGTCAATTTCTCCAATAAGAATCCTATGTACAAAAATAATTCTAGCCACTATTCTCCTATTTTTAAGCGATTCTAGGCTAATCAATTGTAGCCTTGATTGATAGGAGGGTAAGTTACTAACGTCCGGCCAAGGAAGCTCTCTTAAGGCGAACCTGAGAAATCTTTTTTGGATAGATTCAATTCTTAAAATATGAACATTATAGAAGGGACACCAAACAATGGACGCATATTCTAAAACAGATCTAACAAATGAAAGATAGAGAACTTTAATAACATATGGGTCAGAAAAATCACCTGCATAGCGCCTTAGTAGTCCCCATGCTCTATTTGCCCTATTTGTGACATAATCAATGTGATGTATGAAAGATAGTTTAGAATCTAAAAGCACCCCCAAATCTTTTATTAAGGAGACACGCGGAATAGCAATGCCATTGAAAGAGTAAGTATACAAGGTTGGCGATTTGCGACGTGAATATGTAATAACTGAACATTTACTTACATTCAGGGACAGATAGTTTTTTGAGCACCACAAATAGAATCGTTGAAGACAGTTATTTAGATGTAGGAAACAAACATCGTGTTTACCAGACAAATACAATTTAAAGTCGTCCGCATACAAAAGCATACTACACTCCGGAACAAAATTAACAACATCATTAACAAACAAGACAAATAAAAGAGGACCTATGTGGCTTCCTTGAGGAACACCAGACGTCACACAAATTTGTTTGGAAAAGTGATTACGAAACTTGACAAATTGATATCTATCGCAAAGAAATGATGAGATCCATTTTAAGAAAGTAAGTGGAAAACCTAATTTATCAAGCTTATATAGCAATATTTTATGGTCCACGCGGTCAAAGGCTTTACTAAAATCTGTATAAATTGCATCAACTTGGTTACCCTTGCCGATTTCAGAAATTACAGAATTTGTAAACAAAAGAAGGTTTGTAACAGTCGATCGATTCTTCACAAAACCATGTTGTTCATTGCAGATTAAAGATTTGCAAACAAAATTCAGTTTGTCAGTAACCAACATATCAAATAATTTTGGAATAGAGGACTGTTTACAAATGCCTCTGTAGTTCTCTATTTTATTTTTTCTTCCCGATTTAAAAATAGGGATAATAAAAGAGCTCTTCCAGATAGATGGGAAGGTACTTGCTCTTAAAGATAAGTTAAATATATGGCATACTATTTTATGTAGAGGAAAAGCACATTTTTTGAGAAAAATGGGTGGAAGGCCATCCGGGCCAGGAGTAAAGCTAGATTTAATTGCAGACAAATTAGCTAACACGTCATCTTCAGAGAACTCAAATTTATTAAAAATAGGAGTGGGAGATTCGCCCAGATAGCTGAAGAATTCTTTATCTATAATTGAGTCCACATCTGTATAAACAGATTGAAAAAATGATCTAAAATTCTCACAGATAGCAGGCGAGGAATCCAATGACTGTCCGTTGAAACAGAACGTAGTGGGGTAACCATCACTTTTATTTTTGGAGTTTATGAAATTCCAAAATTTATTAGGCATGGATTTTAAGCTGTTTTGTATATCATTTACGTAGAGAAGATAAGCATGATAGAGAGAGGTTTTGAATTCAGATTTTAATCGCCTATACCGCAAAAAGTCCTCGTTCAACAAACTACTCCGCCATTTCCTATAAGCTCTATTTTTTTGTATTTTTAGGCCACGAGTGACTTCATTATCCCAGGGACAAGAATCCATCATGGTATCATTTACCCGAATTACAGGGACAAATTTAAAAATTACGTTATTAATAACCCGATAGAATGTAAGGCATAAATCATTGATTTCAGTTGAAAGATGTGGGCACCAGTCATAATTGCTAAGCTCATTATTAACATCAAGAGTACAAAATAACTGTAAAGAAGGATGATAAGGATCTTCCGGTACTAGAGGTGTAAGGCATCTAGATACAAAACTTTCAGTACTATTGTTGGAAAAGATGAGGTCCAAAGTACGGTTTTGGTAGTTATTTACGCAGTTCATCTGGAGTAAATAGAGTGATTGGAGGGAATCGACAATCTCAGATCCAATTAAAGATAGAGGGTTTATAGCGTTAAGGAAGGTACAATCAGGATCTCCGGAGGTCCATCTAATTTTCGGTTGATTAAAGTCACCAAAAACATACATTTTATCCGAGGTAGACATGAGACCTTCGATATAGCGGATTGCGTCCAAGTACCTAGTTACTATATGTAGTTGTGAACGAGGAGGAATGTAAACACATACGATATATATTTTACACAATGATGTCAGGTCAATTCTGCTGCAGCAAATTTCAATGTCAGAGAAGTCATTGATATCAACATCTTTAGCCTTGTAATCCTTTTTTACGGCAATAAGCACACCACCAAGTCGCTCGTAGATACTGTTTTTTGTAGTTCGATCACAACGGTTGGCATAGAAGTTGGAAGGAAATAGTTCGGCATCATTAAAGCTTTCATCTAATCCGGTTTCAGAAAGAACAATGACATCTGAAGTACAGCTATACATACTAAGCAAGAATTTGGTACACTTTGTTCTTAGCCCTCTTACGTTTTGATAGAAGAAGGCTAATTCTTTAGGTTTTTTGAAAGGGTTGTTCTAGTGCGAGGCCGGTTTGTAAATTCCTTGACTAGCATGTTACTCGGCCAAAAGTTTGGGTTAACCAAGATCTTTCCTATATTTAGAGGAGCAAGAACTTTAAAAGATGCTGACACACGATCTGGAAGATTATCCGCTGTTAAGCTTATGCATCTAATGTCATTAGCAGCAATGCCCTTCTCTTCAATATACTTCAAAATATCGGATGTTTTTGTGCCATACTCCAGACGAGATAAGAACACTGCAAAAGGAGGAGGTACAACTCTAAGAGTGCAAACGTTAGATGGATGAGTGGTTGACGGCGAGGGAGGTAAGTCAGTATCCGGGGATTTCTCGCATGTTATATCGATTGTTGGCGGCTCTACATTTGTAGTAGAATTTGAACGAAGAACTCTTCTTCGTTGAGGTTGATGTATTTGTTCCAATAGTGAATTTCCATTGCATGAGGTGTTTTCAAGCAACCATGGTCCTTCACTTTGTGAATTTTGCTGACGTTCATTTTCATTATGTTCGGCTGCAAGATGGGGCAAAGGTTGAATATGTTGATTACGAGGTTGTTTCTTCTGTTTTCTATGCAACTGATTTTGTTGCTTCTGCGGCATGGTAAAGATCGGTTGATCCATAACTTGCTGTATATTCAAAGGAGTGTTGCATTGTTGAGGCTGTTGGAGCAGCTTTTCAATGCTTGTAAATCCTTCAAGCAATTTATTTGTATTCGAAGTGTCGAAATCAAATACTTCTTGCAACTCGGAAAATAACATAGATAGACAATTAAATGTCTTTTGAATCTTGATCATTTTCCAGTGCAAAACGTCAGGTGAAATGCTACGATGTTTTACGCAATAAAATTGTAGGCCCGGAATAGTAATAATTTTATCCGCGTCTTTTCCTTTTATGCCAATGCACTTTGCATGCACAGATTCAAGGCATTCACTGCTGTAGAGGAAAACACTATTTTTATTATCTTTGGACAATATTATTCACTGCTTTAGAGGAATGAGGATCGACTTCATTATCTTTAGATAATAAGTTAACCGACTGCGCCACTTACGGATTTGCTATTTAATAATTAGAAAAAAATAACAAAACATAATTTTTATTTGTATTGGTCTTCTGACCTTTTTATTTGAGCACTCTTAAAAGACTAATTACAATTCCATCAAATAAACTTGAAATAAATTTACAACTGGCAAACTGCTTTCATTGCAGTTTCATGATTTCTCATGAAAATAAATTTGAATTTGATATTCCGACTGCTACATTGCAGTTTCATGATTTCTCGCGAAAATAAATTTTAATTTGATATTCTGACTGGCTAACTGTTTACATTGCAGTTTGTTATGATTTTTATGTTTCTCAGAAAATAAATTTAAATTTGATTTATGGTTTAGTAGGCGGAATCGCAATGGCTCGAAATAAGATAATCATATTTCTAGACATTGGATTTCCGCTGGGAAAAATATTGCAAATATTGCAATATGATTACATCTACCAATTTATGGGAATTGTGGTTGTCGCCGGAAGCTTCGACGTAACCCCCGCGCTGTGTAGCTAATACATTATAAGCAAATCCCTTTAGTGCGCGCTTATTATAAAAAAAAAAAAAAAAAACGCTCCTCAGCTCAAACTCTAGTTTTTAATAAAATTGTTTTATTTCATTGTGGGCGTGCCAGTGGGCGGATTTTAGAAACTTTATCTACCGAGCAGTTTTAGGAGCCTAAAGATCATATATAAAACATCTCAGCTTTCTAGGTCAAAATTCGATTTGTTCGATAAAGTGTCTGTGGGAGGATTTCAAAAATTCTTACAAGTGATTATTTCGGCCCCCTAGAGAGTATATGGTTAATTTTTCAGCCCTATAGGTCCAGTTTAAATGCCTAATTTTTGCCGACAGACGGACGGACGACCATGGCTAGATCGACATTACTATCGAATCGATGCTGATCATAAATAAAGTAACTTTTAGGAGTCTACGGGCAATATTAAGGTACCTATGTTACAAACTATTAGTCAAAATGAATATACCCTTAGAATACGGTATAAAAAGAATGGCTCGGAGATATAAGCGGATAGACAGTCAGACAGACAATCGCGACGGACGAAAATGCGGGACACATTTTTTTGGTCTTCTCTTTAGTCGTTATATCGTACCACATATCAGTGTATGTTTAATAAGTATTTCAACTCGATTGCATTTTTTTTTTTTTTTTTTTTTTTTTTTTTTACACTATCAGCTCTGTGTCGTGGAGTGCTTAAATCAAGCAACTATCACGAGCAGAAATTGCCGGCACAAAGAGTGCTCTCACAGGCTCATCATTTAGTGCAGGTGTTAGTAAGGACAATACAATTAAAAATATTAAAAATACAATAATTATGTGCCTACAAAATACTAACACAGACATAAAATAATGCAACCAATTTAAGACATTAAAGCATTATTACGCAAAATATTTTTTAGCTTAATTTTACTAACATGCAAGTCAATCACATGATCATTTAGATTATAGATTCTACTCATGCGACTAATAGGCTCATGCTTCCCATAATTCGTTCTATGATGGGGGCTAAACAATAATTCAGCACTGCGCAAATTATGGGCACCACCACGAAAATTAAAGCCAATAGACGACAGCAAGTCAGGTGCATCTATTTGACCGGATATAAGCTGCTTTAAAAAAATGATATCGCTATTAAGCCTTCGTTGAGAAAGGGGTAACATTTGAAGAAGCTTAATACGCTGACTCTAAGGAGGAAGGTTAAAAGGATCATCCCATGGAAGTCCTCTAAGTGCAAATCGAATAAATTTACGTTGAATGGCCTCTATTCGATTTGAATGAATGTTGTAGAACGGCGTCCAAACTTGTGAAGCATACTCTAGAATCGAACGGACAAAACAATTGTACAATGACATAGTAACGTATGGGTCATTAAATTCTTTCGCCCACCTTTTTACGAAGCCCAGCATAGAATTAGATTTATTAACAATAAAATTGATATGCTTGGCAAAAACCAGTTTGGGATCGAAATAAACCCCAAGGTCCTTAAAATTATCAACATTACAAAGAATATGTTGAGACAAAGAATATTGAAAGGTGGAAGGTATATTCTTTCTAGATAATGTCATATGTTGACATTTAGTAGGGTTCAGGGATAAACCGTTTTTATCACACCAATTGGCGAAGCTATTAATGTCAGATTGAAGAAAAATTCTATCTTGCTGACTAGTGATAGATTTAAATATTTTCATATCATCAGCGTAGATCAGGATATTACTGTGATTTATACATGCTTTAACATCATTAATGGCTAGTATAAATGGAATTGGTCCGAGGTGACTACCTTGGGGAACTCCAGACTCAGCTGTAAAAGATACAGATAGCGATCCTCTAAATTTGACTTGATAAACACTTGATCTAAGGTATGAATTAACCCATTTTATGAAACTTGGTGGGAAACCAAAAGCCCTGAGCTTAAACTCGATTATTTCATAGGACAGCTGGTCGAAAGCTTTAGAGAAGTCAGTGTATATGCAATCCATTTCGTCCTTATTCTCTAAGGCATTAGAACAATCATGCAAGAAACTTAACAGATTAGTGACAGTGGATCTGTTTCTTACAAATCAATGCTGTTCATTACAAATTAAATTGCGACAAAGAAATATTAACTTTTCGCAAACAATTTGTTCAAAAAGCTTAGGGATATACGAAAGCTTTGAAATAGGCCTATAATTAGTGATATCACCACGATCGCCTTTTTTAAATACAGGTGTGATAAAAGCACTTTTCCATACATAAGGGAATTTACCAGTACTAATGGACAATTCAAACAGATATTTAAGATATGGAGCAATTGCATGACTACATTTTTTAAGAACGATCGGTGCAATGCCATCAGGACCTGATCAATAATCATTCTTCAGAGAAGAAATAAATTTTAAAATTATTTCCAAGTCAAATGAGAAGCTACTAAAACTTATTTGGGAACAGCTAGTTAGATAACTAAAATATTGCTCATCTATGTGAAGAGGGGTCACCCTAAACGACTTACTAAAATAATCTGCAAACATATTGCTTGCATCTAGCGAGTCAGCAGTTGTAGAGCTATTATAAGTAAGTTTCGATGGATAACCATCGGTTTTTTTCTTAGAATTAACAAATCCCCAAAAAAGTTTGGGGTCCAATTTTAGAGAGCATTCCATTTTACTTATATAGTCAATATATAAGTTGCAGGATAAAGATTTGAATTCGTTGAATAGTGTAAGATAGAGCTCAAGATCTGAATTGCGGAGACTTTTTAAATAGTTCTTCCAAGCCCTATTACGTCTGTTTCGTATTGATTTGAGCTCTTTAGTGTACCAAGGATGGGACGTTTTCAGATTCCTAGAGGATTTCACAGGAATCACTTTTTTCATGCAGTTATCCATCAAAGAATAAAAGGAGACTACTGCATCTTCAATATTAGAAAACGCAGTAAGATTAAAATTAAAGCTGGAAATTTCATGAGAAAGCCTTTGAAAATGTTCTTTCCGAAAGTCAAAAGATTGCGAACGATCATACGAATTACTATTTTCGTACAAATGTGCGCCTAATTCAATAAATACATTCAATGGTGGATGATTATTATCTATGTTAGTTATACTGAAGTGGGATTCCAGAACCACAGTACTAACAGAGTCAGAAGAAAAAACAAAATCGAGAGTTCGATTTTTGAAATTTTTTATACAGCTAGTTTGCTGTAAGTCAAAAGACAAGATGTTGTCCAGTAAAGCGAGCTCTTGTTGGGCAGAGTCAAAGGATGGGATGAGATGAGAATCATCCTCAGAAGTTACCCATCCAATATGTGGCAGATTGAAGTCGCCTATAAGTAAGACAGTGCTGTCACAACAAGATATGTCAAAAATATGGTCTAGTGCCATAGAAATTTCCGAATACAAGGAACACAGACGATACGATGGAATGTACGCATTAACAACATATAAATGCTTGTTCTTAAGTGTAATTTTTACACAGATAATTTCGACGGTTAGTGGAAATGGAAAGTCAATCGTTCGTAACTCAAGGTTGGAACGAACAGCAATTAAATTATGTATAATTCTCATAACTACGCGTATACTACAGTATAGGAGAAAGATAAAAACGATTAAATTTGTAAACTCTTAAAAAATTCTGGGACTTGCTGGATAAAATTAAAATCAAAGTTTTACTCCATTGCGGCAAGCCATCGATTAATTGCAGAGGGTTATTATTTGTCTCCCTTATTTTACCGCACACCAAACCAGCGGACGCAATTCATATCACATCTACCGTCTCTATTAAGTGTGCACTGTGCACTGTGCAGTGCCTACAAACAATTTCTAGTAAACAGAAACTCTTATGCAGGTAGGCATGTATTGAATCAACACTTTAAGCAAACTGGATGTGTACGTTAGGGTGGAGCATCATTCCGATCTCCAACCGACACGCGGTGTTCAACCAATAGGGTGGAATTTAATGCTTTCAAAACACAAAGCTGTCTTCTGTTATCAAAGCGAAAATTCAACAGTCTGCCATTATTCATAAATGGCACTTGAATCGCTGAAATCGAAAGACTTTCCACTCTCGGTTTATGTGTAAATGACAACCTTCGTTGGAATGACCATATATTCGATGTCGCCAAGAGCCACCAACCACCGCCAAAAAGAAAAGCCGTTTAGATTTATGTTTGATGTTTATGGTGACTGAGTTCAGGTGGGCATGTAATGCAGGTTTTGAGGCATTGGGGGGGGGGGGGGGGTGCAGAGTGGGGTGACTGTGGCAATCTAACCTCAACTCTGTTCCCTTTTTGTCTGCTCAGCGGGAAGTCAGCAAAGCCGGGGAAGACTGTTACAGTCGAACCCCCGGGTTCCCTGTCTAGCTCTCGGAGTGGAGTACCGACTGAAGTGACTGATGCAATCTAACCTCAGTAAGATTTCTTTTCTTTGGCAGAAGAACCGAATGGAGCGGGAGGGGCTCTAGCCACAGTCTAATCCGTCCTCTAGATTAGTTCAACCATTTTGACCTAGTGACAAATTTGCTGATATAGCAAATATCTGTTTCACTGAGATCGCTTAGATCCTCGAATAAACAATCGCCAAGAATGTTTTTCCTTGAGTTGGCTAGTGCGGGACAGTTACACAGGAGGTGTATGGGGGTTTCTTCCTCCTCAACTTCTCTACAGCTTCCGCAGAAGTCGGTTGAGGGTGCTCCCAATCTGGTGGCCTGTCTGCCTAAAAGGTAGTGGCCAGTGATTGCTCCGATTACAGAGCTGATATTTTTCCTGCTAATCGAGAGAAGTTTGGATGTTCTTTTTGAATCTTATTTAATTTGTTTTGAGGACGCACATGTGCCGATGCTAATCCAGCTATTGTTTGCTTCTGTTAATGCGTTGTCTAGAAGTTTGAACTTCAACGTCTGAAGGGGAACCGCCGGTGTCTCTCTGTTGTCAGAGAGATCTTGTGTGGAACCCCGTCTGGCTAACTCGTCCGTCTTGCAGTTGCCTGGAATATCACTGTGAACGGCTACCCAGCACAGGGAATAGTTACATCTGTCGGCGATCTTGTTAAGAGATTCGCGGCATTGTTTTACTAACTTGGATCTTATTGTTGGCGATTCTAAGGCTTTTATCGTTGCCTGACTGTCTATATAGATCTCGATAGTTTTTCCATCTATCAGGCTCATAGAGAGTCTGCGTGCTGCTTCGCCGATAGCCGTGACTTCCACCTGAAATACACTGCAGTGGTCAGGCAGTCGTAGTGCGACATTGAGCGCATGGTTGTCTGAAAACACGCCTGCCCCGTGCCGTCGACCGTCGGTGTATATTTCTATGGCCTCATTGTTTACCATATGACCATTTTCCAAGCCGGTTCGGTCCGGGATGGCCGTCTTGTTTTTATTACTGAAATCTATTGTTGGGATTAAGTAGTCCCTAGTATTGGGAACCTTGTGGGCAGTTAGGATGTTAATGTGCCCAATGGGTGAGCTTTGCCACGAATTGGATTCTCTCAATCTGAGGGCTGCCTTAGTAGCCATCAGCTTCCCATAGATGTCAATGGGAAGGAGGTTTAGAATAGTCGTTAAGGCTGCCGTTGATATGGATTTTAAGGCTCCTGTGATGCATATGCAGGCTGCCCTCTGGATGCTTTGAAAGACGCTTGCGTGGTATTGCTTCGATATTGCAGGCCACCATGCTATGATACCGTGAGTGAGGATAGGCCTGAAGACCGCCGTGTACAGCCAGTATGTTATCTTAGGCTGTAGACCCCATCTGGAGCCTAAGTTGGTGAAATTAATATGAACAGATTTATTCTCATGGAGTTTTATTCTCGATTTGTTCGTCCTGTCACTAATAGACCTTATGGATCTTTGTAGTTTGTGTGCTGCGTCTTCTGCATTGTCGCCAATTGCTATTATTGCTGTGTCATCAGCAAAAGTGGCAAGGCTAGCTTCTTCTTTTTCGGTCAAATCACTTGTATACAAATGATACAAGATTGGCCCCAGGACACTGCCCTGTGGTACACCTGCCGTTATCGTCTTCAGGGCCGAGTATTCATTTTCATATCTAAGACGGAAATACCTGTCTGAAATATATGATTTAAGAATGCAATAGAACTCATCAGGAAGATCCGCTTTCAATTTACATTCTAATAAAGGGTGGTTAAATTGTAAGGGCTGATGTTGAATGTGAACCACACCTAAACGTCAAGTTTTTTTCTGCATTTTATTTGACATTTCTCAATTTCATACCAACTTAGTTTGAACCATGGAAAGATACACAATCGAGCAAGGCGTTAAAGTTATTTAGGCTTATTATGAAAATGGGCGTTCAAATCAAAATGCATATCGTGCACTTCGGGATTTTTTCTGTGGGTCTGTAGGAGATGTGAAAATACCACTGCATGCTCGTACAGCTCGTACTGCAGAAAATATTGCTGCTGTTCGCGATAGTGTGGCTGAAGGCCGTCCACCTCACCTCGTCGTCGTGCCCACGCAATTGCACCTCTCACGCTCGTCGTTGATAAACATTATGCATAAAGACTTGCATTTACGCGCTTACAAGGTGCAATTGGCTCAAGGATTAAAGCCTCTTGACCATTTCAAGCGCCGTCAATGGTCAGAATGGTGGCAAGAAATGGCAACTGTGGATCATCAATTTTCGAAGAAAATCATCTTCAGTGATGAGGCCCATTTTCACCTCAGTGGATTCGTCAATAAGCAGAATTGCCGCATTTCCGCTATCGTGAGATGATAACGAACTTTTTATAACCCGAATTGGAAGATACGGATCTGGACGATATGTGGTTTCAACAGGACACAGCTAACGAAACAATGTCTCTTTTGCGCTACAAATTCAATGGTCGTGTTATCTCACGTGGTGGCGATGTCAATTGGCCGCCAAGATCATGTGATTTGACAACGCTGGACTTCTTTCTTTGGGGTTATTTGAAAGAAAAGGTGTACGTCGATAAGCCAGCAACAATTCAAGAGCTGAAGAATGAGATAATTCGGCACATTAACGGCATAGAACCTCAATTATGCCTCAGCGTCATTGAAAATTTGGACCATCTAATGTAGGTGTGCCGCCGACGTCGCGGCGGCCATTTGGCCGATATTTTATTCCATACATAATTGAACCATACCAATATTATCATAATAAAAAGAAATGACAATAATTTCCTAAATAATTTGTGTTTTATTCAAAATCAACATCGGCCCTTAAAATTTAACCACCCTTTAGTTGATGTCAAACTTTATCAAATGCTTCTGCTACATCTAAAAAAATGGTTGGTTTCCTGTATCTTTTCTATAATACTTGCAATTCTATGCATTTGTTGAATAGTCGAGTGTTTCTCCTTAAACCCAAATTGGTGGACTGGCGATAAATGCCTGTCCTCTATTATTGGTCTTTTAAGGAATAATTTTTCAAATAGCTTTGAAATTATTGGTAGTAAAGGA
This sequence comes from Portevinia maculata, assembly GCA_949715645.1. Lineage (NCBI taxonomy): Eukaryota > Metazoa > Arthropoda > Insecta > Diptera > Syrphidae > Portevinia > Portevinia maculata. Next base: position 277,848,274 of record OX454525.1, read on the forward strand.
ATCGGTCTGTAGGATTTCTTTTCATTTGGCGATTTTTCCGGTTTCAGAATCATTAACACTTCTGCTATCTTCCATTGACTAGGGAGTAGGGACATATTTAGGTCTAAAAGCTGCATTAATTATATGTAATAGTTTTCACATAGCTTTTTCCGATAATTCTTTTAATATTTGCCTTGTTATCAAGTCATAATCTGGAGATTTTTTTTGCATTTAAGTTGTGCTTTCGTTTCTGTAACTCTTGCAGTGTTATTTTTTCTATGGTTTTGTGATCGTTTTTTTCAACCACAGTCAAATCTTCTTCCGTAGTTTGTCTAGGAAATGGTTGGAATGTTTCCTCAAGATGATCAGCAAATATATTTGCCTTTTCCTTTGCATTTTCGCCCAAGATTCGTTATCCTTGTTTCTTGGCTTGTTTCATTGGTTTTCTCAGGCTTTTCACCGCCTTCCAAAGCGAGTAATCTGCGTTTTTATGTGCAGAGAGGCTATGGAGATATTTACTGAGGGACTCGTTTTTAACTTTTTGTTTCAGCATCTTTAGTTCATAGCATAGTGCGTTATAGTCCGTTTTATTCTCAGATGTTCGTACCCTTTGCCAGATTTTTCGTGCTTTTCGTTTTCTTTGTAGGAGTTTTTTTTTAACTTCGTTAGGGTAATTAATATCCACCCTGTTTCTTCTTTTTCAGATAGGGGTGCTTTGCCATGCTGCTCGCTGTATGTTTCTATTAAACAGCTCAACTTCTTCTTCTAGTTGAAATGGGTTCTTATTGGTACTGTTTTAATGTAATGGTAATGTTTTCATATAACAACTGTCCATATCTTCTCGGACAGTCAGGCCGCGATCAAGTCCGTGGATTCAGTATCTGTAAATTCCATTACAGCCCTCGACTGCCGTTCATCTCTAATGGAGATGGCGGAGCAGTTTAGCATTCACCTCTGTTGGGTGCCGGGGCATAGAAATATTCCAGGAAACTGCAGGGCTGATGAACTCGCCAAAAAGGGAACCAAACTCCCCCTTTTACCTGAAAAGGGTTCTCTGGGTATCCCAATCGCTACCTGCAAACTTTTATTCAAGCTATCTGCAATCGAGAGAACAAACCTTAGGTGGACAAGTAGTAATACATGTCTAGCGACTAAGCACATCTGGCCAAAGCCTGACCTGCGACGCTCTAAGAGTTTGATATCACTAAACCGACTGCATATTAGCTCCACTATAGGTGCCATTACAGGGCACTGTCTGATAGGCAAGCACGCATTGAGGCTTGGCGTTTATTCCAACGATTTCTGTAGAAGTTGCTTGGACGAGGAGGAGACTATACTTCACCTTCTCTGCACATGTCCAGCTCTCTCCCATAATAGAAATCTTTATCTGGGAGATTTTTTGCTTAATAATCTTAACGACGCTGACGTTAGAAGTCTATCGCGCTTCATAAGAAGCTCTAAATGGTTTAACTATTAGTGGGGAGACCCCTCGATCCGTGTGGCATCACAACGGACCTAACCCTGTTCTAAGTGTTTCGGCCTTGTGCTGACAGCCACTTTAACCTAGCCTAACCTAACAGCTGTCTAAGGAACATCCAATTTGTCTTATGATTTACAAGTCGATGTGTGTTTTCTACCTCAATTATTTGGTCGCTGATTGTCATAAGAACAGGCGAGTGATCTGATGAAAGATCATCTATATTTTCTAATTTAATATAAGCCGTGTTTTGTTTATAAGTGTATAGTTAGCTCAGCATAATTTTACAATAAAACAACTAGATAGTATTCTGTATTCACTTTTCACTAGGTCTTCAAAAATGGTATTGAGGTTTCTCAAATCATTTTTTTCTAAACTGAATAGTTTGCGCGAGAGACACTTCCAAAGTGGTAAAATGTGTGTCCCCCACTGTAACTTCTAAAATAAGGGAATGATAAAACTAAAAAAAATATATGATGTACATTACCATGCAAACTTCCACCGTAAATTGGTTTGAACGAGATCTAGTAAGTAGTTTTTTTTAATACGTCATAAATCGTAAACCGCAATTTACCTTTCATTCAATCAACTCAAATATAAAAAAAAAATTATTTCATAAACATAAACCTTATGCGTAAACCGTGAACCATTATTTTCTAATAATAAATCTGTTATAGGTGCCTAAGTAAATAATAATTATAATTCGCGCGGAACCCTTCATGGGCGAGTTCGACTCGCACTTGGCCGCTTTTTAATTTAAAAGTTGATAATCGTTGCATTATATGTCAAAATCTGAAAGAAGAACTGTCATCGATACAAATAAAATCAATTTTACGAGTTCGCAGAAAATAATTTTAAAAACTGAAATGGATAATGAATCAAAATCGGTGAGACAACAAATTAATTCTTAATTTCTTTTAACAAATTTTTAATTACAGGTGTTACTACAATTGTTGGACTCAACGGAGAGAAATACAAGTTTCGAAGATTTTTTTACAAACAGAATGAGCTGCGATGATTCGAAAACAGATGAAGAGAAGCACGCAAACATCACTCACTTCATGGAAATTATCGACGAATACAGTGAGGCTGACTTTAAGTCCCATTTCAGACTGAATCGTTCCACAGTTGAGCAATTGATAGGTAAGCAAATGAGTCAATAAAATGCGCCAGTTTTTGAAGCCTTCAATTTCTATTTTTTACAGAAAATTATTCCCAATCTGATACTTTGGCAACTTCGTATCGTGGAGGCAAACCAAAGATTGGGGTGAGAAAAGAGGTTAACCATTATGTATGGTACATAAGCAACACCACTACATTTAGGCAATTGCGTAATTTGTTCGGGATTGCAAAGTCTTCAGCTTGGGCTGCAGTTGGGCGCGTCTGTAACTGGCTGGTTTCTAAAATAATACATAAAAAAATGGCCTCAAGAAGATGCAGTCGTACAAAACTGCCGGAAATTCGAGGCGAAGAAAGATTGATGCCATCGATTGTACGCATATCACTATAGAAGTTCCCCGTTGAAACAAAGAGTGCTACTATAGTCGAAAACAGAATTTCACTCTCATTTTACAAGCCGTTGTCGATGCGAATAAAAAGTCCATCGAAATATGTTGCGGTGAACCAGGATCCTTGCACGACAGTAGAGTGTTAAAAAGATCTGCGTTATACAAAAGAGCACTAACCAATTACACTCGGCTATTTCCGACCAACACGTTTCTTTTGGGTGACTCCGCATATGCTGCTTCAAAGTGGCTAGTGCCACCTTTTAAACATATGGCCGTCTGACAGATCAGCAAAGACTTTTTTTAGGTTTTTATGTGGTTGTCTTCAGAAGCCGACACACTTAGACCAATTTAGGTCCATTGTGATGCCTTGGGGTTATTAAAAGGAAGATTCAGGAGGTTAAACAAATTTACGAAACAACGAAAACTAATCGCCCAATTCTGTTTGATTATATATGCCAACAAAATATACTGTAATTGCAAAAAAAAATCAAATGAACACATACATATTTATAAACTTCGAACTAAATTTTATTTTATTTCTTTAACATTTTTTCAATTAGTTCGGTTTTTTTTATTGCCATGCTGATTTCTTTTCTGTGTACTCCTTCCAGCGCTGAGCCGTCGCTTCATAATCGCGATCATTGCGAAAGATTGTTGAGCGTAGTAATCCGAACGTGTTAGTTTTCTTTTTTGTGCACCAGGCGTTCGGGATTGTGTACCTGATGCCGAAGCAGATGATGTAGAAGTATGTGATATAAACGAGGCAATTTCAGGAGAATCTATAAAGGTGAATACACTCGAAGTCGTTGAGGGCGTATCCGGTGTGGTTGGTAAAGGAACTGGTGGTAAATTCTCTGAATCCAATAAAAAACATAGGGGCGGGCTACAGTCCGCTTGGGCGAACTGTTGGATACCCTATTCTTATTCCTATATCTCATAAGTGGGCGTGACAAAAATTTAAATGATTTTATCGAAAAAACTAAGCTTTTGTAAATAAAAACGCTCCCTAGCTCAAACTTTGGTTTTTCAATAAAATTGTTTTATTTAATTGTGGGCGTGTCAGTAGGCGGATTTAAAAAAAATTTAAGTATGAGCATAAAGGGCACCTAGAGAGTATATACTATAAATTTCAGCTCCCTAGCTCAAACTTTGGACTTTCAAAAATAAAAATAAAAATAATTGTGGGCGTGTCAGTAGGCGGATTTTGAAAATATTTACACATGAGCATAAAGGGCCCCTAGAGAGTATATATTAAAAATTTCAGCTCCCTAGCTCAAATTTTGGTTTTTCAAAAAAAATATTTTATTTAATTGTGGGCGTGTCAGTGGGCGGATTTTGAAAATTTTATGTCCCAAGCAGTTTTATGGGCCAAAGATCATATAAAAAAAATTTCAGCTTTCTAGCTCAAAATTCAATTTTTCCCAAAATTTGTTTTATTTAATTGTGGGCGTGTCAGTGGGCGGATTTTGAAAATTTTATGTCCCAATCAGTTTTATGGGCCATAGATCATATATAAAAAATTTCAGCTCTCTAGCTCAAAATTCGATTTTTTCCAAAATTTTGTTTTTTTGAGTTTGTGGGCGTGTCTGTGGGCGGATTTCAAAAATTCTTAAACTTGATTATTTCGGGACCCTAGAGAGTATATGGTTAAAATTTCAGCTCTCTAGGTCCAGTTTAAAGGCCTAATTTTTGCCGACGGACGGACGGACGGACGGACGGACATGGCTAGATCGACATTACTATCGATGCTGATCATAAATATAGTAACTTTTAGGGGTCTACGGGCAATATTAAGGTATGTTACAAACTATGCGTCAAAATTAATATACCCCTAGAATAGGGTATACAAAATCTTCAGTTCTAGAAAAGACTAAAATGGTATTTTCTTACCACGAATAGGGTTTCGACACCGATATTATTTGATTCACTCTTTGAGTGAATCGGCTTATCACCGAATATTTCCTCCATCTCTTCCATAAATGGAGGTGGGCATGGGGATGCACCAGTTCCTTTGCTATTATCCTTCGCAGCCTTGTATGCCCTCAGTACTATTTGCATTTTGACTTCGAGGTGATTTACCTTTATACCCGAGTCCTGAAATGAATTTCTATATTTTTTTATTTGTTTCATTAGAAATTGATACTCGTATGTAAAAAGACTTACAAAACCGGCAGAAATCATATCCTCCACAATATGGGAAAACCCCAATCGCCTCTTCCGAACTTGGCTGAATTCCTTTTTGCGAGCGCTGTAAAAATGCAAAAAAGCCTTTGTCTCCTCTTTCGTCCAACGTTTCGGTTCTCTGTGGTTTAAAAGTAAATGTGTATTCAAAAGATAAAATTCTGATTATTCTAATTTCAATTTTATTTGTTTACCCATTGCTTGCCCATTGTTATTCATCTGTTTGCAACCTGCTGAATTTTGTACTTTAAAAGAGTGCGATTTGGATTATTATTGAAGCAAGGATGCAAATCCAAACGTATTTTTATACCCTATTCTAGGGGTATATTCATTTTGACGCATAGTTTGTAACATACCTTAATATTGCAGGTAGACCCCTAAAAGTTACTATATTTATGATCAGCATCGATAGTAATGTCGATCTAGCCATGTCCGTCCGTCCGTCCGTCGGCAAAAATTAGGCCTTTTAACTGGGCCTAGAGAGCTGAAATTTTAACCATATACTCTCTAGGGTCCCGAAATAATCAAGTTTACGAATTTTTGAAATCCGCCCACAGACACGAACACAAACTAAAAAAAACAAAATTTTGGAAAAAATCGAATTTTGAGCTAGAAAGCTGAATTTTTTTATATATGATTTATGACTCCTAAAACTGCTTGGGATAAAAAAATTTCAAAATCCGCCCACTGACACGCCCACAAATAAAAAAAACAATTTTTTTGAAAATCCAAAGTTTGAGCTAGGGAGCTGAAATTTATAATACATACTCTCTATGGGCTCTTTATGCTCATGTGTAAATATTTTCAAAATCCGCCTACTGACACGCCCACAATTAATTTTTTTTTTTTTTTAAAAAAAAAGGTTTGAGCTAGGGAACTGAAATTTATAACATATACTCTCCATGGGCCCTTTATGGTCATGTGTACATATTTTCAAAATCCGCCCACTGGCACGCCCACAATTTTTTTTATTTATTTTTTTTGAAAATTCAAAGCGAGCTAGGGAGCTGAAATTTATAATATATACTCTCTAGGGGCCCTTTATGCTCATGTGTTATTTTTTTTTTAAATCCGCCTACTGACACGCCCACAATTAAGTAAAACAATTTTATTGAAACACCCAAGTTTGAGCTAGGGAGCGTTTTTTTTGATAAAATCCTTTAAATGTTATATAACAAAATATGTAAAGCGTTCTTAACAATTCAACCATACTTAGACTTTTGTCACGCCCACTTATGAGGGATAGGAATAAGAATAGGGTATCCAACAGTTCGCCTAAGCGGACTGTAGCCCGTCCCTATGTTTTGAAAGATTTTTGAACATCATAAAATCCTTTGTGTTTGACAGCAAGGAAAAGAACGGATGCTTATTTTGAGGCAAACTTTGAAGTGTTTTTTTTTTTAATTTTCTTCGCATAATTATCTATGAAATGAGGATTTTTTTGTTTAATCGACGAACACATCCACTATCTCTGCATAGCAATCGATTGGTACCAACCCCCAAGTAATGAATATTTTTTTTTCGCAACTTATTTTACCGCCATCTGTTCGCTTCATGGCATCAACACTTTATGTTCACTCCGTCTCAATCCTCGACTGCTGACCTCTTCATCGGCAGCACTCCTTTTTTTTATTGTTTACGTGTTAAATGTAGCTGAGCTGGGTATACACCTTTGAACAAAACACGGCTATAGTTGTCGGATATGGCCTTTCCAACAAAAAATCTATTAGATCCGGGATTTTACTCATATCGTCGCCTGGATAAAATATTGTCGCATGTTACATTCGACAACTTTTGGGAAAACGCAATCAAAGTTTAAATATTTCCTGTTCGAAAACCCTACGGTCGATTTTTTTAAAAATTACATGATAGATGCACAAAACATTTGTTAATTAAATCTTGTTTAAATTATGTCATTAGTTCAATTTAGAAACAAATAAAAGCAAATTTTGCGCAATATGCCGTTGTCGTATGTAACGTTTTCAACAAAACTAATTGTAAGCTAAGCACATACAACAAAATTATGACACATACGCCAAAAAATTAACGAGTTTAATGCGATAAAAGTGTACTACATACGACAAAATGAAAACAAATTTAATTTGAGAGAAAACACATAAAGTATAATTTTTTTCTTAAAAAAGGTAGAGATTTCATTTATTATTTCTAGTTATAAAAAACTATCTTCGAAAAGGAAACACATAATAAATTACATAATGTAATTAAACAAAATATGCGATTTGTATTTAAACAAAAAAATAAATACTTTTTTTTAAAGCAAAATCACATTTAATTCACAGCGAAACTTATTTCATTCAGGTTTGTTAGGGCTGAAGTCCTGTTTTCTGTGTTAATAGGCAATTTATTTGTTGGATCTTCTTCCTCATCATCTGCTGAAAAATCGGCTGCAGGAAATAACCCCCCAAATGAAAAATGAAATAACTCCCCAAATTTGTATAGAGGTGGGGATTATTTCATGGGTTTTTGGGGACTTATTTCATACTTCAAATTGGGGGGTTATTTCATAATAAAATAAGTCCCCAAATTCAACTATGAAATAATTCCTCAAATTTGGGGACTCAAAGTGCAATAAGGCCAAGTGCTAAAATAAAACCTCGCACCTACTCCAAATCAAACAATGATCCCAAGCAGGGGGGTAGCATGCCCCCCACATAGGCATTGCACTGATTACGGAAATCCCATACGGAAATCCCATAAACAGTGCAATGCGTGTGGTGGGCGGGGGGGCATGCTGCCCCCGGCAACCCCCCTGCTTGGGGTCACTGTTTGATTTGGAGTAGGTGCGAGGTTTTATTTTAGCACTGACTTGGCCTTAAATGAATTCGTATGGCCTTATTTCAGGGACTCAAAGTGCAATAAGGCCAAGTGCTAAAATAAAACCTCGCACCTACTCCAGATCAAACAGTGACCCCAAGCAGGGGGGTTGCAGGGGGGCATCATGGCCCCCATACGCATTGCACTGTTTATGGTATCCCATAAACGTGGGGCCATGCTGCCCCAGAGAAATTATTCCCCAATTTTGGGGGGTTATTTTATTTTTCATTTGGGGGGTTATTTCATTGGGGGATTATTTCCTGGAGCCAAAAAATCATTACAACTGGAATGAAGACTCGCACCTGTATGAGAATCATCATCCCCTTATATTTCGTTGCGCATGCTAAAAAAATTAAAAGAATTATTCAAAGCAAAAAAAATTATTTTGGAAACTAAGAAAGATATCGGAAAACGGATTTCACTATGTGGTAGAGAAAAATTTAAATAACAAAACTGCATTTAAATCTCAAAACCTCAATTTTTCACATAGGTACGACAATATTTTATTCAGGCGACGATATCTGTTGGAAAGTATGTTGGCGTCCAGCTTGAGTGAAAATCACAATTCATTGCACACCCAGCTGCATACAGTTCTCTTCCTTTTGTATTAGTTAATCTTGAGCCTCAAAATGTATTTTTGGCAAAAATAATAATGTTGATATAATTTTTAGTCCAAACCTATTTCAAAGCTCAAAGCGTCGACTTTTTGAAATACGATATTTTTTCTTTACAGCTCAGATTATTTCACAAGGTTTAAATACTCATGCATAATATTTAATGCAGATTTTTCATTAACATTAGGTATCTAAAGTGTATCCTATCCTATCCTATCCTAGGCTATCCGTCTACAAAAACAAAAATGTGAATTCTCCTTATTTTAGGCATGTTACAAGTACAACGGTAGATTTGACGACGAGAGAAACTTCTACAAGAAGTCTCATAATTTTTTCTAGTGTAGTAATACATCTAGAATAGATAAATATCTATAAATAATTCCCAAAATAAGTCAGTTAAGGGTTCTACTTTTGTTTATATGCGCTTAGTTTAGGTAATTACATATATAATCTTTTAACGCTATTCCAACAGAGAAATCTTGAAAATGACGCTCCACCCTAGTGTACGTTTAGTTCACAACAGGTATTGTTATGGCCGCACTTTCATAAGCTGCCAAATGCGGCACTATTCCTCTATATGAGAATCACCCCTAGCATATTGTAATTGACGTTTGCTGAATCCATAAATAGTGACCCAAGCAAGTAACACATATCATATACGATGCGGGAGTGGGGTGGAACGAAATAAAGTGGTTCAACTCAATTTACTAATTGTATCCATCTCCGATGGGCAAATATAGACTAAAGAGCTTCAATTGTGAAATCGCATTACCACGAGATTAGGATTTATGACCGAACCGACCATCCCATATTTAAAGAAGGCGGCTGGAAAAAGCCTTTTATCCACCGGACCGAAACTAACTGACAAAATCCATATTAATCGCAAAGTAATATTATACCGCAAAGCCTAATGTGGTCTTCACTTTCCATTCCTATGTCCGAATTATAGTCAAACTACATACTGTGATTGCATTTGAAAAGCGCTGCGTATTGCGAGGCAACGAATTTAATGCACTGGAGCAGCATCTATTATTAAAGATTTATTTGCCGGTGGCAACGATAATTGAAGTGAAATTTAAATATCGCGCAGTAAAAGCGCAAACGGAAGAAGTTATTGCCAAAGGATTAAGTGGCAGGCAACCGGGAGCAATGTCATTTGCATAATTGAGAGTCGATTATACGAGTAGACGAGACACTGGTATAGTCTGCAATGGTGTTGCATTGAAGTGGAAGTTGTAAAGTAGCGGTTTGAACTGCACATTACCTATTACTGGGAGAAGATATAGCCAACGTCTCATAAAGTGTAATTCGCATAAAGCCTACGTTAAATCGTATAACAGTGGATAGAGCGGCAAGTAAATATAGTGCAGAGAAATTGGAAGGGGGTTTTAAGTTTTTACATCACTTGTCTCAATTTGTTGGCTCAAAATTGATCACAATGGACCAATGGGCCCCCGTGCAAGCACAGCAATTGCAAAACAATAATGCAAATATATGCAAATAACGCAGTAAGTTAAGTTGGTTAATTGAAAATTGAATAAAATTACAGATCAACTACAGGTTAATGGCAATCCAACTCGATTACTCATCAATTACGGTGTTAATGTATTAAAAATGCAACTGCAACTACACAATGCTATTGGAATGTAATTGAATTCCTGTAATTGTAGTAAAATTAAGAAAACAGGGTGTCCCTTAATTCGTAGACAATATTTTAGGACATAATTTATGGGTATATTCTAAGGAAAAAATTGTTCTACAGTAAGGGCTCCAATTTTTATATCATTTATTGAGGTTTTAAGAAAAGGCTTACTTGGGTGTACCCTGACCCCAGTTCAAAAATGAAGCTCGAGATGAAAAAAACATAGGGACGGGCTACAGTCCGCATGGGCGAACTGCTGGATACCCTATTCTTATTCCTATCCCTTATAAGTGGGCGTGACAAAAGTCTAAGTATGGTTGAATTGTTAAGAATGCTCTACATATTTTGTTATATAACATTTCAAGGATTTTATCGAAAAAACGAAGCTTTGTATCCCTAGCTCAAAGTTTGGTTTACCAATAAAATTGTTTTATTTAATTGTGGGCGTGTCAGTAGGCGGATATAAAAAAAAAAAATACGCATGAGCATAAAGGGCCCCTAGAGAGTATATAAATTATATATTTCAGCTTCCTAGCTCAAACTTTGGATTTTCAAAAAAGTTTTTTGTTTTAAATTGTGACTGACACGCCAGTAGGCGGATTTTGAAAATATTTTCACATGAGCATAAAGGGCTTCTAGAGAGTGTAAATTATAAATTTCAGCTCCCTAGCTCAAACTTTGGATTTTAAAAAACAAGTTTTTTTTTAAATTGTGGGCGTGTCAGTGGGCGGATTTTGAAAATATTTACACATGAGCATAAGGGGCCCGTAGAAAGTATATACAGGTAGACCTCACTTAACACGTACTTCTTACAGCACGGCCTCGTTCTAACACGTCCCACATTTTGCGGCATATTTTTGTTTAACACGAAAAAAGCCTCGCTCTAACACGGTGTGCGAGACACAATGTCTGCTTTGCACAAATGAAAAAAAAACATATTTTTCTGCCCAGTAGATTTTGTATTGTATTGTATTGTATGTGCAGTGGGGTCATCAGTAGATGACAAGCACTTAGACCTATTGGTCCATTGTACTTCAGCATAGCTGCCCGCTCGCTGGTTATTGGCTATTAGTAAGATTCAGTGAGGGAGAACCTGCCAGCAGCCTTGGCAAAGCGAAGAATATTTGCAAGTTCAATTTCCCCCATCTCATCTTCGTTAACGAATTGTTTGCCTATAGTGGTGAGCCTGGTTCTGGAGAAAGCCGGACATTCACAGATGAAGTGAGATGCCGTTTCATCCGCCTCCATGCAGCACTCACATAGGCCCGAGCTCCTAATGTGAATGGTTTTGAGGTGCTCGTTAAGAGGACTGAAACCGGTGACGAGACCAATCAAGGATCTCAAGTCTTTCCTGTTTAGTCCAAGCAAAAACTTAGCTCTGCTGATTTTTGGACCGTCCACTAGCTTCTTCGAATACCTGCATGAGACCAGGTCATGCCAGTATTCGGAATGTTGTTGGCGTAGAGCCGAATCCATTTCACGTTTGTGGACGGATGAGCAGCATCCTATGGATGGTTGTGGCCCAATGAAAGCTGTTGAAGAGCCCTTCCTGGCCAGAGCATCCGCTCTTTCATTACCCTCGATACCTGTGTGCCCAGGAACCCAGTCAAGTGATACCGAGTTTCATCTTCCCAGACGGTCAAGCCTAACCATGGTTTCCTCAACTATTTTTGAGTTGAGAGAGTCAGCCGAACAGGCTTTGATAGCGGCTTGGCTATCTGAGCAGATGTATAAGGTTTTACCCTTAATCCTTCTCCTTAACAGGGTATTGGCGGCAGTGGCAATCGCAAAGATTTCTGCCTGGAAAACAGTTGTTTGTCTACCCAAGGCTGCAGATAGATTTATCCGACAGACTCTAGAGTAGACCCCGGCTCCGTAAATATCGTCAATAAGTGAGCCATCAGTATAGACGATGACATCACCCGGCCTAAAGCCATTCCACCCCTCACTGTTCCATTCCTGCCGTTCAGGAAGGATGACCTGAAAACGGCGCTCAAAGACTTGCTTCATGCACACAGTGTCAAGTGCTCCTCCCCGATGGCCAGGTAGGCTGTCATAGAGAGCTCTGTACCTAGCACCTCTGGCCCCATCGCCGAGATTGACCTGCCGTCCAAGTACTACACACATGCGGTATAGTGATTTTCTGGCCTCACTTTCAGCAAGGAACTGCAAGGGAGGTAAACAGAGCAACACTTCCATAGCAGCAGTGGGAGTTCCTCTCATCGCACCTGTAATGCATAAGCACGCAAGGAGCTGTAGCTTCGACAGTTGACGTTTGAGGATGTGAGCCCACCATACAATCGCACCATACATAAGGTATGGCCTAACAATGCACGTTTAAATCCAGTGAACCAGCCTGGGACTAAGTCCCCAGGTTCTGCTGAACATCCTACGGCACTGCCAGAGAATGTTAGTTGCCTTCGAAATCCTAGCAACCAAATGTTCAGAAAAGTTAAGCTTTGGATCTAGAACAATACCCAGATACTTAACCTTGCTTGATAGCTTTAGTTGAGTGCCCTTTAAGTAAGGCCACCTCACTTGAGGTATTGCCCTTCTACTCGTGAACAGCATCATCTCAGTCTTCGCGGGGTTGACTGACAGAGCTTGCTCCCGGCACCAACTCCCAACACTATTGAGCGGTGTTTCCATCCGCTCACAAAGAGTTGGTAAACTCCTGCCGCAGACAATAATGCACACATCGTCAGCGTACCCAATAACAGGGTGACCTTCCCCATCAAGTCTTCTCAACAAGGAGTCGACCAACAGGTTCCACAATTTAGTGGGAAGTACACCGCCCTGCGCAAAGCGTTTGACAGCGCGCACAGTTCTGACACAGCCGCCAACAGCAGCTGTAACTTCTCTGCTCCTAAGCATTTCCAGGATCCATTCCACAGTTGTAGAATCGACGCCCTTCAGTGTTAAGGCAGACTCAATTCTGCAAAAGGGGGGATTGTCAAAGGCACCCTCAATATCCATGAAGACAGCAAGAGCATAGTTCTTGCGATCGAGCGCCCTACGTACTCTGGCCGTCAGATCCGTTAATTCCGTCTCAGTGGACTTGCCTTTTTGATAGGCGTGTTGGCTATTATGAATACCCAGCGAAGCTGGAATACTCTTAAGCCGTACGTCAATCAGTTTTTCAATGCCCTTTAGCAGAAATGATGAAAGGCTAATAGTCCTGAAGCTTTTGGGAAGATCATAGGCGGCCTTTCCCGGTTTGGGAATGAAAACCGCCCTAGCTCTTCTCCAGGCTAAAGGAATATGTCGCAGAGCAACGCTAGCTCTGTAGATTCTAGTTAGTAGTGTGAGCAAAATCTCGATACCCTTTTGCAAGAGTATGGGGTATATGCCATCAGGTCCAGGAGCTTTGAAAGGAGAAAAGGACAGGATAATAGCTCTCGCCCTCTCTCTCGTAACAATGCTCGCCGCGACCCGCCACTGCTCAGTGGTAGTTCTGCTTTTGTTTGGCCACACGCAACTATCCACGGCTTTGCAGCCAGGAAAGTGGGTGTCCATTAGCAGTTGAAGTGCCTCCTCATTGGAGTTGGTCGAGGTGCCATCAGGCTTCCGAAGGACGTCAAGCCTGGCTCCCGGATCAGCTGAGAGGACTCTCTGCAATCTCGAAACCGCGCTAACATCCTTCAGTTCTCCGCAGAACCTCTGCCAAGACACCTTCTTAGCGCTCTTAATTTGCCTCTTCTACTCCTTCTGCGCATCCGCATGAGAAGACCAATCGGCTGCCAGGTTAGACTTCCTGGCCCTGTTAAACAGCCTCCCCACTCTTTTCCTGAGAAGGGATAGCTTAGCGTTCCACCATCGGGTTGGTTTCGCACCGCCAACCTCCTACTCCGGGCAAGCAGTATGAAAGGCCGTAATAATATCGCTGTGTAGCGTGTCGGTCGCCTTATCCAAGTCATCGATACTAAGGATCCTGATAGGCAGGGAACCTATCTGACCCCGCAACTCCGTGGAATAGACGTCCCAGTCAGTGCGCCGCACATTCCTCATTTTGCTTCTGATCGGTCGATCTGCACTTAGCTTAAAAATAACATACCGATGATCAGATGCAGTTTCTTCCCTTGAAACCCTCCAGCTCGAAACGATGCCAGATGCAGCAGCGGTTGCTACTGTCACGTCAATAACTTGCCGCCTCAGCCGAGTGTTCAGTATATCGAGCTGGCTGGCAGCAAAGAAGTTTAGTAGGGATTCACCCCTGCTATTTGAGTCAGTACTACCCCAAACGCGATGATGCGCGTTCGCGTCCATACCAACGATCAAATGCTTGTTACCTCGTCGGGCATGCTCGACAAGCCTTACCAGTTCCACCGTTGGAGGTGGGGCCAATGAGTCAAATGGGAGGTACACTGAGGCTAAAATAATCTCAGTAACCAACCCTCCTCGCTTAAGACACATTTTAATAGCTGTACAGTCTCGAGAACTGAACTCAGGCTAGCATCTAAGCCCTTTGCTACAAAGATGCACGTGCGAGTATTAACAATCCCAGGCTTTACAAAAATTGCTCCTGGTACACCCGAGATGCCACTTACCGCCCCCTTATACAGATAAGGTTCCTGTATGAGGCACACCTCTGTATGCAGTTTTCCAAGACGACGACACAATGTAGGTGAAGCCGCTTGGAATGTTGCAAGTTGATTTGAAGGACCTCCAGTGATGAGCTAGCCATAGAGCTAATTACCACTGGAAGTTCCAGCCTTCTCTCCCCTCTTTTCTGGCCTGAAGAACAGGCGACCAGTGATTAAAAAAGGCCGGTAAGAGCACTTCCCAAGCATCTTCGCCGAATCGTCATCAACACCAAAAGTATACAGACGGCCATCCTTCATTTTGTTGAAGTGATAGACCCTCCAGTTATCGGTGGATAGACCCGGGTTTTGACCCTTGATAAGATCGATGATTTCCTTAGTCTCCAGAGCAGTTTCTGGGACAAAGACCTTCATCTTAGTATATCCCACTAGCTCTGACGGGTGAAGACAGACAAGGTCACTCCCGTCAAGCTTAGGGAAATCCGAGCAAGATCAGCTCTGACCCACGCATTCGTGGCTTCATCACTACAGCAGAGGATAAAGCCTCCATTAGTCTTGATGATGCGCTCAAACGCCGGGCTATTGCCTTCCTTGACTCGCCTCCTTACAGCGTCCTTCAAGGCCTTCTCCAGATTGCAGATGTTTTCCGCAGTATACTTCCTCAGGTGATCACCCGGGAAATCAACCGCCAATCGCAAACCAGACAGGGCCGAGTCCGTGTAGCTCTTCTTTGGTAGGGGGGGTCCTGCATCATTGCTAGTGCAAGACCTCTTTGTGCCTTTGGATGCTACACCAGCTACCTTAGGTGACCCCTTAGCCACTCTTGTGTCCGTCACCTTCACAGACTTCTCTGTTTCAGTGACCGTCTCTGAGACATTGGGAGCGGACAGATCAGAGGCAGTAGGTACGGGGCCAACAGGTTTGGGGTCGGCATTTACTGCAACCCTACTCTCCGAGTCCACCATTCCTCCTCGCTTCTTCCTCTTGCCACTCTTCCGTTTCTTTCGCTTCCTACAGCCTGATTCCTTGGTGGTTTCAACGCTAACCGATTCACAGAGTTCATCAGTCGCGGAATCCTCCGAGGAGCAGCCGGAAGGAGCCTTCTCGCATTCCTCAAGAGAGAGCTTCTTCAGCTTTTTCCTGAGGGCCGCCTGCTTCCTGGAAGGGCTGCAGAGGGGATCATCGCTGGACGTGCTGGACAGGAAATTCCGTGCTCGCTTCGTCAGGTTCTCCGCCCCCGCGTCATTCACAGGAGTAGTAGCGGCGTGATCTTTGGGCAGGGAAGCCCGCTCAGAGGGACTCAAGGACACATTTGTAGCGTCCGAGCTCCTCTTAGCAGACTCCCCACAGAGTTCGCTCTTACCAGCAGTCGCATCCTTGTGCCGGCCAGGATCGGCCAGTACACTGGGTGCATCCGCCAGCTTGAGCTCCGAGCTTAGTCTCGTATCAGCGCTTAGCGCCGGAGTAGAATTCGTCTCGTCCTGTCTTGTGGCCTGTTGCGTCAGTTTGTTCAGTTCTCGTTGCTTGTTCCGTTTCTTGTTCCGTTTCGTTCGCGATGTCGTGTTTGTCGTGTTTGTCATGTTACTTGTGTAAGCCGCTGGCGACTTATCGCCCCCAATAGCTGGAGGCGCCAAGCCCGTGCCTGTAGCCGCGGTCTCTACCGACATTTGAGCGGATATCCCCACTCGAATTTGTTCCTTTTCTGTTGTGTCGTTCATGTTTGTTGTTGTTGCTTTTTTAGCCTAGTTTTTCATCAAGGGGTCAGGATTTTACTACGGATAGGATGGAGTTCCCCCCGTTACCCTAAACCCTCCTCCTTTATCCGGGCTTGGGACCGGCATAGAAATCTATGGCGGAGTTAATGCCCAGTAGATGCGTATCAGCTGTTTTTATAGGAACATACATCTAAAAAGGGACTTCCCCAATTTACATGTAGAAAGCGGATGGTAGTGTGGGAAGAGGTTTCAGGCCAATTTACTCAGTTCCTTTTTTGTGTTGACGAAGCTCGCTCGGTACGTACTTGGTGGTGTTTTTTTTTTTCATCTTTAAAGATAATAAAACTTCGAATAAAACATATTTGGACAAAAATTCGGACGGTTTTCTGAAATCATGGAACGTAACCACTCTTTTTGCACTAGTTTCTTGTATCGTTTAACACGATTTCGTTTAGCACGGCATTTATCAGGAACGTAACTCCCGTGTTAAGTGAGGTCTACCTGTATTATAAATTTCAGCTTCCTAGCTCAAACTTTGACTTTTCAATAAAATTGTTTTATTTAATTGTGGGCGTGTCAGTGGGCGGATTTTAAAAATTGTATCCGCCGATCAGTTTTAGGAGCCATAGATCATATATAAAAAATTTCAGCTTTCTAGCTCAAAATTCGATTTTTTCAAAAAAAAAAAAAAATTAGTTTGTGGGCATGTCTGTGGGCGGATTTCAAAAATTCTTAAACTTGATTATTTCGGGACGCTAGAGAGTATATGGTTAAAATTTCAGCTCTCTAGGTCCAGTTTAAAGGCCTAATTTTTGCCGACGGACGGACGGACATGGCTAGATCGACACTACTATTGATGCTGATCATAAATATAGTAACTTTTAGGGGTCTACGGGCAATATTAAGGTATGTTACAAACTATGCGTCAAAATTAATATACCCTTAGAATAGGGTATAAATAAAGATAAATCTGACCCCAACAAAAAAGTGTTCACTGTAGATTTGCAGTCGGTCTTACTTTCCCCCAAATCAAATGTATCTTCTATGTACTACCGCCAAAAACTTATAGTTCACAACTTCACCATTTATGACCTGGAAACTCATGAAGGTTTTTGTTTTATATAGCACGAAGCTGAAGGTGGAGTAAGCGCTGATGAGTTTTCATCTATTTTGTGTAATTTCCTTGTTGAGAGAATTATACCAGCCAACGTTGGTAAAGACATTATTTTCTACAGTGACGGATGTGCTTCTCAAAACAGAAACAGCATCTTAGCAAGTGCACTGCTTAACATCACTGTGTTACGCAAAATTAAACTTTTTCAAAAAATACTGGTGAAAGGACACACCCAGATGTAAGTTGATTCCATGCACTCGACAATAGAAAAAAAAACTGCGGATTCGAAACATTAACGTTCCAGCAGATTACGTTGACGTCTGCGAAAAGGCTCGTTCAAATCCCTTTGCCTACACCGTGAATTATTTGAATTTTGAATATTTTAAAAAGTACTCTTCACTTAAATTTGTACCATCAATAAGGCCAAGAAAGAAAAGTGGTGATCCCACTGTGAATCAAATCCACGCTTTAAAATACAACGAAGAAGGCTTTATTGAATACAAATAAAAAAATTTCTCAACATCATAGGCAAACAGTTAGCATCATCAAATGATATATTACGGCACAAGGTTTGGAAAAAATGGACAACGTGGCTTAAAAAACGTTTGTGCTTATTCGGTTGAAGCGAAGTGCATATCCTTTTTCGGATTTGAAGAACCTATTTTGGAGTTCCATTCAAATCTTGATAAATTAACATGAGCCAACGACCATACCAAGTCGAGTTAATCGGTTCTCGTCAGATCACCGCAATTAAACGACGTTGGGCGCAGTTAGAACGTAGATGGGGGACCGTTTGAGAACAATCGCGTGTCGTTGGCCAATCCCATCTACAGCTCATTAAGATTTAAAGATTGTTTAGCTCAAAAGCTCTTTTCAATTTAGGAATAGGTTGAGCCTGATGCCTGCAAATTTTATAATTAATTTGTGTATGTGACGACTTATATGTATAGCAGGCAAGGGAATAAAATAAAATTTTATTATAAAAAGGACATTCTTTAAAAGTATCCTCTTTTCGGGTTTCAAAGACCTCTTTGAGGTTCCGGTCAAAGTTTGAGCTAGGAAACTAAAATTTATAATATATACCCTTAGGTACCCTTAATGCTCATGTTAAATATTTTTAAATCTGCTCACTGACACGCAAACTACTCGTATTTAATAAGAACCTTTTCTTGAATAAAACATTGTAAAGTTCCATCCTTTGTGTGGATAAAATCGTATTGAAGATTTCCTGTATACTGTATACTGTATGTATGTTTTTTATTTCTCTTGGTGACGCTTCAAATTGTCCGTGAGCAGTGGAGTATTTGGGTTTAGTGTTTACAATAAAATGTTAGTTATACAAAATATTTGCACAACAACGTATTATTTTTAATTCAACCTTGTAAAGAAACGGTAATTCACTTATATACCTACTCTAATTTAATGATTTAGAAAAATTTGTTCTACTATTATAAAGGATGTTCAAATTTGAGGTATCATTTTAAATTTTGAATGAAAGACATAAATTGGGTAAAATCTGTATTTATTTGTATTGGAAATTAATGTACATTGGTTCCGGTTAATAATGAAAAATAATGTGGTCCAAGTGACCTCCTCTGCTAGCTCGGCAGACTGTCAACCTTTTACCAAAAGTTTGAATCACTTTTCCGCATAATGATGGTTCAATAAGTGATATTTGCTCGATGATGTTGTCTCTGAGGTGTTAAGTTTGAGGATTATCGGGATAAACGTTACTCTTCAAGAAACCCCATAAGAAAAAATCCAGTGGTGTTGAATCCCATGATCTTGGTGGCCAATTCACGTCTGTTCTTCCGGAAATTATGCGATTGATAAACTTCTCATTCAAAAGATCGATGGAGTTCGTTGCTGTATGGCATGTTGAACCATCCTGTTGAAACCACATATTCTGCACATCAATATCTTCCAATAGACTCCACAAAAGTTTTATAATCATCGCTTGATATCGAGCTCCATCCACAGTTACTGCATTGCCCTTTTCGTTTTCGAAGAAAAATGGACCAATCCACACCAAAATCCACACCATACAGTAACTTTTTTTGGTTTCATTGGTCTTTCAAACAATCCTCTAGGATTTTCTTCAGCCCAAATGCAACAGTTTTGTTTATTGACATAGCCGCCAATTTCAAAATGAGCCTCATCGGTGAAGATAATTTGTCAGTTGGCTTTAATTCTTGTGTTAACTGTATTTTGCAAGCCTTTGCATGCAGATCTTTGTCCAAAATGATAAACAAAGTTGTTTGTTTGAGGTTTAATGTCTGTGAACGACGGCGAATTGACGTCCTTGGCTCTTCAGCAACACTTCTGCTAACAGCTGCAATATTTCCACTCTAACGAAAACTACGATGGTGATCTTGGACCGAACCAGTTTCTTCAAATTTATGAACGATAAGTTTCATAGCACGGTTTGACGGAGCATTTTCTGTACCGTATTTTAACGGAATTTTCTTTGAACTTCTTCAAAACTTTCACCATAATAATAAAAACACGTTGCTCAATATCAATAGTGTACCGATCTATTTTAGCAAACGGGAATGTATTTACTTCACACCTGAAAATACTTCGGTTCAATCTAATAGCTTTAAAATGTGGCGGCCAATATGTCAAATTTTAACACCCTTTATTTATGCCACAGTTCGTCGTCTCGAATTTATGAACGATATCAAAGATTGTTGGACGATTATGCGGACCCAAAAAATTACTTAATTCACAAAGCGGATATTTTTTTGAGCGTCAATTGTCATAAAAGACTTACATAACCGTTAAACGTTTTTCAACTGTGTCAGGGCCCAACTCGTAATAAACTCATTAAGTCGTATTTCTATTGGAACGGGGAAAACTAAGTGTAGTCAGTCTGAAAGAATCTTGTGTTCGGTATACCAAATAATAACAAATGATTAATTAACCTTACCTTACCTTATAGGGTCCTGAGTGAAAGCCTACTTATCTCATTCAACATTAAAATTCGCATCCAGATGTTCTCTGATTATTTCCTTAAATATATTCGCTGTTATTATACCCTATTCTAAGGGTATATTAATTTTGACGCATAGTTTGTAACATACCTTAATATTGCCCGTAGACCCCTAAAAGTGGCTATATTTATGATCAGCATCGATAGTAATGTCGATCTATCCATGTCCGTCTGTCGGCAAAAATTAGGCCTTTAAACTGGGCCTAGAGAGCCCACTACATACTCTCTAGGGTCCCGAAATAATCAAGTTTACGAATTTTTGAAATCCGCCCACAGACACGCTCACAAACTCACAAAAAAAAAAAAAAATCGAAATTTGAGCTAGAAAGGTGAATTTTTTTATAATAATGATCTATGACTCCTAAAACTGCTCAGGAGATAAGATTTGTAAAATCCGTCCACTGACACGCCCACAATTAAATAAAACAATTTTATTGAAAAGTCAAAGTTTGAGCTACGAGTAGGGAGCTGAAATTTATAATATACACTCTCTAGGGGCCCATTATGCTCATGTGTAAATATTTTCAAAATCCGCCTACTGACACCCCCAGAATTTAAAAAAAAAAACTTTTTTTGAAAATTCAAAGTTGGAGCTAGGGATCGTTTTTTTACAAAAGCATCGTTTTTTTCGATAAAATCCCTTAAATATTATATAACAAAATATGTAGAGCGTTCTTAACAATTCAACCATTTTTTTTTTTTTTTTTATTAAAAAAAGGAAATCCAAATCCCAGAGCACTCAGAGTCGGTAACGTTCCATTGTACTACCAGGCAGAAATCCTCCTTTTGGTGTAGAGGCATGTGATTCAACCATACTTGGACTTTTATCACGCCCACTTATGAGGGATAGGAATAAGAATAGGGTATCCAACATTTCGCCCAAGCGGACTGTAGCCCGTCCCTATGTTTTTAAATGTGAAGAGCATACATATCAGCATTAAGAACCTCACCTTAATGGCTAAATTCCAACATCAAGATATGAATACCTTATTGGCGTACGGTAGACCAATAACAATGACAATGCTGACACCGTTTCCAAAATAATATAACTTTTAAAAAAGCAGACAAACCGAAGTGCCATAACTTTATTTTCATATTTTTTATGATCATTGGATTCCATTCGTATAAACATAAAAAGAATGGAATTTCAATGTCTCAGTGAGTCTTGTCCCCCATAAAGCGATACCGTATTGGTATATTTAAGATTATGTGGTACTCAATCTAAAAATAATGGAAACCCTTACTTAACCGCCTACCATTCACACTCCATTTCACTCCTCCAAAAAAGGAAATAAAATGACATTTCAAATTTCAAGTCTCGAGTGCTCTCCACCACCAACCGAATTCCTAACTACGGATCGGAAAATTTCACATTCGAAATGGAAGCACAAATTTATTTCACAGCCGTCCTGGCAAATTGATTTCAATTTTGATTTTTCCATTTAAGGTTGAAATTGTGAATCATTTTGTCACCCATATGAAATTCTCTAACCCCAGAGAAAGGATATGGTGCAAAGCTTCGAAAATATTTTATTTTTTTTATTTTTCGAAACCCCCTCTAACACCTCCTTCCCGTTATGAGTTTCATTTTATATAATACAATTTATACGGACAATTTGTACTGTAAGTGTGTGGGGGACGGGCGACAGGAAAGGGTAATCGATTATATCCCATCAAGACATTCTCGAGAGTATCCCAACTTCAGGTGCATCAGTTTGCTGCATTCTATATCTGTCCACCCAGAAACTTGCATACAAGTGTCCCCGTTCACCTTCCATGTCAGTACATGGAGCTTCTTATATGCTTTATATGTATCTGCAGCACAAGGCGCAGTAAAACGTCCAGTTCCTAGAGTCTAGAGTTCGTGTACCTGAGCAAAGGAGGCAAGAGGACCGATACTAACCTTTAACAACGTGTCGAGATGTCAGCTAACAACAAAACATTAATCGAGCTCTTGTTGCCTTCTGGTAACCTATTCTGGAAGCTGGTGCTCCCCCATCCACGGTGGAAAAGAAACGTCGCCGTGTGTTTTTAAGATGTCACTGCCAAAGGATGACATTGTAACAATATGAACTACACAACTCGTTTTATGTTCTATATTCACTTTTATGAGTCCTCACCAGGGGTGGAGTGGAGCTTTGTAGGGCCCTATTTGGAGGCGCATTAGGTTTTGATCTCTTATTTATCGATTAAAAATGGAATTGTTGTCACGGATATTAAACTTTTCATACTGATTAGGGAATATTTCAAATTTTACATGGAATATGATGGAAAAACATTCCTTCTAGGGCCAGGATTTCTATGCTAATGCATATATTTTTTGGACAGCCTTAGAAGCAAATGAATCAGATAGTTTTCCGAATTAAGAGATTTGCTTTAAAATGGCAATCAATCGTTAGCGCATATTTTCGCATATTTTGATATAAATGCATATTTTGGCTTATTGAGCATATTTTTCGTGCATATTTCAAAAAAAAACTTTTAACACTTTAAAATTGATTTCAACGAAATGCAAACGAACCTTAAAATTTTTTTTTTCATATGCCGACATCCCTTTAGACAACACATATTCGGAGATTTTTTCAAAAAGTACACGAAATAAATTATACCCAACGAATCTACAATAAGAAAAAACTACGAGTATGTTGAAAAAGTGTTTAATCGTATTTTCGATGAGATTACATAAAATAAATCTAAAAGATAATTTTTTGTGGGTTTCCATTGATAAAACCATTGATATACACCGTCGATTTTTTGCTAACGTAGTTGTTAGTGTCTTACATCAAGATGAGGAAATTAGAAAAAAGAAATACCTAGCCAATGTTATTGAGCTGGACAAAACAAACCACACTACATCGCTTGAGCTTTTGATGAATCTGCAAACTTATTTGGAGACAATATAGACAAAAATAAAATCCTTTTGTTTTTAACGGATGCAGTGCCTTATATGGTGAAAGCAGCTCGTACAATGAAAGTATTTTATCCAAAAATAATTCATTTCACTTGTCTGGCTCATGGGCTTCACCGAGTTGCTGAAGAAATTATATCCAACTTCAAAGATGTTGACACACTAGTGTCAAACGGCAAAAAATTATTTTAAAAAGCTCCGTCCCGTGTTTTTAAAGAAAAATATCCGGAAATTCCTCTTCCACTTCAGCCCATTATAACACGATGGGGAACATGGATTAGTGCAGTGTTGTATTATGCCAAATATTTTGAGCAGTTTGAAAGCGTTGTTAGGGAATTAGATGACTTTGATGCTGTTTCAATTAAAAAAACGTAAGATATTTTAAACCAGCCATTATTAAAAAGCCAATTGGCTTTCATAAGTTCAAACTATTTGTTTCTCAGTGAGACTATAGTAAAATTAGAAGGGTGGAACTCGCTTAAAAAACAAATAAATTTAATGGACGAAGCAGTTTCAAAAATTAATGCAGTAAAGTCTAAAATGGGTCAATCTGTTTGTAACAAAATAGAAAATGCTCTTGAAAAAAACGAAGGATATATGAAAATGAAAAATATCTCCACCATGTTATCCTTAAATGCGAATGAAGAACAGTACTTGGATATTCAATATTCAATAAATGAGATTGTTTCATTAATATTTGCTCCACTAACGTCTGTTGACGTGGAGAGGTCATTTTCCATGTAGAAATGTTTTTGAGACCAAATCGCCAAGGGTATTGAAAACTTCAGAAAAAATTTCATGATTCATGCTAACAAAACCTACTTACGAAACTAATGTACATATTTTTAATACTATTTATTTTTTGTTAAACCTACCTGAATTTTATGTTTTATGTTAATTTTATCTACTTTTTGCTGTGAAAACTTTGTGTGAATGAAAGACGGAATTTTTTTTTTATTTCAATGTTTTTTTCTTTAATTTTGAATATTTTTGCAGCATGTTTTGGATTTTTTATGGCATATTTATTCTTTTTAAGTACATATTTTAGGCGCATATTTTGTATTTTTTAGAGCATGGAAATCCGGGCCCTACGGTTATAACCATTCAAGAGTGGAAGCACTATGTTGTACTTTTTCTCTTTTATACTGAGAGGTACTACTCTCAGTATAAACTCTCAGTTATGACTAATTCTTTGATGGCTTGAATTCTATCATAGGTAGAAGGATATTGTTGGATTTGAAATATACGGTAATTAGAGGCATCATCAAAGATTAATTCGTCGGTGTTAAATTCGATGGGAGACTCGGATGAGTTGACCACGGATATGTAAGATATAGTACAATTGGCAGGAGTAATATTATTGCCAACATATAGTCCATTTGGAAATTGTTGAGCTAGGCAAATACTGTCAGCTTTAGTTTCCTTTAATACAGGAAGTAATACTTCAGTTCTAGCAGGAATCTTAACGAAGTTGGAAGGGATTAGATCATATTCGATTATATGTTTCTTTGAAAAAAGAGTTAGAATTTTAGTGCGATAATCTATATTAGCGTGATGATCTTCTAAGAAATTATTACCGATAATTCCATTGGTAGTTATAGGGAAATGTTTGTCAACTACATGGAAAGGGTAAGAAATAGTAACATTTGCGGGTAGATATATGTTTAGGAAAACGACTCCTTTAGTTAATATCACCGTTTCGGTAATACCAGATAGGGAATGGATAATATTGGAGTTTATTGGGGTTGTTGGCCTCAATTTATCGATTTTTATTAAACAAACTTCACTACCACCATCGATGAGGAATTTGGAAGGATTAGGATTTAGAAGAGTTGATGAAGAAATCTCGATAGAATCTACTCGTCTAACTTTACTATTGAGATTTATACAAAGGACGTGGCGGGGAGAATCTAGTTGTTGGTCCGGACCCTGCCACTGGTTCCGGCCTCCGAGTGGTTTTCCGAATTCTGATTGGAATTCCGCGGGGGCGGATTTCGATTCTGATTTTGATTTTGATTTTGAGAATTTTCTCGACGGCGTCTATTGTTATACTCTCTTTTCCTACACTCTTGGATATGATGTCCAGGGTTTTTGCAATAACTACACGTTACAGTGACTGTCCTCACTTCACTTTTTATCATAGGGAGTAGTTCCTTGTTTTTCCTTGTGTAGCACTGGTCAATAGTATGACAGGGTTTAGAACAATAACTACAAATTGTTTTCGTTTTAGAAGATGATGGATATGTAGAAGGATTTGTGGAGAAACTTTTCTCTTCTTGAACAGCAGCCTCTATGGCATCTGTGAGGGACTCGAATCTGGAGGCTTTTATGATTAGGTTTATTTTGGGGAATAGGCCTCTTTCGAAGGACTTAAGAGCAGTCTTACGGTTCAGGCTTTGGATCCCTTCGGCATTATAGTTGCCTTCGCTTGCTATACAAGCATCATTTAAATTTGCTAGAATTTGCTCCAGGCGATTGGCATAGTTGCGGACAGTCTCATTGGGTTTTTGTTTGATTTGGATTAATTCCAATTGGAGCTGAGACAACGATTTTGTTTCGAGGAATTGTTGCAACAATTTATTCTTTAAATCTGCCCAATTCTCGAATTCGGTGTACTTTACAATATTATATGCTGGACCACTTAGTTTAGTTTTAATAATGGTCATCAAAAGGGGCAACTCGGCAGTGGGGGTTTCTAGGGTTAGCAGATCACAGGCATTTAAAAATTTATTTAAATTGGTACGGTTGCCATCAAACTCAGGGATGAGCTTGAAAGCGAAAGATCTGTCTAGTTTCGGAGCAATATAAAGAGTGGATTCGATTTGTGAGTTAGGTTCGGAAGAGAATGAATTAACAAGGGTACTGGAGGTTTCGGAATCGGATATAGACACTAGATTATCTTCTGAGGACATAGGAGGACAGACGACGATTGACTTACACTATTAACGTAAAAAGTATTATTTTTTTTTTGTATTTTAGAGGTAATTGATTCCGTATACTTAATACTAATACAATATTAATATAGTAAAAAGAAAGTTGATAGGAGTAAAGAGAAAGAACGAGGAGAAGAGGGAAAAAAAATCTTAATATTATTTACTTCTGGATTACTGGAACTTCAGCGGCTGGATCTGCTTCAAGATGATGATTGCTGCCGTCAATGAATAAATGTAGTAGTAAATGATGTAGAAGATGGATGGGTGAATATCGGGAACTGAGTGTCGCGTCATTGCCCAGTGACCAATACTAATAGCCTCGATTGAATCATTCAATTCGAGGTTCGATGAACGAAAAAAGGAAAAGCAAAAAGAATTGGAAAATCCGGAAGGGAATTCCCGGACAAGTCAAGTGGCTCATGTTACTTGTCGCGCATACGATCGTTCGTATGGTGGAAGAAATGCAACCACAGCATAATGAGTTGGTTGACTTGCGATTTGGGCACTTAGTTGCGCAAGGGAATGGAAAATAAAATGAAATGAATGAAAAATATAAATGATGAGTGGCCATAAATAAACGTTGTTTATTTAGGCTGGAAGTGACAAGCTGAAATAGCAATTTGGGAGGATGTTTATTTGGGACAATCAATATGTTGTTACAAAGTTGCAACATTGATCGTAGGGTTAAACATCTTGCATACAAGGAAGAAATGGTAAAGAGGTTGTGAAGTGCTTGGTATGCATCAAGTGGTGCACTTTACAACAACTAGATAGTTAGCAAAGTCCAACGAACAGCGTGTCTTTGCATGAATGGAGCACTGCGCATTACTCCCTTCGCTGTAATGGGCATTCTATTTCACCTGACACCTCAGGACATCTTTAGTAAGCAAACGGCTGCTAGTGCGCTCTCCGCCTCAGAGCAACTTTCCAGTGGACCGAGAAGGAAATCTTCCACTGCTCTATTCTTCACAATTTCCGAATCCTCCTAGCAACATAGACTAAACCAGCCCAGCTATGTTTTGACAACGACTTCCAAGTCACCATCCACTCTATTGCTCTATTGGATAGTGGAGCACAGAGACATTCCAGGGAATTCAAGGGTTGATGAACTAAGCAAGTAACGAACAATACTGCTCCTTCTACCTTAGGCCTTCCAATTGCCTGCAAACTAATGTTTAAGAGGGATGCCATCGAGAGCTGACCTTATGTGGACAAGTGGTATTACTTTTCTAGCGACAAAACAGATTTGGCCATAGCTGGATCAGAAACGCTTTAAGTGTTTGATCTCTCTGAACAGACCGCACATTGGTGTAATAATTATTGTCATCACCGGACACTGTCTAGTAGGCAAGCTTTCAACAAGACTTGGCGTCTACACAAATGACTTCTGCAGAAGCTGCTTGGACGACGAGGAGGAGGAGACTTCTTCACCTTCTCTGCAGACCTACTCTCTCTTAAAGACGAAAACTCCATTTGGGAGCTTTGTTTTACAATGATCTCAATGAATTTTTAAACATTGTCAAAAAAGTAGGAAGAAGATAGGTCCACGTGGTATGACAATTGACCTTTTATTGGTCTAAGTGTGTCGGCTTCGGCCGACTGCCACTTCAAGCTAACCTAACCTAACGTAGAAAATAATGACGTATATCCATCAAAATAATCAAGGTCAGCTATTGTAAATGCCAAATTTAGGCATTATACGGCAATTATATTTATATATCTAATAAAATTTGCCATTTTTTTTTTCATACGAATTTTTTTGACGTACATACTCGTACGTCTACAAGTTTTAGTGTGGCAATGAAAAAATATAATAAAAACAGGGAAAGGCTTCAATCTGTTGGATACCCAATTCCTATTCCTATCCCTCATTAAGTGGGCGTGAGGAAAATCCCAGTATGGGAGAATTGTTAAGAAGGATCTATACATTTTGTTATACAACATTTCAAGAGTCAAGAGTACATAAACTTTGTAAAAAAGAAACGCCCTTACAAGTGGGCATGGCAGAAAACTTTAAATGAAGGAATTGTTCAAAACGACTTTGCGAATGATTTCTCAATAAAACGGTTTTTTTAATTTGGACGTGTCCACTGGGTGGATTTTAAAAATTCTAAAACTTCATTATTTCGGGCCTAGAGAGTATAATAGTTTCAGCTTTCTAGCTCAAATTTAAAGGTCTAATTTTTGCGGACGGACATGGCTAAATCCATATTACTATCGATGCTATTCACGAATATAGTAAATTTTAGGGGTCTACGGGCAATATTAGATAAGGTTTATTACAAACACTATGAGTCAAAATCAATATACCCTTAAAAGGGTATAATGAAAGGGATGATTTTCCTTTGGTGTATGCACATGCACAGTGCTATGCAGTACACTTTTTCACAAGCGCCGCTCATAGGTACCGTTTCTATCAGTTCGCAGGATGCAATCGGACGGTGATTTGATCCAGAAAGACGGATGTTCGTCTTTCGCATGTCCTTTTTTGTATCTGGTTGCTCGTGTCAGATGTTAGCAGCTGGGTTTTTTGTCTCGAGTTTATTGCACCGATGTCCACTCGTTGTTATTGTTCTGCAAGTATTGTTTATTGATACCAGATTGACCATTGGTTACTGGGTGTAAAATCGCTGCTCGTTTTGTTTATGTTGTAGATTGCTCTTATTGTTATAATCATATGTAGGTATATGATTAGATTTAGATTAGATTAGATTAGATTATTTATTATTGCCTTGTACAAGATTGATTAAAATGTTTACAATTTAAAACCTTGGCTTTGTGTACTTTTATAAAAAGATGATTGATCAAACAAATAAGATTATTACTACTTTACATATACGTACCTACATATAAAAATTGAATAAAAGAAGATAAAGCTATTTAGAAACTCTCAGTCATTATTCGGTTTCTATAATGTAAAGTCGGTTTGAAGTACTGATACAATTTTTGAATTTCAACTTCATTTAGCATTTCTATTATTTGATTTTCAGTCGTCCAGTCAAAATAGACAAAAAAAAGTCATAACTTAGGCAAAAGATATAGAGCTGAAAATTGGCAGAGACGTTAAATACATCATTATAAATAAAATGTCAAAAGTCCCCATCGATCCTACTTCCGCAAAAAAAATTATTCAAGTTCAAACGTACAAAATTAAGGTTTTTTTTCCATTTTTCTCGAAAACGGTAAGTTTTTTCGTGAAAATAGGTCAGACAAAAGTGTAGATAATACTACAAAAATGGTCCAGTCACTTTTTCTCTTACGACTCAACATTCGTGAGATATCGCGGTTTTAATAATTAGAAAATTCATATTTTACATAATATGCACAATAAAAGACTATACTCTCAGTCCCTAATTCCCTTTGTCGGTAACCTTGAGTAACATCTGCTAGCTACGCCATTGTTCGAGTGTGGAGGGTCGCACACCTGCCTATTTTTGAAGGAAGTAAGCGAAATAACAATGGATACTATGGATACAATATTTTCAAATGGTGTCTATTGCAAAGGAATTTATAAGAGCTGAACGAATGGGAAATTGGCGAGCTCATTTGAACTGCGTTAAAGAAATGCTTTCTTATCTTCGTGCATCAGGACATGTTAATTATGCCAAGTCTGTGCATTTATATCTACAAGATATGATGCAATTAGAGAACTTGATGGATCCTAGATTTGCAATATCCATCACATGCATTCTTAAATGCTCTCAGCCAACCAAATGATACATCTCTGGCTTTTTTGCAATCTGCATCAAACAATGGGGCAAGATATTTTTCGCGGGCGTTCCTGTTTGCATTGGTGACCGGATAAGCAGCTTTTATGATTTGATCTAGCTGACTCAGGTCGATTTGTTGAGATTGAATAAGAGCCCTGCTTAGGTGTGCTTGATACTCAAAAACCTTTGATTGTTTCCATTTAAGCTTAGGCAAAACACTGATGATCCTAGTTGTTTCTGGTTCATTCGCCAAAAGTCCAAATGTCACACCTGTAGGAAAGTGGTCCGAAAATAACACATGTTCAACCTTGAAATCGACTATATGATCATTCAAATCCACACCAACAAGACTTTAATCTACAACGGAGCTACCTTGTTTACCGACAAAAGTAAGTTCGCCTTTTCTCTCTGACAAGCTAGTTCCATTTTGAAATCTTAACCCGTAGGAATTACATTAATCGATTATCTTGCTGCCCCTTTTATTGCACACCGTATCTTTAGATCTTCGTTCAATACCCGCCATTTTATTTTCATTTCCAGCTTCGTTTCCTATCCTCGCATTCATGTCACCCACCACCAACATATTAGAAGTTCTGCTTTGTGCCATGAATCCTTCCATCTTTTCGAAATCATTATCCCATATGTATATGTAATTCGTCGATTCTAGAGACCCACAACAACAAATATTTCATTAGCCTACTAAGCTATCTGTGTTAATGGGATATACTTGTGATTTCGCAACTCATCTCATAAACAGTTCAATCCCTCTGCTTGGGGTAACTGTTTTATTTGAAGTAGGGCAAGATGTTGAAAAGTCTCCAATGGAAAGTGAAATAATGCCAGGCTTTATTTCACTACTGCAAAGTGAAATATGGCCTTATTTCACGACACTGGGTGCGCCCTTCAAGATCAAAACCAACTGGAACTCCAAAGTTACAAATCCGCACCAGTACTCCCGCACCCCATCGTTTATGCGTAAGCAATATCTCTGATATTTTCCTTTCTTTTCATCACTGTGTTTTTTATTATTATTATTATTTCACCTCTTATCACTTAGTAAAAGAGGGACTAAACGAAGAGATGAGCCAACCCTGCTGCTAAGGGCGTTCAATTCCTAGAAAGTAGAGAAAAGATGCTACCATAATGGCATCGCTCTACATAATAAAACTGCTGATGAAAATATCTGGCTTTTGTACCTCCCTGACAATGGTAATGGATGTACTTCACCTTGCAAAGAGTAGAGGACACCGTTGTATACGCAAATGCTTATAATCAGGTTGATAGAGCGATAAGGGTGTTGTGTTCTCAAAATGGGATGAATCAAGTTGCATTCAGCAACGGAACAAAGTAGGTGGCTAACGAAGTGTCGCCTGTTTTTCGTTTGGCTCTTCGAGGGAAACGCAAAAAAGAAACTCGTAGCAACATTTCAGATAGATACAGTACAGGACTCAATGGAAGAAAGCAGCTCAAACTCAATAGTAACATGGCGTGCAGTACAAAACACCAAATAAACACCAAGTACAAACTCGTATAAATTCTTACGATAATGCGGTGGTCGGCGGCATTCGAATGCCAATGATTTGGGTTGGCTTTGACTTGGAAATTTGGTTTGTGATACACTTTCATTTCTGAAATGCGGCCCCAATGGCAAAATGAAACAAGCATGGTGAGTGCGACCCAGGAAGTCCACACGATCAACTACCCATGAATATGTATATGATATCAATATTATAATAATTAAAGCGAAACATCAATAAAATCAATATTATATCTTCATTCATCATTAATTTTGAATATTAATTATTGTTTTTTCACATTTTAGGTATTTACTATTATAAAAAATTGTTAGTTGGTATTTGAAAAAAAAACTCAATGAAAACGAAGTCGGTATCGTGTCTTGCACGCCAGATATGTCCCATGAACGAGCACATTGTTCACGACCATACTTACGTAATGCGTACACACACATACTTCTTATTCAACTGTGCAATAAGCAGTCTCCGACCAAGAGCGCAGAGAACGAGGGTGTGATTGAAAAGGTCGCTGGAACCCCTATGAACTTTCTGCGACAAGACGAGTCAGCGCCGTCTTTAACTAGGTGCTACCCAATCTCTTAACGCTTTTCGTCGATAGATGGCTTCGTTGGAAACCATATTCCATTAAACCATATAATGGAATTATCCTTGACCACCGCCGCATTACGACTAAGCCCATCAGTAAAGTCGTAATTACGAAATACTGGAAGCAACGATTCGGATTCTTAGACATGTGGGCTGACGTTTGTAGTTTTCTGTTACCTGCGTAAGCTGGAGTGAAAACCGATTGAAATAACTTTCCGGCTAGTGATGCAAACGCCCCCGTCCCGTTAAAACCTTGACAGGCCTCAAACAACGCTCGAAATCTTGTTGCCATTAAGTTGGTGGTGTCGGTGTGTGGCTAGATGTAATATTCCTGGTTAGCACCGATCCTGCTCTGGCACAAAACCTCATAAGCGCTTGTGTAAACCCTCGCATGGCCAATGGCCTCACTGCTTGGATAGACAACAATGGGATCCCTGGGTGACTACACATTCGGACATTGATAACGGCAATAAGTTGGGACCCACCAGAAATAAATACAACAAAAACAACAGGAAGAATTATCGGGGAAGAAAATAGAGTGAATCCCATCCAGGGAAATTTAAGAATGCTGAGGTCACCACCTGGCCATGTAACGGGAATGCAAAATGACACAGAGGAATGCGGGCTACCTCCCACACAAATCAACGATGCAACGCAAAGACCTGATTTGCATAAGCTTGGAGAGCAGATTAGAGCGTTAGTGGACATCGATTCACCAACCGATGGGAGTTTGTGGCGTACTCAAAAAATAAAAATAAAAATAATAAAAGGAAAATGTTTAATTTCGGAGATATACTCCACCTATTCAAGAATATAACTGCAAACAACTCATTTCCGGACACAAACTTCTTGAGGACGCTGGCACTATGCACTGACAGTATTTAGGCACTGGCACTTTGGCTCGGGTACTTCTTGAGGACGCTGGCACTATGCACTGCACTGACACTATTTACTTTACAAGTTAAACTCACTACCCCTTACTGCTCGGGCGCCAATTAAAACATTTGTTGTTAAAAATGTTTAAAAAAAAACTTTATTATCCGGCAGAGTAACTGCCTTCACCAAATTCACAATACAATTGACAATTAGAATTTTATTTTACTATCTTAAATACTAAAATACTGCTGACGACTGGACGATGCATGTGTTGGATGTGGGAGTGTTGCTGCCGTTGGTTTTCCAGGAAAAGCGGCGGCAATGGATATTGTGCTGCCTCTGCTGGATCAGGTGGCGGCTCGTGTGCACTGTATGCGAAACGTTGGCAGATATTATTTGTGTCGTCAGCGGATTCCATGGCCATACCCGTTGGAAGAGATGTTTAATTTACTTTGTCTGTGTTAATTTATATAAGCACTGAAGGGCACATGCTTGGACAAAACTCGACCAACCAATTAGCGCCAAAAGCGTCCGCATCTTGCATTTTACTGACGTCTACAAAAATTCCCGATCTGTAGAGCTATTTTCACTCCAGACCAAGAGGAATCTGTAAAACCCGTGACGCCAAGCTATTCATACGTGGTTCATAGCTCCGAAAAGCATGTGTAGAGCTGCAACCAGATAAAGGAAACGTGACAAGCCATCAAACATAACCACCCATCAATCAAATTACTCATCAAACAAAGTTATCCCTTCATCAAAATACTTTCCAAGCCATCTTTGTGTGCATCATCGGCAAACAAAAAAAAAATATTATTATGGAGTACCTGCATAATATATATATAATTTTTGTTAAATGATTTTACTTATTTTATAAAAAAGACAATTTTATGTTTTTTAAAACCTTTATTTTGAGCTTAAGCAGCTTTAGATCCCTTACCGTTGGTCGGGGGAAATCTTCAGCTATAAATGTTGACAATATTCTTAAGACTAAAGAAATGAGATCGACTGATCTCTTTTTATAGGGATTACATGTTCTGTGATTGACTGGGGAATGGGGATGATGCAAGGTATTAAATGTGTGTTTATTTTTGTGTGCCGAAGGCATACTTTGTTTATGCAATTAATTCAAATGCTGAAGGCAAGAATTATTACTTTGTTTATGCATTGATTCATATGCTGAAGGCAGGAAGTATTATTTTGTTTATGCATTGATTCATATGCTGAGGGCGATAAATTCTGATACGCAGTCTTTGGTACTCGTATTTTAATGACTGCGCTATTATTTTTTATTGATTCTTTGCATCATTGTATTAGCGATTTTTGTTACATTGTATCTACATGATACTGTGATTAATTGAATTTAAAGTCAAGCGTTTGTGCACAAGTGTGCTCTGATATAACATATATATACTCGTATATAAAACTGATATCTCGCTACATGCTTATATGCATGATACCCAATGTGGTGTAACAGTTTCTAATTAAATACTTAAATATCTACCTAACCCTTATATCTAACATCTTTATCTACTACCTTAATCTTAGTCTAACATAAAAACAAAAAAATTTTTTATCATTTAATTTTTCTTTGCATACCTACATGCTTAATGCTTATTCCTTAATACTAGAAAGCCACAGAAAAGTTTTTTTTTTATAACATAAAGTGTACCTAAACATCTAGTCATTTAGCGGGAACTTTGTGTACAAATTTCGGCGCGGCATGGAGATCAAAGTGAGTACTATATACACAAAAATACCTATATTACTTTTCATTGGCTTGCTTTTTTCATATATATATATATTTTTTTTACTAATTTAACGATATCTTATTGCGTAAATACCACCTTTTTTTGAATATTTCTCTTACTTAATATATCTTAATATTACCTAAATAAACATTATATATATATACATCTTACCTTACCTTTAAATAATATCGCTATTAAGTGCCCCAAATATGTATTTGAAATCCTGAATATCCACAAATAAATATGTGCTAGTTTAACTTAAAGTTGTTGAGATGTGTTAGTTCATAGTGATGTGCATGTGATCGTGAAAAAGGGATTATTCTCAAAATATCGAGGAGAGAATAGTCACGGTCCAATTGCACTTGCCAGTTGCAAGGGGAGGGTCCCTCCAGGCGTCCAACCACCCACGACGCAACCACTGATAAAGTTCATATACCCCTTTTTCTTTATTTCTTACCAAACTTTTTTTTCTGCAATAGCACCAATGGTCAATGATCATTGATATCCTCTGATGCGCAAGGTCATAAGTCCCCTTACCCATCTCATTTCTAATGTTTTTTTTTTTATAATCTTGGCACGATATTTTGTGCGCAAGGGAAAAGCAGCAAGATCCCCCCCACCCTCTGAAGCTGGAAACAAAACTGCTGAGCTCAAAACTGTCATCAGCCTTGATGCAGCGACCAGGCGTAAGGTCGTCCTCACATCGCGTTATAGACGAACTCAAGGACGAGATTACCTCGAAGACAGACATATGCGAGGCAATCAAAGCGCAATTCGGGATATCGGTGTTACTAACAGATATTCTCTTCATGCGGAAAGCGCACATGGAAACAGGAACCACCGCCTTAAGCAGTACCTGACAGACCACAGCTATCGCAAATACTTACATCGATTTGGATACGTAACCTCGCCCTTTTATCCAAAATTTCCAGACCAGGAGGAAGATACAGAGCATGTAGTTTTTATTGCAGGCGATCTGGAAAATCCACCGTTCCCAATAGAGCATATGTTGCAGTCGGAGGACAATTGGATGCCAGTTCGTAACCTGGTAACAAATGTCCAAAATGAGCTATTGAGAGAAGAAAAGCTAAGAAGAGCATCAGAAGTGTCAGAAGCAACGGACACAACTGACACAAGACAAGACGCACAGCATGAATGGCTTACCAGCCCGGGGAAGAAATACCTAAAGGCAGTCCAGCGGAGAGAGTAGCCGTGTTTCTTTGCACGCGGATATAGGATTGGCACAAAAAAACGACCATTGCCGCTTAAGAATTCATCAAAAAAAACTTGTCAGCACGCATGCACCTATGACATGCACCGTGACACAGCTGTAAGTTGTAGTTAAGAAATTTGTATTGAAAATCCTGAAATTGAAAAATATTTACTTCCGCCAATTGAAATTGATGCCAACATATTATAGCCGTGTTTCGGTGATAAGTATATACCCAGCTCAGCATAATTTTACAATAAAACAACTACATCGGATTCTATATTCACTTTTCATTTTTAAGGATGTGGTCGCAGTGTTTGTACTTTAAAAGAGTGCAATTTGGATTATTATTAAAGCAATGATGCAAATTCAACGAATTTTTCGAAAGATTTTTGATCATCATAAAATCCTTTGTGTTTGACAGCAAGGAAAAGAACGGATGCTTATTTCTGCCAATTTTTTTTTTTTTAAATTTTTCATTTTGTATTTAATTATTTTGGCAACAACCAAAAAAAGAACAGTATACTGTTTTCCATCATTAAGTACTTCAATTTAATCTATTTATGTGTGTAGTAAACAATGCCAGCAAAGGAACCAATTTGGGCCGTCGAACGAATAGAACGACTCTTTAAGCAAAATCTTAAGCTTATCATGGTGACATAAAGCCAAAGTTTCAAAACCGTACCTTGCACCTACTCCAAATCAAACAGTGGCCCCAAGCAGGGTGGTTGCAGGGGGGCAGCATGCCCCCCCCCCCCCCATATGCATTACACTACTTATGGAATCTACTTCCGATTTCGTAACTAATCCCATAAACAGTGCAATACATAGTCCCTCAGTGGACTTAGTTCCCGTGGACTTATTTTCCTGCACCTTCTTTTATTTGTGCTGCAGACGCTTTCTGTCAGTCGGGCGGGCGTGTTCTGTCCTGTAATACCGTGCCGTGGATGGATATTTTATCCGGGTCACTGGAACACTTTTCACCTTCAAACAGAAAGGCTATCCGCAAAGCTACAAAAAAATTCTTTTATTTAGCTGCAGAAATCTTTTCACGTTTAAAAGCTTTCCTCGAGAATTAGGAACTATACATATATATATGTATATCTCTGTATGCTAAGGCCCGCGTGGCTGATGGAAATGACGGATTTTTGTTACTTCTTTCACATGCAAAAAAAAGGGGAAAACTTACATTGCGTTAAATTCACGGACGATCCAGCCTGGTGAGACTGCAGTGAAGTAAACGGGTGGGCGTCAGCTTAACAACTAGCCTAAATCCTAACCGAGTAACCGCGTGTGTCTAAGAGTGGAATCGGGCCAGATCGTGTAAAAAAAAGGTTAATTTTGAATTTTGGGTCGCAGCTGATTGGAATGATCGAAAAGGCAGTGTTCGACAAAAGATCCGGTTCCTGTATAGGAACCAACAGTCGGTAGTTATTTTTGAACGATAATAACTAAATTGTTGTAAAATATTATTATCTTGGTGGATTACACCATTACAAGATTTTGCAAGAATGTGACTCTATGATTCTTGCAAGACATAGAATCTAATTTTTTTTAATCAAACGCAGGACTGTTAAAAAATAATGCATACAGCGAAAAAAAAAATTAAAAACCCTACAATCCCGCAATCGCTTGATTAGTTTTCGAATATATTTATTTAGCGCGTGAAATTTACACTCACTCTGACTATCACATATCCCTTCCGCCTACAAAGGCATTTAGGCGATCATTTCTCATATTTTGAAATTGTCCGTAACATTATAGTATCCTGAATCAACCGAGTGAATTAAAATTCTCATCAAACCCCTATTATAAATAAACGTATGTATATGTGTTTGTACAAAATTTTTGTAATCCTTTGAGTATGAAATACACACTTATAAAGCTATTTCTATTTGCAAATTCTCCGAATCAACAAAGCAGCAAACTTTTTAGACACTTTTCTGCAAACCCGCACATAATTTCAAATAAAAGTTTATCCACAAAACAATTTCAACTCGGCGAGAAATATGCAGAAAGTTTGAAGTGAAATATTATACGATGAAAGTCCACTAATAATAAAATATCCTTTCAGCTTATTTACATACAAGTATTTCACCATATGATATACCCTTTGTGGTAAAGCTCAGATCTACATGTTTTGCATTTGAATTAACCAAAAAAAAGGAAATGAAATTTAAGTCAATATAAAAACCAGTAAGTGACAGTCGCCAGAACCACGAATGCAAACTACAGAGGACTAAAATTGAATGGACTGTATAATAAAAACATAGGGACGGGCTACAGTCCGCTTGGGCGAACTGCTGGATACCCTATTCTTATTCCTATCCCTCATAAGTGGGCGTGACAAAAGTCTAAGTATGGTTGAATTGTTAAGAACGCTCTACATATTTTGTTATATAACATTTAAAGGATTTTATAAAAAAAAACCCTCCCTAGCTCAAACTTGGGTGTTTCAATAAAATTGTTTTATTTAATTGTGGACCTGTCAGTAGGCGGATTTAAAAAAAAATAACACATGAGCATAAAGGGCCCATAGAGAGTATATATTATAAATTTCAGCTCCCTAGCTCAAATTTTGAATTTTCAAAAAAATTGTTTTATTTAATTGTGGGCCACTGACGTTCGTTCACAATAGCACACATTGAAAATAGTCAATTATCAATTGTCGATTGATCTTCGCAATAAGGCTGATAGTAACTTTTAGGGGTCTACGGGCAATATTAAGGTATGTTACAAACTATGCGTCAAAATTAATATACCCTTAGAATAGGGTATAAAAAGGCGAGTAGAAAAGTGCGACAATCGATCGTACCTTCTTAGTCAAAAAATATACCGAATGGTATTGTTGTAAGCGACCTGTAGTTTCCTTTTGCTGGCGAAGCTGCACTTGGCAAAAACTTCGCACCCGTACATTAAAAAGACGCTGACCAGCGTCTTGGCGAGCATGAAACGTGTTTTTGAGGGGGTGCAAGCTTTAGTAGCCCATAATGTTCGGAGTACAGCATAAGTTTTATCGGAGGTAACATTTATGTGGTTATCCCAGGTCAGATTTCGGTTAAAGACCATACCAAGATTTTTAGCCGTCTCAACGTATTCTATAGGAGAATTGCCTAAAATCACAGAAGGAAAGTAGGACAAGTCCAATGAAGTTCTTGAGATCACCAGACACTTCGATTTTGCAGGGTTTAACAAATGACCATTCGTTTCAGACCAGCGCGATATATTTTCAAGATCCTCATTAACACTAGCAGCACCGTGCTCAATAAGACCGAGATCGGAGCTCATGTACAACTGCACGTCATCGGCATACATCTGAACCTTACTATGTTTAATAATAATAGATGGCAGATCATTGACATACATCGAATAGCAGTGGACCCAAAATGTATCCCTGTGGGACACCATTTTGGATCGAAATGACATCCGATTGAATGTCCCCAACTTGAACAATTTGCCTTCTACCTGAAAGGTATGAAGCAAGTAGTTTGACTGCATCTTGTGAGAAATTAGATAGCTTATGCTTATCACACAAGTTTTTATAAACCACGGTGTCAAACGCTTTAGAAAAGTCTAGCAACACTAAAAAGATTACCTTATCTTCATCCATCTTTTGGCGTAAATCTTCGACGGCGTTCACTAAGGAGGTTATACAACTGTGACCCTTCCTAAAACCCGATTGTTGTGTTGTCATCAAACTGTTGGTGTCAAGAAATAAGGTCATTTGCTTTTGTAAGATTCTTTCAAATGATTTCGATAGAAAGGGTATTATTGAAATGGGCCTAAAGTCATTACCCTTTGCATTTTTTGGTATAGGTACTACTTTAGCCAGTTTCCATTGTGATGGGTATTCGCCAGATGTTAGAATCGAATTGAAAATATGGGTAATATAAGGTATAAGAATTGGCAATATGAGCTTTAAAAATCATTTCTAAAACCGAAAAAAGGTAGGTACTACTGATTCAGCTTGATTTGATTAAAACCTAAGGAGGTCACTAACCGAGCTCAGCACATGAGAGGTAGAGGATGCAAATTGCCGATTAAGAGCATTGCAATCGACATTTGCAAAACGATTCAACTTCGGCTTAGCGATTCCAATGCTACGAAGATTACTCCACAGTTTACGGCAGCCAAGAGAGGGATTGAGTTGGTTCGAATATACTTCGGAGTTTGAATTCCTAATTGCCATTACCACTTGGTTACGAAGAGAACCGTAAGTTCGCCGAAACTCATCAAGGCGGAAACGTTTCCAGCGGTTATAGGCCTGATCACGTAAGCGAATGAGTTGGCGAATATGAGAAGTGAACCAAGGTTGTTCTTTAGACTGAAAGACTTTTGTTCTCAATGGAACGTGGTACGTGAAAAGTCGTTTGATGTTTTCGTTCAAAAATTCGACTTGTTCAACTGGGTGATGTTAAGTAATAGACACAGTCCCAGGCTATGCCCCGTGCGAGTTCTTCGAGTAAAGGGTAATTAATGTTACGAAAAATTCTATATTGAAACGTATTGACAATGGTAACAGTAAAGTCGTAGGTTAAGTAAATAAGATCATGCTTTGAGAACGCAGGAGCCTAAGCTACGTTGGCCATTTTTTCAAAACCTTGTGCCGTAATATATCATTTGATAATGCTAACTGTTTGCTTATGATGTTGACAAAATAAATCGGAAAGAATAATTCAAAGAGTACCGCTATTTTTCCCCTGGTTCCCTTGCAAAGCATTCAATATGGAAAAATGCAGTTTTATTTTGCGTCAACTGAATAGACACAAATATTGAAATTGGAAATAAAAGTTATTGGGATTAAATGAAACAAGTTTTTCTTAAAATAGTTTTTTATTGGTTAATTTTAGTAGTGCCGCCTTTTTTCGTAATAGTTTCGTAAATTCGATCCGGCATGGAATCATACAGCCTCTTTATGTAGTTCAGCAAAATTTCCCTCCAGGCCAATTGAATTACTGCAATTAGGGATTCTCTGTCCTCAAACTGACGACCAGACTCATAAACTTTTCGTACCAACCATCCCCAAACGTTTTCTATAAGGTTCAGGTTCGGTGAGTATGGCTGCCATTGAAGCAATTCCACATTCCGCTCCTCTATCCAATTTGTTACTATGCGCGCCGTGTGGATGGGGGGCGTTGTTCTGCTGAAAAGTTCAGTTTATGGGTCCAAAAATGCCTGAAAATTAAGGGAAATTTCTTTTCAAATTTCCTTTATAATGCAGTAATTTTTGAGGTTTGGAACTCAAGCTCAACAGTGCCATAGTAGCTAACTATGCTTTTCCGTATGAATCTTTGCTTCTTAAATAAGAATAGACCACAATAAAACTTCGTCCAATTTTGTCAGCTTTAGAACGCCCGGTTAGTCCTTGTTGTTTTAGTAAATCGATTTGAGCTCTTTCAACACTATTTAGAGATTTTGATCTACCTGTTTTTCTTTGAAATACAATTAATGAAATAAAATTCACTTAAAGCACTTCAACTGTTGATCTAATGTGTCAATCTCCACAGAATACTCATAAGCAGTGAAAATAATGACCTCGTGTCTATTCAGTTGACGCAAAATAAAACTGCATATTTCCGTATTGAATGCTTTGCAAGGGAACCAGGAAAAAAAAGCGGTACTTTTTGAATTATTCTTTCCGATTTATTTTGTCAACATCATAAGCAAACAGCTAACATTATCAAATGATATATTACGGCACAAGGTTTTGAAAAAATGGACAACGTAGCTTGGAAAATGTTTGTGCTTATTCAGTTAAAGCGAAGTGTATGAAGCCTTTGACGACATTGGGGTTTCGCACTCGCGATAAACGTAGAACTAACGGTTCAGTATAATCACAAACAACCGTACTGAACGGTCGCGAAAACATTTTCGCCTTACAGAATCGAACCCCTGATTTCAGAGCGGAATAAGGTTTTTTGCGCACTTTCTAGGGTTCCGTAGCCAAATGGCAAAAAAACGGAACCCTTGTAGATTCGTCATGTCTGTCTGTCATTAAGATTTTCACACAAAAATAGAAAAAAAAACAATAAATTTTGGGGGTTCCCCATACTTAGAACTGAAACTCAAACTCCGACTCGCAATTGGCCGTTTCTTCTGTTGATAAGGAATTATATTCTATTGAGGCTAATACGGACGTTTTTATTGTAGCGTAACACGAATGCCACAACGCGAACACATTTCCACCAGCTTGAGTTATTTTTTTTATACCCTATTCTAGAGGTATATTAATTTTGACGCATAGTTTGTAACATACCTTAATATAGCCCGTAGACCCCTAAAAGTTACTATATTTATGATCAGCATCGATAGTAATGTCGATCTAGCCATGTCCGTCCGTCCGTCCGTCCGTCCGTCCGTCGGCAAAAATTAGGCCTTTAAACTGGACCTAGAGAGCTGAAATTTTAACCATATACTCTCTAGGGTCCCGAAATAATCAAGTTTACGAATTTTTGAAATCCGCCCACAGACACGCCCACAAACTCAAAAAAACAAAATTTTGGAAAAAATCGAATTTTGAGCTAGGAAGCTGAAATTTTTTATATATGATCTATGACTCCTAAAACTGCTCGGGATATAAAATTTTCAAAATCCGCCCACTGCCACGCCCACAAAAAAATAAAATAATTTTATTGAAAAACCAAAATTTGAGCTAGGGAGCTGAAATTTTTAATATATACTCTCTAGGGGCCCTTTAAGCTCATGTATAAATATTTTCAAAATCCGCCAACTGACACGCCCACAAATAAATAAAACAATTTTTTTGAAAATCCAAAGTTTGAGCTAGGGAGCTGAAATTTATAATATATACTCTCTAGGGGCCTTTTAAGCTCATGTATAAATATTTTCAAAATCCGCCCACTGACACGCCCACAAATAAATAAAACAATTTTTTGAAAATCCAAAGTTTGAGCTAGGGAGCTGAAATTTATAATATATACTCTCTAGGGGCCCTTTAAGCTCATGTATAAATATTTTCAAAATCCGCCCACTGACACGCCCACAAATAAATAAAACAATTTTTTTGAAAATCCAAAGTTTGAGCTAGGGAGCTGAAATTTATAATATATACTCTCTAGGGGCCCTTTATGCTCATGTGTTAATTTTTTTTTAAATCCGCCTACTGACACGCCCACAATTAAATAAAACAATTTTATTGAAACACCCAAGTTTGAGCTAGGGAGCGTTTTTTTGATAAAATCCTTTAAATGTTATATAACAAAATATGTAGAGCGTTCTTAACAATTTAACCATACTTAGACTTTTGTCACGCCCACTTATGAGGGATAGGAATAAGAATAGGGTATCCAACAGTTCGCCCAAGCGGACTGTAGCCCGTCCCTATGTTTTTTTTATAATAAGCGTGCGCTAAAGGGATTTTTTATTTTTCTGTAATTGATACAGTACCCTTATAGTTTTGCCACAGCGCAGGCATTTTTTCGTTGCTGCAAGCAGCACCCAGATTCATTGCCTGTTTTTGGGTGCTGCTTACTACTGAAAGAATAGGAGGATAGGAAAGAAGTTTTTGGTGCGATAGGATTTTTTTTATCTCCACAGGTGTCGCCTTAATTACTTAAGGGAGATTTGATTTGTTGTGTGTATTCAATTTTACAAAGCATGGCTCTGGTCGGGATTCGAACACACGACCTGCCAATCACTTTGCGAATGCACTACCATCGCACCATTGCCACCTGCTTTATTTTATTACAATGTCCTTTCCACCACATCCCTTTTACTTGTAAAATAGAGGGTGAAACTCCACGAGTGGCGATGTCAGCTGGGTTGTTGGCTGATCGAACGTGGTTCCAACCAAAATGAGGAATCGACGTCAGAATCTCGGAAGTCCTATTTGCCACGAACACTAACCACTTTTAGACGAACCCCACAACCGGACCAGTAGGGATACAGTTAAGAGGGAGGGTTATGATCCCATTAATCCTTATCATAGCCTCTTCGTCATTAAGGAAGAAGAAGAAGAAGACTAACCATTGTTTTGGCGGTGCAGAAAGCCAATGTAGCACAATCGACGAATCTGTTCATGAATAAACTTTGATGTCTTTCTCCTTTCGTAAGTTTCTTGACAAGGCGAATTAAAAGTGTAGCTCCACAGAGTTCAATTCGAGGTAGAAATAGAACTTTTATATGTGCAACCCGTGTTTAAGCTGCTACTAAGGAAACATTAACTAATCCGTCAATATTGACACTTAAAAAGTATACTAAAGCAGCATTTTCATCCAGTGATGCGTCACAAAACGCATGCAGCTCGAAACTGGATTTATTGTTTCTCAAAGTCAACGGAATTATTGTGGATTCTATTAAACGAAGTATCTTGATTCCGACGATAACTGGAGCTT
This sequence comes from Portevinia maculata, assembly GCA_949715645.1. Classification (NCBI taxonomy): domain Eukaryota; kingdom Metazoa; phylum Arthropoda; class Insecta; order Diptera; family Syrphidae; genus Portevinia; species Portevinia maculata. The sequence goes on from OX454525.1 coordinate 277,892,734, forward strand.
AAAATCCAACGGGGTTGAAAATTCTCAAACACTCAGATAGTATACGTCGTTTGGTAAGAACAATAGACGTGTTTAAATATACCTTGAAGAAGAAGCAATCCTTGCATGGACACCAAGTAGTTTGACAGTTGAGAATTCTTCAAATTCTATTGTAGAAAGCTCACGTTGTTCTTTTGGCAAGGATATAAGTAAAGGCCAACAATTTGTCGTCCATTTCCTAAGGTTAAACCGCCAGAAAATTTATGAGGTTTAACTTAAGGGAAGTGGCTTCTTCAATCGAATCCGCTCCCGTTATGATATCGTCCACATAAAAGTCGTTAAGTAGGGCTTCCGACGAGGGTAGTTTTGTTGGTGGTCAAGCGCTAATTGGTACAAAGTCCGCACAGCTAAAAAAGGAGCGCATGCTGTGCCATAAGTCACGGACAAGAGACGGTAATGATTTATCATTTGATCATAAGATTGGTTGGAAATTTGTGTTTTTATCCGACTCTCGTATTTAGCGAAAAAATTGTTCAATGTCCCCAAATACATATAGGTATGATGACGAAATCGGATACAAATAGAAAAGACGTCTCGTTGATAGCATTGACTTAAAGATGTAGTCAATAACTGGAAGGTATTTCTTGCATGTGGACTTAGTTAAGGTATTCGTCCATGAAGCGTACATATTCATCCCTTAAATACGGATCAGACGCTATTCTTCTTTCAGTGGAGTTGAGGCATCTTAAGGCAATCTAAAAGCTTTTTCCGAAGTCAGTTTCTTTTTCAGTTTTGAAGGGCAACTGAACCACATACCTATACCGTTAAGTAGTCGCTAATATGTTTTAATAAATAATTCTTCCGCACGTTGGTATAGTCATCAGCTAGACTTGGCCTTTGATCAAAGCCAAAACGTTCAAGAACAAAAATGTTTTCAGTGTCCAATTGAGTGCAATAAAAATCGACACTGTTTGAAGGCATAATGCTGTCCATATTGACACAAACAACCCAGCCGATGGTCATGGAAATAAGGTCAGGTACTCCTTAAACAGCCATTAAAGTCGCTAAACGCTTTTTCAGCACCAATGAGGACGTCAATATGGTCAGGTCAGGTGCATTAAAATTAGAGTCTGCTAATCTGAACGAATGCTTTTTTGTCGGAGATCTGAAGAACAGAAGAACATCTACTAGCGTCTAAGAACTCCTGAGTATGGCGAGATTATAATGTTATCGCTACGAATCTCTTTGTCACGCCAGCGGATGTGGAACTAACACCTAATAGAGGAATACAAGCGGGCTTTCGAATTTCACTCATCCGTTGAACTGTGACTTCGGTAATGAAAGACACTTGTGAACCAGAGTCCAGCAACAACGGAATGGTTCGAGAAATTTCTGACACAATTTCCCACTTGTAGCACTAGCCATTTACACTTGTAGAACTGCCAGTCGACTTGTAGTTTCGTTTTACAGAAAAGCGATACACTTGTCTGAATTCACTTGTAGTACAAGTACTTGAAGTATTGTGTTACATGCCACTGGTAAACGACATAGACGTAGATTCAGCAGCAATATTATTTCGAGAGTTAGACGATGCCTACTGGAGGTGAACGAACGAGTGATTTTCGGAGAGTGTTCTTCTACGAATTCCCAACGTGTTTTAATAAGGTGTGGGTTAATAAGGTGTGTTCTAATTTGCATAAGGGACAAGTAAGTTTCGGTTCCGTATAATGCGAATGTACAACTTTGGGGTTTTTCTGAACTCGTACCCATATCACTTTTGTTGAACTTTCAGTTCAAATCTTCTGACAAAATAAAATCCTTCTGGCAAAAATAATTCAAAACATTTGTATAGAACATGGCCAAATTTCCATGAAAAGGAACAGAATGAACAATTTTTAACCAAAAATATTTCATTTACATATTTTTATCGTATAATCTCCCCCACCGCAATAAACCGGCGGGTTTAACGATGACAAGGCTTACTTTTTGTTATTGTTCGGCTAAGCTGTCCTAAAGATTGTCAACACTTCGTGTGTGGGTTTTGTAATGTACCGTAAAATCACCTAACTTTGACCATTTTTGAACTTTGGCAGGCTGTTATTCTTATGTCGCATTAATAGTTGGAAAGAAAATTACTAAGGGGACTGCGAAGCTTTGTGATTCTATATAAATAGTTTTGCTTTGTTGTGCTCTTTAAAGAAATTATGGGTATATAGGTAAGCCGTCGAAGATAAGCATTGGTTGCCCTAACATTGGCCGGCCCTCGAAAATGGTTTTGTATCGTCGGCGATGCAATTTTTTTTGTAGGATTGTAATCCATCAAAAAAATATGCAGTGCTCCTGTTGAGGGAAATTGTGACATATCTCTTTGAATGTAGCAACAGCCAGAGGTTGATCAATATTAAGAAGCCAAACATTTTAGTTGGTTCGCAACCAAGGTTGACAATTTGTGGGGAATTCCCCAAACTGCGGGGAACCTCAACTCGTTTGGGGATTTTGAGGGTATTGGCACTACGCGGGGAAAATGCGGGGATTTAAGCATTTAAGCATTTAGTAAATTATCTAAGGACGATACATTTGGGTGGATGATTTTAATAAAAAACATAGGGACGGGCTACAGTCCGCTTGGGCGAACTGTTGGATACCCTATTCTTATTCCTATCCCTCATAAGTGGGCGTGACAAAAGTCTAAGTATGGTTGAATTGTTAAGAACGCTCTACATATTTTGTTATATAACATTTAAAGGATTTTATCAAAAAAACATAGGAACGGGCTACAGTCCGCTTGGGCGAACTGTTGGATACCCTATTCTTATTCCTATCCCTCATAAGTGGGCGTGACAAAAGTCTAAGTATGGTTAAATTGTTAAGAACGCTCTACATATTTTGTTATATAACATTTAAAGGATTTTATCAAAAAAAAACGCTCCCTAGCTCAAACTTGGGTGTTTCAATAAAATTGTTTTATTTAATTGTGGGCGTGTCAGTAGGCGGATTTAAAAAAAAATTAACACATGAGCATAAAGGGCCCCTAGAGAGTATATATTATAAATTTCAGCTCCCTAGCTCAAACTTTGGATTTTCAAAAAAATTGTTTTATTTATTTGTGGGCGTGTCAGTGGGCGGATTTTGAAAATATTTATACATGAGCTTAAAGGGCCCCTAGAGAGTATATATTAAAAATTTGAGCTCCCTAGCTCAAATTTTGGTTTTTCAATAAAATTGTTTTATTTTTTTGTGGGCGTGGCAGTGGGCGGATTTTGAAAATTTTATATCCCGAGCAGTTTTAGGAGTCATAGATCATATATAAAAAATTTCAGCTTCCTAGCTCAAAATTCGATTTTATCCAAAATTTTGTTTTTTTGAGTTTGTGGGCGTGTCTGTGGGCGGATTTCAAAAATTCGTAAACTTGATTATTTCGGGACCCTAAAGAGTATATGGTTAAAATTTCAGCTCTCTAGGTCCAGTTTAAAGGCCTAATTTTTGCCGACGGACGGACGGACGGACGGACGGACATGGCTAGATCGACATTACTATCGATGCTGATCATAAATATAGTAACTTTTAGGGGTCTACGGGCAATATTAAGGTATGTTACAAACTATGCGTCAAAATTAATATACCCCTAGAATAGTGTATAAAAACGCTCCCTAGCTCAAACTTAGGTGTTCCAATAAAATTGTTTTATTTAATTGTGGGCGTGTCAGTAGGCGGATTTAAAAAAAAAATAACACATGAGCATAAAGGGCCCCTAGAGAGTATATATTATAAATTTCAGTTCCCTAGCTCAAACTTTGAATTTTCAAAAATAAAAAAAAAAATTGTGGGCGTGTCAGTGGGCGGATTTTAAAAATATTTACACATGAGCATAAAGGGCCCATAGAGAGTATATATTATAAATTTCAGCTCCCTAGCTCAAACTTTGGATTTTCAAAAATTAATATACCCTTAGAATAGGGTATAAAAAAATTGTTTTATTTATTTGTGGGCGTGTCAGTAGGCGGATTTTGAAAATTTTTTATCCCGAGCAGTTTTAGGAGTCATACAAAATTTCAGCTTTCTAGCTCAAAATTCGATTTTTTCCAAATTTTTTTTTTTTTGAGTTTGTGGGCGTGTCTGTGGGCGGATTTCAAAAATTCGTAAACTTGATTATTTCGGGACCCTAGAGAGTATATGGTTAAAATGTCAGCTCTCTAGGTCCAGTTTAAAGGCCTAATTTTTGGCTACAGACGGACGGACGGACGGACGGACGGACGGACGGACATGGCTAGATCGACAATACTATCGATGCTGATCATAAATATAGTAACTTTTAGGGGTCTACGGGCAATATTAAGGCATGTTACAAACTATGCGTCAAAATTAATATACCCTTAGAATAGGGTATAAAAATTGTGGGCGTGTCAGTTTGCGGATCTTAAAAATATTTACACATGAGCATAAAGGGCCCATAGAGAGTATATATTATAAATTTCAGCTCCCTAGCTCAAACTTTGGATTTTCAAAAATTAATATACCCTTAGAATAGGGTATAAAAAAATTGTTTTATTTATTTGTGGGCGTGTCAGTAGGCGGATTTTGAAAATTTTTTATCCCGAGCAGTTTTAGGAGTCATACAAAATTTCAGCTTTCTAGCTCAAAATTCGATTTTTTCCAAAAAAATTTTTTTTTGAGTTTGTGGCCGTGTCTGTGGGCGGATTTCAAAAATTCGTAAACTTGATTATTTCGGGACCCTAGAGAGTATATGGTTAAAATTTCAGCTCTCTAGGTCCAGTTTAAAGGCCTAATTTTTGGCTACAGACGGACGGACGGACGGACGGACGGACGGACGGACGGACGGACGGACGGACATGGCTAGATCGACATTACTATCGATGCTGATCATAAATACGAGTATAGTAACTTTTAGTATACAAATATGGGTAGCTTTAGAGAAAGAGACGAAAATGTGGCCAGTTCAGCTATTTCAAGTTTCTATAAAACATGACAAGATTTTTCCACTGAATTGACGTCGGACATTTCAAAGGACCATTTAAAGTGCTGGAAAAGTTTGTGACACTTCAAAAACTGGATGAAATCTCACGCTATGTTAGATTTTGTTCGACATGGTCTTGATGAAAAAGATTTTTTTTTTTGTGTTGGGAATTCGCTGGAAGTAAAAATCATCGAAAGACATTACAGAGCTAGTACGCGACGGATGCTTCTGCAATAGTTGATGGACTTTAAATCATCTAAAAAAAACTGCCGGTGGACTGACATTCGCCATCCCGAATGAGATTGCATCTACTCGACGACTAATCGGCAATTTGTTTTTGAACTATTTGTTGAATTTAAGAGATAAATCCGCCGTTTGTCGGATTTGGAAATTTTTTTTTTGTTTGAAATCAATACCTGATTTCTTAGCCCTAGCTAACTCTTATAGATCAAGAGGTTTTACCTGTCTCAATCTCCTGATTGCATTGTCATTATTTAAAAGTTCTGTTATTTCTGTATGTTACGTGGTTGAGAAGCCTACTTCTATGCCTTTGAGCAACTTTCTTAACTTCATCTTCAACCATTTCAACATTAAGATCTTTATGCAGATCGGCATTGCGTATGTACCAAGGTGCATTAACTATGTTCCTTAGTACTTTATTTTGGAAAACCTGAATTGTTTGTAAATTTGTTTGGCGTGTGCATGCCTACAACTAGAGCCCGTAGGTCCATACTGGTTTCAGAACTTGCGTGTATAGCAATAAGTAATTGTAGTTAGACAGGGATGAGTATCTTCAAATAAGCCAATACATTTTACTGTATCGCATGTTCAACTCATCTTTTTTTTCTTTACGTGCGCCTTCCAAAGCAGTTTAGCGTCTAGAGTCATGCCTAGATATTTGGCTGTGTTTGAATATTCCACTACATTGTTGCTAATAGCCGTGTTTCTTTGCACGCGGATATAGGCATGGCATTAAAAAACGACTATCGCCGCTTAATTCATCAAAAAAACTTGGCAGCACATATGCACCTATGACGTTTATTAGTGACACAGCTGTAAGTTGAGTTAAGAAATTTGTATTGAATATCGTGAAATTCAAATATATTAATTTCCGACAGTTGAAATTAATGCCAAACAAAATTATAAAAAAACAGTTTCACATTGACAGATTTACTAAATTTTGAAAAAAAATAATAATAAAATCTCGAACAAAATATTCGGCGGGATGTGTCAGTGGTCGGCGGGATGTCAAACTTTGACATTTCCTGAAAAATTCATCGCAACAATTCATCAGAAACGAAGAAAATGGGTTTTGGAAGCACTGTTTATCCCCGCTAAAGGACTTCGCGGCGATAGCTATCCCCGCTAAGGTTAGCGTATATAGGATACGTTGATGTTGTATTTTAAATGCAAATTTCAAATTATCCCTATATCCGCGTGTAAAGAAATACGGCTAATGTAGACTGGAATGTGTGGTACGTTTTTATATGTTAAATTAATATAGACTGACTTAAGGTCATTTAATCTAATCTGCCATTTCTTAGTCCATTCTGAAATATTGTTTATTGCTGTTTGAAGCTTTTTTGTTGCTATTTCGACAGTTGCTGCCACAGCAAGACAGCTGTGTCATCTGCAAAAGTAGCTATGGGGGTTTCTTCACTTTCAGGCAGATCGCTATTGAAAATTAGGTATAGAACTGGACCTAGCACACTGCCTTGCGGTACACCAGCTTTAATCTCTCTTAACCCATTTTGAACTAGTGGTCGAGTAGTCGACCAGCAACTTTCGAATTTTTCCCAGGTGAGCCGGAGAGTTGTATCCACTGGCACCGCAGCGAATATGTTGGTGTGTTCCTTTGTGAACTCACACGAAATTTGGTTTTGCGCTATTCGGCCATTTACCTGGTCGTTCGCTCCTTCACGCGAGGCAATTTTTGCGTTTTTTTATTTTTTTTCTTCAAAAATTCGGTTAAAATATTTCGGCTAAATAATAAATTCTCTCAATTCCAACTATTATTCAACGTATATTTGATGTCCAAAATACTACGGGCGCGATCCGCCATTTTTTCCGCCACCCGCCAATGCCGGTGTCTGAAAATGCAAAACAACTTCCCGTCGGTTTGCATTCACAATGGCTGTGATCCGATTTATTCCAGTCGTTTTCAGTACTCCGCGTCTCTCGAGTACATTTCCCACGTATTCGGCGTCATTTATATCTTCCTGTTTCTGCGCTATAATTGTGTCCGTGTTTTGTGCCTTTTCGAAAAGCCAGAAGTATTTGACCCAAGCTCAAAATGACAACGCTTTCGTGATACGGATCAAGTTGATTTCTTCGTGTTGCCTCCGCAACATGAGGACGAGCTAAGCGATTACTCGACCACCGCACAGAGTCCAAACCTGATCAGGCAAACAAAAATTAAAAAAAAAGCGGCCTAGTGCGAGTCGAACTCGCCCATGAAGGGTTCCGCGCGAATTATAATTATTATTTACCTAGGCACCTGTTACAGACTTATTATTAGAAAATAATGGTTCACGGTTTACGCATAAGGTTTATGTTTATGAAATTAAATTTTTTTTTTTTTTATATTTGAGTTGATTGAATGAAAGGTAAATTGCGGTTACGATTTATGACGTATTCAAAAAATACTACTTACTAGATCTCGTTCAAACCAATTTTCGGTGGAAGTTTGCATGGTAATGTACATCATATATCTTTTTTAGTTTTATCATTCCCTTATTTTAGAAGTTACAGTGGGGGACACACATTTTACCACTTTGGAAGTGTCTCTCGCGCAAACTATTCAGTTTAGGAAAAAAAAAAATTGAATTTCAGTTCTAAGTATGAACCCCCAAAACGTATTGTTTTTTTTCTATTTTTGTGTGAAATTCTTAATGCGGTTCACAGAATACATCTACTTACCAAGTTTCAACAGTATATTTCTTATAGTTTCGGAAAAAAATGGCTGTGACATGCCCGGACAGACAGACAGACAGACATGACGAATATATAAGGGTTCCGTTTTTAGCCATTTGGCTACGGAACCCTAAAAAGGGGGTGTTACAATTGCCTAAATAGCATGTGGTAGAAGTTTCATTAGTTGGGGCCCTGCGGTTCTTTGTGTATCAGTCTGCAGTCCCTTGTGCCAGAATTTATCGAAAGTTTGTGCTATATCAAGAAATACTGTAGAGCACATATTTTTTTCTTCAAATGCTTTTTCGATTCTATCTGTGAATCTATGCACCTGATCAATGGCAGAGTGTTTATTTCTAAATCCAAATTGGTGAATTGGGACTAGTGATTTTTCATCTATTATTTTTTGTAGACGTTTTACCAGCACTTTTTCGAATAACTTGGACAACATTAGTAGAATAGATATTAAGCGATATGAGGTAACTTCGTTAGGTGGTTTGCAAGGTTTAGGTATCATTATAACCACCGCGACATTCCACATGCTTGGCACATATCTCAATTTAAATACAGCATTTATAATTTGCGTTAGTTTTTTTAAACATTTTCGTGGAAATTGCTTCAAAATTTCTCCTGTAATCAAATCAAGCCCTGGGGCCTTTTTATATTTATGCTTTCTTTAATTTCTTTGGCAAGTTCTTTAGCTGTTACCGGCCGAGTAGGTCTATCTTCTTCGCACCTTATTTCGAGTCATTGATAACCTTTATCTTCACAAGGTTTGAATGTTTTTCGCCCAGTTACCTTCTCTGGTATTTACTGGCGGAATGTGAGCTATTGGCCTGTTCATTTTCTTTGTTGCCTTCCAGAGCGAATAGTCGGTACTAGCATCATTTGTAAGACTTGTGAGGTAAGTTTTCAAAGACTCATTATTGAATTCTCTTACAGATTTTCTGAGCTTATAATTTAAGTTGTTCAGTGTGGTCTTGTCGCTTGGCGCCCTTGTCTGTTGCCAGCGTTTTCTAGCTTTCCTCTTTTCTGTAATAATTTCACATATTTCGGGAGGATAAGAGTTTTGTTTGATTTTTTTTGTTTGTTTTGGGAGTGGCAGCCCACGCAGCTTTTTGTATTCTAAGCGTCAATATGTGGACTGCTTCTTCTAGTTGATCTTCTGTTTGAATAGCTGGTGATAGTTGGATACTTTCTTCTAACTTCTGCCTGAAGTAGTTCCAATAAGTCAGTCTATTTACTAGTTTTGGGCTATGGTCTTTTATTATTATTTTATCGCTAAGTGTTAAGAGTATAAAGGAATGATCTCATTAAAGATCAGGTCCTTCCTCTATGCTTATTTTATTTGAAGATATATATAGGTAGGTTTTCCCGTTGGGTGATATTTGGCGACATCTTCTTTAATTGCTTCATATAGTTTTCTGCCTCTAGTATTAGTTAATCTAGATCCCCAATACTTATTTTTGGCGTTAAAATCCCCTCCCGCGAATAATCTATTGTGAAATATGCGGAAAATACTTTTAAAATTATTTTTTAGGGTTCCTTAGCCAAATAGCAAAAAACGGAACCCTTATAGATTCGTCATGTCTGTCTGTCTGTCCGGGAATGTCACAGCCACTTTTTTCTGAAACTATAAGAGCTTTGCTGTTGAAATTTGGTAAGTTTCAAACCAAAAAATGTTGGGGGTTCCCCATACTTAGAATTGAAACTAAAAAAAAAAAATCATCAAGCCCATACGTGCGGGGTATCTATGGATAGGTCTTCAAAAATGATATTGAGGTTTTTAATATCATTTAGTGTTAAATGCCCCCCCCCCCCGGAAACTTCAAAAATAAGGGAATGATAAAACTAAAAAAAAATGTGATGTACATTGCCATGCAAACTTCCACCGAAAATTGGTTTGAACGAGATCTAGTAAGTAGTTTTTTTTTTAATACGTTATAAATCGTAAACCGCAATTTACCTTTCATTCAACCGACTCAAATATAAAAAAAAAAAACATTTAATTTCATAAACATAAACCTTATGCGTAAACCGTGAACCATTATTTTCTAATAATAAATCTGTAATAGGTGCCTAAGTAAATAATAATTATAATTCGCGCGGAACCCTTCATGGGCGAATCCGACTCGCACTTGGACGCTTTTTCTTTAGTCTGTAGCTAGGAGAGCAGTATACTGCTGCAACAGATATTTGTCCACTGCTCGTTTCTACATTTATGGAAGTTCCTTGGATGGCACATGATTGGAATTTTGCTTCTACAAGGTGGCGCAAAAGTCATCATCCAGTGGCGTTCACCAATCCGACTGAAAACAACATAGGATAGATGTCAAACGTCGTGGATCATTTAGAACATTGGCACACAGAATTGCCTAAGGCCACCCAAGGGCTGAAAACCCTATCGGAAGATGCTATAATTTTTGCAAATGGCGGCAAATGTCAATTTTACTTTGACATTTGTGAAGTAAACAGATGACAACTTTTGCGCCACCTTGTATATGGTGTTTTATTGTATTCTCTATTAACAATGCGGTCCCACCCTTTGCACAGTTATAAGGATGTGGAGAGTGATAGAATTTATATCCTTGCAGTTTAAAGTCAGTAATCAATTTAGTTGAAAAAGATAGTGCTGAAAACTACTGGGGTAAGGTGTTTAGACTTAAAAACAATGCGGGGCATGGACAGTTTCCAAATTTAAAAATTGTTATCTGCCTTTTACTTGTATTGCCTTTTGCAAACGCACCACTTGAAAGGAAATTCAGTGAGCTGACACACATACTAAGTGAAAACAGAAATCGCCTATATCCTGATACTGTAGTATATTGAATGACCAGAGAAGGTATTAAAAAAAGGGGGGTAGTTTGAAATTTGATATATCAAAGAATATGTTAGGAGCAAAGGTATGGCAAGAAACAATGACTGAATAAAAATAAATAAATAGATTGTGTGGGGAATTTATGGGGAATTAGATCTTTTTTCTTCCCCAATTCGGGTTATTTAACATCGAATTTTGGGGAATCTAGGAAAGTGTTATCGGCAACGCTGTTCGCAACATTGACTGGGAGGTCAATTAAAGAAAACGAAACGTATATACGGCTCCCAAAATTGAACGGGTGGTCAATGTTCGGAGCCCTATGGTTAAAGTTAGGAAATCAAATTATTTTCATGAGGCACTTTGAACTTTTACTTTTAATTCTACTTTCTCTTTAACGACGAAGCTATGAACTCCATCCCTACTGGTCCGCCCGTGGGGTTCGCCGGTTCGATTTCAAAAAATAAGCAGGCATGCCGATTTTGAATCGTCGCTTCGTCACGGACGATAACACGAATTGTTGGATGTCGCCTTTGAACATGACAGTACCAACTGAGCCGGTCGCGATAAATTTTCCTTGAGATAGGTTCTTTGATGCGAAGGTTTCCTCGGATCGTGGAACCTCTTATTCCATCAATCTTTTTTTTCGTCCAGCGAAACATTTCCATCTCAGCGGCAGTTAAAGTGGATTAATACGTTGTGAGCTATATGTTAGGGCCGGGTGCACAGCTGCGGTGTAAAGTTTTCCTTTCAGCTTCAGAAGCTTTTCGGTCACAGAAGATGACTGCGTTTTCCCGTCTCTTCATCCACACTACGCTTGAGCGATGCTTAATGTCGTTATCGAAGCTTGCTTCGCTATTGATCATAGACCCCAAATATTTAAGCTTTTCGCACTTGTAAATCACTCTACCATTCATATTTTTTCAGACAAATACGATACCCATATCCACCCAAACATAAAGTGCTCGTTGCAGAGACGTTTGATTGCGAACTTCTCGGTGACTCCAACGGGGCATCTTACTCTTGCCTTTACTCATCATTGATCATCTATACGTAGGTTTCTGGAGCAAGTCGTTTTCTTAAATCCATCCATAATAGATCTCTTGGTTGTCTATCAAAGGCCTTTTCGAAACAACCAACACGATATGCAAATCCTTTAAGGAATCACGATGTTTTTTCGTCACGAGGCTTATTCTTTGGATTACATCTTTGTTGATTTACCCTTGACAAACTCGCACTCAGATAGCCGTATCGCTTTTTCTATGTTCAAATGAAGAAGATAACTTTACCTCCACTGGTTAGGCCTTGGATCGCCTCTCATCAGTTTGAACCAACTGCTATTCGTTTTTTTTTGTGAGTCTTTTACCGTCTTCCTAACTTCTCGACAGGAATGTCGGGTAGTGTCTTCATTGTTAGGAACGGCTCTCGGAAAATATATCCGAGGAAATTGTTCATTTAGAATTCCTTCACAATGCTGTTGCCACCTGAGTAGTATTTGTTCATCATCCACAGGAAGCAGCTCTTGAGAATTGTTTATGAACTTTGCCAAAAGGATTTCCTGGCCATTTCTTCTTCTCTAAGTGGCTATTGTTTAAAATGGTTGTGCCCCTGTTTAAGCTGATTTGTCGGAGTTCGTAGGTAGCCTGGTTTCTATCAACAGCGGAAGAAGAAATTACTTCTAACTCCCGATACAGGCCCTCCACAGACTTTGCTTAAATTTGTACGCATTTACTTTTAGCGAGCCTCTTGCAATGTCTGTATTCCAATGCGAGGCTCTCTTGCAAACTTAGCACTCTTAAGCTTTATTTGTGCACCACCATTTTTTACTTGTGTGCTGATAGTGTGTTTTTGAAGCCCCTACCAGGGATTTGGCTCTATCCAAGCAAGGCCGTTGTAGGGAATTCCACATGTTATGTGCTCTGCATATTGAGATAATTTTACATGTTGTAAATAAATGCTTCGCCATTTACTTAGTCCAGAATGACTTTTCGACTTTCGCAGGTTTTTTTTTTTTTTTTTTATTAAAAAGGACTTTCAAATCCTAGAGCACTCAGACTCGGTAACGGTCCATTGTACTACCAGGCAGAATTCCTCCTTTCTTTTTTTCACTTTCACAGGTACTTTTGTTTGTTTTTTTTTTCTTCGTCCTCGCCGCCATACAATTTTTTTACAGGATGAGGCGGTGTTGCTGGGCGATTGCCTCTCCCAGGATCACTTTGCAATATTTAACTGAAGCTTCATAAAACGTGCTACTGAATGGTAATCAGTTTGGGTTTCATTTTCGCCACTGCTATAAGTGACCAGATGCCGGCTTTGTTGGACATGGCATATAGAGCGATAAGACCGTATGACTTGACATGCTTAGGATATCTTCACCCGGAGAGTTCCTGGTGCCGTATCCCAGCCCTCCAAGGCAGTCTTCATGATCCGCGTTTCGCCAACACAAAAAAGATCTTCTTTTGAGATGCTCTTGATGAGATTGTGAAAATGTAGCCAGTATCCATCTTTTTCTCTCTCATCGCATCCAACTCGGGGAGCATATGCACTAAGAATATTCCACACCTCACCTTGCATCGACAGTTTGAGAGATATCAAACGATCACTGAACTTTGAAATGGTCAAGACGCTACCAAGCAGCTTTGCCGCAAGAATGATACCGATTCTGTTCCTACCCTGTTCCATCCCGTAAAAGAACAGCCTGAAAGCTTTTGTCCTAACGTCGCCACGTCCAGTTTCCGGTGTTTCGGCATTTCGTTCCTTGAACACATAAGATGTCAACTCGCCCTCTAACCATCATCTCTTTCAGCCCATTCCAGGATGGTAAATATTGCCTGACTAGGTAGTGCGTTTTCTCTTGGGGTTTATTTCCATATTGCTTGAGTTTGAACGAATTCGCCACATATATGCTTTTCCTGTTTGACCTTGCTTTTACAACACCGGTGATCTCCAGTAGTCGGTTTTGCATGCCAACATGCGGGAAAGCTTTAAGATGTTAAATGAGTCGGTTGAATGCTGAAATTGCCTAGATGTGTCGCCTTTTACGACATCGCTGTTTTGCTGTGCGCTAAGGAAATATTCTTAATCTAGGGTCAAAATTGTTACTTTCAATTATTAATGGCTAATTCTTATATTTCAAATTCTTAAATCAATCGATTGAAAACATATCAAACTGCTAACTATTTGATGATTATAATAACAAGGCAACAGCAACTTAGTGTACTAAGTCAATTAATCCCCCGCTCCGAATTATACTTGTACACAACGGGTTAAGGCGGTTAAATTCAAATCTGACAGTTAAATGTTTATATTTTTCCTCACCACTTGTCAATGAACAGTTGTTCAAGAGGAGGTAAAATAATTGTACTGCTTTGGCAGAAGGTGTCTTTTGGGTAGATTAAATGTTTTAGTGGTCAATGTGAGGAGCCCAGTTAACCCCACATGTGGACCAGTAAAGATTCTGTGAAGTGGGAGGATTGTGATCCATTTGGTCTGGATCATGACCTCGGCGTTAAAGAAAAGAAAGAAATAAGGAGCGCAGTCAATGTTAGAGTATTTTACGGTACGATTCTTTTTTTCTGATCTTATGACTTAGAAATACGAAGTTGGAAATAAATCCGGCCACTCAATGTGGCTGGAGCCTTGATGACAGACGGACAGGCGGACAGGCGGACAGGCGGACGACGGACGGAAATTCGGGACACACTTGTGGGACTTCTCTATAGTCGTAATATCATAATTTATAATCAGTTTGAGTTCGAAATTTCTTTAAGTATATATACCAATGTATACGAGAAAGTTAAAAATGTGATTCGAAACGAATTCTTATAAAAATGAGAACATTTTTGTACGACCCAGTCCTGCATTTTATCTATTTTTTTATTCAAATTATTACTTTTAATTCAATATTCAAACTAAATTTCACCCTACACTAGGTCAACTCTATCCACTGTAATTATTATTATTATTAAAACAGAATTGATTCTTAGATACATACTAAATTGACCACATTAACCGGTTCAAACTCTCAGCACACTACTGTAAAATGAATTTGGGAGTAACTTTGCGATGACACCATGTGCTACATGGGATTATCATCTGCATACGCTACGCCAATTCCCATAAAGAGTGTTAAGGGACCTATTATAATAAGATTCGAGTCGTTTGGGATTAGATTCATATGCCTCTGAGTAGAATATATAATGCGTTAACACACGCGTTCGTTTCCCTATCCCAAAAAGTGCACAGGTGAGCTCTTAACTCCTTATCATGAATCGTGTTTAAAAAAGATAAAGCAATTCCTGTCCTGAGAAGGGTCAGATTGAATTCTGATATACAAATTTTATTTTCCTTTTCCATCAAAATCTTAACTTTAAGGTAACACATTTTTATTGTTGCAGAAACAATTTTGTACCTACCTACCTGACTTTTGTCCTTCCGATTCAAAGGAAACATTTGGGTGAAAAAACTTTCCAAACTCGCAGGGTGAGAATATTTTAATAGCTTTTTCTTTTGTAAAAGTAAATGAAAGTTCTTTAAAAAAAACGCCATCTTAAGGATATACTGCCTGAGTGGTATACAGGCTAACTGAAGTTAAAATGCTTAAAACAATTTACCTCCTTCGTTTCCTTTGGAAATAAGAAGAATTTATTTGAGCAATAAAGTATTTTTTATTTGAACGTATTTATCTTCATGGGGTTGGGATATTGAGGTGGATAATTTGTTCACATTTAAAGTTATCGATTTATCGACATTGTGATGTTATTTGATGGTTTAATGAAAGTGAACAGCTCCACAGAAACTCTTTGTTGATTAACAGATGCTTAAGCAACTGGTAACTGTTATCTAAATTTGCAAAATGATGACTATAGACTGATAGACACCATTACTTTAGTTTTGGCTGTGTTTTTTTTTATGAAAAATTATTAAGAGCAGTGACCCAAGTCACTTGGATCGATTTTTAAATTTCCGTATTGCTAAAGTCTCTAAGGCAGACACTGTTGCCGTGCCAGTGAGCCTATATAGATATTTATAATCATGGACAGACATGTAGACTTTTAAATAATGAAATAAAAATAACGGATTATTCTAGGTTCGACTTTTTTTCATAATGTGAATAATATCTTCAGTCCTTCAAAAACATCTACTCGTAATTATACTTTCATCAAATTCGTGTCTTGTCGAACTGGTAATCGACGACTATCATCAAAAAACATTGCATGGGGGCGGCTAATGTCGTTTTATGTTAGCTATGTGAGTGGTTTTGGATTCGAAAAGAACGTCAGTCGATCAAAAGAAGAATTAAGAAATGCGTTATTTGCCAGAAACTGTATGGACAACCTGTATCCAAACCGTTTAGTCAACCCCCAATTGAACGAATTACTCTGCCAAAGCCTTTCAACTGTGTCGGTGTAGACTACGCAGGGTTTCTTTATTATTTTGAGGGCCACCAACCAGATGAACAAATGCTACTTGATGTTTTTTTTCTTTGCTGCTATCCGATCCGTGCATTTAGTAACTGTTTCAAGTCTGACCACTGCAAGCTGCATTAAGGTACTGCGGCATTTTATTGCACGACGATGTTCAACAATTAACTCCGATAAAAGCAGCTCTTGTACGAAGGTTCCTTCCCAATAAGCGTAGAAAAAATAATTTCATGCCGAATTGAGACCTTTAGATCAGTAGTCCAACAAACTAACATCTATGCCGCTGTGCCAACAGGCGTATACATTGAAAATCTATTGTCGAACGACAATAACGAACGAGTTTAACAAGTAGTCATTGGGAAGGTGAAACTTACGATCGAGCAATTACGGACTGTGAATGCAGAAAAAGAAGGCATGGTAAACGTTCGACTACTTACTTACGTAAGCAGTGATCCTTTCGATATTTCACCGCTTAAAGCCACACTGGACCACACAGATCTATAGCTTCATTCAATGACATGCAACAACTTTGGATGCGGCTACTGAAGCAAACAAAACAGCTTTGGAATCGGTGCCACCGCGAATATTTACAACATCTGCGATTTTTTCACCAAAGCCAACGCTACTCCTCAGCACAACTTAAGCCAACCGATGTTGTCCTTGTTTCTGACTCCGCAAAACCAGTAGGTAATCGAAAACGCATATACGGGACGCGATGGAAAGGTTCGAGCTTGTGAGCTTCGTTGCGCCGATGGTTCAAGAACACAAAAGCCTGTACAATTGCTATATCCCATGGAGCTCTCTTTAATTTCCTTGTCCGATGATTTCAAAAAATAATTGAATTTGTAATAAACAAAGTATTACTATTTACCCTAAACTAGGGGTCGCCCCATGGTCGAAATTCGACCAATTTATTCTATAAGTTGAAAAAAAACAAAGTCGACCGTTATACATATTAATCGAAAAATGAAATTTTTCGAAATTGCATTCTCTGATTTCACATGATATAAAATTTTTCCGGCATTTTCAAGTAACTTCAAGTTTTCAAGCATTTTCTAGTACCTTCAAGCCTTTTCAAGTAACTCAAAGTAACTTCAAGCATTTTCAAGTAACTTCAAGTATTTTCAAGTAACTTCAAGCATTTTCAAGTACCTTCAAGCATTTTCAAGTAACTTCAAGCATGTCCAAGTAACTTCTAGTATGTTTAAGCATTATCAAATGCATAACATGCACAGCAATGTTGTTGGTGGTAACTTCAAGTAACTTCAAGTATTTTCAAGCATTTTCAAGTAACTTTAAGCATTTTCAATTAACTTCCAGCATTTTCAAGTAACTTCATGATATAAAATTTTTCCGTTCCGATTGGCAGATTATTGCCTCACACAGCAATGTTGTTGTTGTTGTAATTGCATCCAATTCGTTTGATTTTACCTGCTGTAATTCATAATGTGTGTTATATATGTGGATAATTTTTGTATTGTGCACTTCTATGTATTGTCCCCTACCCAAATATATATAGTGTTGGTATATCTATAATATCGTATAATACGTATATAGCAAAAATGGGTGGGAACACGTTATAGGCAACTCCGTATTAATATAGATTTAAATATATTACTTTTCTCTTCTTACATTTATTATTATTATCTCTTTCTTACATGAATTGTTTTAATCTTTGCACACATTTTCATATTCAGTCACTACTGTACATTCGAAGAATTAACATTAAAGTTTGAAGTACTCGTACATCAAAGTCTCGGCCTTTCTCTCTCTCTCTCTCTCTTCTTTTTACAAAGTTACAGCGGGATTTTTCAATATACTGTTGCGTATTCGCGGATTTTAGGATGCTCAATGAAGTGATGGCTAGAGAAATCAAAGATTTAAAATAAAACATGAGAAGAAACTGTTCGTGAAACTTTATTGGTCGACGACTTGAAGATAAAAGAGAAGACTTGTCAAACTTGACATCCGTCGATGCTGATCAAAACGTCAGCTATTGTTCCTGGGGTGCGTTCACAAATGCGTAACACTCCCCCCTTCTTGAACTGGAGCCCTTTCGGTCGAAAGCTTTTTCTCGGAAGGCCAGGCATCAAAATTATTGCCTCGGTAGGGGGTGGTCCGATCAATGTGCACAACCTTATACTTTGAACGTGGCGTTTTCTGAATTTTGATGGTAACATCGGTTATGACATCCATGACACGGTATGGTCCATCCCAGTCCGATTGTAGTTTTGGGCAGACTCTCCTTCGGGGGTTGTGGAACCACACAAAGCTTCCAACCTGGAATATCGGAACGTTAGCTTTCAAATCATACCTACTTTTCATTTTTTGAGCTGCTCGTTGAAGTTCAAATCTGGCTCTGTTATGAATCTCCCGAAGCTGGTCCTGTAAGTGTTGAGCAAACCCTCGCTAGGTACTTCTTGGGTTCAGAATCTGGCGGCGTATCGAACAGTAGGTTCTGGGGCAGCCGCATATCACGCCCGTACAGCATTTCAAAGGGTGTTTGTTTGGTTGACTCCTGAGTTGACGAGCGGTTGGCCATTGCAAATAGTGGAAGTAGGTCATCCCAGTCATCCTGGTTATCGTTGACGAATTTTGCAAGATAGTCGATAATCGTCCGATTCATCCGCTCCACTAGGCCATCAGACTGCGGATGAAGTGGCGTTGTTCGGGTCTTGCGTATACCCATTATTTCCATAACACGTCCCTGGTCCGAATGCAGTTCCGATGGCATACCATACCGGCAAAACACTTCATTGACTAAGGTTTTGGCCACCGAAGCTGTGGTTTGGTCAATAAGGGGAAAGACCTCCAGCCATTTAGAAAAATAGTCCATCATCACCAGCACATACTTATTTCCTCGTCTGGTTGCAGGTAAAGGTCCCAGAATGTCGATAGCTACGCGCTGGAATGGTTCGCCACTCAAATAAACTTGAAGATTCTCTTGGGTTCTGTTTTGAGGACCACGCTTGGCGGCACAAATATCGCATTCAGTACAATAACGTTCTACATCCTTTCTTGCTCCCACCCAATAGAACGTACATCTTAATTTTGAGAATGTCTTATTGGTTCCAAAATGTCCTCCAGCCACGGTGTCGTGATACAATTTGATTATTTCCTGGAACAACGATCGAGGAATTATCGGGAGTAAACGCTCTGGCTGTTGTCTTTTGGTTGGTACCCACTTCTTGAATAGAATTCCGTTCTGTAGCCGTAGACTAGCAAACTGTGCCCAATACACTTTAAGCTCATTACACTCACCAGAGACCTCGCTCCATATAGGACGATTTCCAGCCTTTATCCAGTTAGTGATCTGACCAAGGATTGAATCCGTTTCTTGTGCGTGCTGAAGCTTCTCGAGATCCACATCAAAGTCCACCAGTCGGATGGCGTGAACTGATAAACTACTCGCTGAATGTAGTCGCTTCTCCTTGGAATCGCAGTGATTGCAACTTGTTTCCGCACACGGTCGCCTTGAAAGTGCATCTGCATTAAGGTCCAAACTGACATAACGTCCTGCAACCCTTTTGCTTAGGTTCACTGTTAGATTTAGAGTAGGTGCGAGGTTGGATTGAATGAGAACAAAATTTGGCGCCCGTTTCGGACGGACATAACGTCTATGAAAATTATATCACACCACCGCTATGGAGCCATGATTAATGAGTTTTTCGTTCCCAGATTGAATAACAGGAATGTTGAAGAGATTCAGTTTCAGCAGAATGGCGCTACGTGCCTACCTACAGCAAACGAAAAGATCAACATAATCTTTTTTTCTTTGGGGATACGCAAAGCCGCTAGTCTACGCTGACAAACAAGAATCGACTCATTGAAAGCCAACATTATTCATGTTATTGACAAAATACGGCAACAAATGCTTGAAGAAGTAGTCTTTGTTTCTCGGATGTCATTCATCAGATCAGATCGGCATATGCCCGAAGTCGTGTTTAAAAATTAATTGTAATTGAATGTATTCTCTCGATCGAACCCAAATAAATGGCTATTTGATGAAATTGAATGTATTTTGTTTTAAATCAAAGTTAGTAGGTACCTACTGGCTCGAAAAAAAAACACCCAGTATAGGTATTAAAGTAATACATATCAATCGCAAACAGCGATTGTCGATTTTTGATTGTCAACAATCAACTATTACATTGGCCGGTTCCACCCCTGAAGAAAAGTCAGACTGTTGCTATAATAGAAAAAGAACCATCCTAAAAATTCACCCTTTATGTTCAAGGAAAATTAAAAGAACTGTTCTAGAGCAAAACTATGCTATTTTTAATTACCTTACATTTTCAGATGAAGAGAGACAAAAAAAACAATTGCACAAAGTCCCTGTCTTCACTTAAATCACCTGAAGATGACCCAAATCCATTTGTTAAGCAGAGCAATGACTAAAATTTGTCCGAACCAGGAAATTAACAAGTTTTCGCTTTGCTTTTGCTTCATCTCATCGTGTTCTTTCATTTAACGGTTAATTAAAATTACTTAATTTGTCCTTTCATCTTTTGCTCCCCTCTTTTACGTTATATGTTTTTTTTTGCATTACGTTTGGTAGGTAAATGCTGAAGGGAGATTTTTCTGCATTTGATTACAACGGAATAGTCGCCTCCTCACGATTTTTCCAGCATCTCAGTTTGTCAAGAGCAGACAAAGAGCAAGACTAGATTGAAAAGAAAAGGAAACGAAAAAGAATGAAACTGAATGAACGAATGTATTATATAGTTAGAGGAAGGCCCTTTAAATTATTAAGAGAGGAAAAAGATGTCCAAGTAAATAAAATGAAAGTGAATGAAACGGAACGCCACGAAAATGTCCTTCAAAGTAAAACACATTTTAATTTGAATAATTACACGAGCTTCATGACCTCCTTGAAAGAGGTTGTGCTATTTTCAACTCGCGAGGTCCTTTAGAATGTTCTACTGCTCTAAGTGTATACTATATGTATGTAAATTCAATTTGGAACATTTTCCATTCATTTTGCCTTATTCCCTTACTCACATCTGTTGACAATGGTATATAACATTAAGGAAGTTTTCCGAATATAATTTTGGGGCCCGAAAATAGAAAATTATTATATTCATTTCATGCAAAACTGTATTGTAATTTATTTTGGATTCATCACAGCATTTAAATCATCGAAATAAGAGTCTTTAACTGAAGCGCATATATGTGAGTTTTTGTATGTAAGACGAGGTTCTTACTTTTATTTTTTATTTTATTTTTTAAGATTGTCTGTAAAAAAAATATGACGGGTCAATAATTTTGCCAAAATTAAAGAGACGCAATTAGCTTTTTAGCACACATGCTGCAAGCAATTTTATTGCGCACGTAGACGCAATTTATGAATTCGGAAATAAATTGCTTGATCGCAGCTGAAACAGAGCGGATGTGTGCCTTAAGAAGAAGAACTTTTTCTGGTAACCGGTTTTTCTTTGAAGATGAATGAAGTTTATAATTGGAAATTATTATGCATACTATGCAGTAGGCAGCGACGTGTCTAAGAATATCAATGCAGCGGTTTTTAAGAGCGTGATGTTTTCAAAAATCTTAAAACCTGTGATAAGAAAAAATATTTAAAAATGTTCTCTCAATCTGATTACGGGTATTTGTTCTAAATATTAACATCAGCTAACATTTAGATCAACCCGTTTTTGAGATACTAAAGTACCGTTAATCCAGTATTTTTGGAAAGCTGAGTTAGCCTTTTTCGAACACCATTCAGTGTCTATTCGCTTCGTATGTACGTATCTCCAACTCATTCTCTTTTCTTAGAAGACCACAATACGAACACAAGCACAATAGTACTAAGCGTTGAGGTGGTAGTTGGTTCTTTTAAGTGTGTTTTATTTATATATTGAGGGTTTTATTTATTTATTTTAAATTAATGGGACAACAACGACATTTCATTGTTCACCAAATCCCAATATAATTATAGGTATGTATAATGAACCTGAGCTGCACAGAAAAATACAGAAAACATCAGAAAAGTTAAGGATTTGGCGTTCCATCAGTAAAAATCTTGCTCCAAATTGATTTACACTCTGTCACTTTGTTTTTCATGAAGCTGTGTAGATCAGTTTCGCATAAGATTTTCTGCACCTGGTTCTGAGGTAGGGCAAGTGGGTGAAATGTGGCAAATTTGAAAATTCAAATTGTACCACTTCCAACTGATTAATTTGTTTGGCTTGGGCGAACTGTTGGATACCCTATTCTTATTCCTATCCCTCATAAGTTCAGAACGCTGTACATATTTTGTTATATAACATTTAAAGGATTTTATCAAAAAAACAAAACTTTTGTAAGAAAAAACGCTCCCTAGCTCAAACTTGAGTTTTTCAATAAAATTGTTTTATTTAATTGTGGGCGTGTCAGTAGGCGGATTCTAAAAAAATGTACATATCAGCATTAAGTGCCCCTAGAGAGTATATATTATAAATTTCAGCTCCCTAGCTCAAACTTTGACTTTTCAGTAAAATTATTTTATTTTATTGTGGGCGTGTCAGTGGACAGATTTTAAAAATTTTATCTCCCGAGTAGTTTAAGGAGCCATAGATCATATATACAAAATTTCAGCTTTCTAGCTCAAAGCTCGATTTTTCGAAAAATTTGTTCTTTCGAGTTTGTGGGCGTGTCTGTGGGCGGATTTCAAAAATTCTTAAGCTTGATTATTTCGGGACCCTAGAGAGTATATGGTTAAAATTTCAGTTCTCTAGGTCCAGTATAAAGGCCTAATTTTTACCGACAGACGGGCGGAAGGACGGATACGGCTAGATTGACATTACTATCGATGCTGATCATCAATATAGTAACTTTTAGGGGTCTACGGGCAATATTAAGGTAAAGTGCGATTCATTTGATTAGACGCAGGCATTTTTTAGAAGTTAAGTCGATATTTCTCCCGTTACATGATGGATTTGAAAAAAACGACTATGGTACATGAGAGACTGTTTTGTTAACAGCAAAATATGAAATTTGTGTAAAGGAGAGATTTAGCTAACGGAACTTTGAAGACAAATTGTAAATTGAGTAAAGAATATGCGGGAATATGTAAATCGGTTCATTAGATTAGACGCAGTGAACAAATCAAAGTTTTTTGAGAAGTGAGTATATTTTTTCGGTTTAAACGGTACATACTATAAACTTATTGTTCTTGATTGAATGTTAATAAAAATGGGAAAGAAAAAATGTTTAACAGTGGAGGAAGGGATACGAATAGTTATTGCTCTGAAGGTCTTTCTTGCCGTGCTATAACCCGAAAAATAAAGCGAAGTGATCATTGTGTCAGCAAATATTTAAAAAACTCTTCGTCTTACACAAATAATTATAAGGGAAACACTTCCTCCACTGTTAAACATTTTTTCTTTCCCATTTTTATTAACACTCAATCAAGAACAATAAGTTTATAGTATGTACCGTTTAAACCGAAAAAAAATTATACTCACTTCACAAAAAACGTTAAATTGTTCACTGCGTCTAATCTAATGAACCGATTTATTTCCGAATATTCTTTACTCAATTTACAAGTTGTCTTCAAAGTTCCGTTAGCTAAATCTCTCCTTTACACAAATTTCATATTTTGTTGTTAACAGAACAGTCTTTCATGTACCATAGTCGTTTTTTTCAAATCCATCATGTAACAGGAGAAATATCGTTTTAACTTCTCAAAAATGCCTGCGTCTAATCAAATGAATCGCACTGTATGCTACAAACTATGTGTCAAAATTAATATACCCTAAGAATAGGGTACAATGAAAAGAATAACATGGAACAAGTTTAAATTGTGATTAAGTCGACATCAGGCCAAACATTGGCGGTACAATGCTCATTCAAAACACGAAGTTCATTAGAAACCACTGAGAATCACCTATTTCAAATTTCACCGCTTGGAGGAGAACATATGACTCGAAGCTGTATTTTTCTGTTCTGATTCGGTCTGACAGTGTTCCCTTAATTGTTCTGTTCTTTTCTGCATTGATCTATTTTTCGTTCATTAAACACAGCTTTTATCTGTTACGCTTAAGCACGGACTCTGTCCAGTGACATCGTCCATTGATTCACCTTTAGTAGGTGTCCACACCATATGTGGACGAAAGTCTCTACACTCACTCATTGTTGTGCTAATTGTTATACTATTTACACCGAAAAGACATAATGAAGTTGTGTCTACTTCAGTTATAGAATGCACAAATAGATTTCTATTGCAACTTTTTAATCGTAACTATTTTAAAATACGACTTTGTGAGTCCGACAAAGGCCTCCTCGCCGGGTCGTCCGAGATCTGTCTCGGCGGAACGGACAACAGGTTTACGATACCTACTCCTACTCATAGGGCTGGGTTTCTTCAGTCCTATTGGAATGTTTGATTTCCCTTTGCTGCAAGGCATCTGTGTTCTCCCATTATAGGTGCGCTAAGGGAAGTTTTCCTAATTCATGTTTTGACTTCCTTTGATGTTTAGAGGGGAGGTTTTCCTAATTTATGTTTTGACTTCCTTTGATGTTTAAGCGGGAAGTTTTCCTTATTTAGGTTTTGATGGTCGCCGTCAGATGGTGGTTGTCTTACGTTGATACATTTGTAGTGGATTTGTTGTTTGCACCGTTTAGTTGCAAATTCGCATATACGCAGCGATGAACGACGCAATTGCTCGTTCATCGCTGATCGCATTGGATTAAATTGGAAAGTAAGCACACGTTTATCTAACTACATTTCTGGTCAAAGGATTATATAAAATTATAATAAAATTGTTTTATCTGTCTTACCGATTGTTCTAATTAACTAGCTTGGTGTCGCTTCGGTTTTATTCCTCCGTGGATTTCAAACAATTTAATTGATTTCTGCTAGGTATGGGAATATTGCATACTACTCTGACACGACGACCATGGATGAAAATAAATGTTCATCTCCGCAGTTCATGTCAAGTTCCGGAAGTTCAGCGAATAGGGTAATTTTTCCGGGCTTAATGAGAGCTGTATTAAACTTGCTGCACTGCGAATCGCTATTATTATGTAAGTATATGTGGAGAGGTATTAGCCCTTTCAATGCTTTTATAGTAGCTGTGAGGCAAGTTCGTCTGACTCCGGATAGGCATCTCCGCATGTAAGCCGTTGTACCCTTTGAGCTTTGCGATTAAAGTGACATTTGTCCGCTATACTATAAAAGCATATATTATAATGGGCATATTCTTCATTGTATAGATCCACTGGGTGATCTTTGGAGAGATACCCCAAGTTCTGCCAGACATGCGGCCGGAGTCCCACAAAGCTCTGGTAGCTTTTGTAAACTGTTTGTGTATGTGAGAGTTCCAATTTAGCCTTCCGTCTAGGATTACTCCAAGATATTTGACTTCTTAGGAATACTCAACGATCGTGTCGTTATTTGAAATTTGACCAAGGTTCAAATTTCTTCTTTTGGTAAAAGCAACTATCATAGCCTTGCTGCGATTGTTGTAAGGATTTTCTATGTTGCACCAGTCTACGACCTTCTTAGGGTAATTTGCATATTTGCCCCTAATAATGATTTTTATGCCATCGGCGTATCCAATCGTCAATGACCAATGAACTAAGTACCTACTGGTTATAGCACTACTTCCTGTTGTCAGCCCCTTACGGCTGATACTGATACTGAAGTCAGTCCTGATGAAGCATTTATTTTCCGACTTTCAAGCATCGCTTTGAACCATTTTATAGTTTTTTTTTTTGTGCGGTGGAAGGTGGAAACCTTGCAGAGGCACCAATGGTCCGACGTCCACTGGTAGTGCCGGATTCTTACCGGCTAAAACCACCTCCCTTCCCGAACAGACCGATTTTATATATCCCCCGCGGAACCGCCGTTACGCATTACTTCACGGGGGTCGGTATAAAGCCTTAGCTTCGTCTAACTCTATGGTTTGCATTATCCGCTTTACGTGGCGCTCTAAACGCCTTAGATCGCTAAGTATGCGCACCGCCACGATACTTACAGTGGTCCAGTTTTCAGCATTCTGAAGCATGTGATTTACGACATTATCGGGAGTGGGCCACTCCCCAAATTGGTCTCGTAGGGTGATCCTCTCGGTTTCGTATCGTGCGCAATGAAAGAACACATGTTCCGCGTTTTCCAAAACTGTTTTGCAATGTGGACAGTTTGGGATGGATTCATATCCGCGTTTAATGAGATATTCTCTGTAACAGCCATGACCCGTCAAGAACTGAGTCAGGTAGAAGTTTGTTTCGCCATGACTTCGTTTAATCCATGCGTCGATCACTGGTATGAGACGATATGTCCATCTTCCCTTTAAGGATTCGTTCCAATGTTCTTGCCAGATTGCGATACTGCAATTTCTTTCGAGTTTCCTTATTTCGCCATCTAACGGGCCATTTCGGACTCGCTCGGTTCTTAAAGTTTTTGTTTCTTCAGCAAGTATGTCTATAGGTTGCATTGAATATACGACTAGTACAGCATCGTTCGAAACAGATCGAAATGCACAGGCGACTCTTAATACGCTAAGGCGGTGGAAGGATTTAATTCCCCGCACATAAGACTTAACTTTCGCGGCATTCGACCATATTTCTACTGCGTACATGAGTATTGAGCCGGCAGCTCCTGCAAGAAGAATTCTTTTATGCTGCTTCGGTCCTCCGATGTTACTCATCAACCTTGAAAGTGCACTAACAGTTTTTGAAGACTTGTTGCATACGTACTCTAGGTGATTTTTGAAGCTTACACGAGCATCAATAATTACTCCGAGGTATTTAATGAACGGTTGGGAAACAACTAGATGCTCTCCTACTCTAAACGTTATCGTTTCCCTTACTTTCCTACTCGTAATAAGCACTGCTTCTGTCTTATGTTCTGCGAGTTGCAAGCCCGCGCTAGCTAGCCATCTTCGTACAGTAGCAACTGTCTCGCAGCAGTGCAGTTCGACGTCTTCTATAGTTTTCGCCACAACGACCACGGCGATGTCGTCTGCGAAGCCGATAATTGACGATTCTATTGGAATCTCCAGGCGAAGAATTTCGTCATACATGACGTTCCACAGCAAGGGACCTAGGACCGAGCCTTGTGGTACACCGCCAGTTACTTCGTACTCTTTTACTCCCTCATCAGAGTCATAGAGGAGGACTCTATTCGCAAAGTAGTTCTTTATAATTTTACGGAGATAATCTGGTATTTCAATCCGGTAAAGACAGCTCATAATGCGTTGCCAATTCGCCGAATTAAACGCGTTTTTTACGTCCAAGGTTATAACGGCGCAATACTTTTTGGTGCCTCCTTTCCAACGTCTTCCCTCTATAGCGGCCTGTGCTCTCATTATTATCGCGTTTACGGTAGATCTTGACTTATGAAAACCGTATTGGTGTTCCGAGAAGCCAGCAATTGAAACTGATCCATTTTATAGTGGGATAATCTATATGTCTGTAATTTTTTTTTTTTTTTTTTTTTTTAAAGCACCTCTATGTCAAGAAAGGCGAATAGTGCGATCTCTTTGCACCGTTAGACTGTTTTGATCTCTGTTGTTAGTTTTAACAAGATGTGAATGCAGGCAAGTTAAGACCCGTCGACTACATTGGCTCGGGCACATCGAGAACAAAAATAAAATTGCCCTGGTTCGCCACCACATGCGAAGACGGAATCTCCGTTTGAAAGACCAAGCCATCGTGGATATTAGAAGGCTTGGTCTTGACAACTGGAAGCAGCTTGTCCAGGATCGCGGAGAATGGAAGTCTGCAGTACAACTAGAGACTCTCCGCGGGTCGATAAAATCGCTAAGAAACTGCACACATTTCCTTCAAGTGTTCGTTTTTTTTAAGTCGAATACGCACACTTATTTGAAAAAGGTTACTTTTGGAAAAGTTTTCCTCTTCCATTCCTTCACTTATTCTTGATTAACTGGCTTACAATTAAAATAATTGTTCGAAGTATGGAACTACTAAAATTTGGAAATGAGGTGCAGTGCTTAATTTGCTTATAAGAACATTTAACTTTTTTTAATTTAATTTATAACTCAATAAATTTATTTTTAAATTTTACCGAAATGAACAACATTTTCAAAAGAGTTTGTTTTTTTTTAAAACCGGTTTCTTGCAGCTTGACCACCATTTGGTAGCACGTTTCATGAAGTCTAGGGCTAAAGATAGGAAAAGGATCCAGCGAGAAGGGATAGATCGCCCAGCAACACCGCCTGCTCGTCCATCGTTGAAACCGAACGGCTTTCCATTCTCGGTATGTGTGTTAATGACAACTTACGTTGCACATATTCGTCATTGTGGAGACTTGGTTGAATCCACACTTTCACTCATCAGAATTTTTTGATAGTTCTTACCAAATCTTCCGGAAAGACCGACCCCCAACAACAGGTATGGAGCGAGGTGGAGGTGTGCTGATTGCTGTTAGCTCGAAGCTGAGCAGCAAGCAATGCAAACTATGAAACGATTCAGATGACATCGATCAGATTTGTGTCTGCGTCAGTTATAAAGGTTCTTGTTCTAAAGATATTTACTTTATTGTAAGCTATATAAGACCACGTAGTCCAACAGAATTATATTCTGTTCACATTTCAAATATTATTTCTAAAGTCAATGAACTGACAACTGAACAGTATCCTTGTATACTAGGCGGCTTCAATCTTGGTGAGATCGACTGGTGTTTCATAGAAAACGAACAGAAGTTAGTTCCATTTAACGCAAATAGTGAAATCGAAAGTTTAGTTGTCGATTCATTAGCTTCTCTTGAACTCTTTCAAATTAATAATATTAACAACTTTCTGGGCAGAATTCTTGATCTTGTTTTTATTAATAATAATTTAAAACATCATATAGAAACTGTTCAACTCCCATTATTAAATAATTCTGTTCACCATATTGCATTAGAGGTAAATCTTGAATTTTATGAGTATGCAAATATTTCACCTATTGAAAAAAAAAAAATAACTTTGAGAAGGCCGACTTCATTGCATTAAATAACTTTTATAATAAATTTGATTGGAAAAATATATTTCAAAATGGTTCCCTCACAGATATGTGCACAAGGTTTAAAAGTATTCTTTTCGAAGGTACAGAACTATTCGTCCCAATTTCTAAAAATAAGAGAACATTTAAGCTACCACGGCATAATAGCAGATTAAAAAATTTGGAAATTGCAAAAAACAAAGCCTTCAAGCGTTTTAAATTTACGGGGCTAAATGAAGATAGAACTCGGTTCCTTCAACTCAGAAGAGAATTTGATTTTCTTAATTGCTTTTTATATAAGCAATATATAAGTGCAACTGAGTAATACATAAAGGCAAATAGCAAATCTTTCGGGATTTTTATTAATTCGAAGCGCATCAATGTGTCAGAGTTCCCACAGTCAATGGAATATTAAGATGAAGAATCTAATGATTTACAGTCTTCTTGTCATCTTTTCGCACAATTTTTTAAATCATCATATAATACAGACTCAATCGGAGATCTAAGATCAATGTATTCAAATTTTGAACCTAATATTAATTGTATGCTTCCGCAGTTATCTGAAGATGAAGTTTTAGATGCCTTATGTAAAATAGATGTTTTTAAAAAAGCAGGCTACGATACAATTCCGTTCCTTCTCTTATCAAGGTGTTCCCCATCTATTTGTTTTCCTCTCACTTTCCTCTACAATAAATCTCTTTGGTCAGGAGAGTTTCTAGATGAATGGAAAGTATCATTTATTAATCCTATTTATAAAAGTGGGTCGAAGCAGTTAATCAAAAATTATAGACCCATTTCGAATATTTCGGCTATACCAAAACTTTTGGGAAAAGTTATAACTGATAAGTTCTACTACTCTGTGAAACAACTTTTATCACCGGGACAACACGGCTTCATAAAAGGTCGCTCAGCGGCTACAAATCTCTGTATTTTCACTAATTTTTGCTTGAATGAAACGGAAAAGGGGTACCAAGCTGATGTACTCTACACAGATTTTATTAAAGCATTTGACCGAGTCCATCACGGTTTACTACTTCATAAGCTGAAGATGCTAGGTTGTGATAGTCGTTTTCTTATATGGCTACAGTCATACCTATCTAATAGAAAACAAATTATCGATATAGGTGGGCTTTACTCTATACCAATTAAAGTTGACTCAGGTCTTCCTCAGGGAAGTCATCTAGGCCCATTGCTCTTCCTTCTTTTTATTAATGATTTGCCATTGACCTTTCGCAAGTCGATTTGTCTTGCGACGATGTTAAAATTTTATATTCTATCCGATCGATAAATGATTGTTCCATTTTTCCAATGGATATAGATCTTTTTCTAGGCTGGTGTAAGTATAATCACCTAGAATTGAATTTTTCTAAATGTGAGAATCTTAGTGCAACTAGATCACTGAACGCTATCAATTATTCATATAAATTCAATCAAGACCCACTATTAAGAGTTAAACTGGTGAAGGATCTTGGTGTGCTGTGGATTCGAAGTTGGATCTCCGGCAGCATATCGATTTCATTACTTCTAAAGGTAATTCAATGCTTAGTTTTCTAAAACGAAACTCAAAAGACTTCAAAGATGCTTACACACTTAAAACCTTATACAATTCTTTAGTACTTCCTTATCTTGAATACTGTTCTATAGTTTGGTGCCCTTTTTACGCTAATGGGATCCAAAGAATTGAACGAATTCAGAAAAGATTTACAAGATTCGCACTTCGAAATTTGAATTGGACTGGTGATATGCCGAACTATTCTTCAAGATGTGCTCTAATTGATTTAAATACGAGTACGCTTGAAGTTAGAACAAACGCAAAAAGTATAATTTTTATTATAGATATTCTTTCCAATAAAATAGATTCCATCGATTTATTGTGTTTGGTTACGTTCTATGTTCCGGAAAGACTACTTCGAAACAGAAATGTACTATTTTATATACCCAGTCATAGAACCAACTATGGTCTAAATGAGCCCATCTCGCGGTCTTTAACAATGTACAACACCGTTTGCAATGAAGTCGACATTGTAACGAATAGAGATAAATTTAAACGAGAAGTCTTACAGCTATTAAGTCTTCGTCTGTAAATTTTCTTGTATGTATGCAAGTAACAGACAATTGTCATTATTTACGTAAATATTAAAAGTATTGTATATAATATAAATTGTTAATGTAATAAATAAATAAATATTCGATGTCTCCAAGAACGCCGCGAAATGCCTAGGTTTCCTTAAGCGCTGCAAGAAATATTTCACTCCCTCTGATCTGGCTACTATTTATAAGGCGTTTATCCGCACAAAACTTGAGTACAATGCACATATCTGATCTGGTGCACCAATTACTTATTTGGAGCTACTAGACAGGATTCAAAAACGAGCGATAAAACTCATCGGTGACTGTAACATCGCGAGATCGCTTGACTCTCTTAGTTATCGTCGCAATGTCTCCTGTCACTCGTTATTTTATCGATATTTTCACCTTAAGTGCTCTAATGAAATAGGCAGTTGCATTCCACCCCTAGTACATTTCAACCGCAATACCAGCTATGCAAGGAATGCGCATCTGTTTACCCTTAAGCCCGTATTCGGGCGTACAAGAAATCTTTCCTTAGCCGTACAACACGAATGTGGAATGCTCTTCCCCGCTCCATTTTTCCTACACGTTATAATCTACAAACATTTAAAACCAACGTGCATCGGCATCTCTCCCTATCTTCTAATCCTAATTTCCTTAACGCCCACGCTGTGTACGACCTTTTACATTATAACTATAAGGGTATTCAAAAATTCCTTTAGTGCGAGTGCATTATAAAAAAAAAGAAATTTTTTGGAGACGAGGACGATCAAAAATAAACAAACAAGAGTGTACAAAAATTCAATAATACCACCTGGACAATGGAACTTATAATCAGTATGAAAGATCGCAAGTTAAGTTCGGTGGGCTGTATGCGATTTAGCGCAAGTTTCACCCGCAGACCAAAAGGGTCCATTCTCAGTAACCTATTTGTTACATGGCTAGACATGGGGATAACAAAACTATTTGGATCTACCAATGAATCGTTTAAGATTTGGTACAGTTATCCCGCCATATAGTCAAAGTAATCAAAGAACCGTGCTCCCATGCAAGAGAAGCTGCGCTCTTAAATTGCTGCGAAGTGGCAACGGAGGTATATCCTCTTTATCTCTGCAGCTTCTGCAGAAGTCATTTTTCAATATAAATATGCCCAGCCTGTCAAGTTTTCGATGGTGCACTGTCCGGTAAATGTCCCGACGAGCACACAGATTTGTTTGTATCAAAGGCTACTAGGGATTTATCTTTAAGCATCAATTATATGTAGGGCCTTAATCGGGCATACCTAAGGATCAAGTGATTGGATCCCTGAGGATAGGATGTGCAAAATAAACGCTAAAGGAGAGTAATTAATAATTTTGAAACGCTAGGACTAACATCAAAAGAAAACTACTTATTATCCTCATGGCATGTAGAATTAGGCGGGTAACACAAAATTATGGGAGCTTAGCCACGTAGAAAAAAATGTCAATGGCCTTAAAAAGTTTCCACTTGTTTCTTTAAAATAATTATTTCCGTAGCGAACTGGGTATTCAGAAATTAATAAATCCCTATCAAACTCAGCTACCTTACGGCCATACTTCATACGCCGACTTAATACGC
This sequence comes from Portevinia maculata, assembly GCA_949715645.1. Classification (NCBI taxonomy): domain Eukaryota; kingdom Metazoa; phylum Arthropoda; class Insecta; order Diptera; family Syrphidae; genus Portevinia; species Portevinia maculata. The sequence continues at coordinate 277,925,432 of OX454525.1, forward strand.
GTCAATGGCTACCAGCACTATTTTGATATAATAAATCTACGGTTACACAAAAAGTATAAACCATAAAATAACAGACTATAAAAGCCCTATGGGTGCGGCATTTTGTTTTTGTTTGACTAGCTAAATTCTGCATTTTATATCCAGTGTCCATATGGACGATGTCAATACATCAACAATAAATCCTATTCCGCCAGCGGGGGTTTTCTATTCAACATAAAAATTATATCCCGCGAAACTGGGGAAACGTTATAGAAACGATGAAAAAATATGAATTTGAGCAGCAGTCAAATAAGAGACGCAGAAATCAGAGATAGATTTATTTTTAAAATCTTCATTCTATGCAAATATCACTTTGGCTTCTGTTTAAATATGTGATTTACGCTCAAATGATCGAGTGCTCTTTTGGTTGTGAGATTTTATTTGTTTATTGTCATCGATAGCCGGAAGTTAGATGGCAACTAAATGTAATATGATGAATGCGGAATTTCGAACACACAATAAAAACAGGATATGTGAAAAGATGGGGCATGACTATCGAGGTACAGATAGATTGTTCTGTGAAATTAAGTTGATATAAGATTCAGAAGAGTGAAGGATTTTCTTTTGTTATGTAAGACCGCAGCAACTCATGATAATTTTGTTGATTAAAGCTGTTTTAAAATCGTACACACCCATTTTGCATCAAGTGGTATTATTTGTTTGGATGTTACACCGATTTTTTTTTTACTCGCGCTAAAGGGATTTTTGCACTCCTCGCCACTTGAATAGGACACCCCTTTCGTCTGTTTTCTATCCTTCATTGCTCCCAAACCAAGCATGCTAGAGACTTAATTTTGTAAATTAAAGCTAATTTAATTGCTGTAATTTGATCAAAAGGAAGATTCAATGCTAAAGCTTTAAGTTTCAACAAAATATTATCAACCAAAAACCGGCAAAATGCAGGGTCGAAAATTTGCGCCACTTGAATAGGACACTTTAATAAAAAAAACATTTTAGAGATTTCTGATTCTTTTTATTACAAAAATAACTTAAATTTAAGATAATTGGAGTATTTTATATTCAAACAAAATTTGTAATAGTGTGTTAAGCCACCTTTCTGTTCCAAAACTTCATCCGGTTTGGAAGGGATGTATACAAATTATGGATGTATACAAATTAGCGAGCTCCAAGCTAACTCGATGGCTTGGCTTAGTTCGGGTATACTCGAATATTGTTGTCCTGATCCGTATACTTGACGTGTCAACCATCCCCAAACACTTTCAATGATATTTAAATCCGGCGAATGGGGGGGGGGGGGGGGGCAGCTCAATAGCTCTACATTTTGGCTCTGTATATAGGTTTTAACTACCTGAGCTGTATGTATTATCACTCACTCGTGAATTGTGACTATACTACATATACCCCTGGTATAAACTTTCAGAATTGAGTATGGATTTGATGTGTTCGTGGTAATCCACTGATGATAAACCACCACATCTGGGTGAAACTCCACAAATATATAGTCAGACTAGTAACAGTAGACTATATATATTAATTATACCCTATTCTAAGGGTATATTAATTTTGACGCATAGTTTGTCACATACCTTAATATTGCCCGTAGACCCCTAAAAGTTACTATATTTATGATCAGCATCGATAGTTATGTCGATCTAGCCATGTCCGTCCGTCCGTCCGTCGGCAAAAATTAGGCCTTTAAACTGGACCTAGAGAGCTGAAATTTTAACCATATACTCTCTAGGGTCCCGAAATAATCAAGTTTACGAATTTTTGAAATCCGCCACAGGCCCACAAACTCAAAAAAACAAAAATCGAATTTTGAGCTAGAAAGCTGAAATTTTCTATATTTGATCTATGACTCCTAAAACTGCTCGGGATAAAAAATTTTCAAAATCCGCCCACTGACACGCCCACAAATAAATAAAACAAGTTTTTTGAAAATCCAAAGTTTGAGCTAAGGAGCTGAAATTTATAACATATACTCTCTAAGGGCCCTTTATGCTAATGTGTTAATTTTTTTTTAAATCCGCCCATTGACACGCCCACAATTAAATAAAACAATTTTATTGAAACACCCTAGTTTGAGCTAGGGAGCGTTTTTTTTGATAAAATCCTTTAAATGTTATATAACAAAATATGTATGTAGAGCGTTCTTAACAATTCAACCATACTTAGACTTTTGTCACGCCCACTTATGAGGGATAGGAATAAGAATAGGGTATCCAACAGTTCGCCCAAGCGGACTGTAGCCCGTCCCTATATTTTGACTGTCATTCATAGCCAAACACTAGGCTGAATAATCATTTCATATGTTTATTCTTCGAATTGACGGAAACATTCAAAATTGTGTATGTATTATCGCATTATCATGTTGATAACTCCACGGCAGAGGTCCAAAAAGGGTATGAAATTATGAAAAGGCTTTTTTCAATATGACATTGTAAGACAACGCATTCATTGTGCTTGACATAAATTGTAGTTGGCAGGTTCTATAATAGGAAATGGCCCCCCACACCATCACACCTCCAACTCTGCTATGCAGCCGGTAAAAACATTGTGTTTCTTTGCGGAGGTCATGGAAAAAGTAGTCATAGTCATCGGGGCCTTCCAAATTCAATTTATTTTCATCGGAGAAAACTACTCTATGCCACTCCGAGCTCCAGGTCACATGTGCGCGACAAAAACTGAGCCGTTGATCTTTTCCAACCGGGTTGGGAGGTCGCCTCTTCTTGATTTTTAGTCTTTTTAGATGTTTAGCTTTCGAAATAACATGACGCATATCTGTAAGACTTGCCTTGCTTTTCTTAAAATAAGTCGCCTTTCCGCATTAGTAAGCACGCTGTGTGTCCGGCCTTTCATGTTTTGTCCATATTCATACTCATTACTTGAAAAATGTGGATATTACGTGTCAGCTCCTCTCGATTTTTTAGCTATTTTGGCAATAGATAAGCAAGCGTCCTTGTAAGCTATGATTTGTCCTTTTTCCGCCTCGGATAATGCTTTTCCTCCATCCAGTTTAGGTTTTTTTTTTTAAATTAAATAGTCGGAATTAAAAAAAAAATCGAGCAACGAAGAATATGAGTCCGCGTGCCAAAGATAACGATCAAACTAAATGCATGTTCTATTCAAGTGGCGCAAGAATGTTGTAATTCTAACGAATGTTAACATAAAGTGGAAAAAAATAATAGCGGCTGTTTTCCAGAACTTGTAATTTTGTCACAGAGAAAGAAGAAGATTTGGACAAATATAACGTGCATAATATCATTATTTTATCATTCCGCTTTCGAGTTATGAGCAATTGCACATAGAGTGTACAGGGTGTCCTATTCAATTGGCGACGAGTGTATGACCATTGCACTCAAGTTTCGGGCGGAAAAACGCATAATAAATAGTATAGCCAGATCGGAGGGGAATGAAATATTTCTTGCAGCGCTTAAGGAAGCGGCATTTCGCAGCGTTCTGGGCGACATCGAATATGTGGTCTGTGTTTTGAAAGCATTAAATTCCAACCTAATGGTTGTACCCCATTGAACTATGGTGTCGAAATCGGAATTTAATGAGCTTAACATTCATTTCTGTTCCAGGTCCACACCTGAAGATTAGGGGTGTGAACCAGAAAACGAATATGAAAAGCTGAGGGTACTGTCATCTGCGAAGTAATGAAGAGATCATTTATTAAAATGAGAAAGAAGGTCGGGACAAAAGGAAGCATTTATTTGGCGAGTTAAGTAATTCGAGAAATTGGATTATTGATTCTGACAGTGTTTTATATTCCTTATTTTGTTTTTGTTAGAAAATTTTAAGGAATCGAATGCCAAAATGTGGGACTTTATCCCTAACTTAAACCATACATAAACGGGGAAATATTGCTTTTTCTTTGTGATAACAATTGGTGTACACCTGAGACCAAATCACCGAAAGTCAATTAGTTGTAATAATAAAGCTGAGCTTAGAGTGCTCGGCTAGGAGCCAGTAAGCAAAATGCTAACTCTCATTTAGTTTTTGTTTAGTAATTTTTTTCTTGGCTGTAAATTCTTCTGATAATATTAGTATTTGAATAATTGGAAGAATTGAAAGATCATACTATACTCTATCCAAAAAAAAATTGTCAGTACAGGGAAGATAGGATGTTTGTCTTGATGACTTAGATAAATCGGTCCCTCTTTAAAGCTCTCACAAGGTTGCCTTAGTGTATATGATAATTCGCCGTAACTCAGAGAGCAATTCTATTAGGGCTACCATCTTCCAATTTAAAATAAAAATATTGCGGAACGAAATAAATTCCGTTTAATATTTTCCTTTATATATATAAAATAAAATACTAATTTCTAATATCACTACTCAACTAATCCGATGAGTAATTACTGCTACTGCTCTCGTTATTTAGGTCTATTATTAACCTTTCAACTGCTTCCTCTGCAAAAACGTTCATTTCCTACATATTTGGCTCAACAATTTGTTCAACGTGTTGGACACATCGATGCCATTTTTCCTTGTCAACCCTTGTAAGTCTCTTATTTCAGCCATTTTAAATGACTTGTTATGGCTTGCTACAAACCCTTTCACTTGAGCCCAAACCAATTCTATTGGATTAAGGTCACAGTGATAAGGCGGCAAGCGAAGCACTTTATGTCCTGCATTTTGAACCATTTCAACCACGACGTATGTCGTTGTAACGTTTTACGATTTCAAGCAACCCATTGTATGATTGCATCCCTACCTAACTTGAGATCTTCCTTTCGGGAATTCCCGTATTCATTGGCAAAACAGGCGTCATTCATAGGAAATCAAAGACATCATACAATCAGGTACATAATGAGTTGAAATGATGTACATATTTATGTTTTTTTTTTTATTTAAATAGTTTGCGACATGAACTCAATCAGCAAGATTTTCTAAAAACATTTCCGAGTCCTTTCCGCTATATGTATATTGTGAAAGGTAGACACAACAAGGCAATTAGAATACAAAATTATATAACCACGACGCAATGTCATATACCTAAACAGATGGAAAAAAACTGCACTTGTGCAGCTGTACAACATAAATACAATCAAATTAAAACCGAATGGCAACACCCCACGTAATAATTCGTTCTCAAAAGCACCAAAACCGAAAGTTCTTTGACAAAATCCATAGAAAAACCCTTAATGATAAGCTTCATTTTAGTGATGGTAATACTCTTCTGATGTGCTTCAGTCACACACACTGCTTATTTTGGTGGATGATGATAATAGCAAGCGAACACAAGACGATCATGCTCATTCCCATTCGGCTGTGTGGGAGACTGGTTGTGGTGGGTTGTATGCGAATTTTAGGAAAATTACAACAACAATTCCTTGGTATGACAGTGGTTTGGTTTTTATTTCAGTACAATTCTTGCGTTTGAGTGCCGTGAGAGTATCTACAGGCACTACTGGTAGAAAAAAAGCTCCTCTATAAGGCCTGTACAGACAATTTTTGTTGGATCGAGTATAGATATTAGTAGATAACAGGAATCAATGGAAAAAACAAATAAATTATCTTATGTATCTTATCTTATGTATGTAAAGACGGCGTATGGTCACTTAAAGAAGTCGCGAAAATGCAATCCAGATTGATTACCATTTCGTAACACGTGGCATGAAGCCTCGCCCAGCAATACCGTCTCCTGCTGACAGAAATTTTTATGGCGGCGGAGACGAACAAAGCTAAACAAATAGAAGTGTCTGCGAAAATGGTATAATGCAAATAATGCAAATACGCAGAATTATCTCAAAAGGACACTATCAACATTCAACACGGCAAAGGAAAAAAATTGTGGTGGACAGATGAAGCTAAGGCAGTGATAACTGACAAGAAAGTGTCCACTATTAATGGAGATGAAAAAGCTCGCCTCGAAAGAAAGTGCTTGAACAGGGGCACAACCGGTCAGAGAAGGAGAAATGCCCAGAAAAATGTCTTCTCAGGTCGCAACAGTATTGTTAATGACTTCTAAATGAACAGTTTCCTTGGATATATTTTCTTCCTAACAATGCAGAAGTACCCAATACTACTGTCGAAGAAGTTAGGCGGTCAAAGACTCCAAAAAACGAAAAGCAGTTAGATCGGACGAGATACAATCTGTCACAGGTAAATCCACAGATGCACTCCAAAGTATAAGGATCTTGATGGAAAACATCGTGATTCCTTAAAGGATTTGCATATAGTGTTGGTTGATTTTGAAAAGACCTTGCAATCTTGCAATCTCAGTCAGCTCTTTGATGAGCCTACACGCATTCCCGACCCAAAATACAATTTTTTTCGGAAATATTCAGATATCTTTCTTTCTTGAATAACAACTTCAGCTATTTTTGGTCAGATGTAAAAGTAATTACAAACTACATATTTCAACTTCCATTCCTTCCCTTAAATAGTAAAAAAAAGATGGTTCGCTAGCCACAACAACAAAAGAAATGGCTGATATTTTCGCACACATGTTTCCATATATATTTTCCGAAAATTCAAATTTTGATTCCGGGCTAATGCAACCTCCAATAATTCCTCGGGAGCAATCCCCAATGACGAACAACGCAATTTTTTATTACCTCGTTTTGTCGATGAAGTGTCTTTGGAATACGCAAGGATTGCTACGTTCTCCAATCTTGTTCCTTATCCAAATAAATTACCGTCTGCAGTCGACATATAACAATAGTAATGGCACTATTATATTTTTATTCCCGAATTCAAGCACTGCTGAGCGTCAAAAATGCTAACAGATCATCTCTCCTTAACAAGGTCTGCATCAAATACACGTCTGGGGTAGAGTCAAGCTTGTAGCATTCAATGCGAGGGAAACGCAATCGACGACTTTCCCTCGAAAGAATAATTTAATTGTTAATCAGATTCAATTTGTTGACCAGCCTTTTATTCCTAAGAAGGCCATGCATCTTCTTGATGTTACAGTCAGCTGGTATTCAAGGGCATGTAGCTCGTCTTTTTGTTTTTTTCTTTTTAACTCGCCAAGGCGATGGAAAAAGCACTTCGACCTTTCAGATCGTTTGTACCATAGGGACCAGAAAATTTTGGGCTAGTAGAGTTTCTAGTTTCCGTAGCAGATGATGTTAACCGCAGAAGAATTCTTTATGTCTTCGGAACTCAGTTGTTCCCTGAAAAAGATCTTCTTTCTAATTCCATTGAGGACTGGACATTCACATAATATGTGTTCAGTTGTTTCGTCTTCTTCAAGACGTAGTCGGCACTCAGGATAGTCTGTAGTTCGTCTTATTGATGTTCCAGAATTACATAGAATCTCCAACCTCTATGGCTCAACGAAGACTTGTCACTTATCCTTTTCTATCCTACAAATACTACAATGGAAAATATTCTGCAGAATTTAACGGAGCAATTCCTGGAAACGTATCCTCTGTTCGTCCTACCAGGTAGGCAGTTAGTGCTCTCCATCTGACGGTATAATTGTCATCTGCCAGGGTGTCAGTATGGTGGACCTGAAACCAAACAAATAGGTTTGCCAAGTTCCCTTTCCATATGCTCCTTCGTTTAAAGGCGGGATCTCTCACAAAGTTTACTTCTAGGATAAACGCAGAGGCTCGGCCGGGATCGCTGTATCTTATTAGCAATATCAAACTTTCATCAAAATAGGTCTTGGTAGCTCATACAAAATGTATACGCTGAAGCGAGTCTGCGATGTAGGTACGTACTTATTCGCCCTCGCTTTTGTCTCACCAACATATCTTTAATGGAGTCTCTCGAGGTCTTTGGAGCTCTTTTCACCCATACCATTATTTCGTTACCAAAACGTTTAAATCCTTCAATTTTTTAGTAATCACTTCAATATCATTTGTGATACCGAAAAGTTTAAAAAGCAACCAATACTCTTTTCAAGCACTTTCCAAACTTTAGGACAACATTTTCCATCTACAAAGACTCTTTCATCATTGGCTTTTTCTTCGACTGTCGCTGAAGTATTAACCCCAGCCCGTCCTTCTATCCAATTGCTCATCGAAAGGAACACGGAAGTACGAGTAATAACAATCGAAGAAAAGGCTGCAAAACGGAATGACGAATACGGAAAACTGAAGACCAAAGTAGTAAGATTCGAACAAAGAAAAAAAGGAAACCGGAATCAAAAGAAACCTCTTGAGAGTGACAAAAGGAAACCAACCGACACCAGTAGCACAAGCATCTACAGACGAATTCGTTGGAAAATAGATGCTACTCCCACTCCTAACCCCAATCCAAGTTGACGTATACATGCTTCCGCAATTTTCCGCAATTCCACAAGATTTGCCATCCAATCAACTTGTCTATTACAGGAATATTGGAATTCTTCTAAGTTACTCATTGAAAAATACCACCTCTTAACATCTTTTGCCTTCTTAACAGTAATAGAAGAAAACACGACGAACTATTAGAGTCCAAGTTAAATGAAAATGAACTCAAAGGACTCCAGTGAAATAAAAAAATGCAACCCCAACTAGGATAATGGTCGTGTTATTTGTCCCTGGTCCTTAAGTGCCAACCAAACTAACAAATTCGTACGCTTCCTTCCGCATTTCGCATTTGACCACCATCGGCGCTACTAACAGCATACAGATGAATGCCTCCAAAGGAGTTCTATTAACACGTCATCTTCGAACAGAGTTCTTGAGATCCTTTTAACCAGCCGATGACAGTGGGGGCAGCTATTCTGCCCACTATATCCCTGCGCCACCTTCTGAAGTCGTTCATCAATTATTTATGTCTTTGAAGAAGGGAAGCAAGCAGGAATGGTTGGATAGCAAGGAAGTGGTCCTTAACTATGTGTGTGCACTCAAAGACTTTCTTTAAGTTTTCTTTTTGCCATTGCCTTCGTCAACCACTTTACTTTATCGTCCTTCTTCAATTCAATAATGGTCCTTAATTTCTTTTCTAATTATTTCCTCTTCGTGCTAAAAATGCTTCGCATTTCCCATGGAGGTTGTTTTTGTTCGTGGCAGGCGGAGCTGGGTGTGCTAACGAGTGTGAACTGTGCCAAGAATTCCGAGAGAGAATTACGATTACTGTATTTAGATCGCGTTGAATGCTATTTATTTATACATAATGTATTCCTTTGTCTATTAAAAGGCAGAGAATACACGTTTAATCAATGTTTTAGTTTATTGATTGGGATTGGGGGGCTCTATTGCGGCAGATTGATCTGATCCATTTGGAAAAACATTTTTTATTGTTTAAGATGTTGCAGTTCACGAAACCGCAACGAATCTGCATATCAACTGACAATGTACGGAACAAAAATGGAGCTTAAATCCAAATCCGCCCTGTTCTTAAGCCACAATTCAAAAATGATACTTTTAGAATCCCGCCACTGAGTTCAAAATATCATTGCACGAAAAAATTATCCACGAGGAAGTATCGGAAAAAATGGATACGTATATACAATCTGGATTGCGATTCTGATTAATCCACCACAAAACTGTTGGTAAATCCTTTAGAGCACGATAAACTGGTGGCTCCATACTCGTATCGTGCGTTGTTCTAGAGAACGAATTGAATTTTAAGGCCGCAAAATAACAATATTTGGTCAATCTAAAATCTTGCATAACGAAGAATAAAGCGAAAGTGCTGCTGCACAATTCGATTGTCCTTGTTTGGAAATCAAGTGGTTTTCTATGCAGGAGTCTATTAGGCATTCAAGGTCCGGATAGTGCATGATGGAAAAAAAGTGACCGGCAGATAGATGATGTTGGGAAGGCAGGAAATAAGAAGATAACAAAAAAGGAAAAAATCGCTTCTTTCCCAGAAAAAACCAAATTCAAAGTGGAACATCCAATATGCGAATTGAGAAATTGTTATTCATGGGAAAGTTTTTTTTTGTTTTGTTTTTTTAATTTTGTTTTGGTAATAACATCGGCAAAGGAAAATCACTGCTGCGGTAGTCCATGGCTAGAAAAAGTGATGTGAATTTTTGTTTCCTCCTAGGTCGCCAGCAGCACGGTCGTTTGCATTTGTCTTTCTTCCTGTTAGCCACCTGAGGGACTCTTTTAAATTTAACATCCTCTTATTGTCTTTACTGTATTCGTTTCTTATGTTGGTATTGTTTTTTTTTCCAAGAATCGTGACACCGGGAATCTGGCCATGCTTAAGAATATTTTTTTCTGCCATCATGGCACAAAGGATGTATCTGTATCCTCTGCCGTCCTTGTAATGATGAAAAGTGGATCTGGTTAAAGCGAATAAAATAACGAAGTAAATTATATATATAAATATTTCCAACTATGTACATACTCAAGTTTAAATTTTGCATTTGCAAATAAAAAATTTTACCTGCTACTTATTGCTAACTTCATGCACAACAAAACATACACATTAATAGAAGAAATAAAATGGAAAACAGTTATCGAATATCACTCAGCCATTTGCATAGTACCTATGCGTTAATTGTCACAACATTGGGTTCGCCTCTGGTGCGTGGCGAAGTGCACGATGAAGTTCTAGGCTAAGAGCAGTTCTTTGCAAAGAGCAGTTCAGGTGCATCGCATGCACTTCATTAGCTAATTACGGTTTGTTGAGGATTTTTTTCTATTTGGGGGACGTCCATGTGTGGACTTTGTACAGATTTTCTTATTTCGTCAGCAGTGACTGAAAATTGAGTAATTAATGGGATTGTGGACTGGATTATAGTTTCTGTTGAAATGATTGATGGAATGTATTATGTTTTTTTGTTTTTGGTATCTATTGGGACTGATTGAGTGTTTCAGTGTTGATGTAAGTTATATGACACTACAGTAACCTTAACCCTAGAAAGATAGTCATATTTTTTATGACGTAAAAAATAATCATACGTCTCAGACACGAATGGAACTTTGGTAGTGTATTTAATGAAACCCATGAACTTTTTAAAAAAATATTAACGTTTTATTTATTTATGTAGTTCATATTAAGTAAAATAAATCAATGATTTAGTATAAATAAATATTAATTTAAACAATAAAAACAAAAATCTTAAGCCCCATTACAAATCAACAAAAAACAACTTATATTTTAAAGGAACCTTAAAATTGACATTAAGTCATAATTGTTTGCCAAATTTTCATTTTTCGGTTTAAAATAAGTCTAGGTACTAATAAGTCTAAGTAATTTTAAATTATATACGATTAAATTAATTGTAAGAATGGCATACGTCACACACGCCCCCAGAAGTACGGAATAGCTATAACTTGTTACCGCAGGTACTTACTGTCGCGCCACGACTGTTACGGGTAAGCTCCGACCACCGACTGAGTTAGTTTGAGCAGCCAACGGTTTAGAGTTAAAAGGATATCACATTTGATCCGCGCGTCATACGTCTCGCAGACGTAGATTATCTTTCTAGGGTTAATATGTGCTGTCGTTATGGTCATTTGATTAAAGTTGGGACTGGGAGTAACAGTGGTATGATTTGACGGTGAAATGGAAAGTGCCACCTTCCCAGGAACCCAAGAAGGACCGATTGGAATAAATACTATCATAATGTAAGGTTGTAAATATAGCCTGTAAATATTTACGACATTAATGAGGTCGACGCGGCAACAGAGCTCCTCTGTAATACATTTAATAGGGTATTTGAATAGGTTCCCCTCATCAGGAGGATTTCTAAAACAGCACAACCTATTTGGTGCAATTCTACGATGAGCAACAGCAGTCGGAAATTAGGAAGATATACAACAGAACAAGGCGTTTTATCATTGAAGATTGACATTCAAATCCCATAGTCTAAACCAGAACCAATTTCGGTAGTCTCCGTTACAGAGATCAGAAATAAATCTTAACCTTTTGAAATGTTCTTTAGTTAGGTACTCTTATTTATTGTTATTTTCAATAAAAATCGCTCAATAACATTTATTCTAAAAAAAAACTTGTTTTCGGTCAAGGTAGGTATGCGAGAAATCTTTATTTTGTTTTCTTTTGTTTCGGTCAACTAGTGAGATTTATCGCTGAGCAAAAAAGATAATCTCATCTGCCAATTTATCAATCATAATGTTAGTATTTTGTAAGCACCCCATGTGAATGCCGACAATTCGCTCCTGGGCGTATACTTAAACAGTATTGAAGTTAAAGAACTGAACAGTATTGAAGAACAAGAAAGCAATGATGATTAATGATGGGCGCGCATTCTAATGATTTAATCGATTATAATCGATGCTTGCAATATCTCGATATATCTCGATTCATCATTTCAAATCATTCGAATGATCTCTCGCTTGCGCTCGACTCAACACTAGAGAAAAATGTCTCTCACACAACTAGTAAATAAAACACAGAGAACGTACTTTCCTGCACGCACATACCAAGTCAACCCATTCCTCGCAAAGCAAATGTGATAAAATCCTTGTGAGTGTGTGTTTTCATTCGAATGAAATGATGCGCAACTACCCCAAGTCCCATAACTCGAATGAAAAAAAAAAATAGTATCATTCGGAAAAAAAATCAAGAACTTACTTTTGCTTTAATTTTAGAACAAAATGTCTCATCACAGGCATTTAGTTCGTTGCGCAAGTAGCTCCCAGCAATTCATTCCCTATTTTTGGGTGCTACTTACTGAAAGAATAGAAGGATAGGAAAGTAGTTTGGTGCGATGGGATTTTTTTTTTCTTAACAGGTGGCGCCTAAATTGCTTTAGGGAGATCAATTTTTGTTGTGTGTATTCAATTTATAAAAATCATGGCCCTGGTCGGGATTCGAACGCACGACCTGCCAATCACATATTGAATACACTACCATCGCACCATTGCCACCTGCAAATGATTAACCGCTGCCTTTTTCGTATTCCCCGTACTCGATCTCGAATGCAAGCGCTCTCGAATGAAAAAACAGTAGCATTACTATTTAATTTATAATTAGTTAACTACTCTTCGAAAGAATCGACATTCGAGAACTTTTATATGGATTACTACTTCACTCACATAATGTTTGCGATAAGTGCATTAGCCGTTTGCTCAACTGATTAAATTTTCGTTGGCTTCGTGTTAGTATTAGTAATTGCTTCCTGTTGCTCTTTCCTTTTGCGAAACTTGTGTTGTTGTTTGTTTTTATATCTCGAGTGATCATTCCATTATTTAGATCACTCGAATACTAATATCTCGATTATTGGAATCAGTCGATTATGCCCATCACTAATGATGATAGAAGAAACCTAATTTTATCAAGTATATACACCGACATAGAAAATTTAAATGTTCTATACCCTAGATTACCGTTGGACAGAGTGTATCCATATAATGAGTAGGGACACTCCCTCTACATATGCATTTCGTACAACTACAAATGCAGAAAAAAGCCTACAATAAGTTAAAAGGATGTGTTTTAACCCTTATGGAACGACCGCTGTGGAAAAAAGGGTACACAATGTATATTGCCTGTACCACTACATGCGACGTGCTTCGTAAGACGAATGATTGTGGGTTTTTTTATAATGCTTTTTTAAAGGCGTATCGACTTGATCCTCGTTGTGTGTATCTTTTTACTTCGTCCAATGCTACCTGGTTTGCTATTTTTTAAATGGTTTATGGATGCTTTTTCTGATTATTTTTTTAACTGATTACACCTAATTATGAACCTCTAAAATTACCCTTCAGTCAAAAATATGAAAATAAATGCTTCTTCTTTGCCTTGATTTCGCTAAAAATAAAGCAATCCGGTGTTCGGCCTAGTAACAATAAAAATGGGTTGACTCTTTATTTGTTAATTTTTATGGCGGTTGGTCATACTGCTTTTGCAAGAAGGTTGTGTTGGCGGTGCTTACGTTTTTTCATAATGTATTTTCAAAGGTGCATTGACTTCAAGTCAGTCCTGCGAAGCAAGTGAAGAAAACACAATACGGGGTGAAGTGAGTGTTAGTTCTCAGAGCAAACAAATAAGAGTGTATGTGTTTTTTAAAAGAAAAAGGTCAACAACTGTTTTTTTTAATTTAAAAATATTGTGATATATCTATCAATACTCAATGATCGAAAGATTTGACAGGTTATACGATATTTTTAATTCGTCTAAGTTTAAAGACCCGAACAAATCCACAAGGTCATTTTTTGGAAATGAAGAGCAATTCAATTTCTTAAATGAAATTAATTTTTTTCCAAAATATTACTTATTTGATCAGTCTGCCAATGAAACTAAGAAGATGCGATTTTTAAAAGGATGGCAGCAGAATATGCCCTCATTGGCGTTTCAAGTGATTTAAGGACAGATGGTATTCAGTTCATTTTAACGAGAAACCGCAATCAAGATTGTCTGGAAAATATCTTCATGGGTTTATGCGGAAATAACAAGTTACTGTGTCCATTTCAATTCATTTGTTCATTTAAAATATCAGCTAAGTACATGGAGGATATAACCCATGGAAACTGCGAGCCAACTGTGAATTTAGAGCTTCCCGACGTTGAAATAAAGTTACAATCACCCAAAAAGAAGGACAATGTGAAAAACATTTTCAAAGCCGAATCTGACTAAAACTGTTGATTTCGGTAGCGAAAATGGGTTTTATTATTTTACAGGCTACACTAAAAAAAAAAGTCCAAAACACAAGCTGAAATCAAGTCAGAAACCTAGCGTTTCCTCCATATTCACAGATTTCAAAGAATATGAGGGTGCGCATTTAACACGCCCTTCTCCTGAGTTTTTATATGCGATATAGAGCCTGGAGCAACAATTTACTTCTCGTTTTCCCAATTTCTACATGTAATAATTATGAAATGAAAATGTATAATATATTAAAAAATTAATTTATTTAATTTTGCTGTAAAAATCAAAACAAAGCATTTCAAAAAATTTAATATGATTATCAAAAAAGCCAACAACAAGCAAAAATATCTGAGCGTAACAGATAGTAATCTCTGAAATCAAGAAAGCTATTGGTAGTTGTTTATATGAAAAAAATACATTTGCAAGTGTGTTAAAAACATAGGCACGGGATACAGTCCGCTTGGGCGAACTTTTGGATACTCTATTCTTATTCCTATCCCTCATAAGTGGGCGTGACAAAAGTCTAAGTATGGTTGAATTGTTAAGAACGCTCTACATACACTCGGATTCAACTGAATAAGCACAAACATTTTCTAAGCAACGTTGTCCATTTTTTCAAAACCTTGTGCCGTAATATAACATTTGATGATGCAAACTGTTTGCAAATGATGTTGACAAAATAAATCGGAAAGAATATTTCAAAAAGTACCGCTATTTTTTTCCTGGTTCCCTTGCAAAGCATTCAATATGGAAAAATGCAGTTTTATTTTGCGTCAACTGAATAGACACAAAGTCATTATTTTCGCTGGTTATGAGTTTTCTTTTTTATTCCAGAAACCTGGGCACCACAATTTGATGGATTAACTTTCGATTTTATTGCACTTTTTGTTAACTCTGCACTTTGAATTAATGTTATCTTAATCACAACTGCGCTCTTTATACCCTATTCTAAGGGTATATTAATTTTGACGCATAGTTTGTAACATACCTTAATATTGCACGTAGACCCGTAAAAGTTACTATATTTATGATCAGCATCGATAGTAATGTCGATCTAGCCATGTCCGTCCGTCGGCAAAAATTAGGCCTTTAAACTGGACCTAGAGAGCTGAAATTTAACCATATACTCTCTAGGGTCCCGAAATAATAAAGTTTACGAATTTTTGAAATCCGCCCACAGACACGCCCACAAACTAAAAAAAACAAAATTTTGGAAAAAATCGAATTTTGAGCTAGAAAGCTGAAATTTGTCATATATGATCTATGACTCCTACAACTGCTCGGGGGATAAAATTTTCAAAATCCGCCCACTGACACGCCCACAATTAAATAAAACAATTTTATTGAAAAACCAAAGTTTGAGTTAGGGAGCGTTTTTTTACAAAAGCTTAGTTTTTTTTGATAAAATCCTTTAAATGTTATATAAAAAAATATGTAGAGCGTTCTTAACAATTCAATCATACTTAGACTTTTGTCACGCCCACTCATGAGGGATAGGAATAAGAATAGGATATCCAACAGTTCGCCCAAGCGGACTGTAGCTGGTCCCTATGTTTTTCTTTTAATTTGCTTACGCCAAAAGGGTTTTTCTGTAAATGTTGCAGTACGCTTATAGTGCTAAGAACACACCGCAAGCATTTGTGTTTTAACAGCAAGCAGCACCTGGCAATAGCGTATTTCATTGCATGCTTTTCGGTGCTACTAACTATGAGAAAGAATATAGAGATAGGAAAGATGTGTTTGGGTGCAGTTGTAGGGTTTTTCTGAACGGTAGTGTCTAAATTGCTTAGTTAAACCTAGTTTTCATGTATTCGACTTAAAGTAATGAGCTTGGCCGGGATTTGTACGTACGACCTTTCAATCAGTAAGCGAATACACTTCTACTGTACCGGTTGCCACCCGCATGAATTCTACAAATGATACCACTCGAGTCAGACATCATTTTACGTGACCACGTTTTGTCTTTATGCTGTTCATTTTTAGTTTGAATTTAAAAAGGATTTGAAGTCTATACATTTAACGACGCGCACGATCAAGTCAATTTTTTTATTTTATTATATAGATAGATAGATAGATAGATTCTTTATTTTTTCATCATAAAGTTTACAAATTGGTATACTTAAGAATAAGGACATGGCAATACTGCCGTCTGCCTGTATTTTTATTATATTATATTTTATTATATAGGTAAGGCACAGAGAACAAAAATGTTCACCACGTGTATTTATTTCAGTTGTCAAAAAAAAAACATACCAAAATGTATATTATACTCATACCACCTGTATATGTATACCACTCGATTATTATTCAGAAGGACCAACAAAGTTTTGTATTAGAATTAATACTAAAAAAAAGGAAATGAAAATTAAATCAATTTAAAAAAGCAGTAAATGACAACTTATTCAGCAAACGAAAATTATTTGTTGATGGTTCGATGGTCAGCAGGAAAATCGCCAGAACCACGAATGCAAAATACAGAAGAAGCAAAATTAAGTGGACTGTATAATAAAATAACATGAATCGCAGGAATACATAGAACCATTGTGAGAGGGGTGGGGTATATGGTCGGTGAATCATGTGTTGGTTTTGATGGAAGTTTGGGGCAGGTTATCTCATATTGCAAGCAGCTGTATTTAAAAAAGACAAATTTCCGCCGGTTGAACTTCGTACTTTTGCAAAGCCACAAGTTTTAACTTACAAAGTGATACAAAGTGAATAAGACTTTTTATCCGATTTCAAGACTTTCATTCTGATAAGTATCAAATTATTTATCATTATTATATTATTATTTCATTCTTTTTCATATATTTTATTATATTCATATTTATATATTTTGTTACGTTTTTATAAATTGTAATATATTTATATATATATATCTACATATATACATTTATTTTATAGATTATATAATATTTATTTAAGGGGGGGGGGGGGGGGGCACTTCGACCTAAACAGATCTTTTGTACCGTCTGGGCCAGAAAAATTTAAACTAGTAGAATTTCCACTTTCCGTGTAAAGCGGACAATTTTACCAGTAGAAGAATTCTTTATGTCCTCGGGGCTCATTTGTTCCCTGAA
Source organism: Portevinia maculata (assembly GCA_949715645.1). Lineage (NCBI taxonomy): Eukaryota > Metazoa > Arthropoda > Insecta > Diptera > Syrphidae > Portevinia > Portevinia maculata. The sequence continues at coordinate 277,942,963 of OX454525.1, forward strand.
AAATATCTTCTTTCTAATTCCATTAAGGGCTGGACATTCACATAAAATGTGTGCCAGCTTAGGTTTAGGCATTTGCTGGCATTTTGATTGAAGGGCCGAATGGCTCGTTTGGCCTTAAACCTGGGATGCTTGCCCAAAGATACGAGTAGATACATTTTCTATGTTCCCAGCTTTTAATTGCTGCCGTTGCTGCTGATATAGGAGTGCAGCAGAAAGGTTCGGGACCTATGAAAGGTGTTTCTGAACCTTTTCTGGCCAGTTCGTCGACCTTTTCGTTACCTTCTACCCCGACATGATCCGGAACCCACCATAATTTGGTCTTGTTTCTTAATCCGAGTGTTTGTAGGGTATTGAAGCAGTACATGACTGATTTGAAGTCAATGGTATGCGAGCTAAGGGCGTTTATAGCTGCTTGACTATCCGTGAATATATGGATGATTGCGCCTTTTATGCCAGATGAATAAATCTGGCTGGCGCATTCTTGAATGGTCTGGAGCTCTGCTTGAAATACGCTGGGACTTTTTCCCATTTGTATAGTAAAGCGTTTGTTTGGTCCGTATACTCCCGCTCCTACCCCCGTTTCCATTTTATAACCATCCGTATACCACTTTATGCCGTTGTGGTTGTTTGGTGGGTTATTCTTATTACTAACCCATGCTTATCTCTCGAGGATCTCCGTTTAGCATAGTGTTTTTTAAATGCGGTGACGCGCAGTTCATGCTAAGTTCTGGCAGTTCCTCGAGAAGGGTTTAAAATTCCGGATGCTCGTTGAGCCTTATCTCGCTCAACTGTATTAGACTTGTTGCACGGCGGATCGCCACTTATATGTGGAGAGGTGTTAGTCTTGTTATTGCCTCTATGGCAGCTGTTGGACAGGTTCGCATGGCTCCGGAGATACCTAGGCAAGCAAGCCGTTGTACCTTTCTGAGTTTCTCTATCTTCTGTGTGGATTTTGTCAACCATACTATGGAGGCGTATGTTATAATGGGTCTTATCATCACTGTGTAGATACAGTGGACGACCTTTAGAGGCTCTGCCATATAAGCTGCGACAGGCCTATAAAGCTATAGTAGCTTTAGTGATTTTGTTGTTAATGCGAAAGTTCCAAGATACTTGACTTCGTCGGAATACTCTACGACCGTGTCGTTTATTGTGATCATATCTAGGTCTTATTTCCTCCTTTTAGTCTATGGCTGTCTTTAAAGCATTTTTCATTTTTGATGTGACTCCAATTGAGTCTTTGCCACTGACAATGATGACAATATCATCGGCGTACCCAATTGTGGTGTAGCCCAGATTGCTCATCTTGTGTAGCAGGTCATCGATGACCAATGACCACAAAAGGGGTGAAAGTACTCCCCCTTGTGGGCATCCACTTACGGCTGTTACTGATGCTGAGGTCATTCCTGACGAGGCAGTTATTTTGCGACTTTCCAGCATCGCTTTGATCCATTTTATATTTGGTTTTTCTATGTTTCTATGGCACAAAGCATTTGATATGGATTCATATCCAGTGTTATCAAAAGCACCCTCTATTTTTTTTTATAATTTGCGTGCACTAAAGGGATTTCTTTTTTCTATAGTGACACAGTACCCTTATAATGGTAAAACCACAGCGCAGGCATTTAGTTTGTTGCGCAAGTAGCTCCCAGCAATTCATTCCCTATTTTTGGGTGCTACTTACTGAAAGAATAGAAGGATAGGAAAGTAGTTTGGTGCAATGGGATTTTTTTTTCAGGTGGCGCATAAATTGCTTTAGGGAGATCAGTTTTTGTTGTGTGTATTCAATTTATAAAAATCATGGCCCTGGTCGGGATTCGAACGCACGACCTGCCAATCACTTTAGTGAATACACTACCATCGCACCATTGCCACCTGTGCGATCTCTTTACACAGGTATGCGTTTTTTATCTCTGTTGTTAGTTTTAACAGAGCGCCCTCCGTATATTTGCCCTTTTGGTACGCATATTGGTGAGGGTGCAGAGGCGTGCTTTTTGATATGCATTCTCTAATGTGGATTGCGGATGTCAATAATCCTTTCCATTGTTTTCAGAAAAAAACGATGTCAAGCTTATGGGACGATATGATTTAGGTAATTCGCTCGGCTTGCTTCCCGGTTTAGGTATGAATACTACGGTTACCTCCCTCCAGGTAACTGGTATATACCCCCAGTTGAAGCTGAACCTAAATAGGGCAATCATGGATGGTAATAAAACCTCTATTCCATTTTGAATGAGGGCTGGAAAAATACCGTCTGTATATACGCAATACGACGTTCATCAATGACTGATCAACGGCTTTCTTTTATAGCATTTGAAAAAAAAAGTTTGAATTCGTTGCAAATAAATGATATTTTACATAAATTCGCCGAAAAACACCGAGGAATACAACTTTTTTAATTCTAAGTAGATATTCGTACTACTTGTGTGTATATAAAAAACATATTATATACCTACCTACCCATTTCTTGATCTATAGCATATACGTTTAATTCGTAGTTTAAAAACATGAATGTGATATTACTTATACCTACCTACCGTTTTAATAAAAATTACATTTTTCTAGACTATACATTTCAACTTTCTTTTAAAAAAATTTCAGCTCACCCAAAAAAAATGGAACTCACCTATACATTAGGTCCTGGCTACGGAAGGGGTGGGCAGATTTTAAAAATTCTTAACTTTTATTATTTCGGGCGCGTAGAGAGTAGGTATATGGTTAAAATTTCAGCTTTCTAGCTTGAGTTTGAGATAGTAGATACACGTTACTATCGATGCTGACCACGAATATATTACAGAAAAACTGCAAAACGACAGGTGACCTGCCTCAATATTAATGTAGGTCATCAATTCGCTAAAAAATAAATATACCTATCCAACAACTATTTCTTTGAATAAGGGCTGATACAACACAAATTGAATATTTCCGAATCAAATACTGAAGAAATGATAGAAATCGGTGCATTTTTGGACGAGATACAGCAAAAATAACAAAACCCTAAAAAATCATAAACTCATAATTCCTTGTTTGATGGAAAATACCAAAATACAAAAATCTGCTTTTATTGAATATCCTTTAGAAAAATGTTTCCTTTCCCCTTCCATCATCTGCCCCTCATCATACATTCTATTTATCAAAAAGTATTCGGCTGTTACACAGAAAAATAAATACTTGCACTTCCAGTATGAAAATCATATGGCGCGACCAGAGGCAAGGCAATCAGTTGAAAATGCGAGATATCCATGCAAGATAACAAAATTACATACAATGATAGAATTCTTATTTTTGTCTGTCAGAAAGAGGACCAAGTAAACTCTTGGCTCTGTTTGGTTCTCTTTTCTTCGTTTTCCCTTAATTCAAAGCTCAAACAAATATCTTGACGGCTTAAGTTGAGAAGTAATTACCCCATCCTTTTTGTCTCCAAATTCGTGGAGGTCGAGCTTTTTGAAATCGTGTTGATGATTTTACTATAAAGTTTATATACCATGGTATCATTGTATATGAACTTTATAGTATTCTCACTTCGTGTATACGACGATACGCCACCAAACGCCGTAAAAAAGAACCTTCAAAAAGCTTTTATGCATTTTTGTAGTTATTTCTGTTGTCTTTTCCCATTCTCGTTTATATTTGCAGTGCGTACTCTTTAGTACTCTTTCCTTTGATAATAAAGAAGATTGCCAAAAGTGTGTGTTTTGTCACTTTAATTTTTCTTTACTTCTCACGATGGGAATTGGTGAGAGGTGTGGGGTATACATATTTAATTATGCATTTTGGGAGATATTTCTGTTGGCTTCCATTATCGCTAATATTTGCAATGCATACTCTTTAAGTAGCTACTCTTTCCTTCGATAATAAAGAAGATTTCCATAAGTGTGTGTTTTGTCACTTTAATTTGTCTTTACTTCTCAGGATATGAATATGATGTGGCCTAAGGGGGGTTGGGGGATATGGTTGGTGTATTATGTGTTGGTTTTCAAGGAATTTTGGGGTAGGTTATTTCATATTGCAAGCAGCTGTATTTGAAAAAGACAAATTTCCGCCGGTTGAACTTCGTACTTTTGCAAAGCCACAAATTTTAACTTACAAAGTGAAACAAAGTGAATAAGAGTTTTTATCCGATTTCAAGACTTTCATTCTGATAAGTATCAAATTATTTATCATTATTATATTATTATTTCATTCTTTTTCATATATTTTATTATATTCATATTTATATATTTTGTTACGTTTTTATAAATTTTAATATATTTATATATATGTATCTACCTATACATACCTACTTCGACCTAAAAAGATCTTTTGTATGGTATGGGCCAGAAAAATTTTAAACTAGTAGAATTTCCACTTTCCGTGTAAAGCGGACAATTTTACCAGTAGAAGAATTCTTTATGTCCTCGGTGCTCATTTGTTCCCTGACAAATATCTTCTTTCTAATTCCATTAAGGGCTGGACATTCACAAAAAATGTATTCAGCTGACTCGTCCTCTTCAAGACAGAGTCGGCACTCAGGAGAATCTGCTATTCTCATTTTGTGTAGATGATATCTTAAACCGTGGTGGCCAGGAAGGTAACCCACTAAGCTTTTGGTATCATGCCTGCTTAGGTTTAGGCATTTGCTGGCATTTTGATTGAAGGGCCGAATGACTCGTTTGCCCTTAGACCTGGGATGCTTTCCCAAAGATAGATACATTTTCTATGTTCCCAGCTTTATATAGCTGCCGTTGCTGCTGATCTAGGAGGGCAGCAGAAAGGTTCGGGACCTATGAATGGTGGTTCTGGACCTTTTCTGGCCAGTTCGTCGGCCTTTTCGTTACCTTCTACCCCGACATGACCCGGAACCCACCATAATTTTGTCTTGTTTCTTAATCCGAGTGTTTGAAGGGTATTGAAGCAGTACATGACTGATTTGGTGTCAATGGTATGCGAGCTAAGGGCGTTTATAGCTGCTTGACTATCCGTGAATATATGGATGATTGCGCCTTTTATGCCAGATGAATAAATCTGGCTGGCGCATTCTTGAATGGCCTGGAGCTCTGCTTGAAATACGCTGGGACTTTTTCCCATTTGTATAGTAAAGCGTTTGTTTGGTCCGTATACTCCCGCTCCTACCCCCGTTTCCATTTTATAACCATCCGTATACCACTTTCTGCCGTTGTGGCTATTTGGTGGGTTATTGCTAACCCATGCTTCTCTCTTAGGATCTCCGTGCAGAAACGTTTGTTGAAGCATAGTTTTTTTTGAATGCGGTCTGTGATCGCGCAGTTCATGTTAAGTTCTGGCAGTTCATCGAGAAGGGTCTTAAGTTCCAGATGGTCCTTAAGTCCCTTTTGGTACGCATATTGGTAAGGGTGCAGAAGCATGCTTTTTGATATGCATTCTCTAATGTGGATGTCAATAATCCTTTCCATTGTTTTCAGAACAAACAATGTCAAGCTTATCGGACGATATGATTTAGGTAATTCGCTCGGCTTGTTTCCCGGTTTAGGTATGAATACTACGTTTACCTCCCTTCAGGTAACTGGTATATACCCCCAGTTGAAGCTGAACCTAAATAAGGCAATCATGGATGGTAATAAAACTTCTATTCCATTTTGAATGAGGGCTGGGAAAATACCGTCTGTTTATACGCAATACGACGTGCATCGATGACTGATCAACGGCTTTCTTATATAGCATTTGAAAAAAAAAACGTTTGAATTCGTTGCAAAAAAATGATATTTTACATAAATTCGCCGAAAAAGACCGAGGAATACAACTTTTTTAATTCTAATTAGATATTCGTACTACTTGTGTGTGTATAAAAACATATTACACCTACCCATTTCTTGATCTATAGCATATACGTTTAATTCGTAGTTTAAAAACATGAATGTGATATTGCTTACACCTACCGTTTTAATAAAAATTAAATTTTTCTAGACTAGGTATACATTTTAACTTTCTTTTAAAAAAAATGTCAGCTCACCCAAAAAAAAAATGGAACTCACCCATATATTATGTCCTAACATTTATTATTTCGGGCACGTAGAGTATTTATGGTTAAAATTTCAGCTTTCTAGCTTGAGTTTGAGATATTAGATACACGTTACTATCGATGCTGATCACGAATATTTTACAAAAAAAACTGTTAAATTACAAGTGACCTGCCTCAACATTATTGTAGGTGATCGATTCCCTAATAGATAAATATACCTATCCAACAACTATTACTTTGAATAATGGCTGATACAAACAAATTGAATATTTCCGAATCAAATACTGAAGAAATGATAGAAATCGGTGCATTTTTGGACGAGATACAGCGAAAATAGCAAAACCCTAAAAAATCATAAACTCATAATTCCTTGTTTGATGGAAAATACCAAAATACAGAAATCAGCTTTTATTGAATATCCTTTAGAAAAATGTTTCCTTTCCCCTTCCATCATCTGCCTCTCATCTTACATTCCATTTACCAAAAAGTATTCGGCTGTTACGCTGTTACACAGAAAAATAAATACTTAACGTCCATGCGAATGAAAATCATATGGCGCGACCAGAGGCAGACAGTTGAAAATGCGAGATATCCATATAGGTACAAGTTACAAGATAACAAAATTCCATACAATGATAGAATTCTTATTTTTGTCAGAAATCCTTACGAAATACCTTATCGAAGAAAAGAGGATCAAATAAACTCTTCGCTCTGTTTCCTAACCAACAGTTTATTTGATTCTCTTTTCTTAATTCAAAGCTCATACAAATATTTTTTGCTTAAATTGAGAAGCAATCACTCCATCCTTTCGGTCTCCAAATTCGTGGAGGTTGAGCTTTTTGATATCGTGCTGATGATTTTACTATAGAGTTTATATACAATGATGTTAGTCGTTCATAAACGACTTGAACAATATGAGGCGTCGCCACTGGGTGGGACCAATGTGCGGTAAAAGATGGTCTACATATAGGAAGGTGCTATAAGTGTTTAGGTTTTAAGCATACTAGTCAAAAGTGCAGGAGCGAGACTAAAGTGTGTTATAAATGTGGAGGCTTACATATTGGATCTGAATGCCAAACTGAATTGCTGCAATGTGTAAACTGTATTCAAGTAAACCATGATCTAAAGCTAAATTTTAATGTAAAACACCATGCATTTGACAATGAGTGTGAGGTTTATAAAAGAAAAATAAGTGCAGAAAAAAATATACAATTTGGTCATGAGAAAGTCAGAGACGCAGTACAAATAGCTAATAAGTTTAATAATTACTTTGTAAAAAGTGTTTGTGATATAAATCAATCTATTCCTTTTGTGCAATACGAACCTTATGATAAGCGTAGCTGCTAGATTTAAGTTTAAATTCTGTGATGAACGAACAGTCTGTGATGTTATAAAAAAGTGCAATAATAAAAAAGACATATATGGGATAAATAGGGACATCATTTATGAGTCATAAGAAGTTATAGGACCAGTACTTCTGAAAATAATAAATTAATCACAATGTCATGGAATTTTTCCAAATGGTTGGAATGAATCTACAGTAACACCAGTTAAAAAGGTGAAAGGTTCTGTTAACTGTGAAAACTTTCGTCCAATCAATATGTTGCCGATGTTTGAAAAAGTGTTAGAACGCGTCGTTAGTGAACAGCTGTCGAAAAAAATAATTTGTAAGTTGAGGAACAATTAGGTTTTGGAAGTGAACATTCTTGTGAAACAGCGATAAATTTCCTCATATATGAGTGGAGGAAAAAAAAATCGAGCTATATTTCTCGTCTTTAAGCGAGCGTTCGAAACTATAGATAGACAAATACTACAAACTAAATTAGATTCCTTTGGTGTCAAAGGCACAGAGTTAAAATGGTTTCAATCCTATATGTGTGGCAGAAGTCAAAGAACAAAGTTTGATGATTACATATAAGACTCTTTGGATGTCGAGTTGGGAGTACCGCAAGGTGCTATCTTGGGGGTTGTTTTGTTCCTGTTGTATATAAATGATGTAAAAAGTGTTTTAAAGTTCTGTAAAGTTGTCTTATTTATGGATGACACTTTAATATCCATTAGTGGAAGTGAAGTAAATGACATGTTTGCAAAAATAAATATAGACTTAGAAAATATTAGTGTGTGGCTAAGAGCAAAAAAAGTGAGTATAAATGTAAATAAAACGAAGTGTATGAAATTAAAAATATATGATCCCAATTTAGTTTATGTAGATGGTTGCCGTATTGAATGTGTTGAGAACATTAAGTACTTAATAGTTGTTATAGACACTGATCTTAGCTTTAAAGACCTTGCAAAATCGGTTTTTTTAAACGTATTAGACCGGTTTTAACTATAGGAAATGTCATTATGCTGTACAATGTCTTGGTGTTACCACACTTTTTGTATTGAGCAACAATCTTATATGGATGCCAAAATCAAATAAAACGGCGTATTCAGCTACTACAAAACAAAGCGATGCGATCCATCCTTAAGTGCAGCCGATATACCCCAATACAACAAATGCTAGAAGCATTAAAATGGATGAATGTTGAGCAACAACTTACCCATAATGCAATGATATTTGTATTCAAAAGAAATAAGGAATGCTACCATCATATTTGGAAGACAACATTACCATGGTTTCTGAAGTACAACTTGAGAAACAACGAAAACCTCAGACCAATCCGATGCAACTGAAGCAGTACCAGGGATTAATTGAAGTATGCAGGGCTGAACTTCTTCAACAACCTACCAAATGAGTTAAAAGCGGAATCAAGATTTTTATTTTTTAAAAGAAAACTTAAAGATTTTCTAAAAAGCAATATTGCTTATCTGTAATAATTATCACCATACCAGCATAGTCAAACATATAAAAAAAAAAAAAATTGTAAAGCTAGCTATTTGTTAAAAAGTTCAAGGAAATAATTAACATTATTATTATTATTATAGTAGATCTTTTTAAATTTTTAATAAAAATGTATGACAAATTAATGTTTGTCTTTATTTACTGGAGCATCCTGTACCCTTTTCCGAAAAAACGGTATTCCTCTTTTATCTCTATCTTACACAGTACTTAATATATCCATCTACTTCTTTTATCTGTGTTACACAGACGTACTTGCTGATAAGAACTGATAAAGAAAATGTCGAGAGTGTCCCTACTCATTATATGGATATACTCTGCCGTTGGATACTTGAGTCTCCTGGTATATTCGAAATTTCAAAAATTAATAACGGCATTTTACAAAATGCTTGTAGCTCAAAAACGGGTCAAATTGAATTTTTGACAATCTCACTTGTCTGCAAAATGGCTCTAACAATTTTGATTAAATTTGATGTCTTGAATACTTGGGTAGAGTGTCAGAAGATGGCTTACTCCGTTTTCCCCAAAGGGCTCGATTAATGGTACCTACTTTAGGAAACCAACAATATCTACAAAAGAGATGACATAATTTCAACGAAATTTGAGATAAAACCAAATACAAATTTTCAGAAAAAAACATATATTTTTTTCATAATTTTCTCATCTAAAAAGTGCCAAAATTTTGACACTTCTCTTAAAAAGGGCTCTAATGATTTTGATCATTTTTGGAGGTTTTTCATACCTGTAGTTAATATAAGAGTATGCAATAATCAGATTTTTGCAAAATCGAATATCATCCATCAGCCCATTAGAAAAACGGCTATATCTTAAAAACCAGTAATTTAATTTCAAAAAAATTGTATACCTATTAAAGCGCAATACAAATGTGCATAGGTACTCGGATTTTTAAAACATTTTTTTTATAAAGTTTAAATTCAATAATAGTTTTTGTAAATTTTCAAAAACTTCACTTTTCTCAAAAATGGTTTTAACGAATTTAATCTGTGTTGGTATTTTAAATACTTGAAGTGAAGGTTAGAAAATGAAATACTCAGTTCTTACCAAAACAACGGGACTTTCAAAACACGGCCATATCTCAAATGCGGGTAATGTGATTTTTGAGCTGACACGAAGATTAAGAACAAGTTTTGTAATTTTATTTCCTTTAAATAGACATATTAAGATCAATAGCCACTATGACACATCAAACACCATTCATAAGACCACAAAGTCAATGGCCTTTTTGGCTACTTTAACCGGATATTAAAGGTGTTTCATTAAATCAATTACTTATTATACACTTAATTATGGTAATATGTTGTGCATGTGCATACTCATAGTTCATACCACTTAAAATCCAAGTAGGTATATATAATTGTATTTCCCATTTCTGGTCTCTGCTAAAAGGATAACAATTACCAATTCTTTTTTTACTGATTTTATGAGTATAGAAAATGACAAATGAAAAAATGTGATTCGAAACCAATTGTTATAAAAGCGAGAAGGTTTTTTTAAAGACCCAGACTTGCACTTTATTTTCTTTAAATTGACCAAATCCCCAAAAAAGGATTACCTGGTGTTATTTTTTAGAGATCTTTCCATTTCGCATATAATAGTCAATAAATAGACTTTGAATTCATTCAACAAAGTGAAATAAAGTTCAACATCTGGCAGAGGCTTTTCAAATAGTCTATTACGTTTATTTCTTTTCAATTTGAACTCTTTAGTATAGCAGGGATGGGACGTATTCACTGCACATTCGTAGAAAATTTTACAGAAATCACATGCAGCTATCCATCAAAGTGTAAAAAGAACAGCATCATCAATATTTGATAAAGCAGAAAAATTTAAATTAAAGTTGTTTGTTTCAGAGGCTTTCCCGGCTGAAAATATGCTTTCCGAAAGTCAAATGATTGCGAACGGTCATACGAAGTACTATTTTCGTACAGATGATCGCCTATCTGAGTTATATTCATCCAAAGGTGGATGATTTTTATCTATGTTAGTTATACTTTAGTACGATTCTAGAACCACAGTACCTACTAATATAATCTTGCCCTAATATTGTCTTGCCGTAAGCGCCATTTTTGTGTTTTTGCTAAATCGCATTTAAGGGTTTAGCAGTCTACTGCATAAAAACCAATCACTGAAATTTTATTTATTTTTTGTCACGATATCTATTTGAGAATCCTCTTTTTATAACAGCAATCTGATATCCTCAAATGCTTTTAGTTTTCAAAATATATAATTTTTTTTCACAAATTAGTGTGTCGTATACGCCATAAAAATCAAGAGTTTCTTTTCTTCATACTTTTCCTGGTGAATTTTTTGCGTATACGTCAAAAAATATGCACAAGTGGCATTTCAATTGTAAGTTATTGAAAGAATTTTCGTTCCTGCTAGTGAATAGTTTTGCTAGACAAAAAGTATGTAGCTAGGTACTTCTTAATAAAGATATAGTTTTCGACAAAAAAAAATGTTATTTCATATTATGTATCTTGAATTTCACAGAAAACAAATGCAGAGTAAATATAAAAAAATGCATAGCTTATAGGCGAGGTGCCACCAATCATGAAAGCTCCGTGATCACGCTTAGATACTAAAATTTTAAATAAAACATAGGGACGGGCTACAGTCCGCTTGGGCGAACTGTTGGATACCCTATTCTTATTCCTATCCCTCATAAGTGGGCGTGACAAAAGTCTAAGTATGGTTGAATTGTTAAGAACGCTCTACATATTTTGTTATATAACATTTAAAGGATTTTATCAAAATAAACGCTCCCTAGCTCTAACTTGGGTGTTTCAATAAAAAAAAATTTATTTAATTGTGGGCGTGTCAGTAGGCGGATTTAAAAAATATTTACACATGAGCATAAAGGGCCCATAGAGAGTATATATTATAAATTTCAGCTCCCTAGCTCAAATTTTGGTTTTTCAATAAAATTGTTTTATTTTTTTGTGGGCGTGTCAGTGGGCGAATTTTGAAAATTTTATATCTCGAGCAGTTTTTGGAGTCATAGATCATATATAAAAAATTTCAGCTTTCTAGCTCAACATTCGATTTTTTCCAAAATTTTGTTTTTTTTGAGTTTGTGGGCGTGTCCGTGGGCGGATTTCAAAAATTCATAAACTTGATTATTTCGGGACTCTAGAGAGTATGTGGTTAAAATTTCAGCTCTCTAGGTGCAGTTTAAAGGCCTAATTTTTGCCGATGGACGGACGGACATTGTGTTATGAGTCGAGGCTGGCCACAGGGGCATCTTCGGAGTAGTGGAGGAGGACGGTGGCACGCTCGCGGTTGCACGGCTATCGCTCGTCGGACGGGGGTAGTTCTTGTCACCCCTCACACTAAACCACCTGCTCACAAACAAAATTATTCGTGCCTGAAGAAAAAAAAAAGGAAGAAGATAGGCAGAAAACTAAATCGGACGGACAAAAAAAAGACGAAAGAGAAACGAAGAGAAAGATAGGACAGAAGAAAAGGAAAATCTCAATACCTTTGCCCTACCAAGGAGAGAGTCCAGGAAGTCAGATGCAATTTTCACTACCCTAACTATGCTAACTAATCCTATACTAATCTAAAACGTAAGAGCTAAACCTTAACATCTATCCCTAATCTAACTTATATCTAACCTAATTCTAGACTACTTTGCATCAACTGCTTCCTGATGTCGCTCCCTGATAAGGTTCGTCTCGTTCCTGAGACTTGCCAGATGATGACGGCTCTGGCTCGGCCTACCCACCCTATGTGTCGTTCGACACTCCATTGGCTATCTCTCTGGCCGGAAATAGTGAGAGACAGCCCCTTGACCAGAATCCAGCCACTTGTCCGTTACATGTCCTTGTAGTGGAACGTACGTACGTCGTCCCGTCCCGTCCTCATGTCCGTTGGTCGTCTACGAGTCGTCTACGTCATTGCACTAGCGGAAGGACGGCCTTCCCAAATCTCCACACACCCAATCACACTCGTTCTTACTCCATTAAAACAAAATTATCAACTCAATTGCAAAATCCACTATAATTCATCATTTAAATCTAATACTACGTTAAAACTAAATTCAAAATCGAATGGATACTGGAGTTCTCGGAAGTGAATATCCTGACCTTAATCTAAATAAATTCACTTTGGCAGGATTCCTGCCTAAAAACAAAAGAAATAATAAAATGAAAAAAAAACTTACGTGTCGTCCCTCGTCGTCCTGCCGGCAGCACTTGGAGCGAAGATGCCTGTAAATTTATCGATATTTTTGGGCTTCACCGCCTCTTTTCCGCGTATTCACGATCAGAACACTATATCCTTACAATATTATTTAAAACTAATCTCAAAAAAATCAATTAAACTAGCAAAAAAAAAAAACCAAAGGAAATTCAATACACTACTTCACTAATACTATCTTTCAGATCGTTCACTAATTCACTTCTGTCTTAATGTTCTTCTTGCTGCACCATTCACTATTGATAGGGGGTTATACCCCAACTGGAGCACAATGGCTGCTGACAAGCGGAGCGCCTTATGACCGCGTTGACCTTTTTGAAGGACAATGACACTGGGGTCTTTGTCTGGTCCTTTTAATGCGTCCGTTGGAGGATGTTGTGCTTCAAATCGGTCTTGGCCGTTATTAACGCTGAGGCACAGCTAAGCGGACGTTTAATGTAGAGTCTGTGGGCGATCCCAGGACAGAAAAAAAATTTTTGCAGAGGTGAGGGTCGTCTTCTGACTTCACGCCTCAACCCAATACCTGGTGAAATCATGGACGTTTTAAGAGGCTTATTTCTCACCTTAATTCAAAAAAAAATGTACCTACCTCTGCCTTTTTTCTTTTTTTATCTTCCTTATTTTCGATCTGGTGTTTTTCGTCTCCAGAGCCTGTCTTACGTTCGTATGAACCTGTTAAGATGTTTAATGCTAAGTACATCTTGGCTTTAATAATTTCTTTTCTTCTTTTTTTTTTCAACTCACCCCTTTTTCCTATTTCTTTGTTTTGACCGGTCGACGTATAATTGCACAATATAAATGATATTTATCGGATATTGATCACAAATATACTTTGCTTGCAAAAACTTGCAAAAAAAATTGTCACTTTATATTGCTGCTTACTAGCACAGTTGGATGAAACTAGGGTAATGACCCTTAACCGAACTTTTCTAACAAAATTTAAATTTCTATGTATAAGCTACATATACTTTATCGAATATACTTGTCTCTATCCGCTGGTATAGACTCCTTATCAACCATATCTCTAGCAACATGTTGACCACTTCTTACTTTACATAAGCATGATACAAACAGCTACTTATTCATAACACTAAAATACATCATACGTAATCTTAATCTATATTGCATTTTCCTAATCCTAATATTGCACTAAACTTAATGGGTTTAAAATCCTATCACAGTTCGTATATAATTTAAAAAATATTATGTAACTACTTAAACTTAACACTACCTTATCATAACTATTATTGCAACATCCCATTCATCGATTCCACTTAATCGATGACGCTTGAGATTGCCTGCGAGGTGCGAGCAGCCAAGCAGATGTATCTTGTGCACTGTGTGTGTGCACTTGCAGTCTTGTTTCCTCATTAAATGTCATTATTGCAATTATTTTGTTTTGGGTCGCGTGTGGATTATTTAACTTGTTCGTCAGGTAAGTGTAATTGTTTTGTTTATTGTCTATTATTCACTGTGTCTATCATTTAATGTCTTTTTGTTTATCTGTTTCACGATGCTGCATCACCGATGGAGATAATTCTTTTTTTACATGGAATGAAACCAAATTCGGCGAAAACAACCCTTCACGTGCTGGTGGAAGGGCAACAAAAAAAATTAGCACGAAATTGGAATTAATAAATAGATCTACAGGTAGGTGAATTTAATAATTATGCTCGTATATAATAAATAGTCTGTGTCTATCAATTGTACTTGGGATTTACCAAATCCAAACAACATTTATTTTTGGTCAGTTACAATTGAATTTCACATTGCTGTGTTTGTAGGTGCGTGTTGTTATTGTAATTTGCATTTATTTTGTTTGTCATTATTTCTTTTTTTCATGTTTTGGTTTTTGATTGTTTTAGGATGGTGCAACGAAATAGACTGCAAGGGTTCATCGACCTCGGGTTTCTCCACAGGTAAGTGGTTTCGTTTTGGATACAGTGGCCCTATATTAAAGTGGTAATTTGTTTTTATTTTTGTTTTAGGTACACTTGACATCGCCCAGGAACCAGGACCCCGTAACAGGATCGACGGCGGTTGGCGAGTGGTCGCGAGACTAACGACCTCGTAGAAAAGCGGGTCACGGGCGAATATTCGTTGACAAAACATTTTGCTGTAGTCCTGCTTATTGCACCGTGAGCGTGGTCTCAACTCTGTGCCGAACGTGTGGCAAGGGCCTACGCCTTGAGATGTCTACATGCCGGGCATCTTTGGTGAGTTTTTCTTTTTAACATATCCGGTATTGTATTGCACGTGAACAAAAAAAAAAAAAAAATAATACCTAAATAACTATACATACTTAACCCTAATCAGTCTTAGCCTCTATACTTATTCTAACTTTATACTTAGTGTGACTAGAAAATACAAATAAATAAATCAATAAATACTTAAACTAGATAAATAAACTCTTTATACCTAAAACTAGTTGAATAAATAATAAATAATCTAAATAAATAAAATATATCTCTGGACGATACTATAAATAATAATTTAATAAATAACACGGAAATAGACACTAACTTATCTCATAATTTGACAACGGCAGCATGAGTGCGTCATTACTCCTTGGCATGTTTATGTGTGGAGGTCCTTCGCATGGAAGACTCCGATCTTCTCGCCTCGTTGGTTCCCTATCTCGTAGAGAGAGTTACCTATGGCTTTCAGGACGATCGCTTTTAGGAATTTAGGTCCTAATTTTGCATTATAGCCATCGGGTTGGCTACTCTGCTTGAAGTTTCGTCGGTAAACGACTTGTCCTACCGTGTACTTTACATCCCTACTTCTCGTATTATATACTTTTGTAGCCTTGTTGTGCGCTAGCCTCAAGTTGTCATATATTTTCGTCCTAATTAAACCTAGCCTATCAGTCTTATTAGTGATTCGTATTCCAGTGTCCTTAAGCATGTCCAGTCGGCGTAGAATTTCATACGCGCTTGCGTGCTGGATCATGGGTACGCCAAATACAGCGTAATATGGTTCTAGTCCGGTGGCGTCGTGCACTACGCTCCTCAAGGCAAATGCAGCATTGCTTACATGCAGGTCCCAATTACTTTGGTCGCCGTCTATGTATGACCGGATTTTGGTCAACAGAGAACGGTTCACCCTCTCGGAAGCATTCGCTTGAGGAGAGTAGAACGCGGTCCGGACGTGTCTGACTCCATACTTTTTAAGAAAGCTGGAGAACAATTCTGAAACGAATTGCTTTCCGTTGTCTGAATGGACATATTCTGGGACACCAAACACATGGAAAACGCTATCTTCTAAATACTTCACTACCTCAGCTGCCGTTGCTTTACGGATAGGCCGCAATAACACATACTTACTGAAGTGGTCTAACACGATGAAGATATGGGTATGTCCTGTTTTAGTTCGTGGGTAGGGTCCTAAAAAGTCGATATAGAGTCGCTGAAAGGGTCGCTCAGTGATCGTTTGTTGCCCCATCGGCGGTCGGGATACCACGTTAAGTGGCTTATTGCACTTGCAAATTTCACAGGATTGTACGTGTTTTTGGACATCGGATGCCATTCCTGGCCAGAAATATTTTTGCTTTAGCTTGGCTACAGTTTTGTTCACCCCGCCATGTCCTGCCGATGGGGAGTCGTGGGCGGTTACCAAAAGGCTCCCACGCAACTCCCTCGGTACCCAGAGTTTCCAGGCCCTATCTTCCTGCAGTTCGTCACCAGTTCGTATGTCTGTCCGTTTGTAAACGTAGCCGTCTGATATACATAAGTCAGGTAGTCTGTCTTGGTTCTTCTCGACCATCTTCCTCAACTCGTCATACTCTTCCGAAGAGAAGTATGGCGACTTGAGATCGACTTCCAAGAGAACAGTGTCAGGCTTGAGCTCCTCCATGTGGACGCGTGAGAGAGTATCCGGGACTACATTTTGGATGCCCTTCCTATGTTCTATCACGAAATCAAACACTTGGAGCTTGAGGCTCCATCTAGCCAAGCGGCCTGACAAGTCTTTCTGGGTCATAAGCCACTTAAGGCTAGCGTGATCCGTGATAATAGTGAAAGGCAATCCTTCCACATAGGCTCGGAACTTCTTCACTGACAGGACGGCCGCATAGCATTCAAGTTCTGTAACGCTATAGTTCCGTTGTGCGGAATTAAGCTTCTGGGACATGAATGCTATCGGTCGTTCGTTATTCTCCGCATCCTTCTGGAAGAGAACACTTCCTACACCAGTTGTCGAAGCGTCACACTGTATGTAAAAGTGTTTTGTAAAGTCAGGGTTGGTCAGTATTGGCGCGGTAACCAGTGACATTTTGAGCTGGTTGAAAGCTCTAAGCGCCTCGTCAGTCATGTTAAATGTTTGTCCCTTTTTCAAGCAGTCTGTCATGGGGCTTGCTAGAGTAGCAAAGTTCGGTATGAACCGCCTGTACCACCCTGTCATACCTAGGAATCGACGGAGTTGCTTGGGAGTCTTTGGAACCGGAAAGTTTTCGACTGCCGACACTTTGTCTTTGTCGGTTCGCAAGCATCCATCACCGACTATATACCCTAAGTACTTAATCTCTTTGTAGCAGAACTTACTTTTCTCCACATTGATGGTAAGCCCCGCATCTCGTAAACATTTAGAGACCTCCTCTAGCGATCGGGCATGTGACTCGAAGTCTGGAGAACAAACCAAGAGGTCATCGAGGTAGACAAAGACATGCTCCTTTAACTTGGAGGGTATGACTTTGTCCATGAGCCTACACATTCTCTGGGCAGCGTTGCACAATCCGAATGGCATAACCGTGAATTGGTACAACGGCCGCCCTGGGACTGTGAAGGCCGTCTTCTCTCTTGATTCCTTCTCCAGAGGAATCTGCCAGAAAGCGTCTTTGAGGTCTATCCCTGATATAAACCTGGTTTCCTGCAGTCGACTAAGCAGACCCTCAATGTGGGGAAGTGGGTATGCATCCTTCTTTGTTACTGCATTAACTTTTCGTGAGTCCAGGCACAATCTGTTTTTGCCTGGCTTCCTCACCAACACAACAGGTGAGCTCCAGGCGCTATTGCTCTCCTCGATTACACCCAATGACAGCATACGGTCGAGTTCTTCAAACAGCAATTTCTGTATCGCGGGCGAGATCGGGTAGTGTCTCTGTTTGATGGGAATTTTGTCGTCATCCACCTCTATCATATGTTCTTCGAGACTGGTTTTACCCAAACCCCGCTCCGCAAATGATGGAAAGAGCTGTTTGATTCGCTCTAGCCGCTGTGCTTGTGCTGGTGAGAGTGCCTGGACTGGAGGAGCTTCTGCTGTCGGTGATGGAGTATCGATCTCGCTTATCACATTCGGAGCGACCCTAAACGCACTCCAGAAATCCACACCCAGATAGAGTTGCTGTTGTAGGTTTGGAACAACAAAGAGTTCGATCTCTTGAGTTTTGTTACCCCACGAAACTCGTGTCGTAATCCGTCCCTGTATTCGTTGTGGGTTTCCGTCTGCTGTCCTTAGGTCAGTTGCCATCTTAGTCATGGTAAAGTCGTGCCTCTTTAAAAATTCGTCCGCCCCTTTTCCCAGGCAACTAATCGACGCACCACTGTCTAAGAGGCCTAAAAGTTCTTCTCCACCTATCTTCACTTTGGCGTATGGTCTATTATCGTCTGTTGTGTTTAGGATTGTCGATTCAATTCTACTCTTTCGTCGTCTAAATATTGCACATTTCTCCCTCAGCCTTGAAATTTTCTTAAAATTTCTTTCTGTCTTAGGCCGCGTCAATTCTTCTCCGAAAATTCTCTTTCTAGCTTCTTCGTATTCTTGCAATCGTCTATGTAAACTCTTTCTGGACGGAACGTCATTTTTATTGGTGTGAATCTTCAAGTTGGGGTCCCTTCTTAAGATTCGGACTGGCCCGCGTCCATGTGTATCCCCGGGATCGAGTTTGTCGTCGACGGTTTGCTCCCGGATGTACCGCCGATCTTCGAGTTTCCCTGGCACTTTTCACAGTTGAAGGCCAGACTTCCTTGCCCACAACTGAAGCACGTTAGGGTGTGAAAAGGTGAGGTGCAATTCTCTTCAGATTTGGGTGTATTAATAGCTCTGCTTTCCTGTCTAATGTCTTTTGTCAATTTGGTCGTTCTGTCCATGTTAGTATACTTAGTAGGTCTGTTCGGTCGTTTCTGTTGGAGCGCCGCTACTTCAAATTCATCATCTTCTGGCTCGGTATCTTTACCTTCCTCGAGCCCTGCCTTATTGACTTCGCTCACATTTCTCCGAGCCCTACTATCTCGTGCAGCGATATGAATTTCAGCTCTTCTGCACTCATCGCGTAGCTCCCGGATCGTCAAAATGTTGCATCCAAAGATAAGGTTTGCTACCCTATCCTTCAAGTTCTGGCGAAGAATGGCCAGCAAATCCCTCTCGTTTGGTCTTTGTCGCATTTGTAATGTCAATGTCCGTATGTCGCTGTGGAAGTCGTCAAATGTTTCGTGGGGCAACTGCCTCCTATCCATGATTTGCCGAAGTATCTCATGGTCCCCTCGGTTATTTTTGAAATGGTGGAGCAGTTCGGCTTTGAGGTCGAAATAATTTATAAGCGCGTCTTCTGCGTTCTCCTCCATGTACTGCCAATACCAAACCTCGGCCGGCCCCGTTACCAAATGGTGGAAGTTAGCGAAAACTTGGTCGCTTGACAGGCCGCTCTGGCGTTGGAGAGTCTCTATCCTAAAGATAAAGCTCTCCACGGACATACTTTTTGGGTTCCCATCGAACTTGATGCCCCATTTGTGGACGTCTATCTTTCTCCCTACCTCGGAGCGTGGAAACTCCTGTCGGGAAGACTCCTCCCTATGGGATTCTCCCCGACCAAAACTATGTGGCGATCCGGTCATTAGGTGCTGCTGGGCTGACGATTGTCTTTCGCCCTCAACATTGCGGGAGGTTTGGGGAATTGATGACCTGCGATTGGTCGACGTTTGAGCAACAGTTAGCTGTGCTACGCTTTCATGGAGAGCTTTCATCTCCTCGATGAGGGTGTTTTGAACCCCCTTCAAGCCTCCCGCGAATATTGTCAGCAATTCGGCCTTATTCTCTCTGATCGCTAACGAGACCTCCCTTTGAACTTGGGCTGAGATTCGGTCTTCTAGCGATCGATTACCTGGTATGCCCTCTCGTTCTTTCTCTTGGAACAGTCGCTCCCCATCTTGCCGCAGTTCTCGATCCCACCCTTCGAGCTCTCGGGCTGTGCGGTTCAGATTATCCGCACAATCAACCATTGTCACATTGGACTTGACCTGAGCCCTTGAATGGGACGACTCGCCCGCTGCTGACCCAGGGACTGGCGAAATGCCTAATTCGTGCGTCATTTTGCGCGTTAAGCGCCCCTCAGGCGGCTCCGCTTGCCGAGCCAAAGTTGCCTTAGCAACTGCCCCTTTTCCTTCCATAGCTTTCAACTAAATCAAAAAAATTAAAAAACCTAAAATCCTACCAAACGGTTTTAAAAAAAAATTCAAAGAAAATTAAAATAAAAAATCCAAACTGAATAATTAATAAAAGTTAATAAATGTAATATAAAAAGGTAAATAAAACAAAAAAAATTATCAAGTAAACTCCAAAAGGGGGAAGTTGTTTGAGGTTTTTGTTTTTCAAAAAAAAAGGATTGAATAAAAAGCAAAAAAAATACAAAATAAAGATAAGATGATGGTTTAAAAAAAAATGTATGCAAAAATTAAAGGAAATAAATAAAAATGTAAAGATGTAAAAAAAACTGCTAAGTAAATTCAAAAAAAAAATCCAGAAAGTAAAAAAAAGGTTTAAAAAAATGTTATGTATTTAAAAAAATTATAGAAATAAAAGATAGATCCTGTCTAATTTATTGAAATGTTTTAATGTTCTATTTCTTCTAGATAATTGTGATGGTGTGTGAAGTTTTGGGTCGGTACTCCTGTACCATTCCGCCGGCGAATCAGTTTTGTCGTCAGCGTTTCTGTTCGTCCTGTTGTGTTTGTTTGTCCTAGTCTTATCTAGTCGTGACTGGGTCTCAGGAACTAGACGAGTGTTGAAAGTATGCCGTTCTGCTCCTTACCACTACTTGCCATCTGGTGAATAACCTGATTGAAGGCTGGCCAGTAGCTCCAGGCATACTCTCAACACGGTCAAGGCTTTCAGACCAATGTTCTTGCCTCACGATGAGCCGTACTCTTGGCACTTGCTCATTGGATAGCAATTAGAACACGGGTCTGTCTACCCCGATCCGCTCTGCGTTCTAATATGAACTTCCAATTACCTCACATGATCTTTTGGCTCTTGGCCTTCAGATTGGACAGCCGTCTTCCGTTCATATTAAGAACTCAGAGCTTATGCGGTTATTGAGAGTCGAAGAAAGACAGAAAAGTAAAATTTAAAAAAGGATAAAGAGAGAAAAGAAACTAAAAATCGCGAAAAATCAAAAAAAGTAAACAAAATCTAAGAAAATGAACAAATCTGTTGCGGGTCCAAGGTAACGACCTTTGCAACTAAAAATCGTTCCCTTGGAAGCGCAACTGGACCGTCTTTATTCGTTGGGCGCCATTGTTATGAGTCGAGGCTGGCCACAGGGGCATCTTCGGAGTAGTGGAGGAGGACGGTGGCACGCTCGCGGTTGCACGGCTATCGCTCGTCGGACGGGGGTAGTTCTTGTCACCCCTCACACTAAACCACCTGCTCACAAACAAAATTATTCGTGCCTGAAGAAAAAAAAAAGGAAGAAGATAGGCAGAAAACTAAATCGGACGGACAAAAAAAAGACGAAAGAGAAACGAAGAGAAAGATAGGACAGAAGAAAAGGAAAATCTCAATACCTTTGCCCTACCAAGGAGAGAGTCCAGGAAGTCAGATGCAATTTTCACTACCCTAACTATGCTAACTAATCCTATACTAATCTAAAACGTAAGAGCTAAACCTTAACATCTATCCCTAATCTAACTTATATCTAACCTAATTCTAGACTACTTTGCATCAACTGCTTCCTGATGTCGCTCCCTGATAAGGTTCGTCTCGTTCCTGAGACTTGCCAGATGATGACGGCTCTGGCTCGGCCTACCCACCCTATGTGTCGTTCGACACTCCATTGGCTATCTCTCTGGCCGGAAATAGTGAGAGACAGCCCCTTGACCAGAATCCAGCCACTTGTCCGTTACATGTCCTTGTAGTGGAACGTACGTACGTCGTCCCGTCCCGTCCTCATGTCCGTTGGTCGTCTACGAGTCGTCTACGTCATTGCACTAGCGGAAGGACGGCCTTCCCAAATCTCCACACACCCAATCACACTCGTTCTTACTCCATTAAAACAAAATTATCAACTCAATTGCAAAATCCACTATAATTCATCATTTAAATCTAATACTACGTTAAAACTAAATTCAAAATCGAATGGATACTGGAGTTCTCGGAAGTGAATATCCTGACCTTAATCTAAATAAATTCACTTTGGCAGGATTCCTGCCTAAAAACAAAAGAAATAATAAAATGAAAAAAAAACTTACGTGTCGTCCCTCGTCGTCCTGCCGGCAGCACTTGGAGCGAAGATGCCTGTAAATTTATCGATATTTTTGGGCTTCACCGCCTCTTTTCCGCGTATTCACGATCAGAACACTATATCCTTACAATATTATTTAAAACTAATCTCAAAAAAATCAATTAAACTAGCAAAAAAAAAAAACCAAAGGAAATTCAATACACTACTTCACTAATACTATCTTTCAGATCGTTCACTAATTCACTTCTGTCTTAATGTTCTTCTTGCTGCACCATTCACTATTGATAGGGGGTTATACCCCAACTGGAGCACAATGGCTGCTGACAAGCGGAGCGCCTTATGACCGCGTTGACCTTTTTGAAGGACAATGACACTGGGGTCTTTGTCTGGTCCTTTTAATGCGTCCGTTGGAGGATGTTGTGCTTCAAATCGGTCTTGGCCGTTATTAACGCTGAGGCACAGCTAAGCGGACGTTTAATGTAGAGTCTGTGGGCGATCCCAGGACAGAAAAAAAATTTTTGCAGAGGTGAGGGTCGTCTTCTGACTTCACGCCTCAACCCAATACCTGGTGAAATCATGGACGTTTTAAGAGGCTTATTTCTCACCTTAATTCAAAAAAAAATGTACCTACCTCTGCCTTTTTTCTTTTTTTATCTTCCTTATTTTCGATCTGGTGTTTTTCGTCTCCAGAGCCTGTCTTACGTTCGTATGAACCTGTTAAGATGTTTAATGCTAAGTACATCTTGGCTTTAATAATTTCTTTTCTTCTTTTTTTTTTTCAACTCACCCCTTTTTCCTATTTCTTTGTTTTGACCGGTCGACGTATAATTGCACAATATAAATGATATTTATCGGATATTGATCACAAATATACTTTGCTTGCAAAAACTTGCAAAAAAAATTGTCACTTTATATTGCTGCTTACTAGCACAGTTGGATGAAACTAGGGTAATGACCCTTAACCGAACTTTTCTAACAAAATTTAAATTTCTATGTATAAGCTACATATACTTTATCGAATATACTTGTCTCTATCCGCTGGTATAGACTCCTTATCAACCATATCTCTAGCAACATGTTGACCACTTCTTACTTTACATAAGCATGATACAAACAGCTACTTATTCATAACACTAAAATACATCATACGTAATCTTAATCTATATTGCATTTTCCTAATCCTAATATTGCACTAAACTTAATGGGTTTAAAATCCTATCACAGTTCGTATATAATTTAAAAAATATTATGTAACTACTTAAACTTAACACTACCTTATCATAACTATTATTGCAACATCCCATTCATCGATTCCACTTAATCGATGACGCTTGAGATTGCCTGCGAGGTGCGAGCAGCCAAGCAGATGTATCTTGTGCACTGTGTGTGTGCACTTGCAGTCTTGTTTCCTCATTAAATGTCATTATTGCAATTATTTTGTTTTGGGTCGCGTGTGGATTATTTAACTTGTTCGTCAGGTAAGTGTAATTGTTTTGTTTATTGTCTATTATTCACTGTGTCTATCATTTAATGTCTTTTTGTTTATCTGTTTCACGATGCTGCATCACCGATGGAGATAATTCTTTTTTTACATGGAATGAAACCAAATTCGGCGAAAACAACCCTTCACGTGCTGGTGGAAGGGCAACAAAAAAAATTAGCACGAAATTGGAATTAATAAATAGATCTACAGGTAGGTGAATTTAATAATTATGCTCGTATATAATAAATAGTCTGTGTCTATCAATTGTACTTGGGATTTACCAAATCCAAACAACATTTATTTTTGGTCAGTTACAATTGAATTTCACATTGCTGTGTTTGTAGGTGCGTGTTGTTATTGTAATTTGCATTTATTTTGTTTGTCATTATTTCTTTTTTTCATGTTTTGGTTTTTGATTGTTTTAGGATGGTGCAACGAAATAGACTGCAAGGGTTCATCGACCTCGGGTTTCTCCACAGGTAAGTGGTTTCGTTTTGGATACAGTGGCCCTATATTAAAGTGGTAATTTGTTTTTATTTTTGTTTTAGGTACACTTGACATCGCCCAGGAACCAGGACCCCGTAACAATTGCTAGATCGACATTACTATCGATGCTGATCATAAATATAGTAACTTTTAGGGGTCTACGGGCAATATTAAGGTATGTTACAAACTATGCGTCAAAATTAATATACCCTTAGAATAGGGTATAAAAATAAAAGTTATTACTCAGACGAATAAGATTTGCTTGGTCGGCCTGGATTTAATTGGCCGAAAACATTATAAATAAATTATATATTAATAAATTTCCATAATTTTTTTTCGGCATCACGGATTTTGATCAATCTCATACACACAGACAGACATCTCTATAAAAACGTTGGATTTGGATTCTGGTGACCTTGAAACGTGGAGATATGTCAAAATCCGCGATTCACAAAATCGGCCCCATTACAAGAACTTCCACTGGGAAGTTAATAAAATAAATAATAATAATTAATTAAAAAATAAATATTGTTTTTTTCCCCCACTGGGAAGTTAGTAGTATGGACCTTGCGGGTCGCACCCAGACCACTTTTTTTTATTTAAAATTTTAGTAAGCGAGTCCCGGAGCCTTTGGGATTGGTGGCTCCTCGCCTATAACACGAGCAACCAGGTACAAAGAAGGACACGCCAAAGAAGAACATCCTACTTTCTGAAGCTAATCACCGTCCGATTGCATCCTGCGAACCGATGAAAATGGTACCTGCGAACGGCGATTGTACAAAAGTGTGCTGCATACCTCTGTAGTGCTGTTCAGAGATGGCTAAAATGCCATTTATTTTGGGAACAAAAAATGCATTTATTGGCGACCCGTCCGGTTTTAGGGGAAACAGCGAATAAAGATAAAATTGTTCGGTAGCTGTCAAAGAGGAGTGATTTTCAGGCAACAAATAAAAAAAACTGATTTAGTACTACTAATAGCATATTTTTGGTTGAATTTCAATTATTACGCAGAGGAAAATGGAAATCGATTCATACATATGCTTAATTAACCCATGATATGTCTTCGTATATTTTCTATAACCACAGATTTGTTTTGCAATCAAATGTCCAAAACAGCACAGCAGCTATGTGGAGTTTCACGATGTAGAACTTACTTAGGGTATCTCTATTCTCTAGGCATACGTTTTTCCAAAGAAGTTTTAGAGAACAGAAAGCCACTTTTGAAGTGGAAAACACTTTTGAAAATGGGAAAGCATTCCCAAAGAACTTCATTGTCTGCAGTCGTCACTTCAAAAAGAAGAAATTCTTATTCCGATTACCAGAGGGAAACAACCGAAGTGTAAATTAATGGGATCATCGGTTCTACCTTAGCACCATCGCAAAACAGAAATATATCCACAAAATTGAGGAAAAGGTATAAAAGGCTGAAAGACAGAGCTGTTGGCAATTGGTTATAAGTATTTAATCTTATTCGCGACTTAACTTTTTTCATTTTTTTAGTTCGAAAGATCTTCGAAAAGAATTTGCAACTGTTGGAGTTCAGTGCAGTTTCGCCCAAAGAAACAAAAGTTTTCAAGTGGGTGAAGATTTCCATTTTTTTCATTGCCATTTCTTTTGAACTCTTTTTAAGCTCAGAGCAGTGTACTGACCTGCCAAAAACAATCTGTGTTTCTTTTTGAGCTCAGATAGCTCTACTTGTTGTTTCTTTTTTAGCTCTAAAATGACCCGGTGGTAATGGAGGTACTTTTTTCATGCCATTTGACAGGCGGAAAACAAATTTTCAAAATAGCGAACGAAGGTACTTCTTCCAGCTCTGAAGGTAAAACAGATATATTAACATTTTGTTGTGGACCAAATGCATGACCTTGTGCCTTATCAACTTAGGCTCCAAGCAGGAGTCAACAAATTTGCTTATCAAGAAATTGCCCTTGAGATAAATGAGTCATTTGGAGTCAATCTCTCTCACGAACAAGTCGATACAAAGTTCAAAGGACTTAAACGAATACAAAAAAAGGGTTAAAGAGGACAATGCAACCACTTGTATGTTCCTGAAATCGTGGGAGTTTTTTGAGGCAATGGACGATTTGCTCTCCCGGACACCCGAGGTGACTCCTCAAACAGTTATGTCGACGGAAGACATTGTTGAAAGGGTGAAAGAGACAGACCCGGAAACAAGTCTTGCCGAATCTTCAGTTGCAGAGAGCAAGTAAGATTCAGGAGGCGCTAGACAAAGAGGCGCAGAGATGATTCGGCCGTTGAACGCAGACTCAAAGAAAAGATGGCTGCAACAAATGAATTTTTAGATTTATTTGAAAAAAAATTTTACAGAATGATTATTTATTTTTAAGTTTATTTCTTATATTTCTTCAAGTTATTGTTTAAATTCTTTTAAAGTTAATAGATAAGTGTTTTTAAGTTAAGTAAATTCGTTTCTTTTTATTTTTTTTATTTTTTTTTTGTGGATACAAGAATAAAAGAAAAAGACTTAAAATGTGTTATGTCAATAAAATACTGATTTCAAACAATGAATTCATTAAACTTTCTCTTTTTGTTAGAGCGGTTTTTCAATAACATAGTTGTCTTGATCTTCTTGAATATTTTCTCGTCTTCAACTACAATAAAATCTTCCTCAATGTCATTGCTTGTTATACATATATTATATAAAATACATGAATCAGTTATGTATTTTAACATTGACGTAGATTTGAGTGAATAGATAGTCAAAAGCCTACGAAATCTGCCTTTAAGTAAATCAAATGCGTGCTCTATCGTACGAGCTGGCCGATTTGATCGGTGCCAGTTTGGAATATGGGAACCTTCGATTTATTAAATTATGCCTGGAAATAATTTCAAACATAATATTATGCTTTGATAAACACATGCATAAATAACATGCGGCCGTTCTGTCAGCTTATTCTGCGACATCTTATGAATCTTTTTGTTCGGTTGAGTTTAAATAAGGTGTCGCACTTGCTAGATACAATACTAAATACATTTGCAATGCAGACGCCAGATCTGCACATGATCTAAGGTTCGCATATTTAATTGAAAGTGGATTTAACTAAAAGAAGTCCAAAACTAATGCATTCTCGATTTCCCAGGTATCCATATTGATGCAAGAGGTTTGGTACAGACGAGGGATGGTATCCCGGTATCATACCATCGCTACCGCAGCGCGAGAAATAAGCGGCTCATCCACGGCGGGGACTTCGCCAATGCTTATGAGCTCCTCCTTGATGATACAAAATAACATATTGAATACATCCGGATTGAGTCTAAAATGTCATTTGAAAGTCTTGTCGGAAAATCTCGGCACCACTTCTTTCGCATTGTTTTGATTTTTGATTATTGTTTGTCTTGAACGACTTTCTTCAGAATTGCCCTTTTCATCATATTCGTCAAGCATTAAACAAAAAGCCTGTCTTAAAATAATTGCTTTATCCACTATTTTATTAAGTTATGTTTTAAGAAATTTTTCTTTCTTACTCGAGAAATGAACAACTTGCAGCAAACGTAAAGCGCAGAATTTGACGTTAATAGATTGTCAAATGACTTCTGATAATATGACAACTGAGCGCTTAACTGTGTTTCATAAATAAATCGGAGCTCGACGTGCTCAAGCTATGATCAGTGCTCTGCTCAGAGCTTGAAAAGAAAAACGCCTAAAATGAATACTGTGACTTGAATTAAAACAAGAATATATTTGAACAATATAGTTGAATGTTGTCTTCTAATTTGCCCATCAGAAAATGTGCACAAAGTAATGTCGTTAGATTATAAAATTACTCGATGTACAGAAAGAAACATAATTTGTCGAATGGGCTCACCGCAGTTTTGTTCAAACTTTGGGAAACTTACACCTACAATTCTTTCACCGATTATGTATAGCTTCTATCAAAAGCTCTTCGATGCTGCATTTATAGGCGAAAAAGGAATGAAAATAAAAGACGCTTGCCTGCCTACTTTGCAAGATATCAAAACACAATCGGCACTAGGGAGGTATCCGTCGGAACGGAAAATGCACTGATCTCATACGAACCGGAGGATTTTTGCGTCGATCACCCGTTCCGACGGATACCTCGCTGGCTCCGAATGACTGCTATCGATACACCGAAGTAAAAACTGTTCAGTTCCAGTGTATGACATGCAGATGCTGTACATATTTTTTTTGCCTTCAGTTTAAAAAAAAAATGTGAGAACGGCGGTTGCTAGGAGAACGTCAGATAAAGCAGCTTTTAACTTAACAAATCTAATGGAAAAGTTGAAGCCAGGTGGCGTAGTATTGATGGATAAGGGGTTTCTGATTTATGATAGTATATGAACTGGGGCAGCGCTGTGGGAACGGCTCCTTAGGAGCTTTTAGCACCTTTGCTTAGAACTGGGCTCCACATAAATCGAAATGCCTCACCCAATTTTAAAGTTAAAATTGCAAGGAACGAATATTTGCATTCTATTACAACTTCATCGAATATTCCTTGCATACAACATTTTTTAGTGGTTCCTCTTTCACGGAAATGACTCCCCAACATCTTCAAATGGACTCCTCTCTCAACTTGAAAAACAACATCACTGAACTAGGGTTCAAATGGTTAGACCATGTTTAATCTGATATCGAACGCGACCGCCTGAATAGAATAATTTTTTTCAAAATATTATATCGGCGACGGAATAACCAGTGTAGATGCGATATGAAAATTTCGTCTGCTGAACTCTTTTTTTAACGACAAAGCACTTTTAGGTATCTTCGTTCTGGCAAGAATGTTTAAATTACTGAAACTTAAATTTAAGTGAGGCAAAGACAAATTTCAGTGCGTGTTGGAGATTATCAAAAGTCAATTTGATAATCAACAAAATATTTAAGACTTTCAAAGATAAAAACCACTGCAATCTTACCTTCAACTTGTGGCACTTAACATCGATGCAACACAAGAGTTCAAAAGCCATCAAAAACCACTCTAATGACCCACTCCTTTTAACTCTTCATTGATGTCTTAATATTCCAATCAATTGGCACCAACAACTATTCCCAAACGTAATATGAAGCAATATATTGCAATGCACTCTCCCATGAGCCAATAAAGCGAAACTCTGTGCAGTGTCATAAATTCGAAAAATGTTTCTCTTCTCCTTACCCGCCGACAGTGGTAGTCACAATGCCCCATCAGCATTCTTCGTCTCAAGACGAACCGAATACTCTTTCAATGTGCGAGGGTAAGTCCCGGCATAATATTTATGGCTAAGCCAATGAACTAAAATCACAATCTACGACGACTACACGAAGTCCTAGAGTAATATTGAATGCACACTACCACCATCTCCAATTGAATCCTTTCTTGACCATCATGGCCTCCCCCATTTCGAATAACTTTTCATTTTCATGCTCTTTAAGTGCAGACACATTTTGGATCCCAAGTCGCCTGCTGGCGTGATCAAATTAGCGCCGTAATTTATTACTCAAATAATGCTGCCCTAATCTAAGTATGGAATCCCCAGCCCATCTCTAGTCAAATATCCTTGTCCTGTCCTAATGAAATGATGACTCAACATTCGTTTATATTTACATTTATCTATCGAAATGGTATTGTTTCTGTGTTTTCACCGACCCCGACCGGGTAAAGAGAATCAATCAATTCCGATTCCTAACAAGATTCCTGCAAGATGCCAATAAAAGGAAGTTTTCTCTGAATATTGGTCCAAATTGGTGCAGATTAGTCTTGCCTCTAACCTACTGCCCTTTGCCTTACTCCCACTAAAAAATAAGTGCCTTCCTCATAGAAATTTGTATGCGAACCAGGTCCCGAAGCCCGATTATTCTGCTCCATAAAAAGGCATATATACAGGAGAAAGTATCGTTTTATCCTTGTAGTCAGCAGCTGTAGTTGTATATTTGGATGTATCTACACAATAATGAGGATCCACACTGGAAAGTATTGCTGTGTCGAGAACCCTTGAATCCACAATAATTCAACTGCAGATAGCATTGTAAGGATGTAAGGTGCTCTGAATTTCGACGTGGTTACGGCATAAAAGGATTGCAGTGGTCTATAATTCACAAATGGAATTGCAAACAATTTTCTTGTTTAATAGTGGTCGACCAGAACTTTCGTGAGTTTTTGATATTTCTAGAGGGAAGTGGGAGTAAACCAGAATAACGAAAATGCAGGATGCCTCCAGTATTTTATTGTAATCCTTTGATATGAACTGCATTTAAGTTCTCCTGTTCACATCTTCTAGTTAGGCAAAAAGGAAGAACAATTAAAATGATCGCATTTCGCCGAATTGCATATTAAGATTGCTGTGTGGCAAACAAAATATGCATCAAAATTTCCCAGTTCAACGTACTCGTAACATAATTATTAAATGCTCACAAAATAAAAAGAATGTATATATGCGGTGAACCGTCCTTGCATCCATACAAAGTAAAAGGAAAGCATGTAGGTACACGCAATACATAATTTTGCGGTAAATTCGATTAGATACGATAGTATCGTTCCGACCTGATTGTTCAAAGGAAATTCAAATGAATAGTATATGTTTTGTATATTTAATTGAAAGGACTCGAAGGATTGCTTTCGTGTTGAAGAGTAGGTGTGGTATTATCAGAGAAATTGAAGTCCTCATCAATGAAATAAAAGTCTAAGCTCTTACGTGTCGTGTGCGCATATGATTTGACGTGGGTGTGTACTTTTGTTTTAATCTAAGCTTGTTTATGTTAAGATTACAATTTGTTGATACCAAAGACATATACTCTTTTCATAGCTTCATGGAGTGAGAACAAATACATTTTTATATGTGCCAATAGAAGTGGTACAATAAAAGTAATCCATTAAGCACAGTAAGGATGTAAAACGATTTCACGAAGGATGTGCGCTCGTCCAAATTTATTCATCAAGATAAGACATATTGCCTAAATAGCAGAGCTGGTAACGGGAATGGAAATTTGGCACCTACGACAAAAGATGGAGTAATAAATTTCCTAAAGCTGGCCTACTATTCGTAATTGTAGTTCTGCATAGCTGCTCCTTTGCTATTTCTTAGCAATTATGTCCAGGCCAAGATTACCAAAACTTAAGCAAAAGATAAATACTAGGGTGATTCAGTTCATCTTATTAGAGGAGCTCCCAAGAGTCGTTATTGCTGCAGACACAAGTCAAATATTGACAAAAACATGGCAGCCTTTTCCTCAGCCTCTCGGCCACATCTTAAGTTAAAACAGTTAAAACAGGAGGTGTGTTTAATGAACCTGAGCTGCACAGGAACGTACAGAGAAGATTAGAAAAGCGCCAGATTTTGTGTGTTATGATTAAAAATCTTGTCCTACGGTGTTCTACATTCTGTCACTTTGTATTCCATGTAGCTGTGCAGGTCCGTTAAGCACAAGATTTCCTGCACCTAGCTTTGAGGGAGTGAGTGAAATTTGTCAAAGTTGGAAACTGAAATTGTACTGATGTCAAGTGATTTATTTGTTTCATATGACATATCGTATTTCTTAGTTTATTGTTACAAATATTCGAATATTTATAAAAAAAATCAAAAATATGAAATGGGCCAAGTTTAAATTGTGATTAAATCGACATCAGCCTAAACATTGACGGTACAATGCTTAATCAAAACGCGAAGTTTTGGACTTATTATTTGAAATTTCACGTTAACGTTTTCATTTGTGGTCCAACATTTTTGACAATATCTCCATTTTAGAAAGATATAATATCCATTTGGAAACAGTGACAATGTCCAAATGGACAATATTTCCGTTTTAAAAAACTGAAAGAACATTAAGTCCTTTCTATAATTTGTGAGTCTTTGTTACCTGACCCGATGCACAACATGAAAGATCACAATGTAGGAAATGTTCGTATTAAACAATGTTTGTGTGGCCCACTTCGCGGGTTAAAGGGATTTAACCCTTTTCTCCTTATGGCTTAGCGCGCTCATTCCTCTTTGTTGCTCTGCTAAGAGTAGTTGCAAGTTGTCTGGCAGGCGCCTGTTTAATTCAAACAAAAATTTCAATTTATATATTACTAGCTGTTAAATCTATACTAAAATCTATCCATCGTCAAAATGGATTCAGTAGTTTAGCCGTGAAAGCGTTACAGATAGACAGACAGGCAGAGTTACTTCAAAAACTGTTATAACATAGCTGTGCACCGCGGCTTCACCCGCGTTTTGTGGAAAAAACCTACAATAAATGGAACCATAGTAAAAAACGTCACGGGAACGGGAATAATAAAGGAACGCTGGGTAAAAGAACTGGGGATGTTATAAAATGTGGGTATGTAATAATAAATTATGCAGGTATTTATATAAGGTGGCGCAAAAGTTGTCTGGTGGCGCAAAAGTTGTCACCCGATGTTCTTTCGCTGTAATTTTTTTATGAATGAAAAACTTTGGTTCTGCTTTTGGATTATGTTAATTGGTGTCTTAAGTTTTTTCTGTATCAGTTAACTTCACAAATATCAAAGTAGAATTTACATTTGCCGCCATTTGCAAAAAGTATGCTTCTTCCGATAGGAAAATGACTTTTGCGTCACCTTGTATAATTAGTAGTATTTTCGTAGAAGGTATTTTAGAGTACTTCTGTCTAAATGATATTTTTAGTTTTATTTTCTTGTGGTAGAAGAACATACTGATTTTCTCCGCAACCTGATCTTGATAACGCGACATATAGTTGCCCTTGTGAAAAGCAGTCTTGAAGTAAATCGATTCCTACGTGTTTAAATGTTTGTCGGTTCGCCGAAGTGCGAGAATTCTGTGAGGCCAAACGTGGAGAACGTTCAGGGCTTGGTTCCCGTGTTTGGTTTGTTTCATTGATCACTCGTTGAGTAACCAACCTATGCATATAAAAAAACATCAAAGCAAATAAGAAAAAAACAAAAGCAATGTTGCTGAAATATTAGACGAAATTCAAAACCAATCGCGGTAAGTCCCGTCGTAAAAATATTGGGAAAAAAACCTTTAAAAGAATTCACAAACAATACCCAATACTACAAAATGAAAGTGCATTTAAAAAGTATTATTATACGATGAGATATCGCAAAAACACATTTAAAAAATCAGTTCGCAGTATTGCGCGTCATGCGCGCGTGAACCCGAACATACATATTTTTTTGCGGAGTTATTTTAAAATTTTGATATCTCCTAAGATGTTGATGAAATCAAGTGATGTCAAGGATAATGTTGTTCAAAATTAAAGAATTGTGATTAATAACATATTTATTTCGATAAGGATTAATATTATGTTGATAAAACTCCTTCGCAAATAATGCATTAATTTCGATCAAATTTGATTACCATAAAAAAAAGGTTATAGTGAGTCAATCTTAAAAGATATACATATGCTGTCGCTGATTTTTTTAGAGCTTTTAAAGAGAAACAATTCCATCATACTTGATTTTTTTTTTGCAACATTTTCCATTGATGCTTCGCTCCTATTGGTCGCAGCGTGATATAAAACCTGAAGCCTTCCTAGATAAATAAACTATCCAAAACAAAAAGAATTTTTCACATCAAAAAACTAGTTCCTGAGATTAGCGCATTCAACCAAACAAACAAACAAACTTTTCAGCTTTATAATATAAAAATAATAATAATAATAATAATAATATAATAATATAATATATAATATACCTATATATATATAATATATGATATATGAATGTATGAATATATGATGATGATGATGATGATGATGATGATGATGATGATGATGATGATGATGATGATGATGATGATGATGATGATGATGATGATGATGATGATGATGATGATGATGATGATGATGATGATGATGATGATGATGATGATGATGATGATGCTGATAATGATGCACTGGATTATAAGAAACAACCCACCTATTATCCACGCTGATTTCTTCCTTTGACACGAACAATCACTGTGTTTCCACCATTATCTGGAGACCTGCGCCTGTAGCTTGGGTAACCGTCATCACCAGATTGGGATAATTTTTAGAAAAAATGTTTTTTTTTCATACATGGTGACGAAGGATTGTGAAATCAGGACCATGTATCATATTTTTTTATAACGATATTATGAATTATTGGATCTTTTTGTTTGTCAGGTATTTCAGCCGATATTATTTCATCTATAGAATCTGGTTGTACTTTGTTTGCCAGCCATAATAAAATGTTGGCGTGAGGTAAACCTCTTTTTGCCATTCTACGCTGTAAACAAAGGCTTGTGTTGGTCCAAAGATATTTTCTTCGTCAATAGGTCTATCATTTTCTTCGGTTTAAATGAAATACTCTAGAAACCAAATCATGTCTATCGTAAGAATTTTGATCGGGTAATAAGTCAATTTTTATATCTGGCCATTCGGAGTTACAGGTGGATGTAATGAAGAGATCTGGTCTACCAAACTTCCTGAAGTATGTCATGGCATCTTAACTTTTTCATGCATGTATCTCGGAGATCCTGTAAATGACGACGGCAATATAACATGCTGGCCTATATTAGAAGCGTCTATATTGGCATCATTAGTCACGGCATCTCTTAAATGAATGTATTCTTCTGCCCTCAATTTTTTTTTTTTTTGATTTCTTTTGATGAAGTCAAGCCTCTCAGAAATCATTTTTGCCGCCATAATAACACAATATTGGTTGGATAACCCTTTGAAATAATGTATGTTGTTAAAGTCATCTATTCCCACCATGAGTCTAAATGCGTAAAACTGCATACATGATACAGTTTTAGATCTAGCAGCACTATTCTGTTGCGAAATGTTTATACAGTATCCGTCATTTCCAAACGGAAACAGTAAAGGATATTGAAGTGAATTTCAGAAACTCGTTGAAGTTGACCATCTCTCGCATTCAACACAATATCTCGGGGACCTTTGTCCTCGTCTATCAACAGAACAGCTACTTCGTCTACTATAATTGGCGCATTATACCGACCTAGATGCTCGTTAGGAGGTTTTACATTAGCATGGATAATAATTTTTAAATTGGTCTATTTTCGAGATTGTATTTAAAACTTTGAATATGTGTATTCTGATCGTGAAAAACAACAACAAACATATGTAGAGCGTCGATAAGATCGATTTGCAAGGTTGGGTTTAAATTTGAGCGCAAGGATACCTGATCTTCATGAGACACAAAATATATTTGCAAAAACTCGGGTTGTGCACCTTCAGCTGGAAGTAAATTACCGATCAAATGATAAACTTGCCCCTGTACTTTAAAAGTGGGCTTAAAGCTTCCCTCACGAATTTCTTTGGCACCAAATGAAGTCATCTGAAAAAGTGTGTTATATTGTCTCGAGTGATTCAAGAAATGCTTTCAGGATGTGAGCCTGATATTAGTTCTTTTAAGACTTAGGTTGCTTCCATAATTTCAGGCTTTGCCACCACTACAACACAGCCCAGGAGCTTCGGCTTTCCATTTTTTGCTTGGGCTATGTTGCATATTTTATCCATTCTACCAATATCAACATCATTTAGCACAGAATAGTCAATGTTACAATCATAAGGAAAGGCAGAATTCAATAACGCAATGTTGAATTGTAAGTAAGAATCTATTCACATAGTTTATGGAACCAATTACCCATTGCTATCAGGTCTAATGTTGAGCTCAAGGCAATCTGTGCTTTTTTCAGAAATACTTATTGAAATTTCTCTATCTGGTTAATGTCAAATATTTTTGTTTTTATTCTCTTTTTTCTCCCTCTGCTTTTTGCAACTTTAAATTATAGTTAATTTTTTCGATTTCTTTCTCTTCTTAATTTATTATATCCGCAAGTGCAAGTTGTAAAATATCTATCTCATGTTTTTATTTTCTCTCTATATTCATTCGATGTCTTTATATTACCATGATAAAACCTGTATGTGAACTATAAGAATTCTTTATATTCTCAAATGTACAGCGATTTAAATAAATAAATAAATAAATAAAATAAATAAATAAAATAGATAAGAAGTAATTGCAAAAAAATGAAATATTTTTAATATACATATAAGAAATGAAAGGTAATTTAAAAAAGTTACCAAATATTAATTATTTGGTAACTTGAACGTAGGAAATTAGGTAAACTTACCGTATGTGACACCTACTAATTTTATACCTGCTTAAATCGGGGAAAAACCAAAAGCAATGTTGGTGAAATAAATGACGAATTAAACAAATCAATAAAAATGTTGTTCCAATTAAAACATGAAAACCATGAAAGCATCTGCAATTATTGTAAATGAGGCTTCAATATATTCGTAAGCTTGTAAAATAGAAAACTACTACAAAATGGAAGTATTTAAATAGTATTATTATACGATTCAAGTTATGATGTCTCCTAAGATGTTGATTGAAATCTAGTGATATCAAAGACAATTTTGTTCACAATTTAATACTTGTGATTAATAACATATTTATTTGGATAAGGATATAACTCCTTTGCAAATAATGCATAATTTCAAACAAATTTGATAACCATAAAAAGGTTACAGAGAGTCAATCTTAAAAGTTAGACATATGCTGTGGCGGCATTTTTTTAGAACTTTTAAAGAGGAACAATTCCATTATACTACGAACCAATGCTTCACCTTTCAGAAATTGGAACCAGCTAGCCTTATCCCACGACCTCTCACTGTCGTTAACAGAAAGCAATGTTAATGAGTGGCCTGATTTGCGACAATTATTTCGAAAATAGATGACCAGATATTCAACGAACACTTAACCAGGGCATCATCGTCAACTTCCAGAACTATCTACCGAAATCTTAATCATCGAATACTTACTGAAGACAGCTACTTTAATATAAAGAATTTAGCATACAAAATAAGCATGGTATTCAAAGCGAGAATCGAAATCCTTAACCTAAATTTCATCCCTCATAGAGTCGATCTTCAACAAATTTGTTATCTGTGCAACAGAACAGAGTCAGACGATATTTACTATTTTATTGCAGTTTGCCCGATCTTACAAGATATTCGACGACTGTATTTTCAAGAAAGTTTTTTGTCCGTTAATTGTCTTTACGAAATATTAAATAGTGCTCGAGGTTGGATTTCCCTGTACAGTTACTGCAAACATGCTTTAATATATCGTAATAGCTTTTGAAAAACCACGTCTTATGCCTAGTTTTAACTTCCCAGTGGAAGTTCTTGTAATGGGGCCGATTTTGTGAATCGCGGATTTTGACATATCTTCACGTTGCAAGGTCACCAAAATCCAAATCCAACGTTTTTTTAGAGATGTATGGCCGTGTGTATGTACGTACGTATGTGCGTATGTACGTATGTGCGTTCGGAATTATCTTTCGCCACGATTATCTCGAGAACCAAAGATGACATTGACATAGGAGGTTTATTCGAAGCGTAATTACTTAACTCAGAACTGATTAAGTTTCCAGCGAAATCGGGCCAGCCGTTTTTTGTTAGTAAATAAATAACTAAACTAATTTTCCTTTATTTGTACTATTTATTGTCATTTTTCATTGAGCAAATCATTATTACATTGTGCTCCGTTATTTCGTATTAATTTTAAGGGTCTCCGTGTTCATAACAATGGTTGCATCAATATATATCACACTTAGCTGTTATTAACAACATTTAATTTCCATGAACAATATTAAAGAGGATTTTTTGATTTTAACTAATTCTTAACCATATCTTATGGTTAACTACATTTCAAAATTTCCCACTAATTGCATAAATCATATTGATCCCACTGGGAAGTTAGTCGTGTGGACCTTGCGGGTCGCACCCAGACCACTTTTTGCTTTTATGTTCCAAATCATATAAAATTGTTATCTTTTTGTGTTCCATATCACTCCAAAATTGTAACCCCTTTATGTTGCAAATCATTAAAATTAAAACTCTCTTTACCTCTTTACTCATCAATTTTTTTATTTTTTTTGTCTCCATTTTTCTTTGCTCTATTAAAAAATTGTAACATTAATATTCACTTTTCACTTTCTTACTTTCATCTCCTTTTTCTTTTTACTTTATTACTTTTGTTTTATAATGTCACTTCCGGCAGACGGCAGCATAGCCATGTCCGTATTCTTAAGTAAAGTATAACTTGTACACTTTTGGTTATCAGTGAAAAATAAAGAAGATAATAATAATAATAATAATACATGATTTTTGCGTAACTTAAACCGTTTACGCGGGGCACGCAACGGAAGCTCTCACATAGGAAAAATGGTCGCAGCGTGATGTTATAAAGCCTAAAGCCTTCCTCGCAAAATGAGCTATTCAACTCCCAGGCACACTGCTTCCTGTTGTCCAGACCAAGCGTTCTGACATCCGCGACGGCTTTGTACTTTAAACGGAGATTCGGTCTTCCTTCTCGTCTGGAATATGGGGGCTGGAAGTCAAAGATCCTTTTCGCTGAAGCATTATTGACCATTCGCTCGATGTGGCCGAGCCAATTAAGGCGATGTATTTTAACATTTTGGACTACATCCACCTCCTCGCACACATTACCAAATATCCGACGGAGTATTTTTCTTTCGAAAGAACCCAAAAATAACTCCTGTTTCCTGCTTATCGTTCAGCACTCGTCGCTTTTCGTTGACTTCAAGGTCATCTAATTTTGCCAGTTCTTCAATCGTCATGAAAGCCTCTAACACGGCATGCTGAGATCGGCGGATGATATCGATATCGTTCGCGTACTCCAGTAGTTGGAGGGATCTGTTGACGATAATCCGGTACAGATTTGGAATAGTTCGGAAGTGATGTTTTCATACTGCGTATTGGTCCGCATATGTCCCAACGTCATGCGACACAACTGGATCAGTTTTGCCGGTATCCCAAATTCAAAAATGGTGGGTCTTGACTTGAAATTCATTGGTCTTTTTCAGACTTTGCCATTGTGTGAAGATTTATTCTATAGTTGATCTGCCGGGATGGAAGTCACACCAATATGTCCCGATTAGTGTGATTAGTGCAAAACGGCTTGCGACTTTCACACAGTACGTTGGATAGGATCCTATAAGAGACATTGAGTAAGGATATGCCTCGATAGTTCTAAGAAGCTTATTGTCCAGTCATCGGGCATGCTTTCTTCTACACATATGTACTTTGTTGGTGATTTGGTGCATGCGCCCAACCAAAACATCACCTCCGTATTTGAAAACCTTCGCTAGTAATTCATCAGAGCCGGAGGTCGTATTGGTCTTAAGCTTCCTTATAGCTAACCCAACCTCTTCTACACTGGATGGTGAAAAATGTTCTTCATTGATGGACGTGGGTTCTCTTTTTGCCCGATCACTCTCGCTACATGATGCCCATTTAGCAGGTATTGAAAATGCTGCTCTAATACATCTACTATTCCCTGTGCTTCGGCGACTAGGTTTCCTTATCTGTTTCGAAGAGAATGCGTTTCGGTCTTAAAGCCAGTATCGCAATACTCTTCGATGCCACTGAGCTAGGAGACTGCGTATTCCCTCTTTTTTCAACGCAGGATTTTCTGCTCCTTCTTCGGATCTCCCGTGCTGCCTTAGTTTTGCATTATAGCATTTGTACACGTACACTTTCTGACACCATTATTCGGTGAGCGTACTCATTGGGTCTCATGCATAAAACGTGAGCTTGAGCTCGGACTCGATTTTTTGAGTAAAAGGTGCTTGTCGTATGCATAATAAAATTTGATGTATTTGCTTTTACTCACTGCTCACGTTTGATCCCGTCTTGCTCAGTTTGAACTAAGTTAGATGAGCATGTGCTCATTTTCATATGCATAAAAACAAGCTTTTGCTTTCTTTTGTGAGCTCTTGCTCAAATTTTGTTGAGCCTGCCTTATAGTTGACTCGCGTACACTAAAAAGGAATCATGGCTGAATATTTTGTGCCACAAAGAAATACAAAATGTCATCAACAGCGTAAAACAAATTTATCAAGTGAAGATAAAAAATTATACAGGTTTGTATTCTTAATTATTATTTTTTTTTTATAATTAATAATAAAATGATAAATACATAGGTTTGATGATAGTAGAATCTGCTGGTTGGCTAATTATTTTTTTTGAGGAGTCAGAAGAAACACGTGGTGGTGCCCTCAGCAACATTGATAAAATTCGACGGTATTTAAGATTTTGTGCAGATCCTGGATTCCAAAATGGTATAGCCACAGATATTGGAGTCCATCAATCAACTGTGTCGCGAACTATTGCGGAAGTTGCGAAACTTATATCTGCCAAAGCAAGCGAGTGGATAAAATTTCCGAAAGATGCAGATGAAATAAAACATGCTCAAATGAAATGGCAAGCAAATTATTGCTTTCCATTTGCAATTGGAGTGATTGATTGTACTCATATAAAAATTAAAAAACCCTCAAATCAAAGCGATGAGTATATTTGAAGAAAAGGTTCCACTCAATAGATGTACAGGCAACTTGTGATGGAAAAGAACTTTTTACAAGCGTTGACATATCCTGGCCTGGTTCAGTTCATGACTCACGCATCTTACGAAGCAGCGAGGTATGAAGAATAATGCAAAATGCAACGAACGATGCATTACTTCTCGGGGATGAGGGCTATGGAATATGCCCATGGCTAATGACACCATTCCGGAACCCAACAACTGACATAGAAAAAACATTCAACAAAGTGTTTACAAGGGAACGTGTCATTATAGAACGGTGTTTTGGGTAATTGAAGCAAAGATTTTCGATACTTCAATACAAAATTCGTGTATTGACATAGTTAGCGTCCCACGTAATAGCCAGTTGTTTCATTTTGCATAACATAGCTAATTTTTTAAAAGACGATTATATCCATATCAATGACGATTACAATAATGATGTATGGCAATTAGGAAATGATATCGAACAACAAACAGCAAGAAATTCAGAAGCTGGAAAAAACAAAAGGAGGATGATCGCAAATTTGCTATCAAATTAGTTTATAATAAAAATAATATAAATGAAAATATTTATTTATTTTTTGGTTTATAAAAATAATAAACGTAAATACAATTCACTTTTTTATACAAAAATAAATTTGCATAATTGCATATTAATAAAATTCAAAATTCATGGAACTGCAAGTTTCTTTCCACAAGTTTTTCTTGCAAAATCTGCATTTTTGCTTAATTTCTGTTACACATGTTGCCATTGTTTGTTTTTTTTTATTTTTAATGCATGGTAATTGACCCTTTTCTAGTAAATATTTATTTTGTTTTATTTTTTCTACTAAAAATTTAGAAATGTCGTCAGTTTCTATTTTATTACTATTATTAGATTCTACTTCTACTTCACTTTTACTTGACGACATGTTTCCACTTCAATAACAATTAGACGTTTGATCTCCCTTTGCTCAAGTAATTGCAATTGGTTCGAACTCATTTTTATGCATACGAAATTGAGCAAAAGCTGTTGCTGTTTGATCGAACTCGACTTACGAGCAATTGCTCACCTGCCTCAACTCAGCGCTTTTACTCGTTTTTATGCATGAGACCCATTATCCTACCACGGGCTCTTTCTCTAAATGTCTGTAACCTACGGTTGTGAAGGGATCGCACTAGCGACCACTTATCCAACAATGTGTTAAAATATTAAAAATCATTTAATTGCTCGCTTCATAACTCGAACCCTACCAAATAAACCAAATAAACCATAATGTATCTCATGCCCATTACGAGTCCAACGATCAAACATACAAATATATGTACTCAAGTAATCAAATACTTTGAATGCAACGTCGTGCCTATGCTGAACAACAGCACACAGCAAAGCATACAGCCGCATGGGCAATTCATAGTAACACAAAGTAATTAAACACTTTGAATGAAAGTTCTTGCTTATGCTGAGCAACAGCATGACGGCGGTCATTATCGATCAATGGATTTTGGGGTTCGAGATACGACGTGAATACTTTTTGCTACGACAGCATCTGAAAAATTTGTATATAAGCTCAATGAATTTTGAATAAAGTTGCTCTCACTTTTCTGAAGTCAAACAACCCACTTGTATTTTATTAAGCAACTCGGTGGAATACAGTAGATAGTTCTGCCTTTGAAAAACTGACGCCTACAAGGAGCAGTCCTCTGCTTCGAAGGTATCCCACTTGTTAATACAGCCACTCGCTGGACGAGGTCAGGTAGGGCTCGCAGATACCTCCTGTTCTCCCAATCTTTACAGAAAGAACCTGACGTCCCAACATTGCACGGTGCTCTCAGCTGCCTCTTTGATGATGTCGTGATACCGAAGAGCTCTGAATTTAGCCGCAACAAGAAGATAGACAGCGTCGACTTTTGCTCATCCCAGTGACGGATTTGCCAGCAGGCTAAGTAGGCTTGAGCCTAGCTAGGGCGGCAGATTATTGGGGCGGCAAATTTGAAAAGAAAAAAAAAATATGATGAAGAAATGAAAATGATCGCGAGTGATACTTTCAGAGTTAAGACATTTCTCGTCATCATTGATAGACTCGTATCTGAATTATGAAAAAGACAGAAGGCCTACAACAAGTTCAACAAAAAGTTTTCATTTTTGACCAAAATTAGTGAATTGTCATCATCAACCCTTACAAAAAAAGCTCTCGCCTTGGAAGAAATATAGTCTAATGATTTAGAGACTGACTTAGTTCAAGAATGCATTCATTTTCAAAGTCACATTTTTTCGGATAGAATTTCGGTAAAACCAAATTCTGAATCATTGGAAAGTCTATCTTCGTTTCTACGAAAACAGAACTTGCAGAGGTAAGTGCGGCAAAAAATCAACAGCCTATGTATACTTGTGAAATGTGTAAATCTGCCACTGGCTCATCCTTTTGTGATAGCTGTAATAAATGTTGCACTTTTGTCGTTTTCGCATACCCTATCTTATCCACCGTATCTCCTTTATCTGCCTTATACCGCGCGATGTCCGATTCAAGTTTTTGAGCAACACCAGAAGTATACAGTGTTTGTACGTTCCAGCTACGTACTCTCAGTTCATAGTACGATGAAGTTCCGGGTTCTTATCTCAAATGAAGGGTGTCCATATATAAGGCAGGCTGTCTCTCTCATAACTAGCTTGATCTTACGTGGAAGAGAAGTTACCCTGATGGTATAACCCCCAACTAGAGGGCCAGTTCTGGAAGAATTGTCAGTACTCCATTTCGGAGCGCTGCCGTCGACCCATTAAGGGCTCATCTGAGACCATATCTTTTTGAACATCCTGACTAAGTCTTGAAAACCCTCACCAACCTCAGCTCCAAATTTGTCGAAGTAGCTCATGTAAGGTATCTGTCATCCTGACTGTCGACTACACCGTTGATTTAATCTATTGAGGGCTCATGTAGGACTTCTGAGATTTATCAGCCACTCCTTCCCACATAGCATTTAAGTGTTGCCATTTTCTTACTGTTTAACACTCGCGCTTATAAGTTTATTAAGCCATGTCTGGATAGCCATGCCTATCCATGCCATGGATAGTTGATATCTATTAATGTTTTCCCTGATTCTACCACACCCAACACATATTTAAAATGAACATGATTAGTTAATTTATAGTTATTTGTTTAGTTGTGAAATAATTGTTGTATTTGTTTCGTTTTATTGCTTTTGATTGTTAAAAATTATATAAGCTATTCAGAAAAAGTTAGTGCATAACAACATCTCTCTTTTTATTTTTCTTATGTCAACCATTTTATTAGTCTCGCTTTTGCAATATAAATTATTTGGTTTATTAGGAAAAATGGCCCGTTTTTTTATAAAAACGTAGTCGACAGAACATGTGCGGCGGCTACCATATCAGCGAATTAGGGATTTCCGGTGGTGGTTGTAATATATTCTAATCGATGGATATGTAATGGAGGACGTTATAAGCGATGATGAATAATAAAACAGCTTCCGCTCTGCCCCTTAGGTCAGTGGCCAACGCTCGAAGCCGCCTCTTTCAAACGCCTTACGAACTTTCGACGCAGTTGCAAGTGCATTCGAGTTAAATAAATCTCCAACAGGATTTGTGACATTGTGGAAAGGCGTTGCCAGGTAGCTCGCATTTGTGTAGCCCAAATCACCAATAGAATCTTCTTCGCCTTCTTCGAATTTT
Source organism: Portevinia maculata (assembly GCA_949715645.1). Lineage (NCBI taxonomy): Eukaryota > Metazoa > Arthropoda > Insecta > Diptera > Syrphidae > Portevinia > Portevinia maculata. The sequence goes on from OX454525.1 coordinate 277,987,406, forward strand.
TTTTTTAACTCGACAGATTGAAAATGCGCCCTTTTAAAGAAGAAAACAACAAAAATTGATTTGACTTTTATTAATTATACGAGTGCAATACCTGCAAAGGAGCGACGGTATCGTTTATTTTAAAGTTCGCCCCCGACATCGTCTAAACGTTAAGGAGAACCATCCCTTACGATTTCTGAAATTGTCTAGAATCAGTTCCAATCTACAATCTGTGTGCAATCTACGCGCCGATTGTTTGAGGGAATTTGGTTAAGCGAAAATATTCACGAATAAGCGCTTGCTGCCAGCAACAGTTCCCTTTGCGTTTCCGACATGCGAATAAATCGTGGTGCAATATTGACAATATATAGCTCAAGACACACGGTTTAACACATGGTGCCCTTTTGTAATGCCAAACTTAATGAAATCTGCAATGGCCAATTGAATTGTTCCGAGTGCATAATATCGTAAAACAATTAATAATTGCGTAACTGGCTGTAATTTCCGCAAATCTAAACAAGTAAAACAAAGCGAATCGATCAATACAAATGATTTCGAACCAATTAACAATGTGCAGTAGGTACCTACCGTCTCTTTTCGCACCGCGACTCATTATTTATCAGTTCAAGCATAGTCGTTGTCGTCCGCTTTGAGAGACGAAAACGATAGATGAAATCGCGGTAATCCCACTTTTTGAATTCAACATAATGATGTCCAATTCTCCCAGAATTAATTAAATAACAAAATTAATAGACCTTATTTCCAGTGATTGTGAACTTAAAACGCTTTTAAATTTATAAGACTACGACTAGGTCACACCTCCGCCTCGCATCAATATCTTCTCAGAAAAGAGAACCCTCCTCATTGCACAACAAGCAACTCCGTCATCGACATTAAGCACACTCTGGGACTAGGACAATGTTCATTGCTAACTTTCATCATAAACGATATTTTTAAAAACAACTTTGTTACAAAACACTGAAAACTTATTTCAAGATCAGCAAAATATCCCAATAAACGGCTAGGTACATATGTTCAATTTTATGTTCAATTTTCCTTTGTGCGTGCGAATGAGGGTAGTAAATTTATTTAATTTCCGCAACTCAGCTTAGACATTGGGCGTGTTCAATTTACAAGTCAACTACTAGTGACTACTATTTTACCTTTTCTCAGTGATCAAATAACTCACGTGACTATCGTTTGACAAGTGATAGACATTAAATTAGTAGTGAACTTGCAGTTGACTTGCAAATTGAACGCGCCAATTGAAAATCTTAGTTAAGGTTCGGACACCAGCTTATATGTCATTTTCGCAACTTAACTTAGCCATTGATCGAACACCCGCTTATGTGTCATTCCATTCCAGAGGTTCTAAAAACTTTATATACACGATATTACTATGTTCACTCTTGTGCAGACCAATTTATCTTCACTTTTGGTTTATTGGTGTTTAAGATGTAAAATTTTGCTGAGCTGGGTATAGACTAACCAATAAAACGCGCCTATAATTGTATGACATTTGATCTATATCGAAGCCTCTGCAGCTAGCACTCTTCAAATTAACATAAGATTAGTATGTAATTAAGTAATTATTGTGTTAGATAATAAGTAATAAATATAAAAAATTCTCATAATGGCTTTCTATTTGAAGCAACTAAAATTATGAAATTTCATAAAAAATGGACTAATGTACTTTTTTCAGAAATTGTTTTTGTTTTTTGAAAACGTAACTGTTTTTTGATAACAGTCGTCAATCATAAACAAAAACGACGAGCGAAACTCAAACCACAAGTTGAGACTGACATATTCCCTGTTCCCTTAGTTTTGAAGTAACTTCAAGTAAACCAGACGGTTTAAGTAAATAAAGAAAGGGTGGTGACGGTGTAGAGGTTAGTGTGTTGGCTTATGACCCGTGCGGTGCAGGTTCAATCCCCATGGGGAACAACAACATACGCCACCCATTCACATGCCTCTACACCAAAAAGAGGTTTTCTGCCTGGTAGTACAATGGACCGTTACCGAGTCTGAGTGCTCTAGGATTTGGATTTCCTTTTTATATAAAAAAAAAAAATCTCAAATTCCGAGGAGTGGCTAAAATTTCTCTCAGAGATTGAAGAAGTTATGAAAGAGTTTAAGGCCCAACTATAAAAGTCGGAGCGGTGCGTACGGCACCGTCCGTACCTGAGCGAAAACATATAATTTGTATTGTGCGCCCATAATACTCGTAGCGAATTGCTCCGTTTCGTTAAGTTTCGTTCCCCTCTTAACATTAATAATAATTTGCACCCTCTGCTTACGACCGGAAAACAGCAATCCCATTCGCACTTAACGTCCGTAAATTTGGCAATTAATTTTTTGCATGGGAAAACACAAGCAGTTGCTTTCGTCCGCGCACTTTTATTATGGGTTACATAACCAATTGATAGATCGGAACCGAACAATTCGTTCAAATATGACATAAGCTTCACTTTTCGTCCGACTATTATAAGGTCTGTTCGCGAACTAATATGCAAACTTAAATTTATATAAACTTTCGCGCAAAACTACACAAACGCGTTCGCGTACTGAGAAAATGGTAAAAAGATGAACTAAAGAAAAATGTACCTTCGTTCATTTCTCTTCACACAGAATTTCAGCTGGTAAAAAAATGAAAACTGTCAAATGATGAAATCCTATGAGTTTGCCAGCAAAAAAAAACAGCGGTTGCTTTTTTTCCAGCCAAACTAAATGGTTTTTCATTCTCTCTCGATTTTGGAGATTTGACAGTTTTCATTTTTCTACACATAAAGTACGCGAACGGACCTATAGTTCGGCCTCAAGGGAACGCTTTTGTAGTAAAGGCGCAACTGAACGAAAACTGAATCTTATGTCATATATGAACGAATTGTTCCCTTCCGATCTATTAGTTGCTTAAGTAACTCATAGTAAATGTATGTGAACTGAGGCAACTGCCTGGCCCTGTGGTTTTAAAATTTTGCCGTAAAAATTTGCATATATCCAACCTCGCACCGGGGTTGCAGGGGGCAGCTTCGATCCAGGATTTTTATCTCATATAAGTAAAGAAAGGCCGTATTGAAACTCTGGGATTGAACACTCAAAGTTACCAATGTTTATCAGTCTCACTGAAAACTTGTGAAGTGGGATTACTAAAAGTATATACAGACGGAATTTTATTGATTAGTCAACATGGTACCGACGGTTAAAAGATTGGAAGAAGATACAATGATAAGACGCATACAGCTAGGAATACCATTGGATTTCCTTTTGCTGTTGATAAAGCTCAACAAACATTTGCTATTAGATCTTAACTTAGATTCCGAGATTGACCGACTGAACATATTAGGTCCGTTCGCGTACTAATATACATTATTTAGGTTATAGATTACATTATTGAACTAAATAGTTTTAGTCCCGGGTACAGACTTTACTTTAGGTGTAAACATATCAATACAACAAGGTTCTAAGTGACAATTTTGAAAAAAAAAATAATTATAATCAAATCTGGGTAAATTGGTTATACTCTTTCGATTCACGCTCTTTATTTTGCCCTATATATTTCCGCTTTTGATATATCCAGCGCTACGGAGTTCTATCTACAATATTTCCATTTAAGATTTAGTCATAAAGGTTGTAACTGCCACTTAGAAGTAGATAGAACTTTGGTGCATTTTTAAGTGCAGTTAGAACCTTAATGCTCAGAATGTATTTATAAGTAGAATCGAGTATGTTTTGAGATTTATTTCATGCAAATTTGAATTTTTGGCAATCAAAAATACAATTCAAGTGGAAAGGGTTTAACACGTGTTTTTAAGAAAGAAGTGCTTAATTTACTAGATTCCATTTGAAGATTAAATAAGTGTTTTTAAGGAGTTATATTTAAATTTTTTGTAAGTTAATCTCCTACTTTTTTAGTTTATTACTCGTAGGTACAATATTAGTTTTCTTCAGAAAAACTCCCACCTAAAATGAATTTTGAAGAACTTGTTGCTACTTTATGCGTTGGTGATGTGATCGAGATAGGTCCTTCGGTAATAATAGAAGACTTCACAGTCGACAAAAATGTGGGGTCAAGACTCGGCAACTACTTTAGTTTTCAGCAATGCTCTGTTGTTAGAGTCTGAATTTAATAGCATCGGAAAAACTGGAAAAAATTGATAAACCATGAAAATTGGAAAAGAAATGTTCGGACAACAAATCTTCAAGGAGGAGAAGCTTTTGTGTGTGGTAGGGGAAAAACCGTTACTAAAAAAGAAATTAAAAACACAAAGGACTGTTTCTCAAAGTGTAGATTTCATCGTCAAACCTTGTATCCAAAGTAGAACGCGAGGAAATGTTTAGGGGTTTCTACTCTTTGGATCAAGAAGGTAAAACAAATGTGATTCTTAAATCCACAACAAGAACTGAAGCTATTCGAAAAAAAGTAAACCACAGCAGTCACGTTCAAATTTTTCATTTGGCTATTTTATGGAATTATGTGAAAATAATAGGCTGCAAGTTTGTAAGCCGTTTTGGCTTGGAACCTTTTGCATATCTCAAAAACCAGTGCACAATGCTCACAAATTTAAAAATTATGTTACTGGTATTGCTAAAAAAGTGAAAGTGGTTTAAAAGCAAATAAAATGATACAAGAAAAGAAGGTCTTAGAAGTCAAGGCTCATATCAATTCGTTCCCAAAAGTTGAGTCTCATTACACTCGAGCCAAAACTTCAAAGTTCTACTTAGATTCTTACTTAAACATAACTAAAATGTATAATCTTTATAAGGACCAAACTGAGGATCCTGTAAAGGAGAGCTTTTACCGAACAATTTTTAATACAAATTTCAACTAACACCCCTATTGCGAGTGTCAATCGACAAATTGATAATTGACTATTTTCAATGTGTGCTATTGTGAAGGAATCATTTTCATTGATATTCTTGTCAATCGAATTTTTTCAATTGACTGCGATTGACAAAATCCTTTAGAATCGTTCGTTCACAATAGCACACATTGAAAATAGTCAATTATCAATTGTCGATTGACACTCGCAATAGGGGTGAGACTTCCATCGACCAAAAACTGATGGATGTGGGAAGTGCGAAACTTATCCAGTTGCGACGAAAGAAAATGAATTGACTGAGTGTATGAAATCAGAAATGGAAATCCATCTTAAACTTAAGTCTGACATGAGAGAACAAAACGCGTTGGACAAAAGTTCAAAAACCCCTATTCTTACATTTGATCTTCAAAATGTTCTACAATTCAAAACTCAATGTTTAAAACCTAACCGCACATTTTTCGACAACAAAGGCATTTTATTGTGCTTTATGATTCGAATATACAAGTGGCAGAAGTGGGAACGACATTGCTTCGGCTTTTTTTTTATTTTAGAAAAAGTTTTCGAATAACACGATATTAAAGAGCTCATAACATGGAGTGATTCGTGCGTTCTGCAGAATAAAAATTCGATAATGACCTTGGCAAGGCAATATTTCTTAAAAAATCATAATGATATCAAGACCATTACAATGAAGTATTCCCTGCCAGGACATTCAGCTTGCAAGAAGTTGACAACGCGCACAGTCAAATTGAGAAATATCTTTCCGTTAACGAATATTTTTCCCCAATTGGGCTTATACGCCACTTGAAAAGTGTGAACGTTCGAAAGCCTTCAGTTTGCAAGAAGTTGACAAGGCGCACAGTCAAATTGAGAAATATCTTTCCGTTAACGAATATTTTTCCCCAATTGGGCTTATACGCCACTTGAAAAGTGTGAACGTTCGAAAGCCTTTTGTTATTATTCAAACGCAACCAAATGATTTTAAGGATTTCGCCAAAAATGCAAAAATTTGCTTCGATTATTCAAAAATTCCATTTTCTACTCTTCAAATGTTGAGACTGTCCCAATCAGAATATGAAGTTCATTATTCAGTGGACTATTCAATTGAAAATATGAAGCCCAGGTTAGTGAGGCTAAAAGCAACAACAAGAGCTCGAAAAAGGAAATTTGGTTCAGAATTTGAGTTTAAAATCGAAGCTATTACAAAATTAAATTTCATATAAAAAATATTTTTCCTTAAATTTATTAATTCGTTTTGAATTATAGATGATATCGTCTCGTACAACTGATTTTCACAACTAAATTTATTAATTTTTCAAAGAACTTTATTTTAATGAAGTTGGATTTTTTATTTATTTTGTTTGTTAAGCTTTTAATTTATTTTACCTAGATTAAAAATAATTTTACCATTTAAGATTAATTTTTATTTTAACAAAATCATTTGAATAATAAAAAAAATGTATTAATTGAAACTCGTAATCGTGCAATTTTATTCGAAAGTTGAATCTTATTATTTTATTCGGATTTCAATTTTTTAACCCTGTAGGGTGACATGGTCATAGATGCACCACCCCTTTTTCAAACGATCATAAGTCTTTTAAAATAAACTCTTGGTGCACGGTTTTTTTATATTCATTCGATGGGTTATTTAAGTAGAAAGGTACAAACTTAAATTTTTTGATAGCGTCTGTCTTCTGAAAGTTAGCATACATTTTTTGGAAAATGTGAAATGGTGCATGGGCATGGTGCACTATGGTATGTACTGAATGATCCAAACCGCGTGTACAGAATGCACCAGGAGGGTGCTTATTGCACCACGGATCGATTTTAATAATTAAAAACACATAATTTCAATTAATATATCGAGTTTTATTGGAACAAAAATAACATATAGGGTAACTAAAACACAATAAATAGAAAAATTGAAGTTCAATTAGCATTAAGAAAATTAAGAGAAAATTAACAAAAATAAATTATTACCTAAAAAAAATACATATCATATAGAAAAAAATAACAAAAACAAGTTGTTCGAACATAAAAATGCTTTAAAACAAATAGAATTAACGAATATTTAAATTGCCGAAATATTCGGCAAATTTGTACGATGATTGCTGCCGTTTAGTTAGCCCCAACACATCAGGATCTTTCAAGACGTTTCTTATATCATCCTCTTTAACCACTTCTTTTTGATTTGAGCCGCAAAAATGAAATGAACCATTCATTACAACTGTTGTTGAAGGATTTTAAATAGGTTGTCAAAAAACATTTCAACTGAATATTTGTTGAATGATGTCGCTCGTGCTAAGCTGCATGCTTCAGGTTTTTTTAACGACAATTCTGGGTGCCTTTCCCGGAAGCCCCGAAGCCAATCTAGTCCAGCAATTGAATTAGTATTCCAGCTGGCTGGTACCTATATTTTGCATCTGATTAATGGATGCTAGTTGAAAAGCTAACTTGCGGCATTCGGTTGCTTTGATTCCATAAAAAAATTTGGCGCAATAAGTAATATAGGATTTTAGAGATTCCTCCTGCCGGTCAGAAAAAAACTTTCGTATATTTTGCAGTCAATGATATTGTTGAAGCTGGACAAGTCTTACATTTTTTGTAATATCGTCGAACAGTATGGTACGACAGACCAACTTCTTTTGCAGCTCCTCGGAGAGACATTCCGCCATCGATTTTTGTGAGTGCTGCTCTCATCTGGTCTTTCGTATGAAAGCCTTTTTTGCGTAGTAACACTGGTTTTCGCGGCATCCTTAAAAAAAGTTTGCTCTTAAAAAAGTTATTCTTCGCAAAATCGCTAAGGTGCACAATGCACCATGGTGCATTTAGCACTATGCTTATGTGGTGCATTGTGCACCAACATGTATTTTTTAACAAATATTTGAATATTGAGAAAAAAACACAACAAAACTATTAACTTCTTATTTAAAATATAAACGAAATGTCCCAATTAAGCGATTTAATAATTTTAAGTGAAGAAAAATTCGATTTACAAGCAAATATTAAAAAAGTAAACTCACCTCAATTTTTTTGGTTTTCACTTGAATTTCACAAACCACTTTGCACACTTGCGCCAACAAGCACGGACACGACCAGACTGAATCCTAACGCAGTTGCTTAATGTAACGGGTACATATAAATGAGGTAGACACCAATACAGCTACCAGTTTGCTGGATATAGCTGTGGTGCATTTTACACCACTGGTGCATTTATAACCACCTCACCCTAATTTAAGGTCCCAAAGTTCTTTGTAAGGAAAATAGTTTGTAAACAAGATTCTAAGTGGTACTATACCTTATTACTCTAAATTATAGCGTCGTTTGGTTGGGCCGTTTTTTAAAGTCAGATTTTAGAGACAAAATATTCAATTTATTAGGGTTTCAAATGAAAATCCTCTTAATCGAGTGGTAACTCGCTCTTAAGCTTTAAGACCTTTTTAAAACACCACCCGAATTAAAGAGTTCAAAAATTCAAATGCTTTTTTCTCAAAACACACGTTTGTGTACATAGAACCTTGTTGTTCTATGGTCGCGCAATATAATTAATATAATTCGAAATGTGGTTGAAATTGATTTTTTTTGTAATTGTACTTAAAATTACTGACATGAAGACGGTTCGAAATGTTCATAAAGGTGAAATATAATGTTTGGTAGCGTTTTTGTTTGGCTTAAGTCCACAATAGTGGGCGGAGTGATTTTCGCGTTTGAGTACACATCCAAACCTCTTGCAAAAGTCAGACATCCAAGAGTATTAATTGAATGAAAAGCTTCACAATTTGTTTGTTTGAAGTCGGCTTAAAATGTTAGGTCCCTTCAACTTCGCACAATCAAGGTTAGAGAAGCTAGGTTTTTGTTTTCAAAATCACAATGACGAATATTTTTACAAAACTTTGAGGTTGTGTTACAAAAGAAAAATTTGTAATAACTGAGGGATGAAGCTTGGAACCGTTGGGAGAACTGTTCCCAAGCTCTTTTGGTTAAGTTCTAACTGTGTCAAGGGACGAAGCTGATACAGGGACTTGTCTTGTTTATCAATAACTTTGATTTGCTTCCAGGAAATTGAATGACGAAGAAGAATATCCAAAAAACACTTTTTCCAGAGTGTTACTTTCTTTTTCGTATGACCTTGAACTGAAACTTCCGTTATCTAAATTAATAAATAAACTTTGTTGTATTTTATTGCAAATTTTCTTTATAGCTAAATTTTTTTATTAAATAGAATTAAATCGTTACTTTTGGGTTTTCTATTTTACTGTTATATATACGAAAACGTATGTATGTCAATGTCACCGCGTGATTTAAGGCTCAACATGTAATTGAAGTAAAATCCAGCCAGCTGATTGCAGGAGGCGAATTCAAAAATAAAGACAAGGTGTGTGTGTTTTAGTAGATGTAAAGCGAAGCGACTAGTTTAGTACACAACAGAACGGTAAATTAAGCAAATTAAGAACAAAAACGAGAAAAAAATCCACAGAGCCCTCCAAGAATAATGTTTAAGTTCTCATGCAAACGCAGATGATTCGAATCTGGATATAACCTATCTTAAATGAAGTCTGCAGCATCCTTACGATCTTAACGACGCTAATCGAGTCTGCATCTCTTGGAGTTCCTCCTCTTCGTTTTCATCCTCTTCGACCGGTGTGGGCTCTGCTTTTTCAACAGTGGCCTCTGTTGGAGGAAGTGGAGCTTCGCCCAATTTACCCTCGGTGATCTCCCACAGTACCCTGTCGACTTCCTTCTGTGCCTCCTCTTCCATTTCTTCGGAATCCTCCAAGGAGTCCATAGTTTCATCCAGCATTTCATCAATAATGCCAGCTTTCATCATCTCCTTTGACATGTCACGCATGATACCGGCTAATTCGGGGTAACGAACGAGATTCTGCATTGCTTGCATTACCTCAGTGGATTTCTGCAGTGAACCGGCGACACGCAGCGTAGCTGAAACATAGAATGAAACGCAATTAAGTGACATAAGACGCGCATATGCAAATCGGGTACCCACCCAGTTGGGTCTTCATTTGCAATTGTACAGAATTGAGGTGTGCCTTGCTGGTGTAAATCCTCGCAATGGCCTTCCGGGCGCCAACAATCTCCTTGGCCAGTATCACACAGGTGTCACGGTCGTTTTTCGTTGCAGCTTGCTTCAAAGCTCGTTTTACCTTGTCCTCCTCACGTTGAATACTGCGTATTTGTCGATCCAGTTGATTGCCTTCTTTGCGGATTTTGTGTGTCCATTCGTTGACCTAGAATTAGTGTGCCACTTAAATGGAAATATTATTCAACCGTATGTGGAATGTTACCTGTTCCTTTGGATCCTTAGATTGTGTTTTTCCGAATAACCCCATATCAATAGAAATTTTATTTAAAAATTTTGCGATGTTTACTAGTAATGACTCATAAATGTTTTTGGATGATCTATTTGTTGTGTCAAAGCTGTTAGACGATGATGACAGTTGCGTTGTCAAGGTTGCGAAGATATAGATCTGTTTGATTTTTAATAATAGTAAAAGGGATGAATCCGCTTATGTTTAATTTAAATGTTGTACGGGTGGAATTAAATATTAAATATTCCTTATTGAGCAAAGTGGTAATGCCACACTTACCCGATTGTGGAAATAATAACTTGCAAATCATTTTATAATAGAAGCGCATTATTGCATTGGCTTTAGTTCATTTACATTGGGTTTATTTCAGCTAAGGGTCAAATTGAAAAACAACGAAAACTGAAACAGAATCAGATATTAGTAAGTTACAGTATTCTGTTGACATTGATGTCTGTTTTGACACTAGCAGTTATTTATATTTTTGTTTCCGTTTGTGACACTTCCCTTCAAGCAAGAGACTACGTTGTACGTCAGCAAATGGAGTCAATGACATAATGGACTACTCCGCATACGGCTCCGCATACGGGTATGGAAATTGTAACAGCCGCGGACTCACATGTGTATGTATTGTGACAGATTGAGTTCGCTGTGCTCAGCAAAAAACGAATCCGGGACTGATCCGAAGAAAAGGTAAAAATGCAGGTTAGATAAGAAGAGAATCGAGTAGCATTAAAATAGAAAACAAAAATGTTTGTTCATGTTTATTTTATTTCATAGAATACATTTTTTCATTAGGTATAAGGTATAAATGCTTCCATTTCTCCAACAAATTCTCCTGCAAAAGAAAAGAAGCAAATAAATGTGTATGCTATCTATACCAATGTATGTTACTTACTTTCAGCATGAATTTGTGCCGGTAGCATTAAAATCATCGAAATTCGGCCCACGATTGGTAGTTTCGCCTTCATCGGTTGCTATTTTTTTGATTTTGAAAAATCTAAATTCAAACAAAGGTTAATTAAGCAAATAATTGTGTGGAATAATAAATTCAATTTTAGTTTACCTTTCAAAGAAAATTATATCTGCAGCTGCAGCCAGAGACAGTGTCAGTGACAGATGAACAAATCCGCCATTACAAAGAACTACTCTCGACTCTCACTCTTCTGCTTATTGACAATGTAGTTACAGTCAATTTACAAATGAGTGAGTGGAACGCCTCTTATATCGCGGGTCCAAAAATGACGGGAAAAGTTGGATCAGTGATTTTGCTTGACGGGTTATGACAAGCCGCCCTATACGGCCCATACACTACACATGCCTGCTTGCGCATGCAATCTGCTAGTGTATGGTGTGAACTGTGTGTTTGTGCAAGCTGCATGAGTTATATCAACAAATTTTGATATTTTCTTGCTTGTGCAAGCAAGCATGTATGGTGTGTGTGCTACATTGTGCATGCAAGCACGATTGCACTGGTTGTATGTCCCAAATGATTTTGTCGATATCATCAGCAGTGGTGTCGGAGCTTGACATTTTTAAAGTTTTCTGTTCAGCGGTGAACACGACTGAATATTGTGCAGTTTGCATGCGTAGTGTATGGGGAAAGCGTGTTTGCGCATTTTTGTGCTTGTGCATGCAGGCATGTGTATGGGCCCTATTAGCCTTATTTCCGGCACCTATCCATAACTTTCTTTTAAAGTTCCTACCAAAAATCAGAGTACTACTTGATAGATAAGTGTGCCTTAAATTGGGCAGGATACCTCACATCAGTATTCAACAGTAAAGAAATACATACTAGAGTAGTGCAAGACAAGTATTTATTTCGACAAATGTAACGCCTACTTAATTTGAATAAAACGCTAGTAAAAACATTATAAATTTCTCCGGAGATACATTAGGTCCGTTCGCGTACTTTATGTATAGAAAAATTAAAAGTGTCAAATCTCCAAAATCGAGAGAGAATCCTCTCATTTCTAAGAAAAGTACGCGAACACTTTTGTGTAAAAACTTCTTAGTTTGGCTTGAAAAGAAGCAACAGCTGTTTTTTTTGCTGGCAAACTCATAGGATTTCATCATTTGACAGTTTTCATTTTCTTACCAGCCGAAATTCTGTGTGAAGAAAAATGAACGAAACTACATTTTTCTTTCGTTCATATTTTTACCATTTTCTCAGTACGCGAACGCGTTTGTGTAGTTTTGCACGAAAGCGAACGGGCCTATTGAGTCATTTGTATTTATATAGCAGTATATGAGCGTTCATAAACTGTTACGGTAAAGTTGTTACGACGGCGACTTTTGTAGCTGTTGCGTTACAGTTGAACATCTTATTGGCATTCCACAAAAAATATGGTAAGCTCCACTCTCAGATCGTTCTGAGTTGTTCCTCATCAGGCACATTCTCAATTGCGAAGGCACTTATCTGTCAACACGTTGTTGCATCTACCTATAAAAACGGAATTAATTTATGTTACCTATTTACTTCCCAAAATTATCTTAATTCTTCTTGTTTGCCTTGCAATTGACTTGTTGTGTTCATAGTTTTTTTGATGGATGTCAAATTGACATCCAAGAGAATTGGGCGCGTTCAATTTACAAGTCAACTACTATTTTACCTTTTCTCATTGATCAAATAACTCACGTGACCATCGTTTGGCAAGTGATAGACATTTAATTAGTAGTGAACATCCAGTTGGCTTGCAAATTGAACGCGCCAATTTGTCTTAAGTGCTGTCATCTTTCGTGTTTTCAGTGTTGGTTGAGATATATGATGAGCACAGGGTGAATCACTGGTAAAATAAAGATGGACTTTAAAGCCTTTAGAGGAGGATAAGGAATTCCTAAAATCGTACGATTTTAAGGTAAATAGGAGGGAAACTATAGGAAAGGGGAATGTGACGTTGACGAAGCTGTACTGCAGAATATTAAAAGTTAAAAGTTAAAGTTGAGCACCGGGAAATCGTGCTATTTTTTAAATAAACTACCACAGTAGAATATTTTATTGAAAAGTCCTGCAAAGGCAATTTATTGTTTTTGTTGAAACTCAGTGTGTATTGAGATGAGTGAAAGTTAAAAAAAAAAAAATAGCATAAACCCTATTAATATAAATGTTTTTGCTAAGTTTTTCTTACAATTTTTTTTTATCGTGATATTGGGTATGATTCAATGTGTAATTTATTTTATTTAATAGGAAAAGCACCGAACGAATTTTGCAAGGCGAATTTTTAACGACTACCCACTAGAAAAACCGAAGAGGAGTCGGGATCGCCATATTAAAAAAAAAATACATTGGGAAAAGTGTTGCAAATAAAGAAAAAAGAAAAAAGAAAAATTCGTTCCCTTTGACCCAAGCTGAGCTACATCCTTAACTCGCCGCCAAACAAGACTATAGTACACATAGAAATTTATATATATGTTTGTACCGTGCGGTAGGAAAGTGAGTTATGATACGCGCATGCACAGTTGGATTACTTTAAGCTTTTTAATATATAAAGTTAGTGATAACAGATTACCTTTGCCTTTCTGTCTTATATCCATATAAAGTTTAGATTAAGCTTTTTCAGTGATTTAGTTATTTTTTTTTTTTAAGTACATATAATTCATTATCATTTGCATATACGTTGACGATAATAGAATTTAATTCTTAAGTCTTCGTTTTCGTTTTCAGGATCGCGTTTCCGTCATCCTCCCTTTTTTTTGTTATCTTTCAAATCCACGAGCATACTTTTTCACCTAAAGTGAGCTCTCTTGCGTTGCGTTCCGTCTCTTTTTGTGAAGGTCTTTCGACATGATTTATGTTCTTGTGGTCGGTTAGATCGTGTGGCGAGGACAAGAACCCCTCCATTTCCACCGAGCCACTCGTTTTCCCTTCTTTTTGAGATCCCATCCTAAGGTTCGGTCCACATCCTTACTCCCTCCCCTCCTTTCTACTTCTAGCTCCCTTCATTTACACCTACATGCCTATTACAACGTACACATATTTTCTCTTCCCGTTACAGCAAACAAAAAACTTTTTGCGTTCTGGGCTTCACATACTCTGAAAAGCACGCAGCAACTCAATTTTCTCACCTATAAGCATACAAAGTGATTAAACAAAGCGAATGATTAGAAGAGGATCCCTGGGAGATCTCGGAGGGATTCGTAAGTGGGACTAGCCTATTAATTACCCATTACATGCAGGGCCTGAAACATTGATCCTCAAAGAGACATGCTAATTGGCGTAAAATCAGGAAATTTTGTGGCGCAGAGAAGATTCAAAGGAGTTTTAAGACATATTCACTGCACTGGTGGACATGGTGTGATGGGTAGGCATGTTCAGAGAATGTGTATCCTTTACAACGATTTCTGCAGAAGCTGGTGAGACGAGGAAGAAGAGGAGTGTCCAGCACTTCCTGCGGTTAGCGTGACTAGCCTACTCCTTCCCAATGGTATCACCATGGACCTAATTGGGCCTAATTGTACTTCGTCAAGGACCATTTCAAACCATGCTAATATTAGCTGCATTTTATTATCTTCCGTGATCGGATCCATACCGAATTTGATAACAAAACAATTCGAACCACAAAAAATATTCGATTCTAAATGTTGGCTACGTAAAATACGGTGTGAGTGCGTATTTGCGAAAAATGGTAGGTACCTATTTGGCTTCGGCATTTTTTTGCCGAAACCGAATGTTTTGCCGAAATTTTAGCCGAATGTTGCCGAAGCCGAAGCCGTTCGGTTGGACTCTACTTCCAATGTTGTAGTTTTCGCTTTGTGAGAATTGGAAGTTGCTGTGATCCATTTCTCCCATAACCATTTTCCATAACCTAAACTTCCACCCTTACTGTACTGCATCGCCGAGTTGTCACATGTATTGACAGTATCTAGGCGAAAATAAAGTTTGGTTATGTTCACTTCTTCAATTTGACAATATTGCATTGCATCACACAACTCACGACGTGATGGAAAGTAATTTCTTTTATGCGCTAGGATTAGTATTTATTTTTATTAAATTATACTGATAACTGAAATAATGTTAAATTCAACTCGAGGAATCGGTTTACTGCACTTCGCAACTCAAAGTCTATCAATTTCCACTAATACATTGCAGCGACATCGTTCTGTTCTGTCGAAATTCGTTCACCTCTCTGGCTATCATTATGCTCGGGGCAAGAAACCAGACGTGAACAATGTTTCGGCTTTATTTAAGCCAGTCCTTGTCCGGGCGAGTGGCGATGAAATAAACGTTGGAGCTGAATTGGTGGGAAAGCTGGACAAAAGCGATTTATTGAATACGCTAAATAAGTTTACCCAGAAGCGAGAGATCAAGTTTTTGTGTATAGAGAATGGGCTAGATAGTGAGTGGTCATGAATCTGTCCTAATTGCAACCGAATGATTATTTGTTTCTTTTTTTCCAGCATACTTACAGCAACAGGCCTTTGCTTCATTCAGGAGATACTGCATTGAAGCGGAAAATTTGCCAGTGGATCTGCACATCACAATAAGTGATATTCTTCTGGGTGCCGGCCACATAGACGACATATTTCCATACTTTCTGCGGCACGCCAAGACGATTTTTCCTCATCTTGACTGCATGGATGACTTAAAGAAGATCTCGGATTTGAGAACGCCTGCAAATTGGTATCCCAGTGCGAGGGCGATAACGAGAAAAATCGTCTTCCATGCGGGGCCAACCAACTCTGGAAAGACCTATCATGCGATGGAGAAATTGTTGACTGCCAAATCGGGCGTTTATTGTGGTCCCCTGAAACTGTTAGCCACTGAAGTGTTCAACAAAGCCAATGAAAGGGTAACTTGTCTACAAAGCGTTCACTGATTGTTATAACAGAAATCGTGCGTATAATTTTAGGGGACTCCCTGTGATCTGGTCACCGGCGAGGAGCGAAAGTACGGAATCAATGAGAACACACCAGCAGCACATGTGGCTTGCACCGTGGAAATGACGTCGGTTACTACGCCATGTAAGTGGAGACGAGATTGTTCATTGAATTGTAAGTACATTTGGGCTTTACCTTTGCAGATGAAGTGGCTGTCATCGATGAGATCCAACTCCTGAGAGACAATCAGCGTGGCTGGGCATGGACCAGAGCGTTTTTGGGTCTCATAGCCGATGAAGTGCATGTTTGCGGCGAAGCTGGTGCGCTGGAGCTCTTGCAGAAGATTTGCGAAACCACCCACGAGACTGTTGAAGTGCACACATACAGCCGCTTGACTGAACTCACGGTAGAGGACTCAGCGCTGGTAGACCTCGATAACATACAACCGGGCGATTGCATCGTCTGCTTCAATAAAAACGACATCTACTCTGTGTCGCGCGAGATCGAGTCAAGGTTGGTGTCGCACATAGATTTTCATTTCTAACTCACTTGCATTGTAGAATTTTCCAGGGGAAAGGAAGTAGCTGTAATATACGGTGGGCTTCCCCCGGGTACGAAGTTGGCCCAGGCGGCCAAATTCAACGATCCCGAGAATAGCTGTAAGGTCATGGTAGCTACCGATGCCATCGGAATGGGTTTGAATTTGTAAGAATGCCCGCAAATGTGTCATGCACCGTTCTAATTGTGCCTTCATTCCAGGAGCATTCGTCGCATCATCTTCTACTCAATCATAAAGCCGTCAGTGAATGACAAGGGAGAACGGGAGATTGACACTATATCCATATCTCAAGCTCTTCAGATTGCAGGTCGCGCTGGGCGGTACAAAACACAGTGGGAGCACGGTTACGTGACAACGTACAGAACAGAGGACCTGCCAACCCTAAGAAATATCCTAGAGCAAAGTCCCGAGCCGTTAAAACAGGCCGGCCTGCACCCAACGGCCGATCAGATTGAATTGTATGCGTATCATCTGCCTAACTCGACGCTGAGTAATCTCATGGTGGGTTTGAAGATCATTTGGTGCGCCCAGATAGCGTGTTCTTGCTTCATTTCCCATTTGCGAACTAAACTCTCATTCCAATCCGATTTCAGGACATATTCGTAACGCTGAGCACAGTGGACGACTCCTTGTACTTCATGTGTCAAATTGAGGACTTTAAATTCTTAGCCGAAATGATTGAACACGTGCCGCTTCCATTGAGAGCGCGTTACGTCTTCTGCTGTGCCCCAATTAACAAGAAAATGGCTTTTGTTTGTTCGATGTTCCTCAAGGTAATCGCCATTGCATTAATTGTTTCTCATATGGTCCAGACTCCAGCCATTTTTATTCGCAGATATCTCGACAGTATAGCAGAAGCGAACCTATATCTTATGAATTTATCGCTCAGAATTGTGGCTGGCCACTTGGCCTTCCGAGAACGATTCTTGACCTAGTTCATTTGGAGTCAGTATTCGATGTCATGGATCTGTACCTCTGGCTGAGGTATGTTCACAGAATCATCCCGCCCATTCCAATGATTGTTCCAAGTGGATTCTATTTTTTCCAGCTATCGTTTCACGGATATGTTCCCTGACGCAGCCCAAGTACGCATCGCTCAAAAGGAGCTTGATGAAATCATTCAGCAGGGCGTATTCCAAATAACTCGTCTTCTCAAAAACACTGAAGCTAGTCAACAGTCTGGCGATAGCGAATCAACGTATCCTTTACGACGATCCACGTTTACCAAAGGTCAGATCTCACTTTCCGTAGGAAACCTAAAAAGCATTTTGTAAATTTCATTTTAGAACCTCGCTTACCCGCCAGCGTCAGGGGCAGACTGACTGAACGTCTCTTGGCGCAAGGCCTGCTTACACCTGGAATGCTAAGTGAATTGCGCAAAGAATGGGGCGAACAAGAACAGCATCGAACAGAGCGCAGCTGTCCGGTGGAAGAGAGTAACGACAATGATGAAGATTATCTGAGGAAACCACGGAGGAAGCGGAAAAAGTAGATCAAAATTCTTTTAGATAGAGGAATATCATAATCAATTCGCCACAGAATGTGTAATAATAAATTTGTAGTCGCAATTAAGTTTAAATAACAAGTTGATGTTGCTGTTACTGTCGGCTGTGCTAAAATAAGTTTTTGAATGCGGTTTATTTGGAAGGGAGGGAGAATCACAAACTTGGAGTGCGTGCTCATTGATATGCAGTCGTGCGAGGCGACAGTGCAATTGCTTCACGCCGAATCGAATAACTTGTGTGACGATTATTAATCAGTGGGCATTGAAAGGCGCCTTTATTGAATGGGAGATGTCTAGTTGTTGTTTGAAATGGAGAGTGCGTCATTCAATTTATATCTTGGTTATTAAAAAAACAACGTAGTCTGAATGCGATTGACCCACTGCAATGATGCAGCTCTGTGTTCGAATTGGTTGAACGTTTGAGTTTGAAAACTCAGCATAAGATCTCAGATTTTAAATAAAATATGACAAAGTGTTTCTTTTTTAGCTCAGGGCGCTCCACGTTTTTTCTTTTTTTACTCGGAGCTCTTAGTCAGCTATGATTAAAAGACCGGTTCGTTGGAGTATGAAGCTGAGCGTGGCTAGAGGCAGACTGAGAGGTTTGGAAACAAAGGGAATACAAAAATGCTTGTCGGGATGGTTTTTTTTTGCGATAAATTTAATACAATTTAATAAAATAAAATTTATTAAACATGAGCGTGTTTCATAAACCCTAAAATAAATTAAAGCAATCTGAGCTTACTCTGCTAAGAGCTTAATGAAAAAAAGCTTTGTCGTTTTCCATTGGCATTGCGGAAGATTATTCTGATCCGGGATGCTAATAGACAGCCTTATTGCGAAGATCAATCGACAATTGATAATTGACTTTTTTCAATGTGTGCTATTGTGAACGAACGATGGAGGATGGTGCAGGATGGAGTGATTGCTTCTCAATTTAAGCATAAAATATTTGTATGAGCTTTGAATTAAGAAAAGAGAATCAAATAAACTGTTGGTTAGGAAACAGAGCGAAGAGTTTATTTGATCCTCTTTTCTTCGATAAGGTATTTCGTAAGGATTTCTGACAAAAATAAGAATTCTATCATTGTATGGAATTTTGTTATCTTGTACCTATATGGATATCTCGCATTGCCTCTGGTCGCGCCATATGATTTTCATTCGCATGGAAGTGTAAGTATTTATTTTTCTGTGTAACAGCGTAACAGCCGAATACTTTTTGGTAAATGAAATGTATGATGAGAAGCAGATGGTGTAAGGGAAAAGGAAACATTTTTCTACAGGATATTGAATAAAAGCTGATTTCGGTATTTTGGTATTTTCCATCAAACAAGGAATTATGAGTTTAGGGTTTTGCTATTTTCGCTGTATCTCGTCCAAAAATGCACCGATTTTTATCATTTCTTCAGTATTTGATTCAGAAATATTTAATTTGTGTAGTTCCATTATTCAAAGAAATAGAGTTGGATAAGTATATTTATCTTTTAGGGAATCGATCATATTGTAGGTGGCCTATGTTGAGGCAGGTCACTTGTCATTTTACAGTTTTTTTTGTAAAATATTCGTGATCAGCATCGATAGTAACGTGTATCTACTATCTCAAACTCAAGCTAGAAAGCTGAAATTTTAACCATATACTCTTTACGTGCCCGAAATAATAAATGTTAAGAATTTTTAAAATCTGCCCACCACGGCCGTAGCCAGGACCTAATGTATGGGTGAGTTCCATTTTTTTGGGTGAGCTGACATTTTTTTTTAAAAGCAAGTTAAAATGTATAGTCCAGAAAAATTTAATTTTTATTAAAACGGTAGGTATAAGCAATATCACATTCATGTTTTTAAACTACGAATTAAACGTATATGCTATAGATCAAGAAATGGGTAGGTATATAATGTAATATGTTTTTTATAACACACAAGTAGTACGAATATCTACTTAGAATTAAAAAAGGTTGTATTCCTCGGTCTTTTTCGGCGAATTTATGTAAAATATTATTTATTTGCAACGAATTCAAACGGTTTTTTATGCAAATGCTATAAAAGACAGCCGTTGATCAGTCATTGATGAACGTCGTATTGCGTATATACAGACGGTATTTTTGCAGCCCTCATTCAAAATGGAATAGAAGTTTTATTACCATCCATGATTACCTTATTTGAGTTCAGCTTCAACTGGGGGTATATACCAGTTACCTGAAGGGAGGTAAACGTAGTATTCATACCTAAACCGGGAAACAAGCCGAGCGAATTACCTAAATCATATCGTCCGATAAGCTTGACATCGTTTTTTCTGAAAACAATGGAAAGGAGTTAAAACTAACAACAGAGATAAAAAACGCATACCTGTGTAAAGAGATCGCACTATGTGCCTTTCTTGGCATAGAGGGTACTTTTGATAACACTGGATATGAATCTATATCAAATGCTTTGTGCCATAGAAACATAGCAAAACCAACTATAAAATGGATCAAAGCGATGCTGGAAAGTCGCAAAATAACTGCCTCGTCAGGAACGACCTCAGTATCAGCAACAGCCGTAAGGGGCTGCCCACAAGGGGGAGTACTCTCACCCCTTCTGTGGTCATTGGTCATCGATGACCTGCTACACAAGATGAGCAATTTGGGCTACACCACAATTGGGTACGCCGATGATATTGTCATCATAGTCATGGGCAAAGACTCAATTGGAGTCACATCAAAAATGCAAAATGCTCTAAAGACAGCCATAAACTGGTGCATCAAGGAAAATCTTTCCATAAATCCCAGTAAAGCCGTCATCGTTCCTTTCACTAAACGGAGGAAATAAGACCTAGATCTGATCACACGGTCGTAGAGTATTCCGACGAAGTTAAGTATCTTGGAGTAATCCTAGACAAGAGGCTCAACTGGAACTCTCACATTAACAACAAAATCACTAAAGCTACTATAGCTTTATAGGCCTGTCGCAGCACATATGGCAGAACCTGGGGAATCTCTCCAAAGATCGTCCACTGGATCTACACAGTGATGATAAGACCCATTATAACATATGCCTCCATAGTATAGTATGGCGCTATGCACTATGCTTCAACGTTTCTCCACGGAGATCCCAAAGAGAGAAGCATGGGTTAGCAATAACCCACCAAATAGCCACAACGGCAGAAAGTGGTATACGGATGGTTATAAAATGGAAACGGGGGTAGGAGCGGGAGTATACGGACCAAACAAACGGTTTACTATACAAATGGGAAAAAGTCCCGGCGTATTTCAAGCAGAGCTCCAGACCATTCAAGAATGCGCCAGCCAGATTTATTCATCTGGCATAAAAGGCGCAATCATCCATATATTCACGGATAGTCAAGCAGCTATAAACGCTCTTAGCTCGCATACCATTGACTCCAAATCAGTCACAGTACTGCTTCAATACCCTTCAAACACTGGGATTAAGAAACAAGACCAAATTATGGTGGGTTAAGGGTCATGTCGGGGTAGAAGGTAACGAAAAGGCCGACGAACTGGACAGAAAAGGTGCAGAAAAACCATTCATAGGTCCCGAACCTTTCTGCTGCACTCCTAGATCAGCAGCAACGGCAGCTATATAAAGCTCAGCTGAATACATTTTTTGTGAATGTCCAGCCCGAAGCCAGAAAGAAGATATTTGTCAGGGAACAAATGAGCACCGAGGACATAAAGAATTCTTCTACTGGTAAAATTGTCCGCTTTACACGGAAAGTGGAAATTCTACTAGTTTAAATTTGTCTGGCCCATACGGTACAAAAGATCTTTTTAGGTCGAAGTGCCCCCCCCCCCCCTTAAATAAATAATATATAATCTATAAAATAAATTTATATAGGTAGATATATATATAAGTATATTAAAATTTATAAAATCGTAACAAAATATATAAATATGAATATTATAAAATATATGAAAAAGAATGAAATAATAATATAATAATGATAAATAATTTGATACTTATCAGAATGAAAGTCTTGAAATCGGATAAAACTCTTATTCACTTTGTATCACTTTGCAAGTTAAAAGTTGTGGCTTTGCAAAAGTACGAAGTTCAACCGGCGGAAATTTGTCTTTTTTAAATACAGGTGCTTGCAATATGAGATAACCTACCCCAAACTTCCTTCAAAACCAACACATAATACACCAACCATATACCCCACCCCTCTCGCCTTCACATCATATTCATATCCTGAGAAGTAAAGAAAAATTAAAGTGACAAAACACACACTTATTCAAATCTTCTTTATTATCGAAGGAAAGAGTAACGAGAATGGAAGACAACAAAAATAACTACCAAAATGCATAATTAAATATGTATACCCCACACCTCTCACCAATTCCCATCATGAGAAGTAAAGAAAAAATAAAGTGACAAAACACACACTTTTGGAAATCTTCTTTATTATCAAAGGAAAGAGTACTAAAGAGTACGCACTGCAAATATAAATGAGAATGGAAGAAGACAACAGAAATAACTACAAAAATGCATAAAAGCTTTCTGAAGGTTCTTTTTTACGGCGTTTGGTGGCGTATCGTCGTATACACGAAGTGAGAATACTATAAAGTTCATATACAATGCTAAGATTTTCATTTCATAAGCAGGTGTCCGAGTCTTAACTACGATTTTCAATGTTTAGGCTAAGTGCGGAAATTAAATAAATTTACTACCCCGCAACAATCCACTACGTTTAAGAAGAAAACTAAAGTTTGAGATCCTAAAACCAAGTCTCAGAACCAAAACCATGTCTCAGAACCTGACGTGTATTTGCTAAAAAAAGGTATCAGAATCAAATTTTCAGCCAAAACAACAGTTTGAATAGCCATGTTATAGCATCACCATCGTGAATACGTCTAAAAGCAACTTTTAATTTCACTGATAATCAGCTCATTTTGCTCACAGTAGAAAGGAAAATTAATTTAGAAAGTAAAATAAGATTAAATATACGAGAATGATAAATTTTAGACTTTGGAATATACGTCTAAAAACACATTTCAATTTCACTGCAAATCAGCTGTTTCACAAAATAGTAGAAATAACGCCACCTATAGTTAAGTACCTCATATGTATTCCAAATTTGAACTAAAGGGGAATATAAAAGTGAACATAGCGTTTTATTGGGATTTCCATTGCTGAGTTTGAAATAAGTTCCCAATAAAACACACCTATTAGGCATTAGGCATTATATTAAATTTATATATCTCTCAAGAACCCTACGTTTAGTTGTACTCATGTTCTCATGTTTATTTTTATCTTTGGGAAAATGTGTAAAAATCTGTGTAATGAAATATTTTCTTTTTTTTATGAAACCAACCTAATCTAACTAAAACTTACTAACTGTGTTTAATGAACGAAAACAAGATCAGAACAGAACAGAACAGCAAAAGTGAGGAAAAACCGTCAGATGAAATGAGAACAGAAAAGTACAGCTTCGAGTTATGTTCTCCTCTCAGCTGTGAAATTTTAAATAGAGTATCAGTGTTTTTTTGTGAACTTCGGCTTTTGAGTGAGCTGAGCATTATACCGTCAATGTTTGGCCTGAAAATGATTTAATCACAATTTGTTCCATGTAATTCTTCTGATATTTTTTTATAAATATGTGAATATTTGTAATATTAAACTGTCGTTCTCGATCGGGCTTTTTGGATTTTGCTCTTAGATCTCAGATTTTTCGTACCCAATCGAAAACAAAACAAGACTGATTTTGTCAATAGTACCTATTAGTGTGACAATTGACAGCCCGCTTGTTGTTGACAAACAAATTATTAGAACAGCTTAATTGTTGTCGAATAATTTTAAATAAACAAAAAGAAAATTTATTGGGAAAAACAGTTTTAATTTTCTTTTGAGATCATAGTAGTGATGATGCCAAAAAATTCCACTGTAAAACCCATCGTGGACCAAAATCAACTCTGGGTCAGGGTGTTGGAAAGGAGTAAACCCTAGCTAAATCCCACTTTTAAGCCAAGGTGTCGACCAGTGCCGAGGGCTGCATGGTCAGATAGTGGTTAAAGAGAACTGGCCGTTTACGGTCCCCTCCGGCGCCCAGGCAAGGCCGGTTGTATTTAAGTGCCTTATCCCGGTAAGTCGGCTCTGCCGGGATGGACCAAACCTTCCGGACATACTCGTGGGACCTAAAACTGAAATGAACAAACAAAATGCAAAAGAAAAAAAAAACAAAAAAAATAAAGATCCAAGCACTTCATCAGATGATGAACTGCTCGCCTCCAGTGCTCCAGTCAGGAGACAATCGTGGGAAGTGGGGACTCTGAGCGGAGCTCCACTCAAAGTACACCTGCTATCCCTAAACCATCTACTTCCTCTACACCCGCTGCGCAGGACACTCGACCTAGTGCCCAAAAGCGCGCGGTAAATACCAACAAATCAGCTAGCAATCGCAGAAAGAGCGCGTACCAGAGGGCCATCTTCATTCTGGGTAAGATTACCAAAAAGGAAGAGGCCGGCACGGCTTCTCCGCAGGATCTAGCTGAAAAACCCAAGCACCAGCAGATTATTGATGAGTTCATCAAGAATCGCAGGGAGCCACCACCACGCAAGACGGAACCAACTAAACGCATTCGCTCACAAGAGGACGTCAAGTCTGATGACCCTCAAAGAAGCAAAGTTGCTAAGTTGGCTACCGCCAAGCACCACAACACAATCTCAGCACCCCAGATGACACAGTCATTGAGGTTGTCAGAGACGACCTACAAGTCGCTTTGGTGGATGAACTCTCTGCCAGCGGCAAGACAGTGGCTGACGTTTGGGGTGCCATTGAAAATAAACTTTCCGAGATGGTGATGGACGATCTCTTAAATAACCAAGGCGGACCCCTCCCCTGCTTTGACTCAGCTGAAGGCATGTATAGCCTTCTATGCCTACAGCAGTACCTTCGGCAAAAAGTGGGGCCTGCAACCAAAATTGACCCTGTGGATGTACACAGCCGTTATACGACCAAACCTCACGTGGTGGCCGGCTCTAAAGAAAAAGTACAATATAACCAAACTTAATAAGGTACAAAGAACGTCATGTATAGGAACAACGGGCGCTCTATGGTCAACACCGTCAGACGGACTCACAGTCTTACTGCATCTTTTACCTCTTGATCTACATATAACAAGCATCACAGCACACAGCGCGATCAGACTCAGATAGTCTGGATGCTGGACTACGAAACCCTACGGCCACAGTAGTATTCTAGATTCTCTACCGAGAAAACTAGTTACGCCTTCAACAGACTACATCATTCCCGGAATGTCTTTCACAAAACATCTCGTCGTTCAAATCCCTACTAGATCAGAATGGCAAAATGGAAAAGTGACAAGGGATTTCGATCAATCAATCTACACCGACGGTTCAAAAATGGACTGCGGCGTGGGTGCGGGAGTTTTTTCGGAATCTTTAAACATCTCAAAATCGTACAGACTTCCAGATACTGCAACCGTCTTCCAGGCGGAGCTACTGGCTATCCGTGAAGCCTGTCGCCAAATAAAACTTCACTCAAACATAACACCGAGGCAAAGGATCGCCATACTTATTGACAGCCAGGCTGTCATTAAAGCGATCGCTTCGGTCACTATGGTCACACTGGGTTCCAGGGCACAGTAACGTTTATGGAAACGGACATGCCGACGAACTGGCCAGACAAGGCTCAGCTCTCCACTGCTCTCTGGCGGAACTAGTCCCCATTCCGCTCGGAGCAGTTAAGGCAAACCTCAGATGGAGCCGGCTGACTGCATGCGTCATATCCAGAAAAACGTGGCCAAACTACAACAATGCAAAAACAACCGACCTTCTAGGTGAAACCCGAAAAGACATCGCAAGAATAACAGCGATCATCACGGGACACTGGCCTATAGGTGACCATGCGGCCAAGCTGGGCATCCCATACAATACACACTGCCGCAGTTGCAAAGTGACAACTGAAAAAGAAACCCTAATTCACTTTTTATGCACCTGTCCGGCTTTAGCTAGGACCAGACTACGAACATTGGGAAGCCCTTTCTTCAATACACTTGAGGAAGTCTCCAAGAAAAGTATCAAGGAACTGATAACTTTCCTGAACTCCGCAGGTTGGATTTAGCCTCCCCCACCAATCGATAATACCCAGGTTTACGTGAGTTTGTGGTAACAAAACGGCACTCGGTGCTAATTGGGTTTGTCTTATCAAACCGCCAAACCTACCTACCTACCTTTCTTTTTCTTAACAGATTTTTAGCAATCAACAAAATTACTTCTGCCAGGCTGTCTGTTTGGGCTGCGGCGCTCTGTCCTCCTCATCTGCCTCACCAACAAAATTTAACATTTATTATTTTTTACTTGTTGTATTACCCTTCGAATTTAGTATTTCCTTCGTGGAACAATCAAACCTCATTTTTTTTTTTTTTTTTTTGAAGTTCTGGCTCGCCAAGGCGATTAAATATGGGGCACTTCGACCTAAAAAGATCTTTTGTGCCGTGTGGGCCAGAAAAATTTAGACTAGTAGAGTTTCCACTTTCCGTGTAAAGCGGACAATTCTACTAGTAGAAGAATTCTTTATGTCCTCGGGGCACGTTTGTTCCCTGAAAAAGATCTTCTTTCTAATTCCGTTTAGGGCCGGACATTCACATAAAATGTGTTCAGCTGACTCGTCCTCTTCAAGACAGAGTCGGCACTCAGGAGAGTCTACTATTTTCATTTTGTGTAGATGATATCTTAAACCATGGTGGCCAGTAAGGTAACCTACTAAGTTTTTGATATCATGCCTGCTTAGGTTTAGGCATTTGCTGGCATTTTTATTGAAAGGCCGAACGGCTTGTTTGGTCTGTCTTAAACCTGGGATGCTTTCCCATAGATGGATACATTTTCTGTATTCCCAGCTTTTTATTGCTGCCGTTGCTGCTGATCTAGGAGTGCAGCAGAAGGGTTCGGGACCTATGAAGGGTGATTCCGAGGCTTTTCTGGCCAGTTCGTCGGCCTTTTCGTTACCTTCCACCCCGACATGACCCGGAACCCACCATAGCTTGGTCTTGTTACTTGTTCCGAGTGCCTGTAGGGTGTTGAAGCAGTACATGACATAGCTGCTTGACTATCCGTGAATATATGGATGGTTGCACCTTTTGTACCAGATAAATTTATGTGGCTAGCGCATTCTTGAATGGCGTGGAGCTCTGCTTGAAATACGCTGGGACTTTTTCCCATGGGTATCGTAAAGCGTTTGTTTGGTCCGTACATTCCCGCTCCTACCCCCGCTTCCATTTTAGAACCATCCGTATACCACTTTATGCCGTTGTGGCTGTTAGGTGGGTTATTACTAACCCATACCTCTCTCTTTGGAATCTCCGTGGAGAACCGCTTATTGAAGCATAGTGTTTTATGGATGCGGTCTGTGACCGCGCAGTTCATGTTGAGTTCTGGCAGTTCATCAAGAAGGGTCTTAAGTTCCGGATGATCGTTAAGACTTATCTCGTTTAACTGTATTTGACTTATTGCACTGCGGATCGCCACTTTTTGAATGTATATGTGGAGAGGTGTAATACCTGTTATTGCCTCTATGGCAGCCGTTGGACAGGTTCGCATGGCTCCGGAGATACCAAGGCACGCAAGCCGTTGTACCTTTTTGAGCTTCTCTTTTGCGACCTTTTGTGTGGATTTTGTCCACCATACAATGGAGGCGTATGTTATAATGGGTCTTATCATCACTGTGTAGATCCAGTGGACAATCTTTGGAGAGATTCCACAGGTTCTGCCATATGTGCGTCGACAGGCCCATAAAGCTCTGTTAGCTTTAGTGATTTTGTTGTTGATGTGAGAGTTCCAGTTTAGTCTTTTGTCCAGGATTACTCCAAGATATTTGACTTCGTCGGAATACTCAATGGTCGTGTCATTTAGTGAAATCTGAGCTAAGCTGAGATTTTTTCTTTTTGTGAAAGGGACTATGATAGCTTTACTGGGGTTTATGGAGAGATTTTCCTTGACGCACCAGTCTATAGCTATCTTAAGGGCGTTTTGCATACGTGAAGTAACTACGTTTGATTCTTTGCCCCTAATAATGATGACCAAGTCATCGGCATACCCTATTATGTCGTAGCCTAAATTACTTAATTTTTGGAGTAGGTCATCTATGACCAAAGACCACAGGAGGGGTGATAAAACTCCTCCTTGTGGACAGCCTTTTATAGCTGAAACTGATACTGAAGTCTGTCCTGACGAAGCAGTGATTTTCTGACTTTCGAGCATCGCTTTTATCCAGTTTATGGTGGGAAAGTCTACCTTTCGGTGAATTAAAGCATTTGATATTGAATCATAACCGGTGTTATCAAAAGCACCCTCTATGTCAAGAAAAGCGCATAGTGCAATTTCTTTGCAACGGTAGGCGTTGTTTATGTGATTTGTTAGTTTTAACAGGGCGCCTTCCGTTGATTTGCCTTTTTGATACGCATATTGACAGGGGTGTAGAGGCATGCTAAAAGTTACGCATTCTCTGATATGAAAGTCAATTATTCTTTCCATTGTTTTCAGGAAAAACGATGTCAAGCTTATGGGACGATAGGATTTAGGTAGTTCACTAGGTTTTTTACCTGGTTTGGGGATAAATACTACATTGACGTCCCGCCAAGTGCGTGGTATGTAGCCCCAGTTGAAACTGAACCTAAATAAGGCAATCATGTTAGGTAGGAAGAATTCCATACCCTTTTGAATGAGGGCTGGAAAAATTCCGTCATTTCCTGGTGCCTTGAATGGTTTAAATGAGTTTATGGCCCATTTTACCTTATCTGGACTAAATAATTTACCAGATAAACTATTATTTCTGCTGAGGTTAGTTGGATATGAAACCTCAGTAGTGTGATCAGTTGTGTGATCGACAATTAGGGAACCAGGGAAGTGAACTTGCAGCAAGGTTATGAGAGTTTCTTCCCGGTCGCTTGTGATTGTTCCATCAGGTTTGATGAGCAATCCCATGCAGTTTGAAGGATCTGTTGAAAGTGCTCTCTGGAGCCGCGCCACTGCTGGGAGTTTTTCCAGCTTTTCGCAGTTTGCGCGCCATGAGGCCCTTTTAGATCTTCGCAACTCTTGGTTGTATTTGGTTAACATGGATCGATATTGATCCCATACGCCGGTGCGTTTCGATTTATTGAATTGTTTTCTCACCTTCTTGCGGATAGTTTCCAGGTTTTCATTCCACCATGGTACGCTTCTTTTTACCACGGTGCGCTTTACCTTACAACTATTCCTAAAGGATGAGATAATGATGTCGTTAAGCTGACATTGTGCAGCGTCCGCATCACTCGGTGTTAGTGGTGAATCTGGTAGCAGATCAGTTCTGATTGCCAGATTTTCACTATAGGTTCTCCAGTTAGTTAATTTATTATTGTATTTGACCGGCGCGCACTCGGTGTTGCATCGCAGCCTGAACATAATATGCATATGATCAGACAGAGAAGCTTCATCAGACACGTGCCAGTCCTCTACAATGTTTTGTATAAAAGGAGACGAGAGAGTAAGGTCTAAAACTTCTTCTCGTATACTGTTCCTAAAAGTGGGCTTATCACCCTTATTTAGAATAACTAGGTCTTTACTATATAGGTAATCTAAAAGTAACTCACCTCTTTTTTTTGTGTCTCGCATGCCCCAAATCTGGTGATGTGCATTCGCGTCGCAGCCGATAACAAGATGTTTGGCAGTACTGGACAAGTTCCTGTACTGGTGTAGGTGGTACCTCCTCTATGTCCCCAGCAAAATACGCCGATGCGCATACAAACTTGTGTATCACATGGCCATTGTGGCGTTCAATTAAAACGGCCACCAGGTCCCTAGTATTGAAACCTGGAATGAGAGAGAATTTTATATCTTTCGCAATGGAAAGAGCTGCCCTAGGTCTGAAATTACCTTTGGCAAAAATTAGCTCTCTATTTCTGCTGTTAAGACCAAAGATCTTACCTGTAGTTGCCCATGGTTCCTGGATTAAACCAAGAGCGACGTTCCTTTCGGCACATCTTTGGCTATAGGTGTCCGATGCACCCATAGCGCGGTGCAGGTTTGCCTGCAGCACAGTTAGAGACGTCATTTCTTCTTCACGTACTCGGGATTACGCACTCTATGAGGTTTGTATGTCGTACGTAACCCTGTTGAGAGAGACCACTTTGTCTCCCCCTTGGACTTCTGGTGTTCTGTCCATCTTTCCCGCTTATATGTGCCTGTTCGGCCGCCAGTTTTGGCCTAAAGCGGTTACGGTGCGCTTGTGCTGTCCGTTTTCTTAGCCTTTGCTTTAGCATCCAGCACCACAGTTGTTTTAGCAACTGAGTTACCCGTGGCAGCACTAATGCCAGCCACTGGTGGTGTGGCGCTACTGTTGGCGCTTGTGGAAGGCTTTTCTGAAGCATCAGTGGCAGTACTAACACTAGCCCCTGGTGTTGTAGGCTTTTGTTGGTTGTCTCTTGACGCCTGATTCGTCGATTTGTCCGCGCTCTTGAGGATTATTTTGATCTGTCCAAATCTGAACGAGACCATCCCCTTTAGCTCAACAAGTCGCTTCATCGTGCTTTTGTTTACAGCAAGGACCATATGGGCGACATCTCTGTCGTCAGATCTTTGCAGAACTCTCCACGTTCTTGTGTTGAGTTCTTTATTCTGGCCATCTAGAATTGCCAGTATTCTTTCATTCGCTACTCCGGTACTATGTGGGAAGAAGGCTCTGACGATATGTGGTTTCGGGAAAAGTTCTTCCCCCACAAGCG
The DNA here is from genome assembly GCA_949715645.1 of Portevinia maculata. Lineage (NCBI taxonomy): Eukaryota > Metazoa > Arthropoda > Insecta > Diptera > Syrphidae > Portevinia > Portevinia maculata. Next base: position 278,018,116 of record OX454525.1, read on the forward strand.
TCACTTCCATCCCGCATTTCTCTTTGAGCTTCGCGAAGTTTGTGCTCATCCACTCTGCAGTGGTAGCATCCGCACATACTATCATTAGCCATCCGGCTTTGAAAGTTGTACCGCGGAAGGCTGGTTTGGTCCCCTCATCACGTTGTTCGATGGTGATGTCCATAATCCTCTCCTGAATCTGAGCCATTTGCTCATTACTGAGAGGATTGCGATCCAGATCGACAGGTACTACACCCAGTCTTACAAAGCTCGCTATGTCTCTATAGGAGACTTTGTCGACGGCTGTATTTACTGTGCGAGCTCGTTTCGCTTCGGATTGGGGCGGCGTATTGTCCTCGGACCTTGTACGCTTCACCTCGGAGCCTGTGTCGACCTCTGTCGACAGAGCAAGTGCTCTGGCCTGCTCTACGTTTTTTCCCTTTTTCAGCGCGCGCTTAAAACGGCGCTGTTCGGATGGTGTGAATTTGACGCGCTTAGACTCAGTCTGTGCAGTTATGCCAGAGGTCTCCGGCGCGCCTGTATTCAAGGGATGCACTTCATCCGAGAGTATGCTAACATTGCATAGCGTACTGGACTCAGAGATATCGTCACTAAGAAGGGACAAGTTCTCTTCTAAGCTCATCATCTCCGAATCCGTGGTTTGTGACCCTTCCCGATTGGCAGGTGTCACGTCATTTACGCCAGGGTGTTCTAAAACATCCCCAGTTGGTAAAGCAGGGTGTTCTGAAACATCCCTAGTTGATGATGCAGTTGTAGAGGCATCATTCTCTATTTGTTTTTTTTTTAACGGATCTATTTTGATTCCCACGAGTGAACGGGAGAGGAAGGTCGCCCGTGGTCTACCCGTATAACCACAGGAAGGCTATCTTGACATCGGAGGTCGCCTGGTATTCGAAGTTCGCTGCTATCGACTAAGAACCCCTTAGCCATTCATCTCTCGGCGCTAGCTGTTCCACCTTAGATTTGGGGATTTGTTGTCGGGGTTGTCTCCCCGGGCATTGCCGAAAAGTTGTAAGTAAGGAGGGCGGGGGGGGGGGGGGGGGGGGGGGGGCAAGCAAAAAGGGAGAGGGGCAGATGGGGTATGTAATGGTGGGGTAGGAGCGGACGTGAAGTCCTGGTCAGTTCTTGGTTGACGCTCATCGGACGGCCTGGCCCTTGCAAGCCCGATGACTCTTTACGTCGTAAGCCTCCGCACCGGCACCATCGAATTTGTTTGCGGTGATGGTGCGCACGTCAAGGTGACTGACCCCGCTAAGAGGCCGGTAAGGCGGTCGGAAATCTCACACTTCACAGGTTGACCACATCCCTTAATTGAGGGCAATGGATTGAAACCAGACAGATAAAATAATAAAAAAAAAAAATCAAACCTCATATTTAGTATATCCTTCGTTAAATAATTAAATCTTTTATATAGTATTTCCTTTGTTACTGTATACTTTCCATTTCCACTACTGCCATCTATTGCTTTAAGTCGCACTGCTTCGTCGTTGTTCAAAAGTACAATGTCTGCGACACCTATTTATACATCTCAGTGACTGCTTCTCAAAAGTGCTAGAATATTCCCGATGGTTTGTGTATTCCGTGTTCGAGAATAGGGAATGTTATAATTGTTTACAGCTATTCAAACTGAGCAACCGTCTGCTTTCAAATACCGATGTGAAGCTGTCGAATGGATGGCGCTGAATTTCATGCTGCAGTTTCTCCCCTCTTAAACTTGTTCGCCCCGAACATGCACATCAATACCTTCACCAGCATAGTTGACGCGGGCAACCATGTCCCGTTTTAAGCTCAACTTGCTTGGACATTCTCACAAAAATGGTTGACGCGGACATCCAGGTCCTCTTTTAAGCTCAGCTAGCTTCGGCTTAGTAAACGCAGGCAACCAAGTCCTGTTTTAAGCTCCAGTAGCTTGCACATTCACACCAGAATAGTAAATGCGGATAACCAGGTTATGTCTTAGGCTCCACTGTTTGTTGTGTTTAAATAATTCATTTCACACTGAATACGTTTTATCCCACTTCTGGCACCAATATTACATCCCTGGTAGGATACGATCTCATAAAACTGTATTCTGTTTATTTAATCTTTATTACCAATCAATATCTTTGTTCTTGATTCTAGTCATTCACTTATTTCATACAACAATTCACTTTTAAATCAACACAATTAATTAACAACCGAAACTATTATTTAGTATTCCCTTCGTTAAACAATTAAATCTGTTATTTAGTATTTCCTTGCAAGCAAATCTCGGCCATTTCGGCATTTAAGGCCGGCATATAAGTGTCTCTATAGAAAATACGAATTGTTTTGTTTTAAATGTAGTATTTTTTCATTTTAAAGGTATAAGACATAGCAAACAATTAAATTTAATTCAATATTCAAGTCAAAAAGTAAAACTTAAAAACCATCACATAATACATAAAGCATCTTAAAGATAGGTAACAAATTTAATTAATAGTGTTTATTTAAATCATTTGACTTTATAATTTGTAAAGTTCAAATTAAAATTATATTTTTGTCGATATCTAGAAGTTGAAGCAGTTGTTACTCCCGATTAATCCAGATTGTAATATTGTTTTGACAGAAAACGATATCTTTCATTAACTTCTCGAAGATTTGAAAAATAAATCTCAACGGCTGTTCTGTTCAGGGCTTTAACTCGAGAAATACTGATGTTTTCTGGTTTTTCAAGACAGGCTTTGATTTCTTTTTAATAATCCATACCTATAGAGAATCCTCCGAAGCTTCCTTAAATACATCCCAATTATTTAGATGTGATATATGTAACGGAGAATGTTTTAAGGCGGTCTAGGCAGGGGATGGTTGTCTAAAAGACGGTGTAAAATTTGGGGGAGACTGGACAAGGGGAAGGAAACGATGGGGGGGAAAAGGGAAAAGGAAAGAACACTGGCAACTCTGACACGGGCGCATGCCTTGCTGGTCTCAGCTAATGCTCGTCGGAGGGTGGGGTCTTGCATCTGAGCTACCAGGATGGGTCTGCGACTACATAAAGATATCTGCATGCTTCAGGTATAGGTAGGTATCCAAACGAATATAAGTGCTGCCAACAAAGAGTAAGGCCGACAGAACCGCTGGAATAAAAATAAATAAATAAGTATCCAACATGAGCCACGGGAGGAGCAGGTGGCCGTCCTCATAGCGGGTCAATACCCTCCCTACTGTGTGCCGGTGGCCGCTGGAATATTATACCGGCACCCAAGAGAAAGCCCTATGCTTTCACATCGTCGGACCTCTCAGCCTTACCATCGAAATGAGACACAATAGTTAACAAGCCTTAAGCTAACATTTTAAATTTTATTAAATCAATTCATTTTAAAATACATAAGGTAAAACCTAAAATAACTACTCCACGTACTTGGTAACGCGGCTTAATTCAGCAATTTTGATTTCGGTGTGTGATAATGGTGAACCTCAAAAAACAATGTAATATATTAAACGGTGCTTACCTGGGCATCCGCGGGCGCGTCGTCAGGCCTGTCGATGTGGATTCCTCTGTCCTGTCAACAAAAAAAAAAAAAAAAAAAAATCGAAAAGAAATTTTTCTACGAGAGGTAGGTCAAATAAAACACCCACGTAATTATCACACACACAGTTACTAAAGTGAGCTTTTAATAAAGCAAACTGTTTCTTATTCAGAAGAATATAATATGTTATTTCATGGATAGAAAACTTTTTTTTTTAATTTACATGCACTAGCTACTGTTCACTACGGTTAAATATCCTAAAACGGGGTTGATGCTTCTGGTGACGAATTGCGGGAACGATGACGGGGCTTTCTTTTCTGGTCGTGTTGAAGGTAGCGGATGTAGGTACTGCTCGCCTGGTTGAAACTTTCGATGATCTTTCAAGTGGAGGCTCGCATCGGAACGTCGAGGGAATTGGCATACGCTATCGTTGGTGTTAATGCCCGATGGTGACGATTAGCGACCAAATGGACCGATGACGGGGTTTTAATTTCTGGTCGTGTTGAAGTTAGCGGATATTAGAACTGTTCGCCTGGATGAAACTTTCGATGATTTTTTTTTGGTGGGGGTTCGCCTTGAAACGTCCAGGGAAGTGGCATACGCTGTCGTTGGTTTCACTGCCCGATGGTGACGATTAGCGACCAAGGGGACCGACGAGTTTAGGGCACAAGCTGAGGTGGTATCAAGGCCCGATTGGGACGGCTGGATACAGTTTTTGGGCACTCGCGCAATTTTCTGCCACACTAAGAATGCGGATTTTTTTTTTCGTGGGAAACTAGATATGGGTTTTTGTGACGCAACACCACCACGTGGCTTTGGGGTGCAGCAGAAGCAGACACACTCACTATAAGCGCATGTAAAAGAAAAACGGTTCGCGCACAGCACTTGATGGTAATCGTATGACTCATGTTGTTAAAAAAACTCAATGTTTCCTTTATTTTTGTGTCAAATGTTGTCATAAACAAAATTAAATGTAAATTATAGTAAATAGAAATACAATACCCTCAGCTGATGTAATAGGGACCGACAATGAAGCCCTTAACGCAATCCAGTCGTCCGTGATTAATGACAATAGTCCGGATATATGCTCACTTAGAGTTGTACCTCCACCACTCACGGTGTTCCTATCACGCTTGAAATACGGCACTAAGTCTAGCGATATTATGAGCTATATTGCCTCAAAAGCTGTCGACTTAGAAAATATCAAATGCTACGGTCTTACACCCGAATATTTACCTGGTCGTCGCTCCTCTTCATTTAAGCTTTTAGCTCCACCATCGACTGGTAAGATACTGGTCAATCCAAGCTTTTGGCCCAACGGCATGCTTGTAAAGGAGTTCGTTAACCTTCCCAGCTCTCAAAACTCCAAGTCAAAAAACTTGGCAGTGACTTCAAAAAACTCGATGACATAAAATCTACATCATACCACTTACACTACCAGAACACAGGTGGTCTTCGCACAAAGCTTGAAAATGTATTGCTGTTTTCCTCTTCTGGTCAGTATGACATCATTTCATTCACTGAAACTTGGCTCACCGATAAACATCACAATGCGGAAATGTTCAACAGCCACCAATATTCCGTATTTCGGAAAGATCGTTGCCCCGATATAACCCAGAACGTGAGCGGAGGTGGATTATTGGCTGCTGTCCGAGCCTCATGGCATAGCCAAGAAATTGTATTGCCTGTACAAACCGCTGCAATTGATGTGGACCAAATAGCTGTTAGTATTAAATGTATTCCTGTCTCAGAAATCATTCTTGTTGTTAGTTATATTCCACCAGGAAGCCCCTTTTTATTATATAAAGCTCTTATTGAAAATTGTTGCTCATTATAAACAACCTAAACGACAAACAACATGTAATTCTAATTAGTGATTTCAACTTACCTAATCTAATATGGACTTTTGATTACAATGAATCTAGGCTTATTCCATCAAATGTTAACTTAGATTATGAATATGAAGTTGTTGACACGCTTGCCTGGCTTGATCTTAAGCAGATAAATAGTTTTCACAATGAATTTAATAATTTACTTTATTTAGTTTTCGCTGATTCAGGGCTTGACATTAGTGTTAGCAACTCCATAGTTCGTCTTTGTCGCAACACAATTTTTCATGTAGCACTTTCTATAAGATTACAATTTTGTGAATTTATTAAACCGTCTTCATCTGGATGTAATTTTAAGTATAACTACTCCAAAGCTAATTTTAATAGCATTTCGAATTACCTAAATAGCACTGAATGGTTAAATGTTTTTAGTAGCCATAATTTAAATGATTCCTTCAACCTTTTTACGGAAATCGTTAGAGTGGCAATCGATATTTTTACGCCGAAAGTAAAAGCCATAACTGGCACCAAACCTATTTGGTTCAATAAAAGGGTTACAATAGGAAAAATAAGATCTACAAACAGTTTCGGAAAAACAATAATGATCCTGAGCTCTATACCCAATACCGTCGACTCCAGGAGCAATTTAATGTTTTAACTAAGTTCCTGTATAGACAGTATGTTCTATCAGTTGAGTCAAATTTTAGGAATAATAGCAAATGTTTTTGGAAGTATATCAATAATAAAAAACAATCAATTGGTATTCCAAAAATTATGCGCCAAGATGACGAAACTTCTTCAGACTTATTAACAATTTGCAATATGTTTGCTAAGCACTTCCAATCGGTCTATACTTCCTCCGGATCTTTTTCTTTTAGCGATAGTTCAATGTCAAATAATTCTTTAAATCTTGGCACATTCGAATTTTCGTCTTCTGAAGTGGAATTAGCACTTTCCCTTTTAAAGACCGATACAAATCCTGGTGTCGATGGAATTCCGCCAATTATTCTTCGTAACTGCTCTTACGCGTTTGCTGTACCTCTCTGTTTAGTATTTAATCAATCCATTCAAAATGGGGACTTTCTCAAGGTCTGGAAAAATTCTTTAATTACACCTATTTTTAAATCTGGTTCCAGACATAATATCTCTAATTATCGCCCAATCTGCAAAATTCCAACTATACCCAAGCTCTTCGAAAAATTAGTGTCTGATAAACTTGCACCTATCCTCAAGAATTACACTCTCCATTTCAGAATGGTTTTGTGGCTGGTAGATCAACTTCAACTAATCTCTCAATTTTCTGTAATCAGGTTTTAAACGGTTTGGAGAAAGGTTTTCAGTTTGATGTCATATACACTGACTTTTCCAAGGCCTTTGATCGTGTAAATCACGCCATCTTACTGTAGAAACTGGCAAGACTCGGATTTCATTCCAATCTGTTGAAGTGGGTTAGCTCATATCTTACGGAGCGTATTCAGTTTGTATGCTTAAACGACATTCGGTCAACACCGGTACAAGTTACTTAAGGTGTACCTCAAGGTAGTCATCTTGGCCCCTTACTCTTCCTGTTATTTATTAACGATATTCCGGAAATGTTTCAGAATTCTCAATGTTTGATGTTTGCCGATGATTTGAAAATTTTTCGTCAAATAACATCGGTGTAAGATTGTAGACTTTTACAAGATGATCTTGATAGACTCTCAAATTGGTGCCATAACAATGACCTGCACTTAAATGTATCTAAATGTCAAAGCCTTACTTTTTGTCGTAATCTGTCCCCAATTCCTGTCTCGTATATGATTAGTGATGTTCCGTTATCCAGTATACGATCAAAAAAAGATCTTGGGATTATGTTTGATCAGAAACTGAATTTTATTGAACATATTGAGTTTCTTGCTGCTAAGGCCAACTCAATGCTAGGATTTATATTGAGAAATTCAAAGGAATTTCAGGATCCTTATAGTCTCAAATGCCTCTTTTTTGCATTTGTTAGATCTCGAGTACCTACTGCAGTTCCTTCAGAATTGAGAGGATCCAAAAGTGTTTGACTAGAGTTGCAGTAAGACGGCTTCGTTGGAATATTGAAATGCCTTCCTATGATACTAGGTGTAAACTACTGGAAATTTAACCTCTATCGACTCGGAGGAAATACTTATCAATAATGTTTGTGAGGGATCTAATTACCTGTCATATCGATTGCCCCTTTCTGTTATCACAAATTGGTTTTTATGCTCCGTCGAGAGCACTCAGATATCGTCATGTATTTTACGTAGCCTTTCATAGGGCTAACACTATGGTTATAATGAACCTATATCTAGATGTCTACGAGAGGCTAATAATTACTGTGATTTATTAGAATTTCATCTTAGTAGGTATTCTTTTAAAAACTGTTTAATATTAGTATTAAGCAACTCTGGTAGTAGCTGATAGGTATTTATTTTTTGTATTATGTAATCTAAAGAGAACAGTGAATGTTTACTCATTTGATGAAAAAAATAAAATAAATAAATAAATAAATAAATTTTCCTTTTTTTCCGATGGTTAGGAAATGCGTTTTTTTTTTCTTCGCTTCGCTTTTCACACCGTGCCGACGCTTGCGATTAGCCGAAAAACTGCCGATGATTTTAGCTATACCACCGAACGAGTTGAAGTCCAAGCACTGACTAGTGTCTTCAGCAACTTCTCTTTTGGTAAGCGTCCCCATTAACGATGTATTGATGCTAGCCACACTGATTCTTCCTCTCGAATTCCCGTGAGGTGACATCCCCGCTTGCTAATTCAGCAAGCAAAGAGTATAGCTTAGCGGACTTTTCAAGCAGACGAACAGTTGTGGGAGTAGTATATAATTTGCAACCCGCACTTTGCCGCCTCGTATGATGGATATTATACGGCTGTAAGATTGGGGTTATTAGGTCAGGGGGTATCATGCAGCGGCCTTTTTCCTTTTTCTTTTTCTTTTTCTTTTTCTTTTTTTTTGTTATTGGTGTGTGAAGTGTAATGGTATTTATGTACCAGCATGGCAAAAAAAAGAACGGCACGCATCTCGCTGAGGTATGTTAATACAGGGTGTAGGAAAACGGATAGGAAATAAACAAGAATAGTTTTGCGCTTCACAGACGGACTTACCAAAAGTCGATAAGCAGAAGATCCTTCCATTACATATATTATTTTTGAGTGCATATTCATACGACAACTTTCGAAAAGAAGCATATGATAAGTCCAAATGGTGAAAAGCGCTCTTTGAAACATATGCGACTAGTTCTTCTTCTTGGGCATTTGAAAAAAATTGGTCTAAAGACTGAAATTTATTTTCTATGCCGCTCTCCGAACCATATGATCGTCTTAAAAGTTCTCGTTTTGAAAGTCTTGATTGTAGAGTTTGACGTTTAAGATCCTACTTTCCGGCCACAGATGAAATCGTTTCTATCTTCTTAACAACATCGCCAACTGCTTTTTTTCATTGACTCCTCATTTACAGAAACCCTGTTGGTTTTCTTTTGTAAGGGTCGTACCATATCTACGTAACATAAAAATAACGCGTAAAATAATCCGAGCATTTTAAATTTGGGGCATATTTGGCATCTGCTGAAAGCGCCCCGACCTTAGATGCTGAATGTGCCACAGCTTTTCACGTTTTTCTTCTTCACAAATTCTTGTCTCTGTTAATTTCAGCCAATTTATAACTTATAGTTCACTTCACAGCTTAGTATATTAGCAGGCCAAAAAAACCTGTTTTTAAAAAAATTAATAATTGACTTAAAAAAATCTCTTACTTCCCTCTTGTACAAAATAACAACCGAGGGAAGAAAAACGCAAAAGTACACCTAACTTTTTTGAGCGCCTAACTACAAGTGTCAAATTTTGATCGTGTTCATGTATTCAACAATGAATGCATTCATCTACATAATTGTTGCTTACTTAAAAGTGCATCCCTTCGAAATCGGCTTTGACGAATGTGCCCCGATAATGAATGTATCGCAGTTTACCATAAGTATTTCCTTCGTTATTCTATACTTTTCATTCGTCACTACTGACATCTATCGCTTTAAATCGTCGCTGTTCAAATGTACAATGCCCTTTTGTGCTCCTGCGACACCTAATTATTTTTATATCCCAGTGACTTTTTTTCAAAAGTGATAGAATATTCCCGATGGTTCGAGAATGGGGAAAGGTGTAAACAACCGTCGACTAGATTTTTGTAGCAGCAAATATATCGACCAGTGACTCCGTAAGTACGAGTCGAATGTGCTTTGACGTGATCTGTCAAAATAATAAGATTTATCCTTCCTTAACGCTTATCCCATTGTATCACAAACCAGTATTTTGTGAGATTACCGGCTTCTCCGCTCACAAATGCCTTCAGATAATGAAATTTTTGGGTTGATGTTAGTGACACATAACAATGAACAGCGACAAAGTAGCTAGTTCGATTTCAAGCGACAGATGACAATAGTGAAAAAAGAGAAAAAGAGAAAATATTGAATAAGAGATTTGATTGTTTTTACGAAGGAAATACTAATTAAGAGATTTGGTTGTCTATTAACCCTTTCGATCAGGATGGGAAATCCAAGGTATAAAAACACCTTTGTTCTATGTCCCATCCGGATCGAAAGGGTTAAATGTGTTGATTTAAAAGACTTTATATAGGTTTAGATTAGATTAGATTAGATTAGATTTGTTTATTTCCATTTCAAGATAGTAATTCAATTACAAATGCAATACAATATCAGCCATATTAATAGAAAAACACTATGCGCTCCTTAACACACGAGTTAGCTGGCACACGGATAGCGAACTTGTCCATAGGATAACTTTTCTGATTAATAAAAATATTTGTCCCTGTGTTAGCTGTTTGCTCTTTATCACCTACAATACGGCAGCACTTAACCAAATTATATTCAAAAATCGAGTGTATCTGTCATATTTCATCAGTTGACACTCATTTCTGTGTATTCCATTCCAATGCGATGGGACTACTATGGAGTCAACGCATTATGGAAGAGTAATATGCCCAAATGGGTGACAGTGTTCTCTCTCATCCTCTCAATGTTTCTACACATACATGCGCATCCTCTCAATTTGTGAATGCATGAACTACAATCTGAGAATGTGTGATGTTATCCGCTCCTTATACGCCGAATTCGGTGAGTTAAGTTATCCACTCGTTATAACATGTCAGTGAAAGCTAACACACGTTTATTAATCAAAATTAAGAGTTAACACGTGTGCTAGTGCTAACTCGCCGCTATCCGTTTTTTATTAATAGGGGGGTATAACTATATTTAAAAGTGTATAATGTTCTTATATTATTTAACTTATTACAAAATTTTGTTTTAATAGGATTTCGTTTAGATAGGAACAAGATACATTTTTATTATCGAATCCTGGGATTAATAATCACGAAATATGGAAATAAAAATAGAACACTTTGTGGTATAATACAACCGCAAGTGTTAAACTATTAAAACATAAAAAAAAGTATAAAGCCGTAAGAGGAAGGAAAAAAAAGAGAACGCGAAGAACAGCCCCCCTATTAATAAACAATGTTTAGCGGCGAGTTAGCACTAGCACACGTGTTAACTCTTAATTTTGATTAATAAACGTGTGTTAGCTTTCACTGACATGTAATAACGAGTGGATAACTTAACTCACCGAATTCGGCGTATAAGGAGCGGATAACATCACACATTCTCAGATTGTAGTTCATGCATTCACAAATTGAGAGGATGCGCATGTATGTGTAGAAAAAACATTGAGGGGATGAGAGAGAACACTGTCGCCCATTTGGGCATATTACTCTTTCATAATCCGTTGACTCCATAGTAGTCCCATCGCATTGGAATGGAATACACAGAAATGAGTGTCAACTGATGAAATATGACAGATACACTCGATTTTTGAATATAATTTGGTTAAGTGTTGCCGTATTGTAGGTGATAAAGAGCTAACAGCTAACACAGGGGACAAATATTTTTATTAATCAGAAAAGTTATCCTATGGACAAGTTCGCTATCCGTGTGCCACCTAACTCGTGTGTTAAGGAGCGGATAGTGTTTTTCTATTAATGTGGCTGTACAAGTATATATAAATGTATATAACTATTTTTTTTTTATAATGAAGCGTAAGCAACAGCATGAAACGTAAATGAGTTCTACATCAGGATATAACTTGAAGAAGAGTTTCAACATCAGATCGCAAAAGTAACCAGTCTTTAAGTTTTTTTAAGAACTGATTTCCGTGTGGAACTAGATTGGATATATCGGACGGCAGTTTGTTAAAAATGTAAGGTGCAATAGAAGTCAAGAATCGTCGACTGTGCTCTTCATTTACCCTAGGAACATCCACTGCATATCCGTTTCTCAACGAATATACTCCATTTCTTCTAAAATAAGTATTGCCACTTCTGACAAAAAAAAACTTTAAGGGCTTTATAGATAAAGAGATAACAGAGTGGGAGTATTTTCGCTGATTAAAAAAGTGGTAGCGATGGCTCAAATCTATTTTTGAACAACATTAACCGGATTATTTTTTTCTGTGCTATAATAATAGGTCTCAGGTTTGTTATGAAGGCGCAGCCCCAGCATGCAAGACCATACTTGAGCTTAGATTGAACTAGTGCATAGTAGATTGTTGAAAGTAAGCTATGCGGAACTAACTTACGCAAGTGATACATTTTGTTAAGCGATATATACAATATTTTTTTAAGAGACATTATATGCGACTTCCAATTCAATTTGTTATCTATTGTTACACCTAGATACTTAAACTCCTTCACGAACTCAAAAGTAAAGCATTTGTTAGTGCTGTTCACTTGGTCGCAACAAATATGATGAGAGGCTATGCCTTCAACCACTATACTTGGGTTCGAGAATGAAAAGCACATCGCTTTAGACTTCGTGCTGAGTATAAGTTGGTGATAATTAAGCCAAATGCTTAACAAATGTAGATCAGAATCTGGTCTTGAATCATTTTCAAGGATTTTTCTGCATAATGCGAGTGCAAGATCGTCAGCATTGCCAATTAAATAGCCTTTCACAGGTAGGTTAAATATTGAATTAATGTAAACAAGGAAAAGGATTGGTCCTAGAACTGATCCATATGGGACACCAGTATTTGAACAGACTTCTTCATTGCTTATGAAACCATTTACCCTTACCCGCTGTTTTCTATTTAGTAAGTATGATTTAAATTTATCATGGTTAACTAAGTCAAAGGCTTTTGTAAAATCAAGAAATATACAGGCTCTTTTTAATTATTGTCTTTACCACTGTAGATTCTACTTACAAGGGCAACAATTGCATCTTCAGAATATTTGTATTTTCTGAAACCAAATTGCGACTTATTAACAATTGTTTTTTTTTCAAAAAAGTTGAGCATTTTGCCAACTATGATTTTCTCAAATATCTTAGAGAAAACTGATAACAGAGATATATTTACCTGTAGTTGTTTGGATCACTTGTATCTCCTTTTTTAAAAATAATTAAAGAGGTTTTTAGGCTCTCAGGAAATACGCCAGACTGAAAACTTTGATTAATAATGTGCTTCAAGGGATTCACTATGGACTTTCCTATTTTTTTGATAACCACATTGCTTATACCATCTATCCCACAAGAGTTTTTAGATTTCAAAGTATTAATAATAGCAAGAAGTTCTGAGTTACTAATGGGCCCTAAATAAAAAGAGAATGGATTTGTTTTATCAACTAACAGTCTCTTATTGCTATCATTTAATTGAGTTTGAAGATTGAAGCAGTCATAATCCAAGCCGTTGTCCAGTAACAACCAGCGTTTTTTCCACTGCCCCATCTCTTGCGAAAGTCTGACACTCATTCCAAAAGTATCTATTATTTGTCATGGGAAGATTCTCAAATTCATAAATATTTGGAGAAGCTGGGATAAAATCGGCTTAGGTGATAGGTGATAGTCAAATTCGCCTATAACCTTTTATTTACTCTGTTTAAACAGACCACCAAATAATGTCGGGGACACGGTAGCCTTAGTTCATTTCCTTACGTGTGCGCTGTATTTTAGACAGAATAACAACATTAATTTGTTTATATTTTATTTTTGTGTGATATTCGTTTGAATCTTTTTTTTTAATTAGATCACTATCACCGAAACCAGAAACCGATATTAAAAATATGACAGTCAAAGTGACTATCAACTACTACCCATCACCTTAGTCAATTCTACCCCAGGGTTTTAGGCCCTATATGCGCTTTTATATTTATTTTTGTAACAAAAATAAAAATATCAGTACTTAGTCCAATTGAAATTGATACTAATAATGTATTTAAATTTAATTCAAGTTCATGTAGATCTCATTGAGACTTTGGACATTTCAATGCCCCTTGCGACGTCGACATTATGCTGCAGTCTGTTACTGGTCTCACCAAAAATGGAATTCATCGTCGTGTCACTGCGCATTCCCATATATGCCACCTGGTCAGAGATAATTACAAATATGGAGCTGTTCTTGCCCCAATAGTGTATCGTCTGTTGTAGTTTGTACTTTTACCAATTTTGGGACTATCACGCCAATCCTGATTTGATAACGTAGTGTCATGTTTGCTCATCATGGTAATAAAAGCACCCGTCCACACGGTCCACTCCTAAAGGCATTCCCAGAATCAGAGGTTATTCGTCGGGTCATGAGCAATAAACACTGAACGACTTACCTACAATAAATATTCTCACACATCTTCCACTGTCCTCAGAACCGATCATAAAATTTAAAAAAAAAAATTTAATAATTAAAAAAAACTACTTGTGCATGAAAACATATGGTGTGTAGTCAGTACTCACCTTCTCGAGGAGAGAAAATACCTAGTCTTTGTTCGTAGACAGAGGATTCAGTAGCTAAAACGGCCTCTCAAATCGCCTACTGTATCTTTTGGATGCGGTACCGCTACCGATAGAGATTTCATTGCTTCTCAGTTGCGTTAGAAGCAATTTCGTGAACGGTCTACAACGGTTTTTCTTCTTGGATTGAAGTGATCTATTTTCTTTTCAAATCGATTACGTGCTTTTTGTGAAATTATGAAATTATGACAAAAAATTAATAAAAAGTTATATTTAACTGAATTACTAAATTAAACATCCACAAGGAAAGTGATATAATCTGCAATAATTATTTGGAGAAAAAAAATGCTTGCTTGTGCCGGGATGTGTGCTGAATCTCGAAAACCTCTATCGATGCCGATGACATAAAATATTTGCAAATAACGTCCCAAAAGAACAATACCGCAATAAATTCAATTGTTTCCGCCCCCACTTCAAATGATTTGTTGATCTACTACTGATGAATTTTCAAAAATTCTTAGGACAAATGAGATGAGTCAAAAACGCATGGAATACTGAATGTGTCATAAAACACAATAGACGCAAGAAATTAAAAAAATATTACAAACAAAAAAAGTCGTTAAGTATATTCACTCTGCGGCCAATTTATATTTTCTAAAAATAATAAAAAAAAAACAAATTTTTGACTACATACCTACAGAAAACATGTGTGGAAACTTGGACGTTATATACTGACCATATGCTTTACGTATAATATTTTTGGTGAATTATTATTATATTTGGTTAAACTATTTTGATTTACACGAAATGCTTAAAATTTGGTTTGGATGTAATTTAACTTAGGAGTAGAGAGTCGTTTTTAAATTGTTTACATCGATTAGGCGGCGCCGTAAGGACGACTGCTCTCTTTTTGTGATTACGCGTTTCTGATTTTGACGCAGCGCGCAGCAGAAGTAATTAAATTGGGAAATGCAATAGCCATGTGGAAGTGAACGCTTGTGATAGGCGGATTATTAGTTTTGTTTTGACTTCCTAAAGAATGTGCGTAAACAAGAATACTGATATGTTTATTTTGTTGTAAACAGTTTCGGTATGGTAAAATTAGACGAGGTTTTTTATATGTTGAAATAATGTCATAATTTTTGTTCCTTATTTTGTTTGATAATATTGGTTGGTTGGTTGGAACCGGCCCTCGATGAGGATGCACTTAGACCAGAAATAGGTCCATTGTGCTGCTGATGTGTAAGGTGGGTGGGTCACCCTCTTACTCAGGGAACCATTTGCTCCTCTGAATGAAGGAGCTAATCTTTGCTGTGCAGGCGTTTTCGTTCGGATCGTTTATATCGTTGAAAAGGTATTTACGTGCAGGACACGTGCAAAGGAAGTGACTGATAGTCTCCTCTTCCTCCTCGTCCCTACAGCTTCTGCAGAAGTCATTGTAGGGAATGACCAGCCTTTGAGCATGTCTTCCTATAGCACAGTGCCCGGTGAGGGCGTTTACTAATTTGGAGAGGGTTTCTCTCTTATGGCTCCGAAGTCCGATGGACCTGGGTTTGTTTAATGCCTTGCGGTGTTGCATTGGTCGAGTTGGTGCCAACGACGGTTGGCTTCGCTCACCGCATTGGTGTCTATGAGGTGTTTAGCATAAGACGTTGGTGCCTCGATGTCGGTGACGCTTATGCTGTTTAAAGCCAGTTCGTCAGCTTCACAATTCCCTGGTATGTCAAAGTGCCCCGGCACCCTGCAAAGGGTGAGTCTACACCACCGGCTATCTCGTTAAGAGATGCGCGGCAGTCTTGATAGTATTAGTCGGCAGTTAGTTTTTTCTGGCCCAAAAGAAAAATGTTTGTTTGTTGGCATTCAATACGCAATGTCCAATCAAGTTAGTTTGGTAGTGCGAAGTTATTCGAACTACGAGTATAATTCAATATGAATAAAAATGCATTATATCGACGCATTTAACATCTTAAAAGACTCCCGTAATTGTGCATGTAAATCCGTGTGTTGACACGAATGGAGGTGCCATAAAAGAACTTTCAATCAAAAATCCATAATAGGATCATGCACGCGTCGATATCGTATAAAATTTGCAGGCCGAGATCGTACAAATGCGATAACACCAGCACTTGATTGGCATCAGTAAAGAAAGGACCCGAATTCGGAAAACCTGCCGATGTTTATTTATGTCGAACCTGTAAATCTTACAGGCGGACCAGTAGGGATGCCATAAAGTCGGAGGTTACGATCTCACCGTTAAGGAAAAGAATAAGATTAAAATTATATACATACTTATATGAATCAAGAAGAACTTCATCAATTCTATACCTACACCTGTAATCTTATAGTCAAGAAACTTGGGGGGTATACGAGTATTCCTCTAGCTGTGCATGGGTGCACTTTAGAAAGGATGTTGGTGTATGACCTCACCCTCACCTTTGGGGTGCGATTTTTAAAAGGTTTGAAAACACCAGAGCTGATTAACCACATGTCATATTGATTTGCATCTCCTTAACTCCCAACTAAATATTAAAATGTGACACACCTTCCCAAAATCGTGTGATAGCCAAATGAAAAGTTACCGATTTTCGCTCCTTTATTTATTTATTTATTTATTTTTATCTATAGGTAAGTACATGTTCAAACAAGAAGTGAAAATTGCAGTGACACAGGAAATATTTTCTTTTCTTCGCTATATAAATTTCGTTGTTCTTCATATCTGTCCAGGGGTGGAATTGGCAAAGGTACTGATAACTGTTAGTTGATAATTACTTTCATCATTGTTGCTTTATGTAAGCTAATAGTCACTTTGATTGTCAATATTTTAATATATGTAAATGTTGGGCTAAAGCCGAATCAATATTTTAACCAAAATCACGAATTTCTGTTGTCATTCAGTCGGAAACAGCGCGTAACCAGAGGTGGTGAGAAATGAAAGTTGGTAGTCACTTTCATCATATTTGCTCTATGTAAGGTGAAATTCACTGTGGTTGTCCTATTGTTATATCCTATTCTAAGGGTATATTCATTTTGACTCATAGTTAGTGTTAATTTTGATACCAAGGCTGCATCAAAATTCTTCGTAGAAAAAAAAACTTACTGCTTTCTCACGCCGGAATAATGAAAAAGACTTTTGTTCTGCACTTGTTGGTGGCTTTACAAAGAATGAATTTGTTTATTGGCGTTAGAATTAAGCTAAGCGAATACAGTTGGAATATTGCACAGATTAAGAGAAATGAATAATGTCATTGCGATGAGCTAGACTATTTGTACTAGATCAGTTATAGCAATAGATTAGTATTAACAGAAAAATAGAAATCCAAAATTCAAATGTGATATTAAAATAAATAAACTAAAAAATAGAGAGTTAATATTAACTAGAGGATTTAACATATCGGCCTCCTTGAAGTATATTAGGTATACTTAAACTCCTCCATCGGTAGTGGGTATAGCTTCGCTGTTGCTCGTTTAAACGATCCAGATGTTGTTCTAACTTGGGCTACACGATGTACACCATCTGTTCCAGGAAACGTCTCAATCACTTGTCCCAGTGCCCATCGAAGGGGCGGAAGGTTGTCATCTTGAACGAGAACTAAAGTCCCCGGTGTTATACTGGTGCCCTTAGATTCCCATTTATGACGCTGCTGGAGCAAATGTAGATATTCAGTTGACCACCGTTTCCAGAAGATTTGTTGCAGCTGCTGGAGCCGACGAAATCTTGACAGTCGACTTATCGGGACCTCAGTAATGTCTGGTTCCGGAAAGGAGGTCAGTGGAGCGCCGACTAAAAAATGGCCTGGAGTGAGCGCGTTCAGGTCGCCTGGGTCTGATGACAGTGGTGTAATAGGCCTCGAATTTAATATGGCCTCGATTTGTGCAGCCAAGGTGCAAAGCTCTTCAAAGGTAAGGGATGACTGGGCCATGACGCGAACAAGATGGTATTTTGCAGCTTTAACGGCGGCTTCCCAAAGCCCGCCAAAATGTGGAGACCTTGGTGGAATAGGCCGCCATGTGATGCGGTTCAGCTGGCACAATTGCTGAAGTGATGTCTTGTGGGATTCTTGTTGAAATAGCTGATAAAGCTCCAGAAGCATGTTTCTGGCACCTATAAAATTAGTGGCGTTATCGCAGAAAATCGTTGAACATAATCCTCGTCTGGCAATAAAGCGCCGCAGGGCACCGACAAATGCATCTGTCGACAAATCGCTGACAACTTCGATGTGCGTTGCCCTTGTGGTGAAACATACAAAAATGCATAAGTACGTTTTTGTGAGCGGGCGTCTTCGAATTCTCGATGTTATCCACACAGGCCCACAGAAATCTATTCCGGTGGTTAGAAAGGCACGTCCGGGTTGCACTCGTTCCTTTGGCAGGTTGCCCATGAGCATATTAGAATTTCTGGGCTTGGTACGAAAACATCTTATGCAGTTGTGGACAATGTTGCGACACAGATTCTTCCCATCGAGAGGCCAATAGCGTTGCCGTGTGATAGACAATAGTGTTTGGGGAGCAGCGTGCATGTGCATGAAATGAGAAAAGGTTATTATAAATTTTGTAAATTCAGATTTTGGAAGAATGATTTGGTGTTTAGAGTCATAAGTTCCTAATGCGTTGTGTAAGCGTCCGCCGACGCGGATAAGCCCTTTCTCATCCAAGAAAGGGTTAAGACTTGAAAGTCGACTTGATCTTTCGACCTCCTGTTGTCCCTCTAGACGGTTGTAGTCTCTTTGTAGATGGTGGCGTTGATTGTTACGCAAAATTCCAGTCAATGCTGCGTCGAGCTCGACAATTGTTACGGGGCCGAGGTTACGTTCCGAAGCTGGAAGCTTGGCGTTGTTACAAAACCTGTAGCAATATGCAAGTATGCGTTCTAACTTCGGCAAGGAACCCCGATGATGAACTGTGGAGAAGATGTCAAAAATCGGATTTGCTGTTGACAGAAGAACACTCTTCATGTGACGCTGATCAGGTATGTCGGATATGTCTTCTATGGAAGGCCGATCAGGCCAGTAGTCCGATGATGTCATCAAGTACTTCGGTCCGTTCCTCCAAAGCGTTGATTGCAGCAGCACTGAGGGTAGCGCTCCTCGGGATATTATATCCGCCGGATTGTCCTTCGTGTTAACGTATTTCCATTCATCTGGGCGCGTGAGTTCTTGTATTTTTGCAACACGATTTGCAACGAATGTTTGCCATGTATATGATGGTTTAGAAATCCACGCAAGTGCAACCTTAGAGTCACAGTAGTAGAACCGATCCTGAACCTGTATGGGTAGACTACTTAGGAGCCTTTCTACCAATTCAGCCATAAGAAGTGCGGCACACAATTCCAACCGCGGTAAAGTAATGAATTTTGTAGGGGCTACCCTGGACTTTGAACAGATCAGCCTTGTCGTTACGTTTCCGTTGATGTCTTCGCAACGCAAATAACAGCATGCTCCGTAGGCTGACTCACTGCTATCCGAGAATGAATGTATTTGAATTATCTTGGGGTCTGTATCAGAAAGCAAATGTCGGTGAACTTGTAAGTCACTGAGCAAGTGTAGCTGCTGGACATATTCAGACCACTTTCGTTGATACTCTTCTGAGAGCATCTCATCCCAAGAAAGTTGTTGCTTCCATAGTTGTTGCAAGAACATTTTCCCAAGAACAACGACTGGTCCTATCAATCCTAAGGGATCAAAGATTTTGCCCAAGTCGGAGAGGACGGTACGTTTAGTGATTCTTTCATGTTTGGAGATGAATATGTGAAACATGAACACATCTGCAGCAGGTTCCCAGGTGAGGCCGAGTGTTTTAATAACATCAGTTTGGCCAATGGTGCGATAAGGTTCCCAGTGCTCATTGGGAATTGAACTCAACAGCGCGCTGTTATTGGAACACAATTTTCTTAGTTCAAAATGAGCTTTGTTCAGCATTTTGATAACGTCAGCTTGCAATTTACCAGCCTCCTCCAATGTTGCGGCACCTGTCATAATATCATCGACATACGTTTCCTTTAGGACTGCAGCAGCCGCCTCTGGAGAATTCTCTTCCTCATCTAATGCTAGTTGCTTCATACAGCGAGTAGCCAAATAGGGTGCTGCGGATGTCCCGTACGTTACGGTGTTCAATTTGTAGAAGGACATTTCAGAGAGTGGATCCGTTCGCCAGACAATCATTTGAAATGGACGGTCACGTGGATCTACTTCGATTTGCCGATACATTTGTTTAACATCAGCTGTAAAAACAAATCGATATGATCGAAATCTGACAATGACCGTAAATAAATCAGATTGAACAGTGGGCCCGGTCATCAATGTATCATTCAGAGAAACATTTGTCGACGATTTCGCCGATGCATCAAAGACTACACGAACTTTTGTGGAGGAACTGTCTGATTTTAGTACGGCGTGATGCGGTAAAAAGTAGTTAGCTGGTGCAGGTTTGGACACCTTTTGCATGTGCTGAAGGGTTTCATACTCGTTCATGAAATGTACGTACTGCACGTGAAGTCCAGGATCACCTTTGAACTTACGTTCAAGCGACAAAAGTCGTTTTTGTGCTGCTGCGAGCGAATTTCCGAGGGTGGGAGTAGGTATCCGAAAAGGTAAGCGAACAACAAAGCGGTTGTTGCTAGATTTTGTAACAGTTTCTGCAAAATGTAACTCACAAAGTCGTTCTTCTTGAGTCATAGATTTAACGGGAGTGATATGGCTTTCAATTTCCCAGAATTGTTTTAATGTTTTGTCAAGCGATGAAATTGACATGTTTGAGGATAACTGACAGTGATATGACTGCTGCGCTGGGGCCGTCGATAAACTACCGCTGACAATGTATCCTAATTGTGTGTTCTGTAACACCGGGCAATCCGTTCCAATGCGAATTTGCTGAGACATCAAGAGATCGAAGTAGATTTCTGCTCCAATGAGAACGTCGATCTTTGTTGGTTCGAAAAACCGTGGGTCTGCTAATTGCACATCTTCAGGTAACGTCCATTCTGAGATGTTTATGTAGTAATCTGGTAGGCGTTCACTAATACGTGGAAGCACATGGAAGCAAAGTTCGCTCGAGAATGGTGAGGTTAAAGACTGTATAGTCGTAGACAGTGTGCACCTTGCGGTGGCTGCTGTGGTAGCAATGCCACAAATTTCGGTGGTCGATTTGACGCGTTTGATACCTAATTGTTGCGCAAGGGCTTCAGTTATGAAGTGGAGTTGAGAACCAGAGTCCAAAAGAGCTCTGCAACTAACTGGGTTCCCATGTTTATCCAGGATTTTGATTATCGCTGTGGCAAGCAAAATGCGTTTGATTAGAGGTAGCTGCTTAAAAGCGGTATGACATGATTTCTGAGCAGTGACTGCATGAGAAGAAGATGGTTTTTCTTCGGATGGCTGGAACTTTACGGGATTGTTGGGATTCGTATTGCTATATGCATGTAATAGGGTGTGATGACTTCCCTGACACGTTCTACATTTTTCTGACTCACACTGCTGGTGGGAATGATCAGATTTTAGGCAGTTGATGCATAAGTTTTTAGCGTTTGCCGCTTGAAATCGTTCTTTAGGTGTTAGCGTTAAATATTTTCGACAGTGATAAATTAAATGATTTTGACCTGAACAATAACAACATACCTTAACATTTGAAGCAATAACGTACGATGACCTTGGTGGTATTGGATTCAAGTTGGTCTTCTGTGTTCTCGGCTGAGAACCATGTGGCAGTGACAAGATGCTGGGCCGCTGTGAAGCTTTCCGCTCGAGCTGAAGACATCGCTTGTCCAAGAACTTGACAAGCTCGTTCAAGGTCGGTAGGCGCTCTGCTACACGTTCGTCGATCCACTTTTCATTCGTTGAATTGTCCAACTTCGACAGTATGATGCTTATGATCAGGTCATCCCATTGCGCAACTGGTCGTCCAAGCGATGCTAAGGAACGCAGATGCACATTGACACTATCAACAAGTTCGCGAATGGTTTGTACCGTAACCTTCGAAATCGGCGGAAAATTTGAAATGTTTTTTATGTGTTCTTCGACAATAATTGTCGGGTTCCCGTACCGTTCTTGAAGTAACTTTAACGCTTCACTATAATTTTTTGCCGTTACATCAATCGATTCTATTAACCGGAGAGGTTGGTCCGACAACGATGCGCGCAAATAATGAAATTTCGTGATATTATCAATTGACTCGTTTTGATCTACCAGAGTGAAAAATGTCTCGCTGTAGCTAAGCCACTTGGTGTAATCGCCAGCAAATGTGGGTAACGGAACCTTCGGTAATTTCACCGTACTTCCGCCGACAGTTGTGTTAAACACCGTTGCATCACGTCCGAGCGATTGGCGTTGACTATGTTTAGCATCAGCAATAGATGTGGTGA
This sequence comes from Portevinia maculata, assembly GCA_949715645.1. Classification (NCBI taxonomy): domain Eukaryota; kingdom Metazoa; phylum Arthropoda; class Insecta; order Diptera; family Syrphidae; genus Portevinia; species Portevinia maculata. Next base: position 278,040,587 of record OX454525.1, read on the forward strand.
GCGAGGGCTGCAATACGAAGTAGAGTTCCTCATATAATGCGCGGAGACTAGATTCACTCTCATTACTATCGAGCTCTTCAATGCCCGCTTGAATTGTTTGGAAATCTACGTAATGCCTTTCTAGACAAGTAAGCCGAATTTCGAGCTCATGAATTGTAGCGACAGACGACTGATTTTCAATAAATGCTTTAATCCGATCTTGTTGTCCGATTAGAGTTTGGCGTTTCACCTTTAACCTTTGTAACTTTGTCTCAGACATTTTAATAAAAGGCGCGAGTTATATCGAGTTGCAATTGACAACGATTAAAGTTTCACCGAACACAAAAAAGGAAAACTGAATGCCAAGTGACGCGTGCAAAGTTCATTAAATTCACGGATTTCTAATCACCGTTTACCGCTGAGGAAATTTACCGAATGTTAATATGAGGTGACTTGTGCAGTCATAAACGAAACCGCTACGAACAAAGAACCGCTTGTTGGGTAGTATACAGCTATGTGTATGCGCTTGCTAATGTTCCAAGTTGATGTCGAATAATTTTGGTTGCAGTTTGTTACCATGAAGAAAATGGTATTTCTGCTTAGAGGATCTATTCGTTCACTTCCAAACTTTACAAAAAAAACTTTTAAAATTTTAACAAAACTATTCGTAGGACAGAGTCCTGTCACGGTCGCCAATGTTAATTTTGATACCAAGGCTGCATCAAAATTCTTCGTAGAAAAAAAAACTTACTGCTTTCTCACGCCGGAATAATGAAAAAGACTTTTGTTCTGCACTTGTTGGTGGCTTTACAAAGAATGAATTTGTTTATTGGCGTTAGAATTAAGCTAAGCGAATACAGTTGGAATATTGCACAGATTAAGAGAAATGAATAATGTCATTGCGATGAGCTAGACTATTTGTACTAGATCAGTTATAGCAATAGATTAGTATTAACAGAAAAATAGAAATCCAAAATTCAAATGTGATATTAAAATAAATAAACTAAAAAATAGAGAGTTAATATTAACTAGAGGATTTAACAGTTAGTAACACACCTTAGATAGATGTCGATCTAGCCATGATAGACCGTCCTCCGTCTTAAGACTCGAGCTAGAAAACTAAAATATATACTTTCTAGGGGCCCGAAATAATGAAGTGTTAGAATTTTTAAAATCCTCCCGCACGGACACGACCACAATCTCAAAAAACAAATTTGAAATATTAAAATTCATCGAAAATCGAAATCCGAGCTAGAACGAATTTGGAATATATCAACTCTAGGGGCCCTAAATGCTCATAAGTATGGATTTTTAAAATCCGCCCACAGACACGCTCAAAATTGAAACGCACCGTTTTTATCAAAAAGTCAAAGTTTGAGCTAGGGGGCTGACATTTGGAATAATGGCAACTTTTGTTGTTATTTTGTCTGAAATACCTCGTAACCAGGGAAATGAGCTAGAGTTGACGTGTTCTTTACATTATAATTGTGGCGCAGAGCCAATAATATGTGATAATCAAAAATGTCCATCACCTTAGCTGATTCGACCCCGGGATAATGAACTAGTGTAACCAAGTTCTAGACATAACATTAGGTGATACTAGTCCAAAGTGAGTAGGTATCTCTACCTATCTATCACTTTAGTAGATTCAAACCCTGGGTTGTGTCCTCAGCCTGGATAACATTTGTTCTACTAAAATAATTTATTCCTATTTTTTTCAAGAAATGCTATGTAAAAAATGGCATGCAAATATTATCCAACGTACTGACGATAAGCAGGAAATGAGAGCTAATATTAAGTTCTTTAGAGAAAAAAAATCTCCGTCGTTTATGTATTTGGTCCTGTGTCCAAGGAGGGCGAATAGAAGGAAAGATACCACAGCAAACTCTTTGAGCTATTTCAAGATGTTGATGTGGCCTGACAGGCTTAAACACGTCGACTACATTGGCTCGGGCACTTCGAGCGAATGGACAATAATGATCTAGCCAAGAGGATCTTCGAAACCCAGCCCCCATGTTCGAGGCAACAGGGAAGACCGAACCTCCGTTTCATAGATCAAGCAATCGCGGATGCCAGATCACGTGGCCTGAAAGCAGCGTGCCCAGGATCGCAGAGGATGGAAGGCTGCAGTGTCTCAGGCAGAGATTCTAATGGGCTCGACAGCCCGTTAAATTATTAAGTAGGTAAGTGGTTGTCTGGTTAAGTTAAGTTAAGCAAAGTTTAACGATCAGACTGTTTATGCATCAGCGGAGCACTTCGAACCACTTCCTCCGATGGACTGGAAATTCTGTTTCTTCCGACACTCCTCGACATCTTTCGCCGCACAGCAACATTCCAGTTGACCGAGAAGGAAATTGGCTACTCCGCTTTTCTGAAGAACCAGAATCTATACTATAACATAACCCAGCTACAGTTTAACAGAAACTTTCAAGTCACCATACCATCCAGATCGTTCTGGGAGAAAGACATTTTCTTGGACTACGAATCGATCCACTTCCACATCGAATTAAAAACTAATGACGGGGTAGGTATACGTTTTTTCTCAGCAGCCTGTGTCTCAGTCTCTTATTCCATCTTCTTAAGCACTGGAGTGTTGGTGGAAATTATGGCGAAAAAATAGTCCTATCGCGGATGAAGTTTAACGTGCTTCCGACAACCGCATCTTCTCGGATAGCCTAGCTGCAATAAAATCCTTGGAATTAATAATCTTTATAAATTTCATTGTAGCTCTAGACTGCCGATTATCTCTTGAGTAGATGACGGAGCAGTTGTGTGTCTATATATTTTTTGTCATAAATGTTGGCGGTGGGATTGTTACTGGCTGTCCTTACTGTCCTTACTAAACTATGATTACAAATTGAAAAAAATGGGCAAACAATTGAATCTCAGTCACATCTTGGGACTTTTTCCGTTAAAAGGCATCTGAATGGTTGAATATAAAATTAAGTTTACGATATCTCGATCGAGACAATTCTCAGCAAAAAGAATTATTGGCAAATTAACAACATTTTCCTTGGTCTGGTGTTTGACAAACTTTCGATCGAAATCGAACGTCAAAATAAGCATGACTATGAATTTGTATCATAGTTAGTAACATGCATTTAATAGATCGCAGACCCCAAAACGTATTTGTATTCATGACCAGCATCGAAAGTTATGCCGATCTAGCCAGTTCCGCCCGTCCGTCTGTCAGCAATTTTGAGTCAGTCATGAAATTTGGAACATATACTCTTCAGTGGCCACTTAATGATCAAGTGCAAAGATTTAAGAAAACTTTTTATCGAAGGGCGTGTTTGTTGCAAATATGAAGACAAAGTTAAGGTTAATAATCTGAATCAGTTTGTAAATGAGCCGACACAAATACCGCACATTAGCAGTCAAACCGCCAACACACAGGACTTGTGACATACCTCTCACTCTGACAAAAATATACTCTATAAACTTATTACCGCCTATAGGCTCGTTCCGTATGGCAGTACGGAAAAGCCAAATGGGAAAAACTAAACGTTTTCTTAAAAAGATTTTACTGGGCGCTTTGCTACCTTTATAGCGACGTAGATACTGTTTCTGATATGAAATATAACTCAAGAAATGTCTTATCCCTACCAGGATTAAGAGGATCAAACCCAAGTTAAAGGCATTTAAAGCAAACCCACCAATCTGAGGAAAAACAAAAAAAAAAAAAAAAAAAACATAGGGACGGGCTACAGTCCGCTTGGGCGAACTGTTGGATACCCTATTCTTATTCCTATCCCTCATAAGTGGGCGTGACAAAAGTCTAAGTATGGTTGAATTGTTAAGAACGCTCTACATATTTTGTTATATAACATTTAAAGGATTTTATAAAAAAAAACGCTCCATAGCTCAAACTTGTGTGTTTCAATAAAATTGTTTTATTTAATTGTGGGCGTGTCAGTAGGCGGATTTAAAAAAAATTAACACATGAGAATATATTGTTTTATTTATTTGTGGGCGTGTCAGCGGGCGGATTTTTAAAAGTTTTTATCCCGAGCAGTTTTAGGAGTCATAGATCATATATAAAAAATTTCAGCTTTCTAGCTCAAAATTCGATTTTTTCCAAAATTTTGTTTTTTTGAGTTTGTGGGCGTGTCTGTGGGCGGATTTCAAAAATTCGTAAACTTGATTATTTCGGGACCCTAGAGAGTATATGGTTAAAATTTCAGCTCTCTAGGTCCAGTTTAAAGGCCTAATTTTTGCCGACAGACGGACGGACGGACGGACATGGCTAGATCGCCATTAATATCGATGCTGATCATAAATATAGTAACTTTTAGGGGCCTACGGGCAATATTAAGGTATGTTACAAACTATGCGTCAGAATTAATATACCCTTGGAATAGGGTATAAACAAAAAAAAAAATGTGTAACGACCCAGAAAGTACTGCAACGCCCGTATTAATCGAGCCAAATTCTCCTACAACTAAAAGTTGAGACAAAAAAAAAATACAAAGTCCCACGGGTAGTAAAAACGTTTGGTCGTTTACTAAAAACATGGAGAATACGGCCTCGTCATCTATATCAACCCGGCACTCATTTACAATGATATTCCAGATTTCAGCTCCTCAGATAAAGCCAATCTGCTTCTTGCTCATTTTGCAGCTAGCTTAACGCTACCAAACTGTGTTTTATCGCCCTTTGTACTTGTGCGCGTGTTTAATGATACCGGTCCACTTACTTCAAGATCTTGACGTTCACAAATCGGATGGTCCAATAGCATTTCCCCTATTATTCTGGAGCGCTTTTCTCCCATTGCGTAAGCTTATCTATAAACCGTCCGCTTATTAAATATCTTGAATTCCGAAAACTTCTTAATGACCGGCAGTAGGGTTTTCGCAGCAACAAGTCCACTGATGATTTGATGACTTACCTAAGTGAATTATCTTGGCATCAAGCTCTTTTGTCGATAAAACGTGCATTTGGGATCAATGTTTTTCTTGTTCTATGGAATAGAAACTATATTTTAAGCCGTTCAATTCAAGTTGTTTTGGACGGTTTCAAGTCTGCAACTCACCAAATAAGTGATGGTGCTCTCGAGGGCTCTGTTTTGTCTCCGACTATCTTTCTGTTACTTGCCATCCAATTAATTCCTTCGCTGATGACAGTACCTACCCTACCGAAACCGAACGATTTTTCATGTTCTGAATGATTGTGTATTAGTGACAACCTCCGTTTTAATGATCACATATTCAATTTCGCTAACAACGTTTCGAAATGTCTAAGCTTCCTTAAGCGATAAAAGAAAATATCATTTAGCCTGGGCCCTTTTTCCCCAATCACTTTGCAACTTTTCAAACAAATAATTTTCTGCAAAGTAAAAGTTCAGACGACGTTCGCCCTTTTACGAATAGGAACTGAAATTTACCCAACTCTTAATAAAAGGGGAAAAATGGGGGAAGCGTTGTGAGGTAGACAATAAGCTTATTGCTTATTTTATGCTTTAGACTTTTGGGAACAAAAAAAATACTAAATCGGGTGTGTATTTTTGTTTTGATCAAAAATGATGATTCGAATCTTCTTTGGGTCATTTTCTTCAATATCGCAGTTGAAACAAAACAGGTTTAGATAAACTACCTGCTGAGGATAACTTTCTGATTTAAACTTGGATTTTGAAAGTCGTATTTCGCCAATATCGTTATAGAAGGGCTATTGTTTGCAGATGATAGAGTGATCCTAGACAATTAACCCGAAACGCTTCAGCTTATGATCAACCGACTGTTTGATTACTGTGTCATAGTTGTAGCAATGCGTAAAAAGTGGAACAGTAAATAAATTGAAACGAACACATCACAGGGACGATTTATATCATTTCTGTGAATTTACTGAGAAGTAGAACAGAAAAAGTTTTTCGGACGGAAAAATTAATGAATTCGGTTTCTAGCCCATTTTATGTTCAATTTCTAAATTTTTTGTGACATATTAGTTAAATAATTCATAAGCAAATTTTAAAGAAAAAGGTTGTGTCGATCTACTCATTTTAACTTGACCAAAAATGGAAATCAATATTTTTAAGTTTCCATTTTATGTATGGTCCAAAGCCTAGGTCCCAAATCATGATTTTAAAAAGACGTGGAGGAAGATTACGACCTAATGAGAAATGGTGCCACAACGGTGAACGAATTGAAGCGGTCAACGAATACATAAGTACCTATACTCTTTCCAACAAAAATTGTCAGTACAGGGAAGATAGGATGTTTGTCTCTCAGTCTGGTTGCAATGACTTACATAAATCGGTCCGTTTTTAAAGCTCTCACAGCACAGGGTTACCATCTTCCAATTTAAAATAAAAATGTTGCGGTACGAAATAAATTCCGTTTATCTTTTTCATTTTCTGGTAAGATAATAATAGGCGGTTTTTTTTTAAGGGTATCTCCAGTAGACCAACAAAATATATAAATTTCATAACCCAAAAAAAAAATTCAAAACGAAAAATATATCACTGTAATCCAATTTATTCATTATAAATATTGTAAAACATAAAATACTAATTTCTAATATCACTACTCAACTAATCCGATGAGTAATTACTGCTACTGCTTTCGTTATTTAGGTCTATTATTAACCTTTCAACTGCTTCCTCGGCAAAAACATATTTGGCTCAACAATCTGTTCAACGTGTTGGACACATCGATGCCATTTTTCCTTGTCAACCCTTGTAAGTGCTGTCGTTAGTAAGTCTCTTGTTTCAGACATTTTAAATGACTTGTTTTGGCTTGCTACAAACCCTTTCACTTGAGCCCAAATCAGTTCTATTGGATTAAGATCACAGTGATAAGGCGGCAAGCGAAGCACTTTATGTCCCGCATTTTGAGCCATTTCATCCACGACGTATGTTTCATACTTGGCTTTGTAACGTTTAACGATTTCAAGCAACCCATTGTATGATTGCATCCCTACCTAACTTGAGATCTTCCTTTTGGGAATTCCCGTATTCATTGGCAAAACAGGCGTCATTCATCGGAAAAAAAAGACATCATACAAACAGGTACATAATGAGATTAAACGATGTATTTATGTTTTTTTTATTTAAACAGTTTACGACATAAACTCAATCAGCAAGATTTTCTAAAAACATTTCCCAGTCCTTTCCGATATATGTATATTGTGAAAGGTAGACACAATCAGGTAAATTATATAACCACGACGCAATGTCATATACCTAAACAGATGGTAAAAAAACTGCACTTCTACAATATAAATACAATCAAATTAAAATCGAATGGCAACACCCCACGTAATAATTCGTTCTCAAAAGCACCAAAACCGAAAGTTCTTTGAAGAAATCCATAGAAAAACCCCTAATGATATGCTTCATTGTAGAGATGGTAATACTCTTCTGATGTGCTTCAGTCACACACGTCACACACTGCTTATTTGGGTGAATGATAATAACAAGCGAGCACAAGACAATCATGCTCATTCCCATTCGGCTGTGTGGGAGACTGGTTGTTGTGGGTTGTATGCGAATTTTAGATAAATTACAACAACAATTCCTTGGTATGACAGTGGTTTGGTTTTTATTTCGGCCTGTACTGACAATTTTTGTTGGATAATGTATAGTTGTGATTTTTGTAAGCAATCTAAAATTGGAGAAACATCTTAAGGAAGAGGTGTTATGCCAACAAATACCAAGTTTCGAGCTTTCGAGGCCGCTGCAGAAACAATCTTGCTGTACGTAATAAGTAACAGATCTTTATGTTAGAGACGACTACATAAGAAAAGCAAGGATCGGCTTACAGTAGATTAAATCATAAGGTTTAAGAGGCAAAGTAGTTCCGGGATAAGTTCAGCACAGAAAAAGGCTTCGCGGTTTTGTGCAACATATGCAACACAGCAGAAAAAGAGGGTGTTCTTCGTTTTGCAAAACAGCCTTAGCATATCGGGAGAGAATCGTGATTGAGAACTTCTAACGGAACCTACACCACAAGACTGAAGTATCGATCCACTTTTATTTTATTTTATTTTATTTTTTTTTAAAGACCTAAACGCAAATTGCTTGTTCACTCTTCATAATCAGTACCAATCGGCAGACGGCATAACCATGCCCTATAGATTCTGTTTATTAAAATTGTTATTATCAAACATATGATGTTAATAAAGAAGCTTTCTAATCTAAATCTTAATCACTTCCTGGTCAGCTTATGTTAAAAATACAGTCAGATCCGCCCGGCACACAAACCATCGTTGTATTTTTTGCACGCTGCTTGCATCGAACTGCTCTTCATTTTTCTGGCCAGCAAATAGCGAAAAATTCGTAAATTATTGCGTCCGAAGATCGGTGTACTACTCTGCAGACTGAAAGTTTATTTATTCCATGTATAGTTGCGACTCCATTTACTATTCAATGGATGCAAGGGAGTTAAACAATTATTTCTTTAGGTGGTAAAATTCAGCTTACGCCCAATTTCGCTCTCATTTGAGACCCTTTGTTAGCCATTAGCATCCTCTTCGTCTTCTAAGCGTGCTTCGAAACGGTTAATTTTATTATTTTTACGAACTTTTCAATATAAATGCTCAATTGCAAATGAAATAGGGCCCAGTTCTTTGTGATAATGAGTACATCAAAATTGTGGGAAGATGCAGCAAGGTAGAGATGGTTAGTTTTTGTACGTACAACACTAGCGTTTTGATATCATACAGACAAACACGATAAAGACGAGGGTAAACATGGAAATTTAGTATGCAACGATACATTTAGCGGGGGCAAATAACTATACTGATGATGAGAATGAGCCACAAAGCTCTTCCATTTCTGTTAATGACGTTCAAATGCTGTCGAAAGGGGTCGTTTGTTGGGCTCCCCATACATCAAAATGCCTCCCCAAATTCTAAACTTAAATTTGTAAAAACCAAATAATGCTTATTCTAAACAATATTTGCATTCTATTACACTTTATAGCGAATATTCGTTGTATACATAATTTGCACATATTTATTTCAAGCCCTTCGTAATACATTGTCAAACATTGTTCATGATGGTTAGATTGCGCATAATTGCAGATTTACTTGGCACAATTTGTTTATCTCTGGCTCCAAGGAAAACATTTTTAAAAATATGGATAAGTAAGTTGCTTAAATGCGTTCTTATTTATGCGTAAAACGTTAGTTTTACCGAAACTAATTTGTTTGTTGAAGATTTTTAATATGAAAACCAAAGGAATCTACGCAGACAAAAATACCGCCGCTGTGCCGCCGCCACAATTCAAAGAAAAAAAAAACCAAATAACCAAAGAACTTCCAGTTCCAGCAGATAACCTTTTCAATTTTCAAGTGATATGACGGCTGAATTTGTTGGGAAACCTTTCTCATACAATCCATTGGGTTTATGGGTTACACAAAATATTATTTCAACGAAATGGCTCCCCACAATATTCACATCCCTTTAAAATTGAAAAAAGACAGGTTGGGTTTGCCATCGATTCCTCGCTTTTTTGAAAATAAACATTAAGCGATCAATTATTAGCGTTAAGTGCATAATGTCAAGAAGTGCAGCAAGATTAAAGTTGACGCATTTAAGAGTGGTGAGATCGGCAACTCCTGTAATGAGTGGCATGCCCATGTCCATCACTTGATCGGATATAATTTGAAGTAATATGTGATAGAGTCAGCAATGGTTGACGAAGTGAAGCGCAAAAAGTGAATATATTTGTAGGGTGGAATGCCGGCAATATTGGGGCCTTCGGTCGAGGTATTGGTTCCCATTACACGTTTATTATGCAGGTTTTTGATTTTTTAATAGTTAAAAAAAATTAATTCATCAACGGGTGGCGACTGAATGCTTAGATACGTAGCAGAACAACAGTCTACCAAGTTCCTACCGATGTGATTTAGTCTAATAATCTGTAAATCACGATAGGCATTTCCACTGAACGATGTATGGTTTAGTTTGCCCCTAATTTCTGCAATTGCGAAACTGGTTGTTAACAAATAAATAAAAGTGTTGCATATTTAAAGGAAGTGTGGCATATTTATTGGAGTGTTTTATTTTTTGCTGAAAGTTGAATACAAGTATGTATGTTCGATTTTATTTTGTGTATACAAATACGTGAATAATAATGAAACACGTTAAATCACGTAATTATAAATCACGAAAAATTATGACAAATCACTTGATTTCTAAGATGATTTATCGAAATCAAGTGAATCTAGCTAAATTACGTTGCATTGGTGGGAACATGGAACTTAAATTAGACGTCGGCGAGAGAATGTTTCGAGGAAAGTTCGATGCACTCTTTGATCAATGTACAAGTTAATTACCTGTTTTATTTGTATTCCTTTAGGAAATTCTTTAATGCGATTTATGGTCATTATTAGTGTTTACTAGCATTTATCATGAAATTGTTCTTTCAGCTCATAAATTTCACTGGCAAATTGTTAGTTTCAATTAGCGATTTGTTAGATTCGTGAGATACAAAGTGCATCTCCACATGATCCATGATGTTAGAGTCAGTGGTTAAGAATTTAAAAATTAATTCAGAAATACATATATGCACATTTCTTGTGTAAAATAAAATTACAAAATATATCACAATTAACAAAATTGGATCCATAACTTCAATACCACATTTGCAATTGTTAACAATCATTTTAAGAGAGTATAATTAGCACAGCCGATCACTATAAATTTTACTCTGAAATAGAATGTTTTTAGTGGCGTTTTTACCCAATTTTCAAACGTTGGTAATTTTTTTAAAACAATAAAATTACTAAATTAACAAGGACTCTCAACTCAATGCCACGCCTACGTAAGAGGGTGGAAATTTGGATAGCGTATCCAACAGTTCGTCCAAGCGGACTGCAGCCTTTCCCTATATTTTTTTTTCATCATTTTGCTTACGAAATATTCACAAACAATATTACCCCATATGGCACAAAGCTATTATTCTGAAGTATTCATGAGGAATATCGACAATCTAAAACAGGAACAAGATACCTAAATTAAGTTAACTCAACCTCAACTTGAATTGATTGATGAATACCTTACGAAGAAATTGATTGTCTATTGATATAAATGCACACATTGCTAATTTGTATTCTTCCAACCGGTTGAGTAACTAGTTCTTATGCTTACACTTCAAAACAGTAAAACAAAAATAACATCTTACCTATACTAATAAACGCGTAAGCATGCATCAAATAAAGATATTCCAACTGAATTTTGATATGAAGTTAATTCTATAAGGTATTTAAATCCATTCCCGCTTTTCTCTTAACGATTAATATTTCAAGATTTGTGAGTAATGATATGACATGACTAAGCGACTAGAAATACACATATGTTGTCATATTTCAAAGAGGTTGAATGACATTTCAGTATAAGGAAGACTATAAAATTCAAACTTAGTCCCAACTTTGTAGCATCTAATGATGCAGCTTAGAGAACAAACACTAATTATTGTGCGGGCAGTACTTTCCTATTATGTACATATGTTTTGCACGACAACGAGCCTTACTCTCTCTCTCTCTCTCTCTTTCTTTCTCTGTAATTCCCTCCGCTGTAATTTTTTTCAAATCAAATCAAGATGCCACACAAGTCTATATTTAGGATTCTTACAAACTTAATTTTAGATAGAGATATGTTTGCAGTTCAAGTTTAACATTAGAGAGGTAAAATCGTAGCAAGCTGTTAACACACCTTGTTTGAGTGCACTAATTATTTATTAAAAAAAAATACAAGTTAAACCATTTGAAATGAACCATCCAAAAGAAAAGTTCAAAGACTCACATTTGACCATCCTTCCCAAATGACACAAAAGTTTTTCGCCAGCAATGAGTCTACTGAGATGGCCCAATGCATCTGTTTCTAAATATGTGACAGCTTCGGATGTCGATTGTATAGGCCAGAGTGACAGAATTGTTTTGCATGTATATGGGCGATTCGGAAATTTATGAATATTTCTTTTGAGTTTTGTATATTTTACATGAATCACGATTTGGGAATGCCAATTGTACATATTTACTCGAGCGATAAAGAAGCACAGTCTGTGTGGCAAGTGAGGGTGGCCAAATGATATGAAGATATACTTTTAAGCTTTGCAATTTTTTTTTTCATATGTGATAAAATACGAATAAATACTTACTTACTTAATGGGCTCCCGATTCGTGAAGAGTCTCTGCCTGAGACACTGCAGCCTTCCATCTGCGATCGCAGATACGCTGATTCCAGCGGTGACCAAGCGCTTTGGCGTCCGCCTTAAAAACGAAGGTTCGGTCTTTCTTGCCTTTTCAAACCTGGGGGCTGGGACGGAAATCAAACTCCCACGTGTCTGGAGCATTATTGTTTATTCATTCAATGAACCAACTGAATCGACGTGATTTAGCTTAACGCTGGTCCGATGATGTTGGTATCGTCCGCATACCCCACTACTTGGACAGATCTATTGAAAATAGTGCCTTCCTTCTCGACACCTGCCCTGAGCACTATTTTCTCCAGAACAAGATTGAAAAAGTCACATGATAGCGCTTCACCTTGTCGAAATCCGGTGCAGGTTTGGAATAATTCAGGGGATCCTATATTTGTCTATCGCCATGCAGAGCTCCTGACGATGAATGCTATCATATGTGGCTTTAACGTCAATGAAAAGATGGTTAGTCTCGACTTTAAATTCGTTGCTCTGTTCCAGGATTTACCTCAGTGTGAAAATTTGTTTTACACAGTACGTTGGATAGGATCTTACATGTGACATTTTGCAGGGGTATGCCCTCATAGTTCTTGCAAGACATAGGATCGCCTTTCTTGTAGATGGGGCATATGGAGCTTATTGTCTAGTCATCGGGCATGCTTTCTTCCACCCATACTTGGTTGATGATCCGCTGGTGAGCCATCACAGGCGGCGGCCGTATTGTCCTTAAGCTTTCTTATAGCTAACCCAACCTCTTCTATACTGGGTGGTGAAATATGTTCTTCATTGACAGGACGTGGGTTCTTTTCTTGCCCTACCACTCCCTCTCCATTATGCCCATTAAGCAGCTGTTGGAAATAATGCTTTAATACATCTACTTTTCCATGCGTTTCGGTGATTAGGTTTCCGTTGCTGTTTCGAAGAGCCTGCGACCCGGCCTTAAAGCCAACAGCCAGTTGCTTCGCTTTCCTGTAAAATCCCCGGATGTTGTCTCCTCTTTCTTTGCAGGACATTCCTCTCCTCCCTTCTCTTGCTCGATACTCTTCCCCCACTGCAATTGTTTTGCGCTGCAGCGTTTTTAAATATGCATCTTCTACCACCTGCTTCCGGTAAACACATACATCATTATACCACGGGCTTTTTCTCTGGGGTGGCTGGTATCGGTTCCACATATCGTTAGCTCTTGTGGGTGGTGAGTGCACAGAGGAGGGTCTCTTGCTCATCCGCTCTCTGTAGACTCTGGCTACTTCAGGTGTGCTAAGGCGTCCAATGTCGAATTTCTACTTTTGGGAAGTTTGCAGCTTTTTCTCGTTGGAGAATCGCGCTCTAAATGTTTTTGTCAGACTTTTGCAAGAGTGGAAGAAAAAAACCTTTAATTGTTATAAAACAACAATGATCGTTTCGTACCCATTCCTCATTGGCGATATAAGTGTAGGGATCTTCGCCATGACCGCGGTTCCGATGATCTGTCAGCGAATTGATAGTACGACTAGAAATCTAAGCTATTTGAATCCAGGGAGCATATTCTTTTGGTACAGGGTGCGCACTACTATGAATACGATTCCTCAGGTAAACTATTGTTCTATGGTACAATTCGGTGACCGCTTTTCTGTTGAGTTGCTGGCATTGCAATAACATGCGAATAACATGAAAGTTTGCCACACATTTTCGACTTCAGCTTTAAAGAATCAAATTTTCCAATGCTGGAAATGTGTTTTTACTTATTTCTCGCTGACTCAGCCGTGACACCGTATTGTCTTTAAAGTTGAATTAGTTGGTCGTCCAATTTGATTTACCTAAAGCTTGCCATACACGAGCATTGAAGCCAATGTATCCAACTCAACTCAACAAATGAAGTTACCGACCGGAATTAGAGCCAGGTGATAATTGGATGTCGGCTTCCAAATATTGAAATATTTCTCCAGAGATTTGAGATCAACAGAGAAAATGGCCTCAATTAAAGGCATGATTAAGCTTTGCCGAATCTTATAGTTGGCGTAATGATAGTTCTATCTTAAACATTTAGATTTTAAATGATTCAATGTACTACAGTACCAGCTTCTTCGAATGAGTTACACCAGAATGTCAGAAAGAATAGATTCTATATTATTGTAATCAAATTGTAAGAGCCAATGGCTTACAGATTTCTCGAACTTTCCAGGAACGGTTAATGATCTGATTAATTGAGATAGTTTATTAAAAAGCGGCATGATGAAACCAAATAAAAGTTACGAAAAGCGGCGGTACGGGAAAAGGGAACAGAAACAACATTAAATAAATTTCTACGTAAATTATAATCAAAAAATAATCTGAAATTCCAATTCCCGATTTGATAAAACAAGTTTTTAATACCTTCAAACAATACGAGTGACGGACTGGAAGAATTATCATAGCACGGAACAATGGAAAACCAGGATTTGTTTCAAAATATTTTTTTTCCAGAATTAAGACAGTCTGAATTTTATTCCGATATGATTAATTAATTTAGGTCCCAGATTTTACGTCGATTGTCCAGGGATTGTAAGCTGTCCTCTGCAATTTCATTGGCGATTATTTTTCGGCTAGATCAGTCATAGAGTCAAGCAAGGATTGAAGAATATTCGGAAACCGCTTATTTACCAGCGAAATCGTTTTATACATACATAAGTACATATAAGATTTTCAGGACAACTCGACATTGGCTTTGAGAGAGCTTCCCTTTATTCATCGTCATATAGTACATAATGTATGTATGGCAGGTATTGCATTATCGTCATCCTCATCCTCTTGGTATCTTCAGATGTGCTTCAGATACGACTATCAAACACTTGGACTGGCGAAGTTCTTTAAATTATGCCTCAAAAAAATGTCATCCGTGTAATGGGTGTTTTTCAAAACCTACATCACGATGTCCAATGAATTAGCTCATGAGCCCGGCCCGCTTAAAAAAGAATTTTGTTGTAAGTTTTCTTCCATCACACACTGCGTTTGAATCCCTTGAATGTGTTCGTCGCATTTATATCTGCAACTGCGGCAGTTTCGATATAACGACATTGCCGCTATCACTATGTACTCCGTTCACCTTCAAATATATGTACATACATTTTCTTATGGTGAAGAAGCTGTTGATGTTGATGATGTATGATGCTTCAGCTAATGTTGACCATACCGATCGATGATACATGGCTGGCAATGTACGCGATCGAAATTAAATTACAAGTCAAATTGTTGTAACCACTTGCCTATTCGGTTTACCTGTCGCGTTTATTTTTGTTTGCTTCGTCGCAAAATTGTTTTTATTTTCATTTTTATCATGATGACTAAGGCGAACGTTTAGTCGTACTGGTTGTGGGTCACTTTGCCACCAACATCCAACGTCGCCGGGGGTTGGCTGTACTGACCATGCACTTAAAAGACGAATCCACTCAGTTAGAGGCATTCGGACCAAGATAATCGAGGAATATACTCTTAACTACCTCTCGATTCATAAAATAAAACCTTTTTCTGTTTTATTTTAATAAAAAAAAAAATCTTGATTTAATTTTCTGTTTAGCTGTGGAAACAAAGTTGAAATTTATTCGCCTTGATATTCAGTTGAGTTGTGAGATATTGCCGCATTAATATCATACATTTTGTGAGCGGTATACACGTTGCGGCTTGTGCGCTATATTTTTTGGCAAAGCTTATAATTATTGTTTGAACTTCTTAATAATATTGTGTTAGTGGAGATTGCTGACAAAATGTCGAAAGTGAGTTTTTTTTGCTTTTCGTCAAAGAATTGTTTTAACGTGTGTGTATTGTTTTTTAATAAAAACCAGTCGGTTTCTAATAACATGAAGCAATTGAGGAAAATGCAAAATTAGTGATAAGCGTGTGATGAGAATTTTTGAAAATATCTGTCCATATGTTTAGTTTAAAAAATAATTGTGCGTGTGATGTGGGGTGATGGACTTTTTATTTTGAATTAGAGGTATCTTCTTACCTATCTCTGATTGCTAAAATTGGATATAAAGAGAAGATCAAAAATTAGGTCAAGCCAATTTAAAAAATGGTAGTAGAAGGAATAATCGAAAACCGACAACATTTTACGATTGATTTGCAATGTATTTAGTTATATTTTCTTTTAAGAAAAGATTTTGGCAAGTACCTGTAGAAATTTATATAGGTATGGTTAAGTTTTCGTATACTTATCTATCAAAGTGCATATTTTAACCGATCTTTTAACAATACAGAAAATAATAGCTGAAACAACTGATTTAAATATTTATAAAAATAGTCACAGTGGACGTCAATACAACCGCGAAAAAGAGGCACAAATGCAGCAACGCCCTCATTTTATTGGTCTCAGTGACGAAGTGATCCAAAATCGGCAGGCCTGTCTTTATTTTCTGAGGTCGAACCGGCGAACCCCACAGACGGACCAGTAAGGTTGTGGTTTAGTGGGAGGGTTATGATCCATTGTATCCTGATCATAGCCTCACCGCCATTAAAGAAGAAGAAGTCACAGTGGACATCCAGTATAACGAACGCCCGATATAGTGAGTCGGATTTTTTGTACCTATTGCTGATTCTATATAACGAATGCACAGATTTTATGTTCGTTTTAACGAATGTTTTACTATATCTTACAAAAGAAAACAACTTCAGACCAATAAAAAGATCCATTATGATACCACACGGATCTATCTTCTACCTCCTCGTTGAACCAGTTGGCGCTTTTGATAAGCTTGAGATCGTTGAGATATTTGATATTTGATATTTTTTATTAGGTTTAAAACATTTACAAAGATTACAATAAGTATCTATAATGACGTAAATGTGATAATTAACGAATTAATTATTACAATTTAATTCAATTAATTAATTTAATATAATTTAAGTTTTTAATTTAATATAATTTAATAAATTGGGTACAAAATGCTTACAATAAAAAAGACAGTTGAGAAAAAGAGAAAAATAGAATGGTTAAGCTTAAGCAAAAAGGTTTACAAAATTCAGATATTGATATGTATTAAAAATTAAAGTTATAAAATAAAATATTTAACATTAAAACATTAAAAGCCCTAAAACCTACATTAAATTACCAGCCAAGTAAGAAAAAAGAGATACACTAAAACGGTCTACAAAACAAAGTCTTCTTACGCCAAGAGGGGGAGAGTTCCATAAGTGAATAGCATGAACATAAATTTGTCGCTCTGTTGAATGTTGCACGCGGAGGGATTATAGTTAGAGTTCGAGGCAGATTAGACAAAGTAAGTTTTTGAAATAGGTATTCTGCACTTCGCGATATTATGGTTTTCTGCAAAAATTTAATAGTACAATAGTCTAAGTATTTATCCAGCGTTAAGCCAAGAATTTTAGTTTTATATACGGATATACGATCCTGGCGCCTTAAACCAAACACATAACGAGTAAATTGTAAAAGAAAGATCCCAAATGGAGTTTTCGTCTTTGAGAGAGATCAGGGCATGTACAGAAAAGGTGGAGAATAGGCTCCTCGTCCAAGTAGCTTCTGCAGAAGTCATTTGTATAGACGTCAAGCCTTGTTGTTTTGTTATTTTTTTTTAGTGAAGGTGAAAATCTCGAAAGACACAATTGGGTTAGAAACCCAGTGTAGTGTGGGACTCTAACCGTAATAAAAACACCTCCTTATCATGACCAATCTAAAAAGATCGACAAATGATTTTAGTTTCAACGTCCAGTTTGAGAAAGTATTCTAATTAAAATACGGGTTCTCGTATATTTTCAAAATATGAGTTCGTAAGGTTTAGTTCCTCTTAATCTACTAATATTATATCGTATATTTAAGACGTCTTCTATTTCAGGATTAAAATTCCATTTGGGATCTCTGTTAAGAACTGTTTATTTAAGCATAAGGTCCTATGAAAGCGGTCTGTGACCGCGCAGTTCATGTCAAGTTCCGGAAGTTCAACGAATAGGCCCATTAGGTGCTGAACTGTGAATAGCCACTTTATGTGAATATACATATATGGAGAGGTGTTAGCCCTATTAGTGCTTCTATAGCAGCTGTGGAGCAAGTTCGCATGGCTCCGGAGATACCTAGGCATGCAAGCCGTTGTACCCTTTTGAGCTTAGCGACTGCTATTTTTGTGTGGCTTTTGTCCACCTAGAAGCATATGTTATAATGGGCCTGATCGTCATTGTATGGATCCAATGAGTAAAATTTGGATAGATACCCCAGGTTCTGCCATAAATGCGGCGTAAACATAAACTTCACGAATGACACCTTTGTGGAGATCCGGCGGAGAATCAGCTTAGGGAACCGCTGCTACTTCGGTTTAGCAAAACAAATGGGTTCAAAACTCCTCACTCGAAGGACAAAATGCATGCTCTATCGAACCTTTATCCTACCAGTCCTGCTTAATGGTGCCGCGTGCTGGACGATAAGTAGAAAAGGGGAGCTAATATTGGGTTCTTTTGAAGGGAAAATACTCCGTCGTATGTTTGGTCCTGTTTGCGAGGAGGGCGAATATAGGAGAAGATTCAACCGCGAACTCTATGAGCTATACCAAGATGTAGTCCAATAAGCTGAATCACGTCCACTACATTGGCTTGGCCACATTGAGTGAATGAAAATAATACTCCTGCCAAGATGATCTTCGACTCCCAGCTGAGACTCTTCACGGTCGGGAGCCCGTTAAGTAACCCTCCCACTTTACTGAATCCCTACTTCTTACTTGCTCTAAAAATATTTAAAATATCGAATCAGGTCAAAATCGTTAGATTCGTATTTGAGAAAAGTTAAGTTATCAAAAATGTATGAATTGATCAAATTATAAAAAAAGTGTTTCCGAAATCTGGGTATGCAAATTTGTTGAAAATAGCAGTACGAGCCGAAATATATTTCGTTTGAATTTTGGTATATTCTAAAGTACCAAGGTAGGAGTTCATAAAAGGCAGTACAATGGCTTAGTATTGAGTCTGAGTGCTGCAGTGTAGGAAATTTCCCAACCCAACAAAAAAAAAACCGGCGTACCAACGAATTTCTTGGTAGAAACTGAGTAAGCCATTTTCTAACTTTCACTTTAAGAATTAAAAACACCAAAACGTATCTTAATCGTAAGAGTCGTTTTTGAAAAAAGGGAGGATCTCAAAATTTTTAGAAATTGTTATACATATATGTACATATATATTTATATAAAAAAAAAATAAGAAATATTCCTACTTTAAAAATTCGAAAATGCGGATTTGTTTATAATGTAATTGTTAGCCAGTATGAAAACGTGTTGTCGGGTGCAGTGGCTCAGTGGTTAGTGTGTCGGACTACTTATCGAAAAGTCGCCGGTTCAATTACCGCCGGGGCCAAGTAACATCTTGAGTTTTTTTCCACTGCCCCACCTCCTGCGAACATCTGACAAACATCCAAGAGTATCAATAATTGTCATGAGAAGCTTCTCAAATTTGCCGTTCGGATTCGGCTTAAAATTGCAGGTCCCTTCCACTTCGGTGGTTGGCGAAGCTAGGTTTTAGGCTCTATATTTGGCCGTTAATGCCTAATATTTATTTATTTGTTTTATGAAAACGTATTTTAGAATCTCGAACGTTTTTAAGATATTGGCATGTTTGTGAAGTGAAGTACTTCACAAACATGCCAATGTTATGTTATTCGATTATTTTTGGGAAAAAAAGTCAGTTTATCTTTTTACCCTCACCCAACTTATCCAAAACAACAGAAGAGATCGAAATGTTTAGAGCCGCTTTCGAGAAAATCAGTGTGTTAAAAACCACTTGGATGGTAGGTACCGTTATTTGAAATAATTGAACAGAAAAAAGATCCCGTTAGCTATTAGACCAAAAACAACAAATATGAAATTTGATGGAAATCTGTCCTCTTGTCAGGGCAGAAGGCTCGGTGACAGATGGACATACAACATATGGAAAGACAGATGGAATTGTAAGACATACTTTTTTGGACTTCTCTGTGGTCGTTATATCATAGCTCATACTCAGTTTGAGTTCGAAATTTCAGCAAGGTTGTTGAAAACAGCACCAAGCGAAGTAATACCAAATGCTAAAATTTGGCGTTATGTCACTTTCACAATGCGACATAAGGCCAAATTTCAAAATTTGGGCTGATGACGCTTGGGGTTATGTCACGGCACCTTGTATGGGTTAAAATGCAGAATCTGATAAACTGGTACTGTTAGCAGAATAACATAGTTGATCAGGTCTTACATTGAATGCATCTACACAAAACTAGAAGTACTATCTTCTATCGTGTTGTCTACTGTGTTTCTGTGATAAGTGATATGCTTAAATTGCTCGGACGTCCAAAATGAGATGTAATGCTTGAATCCGAAGTGAATTCCTGAGAGCGACAACAATGTATGTACATGTACACACATCGTGTATCCAAATTTCAATGTGTTCCACAAATAAAGTACTTTCTTTTGAATACCTACATATATATAAATAAAAGACAATTTGGCATAAAATGCATGTTTTAAATATAAATCTCGCTTTAGTAACCTTATCTTACAAATTTTCTTTGAAAAACATTGGAACTAACTTAGTATCGTAATCGCATGCGATATGTTATATTTCCATGAACTACATAATTGAGCAAGATATTGTAGCTAAAAAATCCCTTCGCTCCACTTTCTGGGTTTAGAATAATTTTATTCATGGTAAAGTTTTGGAATTTTTTGTTTGTTTTGCAAAACTCTTATCACATCAAACAGCATTTGACATTGCTTAATGTTTGTTTTGATGATAACAATTCATGTTAACAGTTGTTTTGCTGTTCCTTTAGGAAACAGAAAGCTTAAAGGGCTGGCGGAATTGTTTGGTCTTGAAGCCAACGAGGAAAACGCCAAGTATCTACGCGCTGTCAACAAACAAACAGCCTTCTATCCAACGAAACCAACAAGGACAAAACGTCACTGATTATATCAGCAACTCTGAAAGAAAACTATGAAACTATTTTTTTCGTTTACTTCCTCTTCTTTTCCTTTACGGCGAGGCTACGATCAGAAATACAGGGGTCGTAATGCTAATATTATTGCATTTGCATGGTCCCGTATGGTATTTGTTATTCTATTGTACATAATTGAGTCTCATTTAGTGGCTGGACCATAAGGACTCAGCAAGATCCTATACTCCACACCTAGTAGTAAAGGACCAAATCCGAAGTACTACACAACTCCCAAGTTGACTTCCAAAAATATTTTTTACAGAATGGGAATCAGGCAACGTTGGGAATGAGTTCGACGTTTCTATTTTCACAGCTGGTTCTAAAATGGACTGTGAAGTGGGAGCGGGCTTCTATTCAACGGAACGAACTTCTTCCATCTCCCCGACTCGTCCAGCGAGAGTGTAGATTTCTCACGAACAAATTGACAACCAAGCAATCGATATTCGTGGACAGTTAGGCTGCGATTCAGTCATGACTACGTCAAAGCAAGAGTAGGATTGCAGGGAGATATTGACTCGAGTTAGGCGTCAATCCTCTTGGTAAAAACTATTTTATTGTCAGCAGTTTTCCTTTGTACAAAATGAGCAGATTTTGCTTTTAACAAACAGTATAGAGTTCTACAAAAATCCTATTTGCTAAACAAGTATATAACTCAGCTCCTTATTGTTTTGTTTTTTTTTTTTAATGTAGGTATTCAGTTTGATAATTGTGGAGTAAGTGACCAGATGTAGCTACACTCTTTGCAAACTATCTGCGGAGAAAGTTTATCCAACGCTCGAAGGCGGAGTCGACTATTGCGTCGTTTCCAATACGATGTGGGCCACATTCAACCAACGTAGAACAGAGAACCTTATCTACAAGAGACGCGAAATCGTCGCTAGGCTGTTTACCATTAGTACGGGTCTTTGGCCTATCGATTATCGATTTGGCCGGGACGCTGATAAGAAGGTTTGTCATTTTCTTGGCGGATGTCCAGCCATAGCCCAAACCAGGCATACTACGCACACCATTCTTTGATGACCTCTCGGACATCTCAGACAAATGATTCAAACATAAGCAAAGGCTACAGTCCGCTTGGGTGACCCTATTCGTATTCTTATCCCCAAAAAAGTGAGCGTGGCCAAAAAGTAAGGATGGGCGAATTGTTAAGAAGGATGCTATCGACATATTTTGCTACCTACAAATATAACTGTTTTTATTTACGTTTTTTAAACGATTTTATCGAAAAAAAATGTTTTGGTGAAAAAAAATCCCCTAAAAAGTGGGTGTTGAAAAAACTTTTTAGAAAGGAATTGTTGAGTTAGGTAAGGTTAGCGGATGTAGCAGTATAGCTAAACCACACTTAGGTCCTTGTGGTCCCATTGTGATACCCTCGTTGTTTTGGCTTTCCCCCTTTTTTGCTCGTCTCTCCTTACTCAACGTTTTACAGCCATCCTTTTTTTATAATTAGCGTGCGCTAAAGGGATTTTTTTATTTTTCTGTAATTTATACAGTACCCTTATAATGTTACCACAGCGCAGGCATTTTTTTATTGCTGCAAGCAGCACCCAGCAAATGATTCATTGCCTGTTTTTAGGTGCTGCTAACTACTTGAAAGAATATTAGGATAGGAAAGAAGTTTTTAGTGCGATAGGGTTTTTTTCTCCACAGGTGGCGCCTTAATTGCTTAAGGGAGATTTTTGAATTGTTGTGTATATTCAATTTTACAAAGCATGGCCCTGGTCGGGATTCGAACACACGACCTGCCAATCACTTTGTGAATACACTACCATCGCACCATCACCACCCATCGGATGTCCTTAGAAACCTGAAAAGATCAGATAGTGAGACATCATCCTTGAGATTTAATTTCATAGTATGATTCCTTAAATAATTATGGCCAGTAAGGGCATCGATCAGCTTAGACAGTGATTGTCTGTCATACCGTAGGAGTTGGTTGGTCCTGCTGGTATCATACTTTGGCAGTGCTGCCATATTCTTGAGAGCGAGTTATCATACAATTTGTTCGTTTCTATCCTACCAGAGAGAAAATTATCATACGCTACGCTACGCAAGGAATTGTCTTAAAGGGATGCGTCCATAAACTACCCAAAAAAAATTCGTTGCTATCTGGCAGTTCCAATGAATGTCAAAAAATGTTGTGTTGTTGTTTACAAGATTCTCTCATCTAAAAAAGAAATTTCCCATCAAGAAAAACATTGTTCTGAATGTGATATCTCAGGGTTTACTAGGAAAGATATGTATTAATCTTTCACACATGACAAAGTTATTTTTTTTTATTTCTTATTTCGTTAATAGTAATTTTTTATGAATTTAAAAAAAAATACATTGAAATAAAAACAAATATACATAGAAAAACGAAAATAAATTTACATATGCATCAATGTAATTAAATTTGTACGTTTGACCAAGGAATTCTGATTCCGCGTCCGTCTGAATTTGCTCCAGAAATAAAGGGTCTTTCATTAGCGATTTGACAACTTCAAACTTTCAGTGTGAACGACCATTTCCGTTTGCAATAACTGCACAAGAAAAAATCACCGATTACCGAACTGTCAATGTCAAAATATTCAGTGAAACTAACATTTTCATCATGGTGAAGTACACGAAGGAACAACGTTTACAAAAATAAAAATTTACTACCGAAATTCCGAGTCGGTGGTCGCAACTTTAAGAGCGTTAACGCCAATTTTCGGCCGTAATTCTCGTTCCAGTAGACAAGCAATTCACAGTCTAGTGAAAAAATTACGACTACGTTTCACTGAGTTCTCAAGAATAGGGCCTCTCCCAGACAACATTGTGGCGAATTTTACGTAAGGATCTTGCCCTTCACCCTTACAAGATCAAGCTGACTCAAGAACTAAAGCCAGTTGATCATATGAAGCGACGTACGTTCTCGAATTGGGCTCTGGACATGATGGAAGAAAATGAAGAATTTCATCGCAAAATCATCTTCAGCGATGAAGCACATTTTTGGTTAAACGGCTTCGTCAATAAGCAAAATATGCATTATTAGACAGGTGAGAACCCTCATGTGCTTCACGAATCAGTACATCATCCGCAAAAAGTCAGTATTTGGTGCGGTTTTGATGCGGATGGCGGTTTTTTTTCGTCCATGAAAATTACCGTCACGTTACGGTAAATGGTATTCAATTCAATTCAACGGTAAATCTAAAAATGATTTTTCAAAGCAACGAATGAACGAATACACAATGGGCGCGTTCAATTTACAAGTCAACTACTAGTGACTACTATTTTACCTTTTCTCATTGATCAAATAACTCACGTGACCATCGTTTGGCAAGTGATAGACATTTAATTAGTAGTGAACTTGCAGTTGACTTGCAAATTGAACGCGCCAAATGTTTTTGCGCTGAAATAGAGTGAGTGTGTGTGTGTGTGTGATTGATGTGTGGAGGCCCTGAGTTGCTGACAAAAACGAAAGTACTAGATTACATATGATGCCAAATAACTATTTTAGAAAAGCGAGTAGTTATTTCTTAACGTTGCCTTAGTAAAAGATTTTTTTTTTTAAATATGAAAACTATCATACATTTAGCGTATGATAATGATTTCCAATCTTACATCATACATAAGCTACGATTATCTTACATGTAGCATAATTATCATACGCTTGGTAGCCCTGTACTTTGGCCATAGTTTCCGAGAAATGTCACAAGTAGTTAGTGATTTGCACCTGCTATTGACTTCTCTGAGGTTGCAGAGTGGCGATTTGATTGACTTAATTGAATGATCTTGATCCATTGCAGATCCTTTTCTTGTCAGTTCACCAGCCTCCTCATTGCCGGCTATGCCCCTGGAATGCCTAAGAGACCTTTATCAGGTAGAATGTTCAGTGTGGTTCCTTCCTGGCGAGTTCATCAGCCCTACAGTTCCCTGGAATATCTCTGTCTCCTAGGCACCCAGCATAGGTGAATATTGAACTGCTCCGCCATCTCCGATATGATCGGCAGTCTAGGACTACGATAGAGTTTGTAGAGACGGAATCCAGAGATTTTATCGCAGCTTGGCTATCTGAGAAGATTCGGATATCCATAGCGGATATCACGTTCCTCTTCAGCCACGATAGGACTTCTTTAATTAAATTAGGGAGACGAAAAGATTAAGCGTTTTTTCGCTAGAAGTGGTCCAGGAGCTTCTGCATTCCTCAAATAGCTAGGCATAACTGGGTTGGTTGAGAGGATTTTTCTTAGCCTTGATGTCTTGGATGTTTCTTCTATTGTTCAACAAAAGAGTTCAGGACGAGCGTTTAGTTTTCCTCAGTTATTTTTTATTTATATTTATTAATTTATAATTGATATAACTCCTTCTGGAACTGCCGTTGTGGAAGTGTTATAGGTACGAGGGCGGGTCAATAAGTCCGTGACTTTTGGAATAAAACACAGATTTTTTGATAAAAAAAAAATTTTATTTTTCACCGTAGTCTCCCTTGAGCTCTATAAACTTTGTCCAACGCTTCTCCAATTTTTTTATCCCTTCCAAAAAAATGATTTGTCGAGGTCCTCAAAATAGGCCTTTATTTGCGAGATGACTTCATCATTGGAGTCAAATCTTTTTCCACCAAGCCATTTCTTCAGGTTTGGGAACAAGAAGTAGTCGCTCGGAGCCAAATCTGGAGAATAGGGTGGATGAGGGAGCAATTCATAGCCCAATTCATGGTTTTTTGCCATGGCAACTGCACATGTGTGCACCCTTGCATTGTCTTGGTGGAAAAGAACTTTTTTCTTGGCCAAATGAGGTCGGTTTTTTTTTAAATCGTCATTGAATCGGTCCAACAAGTTGGCATAATATTCCCCATTGATTGTTCTTTCCTTTTGAAGGTAGTCAATGTGGATTATCCCGCGTGCATCCCAAAAAACAGTCGCCATAACTTTATTGACAAACCCACCTTGGCCTTCTTTGGCCCCGATTCACCCTTAGAAACCCACTGTTTTGACTGTTGTTTGTTCTCTGGTGTGTTGTGATGGATCCATGTTTCGTCCACGGTTACAAAACGGCGCAAAAACTCCTTCATATTGCGATTAAACAACGCCAAACCTTCCAGTGAAGTTGTTACACGATTGCGTTTGTGGTCGACTGTGAGCAAACGCGGCACCCATGTTGCGGAAAGCTTTCTCATGCCCAAGTGATCATTCAAAATTGAAACCACTGAGCCATGCGAGATCCCTACGGCTTCCACAATCTCTCGCACTTTCAATCTTCGGTCGGCCAACACCATATCGTGAATTTTTTCGATTGTTTCGGGTGTAGAGACCTCAACTGGGCGTCCAGGACGTTCGGCATCTTCAGTGCTTGTACGGCCACAACGAAATTCAGTAAACCACTTTTTTACCATTGAAATCGATGGTGCAGAGTCCCCATAGTATTTTTCAAGCTTAGCATTGGTCTCGGTAATGGTTTTTTTTCGCAAGAAATAATGCTTAATAAGCACACGAAATTCACTTTTTTCCATTTTCTCCTCAAATTAGTGAGTAGTCTGATAAAAATAGCTGTCAAACACAAACTAACTGACGCAGCAAGTTTTAATTTTGACAGGAGTCAACTGACAGATGCCTGTTGACAGGAGCAGTGTTGCCGTTTTAGTAAAGAGGTCAGAAATTCAAAAAGTCACGGACTTATTGACCCGCCCTCGTATCTTGGTTATTGTTAAAGAATAACTTTATCTATATACCTAACAGCGAATATGGCTTTCATTTTCGTTGACTTCTTCAATATTTTTTTTTTAAATAGTGGATGTGTCAGAGGGCAGATTTTAAGAACCTGAGCATTGTGGGTATAAATATTTTCCAAGTTTCAGCTTTCTTTCTCCAATTTTAAAACCTACAAACCTTTGATGCTTATCACAATAGTACGGGTCTGTGAGCAATATTATGGTTTGTTACAAACAATGAGTCAAAGTTATTATACTATAGTATTTAGAATAGGGTATTTCATTGACATCCTCAAATTCACAGGATAGTTTTGAGCCTTACTTCCACTTATTCTCCGATTTACTTATTCTCGTTCAAGCGATAATTTTGTGTTTCTGTCAAGAAGCCGGACCCCACTCATTTTACCTTACTACCTGCGTGAAACGGATTGTTTAAAGAAACAATAGTTTCCCCTTTTACAAAACCGAGTAGGTATGTAGTATGTATATGAAACCAGTTTGATGTGCATTAATATGACTTATTTAAATTTATATCTGTAATGTTTCTAATTAAAAAAATATAATTAAAAACAAATTTTAAAATAACTTTTAATAAGTATACATAGCACTGCATTCCAAAACAATTTATGGCAACAACATAATGCCTTTAATTGCACTTATTCTATAACATGAACATACATAGGTAGGTACTCGTAGTTTGTTTATACTACGAGTATTTGATGATTGGACGCATTTATTCAAAACAATTAAAAAATAATTTGGCTTCAGGCCACACACCCAATCAAAAATAAAACAAATTAAATGAGAAAAAATGAATTTTTAGACTTATGTGACACTGAAGATAAGAATATATTTAAGGGATGTACCTAATTTCAAGTTTTTGTTAAGCGCTTATGGTTAGGGATTAATGGCTGAAACACATGTGCAGCAAGGGCGTGCAGCAAGGGGCATGCAGCAAGATGATTTTGAATGTAAATTGACACATTGCTTGCTGCATGTCGATTCTTGGTGCACCGATTGTAGTAGAACAGCACAATTTGGTAGTGATATTTGTCAGGCAGAAACCTTACTGAATTAAATCAATTTCGTACTGCACATATGTTTCATTTTCGTTGATGCATGCATTATTGCGTGCGTCCCTGCTGCACATTTGTGTCAGCCATACGGGGTGCGATTGAAGATTTTACAATTCAGCTGCTGTGTAAATATGATTGCATACACAATGATAACTCTATTTCCAGGTAAAAGTGGGTGGCATTGGTGTGATGGTAGTGTATTCACTAAATGATTGGCAGGTCGTGCGTTCGAGTCATCGCCAAGGCCATGCTTTTTAAATTAAATACTCACGTAAATACAGATCTCCCTAAGCAATTTAGACGCCACCCGTGGAGAACAAAACTCTTCAAAAGCACCAAACTTCTTTCCCATCCTCCTATTTTTTTAGAATAGTTGGCTGGTTGGTTGGAATCGGCCCTGGATGCGGATGCACTTAGACCAGAGGTAGGTCCATTGTGCTGCCGATGTGTAAGGTGGTAGGTGGGTGGGTCACCCTCTTACTCAGTGAACCATTTTCTCCTCTGAATGAAGGAGCTAATCTTTGCTGTGCAGGTGTTGTTGAGATCGTTTAGATCATTGAAACGGTATTTACCCAGTGTAGCCTTCCTAATGTTGGCGAGTGCAGGACACGTGCAAAGGAAGTGACTGGTAGTCTCCTCTTCCTCCTCGTCCCTACAGCTTCTGCAGAAGTCATTGTAAGGAATGCCCAGCCTTTGAGCATGTCTTCCTATAGCGTGCCCGGTGAGGGCGTTAACTAATTTGGAGAGGGTTCCTCTCTTATGCCTCAGAAGTCCGATGGACCTGGGTTTGTTTAATGTCAGCCAGAGTAAGTAGCACCTAAAAGGTGCTGCTTAATGTCCAACAAAAAAAATGCCTTAACTGTGTTCCAACATTATAACGGTCTGTACAAATACAGAAAAACAAAACCCCTTTAGTAAAACCCCCCGTAAGTAAATTACTCGTATAAAAAAAAGTCATCAAAATAAACGTTCTGCATTATTAGGTATGTGTTTCTTGTCAATCAATATCATAATGCACTAGCAACGTCATTAGCAAAACTAGGCAGTACATAGATACTGTTTACTGGATTGACATTTCAACTCTGCGTAGGGTGGTGTCCTATAAGGTTGCCTATTCCCAGTAGTCGTGCACTTCTCTTGTTTGAATCATTCCTTTCCTTAGCAATCCCGCCAAGAAAACATTTTTTCCCGTTATATTGTTTCACACGGTAAATTCAATCCCCTTGGATTTTCTTTTGGGTACAAAACAATCGGATTTTGCTAAAAAAGAAATAGTAATGAGTCCTTCTAAAAATTTCTTTAGCTATAGGTATTCAATTTTTTAACACTGCTTCTTATTGAATGAGGTATGTTGTAGGTAAAGTTAGGTTAGGTTAGGTTAGTTTAAAAAAGGGGTATGCAATTCGCATACAGCACTAGGCACCAGAAGGGCCCATCGCGATCCCTAGGGATGTTCACACCACCACTATTTTCGGGGAATTGGAATTTTTTGCTATCTCATCGGCTTGCTCATTCCCCTCTATACCGCTATGTCCCGGTACGCAGCACAGTCTTACTCGATTCCGTCTGCATACTGCTTTAAGTATTGTGCGAAAGTTTATGACTGTCTCAGAATTGATGTTAACAGGTTCTAGTGCCTTAAGTGTCGCCTGACTCTCAATGTAGATGTCGATATCCCTTCCCGACATTGATCCCATCTGCACTATCTCTGCCGCCCTTAGAACAACCAGAACTTCCGATTGGAAGACTCTTCTTGTATCCATGAGTCGTGATTTGCCTATTGTTCTTTTACAAATAAAGAGGGCATTATACGCTTTCTTAATTCTTTCCCTTATGTTAAGATTCCAATTTAATTTTCTATCTAGGATTACGCCCAGATACTTCGCACTGTCCGTAAGGGACAGTTCCACTCCGTCAAGTTTCGGGAGATTGAAGTGTGGTATTTTGTGTCTTCTCGTAAACTGGACTAACTCCGTTTTCGATGGGTTGACATTTAGCTCGCTGCCCTTAGCCCAATTACTAATTTTCTTTAAGGCGGTCTCTGTGACCTCACTTAAAGTATTTAAATATTTTCTCTGCACTACTATAACCACGTCGGCCGCATACGCTGGGGCACTTATACCCATTGATTTAATTTCCTTTAAAACGTTGTCAATGACCAGCACACACAACAGTGGCGATTTGACTCCCCCCTGTGGTGTTCCTCTGGTTACAGACATTCTTATGGAGATTTGACCAATGGAGCAGTTTACTCGTATGTTCCTGTTGTTCCTTATGTTGCATACTCAGTTTATGATGCCCTGTTTAAGTATGTTGTAAAGGTTGATGACTTTTCACTGTTAATAAGAGTGCGATCGTTTTTCTGGGTTGGTACTTGGCCGGTGCATGAGTCGAAGAGATGTCCAGAGTTTGAAACCCTTTTAACCCGCGAAGCGTTCTACCCATAGCGATAGGAGTCAATTTCTTATCTAGTCAAGCATATGATCACAGAGTACCTAGTCTGTTAGCATTTTTTTTGCCTTAGCTTTTTTAAATTCGAGGAGCAACGAGTTGTTCAGTGGGTGTCTGTGATGATACTCGTATACATTATGACAATACACAGTTAAGGCATAGAGACATTCCAGGCAAACGTTGGGATGATGAACACTTCAAACATGGAACTACACTGCCTATTTGACCTTAAAATTGTTCCTTTGGCATTCCAGTTGTTACATGCAAACTTATGTTAAGGATGTATGATTTATAACAAATTAGTTTTAGGTCGACAAGTGGCACTCTGTTTCATTAACATGCTAATAGGCTAGGCACTGAGTAAGTGCTTACAGAATGTCCAATAATGAGCCTATACATGAGCGGTCTGTTCCAGCTTCCGCCATAATTCTCAAGTCTAGTCTAGCTGCGCTTGGCGCTTTCAAAATGTTCAATCAATCAATTTGTGCGAACGTTATGAATAATGTATGTTTAATGGAGAAGTATAGTTCCAAAGTAAACATATATTTAAATCTGATTATAAAATCAACGCAGATATCCATCACATAATATGTCAATAGATTTCTTTGAATACCTAATTCTTCGAATGAAATAAACTTTTCCAAATAATTAAATTCTGATTCATTTAATACTCAATAACAAATTCTTCCGTCACGTTTCTACAGAAATTCCATGCGTCTGGAAGGTACGAGTAGGTCATTTCCATTTGTTTTAATTACGTCATTTCTGTCGTACGATTGTCGTCGTCACAATGGTTCATTTTCACTTCCGTTCTCCATTGCATTACGGAACCGGTTGAACAAGCATCGAAATTTAAATCAAACGAAACACACCATTCCGCTAAGCAAGCAAGAATTACTCGAGCATACTTTTAGGCTTCGAAGCGCAATCGAAAAGCTTCACTTCGAACCTCAAACTAAAACAAAAACAATTTATAATTATAGAAACAACAACACCTCCGCATAAATCAATAAAATAAAATGTCTTACAGAAGTCATATTTAAATCTAAAGTGGAGCAATACAACCAACAACAATCCTTGACAACCAAAACTCGATCATCCCGGGGAGACGTACAGTGAAGATAGAAAGTGTCAAGTGGTCTATTGTTCTTTCTTCTATTCTCACATGATCACTTCCACGGCGTGGTGTGTTGATATTTAAATTTTCACCACATTCTCTCGCAATCATTGACGAATACCTAATCAAAAGAGAATCACAATAAAAATAATAAGAAAAAGAACAAGAAAACCGATAACAAAACAATAAAAGAAAAAAAAAAAAACTGACAAAATGTACTCTCGAAATCCAACAACAACGAAGATGGGCCGCAGTGGTGGGGATAATACCGGCTACGTCATGGCTGGTGGAGCACCAAATTCCTTTCAATCAGTTGAAGGTGGACCGCGTGCGCGTACGGATGTAACGGAACTTGACCGTCAGATAGTTCAAAATAATAATAACAATAAAAACACTAGCGGTTTCGTTTTAAATCAACCAACTGTTTACAGTAGTGGCAAGCAAATTCACGAACAACCGCAAGGATATTACGAATATCCTCTAAACGATCAAAAACACTATCAACAATCCGATTCGAGTCAGCAACAGCGGCAGAAACTCTATCAACAGGTGTGTGTGCGTGAGTGCGTTCGTTCTATTTATTACAGCGCTGTACTTTTTTTTATATCCGAACAAAAGGATTTTTTTTTCATTGAATTGGGTGGATCGTATGAATGTCAAATTTAGTGTCATACTGGTAATAAAAGTCGTTTTTTTGTTCCTTTCCCCTACATGTAGCGTTTGTCAAATAGTGATAAAAACGACGGGAAACATAGGAGAAATTGAAAGGAAATTGAAAAGAGAGGGCGGCTCGGAATCAACAAGTGTCATTCTCCAATACGCACTAAAGTGATCGGAAAATGATTTTTCGAATTTTCTTTTGAATAGTTTACAGATTGAATGCATGTATGACGTATGAGTGACTGAGTGAGTGCGAAAAATAGTGTATAGTGACTACTGGGGGAGTGTCTTACTATCTACATATTTATTTTGTTGATAAATATATTATTAATATAATATATTATTAATATTATCTACCCCATACTACTTCCATAATAGAACTCGATCGGCAGCAGCAGTGCTGATTTCTATCAACAACAGCAGGACGAGAATTTCGACGAAGACATGGAAGCAGAACGTGATCTCGCCGAAGATGCCCAATGGAAGAAAATCCAACAGAATACGTTCACTCGCTGGGCGAATGAACATTTGAAGACAATCGATCGAACAATCGCGAGTCTGGAGACAGATCTATCCGATGGATTACGTTTAATTGCCCTGATTGAAGTACTTTCACATAAGCGCATGCCAAAGTATAACAAACGTCCAACATTCCGCAGTCAGAAATTGGAAAATGTATCTGTGGCGCTGAAGTTTCTCGAAGATGAAGGAATTAAAATTGTTAATATTGGTAAGTGAAAAATTAATTTATGTTAATTAAATAGATGAGTCATTTTATTACCACTGGGTTGGGGTAGGCATAGGCTGCATTTTTGTGTGAGATCACTCGGTCTGCCTTGTGACTACATACTATGACGATATATGTAGGTACCCTTAACAATGCGGAGATAGTTGTATTACATCACCATAGGTGTCACCATTAATTCTAAAGAATGCAATTGAACGCTGTTGTTGTACGTATCGTTTTTCGGGAACTGACAGTCAGTCACAGTTCGTTGAACAGCAATAGACGATTTGTAAATGGGTTACTCATATAGAAATTAAATCTGATGGATACCTACCTACTTATTATGTATGGATTAATTTAATAGTAGGTTAATATAGGCGGATTCTAGCCGTTAGCAAGGTTTTTTGAATCAAGTTCAAGGCTATGACAGTGCAGATACTCAGTTGTTATTTTCTAGGCTTATAAATTTATCTTATGTTGTTTTATTGATAATATCGTTTTTTAGAAATGTATTTAATGTTTTATTTGTTTTTGCCCTGAAAGTGACTTCATAATCGGCTGGTAATCGGCATATTGCCTTTTTGTTAGTTCATGGCCTTAACCATACCTATACATATTATCTAACAAATGTAATTTTATATTGGAAAACAGTTGTTAATTAACTTTTAAGGATATTTGAGAACTTAAAACGGTATAGGTACCCTAACACTAAATCCTTAGTCAATATTGGCAGTTGCATGATTACTTTTTGAAATGAAAAGCTTCAAAATTGTGGGTCAAAAGTTACAAATAAAAGATACAATTATTCTGCAGTTTTTCATATAACTTAAAAGATGTCTTTAAAAATGGATTAAGCAGTGGTTTCCAAAATTATTTGACCCTTTGGCTACAAAAAAAAATTTGTCTGAACAAGTTAGAAAAACCTTAACATTTTGTCATTTTCCAAAAACGAGGAAAGTTTTTCTATAGGTACCTAAGTACCTACCTATACAAGATATTTTTGTTTGTGGGTGCTTTGGCTTAGTTCGCTGGACTACTGACACAGCGGTCGTAGGCTCAAATCACCGCAGTAACGCCTAAAGTTTTTTTACCGCCCCACTTTTTGCAAGGGTTAACTTCATATGTAAATGATATAACAACTACCTTTATCACGTTTTTTGTGCTATCAAAAAAATTTCTTCCAATTAATGTGCTGCATTATATTGATCTTAAAATTTCTGACCACTGTATGACTGGTGTTCTTTATAATACTTTGAAAAACGTGGAAAATGAAACGGACAATCTTGCGGTATCGATGGTATTTCACGCCTTGTTTTTTAAAGTATTGGTCACAATAAAGTTGAAGTTTTAGCAAATTTGTTTAATCTGAGTACGTCTGGAATTTTCGCAGAAGAGGTTAAATGTGCAAACGTAACACCTCTTTTCAAAAAGGGAAGCAAAAAAGAAAAAAATAATAATTATCGGCTACTTTTGTTATTGCCTTCTATATCAAAAGAATTTGAGAAAGCAGTTGAGTAGGGTCTTAAAATATCTCAATAAAAAAAACTTTTTTCACTTCGAAGCAGTTCGGCTTAGGGACTGGTCTATCTACTGAAGATGCTCTCATAGATCTCTGCTGCCTGCTACAGAAAGGATTGTATGAAAAATGATGTTTTGCTGGGCTCTTCGTTGATATAGGCCAAGGCTTTTGATATGGTTGATCACAATATTTTCTTAAAAAAAAATTATAAAGTCCTTGGTTTTTTCTATGATTGGTTTGCGTCTTACTTAAAAGAGAAAAAGCAGAAAGTAAAAATCGGAAATAGCCTAAGTAGCTCAAAGTTAGGTGTTTCCCAAGGCTCTGTTCTGGAGCCAATTTTGTTTTTGATTTTAACTAACTCCATACTTGAACTGCCTGTGGTGGGTTAAGTTAAGGCTTTTGCTGATGAATTAGGTAAATCCCTTTGCGAAATAGGCGAACGACACAAGATCACTCTCTGCTTGGTCCCCGGTCATAGCGACATTGTTGGGAATGAAAAGGCAGACGAGCTAGCAAGAATCGGGTCAAAACTTGACGCAATGGACGCATTACGTCAATAGACATACCAATTAGTGCAGCAAAAACAAACATTGACCAAAAACATAGGGAACAAATTAACACTACCTGGTCCCAAAGGCACGACTATGTTATATCTAGCAGTCTATGGCCAAGAATCGACGAAAGAAGAACAAAATTCACTGTGGAAATGAACAAGCAAGAAATACGTATCTTAACCGGGGTACTGGCAGGCCACTGCACCATAGGTGTAATGGCGAACAGGCTGGGCATCAGCTCACCAGACTACTGCAGGAGCTGTCAAGATATAGAAGAAACCGAGACCATCAAACACCTGCTCTGCGAGTGTCCAAACCTCCAGACATCTCGACTTCGCTATCTGGGCAACATATTCTTCGAAGACCTAGAGGACGTAGCGCAGGTATCACTGACGGACACAATCAGGTTTTTCGAGAATACAAGTTGGTTCCAATAGGCCAACCAGCAAGAATAACCTAAACTGAGTATGGTAATACTTTTTATTGTAAGTGAAGTTTTTACCACGTAAAACAACAAGGGATCACAATGGATCAATTGGCCCCCGTGCAAGCACAGCATATTGCTGTGCACTTCCCTTCTAACCTAGCCTAACCTAGGTATAGCCTACGAGTCAGCTATCAGCCTCAATTTAGTGGCTGACTAACATTGTGACGTAGGCTTTTTAAGAATTTGGTTTGCTAACCATTAGCTAATAGTTAGTAACAAAACCAAACTAATGTTTTTTAGTCTCAGTATTGACGTGATTCCAGGTATCGATATTGTATTTCTTGCTTCAAATTTCGAAAAGTTCAAATTGTTTAATAGGATGTGTTCCGATTCATGCCATAAGAACCCTTTTGACGCTAATTTTAACTGTTACTTAAATCGCTTTAAGATTGAAACCGTAACCCAGCTTAAATACCTTGCCGTGACAATTGACAGAAGCCTGAACTGAAACCCGGTTGAGCACAAACAAAGTTCAGTTCGGTTAGGTTTGGTTTTTTCACAACGCTTTGGTTCGGTTTGTGGACACACTGTAAAAGTTGGACGATGCTGATTTCTTACAAACCGAGAGATAGCATTGAACAAATCTGTTTGCTTATAGAACTCGGCTATTTGATTGATATTTGGTTAGGGTATATTACACTGCGACCTATTGGTCTATTGTGTCCCCTTGCTTGTGCCTCGAGAGGTGCATGCCCTCGTTCAGAGTCCTCTCTAGATACTTCTTTGTGAAGCGTGTCGAGGTATTGCTCTGATTTATCCTTGGCAGGTCACACTCCTTAGAGCACAGCGTCCAGTCCAGTTTCTTTGATGAATCTGAGAATGAGCTGTGGGTCCATGGTTTGTATGCCTTGTCTGTTATTTGGTGCCTGCCCAAATGTTTCATCCTTTTGTGGGTCAGTGCCCCACAGGATTCCAGTATATGGTCTGGAGTTTCGGCGGTTTCACTGCAGAATCTGCAGAGCCCGTCCTCCGATATGCCCATTTTCCTCAGGTGCTCCTTGAGTCTGCAGTGCCCCGTGAGGAGGCCTGTTAGGATTCTTAGGTTGTTTTTGTTAAGGCCGATACAAACTTTGAATCTCTTTTGGTTGTAATTTCCTAAGAGTTTCTTTGCTTGCCTCAGACCTTGGAGGTTGAGAAAGGTTTTGGCCTTTGTTTCTTCCTCCAGTCTCCTGAACTCTTCGCGTATAGTGTGTTCTCCTATCCCGCAGAATGGTTCAGGTCCTATGAAGGGTTGCTCTGCCCCTTTTCTTGCCAGAGAGTCCGCAGATGGAGATTCTGTTATTCTTGCCTAGTCTATTCAGTCCTTGTAGGCATTCCCACACGAGTTTTGACTTGATAACGTAGGCGTCAAGAGCCTTTATAGCTGCTTGGCTGTCAGACATTATTGCTATGTTGCAATTTCTATAGTTTTTCTCGAGGTTGATTCGAACGCACCTGTCTATGGCACATATTTCTGCCTGGAAGATGCTGGTACATTTGCCCATGGATTCGTAGTGCTTAGTTCCCGGCCCAAACACTCCTGCACCAGTTCCCTCCTCAGTCCTCGAGCCGTCCGTATACCACTTTGTTGTGTGGTTGCTCAGTCCATAAGTTATGGATTCGTTGCTCCAGTTCTCCTTATTGCTGAGCTTTATCTGGAAATTCTTCTCGAAGTTGAATTTCCTGATGCTGTCGTCCCTAGGTATGCCAAGAAGTGGGAGTTTTTTGAGTAAGTCACCGTGTTCTTTCGAACCGATGCATTTCCCACTCCCAATTCCCTCCTTTGCCATCCTAAGAATTGTTTTGTCTGCCTCGTTCATCACCATGATGTTGTGACTAGACTGGTTCGTTTCGCCCATGCTACCGCTCCTAGAACTCGGCTAGGCATTGAGGGAGAATGGGAAGCAATTATATAAATATTTATTTTGTCTCTTTCATTAAAATATAATACATATTTTAAATATGTAGATACATATAATTATAATGTATGTATGCATATTTGTACTAATTATAGAGGTATTTGAAAAGTGTTTTTTGATCCTATCTTCTGCAGTTCTGTCTCTAAAGAACCGTGATAAACTTTATTTAAAATATGTTTGCCTGGGAAATAGATCAGCCCTTAACACTTTTTCAATTGGGCGCAGCGTCTGCCCGCCAGAAACGAAAAAGCACAAGCTTTATTTTGGTAAGGGGTTCTGAGAACGATTTTGAAAAAATCGTTTTTGGTTCTAATTCCTACAGTCCTGTCTCTAAAAAACGGCGATAAACTTTATTTTAAAGGTGTTTCCCAGGGAAACAGATCAGCTCTTTACAGTTTTTTCAATGGTGCGTACTTTTTTTGCCCGCTAGAAGCGAAAAACCACAAGCCCTTACTTTGGTAAGGCCTCGTGGTTTTTATTTTAAATGCGCTTGTAAGGGAAACAGATCGACCTTTTGCACTTTTTCAGTTGGGCTCACCGTTTGCCCGCTAGAAACGAAAAACCACAAGCCCTTATTTTGATAAGGGGTTCTGGTACCTTAAACTTTGTCATAACTCTTGCAAATTTGTCTGTAAAGTATCATGCTTTACTGCGTTATAAATTTTAATGGTAATACTGGTACAAACTTATTCCTTACCCACTATAAGCTAACAACCCGACCCGAAACAAACCGAACCAAATACCAACCCGTTCCTCCTCAAGTCGGATGCGAGCAGTGAGATATCGTTCTAAATACCATAATCGTCAAACGAAACTGGGTTCTGACCACTTACAGCAGTGGCGGAAAAGAAACTCAGTTTGATTTCCATTTGGTATCACGTGTCATGCAGCTTCGGATTAGTTAAAGATTGTAAAGTGAAGTATGAAAGGCGATCGCCTGTCCTCTCTTGACAGCAATTTTAATTAGACGGGGATGGACGTTATCGAATACAATACTCATATTTGTATCAAATAGAAAATATTTAACAAGTTTGTTGGAGATGGATATAGCGCTGTTTCGGCTGCTTCAATATATACAATTTGTATTGTTATTATAGATACATTTGCACTCATTATTATAAAAAGACATTAACTATTCTGAAACTTCTTCAAATGAAATTGAAAGTAAAAAGGTCAACACTAACTCTTTCATTTCCAAGCTTTTTTTCTATACATTATAAGTAAAAGTATTTCGTCAACAAATTTTATTATGTGTTTGCCAAAGATAAGAAAGTTGCCGCCACCTCTGTTTCATGTCTTACATGTGTATCTGGTGTTCAATGAACTGTAAACTTTTGACGTGCACAAACCACTACAAAAATAATTTTTGTCACTTTCATTTGCCGCATTTTTAAACACATTCAACATCAGATATGACAAAAACCAAAGCAAAGATAAGAGACAGTCACTGTTTATCCGTAAGACAAAATCTGAAAATTGTATATCTTTCTTGAATTTTGGACTAACGACTTAACTTTAACACCGCATCTTATTTGCGTACACATGGTAATGCGATTTTTTTCTAATTATTAACCTTGTTTTTTCTGCGCAAAGTTGTTAATTCTATTTCGCAATTGTGTTCAAGAATAAATATATGTGCCCATATATGGTAAACATTATTATGTCTGTTTATGAGTATTTAAATTTCTGTCCAAGATTGCTTTCGTCTTATGTGCAACTGCTTCTAAAAGTGTACGTAATCTGTAAACACGACTTCACAACAGCGACATGGATATAAAATAATCACAACTACATGTGTAATGTACGAAAATATATAATTTTCATTGATGATATCATTTTTTTGAGTTATCGTACTTGTCATTGATTTAACGAAGGTGCATTGAAGTAATACAGATAAAGATAGTACCTAAGTATTAACACTATGCATATGAAAACCTCAGCAAATCATAAGGTGCAGGGTTTTTTCTTTACCTTACGAGAGTATTGAATTATTGGCAGTAAATATTTTCTATAATTTGAATTTAAATAAGTAATAAAGTTATTTAAAATTAATTGATGTGGTCGGAAATCAGCAAAAATGATGCATTTAAATGGTATGCAAGTTGAGCAACATCAGAAGTGGTAAAATCGGTTATAAAAAATGAAACTTTACATAACTAAAAGTGCCATTTATGTATTTGAAATAAATAAAAATTTAAATATTGCAAATTTTAGCCAGGCCGCTATTTCACCAAGCGACTGCAACTTTTCATTCAGCAGTTTGCTAAAAGAAAACATGATAGGTACATATTGTGTAAGGTAATAAATGCAAAGTACTTAAAGAAGAGTTTCAAAATCGATAGGTGGAATAGGACCCAGAACCAGTGGCGGACTGAGCCCATCAAAACTTCAGGCGGCAATATAAAATGAGGCCCCTCGGCTGCTCAGAAAATTAAACAACCAGAGGAGCGCAAAATAATTTTTATAAAGTTTTTAATATTACTCCCAAGCCTAAGTAATATTAACGTTACTCTCAGCAAGCTGAGAGTTACCTATCCCGGTTGAAAGCACGAGACTTGGAACCAGAACTAGGCTCGGACGAATAATAGGGGTAGGCGGAAAATCTTACTTGAGACTCTTTCTCACTTAAGAAAAGAAAAAGAAAAAGAGAGAAAAAAACACCCCCCATCGAAACCTTCATACTACAACTAGGTTATTCCTATCTAGTAGTTTTATTTAAGCTGTTAAATACCGTTTGATAGGCAGCTTCCCAGTGGATGCACCTGCTAATACCGCCATAAGCACGCGGTTACATCTTATTGCGCTAATTCAAATGGTTTTATACTTTGTAATCGGCGCACTAGGTTAGTATCGTCTTGAATTTGTAGCATGGTGTTATGGCAATGACCGTGAAGGCGTGTCTGTTGTTTGCGGGCAAAATGTTTTATTTCATCTTCGACTGTAGCCATACTTATACTTAGGTCTCTGTGCATATCAGTGTTTCTGATGAACCATGGTGCATTTACTGTTTTGAAAAGTTTGTAAAATTTTGATATTACTGGATTTGATGCAACCCCAAAGTTGTATACCGTATGTCCAAACCGGTTTTAGTACTTGCTTGTATAAAAGCAGCAGTTCTGCATGCTGAGTTTGGAAAATCTACCAAGCAGGCAGTGCATTTGTTTACATCGAATGGCGAGCTCTTCGCGTTTCTTCTTGACGTGCGGTTTCCATTTTAATTTTGCATCGAGTGTCATTCCCAAATATTTTGCCTCGTTTGCGTACGGAATTCGTACCGAATCAATGAAAGTGGGTAAGTTGTCTACATTTCTATAAGTAAAATTCAAATGCGTTGATTAGGCCTCGTTGAGAACAATATGCCAAGTCTTTGCCCAATCACAAATTTTGTCAATAGCACTGACCGCTAATATAGCTGTATCGTCTGTAAAAGTTGCTACTGTTCGCTCTCATAGCTTGCATGTAGGTGTCGACGATGCCTTTATTATTTTGTGCAACACCCGCTTCTTTGTAAACTAATCAAATGCAAAAAGCATAAACTTTTTTCAACAACTTGGAAAGTCTTTTTAATTTCCTCCATCACCCTGTAGCGACAACACTTCTATAAAAAATCCTCCATGTAAAGGGTGTTTTGTTAAGCCAGTACTAACTTTGATTTTGAAGAAAACACATGAAATTTCATTAAATAGCCTTTCTTTATGAGAGAATACATTCTGCAATTAGTTTTTAAACACATCTTCGGGTATATGTCATCCGAAAGACAAAGTATTTGACCACTTTTACAAGCATATGTTGTTGGCTTATAATGCGTCGATTGTTGTTGGTTTGTCAGCGTAAACCAGCGACTTCACTTATCCCCAAAGAAAATAATCAAGAGACATAAAATCACAAGATTTTTGAGGCCAATTTACAGGTCTATTAAGCGAAATTATGCGTTCATTGAATGTTTCCTTCAATAAGTTGATTTGCTGTAAGGCACGTAGCGCCATCCTGCTGGAACAACTTCTCTTCCACATTCATGCCATTCAATTGGGGACCGAAAAAGTCATTAATCATGGCTCTGTATCGAATACCGTTGGAACCTATGTACCAACAGAAGCAGTTTAGAGAAAAATCATTTGTTAGACCAAATGAAAAAATACAGTTTTTAGCGTTTAGAGTTTTGTTTTAAATCATTTTTAAAAATAAGTGAACAAACCACAAAAGTCATTATACATATCAGATAGCGTAATAATTATCACTAATAAAATGACTTTTTGTGGGCGCAATGGTTAGTATGTTAGAATACTAATCGAAGTGTCTTAGGTTCAAATCATGCCAGGGCCAAGTAACATCTAATAAGTTGTTTCCATTGCCCCACCTCTTACGAAGGTCTGACAAATAATCCAAGTGTATCATTTGCTATGAGAAGCTTCTTAAATTTGCCGTTCTGATTCGGCCTAGATTGTAGGTGACCTTCCACTTCGCACAGCAAATGTTTGGAGAACTTACGTTTTAGGCGCCCTGTATTAATGCCTGATTTTGTGTTGTTGTTGTATATAGAATTTTTCTTACACGCGTGTTTTATTTATCAACTCTTTTTTATATGGACATATAGAAAAAAGATATAGTGTTTTCAAATGCGTTTCTTATAAGCAATTTGTTCTTATATGTTTGGTGGAACATATTTAGCCTTTTTTTTATATGGGCAATCCTGTTTTTCCTTAACATGCTCTCCTTTATTAGAAATTAATCCATTCTGTGTCCCATTTGACAAGTAGGAGCGACCTGGGCTCTTCGATGCACTAGCGGACTCATTTATTTTTAAACAATGCGAGGGCATAACTAACAACTTTGTAGGTACGAGTATAGCCGAATAAGGCTTATCAATACACGCAGCAACCCTCTGAGCTGAGTCCCAAGGCGGGACGATTTTGGACTCTGTACGTAACTTATACATATGAAGATAAAACATTCACTTATTTCTTTTACTAAGATTTCTGTATGAAAAGTTTTTTGAGCTACCCAATTTTTGTCTGTGGCTAAATCTTTTTATCTGCATACTATAAGTTGCTTTAAATACCATTCCGCTAAGATCATAGTCAACGTTTGTCGCTGGGAATGTGTGCACGTCATGTTTTTTTGACAGTTTTGGCACCGTAAGGCTGTTTGATAATTGTATACGATAACCACTCATCCAACTTCGAACAGTTGCATGGAGTGAGTATACATTTAAAGTAAGCACATGAATAGATATGTTGCGCTGTGAAGATCAGAAATATGCAAAATCCGAAACATTTGGTCATTACCAGGGAATAGAACTTCAAAAGGCAAAATTTGACATAGAAAAGGCATTAAGTAGAAAGTGTTTTTAAGGTAATGGTAACATTGTACAACCATGAGAATTTAAATGTTTTTCGACAACAAGTGCCTGCCTGCCTTGAACGAACTGAGGGCAGAGAAGAGTGCAGCCCAATTAAAAGGCTTCACATCATCGACTTTAATATTTGAAGGCAATTTTGAGCTTGCTTATTACCAAATAATAATCACATGGTGTTGAGTCATTATTTGCAGCAAAAATGCAGTAGGATTTTTTTCATATCTCTGGCCCATTCGCTTTTTGCAAATTTCCCCAATCTAATTAAAAATATCTTCAATCGGCCTTCCTCAGCACTACTAATTATATTAATACGTTCATACATATAAGCCATTAACAAGCCATACAGTGGCTTAAATCTTGCTTCCTCAACCATTTGTGTGTGAAAAGCTAAACTTCGTTCGCTTACTTAATTTGCAAACCTAAATTTGTATAAACTTTCATGTGAAACTACACAAACCCACGCAAACGGGTTTGTGTAGTTTCATATGAGGAAACGGTAAAAGGGTTAACGAAAATAAAATGTACTTTCGTTCATTTTTTTCACGCAAAATATCAGCTGGGAAGAAAATGAAAACTGTCAGTTAATGCAATCCTATGAGTTTGAGAGCAATAAAACTTCTTTTGTCGCAATTGC
Source organism: Portevinia maculata (assembly GCA_949715645.1). Taxonomy (NCBI): domain Eukaryota; kingdom Metazoa; phylum Arthropoda; class Insecta; order Diptera; family Syrphidae; genus Portevinia; species Portevinia maculata. The sequence continues at coordinate 278,083,770 of OX454525.1, forward strand.
TTCGCGCTATCGCTGCTTTACCGATATTTTCACCAAAGTGCTTAATTGAAATAGCCAGCTGCATTCCACCCTTAGAACATATCAACTACAATACCCGTCATGTGCAGTGTGTTTCTTTATTTTTTCCGGATAAGGAATAGAAAAGACAGAATTTTCGTATTTTGTATCCGGAATATCCAGAATGGAATGAATAAAGAAACAAACATAGGGACGGGCTACAGTCCGCTTGGGCGAACTGTTGGATACCCTATTCTTATTCCTATCCCTCATAAGTGGGCGTGACAAAAGTCTAAGTATGGTTGAATTGTTAAGAACGCTCTACATATTTTGTTATATAACATTTAAAGAATTTTATCAAAAAAACAACGCTCCCTAGCTCAAACTTGGGTGTTTCAATAAAATTGTTTTATTTAATTGTGGGCGTGTCAGTAGGCGGATTTAAAAAAAATTAACACATGAGAATAAAGGGCCCCTAGAGAGTATATATTATAAATTTCAGCTCCCTAGCTCAAACTTTGAATTTTCAAAAAAAAAAAATTAATTGTGGGCGTGTCAGTGGGCGGATTTTGAAAATATTTACACATGAGCATAAAGGGCCCATAGAGAGTATATACTATAAATTTCAGCTCCCTAGCTGAAACTTTGGATTTTCAAAAATTAAAATACCCTTAGAATAGGGTAAAAAAAATTATTTTATTTATTTGTGGGCGTGTCAGTGGGCGGATTTTGAAATTTTTTTATCCCGAGCAGTTTTAGGAGTCATAGATCATATATACAAAATTTCAGCTTTCTAGCTCAAAATTCGATTTTTTCCAAAATTTGTTTTTTTTTGATTTTGTGGGCGTGTCTGTGGGCGGATTTCAAAAATTCGTAAACTTGATTATTTCGGGACCCTAGAGAGTATATGGTTAAAATTTCAGCTCTCTAGGTCCAGTTTAAAGGCCTAATTTTTGGCTACAGACGGACGGACGGACGGACGGACGGACATGGCTAGATCGACATTACTATCGATGCTGATCATAAATATAGTAACTTTTAGGAGTCTACGGGCAATATTAAGGTATGTTACAAACTATGCGTCAAAATTAATATACCCTTAGAATAGGGTATAAAAAAGTCATTTAGCTGGGAAAACAACAGGAATTTTTCCTTAAATTCAAAACGAAACTTGTGCCGTCATGCTGTCAGTTTAAGAGTTATAGTTATGACGGTTTGATAGAAAAATTTAATTTTTTCTGTATAGTAAACTCAAAATCGTCAAATTTTGACTTATGTCAGTTTGCTTTTCAAGCGACGATATGTATAGTATATAGAGGCAGTAGACGAAGAAGTGAATAAAAGTAAAGTCGTTTCGTTATGACTTTACATAAGACCCTTGGAACTCCTGAGCACAGTTGAGCTATATACTAGTCGACTTCCACATACTCGTTCCCTAAAGCCCGCAAATGGGCGATGTATAATCCTATCTTGAATTGCTCTACCGGTTTATATTCCGGAGAAAGCGGAAATGCCATTTTTTATGGAACAAAAAAAGATTCTATTGCGTCTGCTGCGGGTCAGGACGCTAGTTAAAAGACGCAGATTTGCAATCTCTGCAACTACCTCAAAAAAACAATTTGTGAGGTTAGGCGCTTTTCGAAAATCGCTGCGCTCATGAAAAGTACTTTGAATCAGGATGTGTGCATGAGCTTCTGATTTGATTAATATGCTAAAAGCAATACACAAAATGTTAAAAGTCGTTTTACAGTTTTTTTTCGTTTAAGGGCAAATTGAGAGACTCTCTCAAAGTCGACTCTCGAGATGCCGCCGCACATTGGTTTTAAATGTTTGTAAATTGTAATGCGAAGGAAAGATAGAGCATGGTAGAGCATTCCACGTTCGTGTGGTACGGCTAAGGAACGATTCTTTGTATTTCACTGAACGCCCAAATACAGGCTGAAGGGTGAACTGATGTGCATTCCTAGCATGGGGGGTATTGCGGTTGAAACGTTCTAAGGGAGGAATACAGTTGGCAATTTCGTTTGAGCACTTATGGTCTACAGTCCCTGGCCAAATTATTAGACTTACTGTAGTTTTTAATATTTTTATGTGTTGCACGAGTTTATATGCAATATTTTTATATTTAAACGTACATATATAATTTGTATTTATTTACGAGATTGTGTATATGATTCCATTTTGTATTTATTTTTAACGTGTTGCATTACATTGTTAACCAATTGATACGCGAACGTAAACTTGTACACACCAAGTACGTAGAACCTTACAGTGCGTCTAATAATTTGGCCAGGGACTGTAAATACCGATACAACAACGAAAGGCAGGAGACATTGCGACGATGACTTAGAGAGTCAAGTGATTTCGCGATGTCTCTATCACCAATGAGTTTTATCGTTTTTGATTCTGTTGAGTAGCTCTAAATATGTAATCGGTGCATCGCACCAGATATGAGCATTGTACTCAAGCTTTGGGCGGATGAACGCCCTATAAATGTTAACCAGATCAGAAGAGGTAAAATAGTTCTTCCATCGCTTAAAGGAAGCGTAGACATTTCGCAGCGTTGTTGGCGACATCGAATATATGGTCATTCCAACGAAGGTTGTAATTAACGCAAATACCGATAATGGAAAGTCTTTCGGTTTCAGCGATGCAAGTACCATTCATGGATAATGGCAGACTATTTGGGCTTCGTTAGAATGAGACCTTCTCTTTTACCGGAAAATAAGTGGGAACTTAATTTTGTTCATAACTTCACCGTAAAGGAAGAAGAAGATACCATTAGTAAAAGTTAAGTTTACGACCCGGCTTTTAAAGAAAAATATTCTCGGCTGATCATAATGAGTCGCTTTAAAGACTCTAGCTCAAGGTTGCTATTAACACGTATTTTAAGGGTAACAACGGATTACATATTTGTTTCCAAAACAAAAATTAAAGATCTGCCAGTATTTGCTCATTCATCAGTCATCATCATCACCTATTTTTATAAGCATTTTAATTAGGACTTTAATCCGATGGATCTGCGTATGCTCCTTTTAAAAGTTCCTGCCATTATTTCTAAACTACATATTTTTAAACGGCAAATACCAATGGGTGTCATAACAATCAACGGTGGTTCTACTCGTAGTAAGAACCATAGTTGATTGTAAGTGATCGCATCTTAGCATTTGCCATAATTTAGCACTGGTCAGGTTGTCACGGTGCTCATCAGAGGTAAAGAGCTTCCCTGGGATTCCTTGAGCGCTAAACAAACAAAAATCATTTTAATATTCAATAAAGTGAATATGGTTGAAAGTTTTTATTAAATCTGGAGCTCTAGAGGCCCTACCACTCGTGCCAAAAATAAAGATGAGTAAACTAACGATAAGATGAAATTAATATGTATTCATAGTCTGGATCACAGCCTAATCTCGCGTGAACGTGTGGCAAACATCTGAGAGAATAAATTCCATAAGAAAGCTGCTCAAATTTATACATGCGGCGATGGGACCAAAGTTCGATTTCCTTCCATTCATGCAAAAACAAAGCTTCACATACGTGAATGTGAAGCAAGACCCTAGGACTTTTTTTTAAATTGAGAAGAGAATCTATCTTTTTTTACAATAATGACCACTTACAAACAAAGTTATAATGATTCAAAACCACTTATGGATAAAGAGGGTAAATATCTTTCAAAAAAACAATAGTCATTAGATCTAAGACAATCGGAGTAGTCATATAAAGACGATAAAAGAAACCAATTGCAGAAGACCTTAACAATAATATGTCGTGACTGTAATTTAAATTAACTGTTACATAAAAATATGCCTTATCTGTATATCTTTATAAGAATGAATACTTCGAAATTCCGGTTATATTAATGCACAACTACTACTTTACGAGCAATATTCATATGTGTGGTTGCTTAATTTGAGCCGGTTAGATAAAAAGTCCAATAAGTAAATTAGTTTGTCTCAGAAAGGCAGTAAACGAATTAACATAAATTCTTATTGACGTTTGGTAGGAACAATTTGGTAAGTTTTTTGAACGCAATCTTCCCATATTTGTGATTGTAAGGTGTAAATCCACTCTACACGATGCTCTAAGCTCTAAGGTTTTTGATTGGTCAAAATCCTTGACAGTTTTTTGCCGCAGTAGCGCATTTTCGTGCTGTACTACTCGTAAATCTATATATTCGAACGTGATTGTTGGTTATAATGCAAGTATTTCGACGATTTAACCTTAAAGAATAATGAACAGGGAACGAATTTTGTTTATCTTGCCTTTTTTAACCAACATTGCCTCTTTTAGTGCTGATTTTTATGTTAGTTTGCATTTTCTTCTTGACTTTACAATTTTATTTTAAATATAGCTGAACCTGCATTCGTTGCTCACGCGAAGTGACAAAAATTAATTCTTACATTCGACTGTGTTGTGTGTGCTATTTTAGACATTATGTCAAAGTAATACATACAAAGAAAAGAAACACATTTGCAATTGCGCAATACTTTAGTCGCATCAAAACAATGCCAGTTAATGCCTGTTTTGTTTAATTTGCAACAAACATTCCAGGCACACTTGGCACTCATGCAAGCCGATTTCGGATTGTAAGTTGAACCTTCGACTTCTTCCTTGATGGCGAAGTTATGATCAGGATTAAGCGTACCGTAACTCTTCCGCTTAGTCCGCCTGTGGAGTGTGGGATTCGCATGTTGATCTCAATAAACATCGGCAAATTCTCGCTTTCAGATAATTTATTGAGGTATAATTGCATTTGTGTGATTCGAGCTTGTCGATTTCTAACGATTTCTATGCGTACATGTCCTTTTACGACACCGGTGATCGGCAGTAACAACTCACGGATTTGCATGCACTATTGTGGGAAACGTTTGTGATGTTAAATACATTGCAAGGGTGATCTTAATGTTAAAATTGCTAGGAAGTTATTTGGCAGTGGCGTAGTGGTTTGTTAGTTGATTGACCGAGAGTTTTCAAGGTCAAATCACGCCGGGACCGCGGTAATACCTGAAGTGTTTTCCACTGCCCCACATGTTGCGAAATTCTGACAAACATCCAAGAGTATCAATTGTTATGAGTAGCTTCCCAAATTCGCCGTTCGGATTCAGCGTCAAATTTTAGATCCCCTCTATTAATGCCAGAAATATAAGTTCCGTTCGCGTACTTAAATGTGAAGAAAAATGAAAACAGACAAATCTCTCAAACTGAAACAGAACCCCTCTCATTTCAAACAAAAGTACGTGAATACCTTTATTTATAATTTGCGCGCACCAAAAGGATTTTTATTATCCTGATGTAATGTGGACATGTTTATAGTCACATAGTGGCGGCATTTAGGAAATGGAGATAAAAATGACAGGAGAAACCGATGCAGGTTTTTTTTTTAATGTTTGTAAATTATAATGGGTAGGAAACACGGAACAGGGAAGAGCATTCCACATTCGCGTTGAACGGCTTAGGAGAGATTCTTTTATTTCACTATACGACGTACGTCCGAAAAAAGGTTTGAGGGTGAACTGATTCATCACCAGCGTGTTTCTTTATTCATTCGGAATATTCGGAATATTCCGAGTGAGCCATTTACGTTTCTTTATTCAATGGAATATTCCGGATAATCCATTTCGTTGTTCCTTTATTCATTCTGGAATAAATGGAATGCATTCTTTTTATTCCTAGAGAAAGGTGGAATAAAAGGAATATTCTCTTGTTTGACAGATGCATTTGATCCAAAAAAAATTAAAGCAACAGCAAACAATCAAATGGATGATTTATTGAAAATTTAATGTCTTTTTATGTATGTTGTTTCAAGTTAATTATTTATTTTATTACATATTTTTAATATCCGATTCAAAGATTTAAAGAATCAAATACATTTTTTAAATGGTCTCCCGTGTGCATGAAATGATAGAAGTTTGTGAAAAGACGATTTTATGAGCAGCGTTGCCACTTATGCTATATAATGCAGTACCATACTACATAGGTGCGTGTTTGTTTTTACTTCGTACTAAATCCTTACTCGAAGGACAACATATTTAATGTTTCACTTTTTTCCTTCGATTTAACATATTCAACATAATAACAACACGAAAATATGATGTTATTCATAAAAATAATATCAATATCTTTGTAATAAAAAAATATATTAAGCTTTTTCTGAGCTTATTGATAGATTTAAAATGTTCAGTCAATCACAAATTCGTCACTGACAAATAAATTTCGAGCATTCATTCGCTGTTTTTGTTTGCAAAACTACATTTTTGAAATGAAATGTCGTGAGTAGAATTATTTTTTAAGAAAATAAAAAAAATAGTATTGAGTAAATACAACGACTGGAACTTCACTACCATAAATCTTATGAACAAAAAGCAGTCATAAAATGCATGAACTTAAACAAAACAACTCAAAAAGTTCATAAATTGCTTTCATTTCATTAACTCATTAACAACAAAATTAAAACTAAATTTTAACTTAAGAAAACGATCGAACCAGAGATAACAGATTTGAATACCATAAACGTCAGATGAAATACATTTTCACAATAGTAATTCGTGACATCCTCAGTGTCAAGTGGAAACAAAAAAAAACTTCTGATTAATTGTATAAACAAATTGGTGTATTTCTATGGCGGGAGACGAGTTTTGTGCTCCAGAATTAAGAAGGAGTATCTAAACACTATTTTGAATAGTAAAACGTAAAAAATAATATAGAATTGTGTACCAGAAATAAAAATATATTTTTTTTGAAACAAATTAGGTTGAACACATTTCCTACATACATATTTTTAAAACTACTAAGTACAAAAAAAAAAAAAAAACAATTAATTAAAAACCAAATAATACAAAAAAAGTTTAAATACCTTTTGGTCAACATAATTACTGTTTTTGTATCATTTTTTTTTTGCTGTAACACAGGTTTTTATCAATAAATTGGTAAATTTTATCTTTTGATTTCACATGTGAGTTCAATATATAAAAAACATATATTAATTGTAAGTACTAAATTTTGTACTTGTTCTTGAACTAAGTGGCAACGCTGGTAATGAGCCAAATGGCAGTCATTCTGTTCAGTCCCTTTTTATACCCTATTCTAAGGGTATATTAATTTTGACGCATAGTTTGTAACATACCTTAATATTGCCCGTAGACCCCTAAAAGTTACTATATTTATGATCAGCATCGATAGTAATGTCGATCTAGCCATGTCCGTCCGTCCGTCCGTCTGTAGCCAAAAATTAGGCCTTTAAACTGGACCTAGAGAGCTGAAATTTTAACCATATACTCTCTAGGGTCCCGAAATAATCAAGTTTACGACGAATTTTACAAGTTTACAAATTTTGGAAAAAATCGAATTTTGAGCTAGAAAGCTGAAATTTTGTATATATGATCTATGACTCCTAAAACTGCTCGGGATAAAAAAATTTCAAAATCCGCCCACTGACACGCCCACAAATAAATAAAATAATTTTTTTTACCCTATTCTAAGGGTATTTTAATTTTTGAAAATCCAAAGTTTCAGCTAGGGAGCTGAAATTTATAGTATATACTCTCTATGGGCCCTTTATGCTTATGTGTAAATATTTTCAAAATCCGCCCACTGACACGCCCACAATTAATTTTTTATTTTTTTTTGAAAATTCAAAGTTTGAGCTAGGGAGCTGAAATTTATAATATATACTCCCTAGGGGCCCTTTATTCTCATATGTTAATTTTTTTTAAATCCGCCTACTGACACGCCCACAATTAAATAAAACAATTTTATTGAAACACCCAAGTTTGAGCTAGGGAGCGTTTTTTTTTGATAAAATCATTTAAATGTTATATAACAAAATATGTAGAGCGTTCTTAACAATTCAACCATACTTAGAGTTTTGTCACGCCCACTTATGAGGGATAGGAATAAGAATAGGGTATCCAACAGTTCGCCCAAGCGGACTGTAGCCCGTCCCTATGTTTTCATTTGTAAAACTTTGCTTCTAAAAAAAATTATGAATTCGTGATAAATAAGTTTCTTGAAAACTGACACTTTTCGTGTTGTGTCATTTTACCTTGGAACAAAAGTAGTTGATGAACTTCAAACTTATTTTGATTACTTTAAGAAGTGTCGTTTTACCAATAAGCTAGGTTTTATTTTATATAATTTTATTATAGTCGATTTTTTCATTAAAAGTTCCTATATTTTTGTTATTATAACTTAATACTATTTAAAGATGGTTGTTTCTACAAAATACGCAAAAAAATACAAATAGTTTTATTTCAAAACAAAACGACACTTTTTCACACTTTTTTCTTAAATTAGTAGCAATTTGTATGTAAAACGACATAAGTCAAACATTTTTTTTTGAAAAACGGCTTTTTGTAGTAACTTAAATATACATACCACTTGAAAGAAGAAAAAAAAATAATACTTTTTTACTTTACAACTTTTTGGTATTCATTGAAATTCAAAACTAAAATTATGTTTTTAAGTTATGAAAAACTTCAAATGGCTTTTCTGAAAATGTATGAATTTTGACTTTTGTCAGTTTGCTTTTCAAGCGACGATATATTAGCTATATAGAAATGATGCTCAAACCTCTCCTTGCGATCCGTCATTTTTTTAACGTTCGTGTTATCTGCTTACTTACATTAGGTTGGTGTGTGAAGTCCAAATATGCGAGCGGTCTCTTCCTTTGTCTCCTTGATGTCCATTTATACCCTCTTCAGGTGTCCGGAGGTTGATTAAATCCTGTAAAAGCCGGAAATAGGTATTTCAGATAGTTCCGGCAGGTTATGGAACAATGATTTCCTAAAGTTATTTGTCTTGGGCATTGGCATAGAAAGTGCCATCAAAGCCGCCTCTGCATGCATTTCCAATACGAGTACATATATGGTTCTTTAGTAAGATTATGCCCAGTAAGTAGTCCCATGAATAACGAAAGATATTACCTGTATTTTTTTTAAGGGATTTGTGGGCTTTTTGCATATTCGGGCCATCTCTTCTTGGATATTTCGCAGGTGGAGAGAACGTTCCACTTGTTTTTGCTGATTTACAGTTTTTCCTGGCCCACCCGTGCTTTGAGGTCGCTGGTTTTTAGAGACTGTTCCACCTGTTCAGGGTGGGTAGTTGCAAGTTCATTAGCAACTTCATAACCCTATATATATACCTCTTTGTCCTGGCACCCAGCAGAGTCTTACATGATATTACCGCCATTGAGGCTGAATTGACTGCCTCTGCCGCTGCCTATATCTTGCGACTACTTTATTTGCCACCAAAAAAGTCCTCTTAATTTCAATATAGTTCTTACGATATTATATGTACATCCACAGAATGACCTTGGAATAATGACCCCAGGTTTTCCCGCTTATTCGGCTACATTGTGCAGAAACCTATCTTGGCCTTTTGTATGCGTTCTCACATAACCCGGAAGTTGAATCTTGGTATCGTTTGTTTGTTGGTAAAAATAACCAATTTTTACTTAGCCCACATTGTTTGTCCAGTCGAATGTTCCTGTTACTAGCATTACTAAGCCGTCTGCTTAGTCTTTCAATGACAGGAGACGAACATAAACAGCTAGAGACATAAATGCAAAAAAGGATTACAACGATCTTTTGATATTTCTGTGGCTGGCAGCTATCCATCTGTCAAGATCAGTAGTATACTTTATAGGTCCAGTCACTGACCTTACAGATTTTTCTTTATCACTTTATCAACTCGATGTCCACTTGATTCTGTCTTTTATCATCAAAGATTCGCTTAAATTTATGGATTCACTGAAGATGCTCGCACCTTGCCATTGAATTTTTATATATATTGCTATTGATTATGTTTCTAGATGACTAAATTCATTTGAGTGGTTGCTTCGGTTGAAGGAAAAGTTGGCTAATATATCTAGGGCATGTGTATGCAGATACATTATATCAAGAACCAAGTGACAGACTTATGTGTCATGTTTTAATAATATAAAAATGAATATCGTTTTCATTCAAAATTGTCTGATTAGAAGTTTGGGAATATACATGCCTAATCATATCTAAGGGTTTATTTGCTAAGAAATCATTAACTTGTCATTAATAGCTTACGTTAAGCAATAAAATCGTATTTTCAACAAAACTTTATCAACATTTGTTGTTATACCTTCTCAGGAAAACCGATAGCGCAGCAATGTCATTTTCTAAATTTTAATCAGACACGACTACGCTGCAGCTGCTCAAATATTCACAGCCGGAAGGGTTTTTGCGTGTACATTTAGGTGCCCAAACTACCGTTGTTTTTTGGTTTAAATGCGCTAAATCTAATCGAACAAAATTCTGATTCACAATTCAAAGAACTTTGATATTGTTAGACGTATATGATCAGATCAATGTTTGTCAATTATACAAATTGCAGACCGTTGTCATACCTATGTAAAGCTTTTTTGAAGTAAAAAAGAAACTTGCGAAGGTAACGCGAGTAGTGAGCTTGAGATGAAAGAAAAGAAAAAAAAAAACTGCGAATTCGCTTGTTGTGGATCGGCCTACTTTCTTGAATACGAAATAAAATGAATTTCATTTGGCTTTATTTATTTTGTTTAACTTGCAATTGTTCAATTAATTGAATGAAAGAAAAAAACTTGGTTGAACAATACGTGTGGGATGTACAGGAAAGTTAGTTAAAATACGTGAAAGAGAGATTAATGAACACCTATTATAGAAAGGCTTGTCAGAGTGATAAAAGAGCACTTTTCAAATTTTAATTAGTTTCTTAAATCTATATTTGATGTTTAAAGTGTGTAAAAATATTGAAATATGTACGAATAGTGGGTTTCACGCATTTGCAAACGGTTTAAAAGTAGCATTTCTTTCTTCGACTGTGTTTCTACTCTTGAATTCGCAGAAATATATGTTTTGTCTTGATTTTGTTGTCAACTTAACGACGAAGAAAAATTTCATTGACTTAGGGTAGGTAACGTTATTTAGTCACATAACCCAACATTTTGTAAAGTGACCAAAATTGATTGTGCACAATTAAATGGTCAAAGGTCCCCAAAGTTATGTTAAGCATTAGGGGCCTGCAAACATAATCGACTATACTTTATCCAACAAAAATTGTCAGTACAGGTCTTATGGAGGAGCTTTTTTTCTACCAGTGGTGAGTGTAGATACTCTCACGGCAACCAAACCACTGTCACACCAATGAATTGTAGTTGTAATTTTCCTAAAAATACAAAAATACAACCCACCACAACCAGTCTCCCACACAGCCGAATGGGAATGAGCATGATCGTCTTGTGCTCGCTTGCTATTATCATCCACCAAAATAAGCAGTGTGTGTGACTGAAGCACATCAGAAGAGTATTACCATCTCTACAATGAAGCATATCATTAAGGGTTTTTCTATGGATTTCGAACTTTCGGTTTTGGTGCTTTTGAGAACGAATTATTAAGTGGGGTGTTGCCATTCGGTTTTAATTTGATTGTATTTGTATTGTACAGCTGCACAAGTGCAGTTTTTTTTACCATCTGTTTAGGTATATGACATTGCGTCGTGGTTATATAATTTTGTATCCTCATTGCCTGATTGTGTCACAATGTATGTACATATAGCGGAAAGGACTGGGAAATGTTTTTAGAAAATCTTGCTGGCTCAAAATGCGAGTCATAAAGTGCTTCGCTCGCCGCCTTATCCATCAAATGGAGTTCTGATTATCTTCATTTCGTCCGAAATAAAACCAATTCGCTTACGCTAAAGGGGCTTTGTTTTTTCTGTATATGTAGACTGTACAGTACCCTTATAGTGTTAAACACAGCGCATACATTTTTTGTTGAACAGTAAGCAGCACCTAGCAATGTAGTATTATATGGCATGATTTTAGGTGCTACTTACTATTCGAAAGAATAGGAGGATAGGAAAGAAGTTTTGGTGCTTAGTATTTTTTCTCCTATAGGGAGATCTCTATTTATTCTATTTATTATGTGAATTCAATTAAAAATCATGGCCCTGGCCGGGATTCGACTTGTTAATCAGATAGAGAATACTCTACCATCGCACCAATGCCACCCGCGTGACACCATTTTTGTGTTTTTACGTATTTTGTTAATGAATTTAACAACATCATTGGAAGCAACTTGCAGCGTTTGATATGTATTACAGTTAGTCCCGGTTACTACAAACCAACGCAGAGTATTTAATTATGGGACGATAACCGTGCATACACTTTATTTCAAGCGAAGTAAAACAAGCTGAAATCCCCAATGTCGACAACCCAACATAATATATTTCAATGTTAAATGGTATTTCTTACTAATTACCGTTATAAGTTAAGAAACTGATCGATATCAGTGAAACATTCAGAGATAGAGAATGTGATTATACTAAGAAACTTCTCTCAGGACAGGCGGTGTCATTTTAAAGTCTTTTTGCGGTTTGCAAACAAATATTGCTCTCTTTCATTTTTAAAAATTTCGCACAGGTCTTTTATGGCCCCACTGTTTCTCTACATTATTGTATGTACATAATATTGTATCTATATACCATTTGAATACTTACTCCCTTGATGGTTTTCTCAAAAACCCGGAATGAAAGAATGCGGTTTCTGTAGAAAAACTTGATAGATATCAATCTATCTATATCAAAGAACCTTACTTCAATGCAAAACTCGCGTCAATTTGTACGGCGAATGGATTTGAACATTGTGCGTGCATTTGGAGGGCATGCAACCTTCATAGTCTCGCTTTTGCTGGGAGCGGCGACTCACTGCAAAAGTGTACGTAGGCATCTGACGCCTGAAAATTATGGTCAACTGTTGTCTGTCTGATTGCATTCATGAATGAGGAAGAAATTGCATAACACTGCAATGACAGTGTCGGCGCGACACCAACGTAAAAGCTCGTTCTTGCTTGCTCCTTTGCTGTCTTGTAACCTAGGGCAATGTACTGCGACTGTGAGCGCTGCAACGTGGCCCATTCCTGTTGTTGTAAGTTGCAGTCTGGGCGTTTGCTTTTTTGCCGTTATGCATGCCTTGCAATCAATGTTCATTTGTTTTGAAATGCCATATATGCGATATGATAAACGGCTTTATTCATGGTAGTTAAATGGAATTAGGCATGGTTGTTGTTAAGTCGGCAATAATTAGGCAGATAATTCGTCCAAAATGTTCAACCATACGTCTTGGGATATGAAAACAGTCTTAAGCGTGATCTTTTTTTTTCAAATGGTAATCCCACGCAAATAAATTGAATGCAATTGATTTGGCTCATTACTTGCTTGATACAAATTTTATTCCAAGTTAAACTTCGGTTGATTTGAATATTGGGTGTGGGATTCAAATGAAAATTGGCGTTAGACGCACGCATTTGATAAACAAGAGCGTTTGCAATGCAAATTAAATAGAAAATTCTTCGTTTATTTGATAAATCCGCAGTCTGCAAAAATTCAATAGGTCATTAACGAAGATGTCGCAAAATGCAGTGATCTGTAACTGCGCGTTTCAATTTAAAATTAACTTAGTGATTTGTCTTTAAGTAGACAACTCCATTTTTGGGATTTCATAAAATGATTCTATTTTCACAAACAACATGAAGTACATAGTTAACTTGCCATGATAATCTTGAATCAGCGTCGAAGTTGTTACATCTTATTACTCGACAAGGCACGTAGCGTTCAACACAAAAAAAAACGCCTTAGCTTTACTGGTCGGAAAATGCATGGTGTTCCAATAAGAGGTTTTATTTTGATTTATCAAGAAAGCACGTATTTTTTATGAAATATGATTTGATTTTTATTTCAATCGATTAAAAAAGGTTTGACATAACAAAAAAAAAACAATAAATGGTCTCCACGTTCTCGGTTGCATATTCACGTATTAAGCCATGTCGCAGTATAGAGGCTAAAGTAATCGCTACAAGCACGTAACGACAAATGAGACCACCATGCAAAACTAGCAACAATGTGCAAGATCGTAGTTTTGATAGGTATGGAGTAATTGTCAGTGCTGTGAATTTTTGGAGACTTTTCCTGAAGCTTTGTACAGCTTAATCAGTCAGACTCGAAAAATTATACATTGTGTCTTTATGAGGACCAGTTATCACAGCAAGCCCTTACAAGACATGCCGGCAAATCGAACACAGCCTTAGGTCCAATCGAACACAGCCTTACTTTTGCCTAGCCTTGACGAGCAAATTTGATGAAGATCTCATTTACCGTGATTCCAGTATGGCCTGGAACCTAAATAAGATCCTGTTTCTATAGCCTTCCGGCCGAATTCAGGGAGTTAAAGAGTTAGAAAACATGCTAAGAGGTAAGGTAATAAAGGGATTAAGAAAAGCCCTTTCCTCCACCTGTTTCGAAAATAAAAAGCTAAACCATTAGGATAGCAAGGATTTCTGCTTGGAAGACCGACGTATACCTTCTAAAGGGTTCAGTCTCACGTAATTACATTTTACACAAGCTCCAGTATCTATACCCTGGCAGATTTTGGTATCATCCGTGGAAATGCGATTCCAATAAAGTGTAATTTACTATTTTTGTATATGTTGGTTACCAAGTCACAATGAATTAGAATTTATTGTTTTTGTATAGTTTGCCTATTGGAATTCATTTCTGTATTTGTCGTTGCCTTGTGGACAAACGGGGCCTGTAATTAAAAAGAGATTTTAGGGTGTAGTATCTATCTAACAGTCCATAGCTTTCCGGTTCTCGAGCAGTATTTCGAGTACCTACTTATCACTTAGCGACCTATTTGTATTAATTTTTTTTATATTTGTTGATGCTTTGCATGGCCCTAAGCTTAGGCAAAGTTGACTTTGACATTTTGAAGCAATTGAAGTTCTTGGGTAATTTCTATAAGGCATATGTCGTGGAACAATTCTTGCGCAGTTTCATCGGAATTCTATTGCGACTTGCAAAAGCCATTCCGTTGTGGGCTTAAAATTTGTCTAAACCTGATCGATTACAATAACTATATCAGGATGGTGAGCACTCGTTTCATGCACCGAACGGTCGCTATTCAAAATCTGGGCGGTACACACGGACCACTAGGATCTGACCGGGGCCGTAAAGTTTTAGGCACCCCTAAGAGGTACCATTTCAAGTTGATGAGCCCGGCCTTTCCCATAACCATGCAGCTCTTTAGATAAAGTCGATCTACTTGCGGCTCATTTTGCAGCTAGCTCAACACTTCAAGATTGTGCTGTATCTCCTCCGTACCGAAGCGTTAAGAATACCTCATGGGACCAATCCACTTTCGCACTCGCACAATGGCAATGGTAAAGATCTTGACCTTCACAAATTCGCTGATCCCGAAGGTATTTCCCCTAGCATTCTGCATACGTGTTCTTCCCCGCTGGGGAAAATGGAAATTTGGAAAATAGCTATTGTCTAGCTGGTCCCCAAAGAAAGCGAATCTTATTCTCCCTCCTCCTGCCGATCAATGGCACTTACGTCCCATCTTCCCAAGCTCATGGAAACGCTGATAAACCGTTGCGTAGCTTATGGAATATCTTGAATCCCGAAAGTATCGTAATGGCCGGCAGGACGGTTTTCGCAGTAACAGATCCACAAGCGATGTGATGTCATATGTAACGGTAAAGTGAACCCAGTCTTTTCGCTATGGTGGTATGAGAAGATAGTTGCGCCTTGATATTTCCAAAGAATTTGACAGAGTTTGACATCAAGCGTCGAAAATGCGTGGATTTGTAATCGATGATACTCTTTTTCAATGGATTTAAAATTACCTTTCTTAATTCAATTCAAGACGTTTTGGATGGTTTCAAGTGTGCAACTCAACAGATAAATGCAGGTGTTTCCTAAGGCTCGTATTCTGTCTCCGACGGTCTCTCCCATTTGCTTAAATGATCTTTTGTCTGTACAACTTCTGGGGTACAATCAAATACGTGGAGTTTAATGCTTCCAAAACCCAATGCTGTGGTCAACTAAGCAAAATCTAAATACGAGTACTCTGCCATTCTACATACATCGCACTTCCATCGCTGCAACCAAAGGACTCCCCGTTCTCGGTATATGTGTAAATAACCACCTTTGTTTGAATGATCACATATTTGATGTCACCAAGAACGCTGCGAAATGTCTATGCTTTATCAAGCGAAGGAAGAAATATTGCAGCCCTTCTGATCTGGCTGCAATCTATAAGGGGTTCATTTGCCCCAAATATTTGCGAACAAAATATCGTAAAATCCCTTGATTCTCTTAGTCCTGTCTATTTAAAACAATTGTGCTGAAACGAAATAGCCAGTTGCATTCCACCCTTAGAAACAAAAAAAAAAGAAAGCGTAATTACGTAATTAAGAACTGATTAAGTTTTCAGCGAAATCGGTCGAGCCGCTTTTTGTTAATAAATAAATAACTAAAAAAATAAAGGCAAACTAGCTGAATTTTGAAATTGATGATTTGTACTATTTATTAACTTCCCAGTGGAAGTTGTTGTAATGGGGCCGCTTTTGTGAATCGCGGATTTTGACATATCTTCACGTTTCATGGTCACCAGAATCCAAATCTAACGTTTTTATAGAGATGTCTGTCTGTGTGTATGCAAGTATGTGCGTATGTACGTATGTGCGTTCGGAATTATCTTTCGCCACGATTATCTGGAGAACCAAAGATGATATTGACATGGGACCGGGTTTATTCGAAGCGAAATTACGTAATTCAGAACTGATTACGTTTCCAGCGAAATCGGTCCAGACGTTTTTTGTTAATAAATAAATAACTAAAATAATTTGCCTTTATTTGTACTATTTATTGTCATTTGTCATTGAGCAAATCATTATTACATTGTGTTCCGTTATTTCGTATACCTGTTAATTTACAGGTCTCCGTGTTGATAACAATGGTTTTTTTTTTTTTTTAACTGGGTTTGGTCGAATATGTGTATTTATCAAATGACCTAAGATCGAGAATGATTCAATTGAACAGAAAATGGAAATAGCTCAAGTTGACTGTAGCAAAAAGGCATACATTAGTGGTTTTAAATGACCTTGAAAAAAAATAAAAGATAGCTTGGAAAAAGTAAAAGAAACCCCAAAGTATAATTGTCGAACAAAGTTTTCTTGATTTTCCCGTTCAATTACGACGTACAAAAGGAAAAAGAAAGAGCTCTTTATAACCGCAAAAATGTATATGTAGGTATCTTCTCGTGTTTGTTTTTTGTTAACAACTGATACTAACTCTTTTTGCTACAAATAACCCCGATACTTGCGAGGGTACACTTTTTTTATACAAGTACTCTGTTTGACACGACTATACCCTATTATATTAAGCTAACAGTTTTTCTTGCATGTATCTTTACCAAACCAGATCCCGCAGTTATCACACACATGCCCATTTGAAGAGGTTTTCTAAAAAAAAAAATCAATTGGCACTAGCAAAACTTGTTCCAACGTTTGATATGGTTTGACAGCAATATGTCGTTGGCCCCACTGTTTTTTCTTCAAATACTGGCATGATTGCTTCCTTTTTCTTGGTTCTCTGATTTTGTATGTGCACCTCTGTCCAGCTAGCCTTACTTATTTTTGGAGCAGAAAAGATACGTTTTCCTGGAATCTTAAGTCCAAGGCTCCACTGAAACTGCTGATGCCGATTGTCTTGTTTTCAGGTTTCTTTATTGATGTTCTTGGTCTATATGAATTTGCTGTATATATGAGAAGATTTTCTATCAATTGGAAAAGTAGCTGCATCTTTTTTGTTATGAGTGGAAGACGAAGAAGAGTGTCGCATCAATTGGGTGAATTGAGCTGCAACAAAATTCGATGTGGAATGTTGGGTGTGCCACGAGGTACCACCAAACAAAGAAATACCGCTGATATCAAGAAGAGACGGAGAACGAGAGAGTCTGATCAAGAACACAATCCTCACGTGCTTGCCCACACACAGACTCAACTCAGAACGGGCAAGATTTTAAGCTGACCTAATTGCATTTGTAGTCATCTGGGCATTTTCAGATTGTACTGTGTAGAGGGTGACACACTTAATTCTGATTCTTGTTTGTATCTCTGACCTTCAGACGGTTATTCAATTACTGAGTAAAAACTAATCAGCTCGATGACGTTTCTTATTTTGTTTTTCAAACTGCTGCGGCAGTTTATCTGGTTACGCAATTTATTAACCTCGCTATAAATAATAACATTTGAGATACCAAATAGAAGAGTTTTTCATTAAAGTTAGTCCTTGCATATTGACAGCATGTTCCGAAAGTGGACAATAAATAAATAATCTAATTTTTCAAATGTAATCTTATTTAAGCTCTTAAGGACTTTTCTAAGGTTTTAGGAATAACAAACCGGAGTGAGCTTTCACGGTATAAAAACAATCCGTATGACACCAATGGAGGAATTAAACAACTTCATATAAATGACTGATTAACTCATTTGACAGAGCACAATACTGTTAAAGTGTCAAGTCGCTTGCTTTTAACACGATTAAATGCGTCTTTCAGATACAATGAACACAGCTTGTAAAACAGTTTTATTGAAGCATATAGTAAGTACATATATTTGCATGATGTCATGAGAGGGTCTCGATTGTGACATATTGTATGTGATACGAATACCGATCACTTATTCGGATCATTGGAATTTATTCGTAAAATTCCACCAACTCAAAGAATTTCAGATTCTTACTTCGTATTGTGTGTCATTTTTGGTAGCATGACGAAAAGACTTTTGCTTTCGCTATGATTTGTGGATTATACTTAGTTGGCGATGTTCATGAGGCCCGGGTCAGTTGTCTTGATTTTATTGGATTTAATGTTATTATTTCACCCTCTTCAAAAGATCTGATGTCAGAATTATGTTTCTCTCATATAGGTTCTACTATGAATGTAGGTTGCAAATTAAAGTACTTTTAAAAAACAAAGAGTTTCTGCCTTTTGATTAGACTTGCATTCGACGATTAGTTCGGCCCCTTTCCGTGCTCTCCCTTGCAACTGTCATTGGCAGTATTTTGGAACAACTTAGTGTATGTATGGGCATGGCGTAAGCTAGTCATTTATTCAGCGTTTGTAAAAAAAAGACAAATATTTAATTTAAATTCTTCGAAACTGTCATATTTTTTATCTACGTACGTACATAATATGGATCCGTTATGTGGTTTTCACACCAAACCAACCTTAACAATTCGAAAAAGAAAAGAAGAACTAACGTATCGAGTGGGATTTAATTGGCGTGTTCACATTAGACATAAAATGCGCAAGGCTTCGCTCCTCTTTCTATGAAAATATTCTATTGAATTTGTTAATTTGTTGACAGTACAGCCTTGAGAACTTTCAGTGTAAACCATTCTTGGCATTTGACCACCACGGGAGCGTCTCATGAACTCCATCCTTGAGAAAAAATTATGTAGTATAATAAGAAGTTGTACATCAAGGCCGTAGCCGGGGGGGGGGGGGGGGGGGTCAAACCCCTGTGACCCCCCCCCACCGATTTTTTTTTAAAAATGCATCTGTAAATCATACTTTTCCACATCAGTATGAAACTTGTACGCAAATAATTATTGATTATGTTAAAAATTTCTGATTTTAGTTTTAAGCTATGAAAGGCAGTTTTAACGGAGTTCAACCTGTAGTACGCGAGTCTCATCCAGAAGGCTTATACGTGCATTGTAGCGCACGCTCTCTAAACCTGGCTTTAGGGCATTCTTGTCAAATTCAGCCTATTCGCAACACTATTGGTACCAAAAAATCCGTTGGAATTTTTTTTAAATTATCGGCAAAGCGCACACATTTGTTGCAGGAAATGATTAAACAAAATTATCCTCAAAATAAATGGAAAAATTTAACAGCAATGTGTGAAACACGCTGGGTGTAAAATCATAATGGGCTGATAAGATTTAAGAACATTTTTGAAACGATAATTGATGCTTTGGAAGAGTTGTGTAGTGATAAGGACTCTGATACGTCATCGAAGTCGAGTTGCTTTTTAAGATCTATTTCAGCTATTGATTTTGCAGTAAGTTTGTATTGTATGAGTGTTTTGTTTACATATACATTGCCATTTTGTAAGATCTTACAATCCCCTTCATGCGACTTAGTGTCTGGATTGGAACATGTGGAATTAATAACACACACATTCCAAGGAATATCATTTCGGAATTCAAGACAATTTTTGAGACTGCACAAAACTTAGTTAATGTTGTGGATGAAAAACTTAAAATTTCACGAATTGTGTCAAGGCAGCAGCACAGACAAAACATGAGCATAACAGATCCTGAAACCTATTTTAGGATAAGTATAATGATTCCTCTTTTAGATGACTTTTTAAGTCAGCTTAAAATGAGATTTGAAAACCATAAGTCCATACTTTCCTCTTTATGCATTTTGATTCCAT
This sequence comes from Portevinia maculata, assembly GCA_949715645.1. Classification (NCBI taxonomy): domain Eukaryota; kingdom Metazoa; phylum Arthropoda; class Insecta; order Diptera; family Syrphidae; genus Portevinia; species Portevinia maculata. The sequence goes on from OX454525.1 coordinate 278,104,058, forward strand.
CGATCGTTGGCAAAAACGAACAAAATTATAACGAAGAAAACTTCAAATTTTATAAATGTTTTTTGGATTGGGATACTTTAAAAGCTGAATTTACGCTATGGAAGACAAAATGCCATACACAAAAAGATATAGAGCGTTCAAAGAGTGCAATAACAGCTCTTGGGGAATGCAATAAGGATCTGTTTCCTGACATCCACAAGCTTCTTAAAATGTTGGCGATACTACCGGTTTCAACATGTACACCGGAAAGAACATTTTCGACAATCTAAAAACTTATCTAAGAAATTCTACCGGTGACAATAGATTAACAGGATTGGCGGTAATGTGAATTTATCAACAATTTTTTTTTTTTTTTTTTTTTATAGAGTTTCTAATATTACTCCCAAGCCATAGTAATATTATCGTTACTCTCAGCAAGCTGAGAGTTACCTATCCTGGTTAAAAGCACGAGACTTGGAACCAGAACTAGGCTCGGACGAATAATAGGGGTAGGTGGAAAATCGTACATGCGACTCTTTCTCACTTAAGATAAGAAAACAAAAACCACCTCCCTTCGAAACCTGCATACTACAACTAGGTTATTCCTATCTAGTAGTTTTATTTAAACTGTAAATTACGCGTTTGGCAGGCAGCTTCCCAGTGGAGGCACCTGCTAATACCGCCATAAGCACGCGGTTACATCTTATTGCGCTAATTCAAATGGTTTTATCCTTTGTAATCGGCGCACTAGGTTAGTATCGTCTCGAATTTGTAGCATGGTGATATTGCAATGACCGTGAAGGCGTGTCTGTTGTTTGCAGGCAAAATGTTTTATTTCATCTTCGACGGTAGCCATAGTTAGGTCTCTGTGGATATCAGTGTTTCTGATAAACCATGGTGCATTTACTATTTTTCTTAGCACTTTGTTTTGAAAAGTTTGTAAAATTTTGATATTACTGGATTTGGTACAACCCCAAAGTTGTATACCGTATGTCCAAACCGGTTTTAGTACTTGCTTGTATAAAAGCAGCTTGTTCTGCATGCTGAGTTGGGAAAATCTACCAAGCAGCCAGTGCATTTGTTTACATCGAATGGCGAGCTCTTCGCGTTTCTTCTTGACGTGCGGTTTCCATTTTAATTTCGCATCGAGTGTCATACCCAAATATTTTGCCTCGTTTGCGTACGGAATTCGTACCGAATCAATGAAAATGGGTAAGTTGTCTACCTTTTTATAAGTAAAATTCACGTGCGTTGATTTGGCCTCGTTGAGAGCAATACGCCAAGTCTTTGTCCAATCACAAATTTTGTCAATAGAACGTTGGAGTTTATTAGTTGCTGATTCAACGGTATTACTGACCGCTAATATAGCTGTATCGTCTGCAAATGTGGCTACTGTTGTGCCTTCTTCTTGAGGAATATCACTAGTGTATATTAGAAATAGAATCGGTCCAAGAACGCTTCCTTGGGGAACTCCTGCCGCGATTTCTTTAAATTCAGAGTAATCATTTCCGTGTTTTACACGAAAGAGTCTGTCTGATAAGTAACAACTAAGGATATCAGATAACTGTTTCGGAAAAGCTTGTCTTAGCTTATGTTTCAACCCTGTATGCCATACTTTATCAAAGGCCTGAGAGACGTCGAGAAAAACACTAGAACATATTTTTTTCTCCTCTAGGGCTTTTTCAATTACATTGGTTATTCTGTAAACCTGGTCGATTGTAGAGTGCTTAATCCTGAATCCGAATTGGTGGTCAGGTATTAATCGACGTTCTTCGATAATCGGATGTAGGCGCTTTAACAAAAGTTTTTCGAATACCTTCGACATTATCGGTAAGAGAGATATTGGCCTATATGATTTTTTGTTATTCAGTGGTTTATCGGGCTTTGGAACCATTATAACTTCAGCTACCTTCCATTGTCGTGGAACGTACAATAACCTGAACGATGCATTTATAAGATATGCAAACTTTATTAAAGCTTTCCTAGGTAACTCTTTAAGGACCTGTCCTGTGATTAAGTCATATCCAGGAGCTTTGTTTAATTTTAGTTTCTCTATTTCGAAGCGTAGTTCGGCTAGCGATACACTTTTTATTCTATAGTTGTCAGGTGCCACGGTTAGGACAGGAAATTCGAGCAACGCTTGACCATCAAATGGTTTAAATGTTTCTTTCAAATGTTCTGCAAATATTTCGGCTTTTTCCTTGTCACTCTTCGCCCATTCTCCATTGATTTTCCTGATGGGTGGCGCTTGCGTTTTTGGTTTTTTAATGCCTTTCATGGCTTTCCAGAGCGAGTAATTTGTACTTTTATCCGCAGTTAGGCTTCCAAGATATGTAGAAATTTGACGATTTTTAAAGTCTCGAATTTCTCTCTTAAGTTTACTACAAAGGTAGTTAAGAGTGGTTTTATCCTGTGGAGCGCGAGATTGTTGCCATCTTTTGCGCGCTCCCCTTTTCTTCTTTAATAATTGCGTGATTTCCAAGGGATATGTTATTTCGCAATTTGTGGTTATTTTCCGTTTATGGGGAGTATTTTTCCAGGCTGAGCATTGTATGACGTTAATAAATTGATCGACTTCGTCTTCAAGTTCGTGGGGTGTTCGAAGAGACACTTTGAGATCGATTTTACTTTCACAGTATTTTTTAAAGGATTCCCAGTTTGTTTTCATGTTAGTTAGTCTGGGCGGACCTTCTTTTTTTCGTAGACAGCCGTTAATTGTCAAAATGACCGGTGAATGATCAGAAGAAAGATCGAAGCATTCCTCAACTACAATAGAGTTTCCCGACAAACCTTTCGTGATGAAGAAATCGATGAGGTCTGGTGTTTTTGCCGTATCCGAGGGCCAGTATGTCGGTTTACCTGAGGAATGAAAGTCTACCCCCAATTCCATACCGGCTTCGTAAAGAACTCTACCTTTTACTGAAATGCATCTCGATCCCCAGAAGGTATGTTTTGCGTTAAAGTCACCTCCGATGACGAAATTTCGTCCAAGTGAGTCAAAGATACTTATAAAATCGCTTCTTTCCATCGTTGCACGTGGGGGGCAATAGATAGCTGCAAAATCATATTTTATGTGTTTAATTTTTACGCTCACCGTGCATAATTGCAGTTTGTCAAGCTCGATTGTTCCACTGACTGAGTGTTCAATGGTATTTTTGATCAACAAGGATGCCCTGCCTCTCGCCCTTTCCGAAGGGTGATATGCGTGATAGGCAATGTATCCTCGAATGTTTGTGCTGGTTTCTTTCGTCAGATGAGTTTCCGAAATCAAACAAATATCAATTTCATATTTATGAATGAATATCTCGAGCTCGTCCATCTTATGCAGAAGGCCGTTCGCATTCCATGTCACTAATTTAACTAAATCCGTCATATTTATATTATTGCACGTGTACTTCGAAATTGATTTTCGAGCTTGTCGAGTTTTTCAAACATACGTTTATTAATTTGGCTCTGTTCTTCTAGCCTGGCAAGAATTGCAGAGAAAACTTGGGAGACTGGATCAGATGTTTTATTTGTTTGTTCGCGTCCTTGCAACGCAGCTTCAGCGTATGTTTGTGGAACAGCTTTCGGTGACTTTTTTCTAAACAATTTTCCTTCTCTTGGGTGTTGTGTTTTGACCATTTCTTTAGCCTTTTTTCGTCCTTCATTGGTTTTATTGTTGCCCCTTTCAGGTTTGTTATTGGTTTTATTTGCGATAGGTAGCGTAGTTTTCTTTATTTTGTCGCGCCTATTTTGAAGTTCCTTAGCCACTTCGCATCCGCGATAATTTGCCGGATGTTTTCCATTGCAATTTATGCATGTTGGTAGGTCTTGTCTACTTAGAGCGCATTCCTTCGATAAATGTTTACCGGCACATTTTACGCAACGCGGCTCTTTTTGGCAATACGTGTGCGTGTGATTGTAGCCTTGGCAACGCTTACACTGAGGAATCTGACGAGTCCTTTGGCGCATCGGTTCAATTTTAACCACTATGTTTAGGATAGTTTTAATGTTGTATATTTTTTCCATGTTTTCAGACTTTTCGAAACTAAGCATGAATAGCGGAAGTCCGCGTTTGACAACAATTTCCTCGTCTTGTTCCGTTTTTTGCTTTTCTAATAATAATTTTGAAACCTTTAGTTTTAAGATCTTGCAAAACATCTTCTTTGCGGCACGAAGAGTGGAGCCCTCTGGCTACAACTCGGTGTGGCCTTTCAGACTTGTTTTCATAAGTGTACCATTGTACCTTCTCAGTATTCAGTTTTTGAGAAACTGCGCGATAGCTCTCAGGATCGCTTACATTTATTTTCCACACATTATTATTCAGAGATGTTACTTTGAATGTGGACTTTCCTATTTCCTTAAGAAGGCTACTTAGCTTGCTGTAGTCTGAAACTCCGACAACGTTAATTGGAGGTGGAAGGTATACCTTATTTTGAGGTTTTTTCCTTTCTATTTCGTTGGCATTTGCCTTTTTGGGTTGTCTATCTTTTAGCACAACGACTTCTGGTGAGGAGCCGGCTTTCCGTTTTTTGTTCGGTCTCCTCTTAGTGATCCAATCCGTTTCGCGCCCTAGCTCTTCTTCGTCTGTATGATAATCGCGGCTAGCTGAGCGGTATGATTTGGCTTCTGGCTGTTTTTTAGGTTGAGATTCAACAAGTGCTTTGTTCTCAGCTTTCAGCTGATCTAGCTCTTTTTTTAGCTCTTGGTAAAGCTGTTCAATTTGGTTAAGCTTAGTGCGGAGTTCCTTGTTTTCGTCCTCGAAGCTTTTGCATTTCGTTGAGTCCCTCGAAAGGCGTCCAAAATCTTTTGGCGTCGTAGGACTTCGATTAGTTTTTGCTTCTGGCACAGATCCCGTTGGTGGTGATCTAGTTACCCTTTTACTATTTTTAAAAGGGTCGGATGATTGCAATAAATGGCTCTCCCCAGAATCCGTAGAGCCTGCCTCCGAAGAGTGTGGATTTTCCAGTAGAACTGGGCTGCCACCTGGTTTATTATATCTTTTTGTTTTAATCATTGCATTTTTTGTATACTCTATGCACTCGGTATACTGAGGGTGGATTTTGGTCGCCTCTTACGACCGGCATGCCTACCTCGGGTAGATTCTGTTCCCTATCCCGAAGGGTGGATTTTAGTCGCCTCTTACGACCGGTATGCCTACCTCGGGTAAATTCTGACCCCTATCCCGAAGGGGATATTGAGATTGACACTGAGGAAGTTTTAGATATATTTGCAGCGCAGAAGGCCAGAAGATTAAATTTAATTTTATAAAAATGATTCCTACCTACATATTATGTAATACTTTTTGTAGTAATAAAATCTTAAAGAATAACTTAAAATTATTTAAAAAAAAATATTGGAAAAGTCTTTTAGTTTTTCAAATTTGTTGGAGAGTTTTCTTGGAAAAACTAAGGAAAACCCTAGGAAAAAAAATATTGAAAATCGTTAAAGCTGTTTTTTTAGACCGGTTTTTTTTTAATTTTTGAAAAATATTTTGCAATTTTTTGAGTATTTCAATCTGTAGTTTTCATCTGGAAAAAATCTGTAAAAATTCAATATACCCGTTTCAGGCATATTCAAAAAACCAAAAAAGTTATGTATGAATTTGATCATAAAAGCCGTCCTAAATTTCAAATTTAATTGAAATCGGTTTTGTCGTCAGCGAGAAATTCTGATGTTAAAAAATCGGTTCTATAGGAGGTACCGTTTCAAGATAAATCTCGCAAAATCCATTCTTACCAAAAGATAGACTGTTTTATCTAAATCGTCGATTTTAGGTCGATTTTAGAAAAATAAGTTTATGACATATACCATTGTTTTAGAGCTAAAATTCCAGTTTCAATAACGCCTAGTGCGAGACTACTAAATAAACACTATGAACCAAGCTTGCAAATCGGCCCATCCGCTTAGGCTGCAAATCTGCAAACAGGCAGACGGATGAACAAAATTGTCCAACACATTTTTTTCTACTTCCCTATCATTGTAATGTCATGTTTAATTGTTATCTCAATAATTTTTTTGCACCAATCCATAAAGAGCCTTATATATAGTATAGTACCATAATGCCAATTAAAAATCGTGTTTGGTCGATTTTCGGCTAAAATGGGCTGTATTGATTTTATTTATTACATCTAGCTACCATTCAGAAAGGTACACACTGATTGGTGTATGGAATAAATATAACCCCCCCCCCCCCCCCCCAGAAATAATTGTCTGGCTACGGCCTTGTTGTACATAGCGTTCTTAAACTTTTTTAAAGCTTAAGCTTAGGCAAACCAAGGAATACCACATAAAGTGGTCAGAATCTAAAAAACGTTCTACGCAAACAGCACGTCAAGGATCTCAAAAAAAAGGTTACAACTTTTAAAATTGAGAGGCAGAACATGTACATGTACAGGGTGGCGTTCGAAACGCAAAATGTAATAACTTTTTTTCTGTGTGAGTAATCAATCGGCTTTTTTTATTTGGCAGGTTACTACAGGGTGGCGCACTAATTGCACTACAATAAGAAATTCAAATATGTAACTTTTTTTTTTAATCAATGTATTTATTTTTTTTTATTATATAGAAAATTCAATTTTATTTCATATAACTAATTGTTTCAGACCGTAAATGACCTCCACGCATATGCGACACCTGATCAGAAAATTATTCATTGCGGCCTCAAGGGTTGAAGTCGGGATCGCCTCAACTATTGTTTCAATGGACTGCTTCAATTCAGTCAAATTCCTTGGTTTCGTTTTGTACACCTCTTGCTTGACATAACCCTATAAAAAAAAATCTGATGCAGTCAGATCAGGTGACATTGCGGGCTAGCGGAAAGAGGAGCTTCTGGATATTAATTTGTTTGGGAATTTTCGTTTGAGCTCCGTCATAACCGATCTGGCTATGTGTGCAGTTGCTCCATCTTGCTGGAACTAAATGACATGAACCAAATAAAAAACCTCCTTCAACATCTTTAAATAACGGTCCCCATTTACAGTTACTGTTACACCGTTTTCTTCGACTAAGTATTGCCCCACAATACACCCGTGATGAAACTGCGCACCACACAGTGCCTCGTTCTGGGTACAGTACCTACCGTCTCCTGGAGTATTTCTGGATTAGGTTCACTCCATATGCGGCAATTTTGCTTATTTAAATTCCCGTTTAGATCAAAATGGGTCTCATCAGACATAAACAATCAATTTATCAAGCTGTTGTCTTCTTTGGACTTTGTCAGGAAGCAAGTTTGAGTCATCATAATTTATCAGTTGTAAAGACCGTCTGCTAACTCTAATTCGCGCCGATAAGTTGATGCTAGAGCTGCGATTGTGTCTTGAACTCAAACATAGGGATCTCGATCGTACGGTCCTCATAAGATGCTTCCAGATTCGGCAAACATGTTTACCAGCCTCATAATGGTCCATTTACTCAGGTGAGAGCCGCCAAACTCTCGCCTAAATTCCCTTTGGACGGAAATGAAGGACTGCAAGAATGGTACCGCTGCACTATCCAAATCCTCTTTTCGGTATCCGAAGCATTCATTTTAACCTTGTATTTAGGAAATTAAGTATTGAAAATGTTGGTATGCGAATAGATGGCGATGAACCGCAAATGTCCGTTTTGCAAACGACAAAGCTCTCTTTGTTGAAACTGCTAGCGAAATGAAAGATATTTTAACACATTGACTGCCAAGCCAATTTTCGAAAAATAGCCGAAGGTGAACAACAAAAAATGCTTAGGTGTTTTTATTTGGTTTGCAAATGAATGATACATATTTTCATTACATGCCACGTCATTCAAAAATGAATGACACTCGATTTTCCGTGGGGGGCCACGTCATTCATATGTGTATGACGGCTACATGCCACTAAAAGGCCATGGCATTCAAAAATGAATGACACTAGGAACAAACTGAATAGAAATGTAAAAGCCTGGCCTCTGGTGATCATTGTAGTACATTTGGTTCGGGCAAATCTGCAAAAATGTGATTTTTATCGAAGATTGAAATTGACGATGAAAATATTTACGAATTATAAGAAAAGTTTTATTTCAGTACAAAAAACTTAAATCAGAATCCAGTGTTTATAATAAAAAATAGTTAGAAAATACATTTTATTTACATAAAATAAATTAAATTCACAAAACAAACTATGGGTGCTCTTTGTTGAAGCACGGAAGGCGCATTTGTGGCTGCCCAGGACATTCATTGCTGAAAGAATATACCATTTTCGAATTTTTTTGGCTTCTTCACGTCCTTTTTCTTTCGATACTTTTGCATAGCAAATGGAACATTTTCTGCGCAATTTTTTGCCATCCGGGTCGGTTCTTTGAGAATGACCTGGGCCTTATCCGCTGCTAATGGACTGGTATACCCAAGATATCTGCTACTTAGCACTCCCTGAATGCGCGTAGTTGAATTTTCGCATATGAGGCCATCTGATCAGACAGATCAATGCCAGCTTTACCTGTATTGTATGAAAGTACTGCAATAGGTTTTGTGGTAATCTTTCGATGTTTACTTCCTTTGGATGTTGCCTGAGTTTGGCTGATGGAAGGCTGGTCAGTGTTGGTCGTGGTTGCTGACGTCAATGGTTGGACCTTCTGGTTTTTATTCGTAGGCCTTGGTACCAATATTGGAGCATGTTTGGTGGACAAGATCCTCACGTCACGGGTATCCTTCCATTTCAGGACAAGCAAAAATGTAAAATATCAAAAATTCTCCTTCTGAGAATTTTCAAATAATAAAATGTAACCAAATTATGATAAATAGGATGAAAAATAAAGAAAATTGTTAAGTTAAGTCTGTTCACAACTAAAACCGCAAGACGCTTCGATAACTTACATGAATGAATGGCAATACCTATAACGTAAAATTATATCAGAAATTTCATGCAGGGCCACGTCATTCATATATGAATGACAGTCGTCTACATGTCCACCCGCTTCAAATTCATCAACATAACGACCAATCTTTACTACAAATATAATTTTATTAAAAAAACAATTATAAAAAAAACCGAACGCATACTTTTCAGTTTAATTTTTTTTTCAAATTGGCTTGGCGCGCAATGTGTAACTTAAGTGTCATTCATTTTTGAATGCGATGGCCTGCAGTGGAATGTTACCGTCATACATATATCAATGACGTGGCCCCCACGGAAACATGGGTGTCATTCATATTTGAATGACGTGGCAGTCAATGTGTTAAAGCGGCTATCAGAAGCATGTAAGACAGCAGGACTGGAAATGAATCAGTTAAAAACAAAGTTCATGACCAACTGGTTTGATTCCGAAGTCAAAATAGAAAATGAAAAACTGGAATACGTGTAAAAGTATACATCTACTTGGGAAAAACGATATCATTTAAAAACAGAATGGAAAAATAAATATAAAGGAGAACCGTAAATAGCTGGAAACAAAGGTGGAACCTAAAAACTATATTTGAATCAAAGATAAGTGGGGAATCACGAAAATACTTATTTTATATGGCAGTGCTACCAATACTCACCTTCGGATCACAAACATGGAGCTTGAATGTACGAAGCCTAAACAAAGTCGAAACCACCCAAAGAGCGAGAGATCGATTCTGCAAATATCTAGATCTGAAAGAGTCAGAAATAGCAAAAGATAACCATGTTTTGGGATGCGATTAGAAGAATAAAAATACTAAAATGGCAATGGGCTGGACATCTTTCATGGTTAAGTGATAATCGATCGAGAAAAAGAAGACAACTTACGAGGTGGAGAGATGATCTTCAAGAAATTAGTTCCCACTTGGGAACAAGATGCTAGAAATAGAGAAACGTGGAAAATAATGGGGGAGGCTTATGCTGTCAATGTTTGAATTTGCCTCAAATTTGAACATAAATATGATATTCAAATTCAAAACCAAAGAACAAAAAAGAGTGAATAAAGCTTAATTTAATAATAAGTATCAATCTTCACATCCATACAAATTGGAATAAAAGAAAAACCTCTGTAGACAGTTTTCATTCAATTAACCGTTAATTAGCAGTCTGCTTGGACAAATCAACAATGTGTAGCGCCATAAAAAAAGGAACACGAACCTATAACAAAAACACATGGGGAAATGTTAATCACTGTTAGCTGTTCTCTGTGGGTAATAAATTAACCCAACCAGAATCGTTCTTCTCATGCTCGTACGTGTCAGAACACAACCTCCAAGAAGTTACACCACACCAATCGTAAGGAAGTGAACTAGTATGTTCGTTCACTATATATTCTACCACACCAACATAACTTCAAAAACAAAAAAATCATGTCAATCCTCTCTCAGTTTTTTGTATTTTTTGTTTTTGTTTGTTGGTGAAATTCTTTTTGATATTTAAATTTGAACACAAATACTTACGCAAACAAAACAATTAACTTCTATTGCAATGCGAAATTAACGTATTATGATGATGTCATTATCAAAGCCAGAACAGACGCTTGCCGGCAAATTGCCATTGGTGTGGTTATTTTTGGAATTTGTTTTGCTATTTTCAAATGGTAACGATTGTTTAAGCGTGTAATTAAAAGCTCAATGTCTGGTAGATGTGGAGGAAAAACTTGGATAAATATATGTTTATCGTGAATTCATGCATCCCTGGATGTGACCATGATGGCTTCGACATATATGGTAACTGACGTCATTTTAAAAGTGTTCGCCGTCTAAATTTCAAATCGAAGTGCGAAAACATTTTAACAAAGAGAAACGTAAACACTACAGAAATCTATAGCTCGTTAGATACAAAGTTACTTTGAGGGAGCGGTATATCATGCGCCGAATGACGACACGTTAGACCCTGGAACTGGAACTGACACGCTGATGTTGCAGGTGGAATTTTGTATTCAATTTTTTCCCAAGACTCAAGAATTAAAATAGAGAGGTGGGAATAATTTATTATGCTCTCATGTTGCGAGAACAACCATTTAAATTCCGAGGCCCGAGATTTCTGTGGTCGTGTCGACTATTGAGATTAGGGTCAACCTATGGTTATATATGTATAAGGAAAACTCCGAGTCTCGTTTAAATGTCAATGAATCATAGAGTGGATTCGGTATAGGGTGATACAAAAACATTATTCACTCGTGTAAGCTCGTGTGTAGATCAGAGAAAGTCCACTTGAGCTTTTTTGAGTATTATCCGATAGTTCATAGAACGTGGCTTTTATAAAAAGAAAATCAAGTTAAGCTGTTGAAATGGGCCATATACTGCATAAATAATTTCTGTTATCTTTAAAGGAAAAATTTAAAAATCTCTCCCAAATGGATTTTAAAAATTTGCCTCAACTTTGGTATGGTTTCATATTCATGTCTCTGGTAATCTATGGCGCAAAGCTAAAGGTATGTAGCGCTTGATTGATAAATGTCCGTCAGTCTGGGATCGAGAATGTTAACGTACATGCACAGATCATTTCAATGTCACGGCAGCGGACTAACGAAGACTGAAAATAAAAATCTTGAAAATCTACTCAGATAATCCAGGTCGAGATTTTACTTTCCGTGCACGGAAAGGTAAATAGGCCTAAAACAAGCATAAAGGTGAACACATCTGGTGGCGCTCTCATATAGTTTAAGAGTTAGGTATAAGCTTTTGAAAAACCCAATTTTCAAGGTTTAAAATTGGTGCACTGATGAAATAATTGTTTCATAATTGTTAGATTTGAAGTAGGGGCGAGGTTGGATAGATGCAAAGTTGGAGAGCGCCATTTGTTGGGGTATATTTATGATCCTTAACAACTTTCAATGCAACTCTTTTTTTTTTAATTGGCGGCCTAACTATTACTGAATTAGAGAAATGTAAGCCTTTGAACAAATATACGTTATGCAACGTGCGATTACAATTTTTAAAGGAAGTAAAATATATTTGTTGGTTGAACACAAGATATCAACCTTATTTGAAAAATATCGTAAATATTGTCTTATGAACCTGCTTATTTACTGGATCTACATCACTATCATCATCCCAACAATCATCGCGTATTCCTTGTTAGTGTGGTGGAAAAGGTTAATCAAACCTCTATCCAAAAAGGACTTCAAGGCGTGCACTGTAAATAGCAAGGTTTGCAGAACGATAAAATATGATTCGTTCTTTCATGAAAAGTTCACAAAGGAATTTGATTTAATAAAATTCGTTTTCACGATCGAATCAAATCTGTTGCGATCTGTAAAATATAGTTCGTTCGCGAATTTATCACGTGCGAACTATTGGAGATCCGTTCGCGAATGGTTCTCATAAGAAAAAAAAGGTAATTTTACATGTGAAAATGAAAATTATAGTACATATTTTAATGTTGAAAGAACATACGTGAAAAGTATTTTTATTACATGTTAAGATTTTGAAATAAATTTGCATTCAGTTTAACTAACAAAACATTATTTATTGTTTCTTTGAATAATTTGTTTTTGTTTTTTGTTAAAAAAAACTGGTAGAGCGCTAAAAGCCCGTTCAACAGAGACTTGAGTTGATTTTCTTCATTATAAGAAACATATATATTTAACTCAAATGTCTTTATTTTCCCCATTTCAACCAAAATAATAACTATTGAAAATATAAATCGCTTCACAACCGTACTAAACGAATACTTGATAGAGAATGACTTGTTTTATGGATCTTTACGGATCCTTATCGCAAGCGAACCATATTCTACACCTAAATTTCTTTTTTCCGATGTCTCACGAAAGAGAGATATACAGAAAAAAAAGGATACAGTTAAAGATCCTTATTTTATCATTCGCGACCGATTTTTTACGAACCCTAGTAAATAGGTTCAAATGCATTGGTATCACAGGTGCTATGCGTTCTTGCCCAAGTGCTACCTTTGAGCAACATTCCTGCATTACATGTGCGACTTAAGAGGTCTACCGTAGCTTAACCTAGTTAAAAATATCAAACCTGGCGATATGATATATAAAATTGGGACTTATATCCCTGCGCCAAGCAAGATGGGCTATACAGACAAATGCTTCAAATTCAAGACTTTCCGTAAGTAAAATCAAAGCAAAAATTGGAGATAAAGCTAGTAGTTCATCTGTTCATCACGCGATATAGCAGGCCAACCATATTAGACACCAACTTATGAAAAAGAAACCGCCATTGAAAGCAACACGCAAAAGTCAGCGATATCATCACACCACCTCCCTTGCTGTGTATCCTATCCAAGGTTATTTCATTCTCCCTCAAATCATTGAAATAATAAATATATCCACCAGTTCCGGCCAAATTCAACTTTCATCTGAAAAGACGACGGTATGCACGTTTGACGTGACGACGTTTGAGAACAACCGCGTGTCGTTGGCCAGTCCCATCTATAGAGTTGAGGTAGATAATATATATGTGGTATCACAATGGATCTAAATTGGTCTAAATGTGTCGGCTTCCGCCAACAGCCACCTAAACCTCACCTAACCTAACTCGCGACTTCACTGTCACTTATTGCAAAATCAAAGCGCTGACTTTTGAGTGCTGCTTAATGCCAGAGGGGTGGTTTACATACCCAAAGCTGACAAAAACTCCCATGTAAATCCAAAAGACCTCAGACCCATTATTCTGTCACCATTCCTCCTTAAAACGCTGGAGCGACTATTGATATACATCTTCGCACGAATATAAACCCGCAACTTCTCCATATGCGGGTGACGTTGCTATTGCCGTCTCTGGAAAACACCTCAAGACTTTAAAGAAACTCCTACAAAACGCTTTCAACAAGCTAACAAGATGGGCAAATCGCTGTGGTCTGCGCGATAACCCCAACAAAACCAAATTTGTCCTCTTTTCCAGGAAATTATTGCCGTCTATTAACTGTACAAGCTTAACCTTTTCCGATGAAGCTAAATTCTTGGGTCTAATCTTCGATAGGAAGTTAAGCTGGAAACCCAACATACAAGAAAATAAAGAGTGAAAAAAGCTACAGTAGCACTTTTCTCTTGCAATAAAACCATTTGCAAAAAGTGTGGCCTACAACCCCGATTCTAACATACGTGCTTCTGATGGACTGCATTGGACAAAGCGGTAAACCGTGATAAGCTGAGCAAGGTCCAACGTACACCTTGTCTGTGCATCAGCGGAGCATTCCGAACGACTCCCTCCGCTGCAATGAACATTTAACTTCATCTGACACCCCTCGATATATTTAGCAGGCTGCCTGTTCCGCTGTCCGCTGGATAAATCAAAAACTGGTTATGGGGTAGGTGGGGGTGTTTTCTCAGAAGGACTAAATATTAGTCTCTGCTTCCGTCTTACTGATCATTGCAGCGTGTTCCAGTCGGAAATCATGGCGATTAAAGAAGTCTTGTCGTGGCTGAAGAGAAATGTGATATCCACTAAGGACATCCGTATCTTCTCGGACAGTCAAGCCGCGGTACAATCCCTGGACTCAGTCGCTTCAAACTCCATCGTAGCCCTAGACTGCTGTTCTTCTCTTGAGGAGATGGCAGACCAGTTCAACATTGACCGGGCATAGAGATATTCCAGGGAACTGTAGGGCAGATGATCTCGCCAAGAAAGGAACCGCATTACCTCTTTTACCTGATAAAGGTCTTCTAGGTATACCTATCGCTACATGTAAACTTATGTTTAAGCTATCCGCAGTCGAGATTACAAATCTTAGGTGGACAGGTAGTAATACATTTCTAGCGACTAAGCTAAGCATATCTGGCCAAAGCTGAGCTCTATGTGTTTGATATCACTAAACCGACTGCACCCCAACCAATAGGCGTCATTACAGGACACTTTCTACTAGGCAAGCACGCATCAAGGCTTAGCGTCTATTCAAATGACTTCTGCAGAAGCTGCATGACGAGGAGGGAGAGGATACTACATTTCACCTTCTTTGTACATGTCCTGCACTCTCCCATAAAAGAAATTTCTATCCAGGAGCCTTCTTCCTTAATGATTTCAGTGACTTAACTAACACAGATGTTAGAAGTCTATCGCGCTTCATTAGAAGCTGAGGTTATCGTTGATTGGATTGAAACCGGTGACGAGACCAACTTTACTGAGCTTGTTTTGAGACCATCGATCAGCTTTTTCGAATGTCTGCAAGAGGCACTTCATGCTAATGTGTATGCTATAGACGTAGAGCCTCAGTCATGTCATGTTTCTGAACAGACAAGCAGCGTCCTATGGATAGTTGTGGGCCAATGAAGGCTGACGACGAGCCTTTCCTGTTCAGAGCATACGCACTTTTATATTGTCGTGCCCAGGAAGCCATTTCAGCGTTACAGAGCTACACTTCCCAACGTATTCAGCTGAGCGATGGCTTCATCCGCAATCTTGGAGGTGATCATAGCAACCAAGCAGGCTTTGATAGCGGCTTGGCTATAACCTGGTATTGGAGCAGCTGTAAGTAGGCGCCATCGCCAAGTACTAGTTCCTATTTGGCTATACAAAATCAACCTTCCAGGCCGATTTATTTGAAATTGAACTCTCTGCCATAGAATATTTCAGCCTGAAATTCCGAAGGTCAACGATTAGCATATTTTCATCAACCAGCACCCAAATCTCTTGACTCTTACAAATTATACTCCAGATTGGAATTACCCTGCTGCTGTCACTCTCTGCTAGATTACAGGACACAAATAATTCAAAGGTAACGAAGACAAGCTAGCGCGCACGACTTAATAATTCCTTTACAGACTCAGAGTCCATCTGAAGCTACATCTTTTCCCAAATAAGTAAACATTATTTTAACAACGGCTTAGCAAAACTTCAAGTTGTTATACATTTAGCTCTAATGATTCTAAGAACTCTTTGTGACCTGGAATTATCGCAATCAATTACTGCCAAGGACCTTGCCACGTCGAATCAATCGGTTCTCGTTCGATCACCGCAATTAAACGACGTAGGGCGTGGTTAGTACTTAGATGGGGGACCACTTGGGAACACCGCGTGTTGTTGGCACCTCCTGCGAACGTCTGACAAACATTCAAGAGTATCAAATTGTCATGAGAAAGCTTCTCGGTGTAAAACTTCGCATGAAAGTGGTTGGAGGAGCTAGGTTCAGGCTCTGTATGGGCCGTTAAGGCCCAATATGTATGTATGTGTAATTATCGCACGAATAACTAATAGAGCGATTTCTCAGGTAGTACAAACGTTGCTGTGCTGACGAATCTTTGTCAATCAACACCCCACTCAAGGAAAGGTTTTATTGATGCCCTCTATATTTAAATGTTAAAAATATAACTTCGCACACAAGAAGGTTGGAGAAGATATGCTTTGTGCCTCAGTATATTTATTGGAGGGTGGTGACGGTGTAAAGGTTACTGTGTTGGCTTGTGACCCAAGCGGTGCAGGTTTAATTCCCATGGCGAACAACAACATACACCACTCATTCTCCGGCCTCTACACCAAAAGGAGGATTTCTGCCTGGTAGTACAATGGACCGTTACTGAGTCTCAGTACCCTGGGATAAATTTACTTTTTCACATAAAAGAAAAAAAAAAATATGTATATTGGAGTTTTGAGTCCCACTAGATACCTATACCTAAACGTTTTGTTGTCTCCCCACCTTTTGCGAAAGTCTGACAAACATACAAAAGCATAAATTGAACGAAGTTTTTCAAATTAGCCGGAAATAGGCGTAACGATGACCTGTCTTCCAGGTAACGCAATGCACTGAATTAATTTTAAGGGCAGTTATTCGTTCAAGAAAAGGCTTTTGGCTGCTGTTTATGAGTTCATAGACATCAAATACTAAATGGGTTTTACAAACATTTGAAACAGTTGATAAACGACCCAAAAGTAGGATTTCATTTCATTGGTAGACGAATCTCGGCCAGAAAAAAGAGTATGACAAATCGTAGGCAATCATTTTCTCTTACAGTTGTTCTCTGGTCACTGGTACCGTGCTCGACACAATAAATGAAATACATGAAAGTTTTAGAAATCCCAAGATATGTCCTCGATTTCTTTCGCACGCCATTCATCGATTTACTTGACTTAAAATTGCTTGGAACTATCATCATCAACGGATAAATAGAAATCAAATATTCCCAGAAATAATGTAAGCTAAATAACTTCATTCTGAATGGATAATGAATGCAGTTAGCCTAACATGGTTAAGTCTTTATTCATGACTCTGGATAATTGCCGGCTGAACTACAATCGAAGAACTAAATTTGTTGTCGCATTTGCCTTATTAAAAGTTGATTTCAAAGTTTTACCATAACCCGATACATGGAATCTGACTCGTACAGTAGGATGCTCCTACTATCCTCATAAGTGAATGTGCCGCAAACAATATGTAATCAACATCCACCATAAAAAACGTGCGTTTTAAAGGTCAATATCATTAAAACTGCAGGCCGGCGTTAGTTAACCCATTTAGATACTTAAAAGTATCTACAAATAACATGCACTAAGTGTCTCTGTCATAAATGAATCTTTTGCAGAGAATCTTTTTATTTTTTTATAACCGTTGACTGGGATATACGGAATACAGCCATCAACATGATTTCCTCAAACAAGAACAGCACACGCTTTAAATTCCAAAAGCAAACAACCTGGTCGAGATTTGTATTTCTTACACCAATGTGGCGGTATTTGTTAGAACAAGTATCTTGGTATACCGCTCGTATGAGAAGTATTTTATATCTATCTGGCAGCAGCAGCAGCAGCAGGAACAACGTCAACTGTAACATTTCTCAAATTACATTCGAGATTTACATTTACGAGTTAGACAATTAAATTCGTCTTAACGGTGGTTTCGTTTTCCAGCAGCGAAATTCATTATTGTTAACCGGTTGGCATGTGTAGACTGCAGATGCCACCACCATCGCTGTGCAGCATTAATAGCAAAATCAACATCAACATATGATCAGGTTGTTGAAACTAACTCATCTTAAGCAACTCAACTAGCAATAACCAACACCGGCTTTTTGATTGCTTCTGCCTCCAAAACGGGTTCATAATATATTAAGTATACACTTGTACACTTGGGGCTTCTAGCGATTGCCGTCGTCGTCCCATGATCATGGCACACAGGAATTTACGTCATTAAAGGTCTTTCTGTCTTTTATTCTTGCTCTTTGCTTGTGTGTTGAAATTTAACCTTAAACTTGAATTTGCGCTTTGATTGCTGATGTCAGTGTTAGGAAGCCTTGATTTGGTGATGATGGGGAGATGGAGCAGCCAATTTGCATTCTAAAAAGCATTGTATTGTTAAACTTGATATTCCAAGATTATAATAAAAGATGAGATTTATTTTTTTTTTTAATTTCTTCAGCGCCACCAATTTACGGTAAACGAATGTCATTGTAGTATGAGTTGAGTATCTATCATATAAGGGTATTGGTTCATTAGACCGGTTTTTTTTTTGTGGGTTATAGAACTTTATGCCGGGTAAATTAGAAAGGGGAACCCAGTTCGTATAAGAAAATTTTCAGTAATTTATGCTGAATCAAATAACTGAATTTCTTTAATAAATTTAATATTAACACATAGGTACGACATCATCTAAAGGAGCATAATAAATAATAGGATCATCCGTATACGCTATTCATTTTAATTACGAGAAATATGTTTTACGGTTTATTTTAATGGACTAGAAGTTTAATTCATAATTCGTCTACAAAATGGCCGCCATCATTAACTGTTGCAATCTTCTTATTAATTTTTATTTTATGACAATTTTATTTAAGGCAATGAATACCTACGCTTCGTACTTACTTTATTACCCTTCACATTTACGGCCTACAGTCATCCTGCGAGGCGGTGCAAGAAATTTAAGCTATAGGTACGAGTTAAAGGTATAAAGATTTTCTATCGAACAAGGTAAGAAAAAAAGGCTGCGTTTTATTTCCAACCGGTAATTATTTGAGCAACTGATTTCTATATTTAAAGTGTGTCTCAACAAGAACATGGATATTTGATGTTTAAGAACACAATTCATCGAAATTTGTATACCTATAAATATTTGTTGTGTAATTGTTGACAGTTATTTCTGTCCAATGGGTAGTGTGATTGCATTGGCATTGATCACATTTTGGATGACGATTTGTAGTAGAAACGGCTTTAAGTCATCCACAGTAAACATTTGTTTTCCGATATCAGTTGTTGGGTAATGTATTCTGTCATTAGACTTCAACCCCTTCCTGTTCGCACGATTAACTGAATTTACGGAAAAAAGTTAACAAAAACTGGCATGTTCGAATCGAGCACTGTTTTCTTTGACATTACAGTTACTTTGACACAGAAACAGCTAAATTTGTAAATGCTTAAAACTTTTTTTTTGTGGTAACACTTTGCTCGTATTAATTTCTGATCAAATAAAGCATTTGTTTTTACTTCCTGGAAACCTCTGATCTCGCACAGTGAAGTCATTTTGGCCCACTGATTTTTTTTCTCACAATATTGACGTCGACCATATCATTAAGGACTATTTTGTATCAGTCTACGGATCTACGCCAGTGACAAGAAAATATATAGGGGCTTATCCACTCCCTCACACTCTTACCTACTCAAAAATTATCTTAAAAGATTTTTTACCTAGTGACCAATGCAGATTCCTTTGCCCTCCGCGTCGTTCCCTGGTCTGTTAGGTGACGACAGCCTTTAACTTATGCAAAGCTTTGAATAAAGTCGTCGAATGGATGATATTGGCTTTATACAACAGCTTCCGGTAATATCGTTTGCCTGTACTTCTTCAAAAAATCTCTCTTACCACCAACCCCGACAATCTTCGATTGATTCCTTTTTTCAACATCAACTATCATCGCACAAGTTATAGAAGCAATGAACCTCTTATATCTGACCCGCATGCTACGTTTAACTAATAGTATGCAAAATCTATTCGATTTCCACGTAAGGCAAGATAGCCTCAAACCCTCCCTTTTCAGACCCTGACACTTCCTACGGCTTTATGAAAACTATTACTCATTTCCAATTCAACTTGAGTCTAGATTTTTAAGAATTCCATTTAAGCCCTTAGATAAAAACTGGTAAGTTTTTTTTAAGTACTGCCTTTCATGGAACTAATAAAGTTAAACAAACTCTCTGGACGTGACTAAAGTTGAAGGGTTTCCACTCGGATTATTTGATTTTCCAAGCAGATTGAAATAATTTTTTTTTACATTGCCAGCAGAAGATGGCGACGCCTCCGTCTAGTAATACATGACCTTCACCCAATTCCGGATGAAATTCTGTTTACAAGCAATACCCGCTTAAAATAGCAATGTCAACAATATAATTCAAAACTGTTCCCGTCTAACATTTGGTTGAACATAAGCTGGTGTATAGGATCACTCAAAGTCTTCACTATTGCTTGCTCGTTCTGTGAACATGCTATATCTATTCTGGCGTTAACAGCCTATATAGGACCTTAGGATTAACTTCTTCAGACATTCATGTGTACGAAGTTATATTCTCTTCACGCCCGACTAGGAACCGCAATTATGAGAAGCTTCTAATAACTCTTGGATGTTGGTCAGACTTTTGCAAGAGGAATCAACTTTAAGGTTTTTCTGAGTGGGATTCCAAACCCTATCACAGAACGGCAAACCACCAACCACTGAGACATTGCGATATGAAGCTTCCCTTATTTAATAACAACACCGTTTTTCCAGATTTATTAGATCAGGAGTTTTTTCTAACTTCTAGCTCGCCAAAGCGATTTAAAAGGGAGGCACTTCGACCTAAACGATTTTTTGTACCATATGGGCCAGAAAAAAAAGTTCAAACTAGTAGAATTTTTTACTTTCCGTATAAAGCGGATAATTTTAAAAGTCGAAGATTTCTTTATATCTTCGGGACTCATATGCTCACTGAAGAAGATCTTCTTTCTTATTCCATTAAGGGCTGCACATTCACATAAAATGTATTCAGCTGACTCGTCCTTATTGATTTGCAGTCAATGGTGTGCGAGCTAAGGACGTTTATAGCTGCTTGACTATCCGTGAATATATGGATGATTGTGCCTTTAAGCCGGATGAAAATGTGGCGTGGAGCTCTGCTTGAAATACGCTGGCACTTTTTCCCATGGGTATCGTAAAGCGTCTACTTGGTCCGTATATTCCCGCTCCTACCGCCGTTTCCATTTTAGAACCATCCGTATATCACTTTATGCCGTTGTGGCTGTTTGGTGGGTTATTACTAACCCATGCTTCTCTCTTAGGGATCTCCGTGGAGAATCGTTTATTGAAGCATAATTCATGTTAAGTTCCGGAATTTCATCGAGAATGGTCTTAAGTTCCGGATGGTCGTTAAGCCTTATCTCATTTAACTGTATTAGACTTGTTGCACTGCGGGTCGCTACTTTTTGAATGTATATGTGGAGAGGTGTTAGTCCTGTTATTGCCTCTATGGCAGCTGTTGGACAGGTTCGCATGGTTATGCCTAGGCACGCAAGCCGTTGTACCTTTTTGAGCTTCTCTATTGCGGTCTTTTGTGTGGATTTTGTCCATTATACAATGGAGGCGTATTTTATAATGGGTCTTATCATCATTGAGTAGATCCAGTTTCAATGTTCAGTTGCGTTTGAGAAGTTATTCTAATTTAAATACGGGTTCTCATATATTTTTAAAATATGAGTTCGTGAGGTTTAGTTCTTCTTAATCTACGAATATTATATCGTATACTTAAGACGTCCTCTATTTCAGGATTAATATACATCCGCAGATGATCGTTGTGACGAATTGCGTACTTTTTATTTACTTCTGTTACAAGATCAATCTGCAAATCACGATGCAAGTCGTTATTTCTAATATACCATGGGTCATTTACTATTCCTCGAAGGACTTTGTTTTGAAATATTCGTTTTCTTTGAACAACCCCATAATTGGACACCATATGTCCAAACAGGTTTTAGTATTAGATTATATAATAAGATTTTATTATCAGTGGACATTTCCGAATTTTGTCCTAACAACCAATAATGGATTCTATATCTGATGCTTAGCTCTTCTACTTTCTTTTTCACATGGTCCTTCCATTTCAGTTTAGCATCCAGATTCATACCCAGATACTTAGCTGTATTAGAATAAGGAACTACTTGATTATTAATAACCACAGAAAGATTTTTTTTAACTTGGTTTTTGTATGTGGTATCTCACAATTTTCCCGTTTGGTTTGTTTAAATCAATTTTATTATTATTTTGTTTGTAAAGTTTATATGGGTGGACTTTGACTCATTAAGTGTAATTCGCCATCGTTGCGTCCAATCACTTATCTCGTTAACTGCATTTTAAAGCTTTTCTGTTGCCCTAGGCACGCATCTATTAGTAGATAGAAGGGCAGTGTCGTCTGCGAATGTGTCTATCGCGTGTTGTATATCACTAGTATAGGGTGTCCCTTAATAACAATAATAATATAGGGTGAGTCCTAGAACACTTCCTGTGGAACGCCTGCAATTCCTTGAGTTAAGAATACGCTGTGCCATAGCGAACTCGAAAGAATATATTTGCTATATAAGATTTAAGTATCTCATAGTACTGTCTAGGTAGATCCCTATGAAGTTTATACTCTAAACCCTTATGCCAACCTTTAAAGCCTGTGCAACGTCTAAGAATAATGAAGAACGAACTTGTTTTTGTGCTTTTTCTATAACATTAGTTATACGATGCACTTGGTCTATTGTCGAATGTTTATTTCTTAACCCAAATTGATGGGCGGGAATAAGCCTTCTTTGCTCGATGATTCTATCTAGTCTTCTAAGGAGAAGTTTTTCGAAAAGTTTTGATAACACAGGCAAAAGCGAAATTGATTGATAAGGGCTTACCTTGTTTAGGTATAACTATAATTTCTGCTATCTTACAGTTATATGGAACATATCTTTGTTTAAAACAAGCATTAATTATCAGCTTGAGTTTTAACAATGCTATAAAGGGTAGTTCCTGCAGGATTTGGGCAGTTATTAAGTTTTCTATAAAATAGGTTGTGAATATTTGTGCTGATCTCTTTTAGCGAGACATAAGGGATTACGTCTTCATCTAGTCTTATCAGAGAATTCAAGGCGTTCATTTACCACGCTAGGTGCAAAAGGTTTAAAAACGATTGTCAAGTGCACCGCAAAGAGTTTGACTGTTTTTATTTGGGTCGCCGATGCATTTCCCATCAGGTGTTTTTAACGGGGGATCTTGCGCTTGAGGTCTCTTTGAATGTTTGGCAGCCTTCCAAAAGGAGTAGTCTGTGACTTAATCAGGCGTTAAGTTACGAAGATATTTATTTATTGATCTCTTTTTAAATTCACCGATACTTTTTTTAAGTTTGTTATTTAGTCTGCTAAATATAGTCTTATCGGCTGGATTTCTTGTCATTTGCAGGCGATAAGACTATATCGACTAAATAAATAGACTTAAATAAAAAAAATAAAAAATGCTCCCCACCACAGACCCAAATTCGTGTCAAATTCCGCTACATTAGGTAACACTACTGCTTACACTTAATTAACAAAAAGAAAACAAGTTCCCACCATACATTTTTTACTTTCTAATAAAATGTTACTTTTTGTTTTATCATTTTCAATAATTAAAATTGTGATAACTTTACAAAAAGTATTCACACAGTCATGACCACAATAAATATTATTTCATTTCCTTATGTGTGGTTCAGATTCATAAATATACTTATCTTTTCAAATTGAGTTGATATGTAGTTAAAAGTTGAACATTTCATAATAATCTATTTTTATAATCGTACTGTAATCAATAAGGCAACGTGTTTTCATTTAAGTCCAGTTAAGTCAAATGTATGAGCGATGTCCGTTTTATGCAGGGAACATTTATCTATCAACGGAAATCAAATATTTATGAATGATCGATCAGCAAATGGACATAACTTAGAATTGTAGTGATTAACTTACCCATATATGAATGAATGGTTATTGGTATGATAGTTTTTTTTATGACGTCAAATTGACTGATACACAGTCACAATGCAGTGATTTTATTTATTTTTCTATTTTAGTTTATCGCGAGGAAAAAAGAATATCACAGGTTTGTCTGTGAGTGCGCTAAGATTAAAAGGACTTTTAGAATATAAATATACGATGCAAGATAGACACGTGTTCTTTCTTTAAACGTTAGACCTATGAACTTTGTTTTAATAAGTTTAAATCCGAGAGAACCATAATTGCTAATGTGTCTGCATAGAATAACTTTCATTGACTCCCCATATTTTTTAAAACTGAAAGATTTGGCATGATATTATAAATTTGGATTGGATCGTCTGTTTTTGGAACATTTTTTGTTTATTATAGAACAACCAAAATTTGACCAAAGTCGTTGTCTTCATATTTTTAAAATATGAGTACGTGAGGTTTAGTTCTTCTTAATCTACGAATATTATATCGTATACTTAAGACGTCTTCTATTTCAGGATTAATATGCATCCGCAGACGATCGTTGTGACGAATTGCGAACTTTTTATTTACTTCCGTTACAAGATCAATCTACAAATCACGATGCAAGCCGTTATTTCTAATATACCATGGGGCATCTACTATTCCTCGAAGGACTTTGTTTTGAAATATTCGTTTTCTTTGAACAACCCCATAATTGGACACCATATGTCCAAACAGGTTTTAGTATCTGATTATATAATAAGATTTTATTATCAGTGGACTTTTCCAAATTGTGTCCTAACAACCAATAATGGATTTTCCGTATATTATTGTTTTTGATTTTTGCAATTAATCGAAAAAGAACATTTTTGAACAACATTTTTGCCACAAAAACGACCCTAAAAAGAGGACTGGGCAAAAACTTTGTATGATCAAAAATTTGAAAGGGATATTTTCTACATATTTGTTACTGTTTTAACGTTTTTTTTTAAGGATCTTATTGAGAAATCAATGTTTATGTCAAAAAATGCCCCCAAAAAAGCGTGTGGGGCAAAAAACTTTGTATGGCGGTTTGTTAAACAATTATTTGTCTACATAATTGGCAACGAAATTGTTTTTTTTAACAGTCCCTAAATCCTCATTTATTTATGGAAAATACAACTGAACATTTATTTAAGTAAATTTATTTGAATTAAGAGTATGCTCGGTGGTTAGCGCGAGGTACTACTGATCTCGATGTCTCAGGTTCAAATCACGCCGGGACCCAATAGTTCCTAAAAGTTTTTTCCCGTTGCTCCTATCCTGTATCTCTTGCGAAAGTCTGACAAACATCCAAGAGTATCGATTGCCGTGAGAAGCTTCTCAAATTTGACGTTCGAAGTGGGCATAAAATTGTAGGTCCCTTTCACTTCGCACTCGCAAATAGTTGTAGAAGCTGAGTTTTACGCCCTGTATGGGCCCCAAGTCATTAACATTTTTTTGGTTTTTTTTATTTTTATTTGAACTAGTAAAATTTAACACGTCCATTTACAACAAAAAAGCATTTATTTGTTTTTTTTTTTTTATTTTTATTTGAATTAGTAAAATTTAACACGTCCATTTACAACAAAAAAGCAAGCATAAAAATAAACTTGCACAACTTCGATGGGTGGGAGTGGGTTGATATATATTGATTTATCATTTTTTTAATAAAACTGACAAATCTCTAACAGCATTGCACTGAAATTTGACAGAACAGCTGTGTTATTGACTGAAATCTCGGATCGGTTACAAAGTTTTCACTCCGTATTC
Organism: Portevinia maculata; assembly: GCA_949715645.1. NCBI lineage: Eukaryota > Metazoa > Arthropoda > Insecta > Diptera > Syrphidae > Portevinia > Portevinia maculata. The sequence goes on from OX454525.1 coordinate 278,129,572, forward strand.
TATGATGAATATGCTAGGTGAAAGTGAAACAAGCAAGTGAAGGCAATCTCCGATACGGTGATTTGTACAATGGGGATGATTACAAAACAAAAACTAAACAAGGTTTATATTTGGAATCTTACATCATGTCAACGGAAGCACTCACGATTCACCTATTTATATATTGTTCAAAAATATATAAAAGCTCTTTTAAGGCAGTCAGACTTGAAGAAGCTTACTTCAACCCTAGAACCGATGGCAGCTTGCTTTACCAAATGTTGTAATGTGGGATTATGGCAGGTGAATATTCAGAATATGAGAAGAATTTTGTCGAAAATAGTTTACCGAAGAATGTCAGTTTGTTTCAAACGAATTGTCGGGCAATTTTAGAGGCTATTCAAGCGCCTAGTCTAATACCCAACTGCAGGCGCAGTCAGTATGGCTCTCCCCTCAAAAGCCACATCCTTCTGATTGATAGATCAAAGAGGAGTACCGAAAACTGCGACCTTCTTTATAGCGTTCTTGCAGACAAGATTGATACTTCGATCGCTGTTAATTAGAGAAGTTTATTCTCACACTATCTATCTGAAGCTCGACAAAGTGAAAAGGCACCGCGTTAACGCAACTTTATTCACTTGGCGATATAATTAAGTTGCAAGAACTGCTTACATACAAATCTTACTTAACTCGATGAGAATTACAGCTACAAACATTGATCGCCGTGACACCTACAAACACAAGTAAGACCACACGAGTTGTGGTCAAAAATGTTGCACTTTAAAATCCAAAATAACAAATATCTATACAATTATATCCTGTAGTATTAATTGCCATGAGAAGCTTTGCTGTTGGAATTCTGCTGTAGGTCCCTTCCACTTCGCACAAGCTACTGGTTGGAGAAGCTAGGTTTAAGCCCCTGTGGCCCATGCCTAATATTTATTTATTTATTTAAGTATTAAATGTTTCCGTCTTATTACCTATATATTATACATCCTAAACTGGACGATTGCGAAAAGTATGCACTTTTTATTCGCTTCTATACCTGTGTCATAACGTTTGACTTCAATAAAAATTGTTCTCTGGATGTACACGGCCGTGGTATGTCCTATCCCCAGGTATGAGTTCTTACTCCTTAATGTGGCCTGCTTAAACAAGGACAACAAAGACAACAGAGAACGTCTGCTCTAAATTTAAAGAAAAGCCGGAAAATGAGTCACAAAAGCTCCATGTGATTCTGAACATTTTACCACTAAACCTGCATATTAAAGTCTTTCTGGCAAGTAGTGCAGTTATACCAAAATAATCAGACTATTGATCCTATATTCATATCTATTTATTTATTTATATCTATCACGTACTTTCGACTTTTTGAGATCGCTAATACATAGTACCTATTAACAATTTAATTTAAATAAAAAATGTACATTAAGTTTACTATAGTATCATCTGTATTTATATTAAAGTCGATTTTGTGGAAATATTAATTAAAATGAGAACATGCATTAGTTAATGGGGTTTTAATACCATAATTGGTTATATGTCTAGGAATATAAAAGAAACCATCTTGCCTAGGTCTATGAGAATGTTAGGGTGAATATATGCCAAAGAGAGATAGCAATTATAATATTATGAGCAAACAAGCATAACAGTATGATCGTCGTTTTGCCAGAGACATTAAATAAATAAGCTTGCATCTTGTTTCATACGAAGGCATTTGAGGATATGAGTATAGTTTACGGAGTTCTAATTCCGTAAATTTTATCTGTACCCTTTCAATGCGGTACATAGAGTTGTTTTAATAAGGGCACCAAAGAACTGAACAATATACAAGAAAGAACGAACTATCGCAGCATATAACGACTTTCGTGTGTACGGATCAGTGAACTCTTTTGAGTTTCTATATTTAAAGCCAAGCATTATATCAGCTTTAGATATAATGTAATCAATATGCGAATTGAATATAAGCTCTGGTTCTTTATGTTTAGGTGCCCTGTTCAGGGCATTGTTAGAAATCCTATAACCGATTATAATTGGGTTTTTATTCGAGATACATGAACATTTCTGAATATTAAAATGCAAAAAATGATTCTTACACCATCTAGATAAGTTGTCTGTATCACGTTGAAGTTAGCAACAAACCAATAATGGTCTTACTACCATAAATATCTAAAGAGCATCTACAAATAGAAACTTCTGCGCAGCCAAACAAACAGAATGTAAATCATTTATGAAGGATTGGACCGATTTTGCTTTCTTGTGGTCCCCAGAGTAATTTTTATAATCTATGATGACAGTTCACCTCTTTTTACGGACTGAGTGCGATTTGTAACACAGCTTCTTATCCAATTTAAAAACTTTGAATGGAAGCCCATGGATACTGACTTTGAAATGAGAACCATGTGTTGAACACGGTCAAACGCCATAGCAAAATCAGTATATATTACATCCACTTGGTAACGATTTTTCATAGATCGAAGGTGTTAAACTTGCTAAGTTAGTTATAGACCTCTGAGATATAGATTTTAACCAGTGAATATACACTCTTTTTTAGAATACCTAGCTTCAAAAATCTTAGGGCAGCCTGAACTTTAGCGATTTGACTTTAGTTCTCAACAGCTTGCTTAGATCACATTTATGAATTGGAGCAATCTAAAAACTCACCTTCTGTGAGAGAGAGGTTAACAATTCTGTTAAGTGGAAATGCGAAACAAGATTTAATTTTATTTAGAAAAATCCATGGTATACTCATATGATCGGGACCCAGACTAACAGAGGCATTTAGACAAGATAGTTCCGTAAATATATCTTCAACTGAAATATATATGGCCCCAAGATCAACGGCCGAGTAACCAAAGTTTAGTAAATCATAAGGGCAAGATTCGAACACAAAGTTAGATTGAAACAAATTAGAAAACATATCACAAATTTGGAGAGGGTCACTACTACTTACTCCATTATAGCTCATTGTTGATGGTATGCCTGAGGTTTTCTTTTTAATATTGATGTATATCCAAAATGCTTTGGAATTTTATTTTATTTTAGATTCCAAAGACCAAACATGGTGACGTTTAATAATGGATATTCCTCTCTTAAACGACAAAATTCATTTCTAAGAGTGCAATATACTCTGATATTTCTCAAAACAAGGTACATAGCATTTTTTAATATTCAATACCCAGACGAATAGGACCTACATATATGTTTACTTACTACTTGTTAACTTATTTAAATAGCCCATGCGGAATGTAACTATATTTGAAATCACAAAAATACATAAAATACCACAATTTGCTTTTTACAATCGATGAGTGTGGTAGTCTTTATCCAGATTTTCGACCACCACGAACACGTTGGCCGCCATCTTGAATTTAAAGGGTCAGCTAGTTTTTCGTAAATATCTCGAAGATTTTTAACTTTGATTGGTACCTAATAACAAAACTTTAGGGAATCTGAAATAATTTGATCTTAACAGTTTTTTGTTTACGATCATATTATCTTCGAGCTCGTTAACACAGCAATCTAAGAAATAAAGTGTGTTCAAATTTGAGATATCATTTTAAATTTTAAAAGACAAAATTTGAAAGACATAAATTGTGTGAAATCTGATTTATTTTTATTGGAAATCAATGTGCATTGGTTCCGCTTAATAATGAAAAAGAATGTCGTCCAAGTGACCTCCTCTGCTAGCTCGGCAGACTGTCAACCTTTTACCAAAATGTTGACTCACTTTTTCGCATAATGATCTTTCAATAAGTGGTATTTGCTCGATGATGTTGTCTTTGAGGTGTTGAACAGTTTGAGGATTATCGGCATAAACTTTACTCTTCGAGAAACCCCATAAAAAAATCCAGTTGTGTTAAATCGCATGATATTGGTGGCCAATTCACGTCTGTTCTTCGGGAAATTTTGCGATTGTTAAACTTCTCTTTCAAAAGATCGATTGAGTTCGGTTCTGTGTGGCATGTTGCACCATCCTGTTGAAACCACATATTCTGCACATCAATATCATCCAATTGACTCCACAAAAAGTTTGTTTCATCGCTTGATATCGAGCTCCATCCACAGTAACTGCATTGCCATTTTCATCTACGAAAAAAATGGACCAATTACGCCACCACACCAAAATCCACACCATACAGTAACTTTGTTTGGTTTCATTGGCTTTCAAACAATCCTCTAGGATTTTCTTCAGCCCAAATGCAACAGTTTTGTTTATTGACACCAATTTCAAAATGAGCCTCATCGGTGAAGATAATTTGCTTGCAAAAATTGTTGTTTTGTTGTTGCTTCTCTATGGCCCAATTAACGAATTGCCCACGAACTGCGTGGTCAGTTGGATTTTATCCTTGTGTTAGCTGTATTTTGTAAGCCTATACATTCAGATTTTAGTGCAAAATGTTAAACAAAGCTGTTGGTTTGAGGTTTAATTGCTGTGAACGACGACGAATTGACGTCCTTGGCTCTTCAGCAACACTTCTGCTAACAGCTGCAATATTTCCACTCGAACAACCACTACGATGATAGCCTTTACTTCTCTGATCTTGAACCGAACCAGTTTCTTCAAATTTATGAACGATAAGTTTAATAGCACGGTTTGGCGGAGCATTTTCTCTACCGTATTTTGAACGAAATTTTCTTTCAACTTCTGCAAAACTTTAACCATATTTAAAATAAGTTTTGATAATAAAAACACGTTGCTCAATAGTGTAGCGATCCATTTTAGCTAACGAGAACGTATTTACTTCATACATGAAAAAACTTTGGTGTAATCTAATAACTGTAAAAAAGTGGCGGCCAATTTTAAATGATACGTCAAATTTGAACACCCTTTACAAACCCAATGTCTTCAAACCAAAAACATTTGTAAACGCGATGGCAGAGAAGTTACACAGTAAAGGAGCTCACACACCACAGCGGTACCGGTAGCCGCACGGCTGTACGTTTCTCATATGCGGTAAACAGATGCACACTGGAGTGATAAATCGCAACCGGTACTACGGTATTGCAGCGATAACTCACCAATTTTGTATGTGAAAAAACCTCTAAATAATAATGATTAATCGCACCCGGAGTACAAAAATACGGATAAAATATGAAAATTTTTCATTACATCAAGATAGCAACTGCATGTAAAAAATGTGAATACCGCATACAAATACAGCCTCAGCCTGACCGGACAAGTGGTTTACCGCTTCCGCCCTTCGATTGGTATTTGAGGTCCTTTATATATGACAGTTTAACCGCATGCCTTGCTGCCTGCAAATTTAAAATATTTGTTTCCTGCTTTTCTGCAGATTTCTTATTTCATCTGCACAATCTGCCTGACGTCTACTTGATTGCTGCAAATTTTCGACTTTAAAGAATGTATACTAGATAACGCTAAGCATGTGGTAGTTCGATTTTAATATTATTTATAAACACAGACAATGGAGATCTTTGTAAATCAAACGATTACGAACTCGCTCTTAATAATTGCATTATCTCGATTATTTGAAAGTTAGCGCGTTAGTCAGTATAAGTAAACTACAATAGAATGAAATTAAATCGCAAATAATCAATTTTATAATAAACACAAAAAAATATTATAAACCAAAGTTGTCGACAATTACATTTCCTACGATTTCGTCGCAACCAATCTAAGTCAAAAGTTTAAAATGGGCCAGTTATCAATTGAAAATAAACTTCCCCATTAAATTCAAGATGACGGCTGACGCTCTACCAAATCTGGTCGAAAATCTGGATTTAAAAAACCAATCATTGTTTACAAAAAGGTTATAGTATTTAATTTTTGTGATTGGGGTTTTTTTTTAATAAAAAGCGGCTGGGCTAAGTTGACTTCCGACCTTTCTAATATCTCTGCTTCAGCCACTTAGGCTTCCAATTAGTGTGTTGCAGAACGTTTACAAAATCCGAGCTAAAGCTATGTATCAGGGTTCGTAAAATATCGCTCGCGAACGATAAAATAAGGATCTTTACCGTTCTTTATCGATCTTCTCACGAACCATAAAAAATAAAGTTCGCGAACGATAAAATGTTCAAATCTTCAAAATTTTATAGTTCTCTCACGAACGAATTGTATCCTTTTTTTTCTGTATCTCCCGTTCGTGAGAGATCGGAAAAAAGAAATTCAGGTAGAATATGGTTCGCTTGCGATAAGTATCCGTAAAGATCCATAAAACAAATTATTCTCGATTCGCGATTTATATTTTCAAAAGTTATTATTTTGGTTGAAATGGGGAAAATAAAGACATTTGAGTTAAATTAATTATGTTTCTTATAATGAAGAAGCTGACGAATCAACCTGCTTACTTTGTGAGAGAAAATTGAGCATTGGAAAACATATCAGCAAGGAGGTTCTTCTAGGCAACCTGCACAAGTAGTGCTGGCAGTGACATCAACTCCACTCTCTGTTGAGCGGGCTTTTAGCGCTCCACCAGTTTTTTTTGACAAAAAACAGAAACAAATTATCCAAAGAACCAATAAATAATGTTTTGTTAGTTAAACTGAATGCAAATTTATTCCAAAATCTTAATTTGTAATAAAATCACTTTTCACGTATGTTCTTTCAATATTAAAATATGTAATATAATTTTCATGTAAAATGACTTTTTTTTTCTTATGAGAACCATTCGCGAAAGGATCTCCAATAGTTCGCACGTGATAAATTCGCGAAGGAACTATATTTTACAGATCGCAACAGATTTTATTCGATCGCGAAAACGAATTTTATTTTTAAATTAACGGAAAAAAAAGGTTCGCGATCGAATCAGAAATCAAATTCCTTTGCGAACTTTTCATGAGAGAGCGAATCATATTTTATCGTTCTGCGAACCTTGCTATGTATCCCCAAAATATGTATGCCACCGTTTCTTGCTCTTCTAGGCAGAACTCTTGCACACATAGTGGGATTTTTACCGATTTTACTTAAAATCAAACCAAACTTCCAAAAAAATTCCTCATTTGATTCCTATCCTCATTAGAATATGTATCGCATACTGTTTCAAAAGAGTTCGAAGTTTATAATATCAAATGCTACTGTTGTTCCATTTTTGTTTTTTACGTCTGCGAAACGAGAACGCTCCTGTTGTTGATTTGTTGTTTGATCGCCCTTTTACTAGACAAAAAACTAAATTGGAAAATGAACACCAATGAAAGAATCAAGCCACAATAGCCTTTTACTCCTGCAGCAAAATCTTTTGGAAAACGTGGGGACCATCTCCCAAAATTAAAATGTGGATGTACACGGCAATAGTAAGACCCATACTGACATATGGCAGTCTCGTATGGTGGCAGGCAACCAATAAAGCCACCTACCTAAAGACTCTTACAAAAGTTCAGAGACTAGCGTTCATCGGCACAACCAATTCGATGAGGACAACTCCAACCGCAGGACTGGATGCTATCCTCAACCTGCCTCCGCTAGACATCTTTGTTCAATCAACAGCCGCGACTAGTGCCATGAGAATTTGCCAAACAGCGAATTGGAAAGCAAATGCAATGGGTCATTCGATGATCCTACAGAAATACTTTGGCCATGTACCAACTACGGACTACATCACGCCATACTTAGACTTCACAAGACCTTTCTCGAGTGACTATCCCAGCAGGCAAGAATGGAGAAGCGGACTCGTCCCCGACACACAAGCCATAAAAATGGCAACGGGGGTGGGGTCAGGCGTCTTTTCCGCACGACTGGGTATATCAAAATCGGTACGCCTACCCGACCACAGCAGCGTCTTCCAAGCAGAGGTCCTAGCAGTGACAACAGCAGCCCGTGAGTCTGCGGTAAGGGCAATACCACCCGATGGTATTACCTTCTATATCTACAGCCAGGCAGCAATAAAAGCCTTAACTGCAGCAGAAATAAAATCCAAGCTTGTGAAATGCCGTCGCGAAGAACTCAAGGTTCTTGGTACCCAGCATAAGGTATCGCTCTGATGGGTCCCGGGACACGAAGGCATTCCGGGCAACGAGAAAGCGGACGAACTAGCAAGACAAGGTTCGGAAGCTGTGATATGATCCCTCTGTACGCATCCCACCTTGCTCACTAAGGCTTGAAGCAGGGAAAAAGGCAATAAGAGAGGCGAACCTTAGATGGACGGCACTAGATACTTGCCACACCACTAGAACGCTATGGCCAACCTACAATGAGGCCAGAACCGAGAGTCTAATGAAAAAGGATAGAACATCACTATCCATCCTCATAGGTATTTTAACGGGACACAACACTCTGCGGTACCATATGAAGAAATTACGCTTGACGGAGGAAGAACTCTGTAGAAGCTGTGGTGACGAGGACGCTCTGGAGAACACTACCCACTTCCTGTGTCGATGCCCGGGTCTCCAACACATCAGATACAGATTCCTGGGGAGACACTTCTTCCACGAACTAGACGAGCTCTCCAGCACACCGATAGACAAAACAATGAAGTTCATCAAATCTACAGGATGGTTTGCATCGAACAGCACAGCGAGTAATTAATCTCAGCTGTTTATATACAGGGTTAAAAATGAGTAAGGGACTACCCTCCTCCCCCGATGGGCATCACAATGGGTCAGCATTGACCTGAGGGTGGCACTATGCCAGCCCACCTACCTAACCGAACCTACGACACTGGTTTACTGATAAAATTACCGATATATGATTTTTGCCATTAATGGATGTAAATAGAACTAAACATATTCAAAACCTTCCGCTTCCTTAATTCATCCATATGGTAAAAGTCTTGATTAGGGATGTATCAAACCAAACATAAATGTAGGTTTTTCGGTGATTGTCAGGCCGCGAGTAAAGTTCTCAATACGACCACGACTATGTTCAAGTGGTGCAGGGAAATAATTTCAGGCGAAATAACTTTACCTCAAGTGGGAAATAAATGTATTTTTCGAATGCTGAGTAAATAATACCACTTCCTTGTGGGGGGTGGGGACATTATGTGCCCCTGCAACCCGCTGCTTTGGATTTGGAGTAAGTGCGAGGTTACATATATGCCAAGTTGGAGAGTGCCGCGCATGCCCCATAAACATTACTGTTCATGAGATATACTTGTTATACTCTACAATATTTACACGTTTTAAATCTAAAGAAACCCAATTATTGCATCAATCCAGCATTTTTATCAATGAAAATTGGAATTTTCAAAAGCTTATAACTCCTAAACTTGGGAAATATTATATCTTGGTTCGTCACAGGATAGTTACAGAGGAGTCGCGATATATATTGTACTACAAGACAATCTTGGCATTTTTTGTTATATGCTCTAAATTTTCCACAAAGTTTTTAAAAGAAATTTGTGCGGCCTGGGCCCTATTCCACCAAACGGCTTACCATTCCACCAAACCACTTGCCAACTTTTCATTTAGCAGTTTGCAAAAACTTTGGAAGTAAACGAACAATTGTCCAATCATAAATGACATGTGCTCAATGAAAGTTGCAATGTCATTTGGAGGAATGGTGCGCTGCATTACCATAAAGAAAAACCTAACTTTTCTTGTCATAACTGTCCCATATGTTTTAATTGGATGTGGAGGAGAGATACGTATAATGAGGAAGGTATCGGAGAATCAAAAAAGTCTGGAAACCAGTCCAATTTTATTAAGCACAGATTTTGCCCATTCTTTTAGTTTAATAAGTGTTATTGGGGATCGCGTTCAAGATGTTGGGTAGGTGTATATATATCAGAATGTTAACGAATAAAGCTTTATTATCTGAAGACCGAAATATTTTACTTATGCTTACCGTCAGCTTCTAGTAAAAAATCCGCACATTATTTGACGTTACATTGTCTTGATGGCAGTCGCTTAATATTTTTTATCTATACAATTCTGTCTTTTTATATTTTTCACACTGTTAAGTGAAGGTCAACTCTGCTTGGAAGAGCTCCGCGCCTCAATTTGTTGTTCGGCAGCACGTAGCGGATTAAGAGTCCTAATATTCCACGTACATATTTTCTCAAAATTGTTGTCGTTATGTCGTTTGCATAGTTCGTAAACAGTTAAATATATATACGAGTATTATCCCGGGGCTATTTCAATTATAAGGATGGTGAAAGGTCAAGGCTTGTAAGGTCTAAAGTAAAATAATTGTTCGGATAATGGCTGCATTTATTACTCACGATCACGACACGATACGCCCATTTGAGTCCTCTGCAGGGCGTCTTGTTATGACTTCTAAAATACATTAAACCCATTCGATGGTTTTTTTGATAACATCAAGTGTTGCTTGCGTTTGGATTTCACGCCACGGTAGCGAACGCCGCGCTGTTGACAGATGGGGCTGTTTGGTGGTCCTGAGACAGTGTGAGATCAAGGCTTTTATTGAAGTATAAAATGTATTAGAATACTAACCATTTACACTGAAACACTGATTGGTAACCAAATATATTTAAACAACGTATATAATGCTTTGTAAATACCGAAGTTTCTTTTCCCTTAGACTTAGTCGCCCAGTAATAGTCTAAGAGCCCACAGAAAATTTTGGGCGTGAAAGTATAACCAAAAAGCTGGTACACGAACAGAAAGGTCTCCAAAAAGTAAACTCAAATGTCGAAGTCTGGCAGCGCTTAGTTGCAGCTGAGGTTAGTAATAGTAGGTTGAAAACGTGTTTTTTCCAAAATCTGGATTTTTTATATAACCACTTGAATATAGTATTAAATGAAAGAACAGACTTCCCTGATCACAGAAATATAGGTGCCAGACGTCTTACGCGCAGTCATACCCTTGCCAGACGTACTAATAGTATGTTAAAAATCACATTTTGAAATAATTGGTATAACCAAATAATGGTTACACCAAAAAATTTGTGAAAACGCCCTGATCACAAAAATGATGGTCCCAGACGTTTTACGTGCGGCCAAAACCTTGCCAGACGTCCTCAAAGTATGCTAAAAGGACATTTTTTTAACAATTCTAATAACCATATTGTCATAGCAGAAACGAACCATGGGTTACAAATGTTGCACTAAAGTGCAAGTGATTGACGTAGATCATGCAAAACAAGAAACCGTTTCTCCGTTTCTAAGAAGTAGATAGTACATGTGTTCTTCATTCAAGTGATAGTCCGAAACAATGCGGAAATATAATTTTGTTTGATGACAAAACATTGGAAAAATGTACCCACATTTTGACATGTCGGAAAATTCGAAATTTTAAATACCTACTCGGATATAGATCTTCCAATGAAGGTTGATAGTGTAAGTGGTTACCATAGCAAGTGCTATCGGCTATTTACAGCTGTTTCTAAAAAGGTTTTATCTTCGATGCAAAGAAATAAATGTAAGTTATATTTAATTATTAAATAATCTACATAGTTCCATTAACGTAATTATCTCGGTCTTTTGTGTACACAGTGCCTGAAAGCAATGAAATATCCAGTGCAAACATCGTACCTGAAAATACAACAAGGCATAACAATACAGTAGCCGTGTTTCTTTGCACGCGGATATAGGGATAATTTGAAATTTGCATGTAAAATACAACAACAACTTATCCTATATACGCTAACTTTAGCAGGCATAGCTATCGCCGCTAAGTCCTTTAGCGGGGATAAACAGTGCTTCCAAAATCCATTTTCTTCGTTTCTGATGAATTGTTGCGATGAATTTTTCAAGAAAATTCAAAGTTTGACATCCCGCCGACCACTCACACATCCCGCCGAATATTTTATTCGTGATTTTATTATTATAATTATTCAAACTTCATTATAAGGGTAATTGAATTTAGCAAATCTGTTAATGTGAAATTGTTTTTCATAATTTTAGAATATGGTTGGCATCAATTTCAATTGGCGGAAGTAAATATTTTTCAATTTCAGGATTTTCAATACAAATTTCTTAACTACAACTTACAGCTGTGTCACGGTGCATGTCATAGGTGCATGTGTGCTGCCAAGTTTTTTTTTTTTGATGAATTCTTAACCGGCGATGGTAGTTTTTAAATGCCATGCCTATGTCGCGTATGGAAGAATGTTGTAGAAAATGAACCAATTCTGTTATCACCATCAGAGAGTGGTTGGGTATTAGATGACAACAAGTATAAAGTCAAATGGTTCGACGGAAATGTTGCCCCTGATAGACTGGAGAATGTATTAATTAATGACGTGGATGTTTCCGATGATGAAGATAATTTTATAAACGATTCATCGGATGAATCTGATAATGAATAACTTTTAGAACGTATTATATACAAGTATATATTATTTTTCAGTTGTGTACATAAATACATATCATAAAATAAACATTGAAGTTCTTAATTTACAAATAATGGTGTATAAATACTTGTATATTATCTTCAAGATAATTACACTTTTAGGGCAATATTCACTAGACATAAGTGAAGTATTTAACAGTTATCTTTTATGACCATTGACCAGTGGCTCTGACAAATTCGTTTCTGTTGTCACAATATGGTTATCAGAATTGTTAAAAAAATGTTCTTTTAGCATACTTTGAGGACGTCTGGCAAGGTTTTGGCTGCACGTAAAACGTCTGGGACCATCATTTTTGTGATCTGGGCGTTTTCACAAATTTGTTGGTGTAACCATTATTTGGTTATACCAATTATTTTAAAATGTGATTTTTAAGATACTATGTACGTCTGGCAAGGGTATGACTGCGCGTAAGACGTCTGGCACCTATATTTCTGTGATCAGGGCAGTCTGTTCTTTCATTTAATACTATATTCCAGTGGTTATATAAAAAATCCAGATTTTGGAAAAAAAACACGTTTTCAACCTACTATTACTAACCTCAGCTGCAACTAAGCGCTGCCAGACTTCGACATTTGAGTTTACTTTTTGGAGACCTTTCTGTTCATGTATCAGCTTTTTGGTTATACTTTCACGCCCAAAATTTGCTGTGGGCTCTTGGTCTACAAGGTGTTATAACGTTTACCGAAAAAGTGGTTGTTTGAATTCCCTATAATAATAATAATTTGATATTTTGTGCAACAACATTCGAGTATACGAAATTGCATTTTCGACACGCTTTAATTTGATTGTACGCCTCATTTCCTAAAAAGGATAGGTACAGACGATTGACCGGTTCGGAATCTCACTTTTCAAAGGTTGACCTCGTTCCTTAATTAAGGGCAAATAAAAAGAAAGAAGAAGAAATACATAGATTGAAACAAAACTTATTTGATTTGATATAGACGACTGTCGCATTTACCAAATGAAACAATCTCCAAGTGGGAGGGTTATGGTCCCTCTAGTCCTGATCATAACTTTGCCGTTAAGGAAGAAAAATACTGTTTTGTATTAAAAGCGAGAAATGTGATAATTTCCGAACAATTAATCGTAAAAAGTTTGCGCTCTTAACTAAATGAATTGCAAACATCTTTAAGTCGCCAACTATCTTTTGAATGAATTCCATTCAGTTGAATAGCTAACCATCTAAGTAACAATTCAATTAAAAAACAATTTCTTACAACGTGCTATTATATCGTTCCTCCTATTTGTATCTTTCAAGAACGTGGGAACATTGTTAATAATTTGTATGCTTCGTTAAGCTCAACTTCACCGGCACCACCCCGTTCCTAATGCGAACTGTAAAAGTACATATATTTACTGCAGGGCACCCAGTTGTTTGCTCCTGCATGTCACGGTCTACAAAATTAGTCAGCATTCTTATATCATCGGATCCTCTGCTATACTTTTATAAATAAATCAACATCAAACTAAGTATTTGATGTGTGCCCATGCACACGCATCTATACGTGTCGTATTGTTCCATTCGTCAGTATTTTAATGGCAAAATGCCTTAACTCCAGACAACTGCAATAGAAGTATCAAATTAAATAAATTGCATACACCTGCCTATAAATAGATGATCACTTTCACTTGACTATTCCAATTCGAAACGAAATCATTTGACGATGTGACCGATCGGCAGCGATCAGCATTCTCTGATTGTGAATTCAGTTCGAGCGAGTTGAGATAGATGATGCTGGATGCGCCTTTGTCTGAGCTATTTGTGTGTACAACAACCATAGTTATTGTAATTGTTGTTCACGCCTGACCGGAGTGCGATAGTGTGTATGTACTTTGTATTCGAGGAATAGGGCGCCAGAAGAGATACTTGAAATATCTAAGCCCATGGATTATAGCCGGCAATAAAATTAATGAAGTCAGTGTGAATGGTTTATTTGAAGTGAAGGGCAAATTAGGTGTGCGTCGTTTTGAAACAATCAGCGGAGGCGGATTAATGACTACAGGGTTTTATGTACTTGTGTGAAAGTAATTTCAGGGTGGATTTTAAGGTAAACCCACTTACGTTACGGGTTCCCGTGATTTTGCCATCTGTGATGGCTTTCTTTTTTTTTTAACTTCTGGCTCGCCAAGGCGATTTAAAAGGGGACACTACGACCTAAAAGATCTTTTGTACCATATGGGCCAGAAAAAGTTTAAGCTAGTAGAATTCTACTTTCCGTGTAAAGCGGATAATTTTACCAGTAGACGATTTCTGTATGCCTTCGGGGCTCATATGCTCCCTGAAAAAGATCTTCTTTCTAATTCTATTAAGGGTTGGACATTCACATTATATGTGTTTAGCTGACTCGTCCTCTTCAAGATATAGTCGGCACTCAGGAGAGACTACTATTTTCATTTTGTTTAGATAATATCTTAAACCATGGTACCAAATAGAACTAAACATATTCAAAACCTTCCGTTTCCTTAATTCATCCATATGGTAAAAGTCTTGATTAGGGATGTATCAAACCAAACATAAATGTAGGTTTTTCGGTGATTGTCAGGCCGCGAGTAAAGTTCTCAATACGACCACGACTATGTTCAAGTGGTGCAGGGAAATAATTTTAGGCGAAATAACTTTACCTCAAGTGGGAAATAAATGTATTTTTCGAATGCTGAGTAAATAATACCACTTCCTTGTGGGGGGTGGGGACATTATGTGCCCCTGCAACCCGCTGCTTTGGATTTGGAGTAAGTGCGAGGTTACATATATGCCAAGTTGGAGAGTGCCGCGCATGCCCCATAAACATTACAGTTCATGAGATATACTTGTTATACTCTACAATATTTACACGTTTTAAATCTAAAGAAACCCAATTATTGCATCAATCCAGCATTTTTATCAATGAAAATTGGAATTTTCAAAAGCTTATAACTCCTAAACTTGGGAAATATTATATCTTGGTTCGTCACAGGATAGTTACAGAGGAGTCGCGATATATATTGTACTACAAGACAATCTTGGCATTTTTTGTTATATGCTCTAAATTTTCCACAAAGTTTTTAAAAGAAATTTGTGCGGCCTGGGCCCTATTCCACCAAAAACCAAAAAGTTTAAGCTAAAGCGGATAATTTTACCAGTAGACGATTTCTGTATGCCTTCGGGGCTCATATGCTCCCTGAAAAAGATCTTCTTTCTAATTCTATTAAGGGTTGGACATTCACATTATATGTGTTTAGCTGACTCGTCCTCTTCAAGATATAGTCGGCACTCAGGAGAGACTACTATTTTCATTTTGTTTAGATAATATCTTAAACCATGGTACCAGTAAGGTAACCTACTATTCTTACCTTAGGTGGACAAGTGGCAACACATGTCCAGCGACAAAACAGATATGGCCAAAGCTGGATCTGAAACGCTCTAAGTGTTTGATATCTCTGAACAGACTTGACATTGGTGCTATAATTGGTGTGATCACCGGACGCTGTCTCATTGGCAGGCATGCAACAAGGCTTGGCGTCCACACAAATTCTGCAGAAGCTGCATGGACGAGGAGGAGGATGCCCCGATCTCTCTCAAAGACGTAAACTCCATTTAGGATTTTCTTTTACAATAATCTTAGCGATCTCAATAACACCGACATCAAAATTCTGTCAAGCTTCATCAAAAGCTCCAACTGGTTCAACGAGTAGGAGTATGAAACATCCGTGTGGTATCACAATGGACCTGTCATTGGTCTAAGTGTGTCGGCCTAACCTATATAATATATAATAAAATCACGAATAAAATATTCGGCGGAATGTGTAGTGGTCGGTGGGATGTCAAACTTTGACATTTCCTGAAAAATTCATCGCAACAATTTATCAGAAACGAAGAAAATGGATTTTGGAAGCACTGTTTATCCCCGCTAAAAGACTTAGCGGCGATAGCTATCCCCGCTAAAGTTAGCGTATATAGGATAAATTGTCGTTGTTGTATTTTACATGCAACTTTCAAATTATCCCTATATCCGCGTGCAAAAAAGCACGGCTTATATTAGACTTGTTGCACTGCGGATCGCTGCTTTTTGAATGTATATGTGGAGAGGTGTTAGTCCTGTTATTGCCTCTATGGCAGCAGTTGGACAGGCACGCAAGCCGTTGTGTATTTTGTCCACCATACTATGGAGGCGTATGTTATAATAGGTCTTATCATCACTGTGTAGATCCAGTGGACGATCTTTGGAGAGACTCCCCAGGTTCTGCCATATGTGCGGCGACAGGCCCATAAAGCTCTATAAGATTTAGTGATTTTGTTGTTAATGTGAGAGTTCCAATTGTCTCTTGTCTAGGATTACTGAAAGATACTTGACTTCTTCGGTCTATGGCTGTCTTTAGAGCATATATCTGTGATGGCTTGGTCAGGGTTCGAACCTCACTAGTAAAAATTCGGAGCCGATTTTTAAAAAAAAGTGGAGCAAATCGAAAATTACCGTAGTAGATTAGAAAATGAAAGAAAAACTCTTGCTTTCAAAAACTGTATCTTTAACAACTCTCACACATATATACCATACTAATGACAATGAAGTGAACGAACAACGATGGAGAAGAAAAAATGATTCCGTTCAGAATAGAATTTCATATTCAGACATTCAGAGTCAGGTTAGGTTAGGTTATGTTGAGGTGGTTGTCAGCTTTAGCCAACACACTTAGACCAATGTGAGGTCCATTGTGACACCACGCGGATATAGTTAGTTTCTCCCACTACTCGTTAAAACAGTTGAAGTTTCTTGTGAAGCGCGATAGGCTGGCAACGTCAGTGTTAGCCAAGTCACTTAGCTAATTTTGCAAGAAGGCTCCTAGATAGAGATTTCTTTTATGGGAGTTGGCAGGACATGTTCAGAGAAGATGAAGTGTAATCTCCTCTTCCTCTTCGTCCATGCAGCATCAGCAGAAGTCATTTCTATAAACGCCAAGCCTTGATGCGTGCTGAACGCCATTATGAACCTAATATGCAGTCGGTTAAGTGAGATTAGACACTTAGAGCGTCGCAGGTCCAGCTTTGGCCAGAAATGCTTAGTCGCTAAACATGTAAGCATGTAAACATAACACATTGCTGTTATTTACTTTCATGTGGTTTGGCTAATGAATTTTTAAATTTGGAAAAAAGGAGTAAATCCTAAAAAAGCGAAGTGGCGGAATAGATTTTTTTTTTTTTCTTAACATTTGAGTAAATTTACTCCAATTGGAGTAAGTTTCGACCGCTGGCTTACTTTTTAAAACGGAGTTTCAGTCTTTCTTATCGTCTTGATTCTGGGGTTATTTCTGAGAAAAAAATATTCAATTAAAGAAAACGCGAAAACAAACTTATTATTTAGTCTTAAATATGCGTTTGATAGGCATATTTCCTATATTCACCATTCCGTTCATACTTTTCATTTACCTTGCATTGTGCCCAAAAACTATTGACAATTTCCCTTTATTCAACCACAGATTCATCAGACATCGTGGACTGTAAATTGAAACTTATTCTTGGCTTAATATGGACACTTATTCTACATTATTCCATCTCGATGCCAATGTGGGATGGAGAGGACGACAACCAAATGAATGGCTCAGGCGCAACACCCAAACAAAGGTTTAACTCGATTCTACTATCCGAACGAATCCTGTGCAATTAATGTTTTTTTTTCTCATTCCAACAGACTTCTCAATTGGATCCATACGAGAATCCCAGAAATGCCTATTAAAAACTTCACAAATGACTGGACGAGTGGCAAAGCTGTTGGTGCATTGGTTGATGCTTGTGCACCGGGTCTCTGTCCTGACTGGGATATGTGGGATCCAAAGGATGCTGTACAAAATGCGTCCGAAGCCATGGGCTTGGCCGATGACTGGCTTAATGTTCGTCAATTGATCAAACCCGAAGAATTGGTTAATCCAAACGTTGATGAACAATCAATGATGACATATCTATCACAATATCCGAATTCTAAATTGAAGACGGGGGCACCACTAAGACCCAAGACCAATCCAAATAGGTGAGTCCAGATAACAAAAAATATATGCTCCCTAGGAACTGATATCTTAATTATGTCGCCACAAAAATGTCTCTGTCGAAATTCCCTTTTTTCGTTTCTTGAAACCAGCACGACTTAAATAACTACATATAATTATTTTTTTGTTGTACCAAAATTATATTTAAAAAAAAACAGATCTACGTTTGATTGCTCTTGAAAGTTCTAATGAATTTGTTCTCTTTTATTTTCTCTTGCAACATAAAAAAACTTGTTTTATTGCAATACTCAGCATTCCTCCTCCCCGGTAAGTTTGGAATGCCTTTTCGATGTTTTTAATTTAATTTGATCCTTGTTTTTGATTGTTCTTTTTGATGTGTATTTAAAAGTATCTGAAACATACAAAACTCTTATTTTGTTGGCTGTAAAACAAGTTATGACAAATAAAATGTAAGGCATAGCTTTTAATTGCTTCTGTATAAATTTAACCCATTGGCTGTTTGTAGTTATTGTCTATGAAAAATGTCTATGAAATAGCTCTTAAAATTTTACTGGCAGCTTTCTAAATTAAAACTTTTTTTTATTTTGACGCGTTTTTTTCTAAAGCTTTTAATTTGTTTAAGTCAGATGTTGCCATGAAACCGGAAGCATTTCTGACGCCCCTCTTTCGACCATTTGTTGTATCTGGCCATTAACTCGCTGAATATTGGCTTCCAAGGTCTGAATAGTTTGGAGTGACTTTACATAGTCCCACAAAAAGAACCGAGTGGACGATATAGGTGGCCTTATCTCTCGTGGAGATGGCGGAGCAATTTAACCTTCACCTATGATGGGTGCCGGACACAGAGATATTCCAGGGAATTGTAGGGCCGATGAACTCGCCAGAAAAGGAACCATACTGCCCCTTCTACCAGATAAAGATCCATTGGGCATCCCAATTACTACATGCAAACTCATATTTATGAGGGCGGCCATTATTGAGGGAACTAAACTTAGGTGGACAACTGGCAATACTTGTCTAGCGACAAAATAGATTTAGCCAAAGCTGGATCTGAAACGCTCTAAGTGTTTGATATCTCTGAACAGACTGCAGATTGGTGCTACGATTGGTGCAATCACCGGACACTGTCTCATAGGCAAGCATGCAACTAGGCTTGGCGTCTATACAAATGACTTCTGCAGAAGCTGCTTGGACGAGGAGGGGGAGGAGACTACTTTCCACCTTCTCGGCACATGCCCCGCTCTGTCTCAAAGGCGAAAACTCCTGTTAGGATCTTTCTTTTACAATGATCTCAACGATCTCATAAACATCGACATTAAAAGTCTTTCAAGCTTTAATCAAAAGCTCCAACTCCAACTGGTTCAACGAGTAGGAAGAAGATAGATCCGTGTGGTATCACAATGGACCGTTGTTATTGGTCAAAGTGTGTCGGCTTCTGCCGACTGCCACTATAACCTAACCTAACCTTAACCTTACCATATAGGTGGATACTTGGAGTCCTCAGTAAGTCAATTGTTAAATTGGCGGCAGAACAAGCATTGGCTACTGACTCTATGGCCAGCTACGTCACATTTTTTGAAAAAATAAATAAATTCTGCTGCCAGCGTAAGGGCTACACTCAACTGTGTACTGTTGTGAATTTTATTGAGTCACATGAGTCTCTTGTTGATTTGCTGCACTCCAGAAATAACAATCTTGCTTGTTCACAAACCCTTGTGCGTGAGAACCTCGTCACTAAATACGATTTTTCAATAACAACAAGAGTCGGCTTCAAGCTGCTAAAAAACCTAATCCGCGAAATCCCGATGAAAACCTTGGTGTGTACGCCTTGTAGACGGGTGTAGGCCAAATTGTCCATGTTCTCAGGACCAGAACCTTATTGGATG
Organism: Portevinia maculata; assembly: GCA_949715645.1. Taxonomy (NCBI): domain Eukaryota; kingdom Metazoa; phylum Arthropoda; class Insecta; order Diptera; family Syrphidae; genus Portevinia; species Portevinia maculata. Next base: position 278,149,621 of record OX454525.1, read on the forward strand.
TGTCAACTGGGCTCAGACAATCCAAGGGGTAAACAGGCCTTACTGCTATAAAATTCTTATATTAGATCATTGGGAAACTAGCCAGCGTTTTGACAGGCCATTGCTTATTGAGGTGCTATCTCAGTTTATTAAATTTGTGTTTCATAGACAGAATGCAGGTTCTGCTGGAGGAGGATGAATCGTCTCTAAAAATGTCCTGTTATAGGTTAAAAAAACATATTTTCCACTGAGAAATACGTACATTCATACTTTGCTATTAAGTTAAACAAACGCTCTAGATGTGCCCAATGTGCCATAAAAAAGGTATATGGATGCCGCAGGTACGAATTAAGTCTGCATTCAACGTGCTTAGTGTACTACCACAACAACGTGACACGACCATTGGATCTTAATGGGTTAATGTAGTGTTTTACATTGTCATCCGGCATAGAAAAGGCGAATTTAACAATGCCAGAATTGGACAGGTTTCTGTGTAGATCGTCCCTATAATTGTTGTCGAAAGACTTTTAAATCTTTAAAAAGGCAGTCCGTTTCTATTCGGTCTTTTGCGCCCTCTCCAAGATCGTATGTGGTATGAATATAGTTTGTCGGCTGTGGACTTACCTGTTCACAGTGACCGTCTTTACTGTCAGTCCCATGTTTGGATTCGGGCATTTCTGTTTTAGGCCCACAGAGTCATCGTTAGTTATTTCATCTTTATTCCAGGTTATTTTCTGTTTTATTTTTTGTGTTAGGATTTATGTATTGATTTCTAGTTGGAGAAGACATGCAGTTTCAAGTACTCTTGCAATGAAAAGTGCCACATCCGCCTTTACCCCTAGATCAAATCTTACCACAAATCAATTAAAACAGCATTATAGTTCATCGCAGCATCTGCGTAAGCTATCTGCAACCTAACTATTAAATCTTTCCATATACGAGCAGCTTGGAAAAAATGCATCTCATACATACTTCAGGACTCCTGTAAAAGAAGTGCAGCATTATGCTAATCATCTCCGAGCGCAATTTTGTATTTGAATTGTGTCATTCTACCTCTGTCCTTTCTTATGATGTATTTTATTGAAAACAATGTTAGCTTTAAAAGCATTGTTCGATATCATAAAACTCGGCGGTGCAGTTGAGGTAAGTGAAACATAATTTTCTCTTCTGTACAGTGGAAATGACGCCTGCCGTTTATATCCTTATAATTCAGTAATTTGATAGATTTTCAAACAACGACCTGCTTCTTTGCTGTGATAACCAAATGCGTATTTTTGTTTTGAACATTAATCCCTTAGTGACAGTTGCTTATTTAGATTCTACAGGTTAACAAGAATTCGTCACCATCTAACTAATGTTCCGCTTGTTTTTCGATTCAGAGTACGTGCGTATGGTCCAGGAATAGAACCAGTTGGTCCAGTAGTTGCTGCTCCGGCAAACTTCACCATTGAGACTTTCTCCGCCGGAAAAGGTAAGACAGCCACGCGTACCCTTTTTCAAAATGTATACATATCTAAGAATATATTTTATTTTTAATATTTACAGGTTCCGTAGATGTTGATGTCATCGCACCCAACGGTCTGCCGGAGAAGGCCGATGTCCGCTTCAATAATGATAAAAATCTTACCTACTCCGCTTCGTATATCCCAAAAATGGAGGGTGATCATAAGGTGTTTGTGAAATTCTCTGGACGCGATATTCCTAAGAGTCCTTTCACAGTAAAAGTTGAAGGTCACGCAGGTGATGCTTCTAAAGTCACTGTTACCGGTCCTGGTATTCAACCCGCTGGTGTATGTATCAATAAGCCAACATTCTTTGACGTTCTAACCAAAGGCGCTGGTCGCGGAGTTCCAGAAGTTATCATTATTGATCCACAAAATCACAAGACTTCCGTTGCAGCCAAGTTGAGGCAAATCGAAGACGATGTGTGGCGCTGTGAATATGTCACTCCATCGGTTGGTCTGCATTCGATAAACGTCTTCTATGCTGGAACTCCGATTCCGAACAGTCCGTTCCCTGTGAAGGTATCGCCAGTTTCTGATGCCAGAAAGGTCCGTGCCAGTGGGCGTGGTCTTCAAGGTACCGGTGTTCGGGTTGGCGATGATGCTGATTTCAAGATCTACACAGATGGAGCTGGTGAGGGTATTCCTGAGGTGAGGGTTATTGGCCCCGGTGGAAGCAATCAAAATGTCGCTTTGACGAAGGCCGATGGAACGACATATGAAGCTCACTACTTCCCAACTAAGGAAGGGCGTTATGTGGTGATGGTGACTTTTGGAGGACAAGAGGTGCCAAAGAGTCCGTTTGAGGTTAAGGTCGGTCCCAAGAAGGAGTCATCGATTGTCGCGTATGGGCCTGGTTTGACGGGAGGTGTCATTGGGTATCCCGCAGCCTTTGTCGTCGAGACAAATGGTGAAACTGGTGCTTTAGGATTTACCGTTGCTGGTCCTTCCCAAGCTGAAATTAATTGCCATGACAATGGTGATGGTTCTGCTTTGGTGAAGTACCATCCCACTGCGGTGGGCGAGTATGCTGTGCATATTCTTTGCGATAATGAGGACATACCCAGGAGTCCTTATATTGCTCAGATTCTCCCAAAGGCAGATTTCCATCCCGAACTTGTAAAAGCTTTTGGTCCCGGCTTGGAGAAAAATGGTATAACCATCGGAGAGCCGACGACCTTTACTGTGGACACATCGAAGGCCGGTAATGCTCCTCTTGAGGTTATCGTTCAGGATGTCTATGCTACCAAGCTGCCCGTCACTATTCAAGAAAAGCCCGATGGCACAAAGTTGTGCACCTACACCCCAACTTCTGGTGTTCCTCACACTGTGGAGGGTAAGCTATACGGGATCATGTTTAAAGACACAAATTAAATTCTCCTTTTCCAGTTAACTACGGCAGTGTTGCCACACCAAACTCTCCACACCGCATCTACGTGGGTGCACCCATAGATCCGACAAAAGTGCAAGCCTTTGGACCTTGGCTTGAACCCGGTGTTCGTCCAAATGTCGCCACACATTTCAATGTAGACGCCCGTGAGGCTGGAGAAGCCGACCTCCAAGTCAAGATTATCCATGAAGAAACCAAGGCCGAGGTGGCATGCCGTGTTATTGACAATGATGACAGCACCTACACCGTTGAAGTTGTTCCACCGACAAATGGCGCTTATACCACCTCCATGACCTATGGTGGCCTGCAAGTACCTCTAGGCAAGAAGGTTCTTGTCCAAAATAACGTGGATGTGTCTAAGATCAAAGTGGACGGTCTGGAGCCAAGTAAGTACCCAATCTCATTGTTCACTCTTTCATTATTTGCATAATTCATTGTGAAAACAAGAAAAGGTCATCTAAGCAATTTATTACAAACTCACAAGCTGCACCATTGAATAGTCTACAGCAGTTCCGCGTAATTACAAATGGCCTACCGAGGGCGGATCTGGCTGTGACAATTACAACTCCATCCGGGAACCGCGTAAAGGCCCATATTATACCCACAGCCGAAGGATTTCTGGTGAATTTCACTCCTACACAACTGGGGGAGTATCTGCTGAGCATATGCTTTGGCGGTACAGCGATTACTCCGCGACCGTTCTGTTTGCACTGTCTTACGGGAAGTGATGCGGACAAAGTGCGGGCATATGGTCCAGGCTTAGACCGTGGTATCGTCGGTCAACCAGCTGAGTTTATGATTGATACAAGAGGCGCGGGTCAAGGTGGCCTGGGTGTAACCGTAGAAGGGCCTTGCGAAGCGGCCATCAATTGCCGCGACAATGGCGATGGCACCTGCAATGTGGCTTACTTGCCAACCGAAATCGGCGACTACACAGTGAATGTAACTTTTAATGAACGACATGTAAGCGGTTCACCCTTCCAACCGATCATAATGCCGCTGCCCAACTTGAGTAAGATAAGAGTGACTGGAATGGGAATTCAGCCACACGGTACGAAGAAAAGGCGTTGCGTTGATATTGAGTTTTCGTATTACTGTGTGCAGCGTGTGCCGATTTAAGCATGAATCAAATCCAAGCAAATGAACGCGCACTTAAAAGGACAGCTTAATAACACAGCTGCCTCAAACTACTTTGACTAAAGCCCGGCTCTAAAGCAGAAAACAAAACAAAATTCTAACAATGCAACTAAAATAAAAATACAACTGCTAACCATAAACTTTGCCAAGCACAAACAAGGGTCTTAAGTCCTAAGGCACCGCATGCATTATTCCTTTTGTTTTTTGTTTTCATTTTGATAACATTTCTCTTTGTGTTGTTTTATCAGTGTCCCATAGAATTCTTGGAATCAAACTAATGTTCTTTTCACTTGTAGGTGTCATAATGAATGCTGCTACCGACTTCTCAGTAGATTTGAGCAAAGTCGGTCCCGAAATCGATTCGAAGAAGCTGACATGTGCCATATTTGATCCAAAGGGCAATGTTGTGCCTAGCAAGGTTGTACCCAGCCAAAAGGATGACATCTTTGCCATAATGTACACACCTTTTGAGGCAGGACGCCACACTATTGAGCTGTTGTACGACAATATTCATGTGCCAGGATCACCTTTCGTTGTCCACGTAAAAAGTGGTTGTGATCCGTCACGCTGCAAGGCGTATGGACCTGGATTGGAGAAAGGTTTCACAAATCAAAACAACAAATTCACCGTAGAGACTAAAGGCGCCGGTGCTGGTGGCCTTTCGTTGGCTATCGAAGGACCCTCAGAGGCTAAAATGTCTTGCATCGACAACAGAGATGGCAGCTGCGATGTTGAGTACTTGGCAACCGATCCCGGAGAGTATGACATCACCATTCGATTTGCTGACAAACACATCCCCGGATCGCCATTTAGGGTGATTGTCGAAGAAACGGTTGATCCATCCAAGGTGAAAGTGTACGGTCCCGGCATTGAGCACGGACAAGTGAGAGAAGGTTTACCAACCTACTTTAATGTTGATGTAGCAGAAGCTGGTCCGGGGCGTATTGCTGTTAAGCTGACAAATACAGAGGGTATCCCGGTGGATAATTTGAATGTCGAGGATAAGGGCAATGGAGTCTATGCTGTACATTATGTTCCGCCAAAGCAAGGATCAATCCTGACGTGCCAAGTGAAGTTCGCTGACGTTGAAGTTCCATGCAGGTTAGTTTGTTGGTAGTTTGTTTTATCCAATTCAAAAGTTTTCAAATATGATTCTGCGTTGGACCCGCATTCCCCTTTATAACGTGAAACTGAGTTCTTTGGTGTTTGGATCGGTAACTTTAGATAATACTGCATCGAACAATCTTGATTGATTGCGTGTAAATATGAAAGGTATCGTGTACCAATGCGCGATGCTTTTAACCAATCAAGATTGTTCGATGCAGTATTATCTAAAGTTAAAAAATGCCTTCGAATAAAATTAAAAGAAAGACAGAAAGCAACCGAGTAAATACCTTTGATCGCGTGTAAATATGAAAGGTATAGTGTACCAATGCGCGATGCTTTTAAACAAAGGTTTTTACTCGGTTGCTTTCTGTCTTTCTTTTAATTTTATTCGAAGGCATTTTTCGAAAAAATGTTCTGCATTTTTCAGTACACAAATTGTTGTGGTGGATGCTTGTGGGCTGTATATTTTGTTAACTCATTGAATTAGATGGTTTCAATAGGTATATGCAGACTACAACAGCACGCAACTCTTCTTTCACTACTTTAAGATGAACGCCGTGATAATATTTCTTATAGATGCTTGCCAATTTGTTCTATAAATGTTTTAGCTATTGCATTTTCTATTGATTAATCGATGATCCCACAATTTTAATATTTGTTTTTTTATATATATATAAACAGCCCCTTCGTAATGACGGTATTCCCCAAAGCCGAGCCAGAAAATGTGAAAATTCTTGGCGATACCGAAAAGCAGAAGCTACCCGCTTCATTGCCAGCAAAAATCCAAATCGACACCAAGACTGCCGGAGAGGCTGACATCAATGTAGAAATTAAGAATCCGAAAGGCAAACCAATTGCCCCAATACTAGAAAAAATTGATAACAACTCGTATATACTCTCGTTCGTTCCTGATGAATGTGGAACATATCAAATAAGCATATTATACGGCGACAAACACATCCGCGGATCTCCATTCAGTATGCAAGCGTTCGCTACTGGTGAAGCCAAGAAATGTAAACTTGTCGACGAAGCACCCAAAATTCAACCATCCGGCAGTAAGAGCCATCTCAGTGTTGATGCCCGAGATGCCGGTGATGGCGCTGTCACGTGTAAAGTAACTTCAAAGAGTGGCAAGTAAGTTTCTATACTATGGAAAATAGTATAATATTTTGATTTTACACATTTTTCTCCTTTGCAATTTTTCAAGGGAAATCGTGGACATAGATGTCATCGAAAAGGATGGTCTCTTCGATATCTACTACGCGCTCAAGGATCCCGGCGAGTACGACATCAATGTTAAGTTCGGTGGACAGAATATACCGAACGGTAGCTTCTCAATTAAGGTAGTTTAAAATACTCTTCTCTTATTTATCGTATCATATAAGTGAACGTACATCATTCAAGGCATTACAATGTATTGTTATAGATAGAAAGATACATATATATGTATTTGTTGCGCTGTCCTTACTTATTTAAATTTAAACGAAAAAAATCATTGTTTTATATCAAGGGGCATGCATTTTGTTAACTCGTTTTACAAAAATACACAAACAAGAAAAATAGATACATATAACTATACCTATGTCCTTACCATTATTTATTGTTATTCCAAAGTATCTTCTATCATTCAGTTATAGTTCATAAAATTATCATTGATTCGTGTTAAATACAAATAAAAAAAAACTATATTCAGTTACCAAAAAGAACATGTACCAAATCTATTCTTTCATTTGGCATGCTTTTTGTTTGGCTTTCGAAAAACAAAACGTATTAAAACTTCTTTTCTAATTAATATTTGCCTTTGAAATAATAACAAAATGCTTTTATTAACTTTGTTAGTTTGTGTGTTTTTGCAAAAAGAAAAAAAAGAAAAAAACGCTTTAACAAATACATATGTATGTAATAAGAGAGGAGTTTTGAGTGTCTGTTGAATACCATTTGGCAGCACTCAACATTCCACACGCAATATATAGGATCTTAACATGAACATGCAAGTGATACAAATGCAATGCAATAGGTTAACATTTGCTCGTCTAAGTGTGATTTTTTTTGTTAACATGTTGTGCAATGATATTAACTTTATAAATTACAAGATATTTTTTTAATGTGTGCAGCAACTGCACTTTTTAGGTGGGGACTCGGAATCGTTTAAATATTTGGTATTATTTTTTATAATGTTTATACCCTATAAGGGTACCTATATTAATTTTGACTCATTGTTTGTAACATACCTTAGTTTTCCCGTAAACCACTAAAAGTTACCATATTCGTGATCAGCATCGATAGTAATGGTGAACCTGGGCGGGGTGAACATGGGCCTCAACCAACAGGCGTCTTCAGCCAGCACGATCTTTGGCCAGCTGTCTTCAGTTTCGCACGCTAAGTTGGTTAAGGTCCCCTTCCACTTGCGTGCGCCACCTGAGTCGCGGTCTTCCTCTACTGCGCCGTCCCTCGGGTGTGGATTCGAAGATCTTCCGGGCCAGAGCATTCACGTCCATTCGCTCTACATGACCCAGCCACCTCAGTCGTTGGACCTTCACTCTTCTGGCTTAGTCGATGTCGCTGTACAGCCCGTACAGTTCGTCGTTGTATCTTCTCCTCCATTCACCGTCTATGCAGACGCGACCAAAAATTACCTGAGGAATTTTCCTCTCAAAACAATCAAGAGTGACCTCATCCGCTTTTGCTAAAGTCCATGCCTCTGCACCATAGAGAAGGACTGGGATAATTAAGGTCTTATAAAGGGTCACTTTCGTTGTTCGAGAGAGGGCTTTGCTACTCAATTGCTTTCTTAGCCCAAAGAAACAGCGATTGGCAAGAGTTATTCTTCGTTTAATCTCAGCGCGGGTGTCATTGCCTGAGTTCATTGCGGAGCCTAGGCCCTAGGTATACAAAATCCTAAACCACCTCAAAGTTATATCTGTCTATAGTGACATTCTGTCCGAGACGTCGGTGTTGGGTGTCCTTTCTTGATGACAGCATTTACTCTGTCTTGCTCTCATTGATCGCCAAACCCATCTTCGCCACCTCCGTCTTAATACTCACGAACGCGCCAGTGACATCCCGCTGCGTTCTGCCGATTATGTCGATGTCGTCAGCGTAGGCGAGTAGATGGACGGACTTTTAAAAGATAGTGCCTCTGGTGTTAGCATTTGAGTTTTGCACTATTCTTTCAAGAGCGATGTTGAAGAAGTCACATGAAAATCCTTTTTTGACATCGAAGGTCTCGGTGAGTTCTTTACCGACCTTGCTGGAGCAGCGTGCATTCTCCATTGCCATCCTGCACAAACACACGAGTTTGGCAGGGATGCCAAAACTAGACATTGCTCTGTATAACTCGTCTCTATAAATGCTGTCATAGGCGGCGTTAAAATCGATTTGGACTTCCTGGGTTTTCTCCACTGACACGCCTACGATTTGAAAAACAACAAATTTATTGAAGAAATCATTGTAAATGAAAGTCCTATTCTTCGCAAAGTATATATGTAGATAAAGTTATTTTGAGCAATTCCTTTATACCTAGCTATAAACTTTTTTGCCGAGCTCACTTTTAAGTGGCACTTTATTTTACAAAATCTTGGTTTTTTCGATAAGATCTTTTAAATGTTGTATAAAAAAATATGTAGATCCTTCTTAACAATTCACCCATACTTAGATTTTTGCCACGCCCAATTTATGGGGAATAGGAATAGGAAACGGGTATCCAACAGTTCGCTTCAAGATTGTAGCCTTCCTCTATGTTTTTTTTTAATTTAATTTTTGCTTGTGGGCTAAAGTGTTAAGGTCTTTGTCTTTATTTAGAAGAGCATAAAGCCAATTTGCGCATGTACTTTGACCCTGTACTCGAGCGCGTAGAGTACTCCATAGGACAAACCCTCTTTTCCACTCGCATAGTCGCAGGACTATACGTTTATATCTGTCTTTAGGAATATTTTTAATAAGATGGAAAACAGTAGCGAATCTCCTGTATCTAAATACCTGTGATGTATTGTCACTTCAATAAAACAATGGCTTGTGCTTATAACGATGACAATCAGACTGGTGTTTATGGACTGTGCCATGTCTAAGGTATAAGTTCTTTATTTACTTTGAGAAAAGAGTCTATTCATACATGACAGTGTATTAGTTGACAACGATATAGACGATAGACAGCTGAATGTATAACATTACCGTACTTAAATATTGCACTTGTTTCTAAGATCATGGAGACACTTAAAAAATCAGCTTTTAAATTTCTTAATGACATTCAGTACTGTTTTTACAGCAATAGGTCCACTGAGTTGTATGACTTTTTTTTTAATCTAACCAAAATATGCAGTCAAATTTTGTTGTCATTCAAAGTAAATCTGATTCACATTGGCAATGTCGGTAAAACTGTGCGGCTTTCTACTATTCACGTGAACGCATTCGTTCCATACAATAATTGTGATCCGCAAGTCAAATGCTGCGCATTTATTATTTTGTTTGGGTGAAAACAAATTACTGTTTAGTAAAATGCGAGTAAAACTCAATTTTTAATAAATTTGGATGTATTTCCCTGCCAATAATGATTTATTAAAATTGAATAAGGTGAACAACAAATAAGGAACAATTTTCCAAATAAATACGGAAAAAACATGCTTTGCGCTTGATTTTATTTTACAAATATAATCAATGAAGAACATCCGACCGATAGCAGATTGAAGAGGTTCAATGAAGAAAATCAAAGGGGTGAATCGGATCCGAGATATACTAGGATAGCAAAATAGCGCTGCTAAAAAGTGTATAATTAATAGAGTGAAACGCAGTAGCTCCGAAACTCAGCCACTTCTTCTGTCATTAAAGTAAAACTCCAATAGCCAATAGCAAATTAAAAGTCAGTTCAGGGTTATCATGAAAAAATGTTGAGGAATTATCTCCGCGGGAATGAGCGAAAATCGCCAGGAACTCTGCCAAATGTCTAAGTTTTTTTAATCGATGGATAAGATTTTTCAATTTCTTCTAATCTTGCCGAAATGTTTGAGAAGTGTATATGCCCCAAACTCAAGTAAAACGCAAACATTTGGTCTACTGCACTACACCGAATTATGCGCTATAATATTGATTGGTGATCGTAAGGACGTGAACTAGATTGACTCTCCTAGTTATTATCATAATGTCTCTTGTCTATCTTTGTTTTATAGATATTTCAATCATGAGTGTTCAAACAACAAAGCAAGTGCGTTCCATCCCTACCATACTTCAACCACAATACCTGCCGTATGAGGAATGCGCACCACGCAAGGCTATACTCGAGCGTAAAGTAAAACGCAAAGAATCTTTCATTAACCATAAAACTCGACTACGCTGTTTTTTCTTCCCATTATAATTTAGAAACATTCAAAAACAATGTGCATCGGTTTCTTCACCCTCATCCTAATCCCCTACTTTATGTCGAAGTATGTAACTAAACATAAGCATATTTATATTGTACCTAACGGTACTCTACAGCTACATTGTTAAACACAACCTTTTGTTCTGTACCAGGTCATACCGATATCCAAGGGAATTGCGAACCTGCCGAATTGGCTGGACGAAACTCCTCCGTTAGAAAGAGCATAACTTTGGAAAACATGCAGCAATAGGTACCAATATCGTTTGCTCGGTACCTCATCCACACCGAAAAAAGCAATCCTTAGATGGGGCCAGCTTAGCCAAATTTAGCCAAAGCTGGATCAGAGAAGATCCAACGGACTTCTAAGACCTAAGAGAGCCTCCCCACCAATACAAACATAATGAATGGACAATGAATGGATCTCCACAATGCCTCCACAATGCCTACACGGCCGACATTAATAATTTAACAAGCAAAAGCAATTGGTTCTAAGAGATGTCAGCGCGGGCCAACTGATCCTTCCCAATGGCATCACAACGGTCCTACTTTGCTCTAAGTGTACATCAACGAGGGGCATTTCATACCAACCAACCTACGGTACTCAAAATTCATTTAGATATCAAATAGCTTCTCAAACGGTGGGCAAAGAAATACACACTTATAACACCAGAAAATGTTCAATCCATTCTTTTTTTAAGTTCATAAAGTTCATTAAAAAGCAGACCACAATAAAACCTGTATGGATCGTCCGGAAATGTCTTGAGAATGTTCTGAGTCGCAAGACTTAAGGAGTTTCTTACCAAACAAATTGAACAACATGATCCCATACATACATCAACATACATTTTAGGGGGGTCAAAATATATACACATGTTCCTATTTCTTGACATTTTGAAAGAAAATTTAACACCAAAAAGTATTTATACATTTCTGGAATATGTGCAAATCTGAAACTGATTAATTCTGACTAATTTTTAGAAAAAAAAGGCCAATGAATTTGAAAATCAGTCGATTCAAAAAATATTTTTGTTACTCAAAGTAGGGGAACCCTACGACTACGCGATAGTTGATGTCTGGAATAGGTCTGAGTATATCAGAGATCGGGCAGCACATGTTGTCTATCTTTTCCTGACTAATACAATACCCATTACGCTCATTAACATCCACCCGTTGCATGGATGTTTGATCGTCGCTTATGATGGCTCAATCGTTAGCAAAATGATGTTTTTTGGAGTCCGTCACTTTTTCTTCAAGCAGATAATTACGGACTGTTATCAAAATCAAGTGACATGGTGCGCTTCCCTGATGCACGTAGTATTTGATTCGGAACTCGTCTGTGACCCCATTGAGCCATCTTATTCTTCTCTTTGCTCCGTCATACATATCCTTGATCATCCGTACGTAGATTCCTGGAACTCCTCGTTGTCTTAGCACCACTCACAACAGATATCTCTGTCATGTGCCTAAAATTAACTAAAACAATTATGCAAATTATTTAAGGAATCATGATTTTTCTATTATGATCATATGATCCTTATACTTTTAATTGGATCTGTAAATGGTTTACCTTTAATTAACACAAACAAGTTATAATTTTGTGATAGCAACTATGGTATCAATTAACGATTCTCTAAAGAAAAAAACAAATCCGAAAGTTAAAAAAATAAGTTCCGATTAATAGACGTTATTAACAATTTTGTGGTCATTAACATTCATTTTTTTTTTAATTTGTTTAACTGTTTTGCTTTTGATAATTTTCACTAGTTGTATTACGATTGACATTGAAAACAAATCAATACAATTATGGTAAGTATACAGTGTTTAAATAAATAAATGCTAAATTGCAAAATTACAGTTAAGTTAACTCCATACTCGGAGGTGACAATCAAAATAAGAAGTAGGTATTACAAAAAATTAAACAATTTTATAGCTCTAAGACTCCTAAGTATTGATTGTCAGGAATAATAGAGCGACTGCGGCGTATGCAAACCGCAGCTCTAGGGCATTTTCAGGATTTATGCATAATTTTAGCACCTGTAAGACATTAGCTTAGCAGGTAGATTAACAGTAATCCACTGTCAAAGTGTTGTAGTTATAATAGCGATGGAACACTGAAGTTTGTAAAAGACAAAAGGTACAGAAACTAAATATATATTTCAGCAGATTTGTTTAAAATAAAAAGAATAGCAAAGGTACGACTGCCTCTTTTCAAGACACGGCAAGTCGATACGCATTAGTCTAGTGCTATTAATTGGCAGGACGTAGGGATCTTGCCAGCCTAAGCCTCTAAGTGCAATTTCAGAAATCTTTTCTGTACTTTTTCTATCCAGTCGATATGACATCGATAATAGGGTGACCATAACTGGCAAGCATACTCGTATTTACGTATGGGCCAAACAAAAATCACGTATAATTGGTACATATGAGGAAATTAGATTTTCAAGGCAAGTCTTTGATAATCAATACAAATATAATGTCATTATATGTATAAGATATAGACGAAATAGTATTGGACCTTAATGGCTGCCCTGAGGTATTCCTGAATTAACTGTGAAATGGCTTGAAGAGAACCCATTAAAGAAGACCTTATATGATCTATTTAGGAGATATGACTTAAGACACAGTAAAAACGTATCGCTAAGATCCAATCTTGGCATTTTAGAAAAGTTAAATCCGATGCAACAGCTTATTAAAGGCTTAATGAAATCTATTAGAATGCAATCGAGTTGCATTTTTGCATTTTTGAACCGATAATAAATTGACTCAGTTCAAGTCATAATGTAACCTTGGAACAACCCTTGGAAAAACCATGTTGGCTTGCAACAATAAGACTTACACCCCTATTGCGAGTGTCAATCGACAATTGATAATTGACTATTTTCAATGTGTGCTATTGTGAACGAACGGTTCTAAAGCATTTTGTCGATCGCAGTCAATTGCAAAAATGCGATTGACAAGAATATCAATGAAAATGATTCGTTCACAATAGAACACATTGAAAATAGTCAATTATCAATTGTCGATTGACACTCGCAATAGGGGTGTTACTTTACGTACTTAACGGGCTCCCGACCCTTGAAGAGTCTCTGCCTGAGATACTGCAGCCTCCCATACTCTACGATCCGGGGCACGCTGCTTCCTGTTCCCCAGACCAAGCGTTCTGCTATTATAAATGACACTGTTCAGACCAATGGAATTTCACATAAAGCCGCTGATCAAATTAACAAGAAAGACAAAGGTTGCAATAGGTGAATAGCACACTTTTTTAAAACAATAAATAAAACAGTATCTGGACCAGACAGAACTTCTTTGCCTTTGCGGCGAGGTTTTGATCATATCCCTATCCGCCGTTGGGGTTTGTCGGTTCAATCTCATCGGCAGTCTTCCCTGTTTTGGATCACTTCTTACTGAGCGTATTGCATTGCATTTGTATGATCCCAGCCTCCTTTTTTTCACTATTTCAACACATTCATGCTCATGATTATTGATATTTGTTGAATCGTCTTTTAACGACACTGGTGATCTCCAGTCGTGTCATCCCACAAATTTGCATGTATAATTGAGGGAGAGCTTCAAAATGTTACGATAGGTTCGCGAATATTTTAAAATTGGTTCCATGAAATTAGGCCCAAATGCAAAATGGCCCCAACAAATAAAAAGGCCCCAAACATTTTATATAGTAAGCAACAACAACGTTTTGTAGTCCGATTGGGGTAACTTTGCGTGGCTTTTTTTGGGGGCCATTTTGCATTCGGTTCTTAATTTCATTCCGCCAAAAATATGTTATTTTACATAAATGGAATGGGGCCATTCTTCCCCATCTACTCGTAGCAACCTTTGGCAGCTACTATTCCAACAATTATGTATGTATTCTGCATTCTATAACACCCAAATTTACAAAATATTATCAAACTTTTAGCTAAGAATATTTACATTTCAATACATTCCACATTAAATTGATGTGTGGAACCTGACTGGGAACATTCGTAGAAGAACAAAATTGGTTGTTGAACACGACTAAAAGCGTTATGTACCTATACTAAAATCAAGTTGGTTGTTTTCCTGGACTAAGCAGCATCTTTTTAGACAGCGTAGTTTCCGATATAATGTAGATGGTTACACATAAAAAATTTTGGACTACATATGTATTTATATTTCTGCCCCTGTGATGTTTTCATTAATTTCATGGTAGAAAATTATAGAAAAGTTTAGTCCACTTAAACTATGTACTTATTATTTTCAATTGATATCCGAACTTCATAAGAAAAGTTATCTAATTTTGTGCACTACCATTATTTTCTAATTTTATTTTCAACCAGACATCCGACAGCGAGAAATAGCTTCACTTCAATTCACGAACCTTACAAATTCCCCAATGATATACTGCCTACCTTACAAAAAAAAAGTATTTCTCTGACCCGGCAGATAGCCCTCCATAGGCTTATGTACACACAAAGCTATCTCACAATTGCTTACGCCAAATTATTACAACTTTACAAAAAACCGAATCGATTATAGGTATAATAATGCCAGAAATGATAATTGTGCGCTTGAATAAAATTGATGGCATAGCGCCCACACAATTTAATATCGAATCGAGCATTTCTGAAAAATCTGTAATTAAATTTTTTGATTAACGTCATTGAAAACTAGCAATTTAAGGGTGTCCGCGACAATTGCATTAATCCCTTTCGGTTCTATTGAGAGCAGTACAGCTGGCTATAAAAATACCAGCAGCAATACAAATATAATCTAGAAATGTGTTATTTAATTAAGAAACAATATCATTCTAATATAAACGACACGGACTTTACTAGAGAGATGTTTCCCTTATTTTCATCACAATTAGAAAAGTGTCGAAAGCGTGTCAGTTCGGTACATTGTTCGTTGACGTTTTCTTTATAATTTATCTGTTATGTCTTGCTTACTTGATACGAGTATATTAATGAGTTTATAATGTTTGAATGCTGTCTGTCATGGTATTGTCGTGCTATTGGCGGGCAATAAAATATTGTCAAATAATTGAAATTCTACTTATGCTGATGTTTGGTGTTTGGGAAGTCATAATAAATAATATGTTTTTCCATGTTTGAGTTTCATCTGAAACATGTAGCACTTTGGAGTGCAAGAAAAGTTTGTACTGAATGTGCAATTCAGTTTTGATCGTTAGTTATATGAGTGTTGCTACCGGCAGTTCAATGCATTCCTGAATACCACCAATATATAACTTATTCGTGCTGATTAAAATTCGAAGCTTGTAATAAAGTTAAAGCCTCTGAAATGCATAAAATATGAAGTCACTTAGGTCCGATTATTTTTGTACCAGCCATTAATAATGCTGATGCAAGGGCATAAGCTACGAGGGCGGGTCAATAAGTCCGTGACTTTTTGAATTTCTGACCTCTTTACTGAAACAGCAACACTGCTCCTGTCAACACGCATCTGTCAGTTGACTCCTGTCAAAATTTAAACTTGCTGCGTCAGTTAGTTTGTGTTTGACAGCTATTTTTATCAGACTACTCACTAATTTGAGGAGAAAATGGAAAAAAGTGAATTTCGTGTGCTTATTAAGCATTATTTCTTGCGAAAAAAAACCATTACCGAGACCAAGGCTAAGCTTGAAAAATACTATGGGGACTCTGCACCATCGATTTCAATGGTAAAAAAGTGGTTTACTGAATTTCGTTGTGGCCGTACAAGCACTGAAGATGCCGAACGTCCTGGACGCCCAGTTGAGGTCTCTACACCCGAAACAATCGAAAAAATTCACGATATGGTGTTGGCCGACCGAAGATTGAAAGTGCGAGAGATTGTGGAAGCCGTAGGGATCTCGCATGGCTCAGTGGTTTCAAATTTGAATGATCACTTGGGCATGAGAAAGCTTTCCGCAAGATGGGTGCCGCGTTTGCTCACAGTCGACCACAAACGCAATCGTGTAACAACTTCACAGGAAGGTTTGGCGTTGTTTAATCGCAATATGGAGGAGTTTTTGCGCCGTTTTGTAACCGTGGACGAAACATGGATCCATCACAACACACCAGAGACCAAACAACAGTCAAGACAGTGGGTTTCTAAGGGTGAATCGGCGCCAAAGAAGGCCAAGGTGGGTTTGTCAGCCAATAAAGTTATGGCGACTGTTTTTTGGGATGCACGCGGGATAATCCACATTGACTACCTTCAAAAGGGAAGAACAATCAATGGGGAATATTATGCCAACTTATTGGACCGATTCAATGACGATTTGAAAAAAAACCGACCTCATTTGGCCAAGAAAAAAGTTCTTTTCCACCAAGACAATGCAAGGGTGCACACATGTGCAGTTGCCATGGCAAAAAAAACATGAATTGGGCTATGAATTGCTCCCTCATCCACCCTTTTCTCCAGATTTGGCTCCGAGCGACTACTTCTTGTTCCCAAACCTGAAGAAATGGCTTGGTGGAAAAAGATTTGACTTCAATGATGAAGTCATCTCACAAACAAAGGCCTATTTTGAGGATCTCGACAAATCATTTTTTTTGGAAGGGATAAAAAAATTGGAGAAGCGTTGGACAAAGTGTATAGAGCTCAAGGGAGACTACGTTAAAAATAAAAAAAAAATTTTATCAAAAAATCTGTGTTTTATTCCAAAAGTCACGGACTTATTGACCCGCCCTCGTATATATAAATCACAGCAATATTCTGATCTGTGCTGATGTATGAGAATGTGTAAATCTGCTAATTTCAAGACAGAACTTTTTTTCAAACCGACATTAAAAGCTCCCCTTTGGTCTGTGTACATTATATGGCATGGCACGCGAGCAGCATGTCTGAAGGACGGCAGCAATTCGCGATTTCGTCTCCGTTCAGGCATGCCAGTTCTCTTTATCTTTTTATACTTTTAATAAACAAACAAAGATACGAGTAACTCTGATCCCAAATGCACTAAAACAATTTAAATGTTTAAACATTTCCGAAAAGAAAATTATTTGTTTGACCACAATGCGGAATTGAGGAATGTACAAGTTGGCCTGAGATACACTCCTTTTCACTTGATTAGGAACAGGTAGTTATTTGGTTTAATTTGACAACATTTTTTAAACCCTTTGCTAATCTGAGAAAAACCAAATGCAATATTAAAGAAGGCTATATTCAGTCCGTAACATTTGAATAGCCTCACTCATAATTTATTTGTAAATTAACTGTTTTGTGTACCTTTTCGTTCTGTACATATGAAATTGTATATTGGATTGAAAGGTAGGACTGAGTTCATCAGACTAAGAAAAATTTCAAATTGTTTCGAAAAGCTAACGGAATTTTCTGAGACTATTTCGTTTCGATTCATTAAAATGCAATTTTCTTTTTGTAACATTGGAATAGAATCACTATGTTTATTTGTGTTAAAATGAAAACCAAATAATTTTTTTTTAAGAAAAGTATTTTTATTTATTTTGTATAGCTTACACAATTATTTTAGTACTTTGTACAACCTCCCTTATTTTGAATTACGTCAAAAATACGGTCTTTTAAAGAATCATACAAAGATTTTAATAGATTAAGGGAAATACTTGCCCAGGCCACTTTGATACCTTCAATAAGCTTCTCTTTGTTGGTGTACTGCTTCCCACCTTCATACACCTTTCGTGTCAACCAACCCCACACATTTTCGATTATGTTCAAATCTGGGGAGTAGGGTGACCAGGAAAGTTGTTCTATATTTTGGCCTTGCAACCAAGTTTTAATTATTCCAGCTGTGTGAATCGGCGCATTGTCCTGCTGGAAAAAATCGGCACCGGTCTTAAAATATCCTGGAATTGAGGTAGAGCCATTTCCAGTACAGTTTTGTAATAAAGTGCTGTCATTCTGCAGCTCACAAAAACCAAATCGATCGTTCCATAATATGATATAGCGCCCCATACCATAATGCCTCCCTCGCGGCTGTGGTGACGGTCCAAAAACAATTTTTCTTTTCTTAAATCATGGTAGTAATAGTTGTACCCGTCGGGCCCATCGAGGTTGAACTTCTTTTCATCAGAAAATATCACTTTCCGCCAATCGTTAGTGTGACTGCTGCCATCAGTATTCCAATCCATGTGCGATCTTGCAAAACTAAGCCGCTGTTGTTTTCGCGCTTGATTAAGTGGTGGTTTTTTTTTTGGTTTAAGGCGCTTCAGGTGTCCGGCACTCTTAATTACTCTGCTTATGGTCATCCGGCTCACTTCTAGCGCAGCTTCGTGTCTAATCTTACTTAGCGAATGGGTTGAATTGGATGCTAACCTTATAATTTTTCGTTTTTCTCGGCTTGAAAGTACAGTAGAAGTACAGCCATTGTAATTTTTTCCATAAGATAATGGATTTTTTAAATAACTGTTAATTACTTTTGGGCTTCGATTAAGTTTTTTAGCTATAGCGCGATTTGAAAAATTTTGTTCATGGTAAGCCTCTATTTTAGCAATTTCCGTTGCATTTAAAGATTTTTTTCTACCCATTTAAACTATTAAATAGATCTAAACCACAATAAACAAGTCAATTATCACTCCCGATAGCTTTCCGATGATCGCGCTCCTAAACTTTCGCTTACAATGAGTAAGAAAGTTAGTTGAGGCTATTCTAATGTTACAAAAAAAATGCATATTAAAATGAATGCATACAAAACTAGCTCAAAAAGTCCCGTTCACTTAAAAAAAAATGTTAAAAGCTCTCTTAATCTCAGAAACTCTCGCTCTGACCTTGTCACCCAATGCAAATTTTCTTGGGTACACATCAAAGAGCTCTTAAAACAGTTAGTTAAAAAAAAACAATATGTGAGGCTATCCAATTGTTACGGACTGTATGTTGTAAAACAAAAATTGCGGTCAGGTAGATAAATTTATTTTTTTTATGATGCTTTTCCCAATAAGGTCATAAAATTAGTCCTTTTCCCGTCTCACTTGATTACCAATAGTAACTAAATCATTCATTAACGAAGGAGGAAATAGGCTAAATTCAAGAAAGAAGGCAAATCTATCCGTTTTATAGGCAGTTAGATTGGAAGAGGGCCAACTGTTGTTCACAGCTATCTTAAGGACCCTGAAAACTATTGAAAAAAACCGAAAAGGAGGAACAATCAGAGCAACAACAAGTCAGGATCGACGGGCGATACTGAGAGCTGATTCTAAATTCAAGACTTTCCCTAAGCAAAATCAAGGCAGAAACTAGAGTTGAAGCCAGTAGATCAATTATTTATCGCGTAATACAGCAGTCCAACCATATTAGACACAAAAAAAGCGGCCAAGTTCGAGTCGGACTCGCCCATGAAGGGTTCCGCGCGAACTACGAGTATCATTACTATTTACTTAGGCACGTATTACAGACTTATTATTAGAAAATAATGGTTCACGGTTTACGCATTAGGTTTATGTTTATGAAATTAAATGTTTTTTTTTTATATTTGAGTTGATTGAATGAAAGGTAAATTGCGGTTTACGATCTATGACGTATTAAAAAAAAACTTCTTTCTGGATCTCGTTCAAACCAATTTTCGTTGGAAGTTTGCATGGTAATGTACATAATATTTTTTTTTTTTAGTTTTATCATTCCCTTATTTTAGAAGTTAGAAGGCGGCGGTGGGGGGGGGGGGGGGGGGTGCAAAATTTTACCACTTTGGAAGTGTCTCTCGCGCAAACTATTCAGTTTAGAAAAAAAATGATATTAGAAACCTCAATATCATTTTTGAAGACCTATCCATAGATACCCCACACGTATGGGTTTGATGAAATTTTTTTTTTAGTTTTAGTTCTAAGTATGGGGAACACCCAAAATTTATTGTTTTTTTTCTATTTTTGTTTGAAAATCTTAATGCGGTTCACAGAATACATCTACTTACCAAGTTTCAACAGTATAGCTCTTACAGTTTCGGAGAAAAGTGGCTGTGACATACTCGGACAGACAGACAGACATGACGAATCTATAAAGGTTCCGTTTTTTGCCATCTTTTCAGATGTTAAACTGTTTAATTTAGCCGGACCTGATGGATACAGTTATTATTTCCATGATTTAAAGAAGGATGGAATAACCTTGGATAGAAGACACAGCAAGGGAGGTGGAGTAATGGTATGGGGAGCAAAAAGCTTTTACGGAACTACAAACCTTGATTTTCAAAGCTCAAGAATGACAGCGAATACCTATAAATCTATACTGGAAAGAGCTTTCCCTAAATTTTCCGAATTGCTAAGTAAACAACGATAGAATTTCTAACGGGGCAATACACTGATACATACCGCAAGAATAACCATAACTTGGATTTTGAGTCAAAATATAGACCTACTAGCATGGCCGCAATATTCACCGGACCTAAACATCATGGAAAACGTGTGGGGATGGCTTTTTAGAAAGGTCCACGAAGGAGGAAACTAAAACTCCAACACGGAAGATCTAATTGAAGCCATAAAACAAGACTGGTCCGAAATTTCACTAAATTACTTGGATGAACTTTATAGCAGGCTCCTTGAAGTGATACAGCGATCGGAAGATAGTACACATTATTAAAAACAATTGTTATAATCATAATAAAACCCACATTCATTTATTCCCAAAAAAAAATGTGTTGTTTTATTACCTTTTAAGCATCTATCAGGTAGATTTAGTAACTGTTCGTAATCAAGTGAAAGAAAAAAAAAGCGGCCAAGTGTGAGTCGGACTCGCCCATGAAGGGTTCCGCACGAATTATAATTATTATTTACTTAGGCGCCTATTACAGATTTATTATTAGAAAATAATGGTTCACGGTTTACGCATAAGGTTTATGTTTATAAAATTAAAAGTTTTTTTTTATATATTTGAGTTGATTGAATGAAAGGTAAATTGCGGTTTACGATTCCTGGCGTATTAAAAAAAATTACTTACTAGATCAAACCAATTTTCGGTGGAAGTTTGCATGGTAATGTACATCATATATTTTTTTTAGTTTTATCATTCCCTTATTTTAGAAGTTAGAGGGGAGAGACACATTTTACCACTTTGGAAATGTCTCTCGCGCAAACTATTCAGTTTAGAAAAAAATGATATTAGAAACCTCAATATCATTTTTAAAGACATATCCATAGATACCCCACACGTTTGGGTTTGATGAAAAAAATATTTTTGAGTTTCAGTTCTAAGTATGGGGAACCCCCAACATTTGTTGTTTTTTTTTTCTATTTTTATGTGAAAATCTTAATGCGGTCCACAGAATACATCTACTTACCAAGTAATAACACTATAGCTCTTATAGTTTTGGAAAAAAGTGGCTATAACATTTCCGGACAGACAGACAGACAGACATGACGAATCTATAAGGGTTCCGTTTTTTGCCATTTGGCTACGGAACCCTAAAAAGGACTTATTTTATGACCTCATTGGGAAAAGCATCATAAAAATGTAATTTATCTACCTAATCCGAATTTTTTTTACAACATAAACATCATATAGCCATCTTTCATATTGCATTTGGTTTTTCCCATATTATTGAAGAATTTAAAAAATGTCGTAAAATTAATTAAAGAAACTGCATGTTCGTAATCAAGTGAAAAGGAGTGTATCTGGTGATAAAAAAAAGCACCCTTGCAATCTGTCATCCGTCAATTGCTTATTAGTTATTAATAGGTATCTGTGAATTCAAGAATATTGTCCACTTTTAAACTTCAGCAATTTATTTAATAGCTAAATATTTGCTTTCTCAATTAATTACATAGCGGCTTTAAATACCCATGATTTTTGGTTCGAAATATAAACAAATGTTTGCTCGTATACTCGTATACCATTAAAACATAATATTTTTTTTTAACACTTAACACTTAAATGGAGAAAAAATTTAAGTATTTTTGTACAGATTTTCGATGCCACCACATTGAACACTATTGACCATAGAGGGATAATCTGCGTCAGTTTGACACATCCTCTCGAAATGATTAGTTGCCTCGCTTAAGTATATCACGCAGATCGCGATGCACTCCTCAGAATTCTTATTGGTCACCAAGAGCTTCCATCAGGTGTTTATTTTCATTGAGAACTGGAATCTTAGCTCCAACTGCATATAATTTTGTTTTCAAATGGTCTGTCTTGAAGACTTATAAAACGTTATATATCTTGAACTTTAATTTTAACAAAACAAATATGTTTAAGTACTTCTGTGTATTTTATTTTAACGTATGCGTATATTTGACGCATGATTACCTTTAACGGTAGTAAAAATATGATCATCTTTCGAGGGTTAAACAAAATAATGCCCTTGGGAGTGGTTGCATTAGGCCACAAGTGGTTCTATGATGGTCTTCAACTTTGTCTTAACTCCATGCATCTTTAAATGTATATTTTTCAAATGGAGAAAACCCAAGAAAACAACTAGATTTATGGTCAGGCATACAGACAACATGCAATTGCAATGTGATTTATCTAGTAAAATTTCTTTCCGACTCCTTCATTTTTAAAGTGAACCTAATGATGAGGATTCCAACCAATGTTGCATTATTTAGGATCAGAACGTACCAGGCAAACGAACGATGGCAAAAAGTGATTTTGTTCATGTTTGTCTTGATAAGTGATAAAGAATATTTACTTTGTGAACAAAAGTTCATATGACTATTTAAACTAAACCTTCAATCCTTAACGTTTTTTAGACTCTCGACCCATTAAATAAGGGTGTAAGGGTGTCTCTGCCTGAGACACTGCAGCTTTCCATCTTCTGTAATCCTGGGCACGCTGCTTCTAGTTTTACAGGCGCGATGGCTTGATCTTTTAAACGGAGGTTCGGTCTGCCTTATCGTCTCTAACCTTGGGGCTGGTAGTCAAATATCCTTTTCGCTGGGGCATTATTATCCATTCTCTCAATGCGGCTGAGCGAATGTAGTCGAGGTGATTGGAATCAATGTTTCATAAATTTAATTGTATGTTAGATACCGCTATTTGAAACGATGGAAAAAACTGTACGAGGTATTGCTTCAAAACCCTTAATACGAAGTTTGAAGATAAGATAGGCAGGAGATAGACAGACAGACGAGAATAATTGCGGACACCCGTTTTTTGGACTTCTCCATAGTCGTAACAGCATGCCTCTTAAAGTTTGAGGTCAAAATTTTAGCACAATTGCAATATCTTTCTGTTCAGTATACACACTAACGTGTATATACATACACTCCGTTCCAACTGAATAGGTACAAGCTTTTTCAAACCTATATGGCTCATTATTTCCACATAATGTACATGAATCTATAATTTGATGCTGCAAACTATTTGTCTATAATGTTGCCAAAAGAAATGAGAAAGAATAATTCAAAAAGCACCGTTACTTTTTCTCCGGCTCTATCGCAAAGCATTTCATACGGAAAAATGCAGTTTTTTTTTTGCGTCAACTGAATAGGTACATAGTCATTATCTTCATTGTGTTCCGAGAATATTAACCCGTTTAAACAATTTTTAAAGTTTTCTGAGTGAATTAATTTATTTAATTGTCATTTGTTTGTAAATTTGGAGAACGATGGGTAGAAAAAAATCACTTACCAGTGTTGAGAAGGCTAAGATCGATTTACTTAAGGAACAAGGATTAACCGGGCGTGCTATAGCTACCAAAATTGGACGAAGCTTTAACTTGACATATTCGTACTTGAGAAATAAAGAGTCGTACGGGAAAAATATGAAAGGAGGTTATAAAACGGCCACAACAGCGGCTGATAGAAGAGCAATTTTGCGAGGTGCGTCCAATTCCTGCGACTCAGCTGCGAAAATAAAGCAAAAAGCGGGCGTTAGTGCTAGTGTTTCGACGGTAAAAAGAGTGATCAACAGTGAAAATCATTTAAAACAGCTTAAAATTCAGAAAAAAACCACCGTTAAACCATCAGCGGAAGTGTATCCATTTCCCACCACCATTTCGTGAGATAACACGGTTTCCAATCTTGGTTTCCAATAAATTGATTGTGGCATTCGCTGTGTGGCTTGTGGCGCCGTCCTGTTGGAACCACATGTCCTCCAAGTCCATATCATCCAATAGGCCAAGATCTTTTCGCAAAATTCGCCACTACGACGTCACAGAGATGCCCAACGCTTGAGAACGACGTGTGAGAGACACATTTGGGCTTTCTTCAACTGAAGCCTCAGCGGCTAAAGAGAAATGTCAAAAGAGCAGCAAGAAATTCGGCGTCGTTTGCTGTCTCTGTCGCTCTACTTTTGTAGCGTCCCTGTTGAAAAACCCTTTAGTTCACTCAGCCAAGTAAAAGAGGATACACATATTCCGTTAACTACTACCAAACCTGAATTCGTTTACCAAATAAGTTTTTATTTAAAAAAAAATTACAAGTTTATGCAACAGCATGTTCACTATCTTTGAAAACTGAATTTCTTTCGAACAATTTTTGTGAAATTTTTTAATTATTTCTAGAAATAAAACTTCAATTTCCACACCCCTTTGATATTCTATGCAAATTTTAAAAATAAAATATTTTTTTTGGTTTTTTTATGAGTTAAAAACAACAGCAAAGAGTAGGTCATTCCCCCTGTCAAACATCAGACAATATCTTTTATACATTATAATTGTTTGCAAATAAATAATTTACTTCTTTTTTTTTGGGAACCATTCATAATCACACGGCTCTGATGTCTCCTTGCCAGGTATACGAATATATACATTTGTTTATGTCCAAAAACTGTACCTAATGTTTATACTGAAAGAAAATAAAACAGTAAGGAAAATTTTAGCAGCTTTGGCGGAATTTACAAAAATCCAATATTTCGGTATCTCACGTCTAATAAATACACAGTTATGTATGTAAAGCTATTTGCTTATATTTATTAATATACATAGTTCGAAGTGAAGGCGAGTGTTTTTACAGTGGCTGTAGATAAAAATATATCTTAGATTTTATGTTTGTCCTGTAAGACATTAGTTCCCCCTATGGAAATAAGTTTTTAATAATTAATTGCTGAAACTAAATTATTTAAATTAATTGAATACCTATATTCCATCCAGGCAATTCAAACATTCCGACGAGAAAAGCGACACAATCGACAACTTAAAGCTGTCCCGCAAGGACATCCTTGTCTTCTCTGATAGTCAAGCCACGATCAAGTCTCTTTACTCAGTTTCTTCAAACTTTATCGTAGCCCTAGACTGCCGATCATCTCTCAGAGAGATGGCGGAGCAGTTCAACATTCACCTCTGTTGGATGCGGGGCATAAACAAATTCCAGGGAACTGAAGGGCAGATGAACTCGCCAAAAAAGAGACCACTTTATCTCTTTTACCTAATAAAGGTTCCCTAGGTATACCCATTTTGACGAAACACCGTGCAAATGCCGATGTTGAAAGCCAAAGTGGTTTAGAGAATTCCAAAAATAGAGCGGCCATAATTGAAATAGGGTTATTTTTTTAATTTCTAAGCACATGCTCTGCAATCCGCGTATCCCTCGGCGGATCATTACGGTTGCAGGAAGGTAATGATCACCGTAGTTTAGATCATATAAGCCATCCAAACTCAAGTGAAATTATGGGAAATTTGTATTCTCTTTGTGACACATAAGAGAGTTTTGCAACAAAAAATACAAATATATCCCTGCTTCCGAAAGGTATCTTCCTCGATCGACGATCGAGACAAGACTGGTTTCCACACAGGATAGTCGTTGGCGGCGTGGGGGCTACACTTCTCAAATATTTATTTATATCAACAATTATCAAAAGTAAAGCAGAACTGTTTTTCGATATCACTACATAATAAGATGTCCCATGTTTCTCCATTCATACAAATGGTAAAACCGAGAAAGTAGAGACAAGCATTAAATATTTATTTCATCAAAAATGTGCTAAGATAAAAAAATCCTTTGGGTAAATTTTTGGTTTGTGTCTTCTGTTTTTGGACAGCCAACAACGTCGTTAAAGAAAAGACGAAGTACAAACTCTTCAAAATAGTCCATCAAAGAAGGAGAAATGCTCAGGAAATTCGTAAGCCATTCAATTCTCAAGCTAGGCTTTTTGCGGATGAAGCAAAAATATTACACAGTTGGCGACATTGTATTAAATGACTCTAAAACAGTTTCCTCGACTATTTTTTTAGGCTCAATTTATTCACTCTCTCTTAAATTTAAAGCGCGATTAAAAATGGGGAATTTATAGATTTTTAGAAATTCAATTTATTCACTCTCCATTAGCGATTTTAAAAGAGGCGGCGTACATTAACTAATGGCACATTAAAATTAAAACCGACATTAGCTTTAAAGTCAACATTTATATTTTAACAGGAAATTTCAGCACTGTAAGAAGTTTAATGGATTTTCGTGCTCTGCATATAAGAAACCCTCTAACGTTCCCCCTTGATGTGTATGTGTACGAAACACAAAAAAAAACCTCAAAGTTATGCACCTGTTTTTTTTGTTGAATTTTTTCGGTTTTTTCTCCCCGCACGGTTTCCTCCAAAAAGTTATACCTTTCAGTAAGCGGTTTTGTAAAAACCCACCCCATGTCCAACATTTAAAAATAATGAACCAAATAGAATGCTCGATACCTGATAACTAACTTGTTGTCAATAAATATACATCTATATAATTTACATATTTGCTGCAGATACAGAAACCGAGTAATTTAAAACCGCTGCCTGAAAATGTTTAGCTTTTTTAATGATCTTTAAAAAAAAGGCTGTTTCCGCCCGGGATCGAACTAGAACATTTCGCGTGTTAGGCGGTGATAACCACTACACGACAGAAACACTCAATTCTGGATTATAGCATTTATTTTAATATTTTATTTTAGTCAGTATAAAAAAAAACTATATAAAGTCACAATTATTTTAAAATCTCTGCGATTTGCTTAAAACTCATTTAAATTTACAAGCGCCATTAAAAGCAAACCATCAAACTAATGGAGTGTGAATAAATCGAAAATTGCATGGTGTGCTGTCAATGACGCAAATAGCTTCATGTCAGTTATAGCTTGAACTACACTTTTTAATTGAGAGTCAATAAATTTGGCCTTAATACACGATCTGTGTTGTGGAGTGTTTAAAGCAAGCAACTACCACAAGCAGAATTTGCCGGCACATAAAGCCACTCACAAGCAATGCTGAGCTTGGGCAGGTGTAAGTAAGTAAGTATACATAGATAACATAAAAAACAAAAATAATCATGGTTCAGATTATGTACCTGTACAATACTAATACAGACACAAAGAATACGATTTATTTAAGGCACTACGAATTATTACCCAAAATATTTTGAAGGTTAATATTATTCACATGTAAGCCAATTACATGATCATTAAAATTATAAATTCTACTCATGCGACTTAGAAGCTAATGATAAGGCTAAAGAATAAGTCAAAACTATTTAAGTTATAAGCTACATGACCAGATGTTAGCTGCTTTGAAATAACGGTATCGCTACTGAGCTTTCGTTGAAAAAGGGGAATCATTTGAAGAAGGTGGATACATTGACTCAAGAAAAAAATTTAATTGAATCATCAGATGGTAGTCCTCGAGTAAATGAACGTTGAATGGCCTCGATTCATTTTGAGTGAATGTTGTAGAACGGTGTCTAAACTTGTAAAACATACTCTGGATTTCGACTTAGAAATGTTAGGGTCAATAAATTCATTAGACCACCTTTTTACGAAGCGCAGCATAGAATTAGACTTGTTATCAATAAAAATGGTATGCTTTGTAAAATCCAGTTTGGGATCAAAATAAACCTCAAGATCTTTAAACTATCAATATGTCAGAGAGTATGTTGAGATAATGAATATTGAAAGATGGAATGGATATTCTTTCGAGAAAATGTCTTATGTTGACTTTTAGTAGGCTTCATAAACCGTTTTTAACATACCAAGTGGTGAAGCTATTAATGTCGGTTGAAAAAGAATTCTTTGTTGCTGATTAGTGACACATTTATATATTTTCATATCATCGGCGTAGATCAGAATATGCTGTGATTTATATACGCCTTAACATCATTATTGGCTAGTATAAAAAGATTTGGATCTATGTGACATCCGTGAGGAACTCTAGATTGGCCCGAAATATTCTGAAAGCGAATCAACCAATTTTAAGAAACCTGGTTGGTAACCATAAGCTTTGATCTTATATTATATTATTTCATGAGAGGTGACAGTGGACGTGTTCCTTACAAATCCATACAGTTCATTAGAAGTTACATAGCGACAGAGAGATATAAACTTCTCACTGTCAATTTGCTCACAGAGTTGAGGAATACATGAATGTTTTGAAATCTTAATATATGTACACTGGCGATCACAAGGATAAGGCCACACATTTTGTAATCGATTTTCAGTCTTTATACCTGTTGGAAATATTATACCCGGAAATTTTACTACCTGGAACAGGTACATATTTTCCCAACAGTAAGTGATAAAATTAAAGGGTAAATAAGAAACGACCGCTGGAATTTCGAAACATCAAACAATGAACTACTTGAAACTACATGCAAAATCTTCAAAAGAAAAAAAAAATTAATAAAATGTTTCCATTTTATGGTTTTAAAACATTTATTTATTATGTTTTTCTACATTAATAATGAGTATGCCCGCCATTTTTCGATATGACCTCTATAAGACGGTTTGGAATAGAATCATACTGTGGGCATTGTCTTGTTGGAATATCCAAGACAGGTGCCCGAAAATGTTTTTAACTTTTGGAAATACCCGTTCCAGCAAACATTTGTAGTTGTTTCCGTTTATTGTTGTTGACCAAAACTCTAACTCGATTGTGCCGTAGTGTGTGATGGCTTCCCACACCATTACACCTGATGTACGACTGTGGTGTCTTGCCAAAATAAGCTCCTCCTTTCTTAGATCATGGAAATAAAAGTTGTTACCATCGGGGCCGTCAAAGTTAAACGTCTTTTCATCCGAAAAGACAACGGGTTTCCATTCACTGCTCCAAGCGACATGTTCTCTTGCAAAATTCATTCTATGCTCCTTGTGTCCTTGCCTCAAAACAGGTTTCTTTTTAAGTTGTCTTCTCTGTACTCTATAGTAATACTTTTTCGTATTATCCTTCGGACCGTTGCTATGCTGGCTGATACTCCGCTGTTGGCCCTTATTTTAGTCACTGCTAGAGTAGAATTTTCTCGCAATGTTGTTGCTTCTACCGTGCGTCCTTTTTTATTGTTCCCATAGTGTTGTGGATCCGGAAGATAACTGTTTACAACAGTCTTACTTCTATTTAGCCTCCTTGCAATTTCTCGGCCTGAGAGTCCTTGAAAGCATCTACTTTTCCTCTTTCTGTCGCTGTCAAAGTCTTTCCAGAACCCATTTTTTTTAACTAAATAAAAACAGTTCTTTTCAACGCTTTTTTAAATATTCTTAACAAAACTTTGAAAAATATTGCTGATGTGAACTCCTGCAATGAAAAATTCGCAATGACCTCATCCTAATGTGCATATTTTTATACGCTTTTCAAGTAGTTCATTGTTTGATGTTGGGAAATTCCAGCGGTCGTTTCTTATTTACCCTTTAATTTGATGACTTACTGTTGGGAAAATATGTACCTGTTCGATGGTAGTAAACGTTTCCGGGTATAAAATTTACAACAGGTATAAAGACTGAAAATCGATTGCAAAATGTATGGCCTCATCCTAGTGATCGCTAGTATATAAAAATATTCGTTCCGGGTACGGGCGTCTGAAACTCGAGAACCACTAGCCCGATTGACACCAAACTTGGACAATATTTTACTTTAGCCTGCATTGAGGTTTCTCTTAATTTGTTGTCCCGATAGGTGGCGCTTTAGTCCTGATATTTCAATTTTTCGTATTAATAATGGTACGATTTGGCTCAAGTTCACAAAATAAATTGATTAAATAAAAAGAAGTTTGCTGATAAAATGTGGACCCGTAAAGTGTAGTTAAAGTCGAGATATTTACAAAAGCTACGCGTACTGTTATTTGTTCATATCAGAATAGAGTTACGTTGGCTATGTTTATTAAAATATTTATATATTTTTTAAATTCTCATACATGGCACTGTATTCCCTCTTTTGTATTTGTTAGTCGACTTCGTTGTTGACATTTGACTTATCCGAAAGCGGGAGGCCTGCTTTCTGATGTCAATGCGGATTACTTCACAGTCAGAGAAGTGGGAGAGTTGTGATCCCTCTAATCCAGATTATAACCCTGCCGTTAAAGAAATGGAAGAAATGCAAGCTCTTTCGTGAAATATCGAAATTGCGATGGTTGGCAAGTAAAATTTCATGCCGGCATTGTCTACACGATCGCAATTTCCAAAACAATGTTTGCGTACATATATCTTTCTGTTTTTACAAAGTCATTTTCAAATTGCCGTAACAGCCAATGTTATTCTGAATCTCTAAATCTATGGAGCCTGCAGTATTAATTCGCATAAGAAGGCGGCACTTAGCTTTTTATCCTTACTGTATGGCTTTGCCGTATAAATAAAAATTAAATGAAAGGACCAACCAAAAACACAATTAAGTGCATTTCTAAGTAAAACAAAAATATTCAAACCGCTATACACACTCGCATACATCTACTTTGTAGCAACACAAAACAAAAACTTAATTAAAGCCAACTGAAATAAAAATGTGTATAGCAAACAGCAGTATTTTTTTTTAATATTCATCCGTTTGATGAAAACTCCCAAACAATATACTAGCCCAGCAGTCAAATCATTCAGTCGAAAGTTGCCTTGTCCGCCATTTACTACCATCAATAATTGTTGTGTGTTAAAAAAATTAATACATTTAATTTCTCTACATCTGTCTAAAGGAATAGTAAGGAAAGTTTACCAAGGAAGCAAGTGCTACTGTTTCAAACTGGAAAACGTTCTTCGCTAACGGATTCGTGTGCAAAAACAAAAATATTCCCCAAGATAAGTCGAGTGTGTGTATTTTAAATTTGTATGAAAGGTGCGAGCTGATTTCACACGAAATTATTAATTTATCTTAAAATTGGATGTACGTACATATGTACTTACATAAGCGTTTAACTGAATTGCATTTGATAAACTTTATTAGGTGGAGGAGACCAAACATTTTGTTTGCCATTTTTTTGTTGGCTTTTGAATTCAAATCGTGAAATTAAAACGGAAATATGTCACCGGAACGGCGTACCCCAAAAATAGAATTTCACAGTGCATTCTTATTGCGATGATCATTTCGATTAATTTGCCATGGTAACCACTGAAATTTTGTGGAACGATGTGAAATTTTGAACTGAAAATTAAATTATGTTTATTTGACTGAGATATTAGTTTCGTTAAAAAATATATAAATAAAATACTTTTAGAAATTTATTACCCTGTAAGTTGTCGTCAACTTGAAGAAACTTAGTCAAAAATAAGTGGTTATGTCGTATATTATTAAAATAATATTGCCATCTCGCATCTTACTTTATTATTGCAGATTAAATTTGCTTTCCTTTGGTTAAAGAAAATTTCAAGGACAGATACATTTGTTAAGTTGCACTTATTAACAAAATCACTAGATACCTGTTCGTTTTCAGCAATTTAAAAAAAAAACTTTTTTTAAAACTTAGTTATTGTGTCGTATAATTTTTATTATCATTTAAAATGTCAGGCGACATTTTCCAAAGAAAATTAAAAAGAAAATAAACATATATCTGAATCGCCTTTCTCATTGATAGTGCCATCTCCTGTCACCTTGGCGATGAAGATCATTTTCGTTTTGTTAAAGGAGATTTCAAGGTTAGATGGTTTTTGTTGAATTGCATGTAAGCGCGCACATTTATGTAAATGTTTCTCGAAAAAATGATTTTTTTTCCAATTTAATAAGCGAATCTTAGAAATGTTTCGAAAAAAATGTTTACTTAAGAGATGCATTCTTTATTAAATTGTTTTACTATGTTGTGGTTTTTAAACCCATGGATGCGTTAAAATTGTATAATTCTACTTTAAATAGAATAACTTTGTCAATTTTAAAAATATTTAAAAATCATTTTAAAAGCTGTAAGCATTTGCAGAAGCTACACATTATACAATTATCTAGTGTTTAAAGTTTTCATACAAAATTGGACAGAAAAACAGGAAGGATCTCTCTATGCATCTTTTTGATTAGATGCATAGATTTTTTCCAATTTTTTTACAGCTGTACAGACATGAAAATGATTGATATGTAGTTTTATATGTTCAAATTCCATGTAAAAAAAGAGTCGGTCAACCAAGCTGTAACATCAATCTCCATACCACTATCAATCTTTGTAACAACAAGAAAAGAAAGATTCCACTTTCATGATTTGAAGCTTTGTTAAACCTGGCTCGAGATTTTAAAACTCAAATGGACTATTCTTCGATAAGAACCAGAAGAACAGGTTATAAATTGTGCAGAAAGTAATTGAGGTATTCGTTTCTAGACATTATGAAATGCACACTAACCATTGGCAAGGCAGAACTTTTCAGTGTAAAGTCCGCAAACAACACGCTCACGCGAAATTAAACTGCACTTGAATTTGGTGTAATAAATGCGATAGCCTGAACGTTCCGAGATTAAAGCCGCCGTGCAGCCCTGTCGACACTTTACGGCTTCGTTGAAAATCCTTATAAAACATTTAACTGTCAGATTAAGGACAAATGGAATAGACGTCTGAACTCAATGCACTTTCGACATCTTTATCCCAGTGCTTCGTTCCAGTAAATAATGAACCCCTTTAAAAAAATACCTCTGCCTAAATGACCTGTTAGATCTTTGAAAGGGTTTGCTTTTTCAAAAGAACATACTGGTCATTGGTGGCATAATTTTTCAATTCCATCATTCTGTCTCTGAGGTTTACTTTGTTAAAATGATAGCTCGAGCCAAAATGGTCTACTTTTTCGGTCATAATGCGGGTTCTTCTCAATTTACTATTAAGACAGCAATTATCCTGCAGTACAATGTACTGACACCCAAAGTACAAAGTACTTCGACACCTAATAATCTATTTTCGAACTCTTTCGGCAAGTACTAAATTGTTGTCAAATTGATTCCTATACTCTTATCGACTAGTTTTGTATGGTAATAATGTAAAGTTTTGAACTGAAAATCGAAAACTATAAACATTTCCGCTATTTATGTTTATTTAATTTGGTTATAAACTTTATTAAAATCTTTTTAAACTTTTTAAAGAAAATTGTTTCCCTTACTTTGATAATACAAATCAATTATTCGGTATTTTTTGCGAACCAGCAGCCACTTCACTTTCTTATGAAAATTTCATAGTTCGATTTTAAAATGTCAGACGGTATTTTCCCAAGGAAAGCTGCAAAACAAGAAGAAATATCTGAACTTCTTACTCATTGCTAATGTCATCTCTTATCAAACCTTAATAAGTGAGTTGAATGCGACACAGGAGGTGTGCACGATCAACTTCACAGCGTGATATGAATATGATAATTAATAAAAAATTAAGAGTAAAAGGATGGTGTTTGATTGGGCTTGAAATAGAAAATATGCACGCTTTTTTTCAACGGGTCTGCCATTAATATTATTAAAAAGTGTTCTGGGTGCGACCCGCAAGGTCCACACGACTAACTTCCCAGTGGGAAGAAATGAAAAAATAATAATAATAATAATAATAAATAGTACCTACCTACAAATCATCAATTTCAAAATTCAGCTTGTTTGCCTTTATTTTTTAGTTATTTATTTACTAACAAAAAACGGCTGGAGCGATTTCGCTGGAACCTTAATCAGTTCTGAGTTACCTAATTACGCTTCGAATAAACCCGGTCGCATGTCAATATCATCTTTGGTTCTCGAGATAATCGTGGCGAAAGATAATTCCGAACGCACATACGTACATACTCACATGCGTACATACACACAGCCAGACATCTCTATAAAAAAAAACGTTGGATTTGGATTCTGGTGACCTTGAAACGTGGATATATGTCAAAATCCGCGATTCACAAAATCGGCCCCATTACAAGGACTTCCCCTGTGAAGTTAATAATAATAAAGGAGAGTCGGCGAAAACTGAATAAAATCAATATTATTTGATTCTTCTCCTCATGTATTCATCATTAATATTGACTATATATTGTTTTTACTTTTTTTTTACTGTTCTAAAATCCATATTTTTTCAGTCGATATTATTTTTTTATACGCGAGATAGGTACCATGAACGAAAAAATTAATTAATAATAATAATAATATTTAGTTAGGGTATATTACACTGCGACCTATTGGTCTATTGTGTCCCCTTGCTTGTGCCTCGGAGAGGTTCATGCCCTCTTTCAGAGCCCTCTCTAGATACTTCTTTGTGAAGCGTGTCGAGGTATTGCTCTGATTTATCCTTGGCAGGTCACACTCCTTAGAGCAAAGCGTCCAGTCCAGTTTCTTTGATGAATCTGAGAATGAGCTGTGGGTCCATGGTTTGTATGTCCTTGTCTGTTATTTGGTGCCTGCCCAAATATTTCATCCTTTTGTGGGCCAGTGCCCCACAGGATTTTCTTGCCTAGTCTATTCAGTCCGTGTAGGCATTCCCACACGAGTTTTGACTTGATAACGTAGGCGTTAAGAGCCTTTATGGCTGCTTGGCTGTCAGACATGTTGCAATTCCTGTATTTTTTCTCGAGGTTGATTCGAACGCACCTTTCTATTGCACATATTT
Source organism: Portevinia maculata (assembly GCA_949715645.1). Taxonomy (NCBI): domain Eukaryota; kingdom Metazoa; phylum Arthropoda; class Insecta; order Diptera; family Syrphidae; genus Portevinia; species Portevinia maculata. The sequence goes on from OX454525.1 coordinate 278,184,637, forward strand.
CTGCCTGGAAGATGCTGGTACATTTGCCCATGGATTCGTAATGCTTAGTTCTTGGCTCAAAACACTCCTGCATCAGTTCCCTCCTCGGTCCTCGAGCGGTCCGTGTACCACTTTGTTGTGTGGTTGCTCAGTCCATAAGTTTTGGATTCATTGCTCCAGTTGTCCCTATTGCTGAGCTTTATCTGAAAATTCTTCTCGAAGTCGAATTTCCTGATGCTGTCGTCCCTAGGTATGCCAAAAAGTGGAAGTTTTTTGAGAAAGTCACCGTGTTCTTTCGAACCGATGCATTTCCCTCTTCCAATTCCCTCCTTTGTCATCCTTAGGATTGTTTTGTCTGCCGCGTTCATCGCCATGATGTGTAGAGGGGTCAATTCCAATAACACCTCCATGACTGCGGTTGGGCAGCTACGCATTGCTCCGGTAATGCACAGGCACGCCAGTCTTTGCACTTTGCCGAGTGTCTCTCTTGTTGTGGCTAGACTGGTTCGTTTCGCACATGCTACGGCTCCGTATGTGAGCATTGGTCTCACAATTGCAATGTACATCCATCGGAGGATGTTTGGGCTGCATCCCCATGCCTTCCCCGCCAGGCTCCTGCATATCATGAGAGCGCGGGTGGCTTTCTTGGATATCTCCTCTGTATGTTTTCGCCAGAGGAGTTTACTATCTAGATGAAGTCCTAGATACTTTACTTCTTTGACTGGTATCAGTGTCGTGCCTGATAGGCTAATGTCCTTAAGTCTTTGAAGTTGTCTTTTCCTTGTGAATGGAACTATCGTTGTTTTTGCCGGATTGATGTTGAGTCCGACAGTATGGCACCATTCCTTGGTTACTTTAAGCCCCCTTTGTATGATGTCCCCAAGGGTTTCTTCGAACTTGCATCGGCGTATGCCAAGGTTGGTTAATTTTTCCAGCAGTTCGTCTACAACTAGGCTCCACATTAAGGGTGATAATACCCCTCCTTGTGGACATCCTCTTGTTGTGTTCACTCTGATGGTTCCAGATGGTGTTTGAGTCTCTGCTGATCTAGTGCTCAGCAGCTCATACTGTACTGTTAACTCCTTTCCTATCCAGGGATCGTTTAATCGCCTCATGTGAGGTGTTGTCAAATGCTCCCTCTATGTCTAGGAAAGCGCTCAGCAAAAACAATTAATTACCAACGTAGATTCAATTAGCATCGAAATCCACGTCCGTCTTTCATACACGAGCAGATTATTTGGCTCTGCTGATTCTAAGGCCGTCAAATAGCTTCTGCAAATGTCTACATGGGGCGAGATCCTGCCAATTTTTGGTTTAACATATTAAGTTTAACATATAACGATGGATTTTAAGGGAAAGCAAAGCAGCCGACCAGTCTTTGATACCGGTTGGCTATGTGATCAGATGTATAAGGAAGAACTTGTATTCTTTTTCTGAAAAGAATAATTACAACAGTCGTGGTCGCGAGGAATTATAAGACATGCTTCATGCTAGAAAGAGTATAGTCTTCGCATATAAGAAACGAACCTTTGAAAAAACTCCGTTAGCGAACCAAATTTTAACTTACTTCCTTAAAGGCCACTAGTCTCTCCAATACGATCTTCATAACATCGGCAAAAGCTCTAAATAAATAAATGTGCACACTGTGCCTAGAAGAAGAAGAAACTACGGAAAACCTCCGATGTGAATGCTTAGCAATTGCCAAGGAATGCTAAAATACTTGTTCGGCTTAACAGAGCCTGCATTTTATAAATTATTTGGCAGCAATAATCTTGAGGTAACCGCGGAACCTGTACTTTATCGAATGACCCTTCAATTCCCATAATTCAATTCTTCTTCTTCTTCTTTCTCTTTAACGAAGAAGTTATGATCTGGACCGAAAAGATCACAGCTAAAGAAATCAATCCCGAGATCCCGGACGATTTTTGCTCTTAAACGATCCCGGGATTGCCAGTCACCAATCCCGGGATTTTCGGGATTGAAGACACTAAACTTTTAAAATACAAATCACATGTCATTTAGTCACCAACAGTTTGGCATCATTTCTACACATCAAAAGATGGAAAAAGTGCACAATGTAAAAAATGTAAGGCTGTGCTGAAGACTTTGGGAGGTTCAACTAAATCCAAAGTGGGAGATGAACTAAGTATTGCTTCGACTAGTCGACAATCAAGAGAGAAGGAAACGGCAGGACCACCGGTTAAACGCAAAATGGATGATTACTTTAAAAAAAAACTGATACTGACACCCTGGATAAAGTTTTGTCACGTATGACGGCTTTAGGCGGACTGGCGTTTGTCACTTTTATTAAATCAGCAGACTTGAGAAAACTGCTGATTTCCAAAGGTTATACAGATTTATCTAAATCGGCAGCGACAATTCGGAAACGTGTGGTTGACTACAGGCTTCTAATAAGGCACCAGATTACCACAGAAATTAATAAATTAAAGCAAATGGATGAGAGATTTAGCTTGACATTCGATGAATGGACCTACCATGCCAATAAGAGATACATGAATATTAATGTGCCCTCGCGTTATAAAATCTGGAGTCTGGGAATAATTCGTGTTTCTTTATCATACTAAATGCGAAAATGTGTATAAAGCTGCTTAAGGATCGTCTCGCCCTTCACAACCTTGCTCTCGAAAAAGATATAGTCGCATTTGTCACTGATGGACCAAATGTTATGATAAGTGTGGGAAACCAGCTTGACACTGAACATCAAATTAGCTTTGCGCACGGTATACATTTGGCTGTTTGTGACGTCCTTTACAACAAAAAAGCATTAGTTGAAAACGAACTAGAATCAATTTTGGATGGATCAACAAATGATACAATGGATACTGAAGATGTAGACAATAACGGCCATGATATCGAGGATCTAGTTTTGATTTCCCCACATAATGCAATCGAATATGTTCCTGATTTCACAAACGAGCAAAATATAAATGAGTCATTTAAAAAAATTCGCAGAGTTGTTGTGTACTTCAAAAGGTCGCCGACAAAAAACGATGAGACTCTCCAAAAATATGTTAAGGCTGAACATGGAAAAGAGCTGTCATTACTTTTAGATTGCAAGACTTGGTTGAATAGCCTTTTGATTATGCTAGAACGATTCGTCCTTCTGAAAACTAGCATTCAAAAGGCCTTAATTATTGATCTTAACTATTTTGTTCAGCTAAAAGATGCCGATTTTGATTTAGCAGGTGAAATCGTCGATGTTCTTACTCCATTAAAACTGCCGCCAAGAATCAAATCTGTGTATAGCTGATGCAGCATTAAGATTTTGTTTCGATCAATTGGCGAGTAAAAATATAATTTTGGCCGAAAAATGACAAAACCATTGTCAGAAAGAATCAAACAAAGACGTCGCACGGAATTAACTGGTTTGCTAAACTATTTCCATAATCCATCAACACAATATTCTGGTGAAGTATTCTTGTCACCTAGTCAAGCTACGATAAAAAAAAAACAGATAAAATCACGTTACGCTGTTTTATATAGGGCACTCATAACTAATTTCTCAATTTTTGTGAGCAATTATCGGAAGTTGATTTTTTTCTTAAAAAGATGACATCACTTTTTAGTTTGATTTCTTAAAAAAAAAAAAAAAATATTCTGTCCAATCCCGGGATATCCCGGGATCCATGGCCGTTATTGTCTACATCTTATTCGTGTGCAAGTGTCCTGGCCGCTCTCCATTTCTCAATGATCTCACCTTATGTCAATCTGTACGACTTAAATGATCTGTAAAATCGCATCATCATAAAGTGGTATAACAAACTTAACATATATTTGTTATATTACTGCCCAGTGTCACCTACAGGTGGCACTTTATATTTTGAGCGTAGTCGTGGCCATGCCAAATGATAGTAAAATACAAATGTTTCACAGCTTTTACCACATATTGTTATAAAAACGAGAAAACTTACGGTGAAGACACGATTACCTCAGTTTCTCTTGCAAGAATAACACCATTATAACTCAAAAATCACTTGAATACGTTTTTACAACTAACGCTTAGTTACAGTTGTCAGAAAAACCACAATATAAAGTAACTTGTTAGCATTCTAGTGTCAAGGGTTAAATGCAAAAATAGTTCTTACCTTATGATTCGAACAAATTTAAAATACCTGTCACCTGCAGGTGACACTGGGAATCAAAGATTGGACTAGCATTCTCAGGGGACCACAAAAGATCCAGGTGGTAATTATCTTGTAGACAATCCGCCCACCACGCTATGAAATCAAAGCGTTGACATAATTATAAGTATTTATACCTTTCCAAATTTAAATTTAACATCAATTTTAACATCATCAATTAACAAAAGCAACGTCATACAAAAATATATACATATCTTGAGTGTCCCAAAAATACACATTCTGAATTTTCGAAGGGGTTTAGAATTTTCGTAATTTTGATAGAGAAACAACATTCATTTTAAACAAATTTCGACAAACCATATCGTTTGCTTAATATTCGGATAATATATTAGGAATTTTAATTTCGACGATAATGGTTTTGGCATCTTAAATTAAAGCTAAATATCTGTGGTTTTGATATTATGATACAAATAACTTTCAGAAAATTTAGCCCTATTTTCATTGCTCTTTTCGCCAAAATATATCTTTATTTACACATAAATCAATAAAATATGTGTGGCCCATTTTCTGATAGCCTTTCCTGTATACCAATCTTATTAATAGAAAATACGATATCGACTCTTCTTACCGCAAAATAATACACATGAGGTTGCATTGCAGCGGGATGGTTACAATGTGTGCCGTCAATTTAGGTCACAGGAAATTGGCTGGAGAAAAAATTGCGTTATGTCCCATTATTGGTTTGTGCTAAAGTTGGTTCAACTTAATATTCATTTTGCAAATATGACTTGATGAATTTCTTTCCCGTTGGAAAACATAGGTTGGTTGCAAATTTTGCGTGTTTACATTTTACGTCCGATAAATTTATAAAAAAATATAAAAATGAGTTTTCTATACACTTCTCAGAGTTTGCTCTCGAAATTACAAAATAGTTCCGTATTTTGTATATAAAGAAAAGGGGCGTATGCTGAAGATATAAAGGAACAAGTTTTTGACTTAATTAAAAGTCGATGAAGCAACCTATTGTCCGCAGTGTGGGCGTATTTTTAATTTTATCTTTGAGGAAAAATTTTATATGATTTATTTAGCAAATTAAGTCGGAATGATTTATAATGAATAAAAAAACAACAAATTTTTGAATTAAAATTTTATTTTTAATGACTGATTCGCTTACCTGTGTAGTCAAACGTCCAATTAATGGGATTATTGCGAAAGCAGTTTAATTTTGAACATGTATCTAAGACCAATCATATGGTTCATTTAACTTTGGAATTCTCATTTTTATTTTTTGTTTATTGTCAAAAATGAAATTCGTTGGCGGAAAGTCAATGTGACTCAGGACTGAATTTAATTTATTGAATGTAGGTACCTACTATGCAAAAGTTCACTTCCATATTGGGCATGTGTCACAAATTAAATAAAAATATCAGCATTATCGGCCCATACGGAGCCTAGAACCTAGTTTCTCCAACCGTTTATGTGTGCGATGTTTAATTTTTGAAGCAAATTGATGGGACATACAATGTGTTGCCAACTCCTGACTGCTAATTTAAGGATCTTCTCATGACAATCGATACACTTGGATGTCTATCAGACATTCGCAAGAGGTGCGGCAGTGCAAAAAAAATGTCATAAATTACCGAGATTATACTCGTATTGATCGGTCAGTGGAGTCCACATGTGAGACTGCAGCCCTCCATGCTCTGCGATCGCCGACAAGCTTCTTACAGTAATCCAGACATAAAGCGCCCTGTCATCTGCGATGGCTAAAACGGGGACTGTAAATTGAATATCGACTTTTCTTAGTCCGATATGTCCGAGATTAAATGAAGTCGAAGTGTTTTAGCTTTTTGAACTGCATCTACATACTAGCATAGCTTACAGAGTTAGATAATATCTTCTTCAGTATCAGCATTGCCTTCCTGTTCATCTGCCAGGAGTCTGCGCCATAAAACAGAACTGGTAGAATCAATGTTTTTTACACCAGGGTCGTTTAAACTAAATTTTAAATTTTCGGTGATTAAAAAATAAAAAGTTTTTCTCCAAAATTAACAAGAACTCTCAACACAATGCCACACCTACTTTGGGGCATAGGAATATGGATGGGGTACCAAACAGTTCGCCCAGGCGGACTTTAGTCAAAAGTTTTTTTTTTTAAGATTGTTTCTTTGAGGTGCCGGGCAATAACTTCACATGGGCAATAACTTCAAGTCGAGTGGGAAATAACTTCATTTTTTTTTTGTGAAGTTATTGCCCACAATAGGTGAGCAATATCTTTTTTGTGGGAAATAATTTCTCTTAACATTTTATGATAATTCAAGAACCGTACCTCGCACCTACTCCAAATCAAACAGTGACCCCAAGCATGCTGCTTCCCATAGGCATTGCACTTTTTATGGAATCTACTTGCGATTTCGCAACAAATCTTATAAACATTGCAATGCATATGGGGGGTATGCTTCCCCCCTGCAACAGACCTGCTAGGGGTCACTGTTTGATTTCGAGTAGGTACAAGGACAAATTGTTGAAAACACAAATTCTCAAATTATAGATGGGAAATAACTTCACAAAATTTACGGTTAAGTAATTGCTCACCTGCAGTGGGCAATAACTTCACAAAAGAAAAGTGAAGGTATTTCCCACTTGAGGTGAAGTAATTGCCCGTGAAGTTATTTCCCTGCACCTTTCTTTGACGTGAATGCATTTCCTTTCAACGCCCTATTCGATCATTCTTGTGACTCCTGCTGGCATGCGAAACATCTTCTCTCAGGTGCCACTAATTTGTCTCTTATTTTTTGTCATCGTCCAAAATTGTGAAACGTATGTGAGCGCCGGATGCACATTAGCGGTGTAGACTCTTCCTTTCAGCTAAGGTGATTTATCGGGACTTGGGTACTATTCGGTGACTCCGTCGAGAATCTTCGCAAAAAATCGCAATCGAAAGTCAAATATTCTCTAGTATGTGACATCAGCTTCCCCCATCGCCCTTTCCTTTCTGCAAGGAAAGAAGATTCATATTGTCGCGCATAAGTCAGATGACAACAAAATGTATGTACGTGCAATGCTAAAATCTTTGTGGAGCTATGCACACTTTTGTATTTGATTAACAGCCATTTAAGTAAACGAATATGTAGAGATTTGGAGCGATCGGAAAACGAAAGTATAATACCTTAAGGGGAATATACTTTACGCTAGACGTAGATTTAATAATGGAGACTTTGATACCACCGTGCACTTTAACTGAATTTAAACGTATTATTTCACTTGAATTCCATCTAATGAAAATTATCGATGCTTCACACCTTCTCCTGTATACAATAAAACTACTCACTCGCAATACTCGTTTAATATTGACTACTTCCACTTCCCGTCAATTTAGCACTTCACACCCAATTGCAATTGAAAATCCTGCTCCATCATCATCCGACATTTCACGGAATCATAGCAAATGCTACAAAATGAAGTGTATAAAATGTTCCACCATCGATCCACACTTTCCAAAGCTCTTTTGTATCATTTTTATGTGTGTGTTTATTATTTGTTCCATTAGGTGTTAATAACAAAAACCATTAAGCAGATATATTTCAAACGTCCTTATAAATTATTTTCTTTTAGGCTGTTGAAAGTGTCGAAAAGTATTCCGAATCATCATATCTCGAAGAGTCACAAACTGTTGTAGAGAAATCTTCAACAACTGCAAAGGTAATATAATTTTTATTTTCAAAATTAATTATACGTAACGCATTTTACTTTTCGTAAAAATTTCAGCAAACCGTAACTGAGCAACATCTGGTGAACGGAAAATCTGAAGTCACATACAGAACAGTCACATTAGAGAAACTACCATTACCAAGTACTGGAGGAAACGTTGTTGGTGAGTGTTGTGAAAATGCAGGATATTCTATTTTGGACCGCCGTTAAGATGATTCATTGAAATAAATTTAAATTGAATAAAGCAACGCAAAACGGAGATGAATGTGCGGATAATGTCACAACAAAATGGCATTTGCATTCTACATCTTGTTACTGTCGTTGATTGTGTTGTACGAGTATATGCCAAAAGTTATAGCCAATATTTAAAAAAACACTCGAAATGAACAAGATTAACAGATTCTCGTAGAATATACAATTTGAAATAAACCATGTCTCGTTAGCAGCTTGAGATTCCTGGGCTAATTATATTCGAGGAATTTGGATCACCAGTCGGTGACATAAAATTATATTATTTTTTTTTTAAGTGTAATCAATGAAGTTTCCTCACATTTTTCTGATCAATTGATGCTGAATTAGAAATAAATTAATTTATTTGCAGTTGTTCTCGGACATCCTTAAATTAACATTATATTTAAGTATTGAGTTTGCAAATACAAAATTGTTTAACCTCATATTCTATGATTTTACTACAGTTGGTTGTCAGATGAAAAGCATTTTGACTGGCACCTGGTCCTCGTCATTTTTGGCCCAAAAAACTAGGGCATTTTAATTTGAAAATATTGAACCTTTGTGAACTTCTAACTAAAAAGCAGCAGTGGAACTGCACTTTGACCATGTAGTGACTAAGGTGTCATAGCTATCGTCAATTGAACTTCAGCTTGCAACTGTACTTACAAAATCTGGCCTCTTTTCGAAGGAAACATTTTTGATCATACAAAATTAGGCTAGATTTTACTTTACCGGACAAGTTAAAATAAAATTGTTAAAGACCATAAATAAACAACAACAAAAGCTCTCTTTTTTTCTCGTAAGTTCTAGAGCATTTCGAAAATTAGATTTTCGGTGGAAAAAATGCGTGGCGATATCATTGCTTTCTAATTTTTGTTTATGCTTTTCGTACTTGGACAGGATACTGTCATCAGCGAAGGAATTGACTGGATTAGAAGTAACAGCAGATCATTTATCTGCTTCTTCTTCTTCCTTTATGACGAGGTTATGAACAGGATTAGAGGAATTATAATTATAATAAATTATATCCCTAATGTTCCGCCCGTGGGGTTCGCCGGTTCGGCCTGAATAAGCATCGGCAGGCCTCCTGGTTTCGGATCACTTCATCAATCATGTTGTTGGACTTGTGTGACCCAAGAAATTTTACTCCTGCCCCTTTCTACGATTTTGATAAGTGCATGCTCCTTTTATTTATTATTGTGTGATCGACCTTTTACGAAACAGGTGTTCTCCAGTCGTGTGAACCCACCGTCGGCATCGCTAGGCTCCCCTGGATGTTGAAATTACCTAGATGTGATTTCTTCCCTTAGTCGCCTTTTACGATGAGTGCTGTTTAGGGGGCCCTGTAGTGATATTCCAAGCCCGTCCTTGCAAGGGAAAACAGCCGCGTTTATTTGGTTAGCTGCAGACTTGAAACCGTCCAAAACAACATGAACTGAAATTCGATTCCAAATGCACGCATTTTTGACATAAGATCTTGATCTATCAAATGCCTTATAAATAACAAGCGCAACGATCTCACTTTTACCACCGTGGTGAAGAGATTGGTTCTACATTTCTGTTAGATAGGTCATTACCAGTTCCTTCGAAAACTGTATCTCAAGGTTAGTTTTTGTCAAATTAAACCGTTACACAATGGGATTTATTCCATTGCGGTACATAATAGGGCGTCAGTTGTATGAGTCGAATAGATGTCCATAGTTTATTTTGTTTACATACGCGAAGCGAACCACCCACTCCCAACTAAACATACATTACGTGGGCATATATAAGCGATTTTACATACAACGAGTTGCAGTGGATGACCTAACACAACCCAACCTAAAACAACTGTAAGTTTAAATCTTTTTCTCGAGCGAAACGAACTTTGATTATATATGTTAGAAACCGAGCAGTCAACTAATGAAAAAATTCGACAGCTAAGGGACTCGTATGTGGTTTTTATTTGGATACAATTTTTTGAATTCCATACATATTGCAATCAACTAACTCCTGTAAAGGTAAATTGTTACTTTTCTACACTGTAAAGATTCAAATCAAAACGTTTGGGAGTTATCGTTATGATGAAAGAGCCCAAAATATCATAATGTTCTCAGTCCATCTCAACAGCTATAGGGAAATTACCGTGCAAAATGTTCGCTTCCTAGGCCTGGTAGTTCTTCACATGCCAGTGTCTTTCCCATCCCAATCTGTCAGTTAAAATAATACACAAATCCATAAGGACCACAACAAAGAGCTCTTTGCTGTATTGCCAAACACAACGTCATTCTGCATCTGTAAAAAATATCCGTCTCTGCTTGCATCTATATATTTTGTGAAGGTGACAACCTTCATTTCCATCAACAACGACGAAAAGATCATTTTTAGAATGTGCGCGAGGCGGGATGGATTTAAAACATAGGGACGGGCTACAGTCCGCTTGGGCGAACTGTTGGATACCCTATTCTTATTCCTATCCCGCATAAGTGGGCGTGACAAAAGTCTAACTATGGTTGAATTGTTAAGAACGCTCTACATATTTTGTTATATAACATTTAAAGGATTTTATCAAAAAAAACGCTCCCTAGCTCAAACTTGGGTGTTTCAATAAAATTGTTTTATTTATTTGTGGGCGTGTCAGTGGGCGGATTTTGAAAAATTTTTATCCCGAGCAGTTTTAGGAGTCATAGATCATATATAAAAAATTTCAGCTTTCTAGCTCAAAATTCGATTTTTTCCAAAATTTTGTTTTTTTGAGTTTGTGGGCGTGTCTGTGGGCGGATTTCAAAAATTCGTAAACTTGATTATTTCCGGACCCTAGAGAGTATATGGTTAAAATTTCAGCTCTCTAGGTCCAGTTTAAAGGCCTAATTTTTGCCGACAGACGGACGGACGGACGGACGGACATGGCTAGATCGACATTACTATCGATGCTGATCATAAATATAGTAACTTTTGGGGGTCTACGGGCAATATTAAGGTATGTTACAAACTATGCATCAAAATTAATATACCCTTAGAATAGGGTATAAAAAACAGCTTATAGGCTATTCTGTAATCATAAGAAACCTTCAAAAAAGTTTCATCCAAACACGCCATTTGGGCGTGTTTGAGTAACGAAAAATAATACAAATACTCGCATTTATAAAAAACATAATACAATTTATGATCAAAATTCAAAATTTGTCTCAATTTTTTTTTTTTGTTTTCCTTCAATTCAATAAATAAAAGATTTAATGTTTCATTTATATTTGCTCGAATTCTTTTAAATCTCCAAGAAAATGCAAAAATTGTTTGCAAACATATGTAAACGATGACTAAAGATACCAAACTTCTGAGCAAACTTTTATTTAAATATATACCTCAATTCCAAAATAAAGGAATCCACCAAATCAATTTGTATGTCAATTTTTTTTTTGTTTTCCTTTAATCTAAAAATATAACTGCCAGTTTAATTTTAAACACTTCCAATCGAAATTAATTCCACAACTAAATTTAATAACATATTTATGTTTGTTTCAATTTCCTTTCTCATTTCTATAAAATGGTTAAAATATATCTCTTTATTTGAAAAAATAGTAAAAACAAAACGAATATTTTCTCATGGAATACGATTTTATGCTTGTGTGTAGAAAATATTAAAGAATTTTGACAGTTCATTAGCTATGATCGACAAGCTGCAGGCGCACTTACTAGAGATCGTTTCCAAATGTAATTTTTCAAAAACTGTGTATTTCGGCTTCATGTTTTGAATATCCTTTGAGTGTCAGTTGCCATATGTCAAAACCTGTCGCCCCCATCATCTTTCGAATAAAAAAAAAATGTCAATTTGTCAGTTTTGTTGAGCATGCAAATTAATTTAAATTGCAATGCGGTGAAGTCTATGTCCCCCGGGAATTATTTTAGAAACTATTTTAGCTGTGCCCAGAAATAAGTAGTTCGAAATGAAAAATCTAAATTTCAAAATAAGTAAAACCGATAATGTTTTGCATTACCTGAAATCGGTTTTTGAATTGCATGAATAAGCTTCTTTCCGATGCCATTTTACAAAAGTAAATGTACCTATTTGTATGCTTTGGGAGATACTTAGATGACAGTTTTACTGGTAGAAATGGAAACTGAATGCCTTTGACAAACATGTCAGTCACAGAGATTATTGCTGTCTTAAAGAGATAATTTGATTTGTTAGTTAGAGATCGATGAACTGTTCTACTAACTTGGTTGGGATTTAATATGAAACTCTATCTCTGCTTTGCTCTGGTTAATGGGGCTGTCAGACGAAACTCACTCACTTGGACCAAATTGGGGCCGTTGCTGTACCCAGTGAATCTGGGAATAATTTTCCCGTCGTCATAGAAGAAAGCACCCAAGTGACTTTTTTGGGAGAGAGCTGGACATGTACATAGAAGGTGGAGAACAGTCTCCTACTCCTACTCTCCCATGCAGCTTCTGCAAAAGACGTTTGAGTATTCGCCAAGCCTTGTTGTATTCTTGCCTATGAGACAGTGTACAGTAATGAAACCTATAGTGGTGCTAATGTGCAATCTGTTAAGAGAGATAGGACCCCTAGAGCGTCGCAGGTACAGCTTTGGCCACCTGTCCACCTAAGGTTTATTTTCTCGATCGCATCTTGCTTACATATGAGGGAACCTTTTTCAGGTTGACAAAGTAAATTAGTTTCATTTTAGCGAGTTTATCAGCGCAACAGTTCTCCACGGAATGTCTCTATGCCCCGGCAGCCAACAAAGGTGAATGTTAAACTACTCTGAAATCACCTTGTTAGATGTTCGGGCGTCTAGAGCTACGATAGAATTTACAGACATTGATTCCAGGGAGTTGATAGCGGGTTGGTTATCGTACAAAATGCGGATATCTTTAGTTGATATCACGTTTTCTTTAAGCCACCGTAAGACTGCTTTGATTGCCATAATTTCCGCCTTTAGCACGCTGCAGTGGTTGGGAAGTCGGAAGGAGACACTAAGATTTAGTCTGTCGGAGAAAACACTACCACCTACCCCATCATTGGGGTTTGATCCGTTGGTATAAAAGTGGATCGCTTGATCATTCAAGAACGCATCATCCCTCCCAGTGTGACCTGGAGGTAGGGTTACTTGGAAATTATTACCAAATTGTAGCTAATTCATGAAATAGTCTATGTTTCTTGGAAGGGTACTGAATATGTTGAGAATAGTGGCGTAGACAATATCTTAATTGATACACTGTGATGAGGGTTTGAGACGAACAGCCGCATTAGCAGCAGTTTGTCCGTTGAAAATGTCGAGGGGTGTCAGATGAAAAAAAATATTCAGTGAGGCAGAGGGAGTAGTTTGTAGTGCCCCATTAATACATAGACAGGCTCATCGTTGGATTAGGCTTAGCTGATCTAGGTTGCTTTATCTAGGGCAGTTCACCAGGCAACCACCGATTATGTAAGTATCGGTCTTACGACCGAGACATATAGCCAGTGAGAAATGCGGGGTTGTAGGCCCCATTTATTCCCATTGGCTTTTTTGCCAGAAAAGAGTGCTACCGTAGCTTTCTGACTCTTTCTAGAATGATAGGTTTCCAGCTTTACTTCCTATCTAAAATAAGACCCAGATATTTAGCTTCATCGGAAAAAGTTGGGCTGATGCCGTTGATAGAACTAAGTTTTTTTTGTGGAACGAACAGCCCATCTGGATAGCTTTTTAAGGGCATTTTGTAAGTTCTTCTTTATGCCGATGATTTGGGAATTCCCTCTCAAAGTCCATTAATATTCTAACTTCAAATAAATAAGCTGAAGGAATACTTTTTTTTGTTATAACTTGCTTACGCTAAAGGGATTTTTCCTGTTGTTACAGTACCGTTATAGTGCGTAACACAGCGTAAGCATTTGTGTTTAACAGCAAGCAGCACTATCGCATTTCATTGCATGCTTTTCGGTGCTACTTAGGTTAGGTTAGGTTTATGTGGCTGTCGGCAGAAACCGACACACTTAGACCAATTAGGTCCATTGTGATACCACGTATGTATTATCTACCTCAACTCTGTAGATGGGACTGGCCAACGACACGCGGTTGTTCTCAAACGGTCCCCCATCTACGTACTAACCGCGCCCAACGTCGTTTAATTGCGGTGATCTAACGAGAACCGATTAACTCGACGTGGTATGGTCGTTGGTTTTCGGTGCTAATTACTATTAGAAAGAATAGAGAGATAGGAAAGAAGTGTTTGGGTGCAGTTGTAGGGTTTTTCTCCGCGGTGGTGTCTAAGATGCTTAGGGAGATTACGATTTCATGTATTCGATATAAAGTAATGGACTTGGCCGGGATTCGAACGCACGACCTCCCATTCAGTAAGCGAATACACTACTACTATAGCTCCTGGCAAAATACATACAGTCTTCGGATTTCCTGGAGTATGGAGAACACTGGCAAGAAATGCAGAATATATTCCCGTTGGTTGAGATTACAAAGGGTACAGCTAGATTTTATGGCATTCCTATCCGGGGCACTTGCAAATTTGTTTTTGGAGATTGGATATGGGTCTACTTTATATATTACTAGGGGTCGCAAGGTCGAAATTTGACCAATTTATTCTATAAGTTGAAAAAAAACAAAGTCGACAGTTATACATATTAATCGGAAAATGAAATTTTTCGACTTATCATTAACATGACATTAATATCAAATATTGCATCTCAACCAATTGCGTCATTTTTCGTTTAATTATTCCTCTAAGCCATTCTTGTTATTTCTTTCGATTTATTTAATCTTAAAGTCCAAGTTATTAAATAAGTATTACTCTCTTGCCATGAGAACTTCTCAAATTTTCCGTTGGAATTCGGCTTAAATTTGTAGGTGTTTGCTGTTGTTTATTTGTTGATACCGTGAACTAAGTCCTGCCCTTATTGACTTCAGGGCCCGTTCTGGTACAAACGGAAGAACATGGCTGACTTTTGCTCTACAGAATAGTTTTACGTTATGAGAATTCATTGCTACATTCAAAAATAACTGCAAGCACATACAATTCTAAACCTTTTATTGGCGCTCGTTAGATGCAGTAAATCATTAGTTCTACTTAATGTAGAATCACAAGGATGAACAAGAAACAAATAGAGGTGTGATGTGCATCTACCTTACTGTATATTAATTTGTTTTTTTCTTTTCTCCTTTATATTCTCACATTGCGTCATTATAAACGACAACATTGACTGATTTACGTTATAACAGAAAAGCTTTATATACATTACATACCGACCAAATGAAGGGAAAGTTGTCGTTATAAGCGACTTCGACTGTAGCGCCGTCCGTGTTGACACCTGTCATAAGTATCTAGCTAGCTATCTGCTAAAAATAATATTGAACATGTACTTCCCGATGAACCATTCGATTCCCTTTCATTGAATCTTTTTATTCTGTTTTCCTCGATTGGATATTAACTTAAACAGGTGTTTAGGGGTGGCGACGGTGTCAAGGTTAGTGTGTTGGCGTGTGACCCGTGCGGTGCAGGGTTTAATCCCAATGAGGAACAAAAACATATGCCACCCATTAAACGAGAGAAACGAATAACACCTTGTTTTCTATAACCTCTACACCAAAAAGAGGATTTCTGCATGGTAGTACAATAGATCGTTACCGAGTCTGAGTGCTCTGGGATTTGGATTTCCTTTTTACTTAAAAAAAACAGGTTTTCATTAAATGTGAAAATAAAACGTAAGCTTTTCTGCACTCAGGAATATTGGTTGTTCCAGGAGGTTGAATCTATCTATTTCAGAAATCTCATTGCTGAGCCCAATGCAAATGTGTTTCAGTATTTGTGTGATGCAGGAGCTTTAAGGACAGCCTCTCTTTCGCGTTTGTATTGGAACGTTTATTAATATTGCACTTTTTGACAGGGTTCGTAGGATCTCTGCCTTGAACATGACAGTACCAACTGAGGTTTCAAATCATACCTCTATAGTTCGTGCAAGACATTGAATCTTCTAGTAGTATATTATACTTGTCATCGAGTTTGAGTGCTTCAGAAGTTGCATTCCCAAATAACAGACGAAGAATTTTCGGTTTGAATCCACCAAAAATAAAAAAAAATGCCTTTTAATATCGTCCAGTCTTCTTGCAACCAAAATGTTGTTGTCATGACCAGAAAGGTTATTCTGCCAATTAAATCAATATCAACAATTTTGGTGCTTGTTGCGTCACTTCTACACCGTCAATATTAATTGATTATTGATCGTATATGGTCCGTAATTAATCGTCATTCTATCATACCGTTTATGTTCACTTGAAAATAACGAATACCGTCACAATACACTACGGAATCACTAACAAAATGCCTACATAATTAAATCGGCACGTTAAGGAAAATGTTACGTATTGTCCCTCTTGTTGAAAAAGGACAATCAATGCAGCTTCTCAAGTTTATTTAAAATTGGTGTTTTTAGCTTTGTGACTTAATTGTCCTGATAACTCATTTTAGTTTATTGAAAGAAAACGCCAATGTCAAATTAAAATATTAATATTTTTAAATGCAAACCAAATTTATATAAAAACCTTATTCATAAAACTTACGCAACGTTGATAAGATTCTGCATAAGCTTAATGCGTTCGGAGGTTGATTAGTGCCTTTTAAGCATGACGTTACAAAACGAAATTTTTCAAAATTATTTTATATTTTGGTTTAATAAAGCTCAGTATTACAGCAGTGAGGATTCTCAGAAGAATTTTAAATCAAATATGTATGTGAAAAATAATTAATCGAGGCAGAGATAAGAGATAATTATTAATAGTGGCAGATACAAGTTGGAGTGTATGTGCGAGTGTTCAGCTTGTAATAATAGCTGCCGTTGGGTATTGGTGAACAATTAAAATTAATTTGTTAATTCATTAGTTTATTAAAGAAAAAAAACATTTTTTTGTAATTGGTATTGAAAACCCTATCATTTCGTTTGCATAGGTTACACAATCGAATCTCCAAATATCGGCAGAATATTTTCATTTCTTTATTCCCATCAGCTGAGTTGTGGTTATCAGTATGGGCAGATAAATGTAGTAGATCTATTTATTTTTGGTCCTTTATCTGACAAAAGCTCTGTGTAACTTATATGGGTCTATGAACAAGGATTTCAGAGGTGTAATAGCGAATTCTAATAAATAAGGCTATGTCTTGCATTTTTCGTAAACTTAAAACTTACTTTTATTCCAGTCGATAAAGCATTTTATCATATTAAGTCAAAACTCGACGTTTTTTGATGTTCATAAACAAACCAACATTTATCCCATAAATCAAAAAAAAAGTATTATGAGCGAAACCATCTAACGATAGGTTCTATCATATTAATAAATTAATATGTTTTTCATCTATATAAGATTCTTTTCAAACTGCTAAAGAATATTCCAGCAATCAAAAAATTTATCAGAATAATGAATAAAAAATCCGCAAGTTCAGAGTACAGGTACAAGTCTTAGAAAATTCCAATTTACCGCAGAACTGAATTAATTTAAATTTTTAATTCCACCAAATGAATCTATACTCCTGTAAGTAAAATTACATTCGCCTGTCTATGATTTGCAGCCAAAGAATATTAAAAGCTGCCTACCGATTTTTTTAATCGAAATAGTGACACTTTTTTTACCCTCACATCTTTTGCAAAATTTATATTCGTGTTTATTTTTAATTTTTAATTTGATTTTGTTTCGCTTTTTTTATAAGTCCTACGAAAGACAAAAAAAAAAACAAAACACATTTACAATTTTGATTAAATATCGAAAAATTCTTCTGAGCTCGAATATATTTAACTTTTTATTTTTTGTAGGAACATTCTATTCGTACCCACATATGTATTATGTAGTATATACTCTCCGGGTTCTTTTTGACTTTCTATGATGCGATTATGATGCCTAGTGGTGCGTCCACTTTTCTGTCTGATTCAGTGGTCTGTTATTGGCCTTAATATATCTTTGGAATTGTACAAGCTCATTTGAAGTCGGTTCGTGGATACGTGTAGACCATTCGTGTTAGTATAGTTTTCAAATTTAATTAAATCGGTAAAATCGGTATCGGATTTAAAAAGTCGCGTTTTTCTCCTTTTTTAATTTTTAATTATAGTGAAAATTTCAAAGGACAAACGTGAGTTTAAAATGTCGGGCGGCGTAATTTTTTTTAAGGAAAAATTCTTAGAAGGTTCAAGAAACCTTGTAAGAATTTTTTTAATCAGTGATTGCTATGTTAAAAAAAAAATATTTTAATTTTAAGTGTTTTATATTTCCGATTCCTATTTAAATCAAAACAAAAACTATAAAACTTAAAAAAAATAAATTAATAATAAAATATAAAAAAAACTCTTTCAAAATGATGTTCAGTTGGCAAGACAAACAAGATCCCGAAGGAATTTTTTCAAATTTCTTTCGTCAACAATATCGAGTGCTAACGGTTTCTGAGTACGACCGCCACGAAAAGGCTTCAATTTATTTTAATGAAGCAGTAATACCACAGAACCAAGGAATAAATGGTTGTGATTTTTTACCACTAAATTTCAAATCAGCCCTTTTTATTAGAACACATCAAGGTAAATTAATAAAAAATAGGAATTCATATATCGTGTTTGCAAATAGTATTTCAATTTATTTTTTAAAAATATATAGGTACAAATGTAAATTTATTGATTGAGTGTCATTTTGTTGATTGTGACTTAAAAAAAAACATCCAGCCATTTATGTATGCGAAGTTATTTTTTAAGAATTGAGAAACTTTGTCAAGATTATTTGAAGGTCGAACGTTTGCGAGAGATTGGAAAGTGCAACAAAAAACGTCGCTCACTCACTTAGTGGACTAACATACTAAATTGTGACCACCCTTATAATTTAGCAATTATAAAACCTTTGGCAGTCGGTTTCTAGAGAAAGTACTTTGGAAGCTCAAACAAAATTTTGAAAAACAATTTTATAAAGTGAATATATAAACCTATGTAATTGTTTAAGTAATGTAAAAGATTTCTCGAATTGTTTGTAATAATCGATATATAATTTAATTATCTTACAAGGCAGATATTTTTTCACAATTTTAAGTACAATTGACGTTATTTTTAATATACAATAACTTCTTCCGTGTGGCGGCCATTTTTAATGACTGAAATTTGACTTTTAACAGTCGATATATTCAAAACAATGAATTGCTTTTAGACCTCAAAGGAAATCGTAGAAGTTTCAAATGAAGGCATACATCTGTTCAAGTTATTGTGTGCTCTATTACAATTGACGACACAGTTTCTATTTCTACGCGACATATCAGCGAGGTTATATAATGGCCACCATCATGGGTTTTTTTATTTCTAACAAAAACTTACAAACATTCAATACCCCTACTGTGTACAGCTAAACTGTAATGATATCGCAAACTCCTTTAGCTCACGTTGAATTAATTAAGAAGGTGACTGGCATAATGTAATATTAACGGGCTCCCAAAGAGTATAGATTATCCGACTGAGATAATCCAACCTTAGTCTGTGATTCTGGGCACGCTGCTACCACTTATCCAGACCAAGTGCTCGTGTATTCGTCATATCTCGTTAATTTCGTTTTATGTTCGATAATCCTTGTTGTCGCATCTTCAATACAAAAACAAAATAAATACATATTAGGCATTAACGGCCCATGGAGGGCCTAAAACCTAGCTTCTCCAGCCACTTTCTTTGCGAAGTGGAAGGGACCTACAATTTTACGCCGAATCCGAACGGCAATTTTGAGAAGCTTCTCATGACTATTGATACTCTTAAATGTTTGTCAGACGTTAGCAAGAGATGGGGCAGTGGAAAAGAACTCAAATGTTTCTTGGCCCCGGCAGGAATTGAACCGGGGACCTTTCGATTAGTAGTCCGACACACTAACCATTGAGCAACTGCGCCCAATCTTCAATACAAGTGTTTTTAAATAATTGTTTGTATCCGACATTAAAAACGATAAAACAAATGTGTATGTCTTATAAATATCCCATCTGATGCAATGATGCAAAGTCGACTTTCTCCTGGCCTATGAATGGTTTCGGCTAAAATCTGAGAATAATGGTTCCAAAACCTCTCAGGTTTCAGGTGGTGGTGCTTTCGTGGAATGCTATAAACTCAGACTTGATTTATTAATAGGTAATTATAGGACAGTCCTACAAGTGGAGATGTAGGTTAGGCACTATATTGTGAGGAACAGGTGGGCGAGGTATCACGAGGTGACGAATTATCTGTGTCTGTAGAGATAGCCTAGCTGCACTTATGGCCGGAATCATTCCCTTAATCACCTCCAACATATTGCTACTATTTCAAGAACTCTCTAAATTCCGTTTTAAGGCTGAATACACTTATGACCGGCCTTTCGCTCTCGGTTAACTTTAACCAAGGGTTATTAACGCTCATAACTATCGATTGTTTGTTCACCGAAGCTTTAAGTACAAAATCCATGGTTTGGTTAACCTGAGAAATTAAGCTGATTTTGGTCGGTTTACCACATTTTACCAATGATTTTCTGGAATTCTGTTTGTTCATGTTTGTGTTCGATACTGCATATTACTATTGACCTTAAATTCAGCTACACAAAATCATTTGTAATAATATTGCGCGTGGCAATGGTGCGATTGTAGTGTATTCACTAAGTGATCGGCAGGTCGCGTGTTAGAATCCCGACCGGGGCCATGATCTTAAAAATTGAATACACACAAAAATACAGATCTCCCTAAAGCGTGGAGAAAAAACCATACAACAGAACAAAACTTCTATTCTATCCTCCTATTCTTTCATGTCGTAAGTGGCACCTAAAAACAGGTAATGAATCATTTGCTGGGGGCAAAATAGTGAAGCGTAAAATGGAGTACTTTTTGTTCATTCGTCTCTAAATATTGTTTCTTCTTTCCTTGACGGCGAGATTACGGTCAGAATTAAAGGAACTGTAGGTATCCCTACTGGTCCATCTATGGGGTTCGCCGTTTCGATATAAGTTCTTTGACGTGAATGCTTCCTCGGATCTTGGAAAATATCTAATTTGACACAATCCCCTTTTCCCCATTTTTGAAAATCTCCCGGGTGGAAATCTCAATTACTTAACAGATCTCTCGTTAAAATTCATGTGGAGTGCACAATAGAGCTGACATAGGCGCCTGCCGGACAACTAGCACCTACCCTTGACAGAGCAACGAAGTTGGGTGAGCGGGCTAAACCATGCAGAGATTTAAATCAACTTGGCCCGCTTTTGATTTCGATTTCCTGGGAAAACAATATATTCGTGTTTCATGGGCCATTTGAGGCCACATGAAATTTGGCCTAATGAAAAATGGGCCTTTTCCATAATTGTTGGGGTCTTCTTTCAATCGACAGAATTAATAGAACCAAATCTATTAAAGGGGAGATTTTGTCCCGTGGGGACATAGCACAAGAGATTATGCAACAGAAAATTTCGAAAAATGTTTTTTGGAAAAGCCTGAACCCTATCTGGAATTCGCAGGAAAATGAAGGGGCGTTGAGGTTTTAGAAATCTGAATGAGGTTTTTAATGAGTAACAATAAAAGTAAATAAGCTCCGAATTGGTGAAAATTGCCTGTGACGTCGGGAAACTACTTTCATTCCTGTAGAACTAACTGTAGGGGCTATTTAAGATGTTATTGGACCCACATACTGCATTCATACAAACATTTAAAAAAAAAATCAAACAATTTATGAATTGTTTGTCTCCATTTACAATCAGAGCCAGGCCCTGGGCTTTAAAAAAAACTATCTCTAGATCCATTGGAAATGGAAGAATAATTTACACTCGCTACTCAGTTGAGAACAGCACGAGCAAATCGTGCGTGTGGATTGGATGTGTTTGTTGAATGTCTACCATTACAACAATATATCTGATGATCCGATACCCACACGACGACCACCACATCTGTGTAAAACACCAATGGAATATAAGGTCACCTATTATTTCAAACCATTAGCAAAAGCCAAATCATCAAGAGAATGTAATAAATTGTAAAAAGTGCACACAATATTTGGTCGGCTGTTTAATTGATTGAAAAGCAAAACAACAAAATGTCTAGTGCTTCAAAATTTCTAAGAATTTCTTCAATAGATACATGACTTTGTTGAAGAACCAAACACTGTTTACAAAAATGAAAATACTATTATTTGTTTGTAAACAGTATTCCGCAGACTTATTTTCGTATTTTTTAATGTTTTGTTTACCGGCCGGTGGTATTGTTAAAAACGAAACGCGTGCCAGCTATCATTAGCTATGACGAAAGTATTTAAAAATCAGGCGTGAAATAAAGATTAATGTGTGCAAAAATCCGTTATTCTTCTTTTTTATAATGTACTCGCACTAAAGGGAATTTTTTAATACCCTTATAATGTGATAGCTATACAGCACGGGCGTTAAGGACATAAGGGTTAGGAGATATTAAGAGATGCCGATGCACGTTGGTTTTAAATGTGTAGGAAAAATGTAGCAGTTGAAGAGCATTCCACATTCGTATTGTACGGCTAAGGAAAGATTCCATATATTTCACTGTACGTCCGAATACAGGCTTAAAGGTAAACTGATGCGCATTCCCTGCACAGCGGGTATTGCGGTTTAAATGTTCTAGGGGTGGAACGCAACTGGCTACTTCGTTTGAGCACTTATTGTGGAAATAGCGATAAAATAAAAAGAGACAAGAGACATTGCGACGATGACTAAGAGAGTCAAGCGATCTCGCGATGCTACAGTCACCAATAAGTTTTATCGCGAGTTTTTGGACCTGTCAAGTTGCTCCAAGTAAGTAATTGAAGCACCAGACGCTCATTGTACTCAAGTTTTGGGCGGATAAACGCATTATAAATAGTAGCCAGATTAGAGGGAGTGAATTATTTCTTGCAGCGCTGAAGGAAGCCTAGGCATTTCGCAGTGTTCTTGACGACATTGAATATTGGGCATTCCAACGAAAGTTGTCATTAACACTCATAATGAAAAGCCGTTCGGTTTCAACGATGCAAGTGCCCTTCATGGACAATGGCATGGTGTAAGGGTTTTGCTTTAATGCCAGAAGACAGCATTGCGTTTTGTAAGCATTAAATTCCGCTCTGTTAGTTACACCCTACTGAGTTATGCTGTCGAGATCGGAATTCAATGAGCTTAACATACGTTGCCGTTCCAGTTACACACCCAAAGATGAGGGGCGTGAACCAAGAAACGAATATGTGAAGCATCGGCAAAGAAGTGGATTGGATTAGATGTACTCGTAATAGACAGGAGATCATTTATAAAAATGGGAAAAAGAGTCGGAGACAAAACAGAGCCTTGGGGAACACTAGCATTTATTTGGTGAGTTGCGGAAGTTGATTGGCCTTATGTATAGAGCTGACCGCTGGAATGTCATTGTAAATGAGTGTCGGGATAGATGATGAGGCCGAATTCGTGATGTTTTAAACATATGACCAAAAGTTTTTACTACCCGTGGACTTGGTAGTATTTTTTGCCTCAAAGTTTGGTCATAGGAGAATTTAACACGATTAATGTAGGCATTGCAGTCATTTCTGGCTCGTTTAAAAAAATTTCGGCTTTCCTCAGATGGATTGGCTTTCAATGACCGAAAGCTTACCTCTTTTAACCTTATAGCATCTTTGCATTTCGAGTCGCACCACGCGTTTATCTTGGGTTTGATACTTTTTATCCTGTTTATTTATGGGATTAAAGAATTCATGCCCAGGTGAATTATGCTTGTGACCATATTAGCTGCAGCATCCACGTCGCTGTCGAAGTGTCGAGGAAGCATAGCGACTAGTTAAAACTCTTAAAGAAACCGATTAGTTTTTCCCAATTGGCTTTCTCATATTGCCATGAGGTTCTTTTAGGATTTTGCTCTTTAACAATGTGGTTGGAGTACGAGAAATCAGCTGATATGATACAATGATCCGACGAACCTACAGGCGATAATACGTTTCAACTGTATTTTTTTTTTTTTTTTTTTTTTTTAAAGGAAATCCAAATCCCAGAGCACTCAGACTCGGTAACGGTCCATTGTACTACCAGGCAGAAATCCTCCTTTTGGTGTAGAGGCATGTGATTGGGAGGCGTATGTTGTTGTTCCCCATGGGGATTGAACCTGCACCGCACGGGTCACAAGCCAACACACTAACCTCTACACCGTCGCCACCCATATTTTCAACTGTATTTATCGGGGTGAGAGGTAAGAATCAAGTCCAGTGTGTTGGAGGTTTGACTGGTAATGTCCGGTATTCGTGTTGGCTCATTTACAAGCCGAGCCAGGTTATTTACCTCAGCAAATATCTCGACGTACCTTCCTTCGGCTGTTGTCTGGCCAGAATGTCGAAGCCAACTTCAATTGTGTATATGGAAATTCTTGTGGTGGATTCAGGAAGGGCATCAAACTCATTATAAATTAGATGTCTGCTCAAATTTGGGCTTCTGTAAATAAAACAGTAATGGATTAATTGCCTACGGATATGGAATTTGAGCCAAATGAAATTAAATTCTGGATTGGAACATTGGCCATTTTGAGTTGATAGGCTACGTCACTATGTATGCAAACGGCGTGACCGCGATGGGGAAAGAATAATAGCACTAAGTTGTAACCAGGTAGACTAAACTCCATTAAGTCGGAGCCAGTTGAGACCAGTTTCCTTAGAGTTTAAAAGACGCACGTTTTTCTATAATTTTCTATATGGCGCATGCAATACTAGAGGTCCCATCCCACTTCTTCTTTTTTCCAAAATGGCGCTCTGTGTCTAAAACACAACCATTGATGTCTTCCAGTGTAAAAATAGTCTGTGGCCAGTTGAAAAAAAAAATGATTTTCATTTTTATACCGATTTTAATGTTAAACAAAATTATAATGGAACATGTCCAATTTCTAACCTACTTGTATATGTATTTTTTTTCTTTAATATGTTTTCATTTAATCGTAAATAAATTTCAGGATCTTTTGTCCTCCTACGTAAAATTTTCAAATTTTTTTTATACTTCGGTTCACAAACTTTATTATCCTAGAATGAACCTGAGTGGTGTTCGACGACTATTATTGTACGTGCCTCATATATTTTCTTATCAAATTAGGGTAGCCGTCTTATTTAAAAAATATTATGTATGAGGCAGTCATTTCTATTGTCAAAAATCATTTGCAAAAACGCATTAAGGCACTTTAAAACCAGTGTGAAATATTCGCAGCAACAATGGCGACGATAATTTCAAATTTGAATGCGACAAAGAAATTTAATCCAAGTCACCCACTCCAAAACAATAGAGACAGTTCTGTTTTCTGTAGAAGCAACGAAAGAGTAAAGTAGTAAATAGCAAGCCAAAAGTGAACATATGTTCAACATATACTCAGCATCAGGAGAAGAAGTCTATTATTTTTCTTGCCATAAAAGAAAAAGAAAATTCCAGGCAAGCGTGACGAATATTGGTTCATCAATTCACATTTAAAATAGAAGTTGGAAATTTTCATGCAATGATGCATTTCCAAAAATTACCAGCGATTGCAAACTATGTATAGTCGCCGTGGCAGAGACTTTATTACATGAGTGTGACTACTCTCAAATACTGCCATGGAAATAAAACTTGTCAGCCGAAAGTTTCTTTGTCGCTGCGAATAAACCGCATGATCTAATCACATAAAAATACTTCATAAGTTTTCAATTCGTAATAGCTGCTGACAAGAAATCGGTGAAAATTTCGAAATTACAAAAAAATCTATCACTCATTTACAAGTGATTTACTTCTCTCAACTTGTAACAATCTTAAGACGAGTGTTCTTTATTGTAAATTACATTCACCGTTAAAATGAGTGGCAGAGCTCTTACACCCTCATAATTTCTATATATTTTCACACCCTTTTCTTGGCAATAAATTACCCAATAAAATGTTTACGCATCCTCGAATTCGCAGCACACAGCATTAGCGTCAGTTGTAATCCTGCCAAAAACCATTCCTGCGAACAAACACATTATGCGTAAACTATGCCATATAATAATTTACTTCTCGATTTTACACCTCGTCAAACATAAATCATTTACGATTTTCATTCAGTGAATTTATATGTATACATATCTGCCAATCAAAATCACAGATCTTTACAGGTGCTCTCACGCGTACAAGTACACAATTTAACAAACGATGCAAATTTAATTGGCAACTCTAATTTGATATTTATCATCATTGAAGAGAAAGGGGTACCGGCCTATTTTCGTCGCATTTCCGGTTTCGCGAGGAATGAGTATCTTTCATGATTTATGTATTTAATAGATAAAGTGAATAGAATATGAAAAAGTTCGAGCAAATGTGAGGACTCTCTGTTGCAGAGGCTTTAAGAAAAAAACTATCATACTTCTACGTGCTGTGCAGTGAGGGCGAAATCTTGAATTATTTATTTTTGGAATGTCTTGTAGAATCCATGTGTGGAATATTGAAACGGTTAGGAGATATTAATTGAAATATATACTTGATTATGAGTGGTTACAAATTTTACACATTTTTTTTATAGGGATTGAAATAGAACGAGAGGAGTGAGAACGTTTCGTCGAGTACATCTCTATTTTCTTGTACTTTATGTATATTCAGTGTGTTTATTTCGTTGTATTGTACTGTGCTTCCTGTGGTCAAATGCGAAATGCGGCAAAGCACCACACTGCTCTCCAAAGAATTTCAGACCAATCAGTCTAACTTCTTTTCTCCTAAAAACATTGGAGAGACTCGTAGAAAACTATATTCGCTATAACCTGAAAATCAAGTCCCTTTCTAGGTGTCAACACGCATACCGAAAGGTACTATCCAAAAATTGCTGTGTTATAAAGAATACACCATAATATAGTTTCTAGATATAGAAGGAGCTTTCAACAATGTTAAGACAGAAACCGTCACAAACGCACTCATCAGTCTAAATTTGGACAACTGTATCTGCGCTTGAATTAAGAACATGCGGGATAGCAGGTTGATCCAGGCGGAGCTCGGCATCTATTTGACCAGGAGGTCAGTGTGCAGGGGCACACGACGGGTGCTCTCACCACTACTCTGGATCTTAGTAGTAAGCTTTGATCCATTTTATAGTGCATTTGTCTATATTTCTATGGTGCAAAGCATTTGATATGGACTCATATCCATTGTTGTCAAAAGCCCCCTTAATATCCAGAAAGGCGCATAGTGCGATCTCTTTGCACCGATAGGCGTTTTTGATCTCTGTTGCAAGATTTAGCAGAGCACCTTTCGTGGATTTACCTTTTTGGTAAACATTTTGATATGGGTGTAGAGGCATAAATAAGGCGATCATGGAAGCTACCAAAAACTCCATCACCCAATACATTGGGCTTGATCCTTTGAAAGAACCCTTTGGATGCGTGCCACTGCAGGAAGTTTTTTGAGCTTCTCGCAGCTTTCACGCCAGGAGGCCCTTTAAGATCTACGGGATTTGTATTGTTCCCAAACGCCGGTGCGTTTCGCTTTTTTAAAAAGCTATCTTACTCTCTTCCGGATAGTCTCTAGGTTATCGTTCCACACTCCTTTTGAACACAATGCACTTTACCTTGGAACTACTTTTGAAGGAGGAGAGAATGATGTCGTTTAACTGACACTGCGCAGAATTTGTATCATTTGTTTTTATAGTGGTGCTGCTGGCAAAATGTCAGATTTGGCCGCTAAGTTTTCGCGATATGTTCTCCAGTTAGTCAGTCTGTTATCATAACGGACTGGCCCGTGTTCGGTGTTGCACTTTATTTTGAATCTAATGCCCACATGATTCGATAAAGATACCAGATCAGATACTTGGCAGTCCTCTATGATATTTTGAATAAAAGGAGATGAGAGAGTTACGTCTAAAACTTCTCCTCTTATGGCGTCTCTAAATATGGGTTCGTCCCCTTTATTTAGTATAACGAGGTTTTTACTACTCGTATACCTATATAGGTATTCTAACAGTGACTCACCTCTTTTGTTTGTACGGCTGCCCCAAATCTTGTTGTGTGCATTGGCTTCGCAGCCAATGATTGTGTGTACCTGCTGATCCTCACAGTCTTGGACAAGTTTTTGTACTGTGGTGGGAGGCACTTCGTCCGTATCTCCAGCAAAGTACGCCGATGCGCATACAAATTTGTGTAGCTCACGGCCATTGTGGCGCCAGAATTACTACTTTGTTTGATGCTTGGGGAGGCAATACACACTATTAAAGGAACGAGGACTCGTTAAATAAAAAAAGGAAAGGAGGTTGATTTATGATGTTTTTGCCCATTTTTGTATACCCTATTCTAAGGGTATATTAATTTTGACGCATAGTTTGTAACATACCTTAATATTGCTCGTAGACCCCTAAAAGTTACTATATTTATGATCAGCATCGATAGTAATGTCGATCTAGCCATGTCCGTCCGTCCGTCCGTCCGTCCGTCGGCAAAAATTAGGCCTTTAAACTGGGCCTAGAGAGCTGAAATTTTAACCATATACTCTCTAGGGTCCCGAAATAATCAAGTTTACGAATTTTTGAAATCCGCCCACAGACACGCCCACAAACTCAAAAAAACAAAATTTTGGAAAAAATCGAATTTTGAGCTAGAAAGCTGAAATTTTTTTTTATATGATCTATGACTCCTAAAACTGCTCGGGATATAAAATTTTCAAAATCCGCCCACTGACACGCCCACAAATAAATAAAACAATTTTTTTGAAAAACCAAAATTTGAGCTAGGGAGCTGAAATTTATAATATATACTCTCTAGGGGGCCCTTTATGCTCATGTGTAAAGATTTTCAAAATCCGCCACTGACACGCCCACAATTTAAAAAAAAAAAACTTTTTTTGAAAATTCAAAGTTTGAGCTAGGGAGCGGAAATTTATAATATATGCTCTCTATGGGGCACTATATACTCATGGTTAATTTTTTTTTAAATCCGCCTACTGACACGCCTACAATTAAATAAAACAATTTTATTGAAACACCCAAGTTTGAGCTAGGGAGCGTTTTTTTCGATAAAATCCTTTAAATGTTATATAACCAAATATGTAGAGCGTTCTTAACAATTCAACCATACTTAGACTTTTGTCACGCCCACTTATGAGGGATAGGAATAAGAATAGGGTATCCAACAGTTCGCCCAAGCGGACTGTAGCCCGTCCCTATGTTTTTATTTATGTTTTATTGCTAATTACTTGTTTTTTTCTCCTTTTTTTGGACATATGAATAACTTATTTTTATATAAATAATCAAAAGTACATAGATATATTAAAAAAATTTAAACTTACTTGAAACTTACTTATTGCAAGACTTAAAGGCGCGTCATTTTTTTTATTGTGGCTTGTGTAGTTTTATATTTGTATACCCAGTTCTATAAGTATTATAATTTTCAAAAGCATTAAAAGTTATATCGATGCGGCCAAGTCCGTCCGTCCGTACGTTGTCAATTTTGAGGCCCGTCAAATTCCAGCTAGTAAGCTGAAATTTGGAATATTATACTCTCTAGGGGACAAAATGCTCAAGTGTTAATGATTTTAAAATCCGCCCACTATCAAAGAAAATGAAAGTCCTTTTCTTCGCAAAGTATGAAGCTAAAGTAGTTCTTAATAATTCCTGCATACAAAGATTTTTAACACGCCCACTTTTTAGGTTCGTTTAGTATATAAAAACATTGTATACCATAATTTAATCAAACAGTGTTTTTCAATAAAATGCTTTAAATCATACATACCTATATGAGACAATATCCTTGTGAGCAATGCACCCATAGTAAAAATTGTGCCACGCCCACTTTTTGGGAGTTGGGAATAGGGAATCTTACAGTTCGCCCAAGCGGACTGTAGCCTTTAATTATGTTTTCTTTACAGATTTGCTCGTAAGACTTTGAAGCAAGCATTCACATTCAAAATGTTATAACATAATCTAAAATCAAAAAAATACCACTGAGAGAGTTGAACAGAAATCAACGTAACCTAGGGTGCAAGGATAAAAAAAAAACTTTATTTGCATGCAAAAACACAAGAACAATTGAAGCCGAGACAAAAATGTAAACTTGTACTATGTTAACAGTGCAGCCGGTTCGAAGTAAGTTTTTTTTTACTATATCACCTCGGATGAACTTTTCAAGTCGGGCCTTCCATTTCTTTCGAAATTATAAGTTTTCACAATCAGACGAGCTTTGTCCTTGCCCTTACATATATGGGCAATTTCAGTCACCAAATTTTATTTTTCGAGGAATTGTTTTCTTAATACGAAATCAAAATGTTATTGTGCATTGTCAAGGAAAGGAGAGAGCAAATCATCAGGACGAGTGTTCCAGACCTTCGTTCCTTTGGACTTTTCACTTTTCATGTTCCTTACAACTGAGTAGAATTTAGGATTTTCAAACATATGTATTTCCAGCAATCCTTTTAACACCAAAAAAAGTGATATGCCTTTGTTGAGTCGTGTGATAATCGCTTGCGGGTGACAGCCGGCAGTACAGTGGTACGGAACATTTGTGCAAAAAAGGCGTTCTTATCTAGTCCAGTCCAAAAGTAAAACCGCAGAATAAGATAATGGAGAAAATTAATACATTCTGAAGTACACATAAAAACCGCTTGTTCAGTCATCCGGTATACTTTGATGATTCGGTGCACTGTCCTACCAAAACATCACCTCAGTATTTACAGAGCTCCATTAATAAAACACTGTTAGTTGCTCTTTCGATCGCAAAACTTTGATTTTTTAAACAAGTAGACTACATAGGCTCTTTTCCATTTATGCAGTATCGTCTTCTCCTCTTGATACTCTTCATAAGATTGTACCATACAAAATAAAGTGCACGACTGGGTTGTACGAAACTTTCTCGCCTTTTTAAGAATTCGCATTTTCTAGAATGTCATTTGCAGTGATATTCTTTGTCCGTCCCTACATGGGCTAGCCATTTTCTATACTCGTAAAATGAAATATAAATGAAAAATAAAGAAAAAAAAAGTTTCCTTATATTATGTAATGTTAAATTCCTGAAATTCCAAAATTGTATAGGTAACATTTTTCTTTGTATAACTCCCATTTACGAATACATAGTTTCGAAATGATGAGTATTAAGCAATCATTAAGACATCGATGAAATTGAATTTTAATAAAATACAGTTATCAATGATGTAGGTAATGGAATTTCGTAATAGTTTTCAATGAATCATCTAAAAAAGTCGTCTTAGTCCTTAATCTGTTTTTAAAATAACCTTTTTATTCCATTTTAGCTGAAGTAAAAATGCCAAGCGGAAAAGTTGATAAGCCTGTCATCGAGGACAATCGTGATGGTACCGTATCTATTAAATACGACCCCAAAGAGGAAGGTGTACATGAGTTGGTTGTGAAATATAATGGCGAACAAGTTCAAGGTAGGGTGACGAATTTATTTGATACAAAAGTTCATATTTTTAATTTGTCTTTTTCAACTTAAGGTTCCCCTTATAAATTCCACGTGGATTCACTCTCATCCGGCTATGTGACAGCCTACGGTTCAGGGTTAACTCATGGTGTATCTGGTGAGCCATGTAATTTCACCATTTCAACTAAGGGCGCCGGTGCCGGTGGTCTTTCTCTTGCTGTTGAAGGGCCTAGTAAAGCTGATGTAAGTTTAGACATGTTCTCTTCTGCCATTAGCATACTGACTAAGCTTTAATTTCTATTTAGATCCGCTATCATGACAACAAGGATGGTACGGTGTCGGTGACCTATCGTCCCACTGCTCCTGGGGAATATCAAATCGCCGTCCGATTTGGCGATAAGAACATCAAGGGTTCACCATTCATCGCTAAAATAACTGGCGAAGGTCGCAAACGTAATCAAATTTCAGTCGGCTCCTGTTCTGAAGTCACGCTTCCAGGCCAAGTCAGCGATGATGATTTGCGTGCGCTAAACGCTTCAATTCAGGCACCTGGAGGTCTTGAAGAGCCTTGCTTCCTTAAGCGTATGCCAAGTGGTAACATTGGCATCTCATTTACTCCACGTGAGACCGGCGAACACTTAGTCTCTGTCAAACGCATGGGTAAACATATTGCCAACTCGCCATTCAAGGTGACCGTATGCGAGCGTGAAGTTGGTGATGCTAAAAAGGTCAAGGTATCTGGTAAGGGACTTGTGGAGGGTAAAACTCACAACGACAACATCTTCGCCGTCGACACCCGCAATGCTGGTTATGGTGGTCTCTCACTCTCCATTGAAGGCCCCAGCAAAGCTGATATTCAATGCACAGATCAGGATGATGGAACTTTAAGTATCTCTTACAAGCCCACTGAGCCCGGCTATTACATTGTGAATTTGAAATTCGCTGATCACCATGTCGAAGGATCGCCGTTTACTGTGAAAGTAACTGGTGAGGGCTCAAACCGCAAACGTGAGAAGATCCAACGTGAACGTGATGCAGTGCCACTGACTGAAATTGGAAGCCAATGCAAGTTGACATTCAAGATGCCTGGCATTACATCGTTCGATTTGACTGCTTGCGTCACATCGCCCAGCAATGTCACAGAAGACGCTGAAATTAAAGAAGTGGAAGACGGACTCTATTCGGTGCACTTCGTCCCGAAAGAGCTTGGAGTCCACACAGTTTCTGTGCGGTATAAGGACATGCATATCCCCGGATCACCCTTCCAGTTCACCGTAGGCCCACTCAGAGATTTCGGTTCTCATTTGGTAAAGGCTGGCGGCCCAGGCCTGGAACGTGGTGAAGTTGGTGTGTCATCCGAATTCAATGTATGGACTCGTGAAGCTGGTGGTGGCTCTTTAGCCATCTCAGTCGAAGGCCCAAGCAAGGCCGAAATCGAATTCAAAGATCGCAAGGACGGTTCCTGTGATGTTGCCTACAAGGTGACTGAGCCAGGCGAGTATCGTGTCGGATTAAAATTCAACGATCGCCATATTCCAGACTCACCCTACAAGGTGTACATCTCACCCGAAGTGGGTGACAGCCACAAGCTTGAAGTCCAGCAATTCCCTCAGGGCAACATCCAACCCGATGCGCCCTACCAGTTTATGGTACGAAAGAACGGCGCCAAGGGTGAGATTGATGCCAAGATAGTCGCTCCATCAGGCACCGATGATGATTGCTTCGTTCAGACAATCGACAGCGACATGTATTCAGTGCGTTTCTACCCACGCGAAAATGGCATCCATGCTATTCACGTCAAGTTCAACGGAGTGCACATACCCGGATCCCCTTTCAGAATTAAGGTCGGAAAAGATGTCGCAGATCCAGCTGCAGTTCATGCCACCGGATTAGGCCTGGAAGAAGTCAAGTCCGGTCACAAAGCCGATTTCATTATTAACACCTGTAACGCTGGTGTTGGTACATTGGCCGTCACAATTGATGGTCCCTCGAAGGTTGCTCTAGACTGTACGGAAGTTGAGGAGGGCTACAAATGTCGATACACACCTCTTTTGCCCGGAGAGTATTACGCTTCGATTAAATATAACAACGTCCACATTGTTGGATCACCATTCAGAATTTTATGCACAGGTAAGTCTTTAAATTGTCTCTTCTCAGTGCCGTTACTTATTCTCGGACTATTTTTAGGTGAAAAACTCGCTGATGTAGGTGCTCAGGAAACATCCACAGTCATCGTTGACACAGTTGTAAAGGTCACCAAGGGTGGAAAAAGTAGCGGCGTTCATATCCCCGTCTTCAAATCCGATGCATCTAAGATCGCATCGAGGGGCATGGGCTTGAAGAGAGCTTAC
Organism: Portevinia maculata; assembly: GCA_949715645.1. Classification (NCBI taxonomy): domain Eukaryota; kingdom Metazoa; phylum Arthropoda; class Insecta; order Diptera; family Syrphidae; genus Portevinia; species Portevinia maculata. Next base: position 278,218,302 of record OX454525.1, read on the forward strand.
ATAGGCAAACAGAATCAATTCTCACTATGCGCTACAGATGCGGGTAAGTTTATTTGGCACTTATCAGAAAGACAAATAAATTTAACTTAAATTCATTATTCTAGGTAACAACATTCTCTACGTCGGCATGTACGGACCAAAGGGACCATGCGAGGAATTCAACATCAAGCATGCCGGTGCCAACAACTACAACGTAAACTACATGGTGCGTGACCGTGGTGATTATATTCTCATAGTCAAGTGGGGTGATGAACATATTCCCGGATCACCATTCAAGGTTGAGGTTTAAAGTCTACAAAACAAACACAATTTTTTTTATTATATTATGAAAAAACTAAAGATTATATAAAAAAAAATATGAATAATTATCAGTAAATTATATAACTTTGTTAGTCATTCGATATTTCGTTTTTCAATTTCTTTTGCAATCATGTTTTCTTATTATTTTGTTTTTGTTTTATATGATAATAATTAAATATTTGCCCAAACTATTAAAATAATTATTTTGGTTAAATAATATTAATTTAGTTATTTTTTTATATAATCACATTTATTTTCCTAGTATTTAATGTAAATATCCGAGAATGAGAAAAGGAAAATGTTTAAATAAAAATTAAGAAGGAGGATGGGGGAAAAATGTATTTATTACATATTACATAATATAGTTTATTAAAAGATAATTTAATGTTGTAAGAGTGCAAAACAAAAAACTTTATTATGTAGATTTGTTCATTAAAACATTAAACATGAATTTTTGTTGCCTTTTGTGGATTTTATAAATATTTTGGAGTCATATTCCTCCATCTTGTCCTTTAACGAAATTAATTGTCCCCAAAAACACTTACTGTTACTATAAAAAATATAATGTTTCCTTTTTCAAGTTATTTTACGAAATAAAACAAAAAAAAATAGATTGAAACGAATTTAATTTTTAATTTAGATACTGTGTTTACTGGTGCGCAATGCGGCTTGTTTTTTTTTTGTTAGTGATCGTTTGTAATCAGTGTTTTGGCGAAAGGCAACGCCGCTGCATCGCATGTGCACTGAATACAAACTAACGCCAAATGTCTTTAAATAAACACACCTACTAAAAGATGCTAAAATCTGATTAAAGTTGGTCCCTTACAAAAAAAAATCGTAAAAGAGAAAGGCAATGAGATAGCAAATCACTTCCCCTCAACTAAAAAAGTTACGAGATTCTGTCCATGAAATTTCTTTGGGCAGGTTATAAAACAAAAATGCCAACAGTACTTAAAATGTCAGTTGATATTTCAGTTTGTTATTTATTTTTTCCATATACATTCCTTTTCACTTGATTACTAACAGGCAATTTCTTGATTAACACATTTAAATCCTTCGATAATATGGGAAAAACCAAATACAACAGGAAAGGAGGATATTTTTTTTTTTTTTTTTTATAATTAGCGCGCACTAAAGGGATTTGTTGGGACCCTTATAATGTATTAGCTACACAGCGCGGGCGTTAAGGAAATTAGGGTGAGAGGAAAAGGAGAGATGCCGATGCACGTTGGTTTTGAATGTCTGTAGGTTATAATGTGTAGGAAAAATGGAGCGGGGAAGAGCATTCCACATTCGTGTTGTACGGCTGAGGAAAGATTCTTTGAACTTCACTGTACGTCCGAACACAGGCTTGAGGGTGAACTGATGAGCATTCCCTGCATGGCGGGTATTGCGGTTGAAATGTTCAAGGGGAGGAATGCAACTGGCTATTTCGTTTGAGCACTTATGGTGGAAATAACGATAAAATAACGACAGGCAGGAGACATTACGACGATGACTAAGAGAGTCAATCGATCTCGCGATGTCTCGGTCGCCAATGAGTTTTATCGCGCGTTTTTGGATCCTGTCAAGTAGCTCCAAATAATTTATTGGTGCACCGGACCAGATATGAGCGTTGTACTCGAGTTTCGGGCGAATAAACGCCTTATAAATTGTAGCCAGATCAGAAGGGGTGAAATATTTCTTACAACGTTTAAGGAAGCCTAGACATTTCGCGGCGTTCTTGGCGACATCGAATATGTGGTCATTCCAACGAAGGTTGTCATTAACACACATACCGAGAATGGAAAGATTCATAGATAATGGCAGCGTGTGTGGGTTTTGCTTTAATGACAGGAGACAGCATTGAGTTTTGGAAGCATTAAATTCCACTCTATTGGTTTTACCCCACTGAGTTATGCTGTTAAGATCGGAATTTAATGAGCTTAACATACGTTGCCGTTCCAGTTCCACACCCGAAGATGAGGGGCGTGACCCAAGAAACGAATATGAGAAGCTGAGGGTACTGTCATCAGCAAAGGAATGGATTGGATTAGAAGTAACAGACAGTAGATCATTTATAAAAATGAGAAAGAGAGTCGGGGACAGAACAGAGCCTTGGGGGACACCAGCATTTATTTGATGAGTTGCAGACTTGAAGCCGTCCAAAACAACTTGAATTGAACGGTCCGAAAGGTAATTTCTAATCCATTGAAGAAGAGTATCATCGATTCCAAATGCACGCATTTTCGACAAGAGAGCTTGGTGCCAAACTCTGTCAAATGCTTTTGAAATATCAAGCGCAACGATCTTACTTTCACCACCTTGGTGAAGAGATTGGTTCCACTTTTCGGTTAGATATGTCATCAAATCACCAGTGGACCTGTTGCTGCGAAAACCATACTGCCGGTCATTAAGAAGTTTTCGCAATTCAAGATATTTCATTAGCTGACGGTTTATCAGCGTTTCCATGACCTTAGAAAGAAGGGACGTAAGTGCAATTGGTCGGTAGGAGGAGGGAGAAGAAGATTCGCCTTTTTTTGGTACAGGCTGGACAAATGCTGTTTTCCATCTTCCCGGGAAGAGTCCTGAAGAATAGGACAGATGGAAAAGCTTACGCAATGGTTTTGCCAGCGAAGAAGAACACCTCTTCAGAAAGATAGGGGAAATACCATCTGGACCAGCGGATTTGTGAACGTCAAGATCTTGAAGTACTCTAGCCACTGTACGAGTGCGAAAGTGGATTGGTCCCATAGAGAATTCTACGCGCTCGAGTACAGGGGGAGACAAAGCACAATCTGGGAGCGTTGAGCTGACTGCAAAGTGAGCAGCAAGCAGATTGGCCTTATCTGTAGAGCTGACAGCTGGAATATCGTTGTAAATGAGTGTCGGGATAGATGACGATGCCGAATTCTTGATGTTTTTAACAAATGACCAAAAGTTTTTACTACCAGTGGGACTTTGTAGTATTTTTTTCCTCAACTTTTGGTCATAGGAGAATTTGACACGATTAATGTGGGCATTGCAGTCATTTCTGGCTCGTTTAAACTTTTTACGGCTTTCCTCAGATGGGTTGGCTTTGAATAGCCGAAAACTTACCTCTTTTAACCTGATAGCCTCTTTGCAGCTCGAGTCACACCACGCATTAACCTTGGGTTTGATACTTTTAATCCTGTTAGGGATAAAAGTCTTCATACCCAGGTGAATTATGTTTGTGACCATATCAGCAGCAGCATCCACGTCGCTGTCGAGGAAGCACAGCGACCAGTTAAAACTTTTAAAGAAACCGTTTAATTTTTCCCAATTGGCTTTCTCGTACTGCCATACGGTTCTTTTAGGAGTTTGTTCTTTAACTATGTGGTAATAATAATAATGTTTATTAGTTCCTTGAACTTTTTAACAAATAACTAACTAACGAAATTCAGAACTTACTTTACTTAACGGGCTCCCGACCCGTGAAGAGTCTCTACCTGAGACACAGCAGCCTTCCATCGTCTACGATCCCGGGAACGCTGCTTCCAGTTGTCCAGACCAAGCGCTCTGGCATCCGCGATGACTTGGTCTTTGAAACGGAGGTTAGGTCTTCCTTGCCTTCTCGAACCTGGGGGCTGGGATTCGAAGATCCTCTTAGCTGGAGCATTATTGTCCATTCGCTTGATGTGGCCGAGCCAATGTAGTCGACGTATTTTGGCTTTTTGAACTACATCCACATCTTGGTACAGCTCATAGAGTTCGCGGTTATATCTTCTCCTCCATTCGCCTTCCTCGCACACAGGACCACAAATCCGCCGAAGAATTTTTCTTTCAAAGGAGCCAAGTATCAGCTCTCCCTTCCTACTTATCGTCTAGCACTCGGCGCCATAAAGCAGAACTTGCAGGATAAGGGTTTTGTAAAGCATACATTTCGTCCTCCGAGTTAGGAGTTTTGAACCCAGTTGTTTTGCCAAACCGAAGTAGCAGCGGTTTCCTAGGGTAATTCTTCGCCGGATCTCCACTAAGGTGTCATTCGTGGAGTTCTTACTCCGAGGTAGATGAAATCCTTAACTACCTCGAAATTGTTGCTATCAATAGTGACGTTTTGTCCTAGGCGGCGGAAAGATGTTTGTTTGTTTGTTGATAGCATGTATTTAGTCTTGTCCTCATTTACTACAAGGCCAACAGATTTCGCCTGTTCTTTAATCGCCGTGAAAGCTTCTATCACGGAGCGCTGTGATCGGCCGATGATGTCAATATCGTCCGCATAACCCAGCAGCTGAACGGACCTGTTGAAGATAGTGCCTTCCGTGTTGACACCTGCCCTGCGCACTATCTGCTCCAGTACGAGATTGAAGAAATCGCATGATAGCGCGTCCCCTTGCCGAAATCCGGTGCATGTTTGAAATAGTTCGGAGGAACTATTTCCAAACTGCATGTTGCACTGCATGTTTTCCAGAGTCACGCGACACATCTGAATCAATTTTGCCGGGATTCCGAATTCGGCCATCGCCATATAGAGCTCCTGACGATGTATACTATCATACGCGGCTTTGAAGTCGATGAATAGGTGGTGTGTCTCGACTTGCAATTCGTTGGTCTTTTCCAGGATTTGCCTCAGTGTGAAAATTTGGTCTATAGTCGATCTGCCTGGCCGGAAGCCACACTGGTACGTGCCGATAAGTGTGTTTGTGTTGCAAAACGATTTAAGACGTTCACACAGTACGTTGGATAGGATCTTATATGCGACATTAAGCAGGGATATGCCTCGATAGTTCTTGCAAGACATAGGATCGCCTTTTTTGTAGATGGGGCATATGGAGCTGATAGCCCAGTCATCGGGCATGTTTTCTTCCACCCATACTTGACTGATGATTTGGTGCATGCGCCCGACCAAAACATCACGACCGTATTTGAAGAGCTCCGCTGGTAAGCCATCAGAGCCTGTGGCTTTGTTGTTCTTAATCTTTTTTAAAGCTAAGCCAACTTCTTCTATACTGGGTGGTGGAACTGGTTCTTCATTGACTGGACGTGGGCTTTCTTTTTGCCCTATCACTCTCTCTACATGATGCCCATTAATCAGCTGCTGGAAATGCTGCTTAAACACATCTACTATTCCCTGCGCTTCGGTGACTAGGTTTCCTTCGCTGTCTCGAAGAGCCTGCGTTCCGGTTTTGAAGCCAGCAGCCAGTTGCTTTGCTTTCTTATAGAACCTCCGGATGTTGTTACTATCGCGAGACTCTTCGATCTCCTTGAGTTGGGATACTGCGTAGGTCCTCTTCTTTCTACGCAGGATCTTTTTCTCCTCCCTTCTCCTGGCTCGATACTCATCCCTCGCTGCCCTTGTTTTGCGCTGCAGCGTTTTCTTGTGTGCATCTTCTATCACCTTTTTCCTGTACACGCATTCATCATCATACCACGGGCTCTTTCTCTGGGGTGGCTGGTACCCTACAGTAGTTTCGGCTACCTCCTTGATGATGTCGCGATACTGGCACCACTGATTGTTGGCGTCTGTGGTAGGTGAATGCACAGTGGGGAGTTTCATACTCAGGCGCTCCCTGTAGGCCCTGGCTACTCCAGGTGTGCTAAGGCGTCCAACGTCGAATTTCTTCTTTTGGGCGGTTCGCAGCTTCTTTTCGTTGGACAGTCGAGCTCTGAATTTAGCCGCAACAAGAAAATGGTCAGAGTCGACGTTTGCCCCTCGGAATGTGTGCACGTCGATGATGTTATGCCTCGCATCGATTTGGTTGGCGGTTCGACCGTCTGGAGAGCGCCAGGTTGCTGTGTGGATCCTTAGCCTTGGAAACCTAGTGCTACTTATCACCGTATTACGAGTTGCTGCAAAATCGATTAGTCGGTAGCCGTTGTCTGTTGTCGTGTTCGTGGATTCTGTGCTTACTAACTAACCCGCCACAGATATTTTCCTTTGCGACTTTAGCATTGAAGTCCCCGAGGCGTGTGCACATATTAGGCTTATGTTTTGAAAGGTAGCTTTGATGCGGATCACAGCCAGGCGATCGGCTTGAAGTCCTAAGCCGATTTCCCACGACGAATCCGCATCCTAATACATGCAATCTTTTATGACAGCTGTAATAAATGTCGCAATTTGTTCTTTTCATCATACCTGATCCTATCCATCGTATCTCCTGGATCGCGGTAATATTTGCCTTGTACCGCGTGAGGACAGACTCAAGTTTTTGAGTAGCACCTGGGGTGTAGAGTGTTCGTACATTCCAGGTACATACTCTCATTTCGTAGTCTATTGACGTTCCGGGTCTGGTTGCCATATGAGGAGTTCCATTTTCCGAGGCTGGTTGCGTCCCTCTCATAACTAATTCTTTTTTCCATGGTCGGGAAGATACCCCGACGGCACAACCCCAAACCTGGAGGGCCAGGCCCTTGTTTTGACCCTAGGACAGGGGGCCGGATAATCCGATGTCAGTAACCTATTCTGGGATATGAGCGCTGCCGTTGACCCATTAAGGGCTCATCCGCCACCAACTCTTTTCCAACACCCTGGCTCAGTATTGGAGATCCCTATAGACCTGGTATCCAAATATGTCGAAGCAGCTCATATAGGGATTACACTCAGCAGTTCGACCTGACTGGAACTGTAGACGCCACCGTTGATTCTATCTAGAGAATTCATCCGCTGCCGCCTGAACAAGAGGAAGTGCCTAAGTGAGAAGACACTCTCCTCCGCTCCTTCTCTTGTCTGCCGCCACCAACGACCGTCCACAGGGGTTGGTTACCCCATCTCCAGTCGAGGTACTAGGCGCCCGGCAGTCACCAACGCGGAGGTGAGAGTAGGAGTTGATAGTGAGAGGCTAGAGTGAGAACGCTTGTGCTCTCATGTAATCGCATCACTACCCCTTTCAACTTCCAACGAAATTCAGAAGGTAATAATAATTACAGATAAGCAATATTGCTCTTCAGAAAATTTTCTTATAAAAAAAAAATCTCGATTCCGCTTTTAACTCATTTGGTAGGTTTTTGAAGAAGTTCAGTCCTGCATACATCAATGAATCCCTGGTAGGTACTGCTTCTGTTGCACCGGATTGGTCTGGGGATTTCATAGTTTCTCAAGTTGTACTGCTGTACTTCAGAAATATCATTGCATTGTAGGTAAGTTGTTACTCAACATTTATCCATTTTAATGCTTCTAGCATTTGTTGTATTGGGGTATATCGGCTGCACGTAAGGATCGATCGCGTCGCTTTGTTTTGTAGTAGTTGAATACGCCGCTTTATTTGATTTTGGCATCCATATAAGATTGTTGCACAATACAAAAAGTGCGGTAACACCAAGACATTGTACAGCATAATCACATTTCCCATAGTAAAAACAGGTCTAATAACGTAAATTTCAAATAAAAGAGAGGTTTTTATATTTCTTCTTTTTTATTCTTTGGGTTTAAAAACGACAAAAGACTAGTACAAAGCGCCTGATGATGGGAACGAGCTTCCCGAAACGCGTCGCGAAGAAATAAAAAATAAAAAATAAACTTTAATAGAAAATATAAAAAGTTGTGATAAAATTTGAAAACCCAAAGAATAAAAAAGAAGAAATATAAAAACCTCTCTTTTATTTGAAATTTACGAAATTAAGTACGCAACTGGAGACATAAAAGCAACAAAAAATACAGGGACGGGCTACAGTCAGTTTTATTTATTTGTGGGCGTGTCAGTGGGCGGATTTTGAAAATTGTTTATCCCGAGCAGTTTTTGGAGTCATATATATAAAATTTCAGCTTTCTAGCTCAAAATTCGATTTTTTCCAAAATTTTGTTTTTTTGTGTTTGTGGGCGTGTCTGTGGGCGGATTTCAAAAATTCGTAAACTTGATTATTTCGGGACCCTAGAGAGTATATGGTTAAAATTTCAGCTCTCTAGGTCCAGTTTAAAGGCCTAATTTTTGCCGACAGACGGACGGACGGACGGACGGACATGGCTAGATCGACATAACTATCGATGCTGATCATAAATATAGTAACTTTTAGGGGTCTACGGGCAATATTAAGGTATGTTACAAACTATGCGTCAAAATTAATATACCCTTAGAATAGGGTATAAAGAGGTCTAATAAGTTTAAAAAAACAATTTTTTTTTGGAAATTTTTGCGCAGATATACTTTGCATGGTTTTTAAAGCTAAGATCAGTGTCTATAACAACCCCTAAGTACTTAGTTCACTAAACACATTCAATTCGACAACCATCCTATATAAACTGAAATGGGATCACATATTTTTAATTTCATACACTTCGTTTTATTTACATTTGGACTCAGTTTGTTTGCTCTTAGCCGCACAGTAGGTGTGTTTAATGAACCTGAGCTGCACAGAAAAGTACAGAAAAGATCAAAAAAGTACAGGATTTTGTATTCCATGAGCAAAAATATTGCCCCGAAATGTTTTACATTCTGTCACTTTGTGTTCCATGACACTGTCCACCTCAGTTAAGATCAGAAAAGTACAGGATTTTCTGCATCTCCTTTTGAGGAAGGGCAACTGCGTGAAAAGTGTCAAATTGAAGACGTCAAATGTCACTAATGTCAGCTGATTTGTTTGTTTGGCGTGAAATTCGCTATTGCTCGTATCCGATGTTGTAATATCCGACGAACTTAACAAGATGCTACTGCCAGAATCTTCCAACATCTCGACTATTAAAAAGTCTGAAGTATTCATTTTGTTTTATTTATCAAAAGCAACTTTGAATCTCACTTTTCATTTAGATTTATTCATATTGGAATTCAACTGCTGATATGAGAGCTGTCACATGAAACTGAACTTTTTTGTTCTCACTTGATCTGACAGTTTTCGCTCATGTGCGCTGATCTGATCTGTTCTGTTCTGATCTTTTTTTCATTAAACACAGCTAGTGATATTTTCCAAGTCTGTATTTATTTTTGCACACGTGTCACTTACGTCACTTCTAGTAATATATATTAAAGTGTCATTCTCAAATAAGACAACTTTACAGAACTTGAAAACAGTTTTTACATCATTTATATACATACAACAGGAACAAAACAACTCCAAGATAGCCACTTGCGGTACTCCCAACTCGACATCCCCAGAGTCTGATATGTAATCATCAAACTTTGTTCTTTGACTTCTGCCACACATATAGGATTGAAACCATTTTAACTCTGTGCCTTTGACTCCGAACGAATCTAATTTAGTTTGTTGTATTTGACATTTGTCTATCTATAGTTTCGAACGCTCGCTTAAAGTCGAGAAATATAGCTATGATTCCTTTGCCTTTATCGATGTTTTTCCTCCAAATATATATTAATAATTTATCTCTGTTTTACAAGAATGTTTGCTTCTAAAACCTGATTGTTCCTCAACTAACAAATTATTTTTTTCGATGTACTCCGTAAGCTGTTCACTATCGACGCATTAACAGTACCTTTCACCTTTCCAACTGGTATACCTAACTGTAGATACATTTTGTTTATGTTGTTAAAGGAATTCACTTACTGTTCGTAATCAAGTGAAAAGAAAAAAAATTGGGAGAAGCATCATAAAAAAAATGTCAAATTAAACCAATAAAACTACCTGCTCGTAGTCAAGTGAAAAGGAGTGTATAAATCCGTATGACTGTCTTCTGCTTTTCTTGATGGACTAATTAATAACGAAACTTAATTAAACATTCTTCCCTTATTCATTCTCTATCATATATACATATTTACATTATACTTGCACAAATTGTTTTGATTTGTCATTTGATGTTTCAGCTGTCATGTAATTTGGTTTCTACATCTTACTACAAAAGCGTTCCTTTACCTTTACTTTTTCATTACTTTTTCAATATCTGAGAGAATTTATTCCCATTCCTCAAAATTTGACAATTTGCTTGGAGTTTACTTGAAAAGTAAGGGCACAGACCTATCGTATTTCTTAGTTTTATGTTAAAAATATTCGCAAATTTATAAAAAAAGAGAGAAAATAGCATGGAACGAGTTCAAATTCTGATCACATCTATTAAAACATGGACGGTGAAATGCTCACTCACAACCGGAAGTACATATATTGGGAAACGCTGAGTTTTCACTTCGAGAGGTGAACATTATAGTTGAAGCTGTAATCTTTTGTTCTGACTTGATCTGACAGTTTTCATTCAGTTTTTGCTTTTCTGTTCTGTTATGATCTAGTTTTCGTGCATTAAACACGGCTACTTACAGCTACTTAAAGGTTCTGTTGTATTGGAAGGGTTCACTTCCACGAAATATACCATATATTCCTAATGAAAGTCAGCAGGTATATCCTTGGCAGCATTTGTTTACTTTGCTGACGAACATATTTCTATATGGTCGTGCGTACGTACGTCTTCCTAACCAAAATAGTGCCTGTGCCATAAGCATTCACGGACATCCTCCTCCAGACAAAACCTATATTCTATCTCTGAGCAATGATTTATTTTGTTAAGATGATATCTTGAGCTACAATGGTCTGAAGAAAGCTCACTAGCTACCTATTGCGTATCTTATTCAATATAAGAATGTTCTTCTAGAAGTAAGGCCTGAGTAACCTTTTGGATTGTCAGAGACCGGAGCATTTTCATAAATGAGCTAGATGAAGCTTGTGTTCTTAATGGTTGATCAGTCTCAGAACAGTAGTCCAGTTGACACTGCAATAAGGTTCTGGTTCTAAGAACGCGGAATCTGAGACAGCCCAACCTAGTTTATCCGTTGCCTGAAATGGTGACCATACTTAAGTTACCAATTTTGGTAGAGGTGTTGCTTGACTACTAGAAAAGAAGTGTGTTCTGGCCCATTATTTCCTTATCAAGGTTTGTCCTGGCGCAGATCTAAGTGCAGCATGGACTTCAGCCTGAAATACAGTGGTAGATATTCCCATAGGTGCCAAGACTTTAGTTTTGGGTGCAAAGACAAGAGCACCGACTCCAAATTCCATTTTTCTTCTTGTTCTGTGGCGATCCATCAATTCCCAAAGCGATTTAATCTCATCAAAAGTCTCGAGTTTTTTTTTCTCAATAATAAACCGACTAAATCGTAGCTGTGCGTACGGCACCGTCCGAAACTAAGCGAATACAAGGAGTTTGTATTGTTTTTGTATGACAAAACACAGCCACTCGCTTCCGTTACCATAATTTTACTGGCGGCTAATTAAGCAAGTGATGAATCGAAAGGGAACGTTTTGTTCAAATATAACATAGCTTTAGTGATATAAAACACAACTGTCAAAAAAAGTTAAATGAGACGATTAAACATTCATACAAGCCTTACACTCTTACAATACTCTCATAATAAGAGTTTTAGTGTTAAGGAAAATGGGGTAATTGAAAGGAAAGTCGTTGCGAACGTCTGACAAACATCCAAGTGTCAATTATCATGAGAAGCTTCTACTAATTTGCCATTGGGATTCGGCTTAAAATTGTAGGTCCCCTCCCCTTCGCTGACCTTTCCGTATTAACCTCATGCACCACCAGCTGACTCACGTCGGAGGTGACTGCGGTTTCACCGAATGTTCTGCCAGTTGCATGTTTGATTTGTCCAACCGAAAAATACCTACCAGCGTCACTATAAATCGAGCTTTCCCAGCAGTAAGCGCTCCAACACATCTGAAACTAAAGTAAACAAGAACCAAGCAACTTTACTTTATTTTAAGTTTATTTCTGCTATCATCCTGCAGCAGGCTCAGTAATAGAATTTAAAACGAATGTGCAGCAACTCTCCCAAATGCCGGTGCAGCTCCTGCCTGCGGATTTCGAGCTTAAAAAGAAACCTTATTAATCTTTGTGGACATGTTCCTTCTCTTTTGAGATTGAAAAATCTAGACGTAGGCAAATGATCACGACGAAGAAAAGTGCAAAGAAGAAACCAACTGCTAACAGAGGTTCCTGCAACATCGTGATGCGCGAAAAGTTGTACTTCAGGTTGAAGTCGTGAATGTGATTTTCGACAAGATTTTTCTTGGTAAAAGAGATTACTGGGCGTCCAAAAGTGTCCAAGTAGGTGTAGTGGAGGCTGTCGGCTAAGCGATTGACAGAGTACGGCGTGATAAGTTTAATATTGGTGGCGCCCTCAGGCAGGATGATCTTGATGACGGCTTCGTCGACCACCATATCGTCGTAAATATGATCAATTATGCGCATCTTGAGGAGGAAACTCTCGCCAGAATTGAAGAGATATTCGAATGATGGAACGTTGTAGCCTAACGTGTAAAAAGTCCTCCAGCCTCCGAACAGCGGGAACCTTGGCCTAAGATCCAACTCGACAGAGTCGCGCAACACCTTCATATTGGACGTAGAAATATTCCCGTTGGTGTCACGATAGTACACACCAGTGGCTGATGAAGGCAGCATGGTTTTGTACGACTTTACAGCGGCCTGTCCACTTCGCGCATCTTTTTGGAATTCATAGCGGGAAAAGGATCCTTTCAACAGAGCTCCCGAATGAATCATGTCAATGTTTTCCGTCACGGCTATGTTTCCCCAGTGCGAGACTTCTAAAGTACGTTCAAGACGGCTTACAGTCAAGAAGGGCGTATGATTCTCGTAGTGAACAACCAATTCACCCGGAGCGAGAGCTAAATAGATGAAGTTATAATTAGAATTTATTTACTCACTCGACAGGAGTACACTTACCATTAACATTTTCAAAGGGTCCATATGTGAGGGTGCTGCCAGACGCAGTCACCGGCTTCAACTGTGTGTAAGACTCGATATTCTGAGAGCTCAAATTAACGGTGGTCTTTTGCGTCAGCGTCGTGTACGGACTGTAAAAATAGACAGTGCCAAAGTACCTAACCAATTGCTTTTCCGATTGAGCGATCTTTGTTGGGTGAGGTGTCAATGCTTTTGTTGATACTGTCTCCAAGTAAACCACTTGTGTAGGCGCGGCCGTTGTAAAAGCCAAAACGAACTCCACGCCGTCGGATGTCTCTCGTTCGGTGTATTTCAGTTCTTTTTTCGATGAATCTTTTGCTGAAATAAAGGCCAAATGTAATCGATCATCACGTGGTAACAGAAGGCTATAAGTGGTGATGCCCTTCTTGGCTGAATGCTCGATGATAATTTTATAAGAAATTTTCACGAGTTGTGAAGTCAAATCGATGGTTCGCTCGACATTTTTATTCACCACCTCAGCATCGATAGCAGCGTCAGAAAGCACAATCACTGATAAAGCAATTAGTATTGCCGAGAAAAGCTTCATAATTGAAAATTTTCTTTTCCTGTATATCTTTCACAAATGCCGGCTCTAACTGAAACAGTGAAACCCCTTCTAGAAAACAGAAAAAAGCCAACAGCGCATTTGTCTGAAATGACACATCAGAGGTAAGAATGGGTGCGGTCAGCGATAACAAGGAGGCGTTGAGTGGTTTCGGCTGCAAATGGATGTATTCAGTTAAACTTGCACCTTAGAGCACATCCTACAGTAAAGTTTCGTTGATAAATTTGAGAATTGTTTTTATGACGGAATATTTTCAAAACGAAGCGTTTACAACAAACTGCTTTTATAGGCGCGTTTTAGTGAAAACTTATTTCAAGCTCAGCAATGGAAATCCCAATAAAACGCTATGTCACTTTTATGTTAATAACGTCTAGTTCAAATGTCAAACTTGGAATACATATGGAATACTTAACTAAAGGTGGCGTCATTTATACTCTTCTGTGAAACAGCCGTTTTTAGTGAAATTAAAATGTGTTTTTAAATGTAGAATCAAATTTATATTTGTTTATATTTGAGCTGTCGAAATCTGCATAGTAAAGCTTTAGCGGATATATTGATGTATGTTTTGTGATATCGTCTAAATATCTTCATAAGCACTGACTGCAGAGGAACTGATCTCTTTCTAATCTCGTACACGTGATAGCTTGAGTGACCATGTAAATCGACCAAATAAACAACTGAAAATTATATATTAACGGCCCATACATAAAGGCGCTAAAACCTAACTTCTCGAAGTGTCTTTTGTGTGCTTTTTATTTAGAACAATATTTAAACAGAACGAATGGTTGATAAATTAAAATAATTAATAATTTGAAAAAACTTTGGAAATTGTCATATCTTTTTTTACCGATGTGTCTATGAAAAATCCAACCTTTTCTATATAACATCCGCTGTAACCATCTACACAAACACACTCATTTTATACCAAAGAACAATTATTAAAACTTGGCATTTCAGCGAGTTGTCATTTTTAAAGAAATAAAATAACAAAACTCATGGCTTGCTCTGTATTTATTTACTCTTTAATGATTCCAATAACCGTCTAATAATCAAAGAAATTACTCGATTAATTATGGAAAGTACCGATCTAAATGAACATTTGTCAGAGGATCTTATGTCAAGATTTGAAAACGGTTCAGTTCTAGGTAAAGTTCTCCATGTTTGAAATGAAATCGGTAGACATTCCTTTTCCTGCTTTCCTTCAGATGGAATGATTTCCGGTGGGTTATTTCAACAGGACAATCTCTATATGGGTGATAACGACGACGAAAATGAACCGGATGATGTGATTATCCTTCACATGGATATACGGGAACCACTGAGCTCTTTAAAGTAAGTTAACAAAGTATTTACATAAAGCAATTTGGATTTTTTTGTTTGTTCGTAGAACTCTTTTGGAACATAAAATCAACGTGGAACTGAAGAAGTACACATTTTGGCTTCAGGATGCACAAATTGTAAGTACCCCTGAATTGGGTGAAAAATTGATGATTGCGTTTTTTTTTTTAAATTAGCTGGAACCACATAAAAATCTCGTCGATCAGTGCGTGAAGGGTGAGGGTCTGGTACAGATCAATGTTCAAATACAAACCATCAATCAGCGGATTAATATTGTTGATGTTCTGAAGCCGACCGATGCTGCCTTGGGTAAGTTGTGTTTGTGCATCAGAGTTCACATTAACTGCGTATTATTTGATCTTTTTGTCCTCGCCAGCTGCTCTCGGATCCGATGTTCAACCAATAAAGACCACCAATATCCATGTAGAGGACAGCAGTGACTCGACTGATGAAAAACCAGAAAAGAGAAAAAACACATCAGAATCGGAAGATCACAAACCCTGCCTGAACTGGGTATTGGATAGCAAATTCAAGAAGGAACAAACTCGTCTGAAGATCCCTGAAGATCCCAACAATTGGACTATACCTCAGGTGAAACACTGGCTGCAATGGGCCGTGCGTCAATTCAATTTGGTAAGCAAGAGGTGGCACAATCCAAATCGAACCATTTTTATGACATCGTCCCTAGGCCGATATAACCCTTTCCGACTGGAACATAACGGGTAAACGACTCTGTTCATTGACGCATGAAGACTTTCGGAAGAAGGTCTCAACTGATCCGGGTAACGTTTTCTGGACCCATTTGCAGCTGCTGAAGGAATGCAAATTTGTATCGGTTATCCACAAACCTATGAAACTTGATGAGAACTCGGACAACAGTAATAATTCATCGCTGCATCTACGAGAGCATAAAATTATGCGAAAGACCCCGACCTGGAATGCGGCCAAGAATAACTATCACTACAGTGAGTATTAAAGAGCACATAGTTGGACGAATTCACTTATCAACTTTTAGCTCAAGTAGGTATTTTAAACGGACCGGGCGGCTCGGGCAATAATGGACAAGTGCAGCTGTGGCAATTTTTGCTGGAGATCCTCACAGACCGCGAGCACAGAGACATCATCCAATGGGTCGGCACCGAGGGTGAATTTAAGCTCATTGATCCGGAGCGGGTCGCCCGTCTTTGGGGCGAAAAGAAAAATAAACCAGCCATGAACTATGAGAAACTCTCTCGTGCCCTACGATACTACTACGATGGCGATATGATCTCCAAAGTGTCGGGTAAGCGGTTTGCCTACAAGTTCGATTGCGACCTAAAAATGTTGATTGGCTACAATGCCGGGGAGATTTCAATGCTGGTTAACGACAAGATGTACGTTGACGAGTACCTCGAGCAGACAGTTGCGCCATCCGAAGATGACGATGAAATTGATGACGCGGACGAATGACACGAGGAGTTGGATTAATTTTCTAAGCGAGTGCACATAATTGTGTTGAATTTGATTTTCTTTTTCATGTTACCAGCATGACAGGTCCTTATCATGAGCGCACTTTTGTCAAACATTTATGTAGTTAAGCTAGAAATAGAATTTATAAAATGCGATACCAAGATGGTATTGAGTATTTTTAAAGAAGTAAAAAACAATGTTTAGAAGTCTGTTTTCTTGAACGGGGTTTGGCCGATATTTTTATTTTTGCAAAATTTGGAATTGCTTACAATTACTTGTTTTACTCTGTGATCCCTCTTTGCATACTTTTAATAAATCTATTCATAGCGGAGCCTTTCTGAATACTTATACGATTTCGCACATTATTCCGACTAAAAAGTCTGGCCCTAAACAATGAGTCTGCAACTATAGACCAATCTGTAGGAATTGTGCGATACCTTAACTGTTCGACAAAAATTGTTTATAACAAAATTTTGTTCATATAAAAAAAGCAAAAAAATCTTCTAATATTAAAAACTTAAAAAAAAACAAACAGACGTAAACTTTTCTGATTTTGTTGAGGCTTTTGATAAAGTTGACCATTTTCTCTATCTAAATACTATTCTCCTTGGGGCTTTATTATATTCAAACCTAATAGGATGGTTGAAATCATACCTCAGTCAGAAGTGAATTCAATTTGATCATTCATGCTGATTTTGACATTCGAATTCGAACGAAAGTTTGTCGAATTAGAAGAATTTGTATTTTGAGATTCGACCGAATAGAAAATTTATTTGAGGAAAACCGGTATAATTCGAACGAAAATAGACATTCGAACGACTTGACTAATCTCAAAATAAGCATGAATGGCTGCCTCTGCAGGGTAATCAGTTGAACGGTGTACCTTAAGCCACATCGGCGCCTTGCAGTTTCTGTCGTCTACCATTAGTCATCCAAAATACTCGCAAGTATTTTTCGTTTACTGACGAAAAGAAGTTAGACAAACGAATTTATTTATTAAAAGTTCTATTTTTTTTTTCTTTTTACAAATGAACTTTTGCAAAACCCTTTTGCAAACAATTTTATAATTCATTTTTGTTCAAAAATAGAAAAAGGTCTTAAGTGTCATTTTTATTTATTTATATTTCCAACTTTTTTATTGTCAAAATCAACGGTGTTCCAGTGGGACCAACTCCCTTTTGATCATCCAAATCCAGACCAAGCGCTCTGGAATCCGCGATGGCTTTTAAAACAGAGGTTCGGTCTTCCTTGCCTTCTCGAACCATGGGGCTGGGAGTCGAAGATCCTCTTGGCTGGAGCATTATTTTCCATTCGCTCAATATGGCCGAGCCAATGTGTTCGACGTGATTTAGCTTTTTGGAATACATCCACGTCTTGGTACAGCTCATAGAGTTCGCGGTTGTATCTTCTCCTTAATTCGCCCCCCTCGCACACAGGATCAAATATCCGACGTAGTATTTTTCTTTCAAAAGATCCCAATATTAGCTCCGCTTTTCTACTTATCGGCCAGCACTCCGCACCATAAAGCAGGGCTGGTAGTATTAAGGTTCGATAGAGCATGCATTTCGTCCTTCGAGTGAGGAGTTTTGAACCCATTTGTTTCGCTAAACCGAAGTAGCAGCGGCTTCCTAACGTCATTCTCCGCCGGAACTCCATTAATGTGTCAATCGTGGAGTTGATGTTTACTCCTAGGTAGATGAGCTCCCTACCTACCTCGAAGCTATTGCTAGGACGTTTTGTCCTAGGCGGTGGACAGATGTTTGTTTGTTTGTTGGTCGCATGTACTTAGTCTTGTCCTCATTTACTTCAAGACCAACCAATTTCGAATGTTCTTCAATCGCGGTGAAAGCCTCTAACATGGCACGCTGGGAACGGCCGATGATGTCGATATCGTCCGCATACCCTAGTAGATGGACGGATTTATTATTATTATTATTATTATTATGCCCACGCCCTCAATCCCCGTCCAACCCGCGCGCGGGACGGACCTTTTATTTATTTATTTATAAGTAAATGTATATTGTATTATTCCTTGATTTATGTATTTAATTTATCATTTTATTTTAATTTAAGAGTGTTAGAGTGTGTGACTTATTATTTGGCTTAAACAAGCCATTTATTTCCATTATTTATTTATTTGTAAATATATTTAATTGTCTGATTTTATTATTTTTAATAATTCTTCCTTAAATTTGTTAACATTTGTTAGAGTCTTAAGTTCATTGGGTAGATTGTTAAATTGATTTAGTCCCTTAATCATAACTGTATTTTGAGCACGCACTGATGACCTAAATTGTGGTCTAAAGTTTTGCCCATTTCGGAGGTTATACGGTTGGCTTTCACTAATGTATTCTAAATTATTTAGCAGATATCCCGGTAACAAATCATTTTTCATTTTAAAAACAAACACTAATACACTAAATTTTATTTGCTGTCTAATATTTAACCACCCTAGTTTATCTAACATATACTTCACGTGCGTTAATCTATGACACTTTAGTATTATTCTCATTGCCTTATTTTGAAGCCTTTGTAGTCTTGTTAAATCTGTTTCAGTTGATAGATATAAAATTGTGCAGTACTGAAAATGTGGTCTTATTATGGCATTGTAGATCTGTATTGCGGTATTAGTTGAAATCTTCTTTCTTAGCCTAGTAAAGAAATATATTTTCTTCGATACTTTTTTGCATATGTAATCTATATTTGCTTTTAAATTGATTTTGTCGTCTATAATAACTCCCAAGTATTTAAATTCATTAACAGGCTCTATGCTCTCTCCATCGATGTTCACATCTATACTTTCTTTGCTGTTCATACACATGCATTTTGTCTTCTTAATATTCAATCTTAGTTTATTAATTTTTAGCCATTTACTTAGTGCTTTTAGATCATCATTTATTTTATTTATGCAAACTTTTGCACAGTTTCCACTAATAAACAAAAGTGCGTCATCCGCAAACATACATAATAAATATTCGTAACATTTTATTTTGCTATCTTTTATTAAAGATAGTGCCTTCCGTGTTGACACCTGGCCTTAGCCCTATTTTCTCCAGAACAAGATTGAAGAAGTCACATGATCGCGCATCTCCTTGCCGAAATCCTGTACAAGCTTGGAATAATTCGGTAGAGCTGCTTCCAAACTGCACATTACACCTCCTCACGATGAATGCTATCATATAGGTTAGGTTAGGTAGATGGGCTGGCATAGTGCCACACTCAGGTCTATGCTGACCCATTGTGATGCCCATCGGGGGAGGAGGGTAGTCCCTTACTCATTTTTAACCCTGTCTATAAACAGCTGAGATTAATTACTCGATACAAACCGTCCTGTAGATTTGATGAACTTCATTATTTTGTCTATCGGTGTGCTGGAGAGGTCGTCTAGGTCGTGGAAGAAGTGTCTCCCCAGGAATCTGTATCTGATGTGTTGGAGACCCGGGCAGTGACACAGGAAGTGAGTAGTGTTCTCCAGAGCTTCCTCGTCGCCACAGCTTCTACAGAGTTCTTCCTCCGTCAAGCGTAATTTCTTCATATGGTACCGCAGAGTGTTGTGCCCCGTTAAAATACTTACGAGGGTGGATAGTGATGTTCTATTCTTTTTCATTAGACTCTCGGTTCTGGCCTTATTTGTTTCTAGTGGTGTGGCAAGTATCTAGTGCCGTCCATCTAAGGTTCGCCTCTCTTATTGCCTTTTTCCCTGCTTCAAGCCTAAGTGAGCAAGGCGGGATGAGTACAGAGTGATCAGCTTGTTCTGACACAGCTTCCGAACCTTGTCTTGCTAATTCGTCCGCTTTCTCGTTGCCCGGAATGCCTTCATGTCCCGGGACCCAGCAGAGCGATACCTTATGGTGGGTACCAAGAACCTTGAGTTCTTCGCGACAGCATTTCACAAGCTTTGATTTTATTTCTGCTGCAGTTAAGGCTTTTATTGCTGCCTGGCTGTCGATATAGAAGGTAATACCATCGGGTGGTATTGCCCTTACCGCAGACTCACGGGCTGCTGTTGTCGCTGCTGTGGTCGGGTAGGCGTACCGATTTTGATATGCCCAGTGGTGCGGAAATGCCGGCCGTAAATACGGCTATGGCTTGTGTGTCGGGGACGAGTCCGCTTCTCCATTCTCCCCTGCTGGGATAGGCACTCGAGAAAGGTCTTGTGAAGTCTAAGTATGGCGTGATGTAGTCCGTAGTTGGTACATGGCCAAAGTATTTCTGTAGGATCACCGAATGACCCATTGCATTGAATTGAACAAAGATGTCTAGCGGAGGCAGGTTGAGGATAGCCTCCAGTCCTGCGGTTGGAGTTGTCCTCATCGCACTGGTTGTGCCGATGCACGCTTGTCTCTGAACTTTTGTAAGAGCCTTAAGCTATCATATGCTTTGATGTCGATGAAAAGGTGGCGGGACTCGCCTTGAAACTCATTGGTCTTTTCCATGATTTGCAACCAACGACCATACCACGTCGAGTTAATCGGTTCTAGTCAGATCACCGCAATTAAACGACGTTGGGCGCGGTTACTACGTAGATGGTTTGAGAACAACCGCGTATCGTTGGCCAGTCCCATCTACAGAGTTGAGGGAAATAATACATACGTGGTATCACAATGGACCTAAATTGGTCTTAGTGTGTCGGCTTCTGCCTACAGCCACCTATACCTAATCTAACCTCCACGATTTGCCTAAGTGTGAAGTTTTGGTCTATTGTCGAACTGCCGGGCCGGAAGCCACACTGGTACGTGCCGATCACCTTGTTCATGCAGTTATCCATTAAAGAGTAAAAAGAACTTACTGCATCATC
Organism: Portevinia maculata; assembly: GCA_949715645.1. Classification (NCBI taxonomy): domain Eukaryota; kingdom Metazoa; phylum Arthropoda; class Insecta; order Diptera; family Syrphidae; genus Portevinia; species Portevinia maculata. The sequence goes on from OX454525.1 coordinate 278,239,335, forward strand.
AACATTAGATAAAACAGTGTGATTTAAATTAAAGTTGTTACTTTCATCAGAAAGCCTCTGAAAATTTGCTCTCCGAATTACTATTTTCGTACAAATGTGCGCCTAGATCAATTATACGTAATAGGGTGGACGATTTTTTCTATGTAAGTTATACTCGAGTGCGATTCTAGAACCACAGAACTAACAGAGTCAGAGGAAAAAACAAGATAGAGATATCGATTGTTGCAGTTTTTTATGTAGCTTGATTGCTGTTAGTCGAAAGATAAAATGTTGTCAAGTAAATAGAGCTCTTGTTGGGCAGAGTTAGTGGATGGAATGAAAAGATTCATCCTCGGAATGTACCCATCATATATGTGAAATGTCAAAAATATGGTCGAATGTAATAGATACTTGAGGGTACCTACAAAGAACAAAGACGATACAACAGAATGAAAGCATTAACAACCTATAAATGTTTATTTTCAAGAGTAATTTTCACACCGATAATTTCAACATTTAGGGGAAATGGAAAGTCAATCTTTTGTGACTCAAGGTGGGACGTGGGAACGAACATCAATCAGAACACCTTCTCCAAGCGCTATAGTCATTTTGATGACGATAGTTTCTACATACTGAGAATTCATGACTAAAGAGTTATGTGTCTTCAATGCCGGCATTAAGCTAAGTTTTCGTCAAGGAGAAGATGTTTTTTTTTTTTACGCTGGGAGGTGGTAATCTTCCAAAGACGAAACCGAGCCCGTACTCAGTAACAGTGTGGTGATTTCTACCCACTAACCCCTTCTCCCGTCTTCCCGTTTTCCCTGCGATACAACCTTCTTGGTATTTCATTTTTGCAGGGCGGGGATTAGCCAGCTTTCCAATTATTGCACCTAGTAGTTAAACCAATCAGCAATTTGTCTTTCATATTTTTAAAATTCATATTCTAAGTATTTGTCCATAGAGGATTTAATACTTTTTATACCCTATTCTAGGGGTATATTAATTTTGACGCATAGTTTGTAACATATCTTAATATTGCCCGTAGACCCCTAAAAGTTACTATATTTATGATCAGCATCGATAGTAATGTCGATCTAGCCATGTCCGTCCGTCCGTCCGTCGGCAAAAATTAGGCCTTTAAACTGGACCTAGAGAGCTGAAATTTTAACCATATACTCTCTAGGGTCCCGAAATAATCAAGTTTAAGAATTTTTGAAATCCGCCCACAGACACGCCCACAAACTCAAAAAAACAAAATTTTGGAAAAAATCGAATTTTGAGCTAGAGAGCTGAAATTTTTTATATATGATCTATGGCCCATAAAACTGATTGGGACATAAAATTTTCAAAATCCGCCCACTGACACGCCCACAATTAAATAAAACAAATTTTGGGAAAAATTGAATTTTGAGCTAGAAAGCTGAAATTTTTTATATATGATCTTTGGCCCATAAAACTGCTTGGGACATAAAATTTTCAAAATCCGCCCACTGACACGCCCACAATTAAATAAAATATTTTTTTTGAAAAACCAAAATTTGAGCTAGGGAGCTGAAATTTTTAATATATACTCTCTAGGGGCCCTATATGCTCATGTGTAAATATTTTCAAAATCCACCTACTGACACGCCCACAATTATTTTTTTTTTATTTTTGAAAGTCCAAAGTTTGAGCTAGGGAGCTGAAATTTATAGTATATACTCTCTAGGTGCCCTTTATGCTCATACTTAAATACTACTGACACGCCCACAATTAAATAAAACAATTTTATTGAAAAACCAAAGTTTGAGCTAGGGAGCGTTTTTATTTACAAAAGCTTAGTTTTTTCGTTAAAATTCTTTAAATTTTTGTCACGCCCACTTATGAGATATAGGAATAAGAATAGGGTATCCAACAGTTCGCCCAAGCGGACTGTAGCCCGCCCCTATGTTTTTGTTTTATTTTTGGGACTATGTAGCTAGTTCAAAAGGTTTTATTCTTCTTAACCTCCTAGTCATATTGCTAGTATTTAATAGTTCCTTCATTTCTGAGCTGACGTGATTGAGAAGCCTAAGTTTATGTCTATTAGCTACTTTTTTGACTTCATCTTCAATCATTTCTATTTCTAGATCTCTATGCAGATCAGGGTTTCTTAAGTACCATGGTGCATTTACTATATTCCGTAGAACTTTGTTTTGAAATGTTTGAATTGTCTGTAAATTTGTTTTGCATGTGCATGCCCACAGCTGGAGCCCGTAGGTCCATACTGGTTTTAGAATTTGCTTATAAAGCAGTAATTTATTGTAATTTGACAAACAAGAGTATTTCCCTATAAGCCAATACATTTTACTGTAGCGCATATTTAGTTCTTCTCTTTTTATACCTTATTCTAGGGGTATATTATTCACATTAGGAGCTCGGGCCTATGTGAGTGCTGCATGGAGGCGGATGAAACGGCATCTCACTTCATCTGTGAATGTCCGGGTTTCGCCAGAACCAGGCTCACCGCTATAGGCAAACAATTCGTTAACGAAGATTAGATGGGGGAAATTGAACTTGCAAATATTCTTCACTTTGCCAAGGCTACTGGCAGGTTCTCCCTCACTGAATCTTACTAATCGCCAATAACCAGCGAGCGGGCAGCTATGCTGAAGTACAATGGACCAATAGGTCTAAGTGCTTGTCATCTACTGATGACCCCACTGCACATACAATACAATACAATAGGGGTATATTAATTTTGACGCATAGTTTGTAACATACCTTAATATTGCCCGTAGACCCCTAAAAGTTACTATATTTATGATCAGCATCGATAGTAATGTCGATTTAGCCATGTCCGTTCGTCCGTCCGTCCGTCCGTCCGTCAGTCGGCAAAAATTAGGCCTTTAAACTGGACCTAGAGAGCTGAAATTTTAACCAAATACTCTCTAGGGTCCCGAAATAATAAAGTTTACGAATTTTTGAAATCCGCCCACAGACACGCCCACAAACTCAAAAAAACAAAATTTTGGAAAAAATCGAATTTTGAGCTAGAAAGCTGAAATTTTTTATATATAATCTAGGACTCCTAAGACTGCTCGGGGTAAAAATTTTTCAAAATCCGCCCACTGACACGCCCACAAATAAATAAAACAATTTTTTTGAAAATCCAAAGTTTGAGCTAGGGAGCTGAAATTTATAATATATACTCTCTAGGCGCCCTTTAAGCTCATGTGTTGATTTTTTTTAAATCCGCCTACTGACACGCCCACAATTAAATAAAACAATTTTATTGAAACACCCAAGTTTGAGCTAGGGAACGTTTTTTTGATATAATCCTTTAAATGTTATATAACAAAATATGTAAAGCGTTCTTAACAATTCAACCATACTTAGACTTTTGTCACGCCCAGTTGTGAGGGATAGGAATAAGAAAAGGGTATCCAACAGTTCGCCCAAGCGGACTGTAGCCCGTCCCTATGTTTTTCTTTACATGTGCTTTCCAGCGCAGTTTTGCGTCTAGTGTCATGCCTAGATATTTGGCTGTGTTTGCGTAATCTACTTCTTTATCATTTATGAATACTGGTATGTGCTGAACATTTTTATTTGTAAAATTTATATGGACCGATTTTAGGTCATTTAGTTTAATTTGGCAATTTTTTGTCCATTTTGTTATATTGTTCACTGCCTTCTGTAGTTTTTTTGTCGCTACATCTACAGTTTCTCCCACAGCAAGTACAGCAGTATCATCTGCAAATGTTGCCACAGTTGTTTCATCACTGTTCGGCAAGTCGCTAGTAAATAAGAGATATAATACAGGACCTAACACACTTCCTTGTGGTACACCAGCTTTTATTTCTCTTAATGTGGAGTAGTCATTTCCTTGTTTAATTCTAAAGAATCTCTCTAATATATAGGACTCTAAAATTTCTGAGAATTGTTTTGGCAGATGCTTTTGCAATTTATAGATCAGTCCTTTGTGCCATACTTTGTCGAAAGTTTGTGCTATATCGGGAAATATAGTAGAGCATATCTTTTTTTCTTCAAATGCTTTTTCGATTTTATCTGTTATTCTATGCACCTGATCGATCGTGGAGTGTTCATTTCTAAAACCAAATTGATGGTTTGGGATTAGCAATTTTTCTTCGATTATTTTGTTGAGATTGAGACGTTTAATCAACATCTTTTCGAATAGCTTGGACAACATAGGTAGTATAGATATGGGGCGATAGGAGGTGACCTCACTAGGCAGTTTGCCTGGTTTTGGTATCATAATCACCTCCGCGACTTTCCACATGCTAGGTACATGCCTTATCCTGAATGCAGCATTTATGATCTGTGCTAGTTTTTTAAGCCCTTTTTTGGGAATTGTTTTAGGATTTCCCCTGATATTAAATCAAATCCCGGGGCTTTTTTAGTACTGATGCCCTTTTTTATTTCATTGGCGATTTCTTTAGCCGTTACCGGTTGAATGTGTCTTTCCTCTTCGCACAATTCTTCGCTTTCTTGACAGTCTTTATCTTCATATGGTTGAAAGACGCCTTCGAGATATTCAGCAAATAAATTAGCTTTTTCTTGGTTGTTTTTTGCCCAGTTACCTTCACTGTTTTTAACTGGTGGAATGTGAGCAATTGGCCTTTTCATTTTCTTAGTTGCCTTCCAGAGTGAGTACTCGGTACTAGCATCATTTGTAAGATTGGTAAGGTATTTTTTAAGAGACTCATTTTTAAATTCTCTTATCGATCTTTTAAGCTGACTGTTTAGATTATTCAGATTTGTCTCTGGGCGCTCTTGCTTGTTGCCAACGTTTTCTAGCTCGTCTCTTTTCCGTAATTATATCACATATTACTTTTGGATACGAGTTTCGTTGGGTTTTAGTTTTCGTTTTAGGTGTTGCAGCCCATGTAGCTCTTTGGATATTGACAGTTAATATTTGAACAGCATCTTCTAATTGATCTTCTGTTTCAATTGTTTCTAAGAGCTGAATACTATCCTCTAGATGCTGTCTGAAGTAGCTCCAGTCAGTCAGCTTATTCCCTAGCCTTGCGCTATTTTCTTTAATAGTGATTTTATCGCCAAGTGTTAAAAGTATTTTGGAATGATCTGAGTCAAGATCTGGCACTTCTTCTACCTTTATATTGTTAGACGAGGTATTCTTTGTTCCGAAGAGGTCGACAAGATCAGGGATTTTGTTTCTATCTGTTGGCCAATACGTAGGTTTTCCCGTTGAGTGATACTTGCCGTTAATTTCGTTTATTGCTTCATAAAGTTCTCTTCCTCTTGTATTTGTCAATCTAGATCCCAAATACTTGTTTTTGGCATTAAAATCTCCCCCTGTAATAAATCTATTGCTAAATATTCGGAAGAGACCTAAAAAGTCATTTTTCTTTAGATTGTATCTGGGAGAACAGTAAATTGATGCACCTGATATAGTTTGTCCACTTTTCGTTCGAATGTTAATAGAAATTCCTTGCATCGCGCATGATTTTAACTTGGCTTCTATATGGTGATCGATCTTATTCTTTACATAACTGCAGCCCCGCATTTTACTGAATTATGGGGATGTGGGGAGTGATACCCTTGCAGTTTAAAGTTTGTATTGAATTTTAAGTGCGTCTCAGAGACAAGACATATATCTATTTGGTTCATGTCGATGACTACTTGGATTTCATCCTTACGGTTCTCGATACCATTAGCATTCCATTCCAGGATTTTTAAACTATCCATCATGTTCTTCTTTTTTGTGCAGCCTTGTTATTGCTGTTTTTTTTCTCAAGGAGCGAGATTCTTTCTAATATAGCTTTATTGCTTTTATCCATGCTTTCTATTCTACTTAGGATTTTTTCCATGAACGTTTCCATATTATTATTTAATTTAGTTTTAGTTGTAGTTATCGTTTTTGCGACATTATCTACTTTTTTCGATGCAGCCTGTGCATATGTCAATACTGTACCCGCTCCTGTTTTTGGTACTAACATTTTTTTGATATTTTTATCGGCTATGGGTACTTCTTTTGGCGCTCGCATCTGCAAGTCCTTTATGTCTTTAGGTGCGTCCTTTTTTGTATTTGGCATAGCTTGTTTATGCTTTTTGTCTTTTGCTAATTGAATCTGTTTAGCAACTAAGCAGCCTCTATAATTGGCTGGATGCTTTTCGTTGCAATTAGCGCATTTTGTTGGTTCGTCTTTTTTCTTCATGCAATCTTTAGTATGGTGGTTTCCTGCACACTTTACGCATCTTGGATTAGAGCTGCAGTATTTATTCGTATTTCCATACTTTTGACAACTCTTGCACTGTGGTACAAGTTTTGATTTCCTTACGGGATGAATCTCTACCTTCATTCCAAGGATGTCTTTAATATCGTATATCTTTTTGATATTTTCGTCGTGCTCAAAAGTTAGCATAAACATTGGAAGCGGTACTTTGCTTTTAGATTTTAGCATATTAACAGCTTCTAGTATCTTTAGGTTTTTCCTTCTTAGATCTGTAACTACACTCTCTGGCGAGCATGAGAAGTGTAGTTTCTTTACAACAACCTTAATTGGCCTAATTTGTTTATTCTCATAAGAGTACCATTGCACCTTTTTTTGGTTAAGTATTTTGGTAAGTCTCCTATAAGAATCTTCTTCATCTACATTTATTTTAATGTCATTACCATTTATTAGCATTGTATAGCTTTAATTTTATTTTCCTCCAATGACTTAACTAAGCTTTCATACTTTGTAATTTCCAGAGCAATAATTGTAGGAGGTTTGACTGGCTTTTGAATTTTATTTTCTTTATTTGGAACATAATTCGTAGCTTGATAGCTTTCTTTCGGAGATGAGATCTTTGGGGATGTGCTCATTTTCCGTTTTTTATTTTTGTTCCCGTTTTTGGGTTTTCTTTCTGTCTCTTTCAGTAGTTCTTCCTCATCAGTTGAGAACTCAACTACTTTAATTATTTCTTTTTCTTTGTCTTGGCTGTTGATCAGATTTTTCAACGTTTGCAACTCCTGCTTTAAACTATTAATTTCTTGGATTAATGTCTCGTTTAGTTGCTTAAACCCATCTCTTTCCTTGCAGACTTCTGAATATTTAGCATTCAGAGTTTGGTTTTCATCCATTTTACATGATGATGGGGGTGATCTCTCTACCCTCTTACTTTTTCCAAAAGGGTTCTCGGTAAGCAATAAATGGCCCCCCCAGAATCCATGGGACCGACCTCCGAAGAGGGTGGATTTACCACTTTAAATGGCATACCACCTGGGGTATTAAAATCCTTTGTTTTGTTCATTCAAACTTTGTTGAATTTTCATTTCATCATTTCATCTATATTTCACCTTGGCGGTTTTGTTCATTGCATGTTTTAATTTTAACTTTTGTGAAGGAAAATATGTAATGGAGAAGACTTGGTGTTTAGCGGTTTTTTGTGCGGAGTCCCCTTACATTTTGATAGTAGAGAGACAGCCTACTGGGTTTTTTTTTTAAAGAGGGCGGATAACGACTATTGCGTTTTTTTTAGCAGAACGGTGTGTGAATTCTTTAACTAAGGTATTTCGGGGCCAAACATTGATATTGCACAGTAATTCGAAATAAGGCGAGCGGGGAGCTAACTATTTTAAATGATGCTACATACATAACTATTGCAATGATGCAAGGTTGATGGCTTGCTGATTTCGGTGCATTTAATTGATTCTTCTTTTGGAATTAATTTTCTCGAAACCAAATGGTTCGAGATATTCTCTGAAGAAGTATATGCTAGATTAACAATGGGCTCAGGGGTTACTTCAACAGTCGAGGAAAATATTGTGTCAAGTAGACTCAATATATCCATGGCCGGTTGGATACACTGCTTCTCTTTATTAGTCGACAACTCAAGGTCAATTTGTGATCAGCATCGAAAGTTGTGTCGATCTAGCCATGCCAATCCGTTGTCAATTTTAAAGTCCTAAAATTCAAGCTAGAAAGCTGAAATTCGGAACATATAAGGCCCGCTCGCGTACTATTATGCGTAGAAAAATGAAAGAGAAAGAAACCTCTCATTTAGAAAAGCACGCGAACGGTTTTGCGTAAAAAGATGAAAAACAGCAAAGTTTAATGTATTACGTGTGTTCGCTTACTTTTTCAAGTAACTTTAAGCTACTCAAAGTTATCAAAAACTGATTAAAGTCTTTCCCCAGCACATTTCGTAAAAGAGAGAGAGACAACTAGAGAGTAAATCACCTCCCTCAACTCAAAAAGGCGCGAATTTCTGCACACGAGCTGCCAATCACTTAGTGAATACGCAACCATCGCACCATTGCCGCCCGCAAACATCTGACACCCCTCGATATATTTAGCAGGCTGCCCGTCCCGCTGCCCACTTAAAAGCTATTTCACAGTGGATAAATAAGAATATTGGCCACTCTATCTTTCTGGACTCGTTTGGGACTCTACGAGGAAACATAGACTACACCATATCCCAATTACAGTTCGGAAAGAACTTCCAAATCACTATCTTCACCAGATCATTCTGGGAGGATGATGCATTTCCGGAGGATAAATCGATCCACTTCTACACCGATATGTCAAAAACCGGTGATAGGGTTGGTGGAGGTGTTTTCTCAAAAAGACTAAATACTAATCTCTCTTTCCGTCTTCCTAATCATTGTAGCGTGTAAAATAAGTCTTGTCGTGGCTAAAGAGAAATGTGATATCCATTAAGGACATCCGTATCTTCTCGGATAGTAAAGCCTCGATTAAGTCCCTGGACTTAGTCTCTTCGAACTCCATCGTAGCCCTTGACTGCCGATCATCTCTTAAGGAGATGGCGGAGCAGTTCAACATTCACCTCTGTTGGGTGCCGGGCGGTGAACTCAACAAAGTGGGAAGCACGTTGCCTCTTTTACCTGACAAAGGTTCTCTAGGTATACCAATCGACTTATGTTTAAGCTACTTGCAATCGAGAGAACAAACCTTAGGTGGACAAGTAGTACTACATGCACTAGCGACTAAGAATATCTGGGTAAAGCTGGACCTGCGACGCTCTAAGTGTTTAATCTCACTCAACTGACTGCATATAAGCTCCACAACAGGTGTCATCGCAGGCCACTGTCTAATAGGTAAGCATGCATCAAGGCTTGGTGTCTATTCAAACGACTTCTGTAGAAGCTGCATGGACGAGGAGGAGGAGGTGTTGGGTATAGCTGACAGCCACCTTAACCAACCTAACCTGGACCGATTGTTTGGTTTATATTGCTTTCGGTATTTCCATTGCGTTTTGGATTCATGTATAGGACCCGGACCAGGACCAAATGTTTGGTATTGTGTGGATTTCTTCATTCAATATTTTTCACAGAATGAATCACAAGGAATGAATTAGTCACTATTAAGATCTTACCTCTGGCATCCGCAATAGATTGAACCCTCAAATCGTTCCAGTATCTACGGATTTTATCCTTTTCTACCTGAGCCTTGTGTTGTATTAAAAACGTTGATCATGGGTTATTGAACTGTTGAGTGAGAGGTTCGGCAACACGTAAACATTTTTTTCAAGCATCTATATATACAGTCGGTATAGTTGAAAGGGGTAGTGATGCGATTACATGAGAACACAAGCGTTCTCACTCTAGCCTCTCACTATCAACTCCTACTCTCACCTCCGCGTTGGTGACTGCCGGGCGCCTAGTACCTCGACTGGAGATGGGGTAACCAACCCCTGTGGACGGTCGTTGGTGGCGGCAGACGAGAGAAGGATCGGAGGAGAGTGTCTTCTCACTTAGGCACTTCCTCTTGTTCAGGCGGCAGCGGATGAATTCTCTAGATAGAATCAACGGTGGCGTCTACAGTTCCAGTCAGGTCGAACTGATGAGTGTAATCCCTATATGAGCTGCTTCGACATATTTGGATACCAGGTCTATAGGGATCTCCAATACTGAGCCAGGGTGTTGGAAAAGAGTTGCTGGCGGATGAGCCCTTAATGGGTCAACGGCAGCGCTCATATCCCAGAATAGGTTACTGACATCGGATTATCCGGCCCGCTGTCCTAGGGTCAAAACAAGGGCCTGGCCCTCCAGGTTTGGGGTTGTGCCGTCGGGGTATCTTCCCGACCATGGAACAAAGAATTAGTTATGAGAGGGACGCAACCAGCATCGGAAAATGGAACTCCTCATATGGCAACCAGACCCGGAACGTCAATGGACTACGAAATGAGAGTATGTACCTGGAATGTACGAACACTCTACACCCCAGGTGCTACTCAAAAACTTGAGTCTGTCCTCACGCGGTACAAGGCAGATATTACCGCGATCCAGGAGATACGATGGATAGGATCAGGTATGATGAAAAGAACAAATTGCGACATTTATTACAGCTGTCATAAAAGATTGCATGTATTAGGATGCGGATTCGTCGTGGGAAATCGGCTTAGGACTTCAAGCCGATCGCCTGGCTGTGATCCGCATCAAAGCTACCTTTCAAAACATAAGCCTAATATGTGCACACGCCCCTACCGACGAGGCTGAAGATCCCATCAAGGAGGAGTTTTATGACCTCCTGGATGGAGCCTACGGAGCCTGTCCGGAGTATGATGTAAAAGTTGTACTCGGGGACTTCAATGCTAAAGTCGGAAAGGAAAATATCTGTGGCGGGTTAGTTAGTAAGCACAGAATCCACGAACACGACAACAGACAACGGCTACCGACTAATCGATTTTGCAGCAGCTCATAATACGGTAATAAGTAGCACTAATTTTCCAAGGCTAAGGATCCACACAGCAACCTGGCACTCTCCAGACTGTCGAACCGCCAACCAAATCGACCATGTGCTAATCGATGCGCGGCACGCATCCAACATCCTCGACGTGCACACATTCCGAGGGGCAAACGTCGACTCTGACCATTTTCTTGTTGCGGCTAAATTCAGAGCTCGACTGTCCAACGAGAAGAAGCTACGAACCGCCCAAAAGAATAAATTCGACGTTGGACGCCTTAGCACACCTGGAGTAGCCAGAGCCTACAGAGAGCGCCTGAGTATGAAACTCCCCACTGTGCATTCACCTACCACAGACGCCAACAATCAGTGGTGCCAGTATCGCGACATCATCAAGGAGGTAGCCGAAACCACTGTAGGGTACCAGCCACCTCAGAGAAAGAGCCCGTGGTATGATGATGAATGCGTGTACAGGAAAAAGGTGACAGAAGATGCAGACAAGAAAACGCTGCAGCGCAAAACAAGGGCAGCGAGGGAAGAGTATCGAACCAGGAGAAGGGAGGAGAAAAAGATCCTGCGTAGAAAGAAGAGGGCCTACGCAGTATCCCAGCTCAAGGAGATCGAAGAGTCTCGCGATCGTAACAACATCCGGAGGTTCTATAAGAAAGCAAAGTAACTGGCTGCTGGCTTCAAAACCGGAACGCAGGCTCTTCGAGACAGCGAAGGAAACCTAGTTACCGAAGCGCAGGGAATAGTAGATGTGTTTAAGCAGCATTTCCAGCAGCTGATTAATGGGCATCATGTAGAGAGAGTGATAGGGCAAGAAGAAAGCCCACGTCCAGTCAATGAAGAACCAGTTCCACCACCCAGTATAGAAGAAGTTGGCTTAGCTATAAAAAAGCTTAAGAAAAACAAAGCCACAGGCTCTGATGGCTTACCAGCGGAGCTCTTCAAATACGGTGGTGATGTTTTGGTCGGGCGCATGCACCAAATCATCAGTCAAGTATGAGTGGAAGAAAACATGCCCGATGACTGGGCTATCAGCTCCATATGCCCCATCTACAAAAAAGGTGATCCTATGTCTTGCAAGAACTATCGAGGCATATCCCTGCTTAGTGTCGCATATAAGATCCTATCCAACGTACTGTGTGAACGTCTTAAATCGTTTTGCAACACACTTATCGGCACGTACCAGTGTGGCTTCCGGCCAGGCAGATCGACTATAAACCAAATTTTCACACTGAGGCAAATCCTGGAAAAGACCAACGAATTGCAAGTCGAGACACACCACCTATTCATCGACTTCAAAGCCGCGTATGATAGTATACATCGTCAGGAGCTCTATATGGCGATGGCCGAATTCGGAATCCCGGCAAAACTGATTCAGATGTGTCGCGTGACTCTGGAAAACACGCGGTGCAACGTGCAGTTTGGAAATAGTTCCTCCGAACTATTTCAAACATGCACCGGATTTCGGCAAGCTGACGCGCTATCATGCAATTTCTTCAATCTCGTACTGGAGCAGATAGTGCGCAGGGCAGGTGTCAACACGGAAGGCACTATCTTCAACAGGTCCGTTCAGCTGCTGGGATATGCGGACGATATTGACATCATCGGCCGATCACAGCGCTCCGTTATAGAAGCTTTCACGGCGATTAAAGAACAGGCGAAATCTGTTGGCCTTGTAGTAAATGAGGACAAGACTAAATACATGCTATCAACAAACAAACAAACATCTTTCCGCCGCCTAGGACAATACGTCACTATTGATAGCAACAATTTCGAGGTAGTTAAGGAGTTCATCTACCTCGGAGTAAACATGAACTCCACGAATGACACCTTAGTGGAGATCCGGCGAAGAATTACCCTAGGAAACCGCTGCTACTTCGGTTTGGCAAAACAACTGGGTTCAAAACTCCTAACTCGGAGGACGAAATGTATGCTTTACAAAACCCTTATCCTGCAAGTTCTGCTTTATGGCGCCGAGTGCTGGACGATAAGTAGGAAGGGATTGCTGATACTTGGTTCCTTTGAATGAAAAATTCTTCGGCGGATTTGTGGTCCTGTGTGCGAGGAGGGCGAATGGAGGAGAAGATATAACCGCGAACTCTATGAGCTGTACCAAGATGTGGATGTCTGCGAATCCCAGCCCCCAGGTTCGAGAAGGCAAGGAAGACCGAACCTCCGTTTCAAAGACCAAGTCATCGCGGATGCCAGAGCGCTTGGTCTGGACAACTGGAAGCAGTGTGCCCGGGATCGTAGAGGATGGAAGGCTGCTGAGTCTCAGGCAGAGACTCTTCACGGGTCGGGAGCCCGTTAAGTAAGTAGTATATATACAGTCAAAATCGCTTATAACGACATCGGTTATAACGACGTATCGGTTACAACGACCAAAATCTTAGGTCCGGAATCAACGCCATTGTAATTCCATTGAACGACTATCGCTTATAACGACATATCGCTTACAACGACCGATTTTACCCTTTTTTTAAATTTTATATCGGTTATAACGACTTAAGTCGACGCAGCGGTTGGCGCAACTGAACGGTAAACTGATTCTCTGTAGATGCGATGTATCTAAGTTCGTAGAATCTGGGATATGTTACAGTTACCGTTTGTAGACGTTATTTTTTTGCATTTGCGTTTATTGAGTTTGTTCTACGTTGGGGAAGTTTTACTTAGTGCAAATTTTTCAGTGTGACAAGTGGGTGTAGAAGTTTAATTTTATTTTGTGAGGCGAAAAGTTGTACGTTCTTATCAGAAAATGAGTCAAAAAAGAAAAATCTGTACTAAACAATTAGATATTTCCACGTTTTTTAATAAACAGTAAATGTATATTTGTAAATGTGTATTCTTATTATTTTATAGCTCAAAATCAAAGAAAAATTAGGGAAAAAAAAGAATGTATATACATAGCTTGATATCGGTTATAGCGACCTATCGCTTATAACGACCAAATTCGTCAGTCCCTTGAAAGTCGTTTTAACCGATTTTGACTGTATTTTTTATTGACAAGCTTATTAAATGTTCCGTTTGCGATTGGCGTTAAACTGTAGATCGCTTTCATAAGTTAAGAAAATATAACTTCGCAATTACATAGAACGAGCGCCTTATGATAAATTATTAATTTTTTTACTTCAAACAGTAAAATAGGACCCCTATTATTTGCTTCTGGAAGAAAGAGTAAGTAAAAGCGGATACATTTCCTTAGAATATTTTTTGTTTCTAAATTTATTGTCAATATTTACATAGATAGATAATTAATTTATCAAATAAAATTTTATCTACTTATGTCTTTTTCAGATACCAATTATTAAATTTAATTTATTATTTGACTAGCGCATTGAGTTTCCAATAAAATTATTAAAATTACATAAGTTTAACATATTTCAACAATATATTAATTTATACATTTAAAAGAAAAAAAATACAACGACAGAAAAATATATTCGACGGTATTGAGAACATTATTTGTTATGGATAAAACATTAACGATTTGTTCGATGCAATGCATTTAATACTATTTTTAATTTTTACATTATTTCATTTGTACTCTACTGTTATTTATAAATGTACTGTACATAAATTATTTTTGTTTTCTCTTCATCTTTAATATTTATTTATAACTTTATTTAAAAATATTTGGCTTCATAATAAGTAATGGAATGAAAAAGATATTAAGATAATTTATTAACAAATGATGACCAAAGAAGAGAAACAAAATTAAATGCTTACTCGTTTGTGCGAAGTTATTTGTGATATTCAAAAAAGATATAAATCTCTTGTGACTCTTGGGCAATTAAATAAAGTTCTTACTATGCTCTTAAAAGATTGGCTATAAAAATACTATAATAAATAATGATTTTTGTTTGTATATACGTAGGTATAAATAACAGGGGAACATATTTAACAGAGGTATCTACAAACAAATACATATTTAATTTCGTTGAAGATTGATACAGATTTGAATATGATTTTTGTTTACACATTTCTTACGCATTTTTGAGCTGTATTGTTTTTAAAGTTTGAATGGCACATTGCAGAGTGACGACCTTTGATTCCTTTTTTATGTAATATAAATAAAATAAGTTTGCAAACTTACATTTGACTATTCTACTTTAGAAACAAATATGCAGTAGATACTAAGAAATTATTCCAATCAATGCCTTGAGAAAAAGTGAGTATCAATGGCAACTTCCAAACTACTGCTCAAGTTGACTTTGCATATGTCGACTCTTATATTAAGATTTTCGAAGATATGAAAAAATGTGAAGGTCAAGAACAGAGACAAAAATTCAGGTATGTAATAGGTTTTGTGACGAAGCTGAACTATTGAACTCACTCTGAACCCACAGGATTGTAATTCGCTTCAGGACAATGCACTTCTAATAAAGCAACGACGTCGACAACAGTCTTTAATTTGTCAGAACGTCAAGGTATTCAAACACAAAGGTTCTAAGTGCAGTTTCGTTCAAACTTAAATGATCCATTTTACAGACAACGGTTGAGTTAAATCTTGGTCTCACTATAGATCACTGATAATCAAATGAAAATAAAGCTAAGTTAAATATAAATAAAATTTGACTCCATATATAACTTATCAAACAAAATGATGTTACTGTGCTTCTAGAAACAGAAAAAGCCTTTCAATTTATGGCATGACTGCCATGCGTAGCTAGTTACGGTATGATGTAAGTCTCTGTAACTCAGGATGTAGTAATTATGTCCCTGTAGCGCTTTAACTTTGCAAATAGCGGCTGAAACCTACCTTCTACAACATTTGTATGTACGAAATTATTTGTTTGTCATGAATGGAAGGCACCTACATACATTTTTACGCCGATTCCGGACGTCAAAATTGAGAAGCTCCTCATGCCAATTTGTACTCTTGGATCAGTACAAAAAATCTTTAGACGTTAATGGGGAGTTTTGAACTTTTCACGTTAAGTAGTCCAACTCACTAATCACTGAGCCACTGTACATAACAAACAGTTTACTGGTCCTAAAACCATCTCAAAATCATTGAAGCTGATTTCAACAACAAAATATGCCCATTCCATTGAGTAGAATGCTAGTTAACTCGCTGTAGCTAACAAATCTTCTCCGGTCTAAACTATAAAAAAAAGTGAAGGTAATAATTTTTGACCCTGAATATTTTACGAAATTTGATTACATTGATGTACCAACGCATAATTTTGCTTTCAATAAATCACGTTTGTTCATTACTTTTTTCAAAACTCGGGCGTAGTACCGCAAAACAACTTTCCACAACTAAACAATGAACCACGCGTATCAGTGAACTTGAGATTACTTTCCTGGCAGCTGTTGTAAAGTTTCAATGATTCTTGTCATAAGCAACAGAAAAATAAACAGAGTGCAGTATGATTTGTGACAGAACAATGCCACTAAGGGCAGGTCTATTCAAAGGTGTTTAAATCTGTGGTAAGGGTACCGGATTCTCTGGTTAAAATTTTGATGAACAAACTCATTCAATGGTTACCAGCTGAAATAAACCTTGGTTAACGTTGACCGGCAGTGATCAGACCGGCCCTTAGCATCTGTTTATGTTTCCAATGTTTGTCATTGGGCTCCCTTACCTTCTTTTTGCGCAAAGAGAACAGTCGGTGACACGAGCAATAAGATAAAATCCGATTCAAATGTCCATATTGTGTAGATATTCTTACCTATTCTAGCGAGTTACATTCCGTTTAATACAAAACAAATATTATTTTGAAGAAAAAGGGTCACTAAAAAAGAGCTGCCCAGCCATCCTCGTTTTTGTCTTCATGCACTTCCAACACCAAGTGGAAATGGTAAAAACTCGAAATGGATCTGTTGAACTGTTGGAAACTTAACAATTCTCTTAATCTTTTGTTTACCAAAAATAAATATCGAATTCCAAAACAAATTGAAAATATTTAATTTTGAATTTGAAATATTTGCAAAAGTCACTCCACGTAAATATTTCTTTTTCAATATTATTATAACAATAGTTTAACAACTGGAAAAAAAACACTTAATTCTATTTACAGCTCAGTCGTAATTTCATCTTGCGGTCTAAAGCCCAATTTGAAGAACTCATCCTCCAGCCATATGGAACTCTGATTGAGATCCGATATGAGATTGCCCTTCAGAGTGTTGAAGCTGCTGCCAAACGGATCCGACGCTCGTGGCTCCTCGAACTCATGCAGACTTATCAGCGATCCGAAGAGCTGTAGCTTTTGCGGCGGACTTGGATTCGACTTGAATGTTGTCTGCCTGTATGGTGACTCCAAGCGGCGATCATCACCATGAACAGGACTCTGGAAAAAGTCTATCAATTGACCCACCTGGGGCTTGTAACGATCTAACGCTTGTTCTGACCATGTGTATATTCTATTCCAATCGTGTGGCGGCGACGGAATCAGTTCGATAGGACGATTAAGAAGTATAAGGATCTTTGCGAGATCTCTTATGATTGGTCGATAAGTGTTCGCTGAGGCGGCATCACCTGCCAAGTAGAGCTTTCTAATCTGTCGACGAGTATCGTTGAGCATTGCCAGAAAATATTCTGCATTTGGACGCATATCGTTGAGTTGACGCATGAAATCCGATCGATCCATTGTATTTTCGTTGATGAGTTTTTGCTTGATTGTTTTTCGCCGTCGTTTTCGCTTTATAAGAACTATGGCTACTGCGAGGAGTGAGAGACATACGAAGAAGCCGCCAAATAGACCGGCCAGTGCTGCCAATAGTGGGCCTGATACGCCAGTAGTTATGCACACACGTCCCATGAAATCGGGATGCGATGACCATTGGTCTGTGTACCCCGATGGGCAGGTGTCAACACATTGTCGCGTGTCAGTGACGAGTAGTACCGGACACTTGATACATCCTTCGATGTTGCAGCGCAGACATTGCACACTCGCTGATGGTGGACATCCTGAAATGAAATAAAATTATAAACATTAATTTGTTGCGAAACTGTGGAGCAGTTAATATTATTTAAGCACAATTCTGCGTGGAACAACGATAGGCATTGTTCCTCGGAACAATAAACTGTCAGAACTAACCAAGTTCATCATTTGATATTTAAAGTTCGGATACCAAAGTACTCAGTGGGCGCAGTGGCTCAGTGGAGAGTGTGTTCGACTTCTAATTACAGGGCCTCAGCTTCAAATAACGTCGGGCCAAGTAACAGCTTAACTTTTATTTTGTCACTGCTCCTTCTCTTCGGAAAGCCTGAGAAACACCCAAGAGCAAAATTGTAATGAAAAGATTCTCAAATTTGCCGTTCGGAGTCGGCTTTAAAATGTCAGGTCCCTTCCGCAAAATAATTGGAGTTGGAGAAGCTAGGTTTAAGGCACTGGCCTAATTTTTTTTTACCAAATTCATAAAGCACTAGTGGGATCCCATATGCCCAACAGATGACATACCTATTTAATTAAGGAAGCACACCTTTTTGACAGCTAACAGACAAGATTTACCTGTGAAAATACATTTTTTACATGCCAGCTGCTTTTTTATACCCTATTCTATATTAATTTTGACGCGAAGTGTGTAACATACCTTAATATTGCCCGTAGAAACCTAAAAGTTACTATATTTATGATCAGCATCGACAGTAATGTCGACCTAGCCATGTCCGTCTGTCGGCAAAAAATAAGGCCTTTAAACTGGACCTAGAGAGCTGGAATTTTAACCATATACTCTCTAGGGGCCCGAAATAATCAAATTTTTGAAATCCGCCCACAGAGCCCACAAACTCAAAACACAAATTTATCGAAAAAACAGAATTTTTAGCTAGAAAGCTCAAATTGTTTATATATGGTCTTTGACTCCTAAAACTGCTCGGGAAGAAAAATGACTAAAGTCCGCCCACTGATGCCCAAAATTAAATAAAACAATGTTATTGAAAAGTCAAAGTTTGAGCTAGGAAATTGAAATTTATAAAATAGACTCTCTAGGTGCCCTTCATACTTATGTTTAAATATTTTTTAAATCCGTCTACTGAGACGCCCACAATTAAATAAAACAATTTTATTGAAAAACCAAAGTTTGAGCTAGGGAGGGTTTTTTTTTACAAAAGCTTGGTTTTTTGCGATTAAATCCTTTAAATGTTGTATAACAAAATATGTAGAGCGTTCTTAACAATTCAACCATACTTAGACTTTTGTCACGCCCACTTATGAGGGATAGGAATAAGAATAGGGTATCCAACAGTTTACCCAAGCGGACTGTAGCCCGTGCTTATGTTTTCTTTTCTTTCTCTCACTTTTTCAATTTGCTAAAATTTTCTCAAATGTACGAAAAAAAGAGAGAGCCAACGGGAGAGAGGGTAAAGCGTTCCCTATTTTCCCTTAATTTTGGCGATCTACGAGAGAATTCAAACGCACTTTATCCTTTACTTTTTTTTACATTTATATTTAAGAGTTTCGCTTGCAAAGTACCAACCAAAAGTAAAGGCCGTCCAAACTCAAGTGAAATTATGGGACATTTGTATTCTCTTTGTAACACATAAGAGAATTTTGTAACAAAAAATATAAATATACCCCTGCTTCCGAAAGATATCTTGCTCGAATGATGATCGAGACAAGACTTCCACAGAGCATCGATGTTGGCGCAAGCCAAAAATACAGTTGTAGCCACCCTTGGAAAAAGGGAAATTTGCATGGAGGCTACACTTCCCATATATTTATGAATGAAAATTAGACCGTTGTGTAACCTTAACATTAAACCGTCTATAAAAAAAAGGCTGGCAAGATTTTGTGGAATTCTTAATTTTTGTTTGCATGCGAATGACAGTAGATTTTTAATGTACATATGTACATATACATACAGAGACTAATCTTACAATTTTTACAAATTTTATCGCAAACAACATGGAAAATGGTATGCAGTGCGATGTCATCTACACAGATTTTGCAAAAGCATTTGATCGCGTAAACCACGATATTCTTCTTAATAAATTGCGTAACATTGGTTTTCACTCAAGTCTCTTAGAAGGGTTCAATTCTTACTTAAGAGGACGCTGGCAGTTTGTTAGGATTAATGGTATTGTCTCAGATCGCATTGACGCTCTTTCAGGAGTCCCCCAGGGCAGTCATATTGGGCCTTTGTTATTTCTTTTGTTTGTTAATGATATTCCCAATGTCATCCTTAATTCTGAATGCCTAATGTTCGCTGATGACTTGAACATTTTTCGGTCTATTAAATCACCCCAGGACTGTTTATTGTTGCAGGAAGACCTCAACAGATTATCAGATTGGTGTACAATTATCTGTTTAAATCTTAATGTTTCAAAGTGCAATAGCCTTACATTCGGCCGGAAACGGGCACAAATTCAGTTTACCTACAGTATAACAAATCTACCCTTGGAAAGCATTTCATCCAAAAAAGACTTAGGCGTATTATTCGACTATAAGCTCAATTTCAATAGTCACATAGACTACCTCGTCACAAAATGCAGGTCAATGATGGGATTTATCTTGCGAAACTCTCAAGATTTTTCTGACCCGGATACCCTTAAATACCTATATTTTGCATATTATCTGGAATCCATATTATACGGTTCACTCTACAAGGATAGAGAAGATTCAAAAATGGTTTACTAGAGCTGCGATAAAAAAGCTTAATTGGAATATCGACTTGCCACCATATAATATCAGATGCCAACTGATTGGAATCTTGCCTTTATGTATTCGGCGGAGGTATTTTTCGATCATGTTTGTGAGAGACCTAATAACTAAACACATAAATTGTCCTTACCTGCTTACACAGATTAGATATCGAAGACCCGTGATACCATTGAGAAATCAAAATATTTTTGTTGAGCCTATGCATAGAGTACAATATGGATATAATGAAACAATAACTAGATGCTTAAGAGAAGCTCATTCAGTTGGGAATCTCTTTGATCTTCACTCTAATATAAGTAGAAATACGTTTAAAAATCAATTGCTTATGCTTTTAACAAATTTTGGTGAGGTTAATTAAGTATGTTAACAATTTGTGAATTAAGTATGTATGTAATCCATTAGAGGACCAAGTGTACCTCCGTTGATGATGAAATAAATAAATAAATAAATAAATAAATATCTTCCTACCAACGCAAGTTTTGTATGACTTTTACGACTCTAAAATAGTCTATGAAATTTTATTACCCTCTTAATCCTTTTAATTGCTAAATAAACATTTTCTGAAAATAATTATATGTATTATTGTATTATATAATTATAATACCTGTTTGATATCTTTTTTGATTAATGGATATTGCAAAATCAGATATCAATATCCGGTGGATAAAGTCGTTTTCTTAATGGAACTATAAAATACAAAATAAAATTTAGAAAACGGAAACATTGCACGCTTATAAAAAAGGCAAGTAATTATTTTTTCAATAAGCAGTTATTTGTGAACTCGTATACTCCTTAAAACACCATTATGGATTCTATAGGCAAGGGAAACCCAATAAGAAAGCAAACTCGGGCGGTTATCTTCAACGTTTTCAAACATCTGCTTCAAAATTCCGGAACAGAATTCAGAGGTCAGAGCAAGAAAATCATTCAAGAAACTTCAAACATAACAGGAGCGTCTTAATCTTCAGTATCTACGATTTTTAAGGAGTTCGAAAGAAGCGGAACAGGAAACAGCCCAACAAAGAAAGGACCACATTATAATTTCGTAACTGGACTTAAAACAATATTAAAAAACAACAATATTCCCCGTATTTCTTTATTCATACAAATAGCAAAAACGATGAAGTATGTAGATAGGTACAAGCATTAAACATTTCGTTTCATCAAAAATGCTCTAAGAGATCAAACTAACCAGAAATTTCCTTTCAGGGAATTTTAATTCTTTTCTTACATGCTAATTACAGGTAGAATTTATATGTACACATCTACCTAGCAAGGCAAGTTTTTTCACGAACTATACGACTCTAAAATAGTCTATGAAGTTTTATTAACCTTCTAATTTTCTGAAAATTAAATAAAATGGGAAAAACGATAAAATACAAGCATTAAACATTTCATTTCATCAATGTTAAGATAGAAAAAATTCCTTAAGGGAAATTTTTGACTAGTTTCTTTTGTTTATTGACAGCCTATACTTTTCCAATTTTTTATAAGAGGAATAGCCACAATTTTTACAAGAGTAATCGAAAGATTATCGGGTATGACAATGGAGTCTTAAAACTGGTACGCGGCTGATCCGAAACGAAATTTCCCTGTGGTCTCCAAATCGACAACAATACGCTTACGAAATGGAAGCGGAAAATATGTGTAGAGAGCTCAGCCGACAATAAGCAGACGCCACCACTGTGATAGGCGACATTAATAGAAAAAATGTATTCTTAAAATTGCGACAAAGATGAAGAAGATTTAATTTTAAAGATAGTTTTGAAAAAGTTGAATCTATTCGCGTGAATCCATATCTACAGGAGAGGCAGACAAAATGCCGTTTTGTTACTGATGTATTTTTTTTTATTTTTTTTTTTGGAAAACTAAATGCAATTCCCTTTTATTATAGTTCTTCGACATGGCATCCAATAAAACAGTTTTCAAAGAAAACTTCCACATGGAACCAATTAGTTTTTATGAACTATACTCGCCGGTTGAACCAAAACTAACTCCGGTGCGACACACAAGACCACATGATGAAATAACTCTTTTAGTTATGGAGTAATATTGTGCAATATTTATATTTATTGGATTAATAATATATTTCGCATTTCTTGTAGAAATCAATCGAGTGGTAGTATACACGGCATGTATCATCTTACTTACTTACTCAAGTGGCGCTACAGTCCGGGGTGGACCTGGGCCCTATTTCATAAACATTGACAAGTGACAATTCTACAAATTTGTCGCGTTTATCTGACAGGCTTTCATTGCATAACGTGTTGACAGGTGACATAATTGTCAGTTAAAGTTGACTAACATAGACTGTCATAGCTTGACGTGTTTTGTTTTGTGCGCCTTCTATTTCTTTTATTTACCTTGGTTATTGTGAATTAATTAGTGTTTAGTGTAGTGTTCTAAACGGCTTTTTAATTTTTGATCATTTAGTTTGCTTTAATGTTTCTTTTGATCGGCCTCTTGTTTAATAAAAGTTGTCTCTTTGTTTGTGCTTGGTAAGCGGTTGTTGCTGTTCTTTTTTTCTTTGCTTTTCAATAATATGTATGTATGTGCAGTTTATTTCTCTTTACTTTCTTATTTCTAAAATTTGTCATCATTTATTACTGACCCCTTTGGTGCAGCTGGATAATTTGTCGTGCTTGTAATCCATATTGCGCGAGTTCAATACTTTTTTTTCCTGTTTCTATTGTTTTCGTTTTTTTTTCTCTTTATAATCCCAGTTTTAAAATGGATTGCAGCGCGGATAAATGCTTGGAATCTAAACATTCCTCCAATCCTCTTTTTGCCTGTTATGGCCCTTGTGGCATGCTGTTCCATGCTAAATGTGTTGGTTCAACCAATGCATTAATGGATAAAATTAAAGCTTCGGAGATCGCCTTATGGTATTGCTACCCGTGTCGAAAATTGTCATTGTCCACCCTTGCTTTCAAGATGTCAGTCTTCAAGGCTGACATACTGAAATTATCTAAGGGGTTTAAAGACTTACTCGACAATTTCAATACAACTGTCTCCAACGTATCAACATTGTCTGACCCTCATCTTTCGGCAGACGCATCAACGTCTACTGACCTTGAGTTGCCGACTAACGTAGTAAAGCAGTGTACCCAACGTGCCATGGATACGTTGACTCTGGTTGGCACAGCAGGTTCCCCAACTGTCGAATCTACCCCTGAGCCCATTTTTAGTTTAGCACCGTCTTCATCTACTCTACCCGCAGGCAAAAGGAAACGTGATATGCCTTCCTCTGCGCTAAATCCAAGCGCTAAACTTTAATCTCAGGAGTCAACGAAAAAACTTAAACGATGCCCCCACCCTTAATTTTAGTCCCACAGGCATCAATCATTCCTTAGGTACTGAATCTGGAACTATTGAATCGATTCCCAGGCCAAAATCTATTTTCATTTCTCGGCTAAAACCAAACACTTCTTCAGACGATGCCTTGAACCACTTGGTCTCGAGAAACTTGATTCCAAAAAATGACTCAATTAAATGCACCAAAATCAGCAAGGCTGATGGGTTTGTTGCGTCATTCAAAATTGTTGCCCCTTCAGAATAATTCGAAATACTGTGCAATAACACTGCATGGCCTCAAAATACGTTAGTTAAAGAATTTACACCCCGTTCGACTAAAAGTCGTAGGAAATTCTGTCCGTCCGTGTTAAAAAACCTAATAGGCTGTCCCTCTACTATCGAAATGTAAGGGGACTCCGCACAAAAACCGCTGAAATATATTTAAACTCCCAAGCCCTCTCTCATGATATCTTCTCCTTGACGGAAACATGGCTTAATGCCGGAATTTTAGACACGGAGCTCTTCAATCATGAGTTCTCCGTATTCAGAAACGACCTGAAAGCGCTTGGAGGAGGTGTCCTGATTGCTGTTCGTTCCAACTTTGAGTCACGAAAGATTGACTTTCCATTTCCACTAAATGTCGAAATTATCTGTGTAAAAATTACACTTAAGAACAAATATTTATATGTTGTTAATGCGTACATTCCATCGTCTCGTCTATGTTCTTTGTATTCTGAACTTTCTATGGCACTTGACCATATTTTTGACATATCTTGTTGTGACAGCACTGTTTTACTTATAGGCGACTTCAATCTGCCACATATTGGATGGGTACCTTCTGAGGATGATTCTCATCTCATTCCATCCTTTGACTCTGCCCAACAAGAGCTCGCTTTATTAGACAACATTTTGTCTCTTGACTTACAGCAAACAAGCTGTATAAAAAATTTCAAAAATCGAACTCTCGATCTTGTTTTCTCTTCTGACTCTGTTAGTACTGTTGTTCTGGAATCTCACTTCAGTATAACTAACATAAATGACAATCATCCACCCTTGGATGTATTTATTGAACTGGGCGCACATCTGTACGAAAACAGTAATTCGTATGACCGTTCGCAATCTTTTAACTTTCGGAAAGCAAATTTTCAAAGGCTTTCTGATGAAATTAATAGCCTTAATTTTAATCTTACTGTGTTATCTGATATTGAAGATGCAGTCGGTGCTTTTTATTCTTTGATGAATAACTGCATGAAAAAAGTGATTCCTGTCAAATCCTCTAGGAATATGAAAACGTC
Source organism: Portevinia maculata (assembly GCA_949715645.1). NCBI lineage: Eukaryota > Metazoa > Arthropoda > Insecta > Diptera > Syrphidae > Portevinia > Portevinia maculata. Next base: position 278,264,151 of record OX454525.1, read on the forward strand.
CCATCCCTGGTATACTAAAGAGCTCAAATCGATACGAAACAGACGTAATAGGGCTTGGAAGAACTATTTAAAAAGTCTCTGCCATTCAGATCTTGAACTCTATCTCACATTATTCAATGAGTTCAAATCTTTATCCTGCAACTTATATATTGACTACATAAGTAAAATGGAATGCTCTCTAAAATTGGACCCCAAACTTTTTTGGGGATTTGTTAATTTTAAGAAAAAAACCGATGGTTATCCATCGAAACTTACTTACAATAGCTCCACAACTGCTGATTCGCTAGATGCAAGCAATATGTTTGCAGATTATTTCAGTAATTCGTTTAGGGTGACCCCTCTTCACATAGATGAGCAATATTTTAGTTATCTAACTAGCTGTTCTCAAATAAATTTTAGTAGCTTTTCATTTGACTTGGAAACAATTTTAAAAATTATGTTTTCTCTGAAGAATGATTATTCATCAGGTCCTGATGGCATTGCACCGATCGTTCTTAAAAATGTAGTCATGCAATTGCTCCATATCTTAAATATCTGTAGCTTACACTGTGTTCTTAGCACTATAAGGGTACTGTAACAACAGAAAAAAATCCGTTTAGCGTAAGCAAATTATAAAAAAAAAAAAAAAATCTGTTTGAATTGTCCATTAGTACTGGTAAATTCCCTTATGTATGGAAAAGTGCTTTTATCACACCTGTATTTAAAAAAGGCGAACGTGGTGATATCACTAATTATAGGCCTATTTCAAAGCTTTCGTGTATCCCTAAGCTTTTTGAACAAATTGTTTGCGAAAAGTTAATATTTCTTTGTCGCAATTTAATTTGTAATGAACAGCATGGATTTGTAAGAAACAGATTCACTGTCACTCATCTGTTAAGTTTCTTGCATGATTGTTCTAATGCCTTAGAGAATAAGGACGAAATGGATTGCATATACACTGACTTCTCTAAAGCTTTCGACCAGCTGTCCCATGAAATAATCGAGTTTAAGCTCAGGGCTTTTGGTTTCCCACCAAGTTTCATAAAATGGGTTAATTCATACCTTAGATCAAGGGTTTATCAAGTCAAATTTAGAGGATCGCTATCTATATCTTTTACAGCTGAGTCTGGAGTTCCTCAAGGTAGTCACCTCGGACCAATTCTATTTATACTAGCCATTAATGATGTTAAAGCATGTATAAATCACAGTAATATCCTGATCTACGCTGATGATATGAAAATATTTAAATCTATCACTAGTCAGCAAGATAGAATTTTTCTTCAATCTGACATTAATAGCTTCGCCAATTGGTGTGATAAAAACGGTTTATCCCTGAACCCTACTAAATGTCAACATATGACATTCTCTAGAAAGAATATACCATCCACCCTCCAATATTCTTTGTCTCAACATATTCTTTGTAATGTTGATAATTTTAAGGATCTTGGGGTTTATTTCGATCCCAAACTGGTTTTTGCCAAGCATATCAATTTTATTGTTAATAAATCTAATTCTATGCTGGGCTTCGTAAAAAGGTGGGCGAAAGAATTTAATGACGCATACGTTACTATGTCATTGTACAATTGTTTTGTCCGTCCGATTCTAGAGTATGCTTCACAAGTTTGGACGCCGTTCTACAACATTCATTCAAATCGAGTAGAGGCCATTCAACGTAAATTTATTCGATTTGCACTTAGAGGACTTCCATGGGATGATTCTTTTAACCTTCCTCCTTACAGTCAGCGTATTAAGCTTCTTCAAATGTTACCCCTTTCTCAACGAAGGCTTAATAGCGATATCATTTTTTTTACAGCAGCTTATATCCGGTCAAATAGATGCACCTGACTTGCTGTCATCTATTGGCTTTAATTTTCGGTGTGGTGCCCATAATTTACGTAGTGTTGATTTATTGTTTAGCCCCCATCATAGAACGAATTATGGGAGGCATGAGCCTATTAGTCGCATGAGTAGAATCTATAATATAAATGATCATGTGATTGACTTGCATGTTAGTAAAATTAAGCTGAAAAATATTTTGCGCAATAATACCTTAATGTCTTAATTTATTTGCATGTTTTGTGTTTGTGTTAGTATTTTATAGGTACATAATTATTGTATTTTTAATTGTTTTGCTCTTACTAACACCTGCACTAAATGATGAGCCTGTGGGAGCACTTTTATTGCCGGCAAATTTCTGCTCGTGATAGTTGCTTGCTTTAAGCACTCCACGACACAGAACTGATAGTGTATTAAAAAAAAAAAAAAAAAAATACAACGACAATTTTGTCACTGTCAGACTATGACAATTTTGTCGTGTCAATTTTGTCATTGTCATATTTTGACAATTTTTTTTGTAACGTACACAATAGACTGAATTGATTTGAATTTTTCTTTCAGAATGCCCAATGCATTTTCTACAAGCCTTCTCGTTTTCGTATGAGCCCTCAAAAATCTTGGCTTTGCTTCAGATTGTTCAATTTGGTGTGGAATAACTGGTGTGATTAGCCAACTTTGTCGTCCATAACCGCTGTCTCCTAATATTAAAGCATTTAGAAATGGCCTCCATCTATTTTCCCTCCGTCTTGCTAAAGAGTTATTTCTTAATACCCTAGCATCGTGAACGGATCCAGGCCAGCGTGCAGAAACATAAAAAAAACTCAAAATTTGGGCCGAACACAAACATGGCATTAATTGAGTGGTCACCATTTCTGTCAAAAAATGTTCTCATTTTCAGTCGGTGCATCAATTCTTATTAAAGAGCCATCAACAATGCCAGCAACACAAGCAAAATTCGCAAAATGTCTAAAACGTTGAGGTATAGATGTCAGATTGCAAAATCTTTTGACGCAACGCTGAATTGAACTTTTTGAAACACCCTGTCCATCACCAACTACATGGTACTGAGCTCCACTTCCAAGCCAGTGTAACGCACATAAAACTTGGGTCTTAGCATCAAGGGCATTATTTCTTTGTGTGTGATGCTGGATATACTCCGCTGTACTTTTGCAGACCCGAAATTTTTCGTTGGAAAATCACTTAATGCAGCAAAATCATTGTTAATTCTTTCTTTAAAAATTCGAGGATGGCGTACTTCGCGAAATTGCATATCAAATTCATTATCACAATCACTTGAAAACATAATATTAGAAATTGTTTACCGAAATTGTCACTTCACTACCGAGACTCAATTGCCTGTCACAATTGTCAATTACATACTGACAAAATTGTAATTTGTACTTTTTTATCTGTTCCATAAAAAAATTGTCACTACGAATTTGTCGGGAAAATTGTGACAATTTTCAAGAAATCCCTGTCATGGCAATTTTTTTATGATCCGAAATCTTGACAATTGTCGCAAATTCTCCGACAATTCTACAAAATTGTCAGTTTGTCATTTACAAATTGTCACCTGTCGCACCTGTCAATGTTCAGTTAGCCCGGTCTTTCACTAACTCCGGGTTGGAGACGAAGACTCTTTGGGCCGGAGCATTGGTGTCCATTATTAAGTAAGAATGTGGATACAAATTCGGACACAGATAGTAATATGTTTTTATAATGAATAATACTATATTACACTTATGAGCAGTCAATATGAATAAAAGTGCAGCGAGATGGATAACTTTCAAAAGGAACAACCGCCCATTACTCTAATTTGTTCATTTATTTTTTGTCGGTCAATATTATATATCTGAATTATCCCTCAATCAATTAGTTAACTAATTTTTTATTTAAACAAACTAAACAGCAATAGCTACTGTTAGTGTAGTGAATACAGAAATCATCTCGCAAACAGTTTTTTTTATCTTTTATTTAGCTTAATTAAATCTTCTGCAAGCAACTGCATAGTATTTTTTTTTCCTTTTTGAACCGAATAAACAATTTTCTCTGCTGTCATCGCTTATTATCCTTGTTTCTTTATCACAATTCCACCTGATTTGTTTGTTGGGCATTGTAAGCTTGTAAGTCGAAGAACTGATGCAAAAATTATTATAATGACCGATAAAAACAGAAACTGACGACGACGACAAGAGACACGACACAGATCGCGCCAGATGTAGGAAAATGTCTTCTCCTCTTCCCACAGATCTTTTAATACATATCTAGATCGACATAATCTTTGACAATCTATTCTTACGTAACACACGATGGCTCGTCTTTCTATGCCCAGCTGATGGAAGGGAGTACAAGGCAGTGATTCAATGAATCACGCTGATGGACCCCTTGGGGGAAACAATTCAATTAAACGAAATTACCTTTGGTAGGGGGGGCTAACGCAATATCTGGCTTGTCTTCTCTCTGTCCACTTGGCGCACATTACATCTGCACCACACGGGCTGGCATCCGTTTAAATATATGAAATTCAATTGTTCAACAATTCGTTGAATTATTTATGAAATTTTCCAGCTGAAAGAACTTGTTAGGCTATCCATTTTGAATGGCAATTAGTTTTGTGATTCAGATTATTGCCGAGACTTAAGAGTGAAATTTAAGCATTTATCGTTGATGAAATGATGGGCTTTCAATATGCACAAATTGCGGGGATCTGACTACTTATTACTGTGAACAGTCATTAGAAACAAAAGCAACCTAGCGGACTTGTTGGATGATGGTGTTGGTTTGCAAAGTGATTGATCGCATGAATGTGAAAAGTACACAAATCAATTTTCGAATTATTTAATGAGGGTTCATTTCAACCAGCGATAGTAGTTTAACTATTTCTAAATGGAGGTGAGGTGTACAATCCCTTCTTTCGAAATGTCTTATTATTCGGTATTGTGAAAAGAACAAGACCTTGCCGTTTAAGACATTTTAAATACTAGAGAAGCGATATATGGCAATTATAAAACAAAAAGCATTAATTGCATCTAGCGACGGCTGTGTGGTGAGAATTTATATCTATGTCATATTGAAAATCGGCGGTACCAACTGAATATTGTCATATGGATGAAAAAAATTGTCAATATGATATTAATTATCGCCAACTAGCTACATATTTTAAAACCGGATATATGAATATTTCAAAATTTTCAATTTTCGGTATTGAACAGGAAGAAAGAAGTTGTTGAATTCAACAACTCCAGTAGTTAATTTGATTGCCAATATCACATGTGATATCACATTTTTTGTTAGCAAATTAAAAATTCGTTCATCATTTTGAAGTCATCACGTTGACAACCACTTTATTCAAATTGATAATCGCGATTATCATATGGACAATTGTCGATGTCAATACGATGACCGTAAATAATCAATAAATTCATTGAAAACGACGGTCACCATAACAATTCCGGTTGCAAATATGAAACATTTTCAGACAAAAAATTACTTGTAAGCCGTATTACAACAGTTATCAAAATTTTCATATTAAAAACTTCGATATTTAAACTGACCATTACGGTTATCCTATTGACAATTGTCGTTGTCCATCTGATTATCATACTTTTCCAGTCATCACATTTATAATTTAGGTTTTGAATATGATGATTGCATGTTTGGTTTTTTAACATTAGAAACTACCTTCATGAAATTGGGGATTGTCAATATGGCAAACTGGTTACTGAAAACCTTTCCATTAGAAGTTCCTGATAAATCCGCAGTTTAGACGCGGTTACTTATAGCGCTAAGTCTAAAGGTTTGGTTCTTTGTAGACGGCGCAGTAAATTTCTTTCATCCAAAACTGGGAGGACTGTAATATTTACGTTACTTTCTAGTCGATTTTTATGCTTCCGCGCGTAGTTTTTGATTTCGTCTTCGATTGTTTTAATGCCGAGATCTCTGTGGATATCGCTATTTCTGATATACCAAGGCGCGTAAACAATACTCCTTAGCCCTTTATTTTCAAAAGCTTGTAAAATATTAATGTTACTTAATTTGGTACAACCCCAGAGTTGTATATCATATATGTATGTCCCCACTGGTTTTAGCACTTGCTTATATAAAATCAGTTTGTTCTCTATATTAAGCTTCGAATATTTTCCGAGTAACCAATACATTTCTCTATATTTATTATCTAGTTCCTTGCGTTTTTTTCTTTACATGCGCTTTCCATTTCAGCTTTGCATCAAGTGTCATCCAAGATACTTTACTTAGCCTCGTTTCCAAACGCAATTTGAACCGAGTTTGAAAAGACCGGTAAATTATTTATTTTCTTGTAAGTAAAATTTACATGATTTGGTCTCGTTGAGTGCGATTCGCCAAACATTAGTCAATTCATTTACTCTATCCAGAGCCTGTTGCAGTTTTCCGTAGTCTCTTCGACCGTTTTACCTACTGGCATAATAGCAGTGTCGTCAGCAATGTAGCTAGCTCAGTGCCTTTTACGTGTGGTATATCACGAGTGTATAATAAGTATAACACTGGACCAAGGACGCTTCCTTGCGGCACCCCAGTCATAATTTTTTTAAAATTTGAATATTCGTTTCCACATTTGACGTAAAATAATCTATCAGTTAGATAATTCCCCAAAATATTATACAGATATTCAGAACTTTTCGTAACTCAAACTTTAAGCCTTCATGCCAGACCTTGTCAACGGCTAGAGAGATGTCAAGGAATACGCTTGAACAAATCCTTTTTCTTCAAGAGATTTTTTGATTACATGTATTATTCTATGCACTTGTTTAACTGTAGAATGCTTGCTTCTGAAACGGGATGATCCGAAATGAGATGCCTTTTTTCTATTACCAGCTGTATTCGCCTAATCAATATTCTCTTGAACACTTTCGATATAATTGGAGGAAGCAAAATTGGTCTATAAGAGGTTTTTTCATGCACCGGTTTTCCGGGCCTAAGAACCATTATGACTTCGGCTACTTTCCATTGTCTGTGAACATATTCTAGTCTAAGTGCAGCGTTTATAATAAACAGAAGCTTAATTAAAGCTTTTCTAGGTAGAGCTTTAAGAACCTCTCCAGCGATTAGGTCGTATCCAGGAGCTTTCTTAGGTTCAAGTTTCCTTATTTCTTCCTTAAGTTCGGTTATTGTTGTATTTCTTATTGCACTATTGACCATATACGACGTGTTTATAGTTTGAATAAGATGTTGCTCATCAAACGGTTCAAGAGTTTTTTCCAGGTGGGTGGCAAAAACTTGCGCTTTCTCTTTATCTTGCGTGGCCCATTCATCTTGATTTTTCCTAATTGGTGCGGGTTGAATTTAAGGTTTGTTAATACCTTTTAAAGCCTTTTAAAGCGAGTAATGAGAAGCTTTTTCTGCCGTTAAACTTTCCATGTAAATTGTTTTTTAATTGTTCTTAAGGTATTTAAGAGATCTTCTGAGAGGAAAATATATTTTTTTTTGTACAATATAAAAAAAAGGGTTTGGTTTTTTACTCTCACTTCAAAGTTAATTTTGTTCTTGCCTTATTTCTAAGAACTGACTGCTCAGTTTTAACAGAATTGTCCTCATAGGAGGCTGCGGAACTTTGAATCACAAATTACAAATCCAAGCTACACTTTTATAAAAAAAAGTTCAATTTAAGTTTGAATTAAACATAACATCCGCGTAATAGAGATTATGAATTTTTGAAAAATTTGGGCGGGCCATATGCCATGACTAATTGTCTTAAGAACGGAAAAGGAAATAAGTCTGCAATTAGTCCTTCTTACTTCTCGATTTATGCAGAAGGTTGTCTCTTGTTTTCTATTTTTGTGTGAATTTGAATTTTAAAAGTTGGGTAAATGACGCGCGGTGCGTGATATTAAAAAAAAATAAAAAATATGCGCAGGTCTTCAAATTGCGGTGACAATCCCCAAAACCAAAAAAACTTTGGACAAATCTTCGACTCGCGATCTGGTTCTACTTGTAACCACTGACAAAACCACAGTACCGAGTTGAATGAACGACGGCTGCACTCTCTGTCGTCGTAGCAAAACAACCACAACAACAACAGATACATGCGGTTTCGTGTTTATCTCTCGAATACAGCAAAAAACAAACATATTATGATCACAGCCAGTGGTTAGTCTTGACACTTGATTTTAAGTTTGCGGTATCTAACCTGGCCCTTTTCGTGCAAATCCTTCCTTGCCATTCGTGCTGCCTTATGCTGATTCCGAAAACAAATTCCTTCAAACAACGCACACGCAAGATCAGCAAAGAGCAAGACAACACGCTCTATCCACTTAATGTCGCATGGAGTATGGATGTGTACCTAACCTACCTATGGGCTGTAGTTACGTGATCATCGCCATCAAAAAGTTTACTCAAGAAGAAGGCGATTGACCCCATAACGGTCCCTTAAGATGCACGCTCATCGTACTGTGTGCATAACGAATGCGCATTGGAGTCTGAGCTCGCAGTGTAATTTGTTTCACTGTCAAATCGACTTTCATCACCGCTGGGGTTTTGAAGGGGCACAGCCATTCAAGTTATTTTGAAAATCTTAATGCTAAAGCCAACCCAAGAGTACGGCTATGTGGAAATGAAATTCTTTGAAAGGCATATATAATGGGCACATGCGTTACTTCGTACATGGCCAACTTGACTGCTGCAGCGGTTCACAAGATGAAAATCAGCGACTTCGTCAATGAACGAGTGCTTCTTTTGACCTATAACGGTAGTGAGTAGGTTTAAGCGTCTACTTTGTACCTAAGTACTGTGGTATTAGAAAGTACACAATCGATTTGTTTAACATGCTTCGCAACAATGCATTCTGCTTTTACTGTATCCAGGTTGACATAGTTTTTTTTGTCACGCCGACAGGTCATTCATCATTTTTACACTCTATTGGTGCATGCAGTATGTATAATGAACCACAGTGCAGCAGAGGCAATATGTAATTGTTTTCGTCTGCGGCACGGTGGGATCATATACGATTAAATCCGTGAGATGAAAGATGAAGTAGTGATTCGAAAACAAATTTGTTGAGACAATGAATGCGTGCCGCATCGGACGGTGGAGTAATTGCGTGATTTTTGGATCAAGTTTCCGTTTCAATATGGAACCAACACGCTAGGTATTGAATCATCAAATAGATTTAGGCCTTGCGGAGGCTGGGTGACGTACTGCTATTCAGCCGACCATTTCGAAGTGAAGAATGTCATTATTAAGGTGAGGTACGAGTATATGGGTCAATGTTATTGATGTCGTTTAGATACGCTTGTCTGATTGGTAAGGTTAATGCATGCATAGAGAAGATTCACAGAATGAATGTTTATAGATCAGCGTAGAATGTTGTTAAGAGAAACGAAGGTTCTGGTTTGGATTACCTACTTAACTTTTGCAGGAGATTGTAAGGATGCTGAAAACAGCTTTGTGAAACGAAAGAATTTCAACTGGGTAATCCCATCAAGATTGGTCAACAGCTAACTTCTGTCAAGAGACATAGTGGAAGCTTAATCAGATATTTATTATGAAGCAACACTTTCCGTTGACCACTCAAGTTATCTTGATCTTGACCTGACTTCATAAGGCCTCTATTTTATGAAGTATTTTTCGCAAAAGATGTATGTAGGTAGCAACCAACTTAATTTATAGCAATAAGCTGAAGCAAATGATCATTACAATGACAATTCAACATGCACGTCATACAACTTTTTTACCGCAGACAATGACCAATGACATTTCTATTTCAAGTTTGTTTTCGAACGATAATAATTTGTATTCATCAGTAGATGAAGAGCGCGACCAATTGTTGTGGATTGTTAGCAGTGTCCTCATCATTTTCTTTTCAAATTGTAGTGATGCGCTCTAAAAAATTCGGTACCTATTCGACATCAAACTGTAGTGACCAATTATAATTTGTTTTTTTCACTTTTATACATTTTACTAGCTGCACCCGCCCGGATTTGCCCGTGCCCGATAATTCTATTGGCCAATATGACTTCCTTTATATTGTCTATAGCGGGTATCCGGCGTATGTTGCTGCGCCTAAAAAAAGAGGGCCGATTTTGACCTAACTTCACAGAAACACTCTCAGGCCAATACCGAAGATTGCCTGATTTGAGCTCAACCGGTGAAAGGAACTGCACGTTTTTCACCGCATGGATGAGGTCGCCCACACAACTTCGTTGTTCCGTTTAGGGTAGGTGCTTGTTGTCTGGCAGGCGCCTATGTCAGCTTACTTGTGCGAATCAAACAAAAAAGCGAAAGTAAAAAACTTCGATAGAATCACTTTTCATGCACTTTCACACCGATTGTTATCAATGTGGGAAAAGCAACTTTCCGATGTCCGATTCACAACAAAAAAATGCAAAAAAAATCAATAAGAGTTATTTGAATAAGGATGGCCGTCTGTATACTTTTGGTGTTGATGACGATTCGGCGAAGATGCTTGGGAAGTGCTCTTACCGGCCTTTTTTCCTCACTGGTCGCCTGTTCTTCAGGCCAGAAAAGAGGGGAGAGAAGGCTGGAACTTCCAGTGGTAATTAGCTCTATGGCTAGCTCATCACTGGAGGTCCTTCAAATCAACGTGCAACATTCCAAGGCGGCTTCACCTACATTGTGTCGTCGTCTTGGAAAACTGCATACAGAGGTGTGCCTCATACAGGAACCTTATCTGTATAAGGGGGCGGTAAGTGGCATCTCGGGTGTACCAGGAGCAATTTTTGTAAAGCCTGGGATTGTTAATACTCGCACGTGCATCTTTGTAGCAAAGGGCTTAGATGCTAGTCTTATGCCTGAGTTCAGTTCTCTAGACTGTACAGCTATTAAAATGTGTCTTAAGCGAGGAGGGTTGGTTACTGAGATTATTTTAGCCTAAGTGTACCTCCCATTTGACTCACTGGCCCCACCTCCAACGGTGGAACTGGTAAGGCTTGTCGAGCATGCCCGACGAGGTAACAAGCATTTGATCGTTGGTATGGACGCGAACGCGCATCATCGCGTTTGGGGTAGTACTGACTCAAATAGCAGGGGTGAATCCCTACTAAACTTCTTTGCTGCCAGCCAGCTCGATATACTGAACACTGGTAATGAGCCAACCTTTGTCAGTCGGCTGAGGCGGCAAGTTATTGATGTGACAGTAGCAACCGCTGCTGCATCTGGCATCGTTTCGAGCTGGAGGGTTTCAAGGGAAGAAACTGCTGCATCTGATCATCGGTATGTTATTTTTAAGCTAAGTGCAGATCGACCGATCAGATGCAAAATCATAAATGTGCGACGCACTGACTGGGACGTCTATTCCACGGAGTTGCGGGGTCAGATAGGTTCCCTGCCTATCAGGATCCTTAGTAGCGATGACTTGGATAAGGCGACCGACACGCTACACAGCGGTATTATTACGGCCTTTCATACTGCTTGCCCGGAGAAGGAGGTTGGCGGTGCGAAACCAACCCGATGGTGGAACGCTAAGCTATCCCTTCTCAGGAAAAGAGTGGGGAGGCTGTTTAACAGGGCCAGGAAGTCTAACCTGGCAGCCGATTGGTCTTCTCATGCGGATGCGCAGAAGGAGTACAAGAGGCAAATTAAGAGCGCTAAGAAGGTATCTTGGCAGAGGTTCTGCGGAGAACTGAAGGATGTTAGCGCGGTTTCGAGATTGCAGAGAGTCCTCTCAGCTGATCCGGGAGCCAGGCTTGACGTCCTTCGGAAGCCTGATGACACCTCGACCAACTCCAATGAGGAGGCACTTCAACTGCTGATGGACACCCACTTTCCTGGCTGCAAAGCCGTGGATAGTTGCGTGTGGCCAAACAAAAGCAGAACTACCACTGAGCAGTGGCGGGTCGCGGCGAGCATTGTTACGAGAGAGAGGGCGAGAGCTATTATCCTGTCCTTTTCTCCTTTCAAAGCTCCTGGACCTGATGGCATATACCCCATACTCTTCCAAAAGGGTATCGAGATTTTGCTCACACTGCTAACTAGAATCTACAGAGCTAGCGTTGCTCTGCGACATATTCCTTTAGCCTGGAGAAGAGCTAGGGTGGTTTTCATTCCCAAACCGGGAAAGGCCGCCTATGACCTTCCCAAAAGCTTCACGACTATTAGCCTTTCATCATTTCTGCTAAAGGGCCTTGAAAAACTGATTGACGTACGGCTTAAGAGTATTCCAGCTTCGCTGGGTATTCATGATAGCCAACACGCCTATCAAAAAGGCAAGTCCACTGAGACGGCATTAACGGATCTGACGGCCAGAGTGCGTAGGGCGCTCGACCGCAAGAACTATGCTCTTGCTGTCTTCATGGATATTGAGGGTGAATTTGACAATCCCACCTTTTGCAGAATTGAGTCTGCCTTAACACTGAAGGGCGTCGATTCTACAACTGTGGAATGGATCCTGGAAATGCTTAGGAGCAGAGAAGTTACAGCTGCTGTTGGCGGCTGTGTCAGAACTGTGCGCGCTGTCAAAGGCTTTGCGCAGGGCGGTGTACTTTCCACTACATTGTGGAACCTGTTGGTCGACTCCTTGTTGAGAAGACTTGATGGGGAAGGTCACCCTGTTATTGGGTACGCTGACGATGTGTGCATTATTGTCAGCGGCAGGAGTTTACCAACTCTTTGTGAGCGGATGGAAACAGCGCTCAATAGTGTTGGGAGTTGGTGCCGCGAGCAAGCTCTGTCAGTCAACCCCGCGAAGACTGAGATGATGCTGTTCACGAGTAGAAGGGCAATACCTCAAGTGAGGTGGCCTTACTTCCAGGGCACTCAACTAAAGCTATCAAGCAAGGTTAAGTATCTGGGTATTGTGTTAGATCCAAAGCTTAACTTTTCTGAACATTTGGTTGCTAGGATTTCGAAGGCAACTAACATTCTCTGGCAGTGCCGTAGGATGTTCAGCAGAACCCGGGGACTTAGTCCCAGGCTGGTTCACTGGATTTACACGTGCATTGTTAGGCCATACCTTATGTATGGTGCGATTGTATGGTGGGCTAGAGCTCACATCCTCAAACGTCAACTGTCGAAGCTACAGCACCTTGCGTGCTTATGCATTACAGGTGCGATGAGAGGAACTCCCACTGCTGCTATGGAAGTGTTACTCTGTTTACCTACCTTGCAGTTCCTTGCTGAAAGTGAGGCCAGAAAATCACTATACCGCATGTGTGTAGTACTTGGACGGCAGGTCAATCTCGGCGATGGGACCAGAGGTGCTAGGTACAGAGCTCTCTATGACAGCCTACCTGGCCATCGGGGAGGAGCACTTGACACTGTGTGCATGAAGCAAGTCTTTGAGCGCCGTTTTCAGGTCATCCTTCCTGAACGGCAGCAATGGAACAGTGAGGGGTGGAATGGCTTTAGGCCGGGTGATGTCATCGTCTATACTGATGGCTTACTTATTGACGGTATCTCCGGAGCCGGGGTCTACTCTAGAGACTGTCGGATAAATCTATCTGCAGCCTTGGGTAGACAAACAACTGTTTTTCAGGCAGAAATCTTTGCGATTGCCACTGCCGCCAATATCCTGTTAAGGAGAATGATTAAGGGTAAAACCTTATACATCTGCTCAGATAGCCAAGCCGCTATCAAAGCCTGTTCGGCTGGCTCTCTCAATTTAAAAATAGTTGAGGAAACCATGGTTAGGCTTAACCGTCTGGGAAGATGTAACTCGGTATCACTTGCCTGGGTTCCTGGGCACACAGGTATCTGGGGTAATGAAAGAGCGGATGCTCTGGCCAGGAAGGGCTCTTCAACAGCCTTCATTGGCCCACAACCATCCATAGGATGCTGCTCATCCGTCCACAAACGTGAAATGGATTCGGCTCTACGCCAACAACATTCCGAATACTGGCATGACCTGGTCTCATGCAGGTATTCGAAGAAGCTAGTGGACGGTCCAAAAATCAGCAGAGCTAAGTTTTTGCTTGGACTAAACAGGAAAGAATTGAGATCCTTGATTGGTCTCGTCACCGGTTTCAGTCCTCTTAACGAGCACCTCAAAACCATTCACATTAGGAGCTCGGGCCTATGTGAGTGCTGCATGGAGGCGGATGAAACGGCATCTCACTTCATCTGTGAATGTCCGGCTTTCGCCAGAACCAGGCTCGCCACTATAGGCAAACAATTCGTTAACGAAGATGAGATGGGGGATATTGAACTTGCAAATATTCTTCGCTTTGCCAAGGCTACTGGCAGGTTCTCCCTCACTGAATCTTACTAATCGCCAATAACCCGCGAGCGGGCAGCTATGCTGAAGTACAATGGACCAATAGGTCTAAGTGCTTGTCATCTACTGATGACCCCACTGCACATACAATACAATACAATACAATATTTGAATAAAACATTGAACACACGATATCTCAATAATGAAAGTGCGCACAAACACCACAATAGGCTTGAAACGTTCTTGTGGTCTCCCTTTTTCATATGCGCGTTCGGATAACAAAATAGGTGATGTCTGTACGATGGTTTTTTATATGTGCGGTCTCTGTATCTGCATAGGAATTTACACGCATACGCACATACGTATGTGTACTCACTCAAATGCCCATAATTCCCACACCAATGCAGATACAGACATCGCACATACAAATCCTTCGTACAGGCGTCACCTTTCATGGAAAAAATTACATTGGAATCGGTTAGCGCGTTTGGCCAAACACCGGCAACAAACACAAATATGGATTGATTTATATATATATAGAAGATGTAGGTACCTACACAAAATAAGGTTACATTTAGCCCAAAAACCAAAAATGAAAAATGGGGCTTTGTTTCATAATGGAAAATGGTCCCAAGTTCAAAACGGAAATACCTATGTATTGGTAAAGACAAATTTTGTAAATAAAAATTGCCCCAATCTAAAACTGATGGTCCTAAACATTTATTTAAGAAAAAAACAACAACATTGCTTAATTTTTATGAATTGGAGTGATATGTACCATTTCATATTTTGAAGTCTATTTTTGTTTTCAGTTTGGGGTGAAATTTCTTAATGAAACATAAGGAAAGGCTACGGTCCGCTTGGGCGAACTGTTGGATACCATTTCCCATTCCTACACCGTAAAAAGTGAGCGGTTAAGAAGGATATGGTCTGCATATGTTATTGTACATAACTTTTTAAGGATTCTATCGATAAAAAATCCAAGTTTTTGTAAAGAAGGGACATGGCAGAAAGTTTTGTATGGGAGTTGTTAAAAACGACTTTATTTGATATTTTTGATATTTTGATATTTATTGATTCAGAAACGCTGTACATCAAGATTAACTTATAATTAGTACAGGATATAAATGAAGAATATAACATTTTATTGGCAAGAATGCTTTGTTGAAATTAATGGAAATAAAAGAAAATACATGTATATAAGTAAAATAGATTAAATTTAGAGTACAACAAATAGAAGCGCAACCAAAGAAGAGAAAGATCAAAAAGACATATAAAACAAGAAAGTTAAAAAATCAGTTCAAACTGGAGAGGTGTTCGAAACAAACTGTTAGGAATTTACGGCGTTCGATTAAGGACTTCACAGGAATGGGTAGACCATTCCAGAGTTTGACAGCATAAATGGAAAATTGCCTGCGTGATGTCAAGCAGGTAAATGTAGCAGGACGTAAGACTGTGTAACGATTTGATGAGCAGAAATTAATTTTATCAAACAAATAGTTTGGTTCCTTCACGTGAATTGTTTTGAAGAGTAAAGCACAGCAACGATATTTGAAAAAAGTCTCTAAATTACATCCAAGGAGTTGACGAGCTTCAGATGATATATGATCGAATCTTCGAAGATTGAAAACATACCGGGCAATTGAGTTAAAAGCAACCTTCAGTTTTTGAAGCGAATATGAGTCAGGATCGGCAAACAGCTCACAGCCATATGAAATTATGGGTATTATTAGTGCCTTTACCAATTTCAGTTTGACTTGGGTAGGTAAGATTGTTTTTGTAACAGATAAACCACGTAGCGATGCATATATTTTATTAATAATTGAATTTATGTGAACATCCCATGTCAACTTATTGTTAAAGATAATTCCCAGATTTTTTGCTTGGTTAACATATTCAACTTGACAGGAATTTAAAAAGATAGGAGGAAAATCTGAAAGATGTGGTTGATGTTTGGATATTGGTATGGCTTTTGTTTTGCCGGGGTTCAGCTTTAGCCTATTGCGAGTTGACCACTCGAAAACAGAACACAGATCGTCGTTTATTTTTGAAACAGCATCTTCAATCATACCAATAGGAAAGCTTATGTACAGTTGAACATCGTCAGCGTATATATGATACTGACAATGCAATAAAACGGAAGGTAAATCATTAATAAATAGAGAGAACAATAATGGACCAAGAATAGATTCTTGAGGAACACCACAATTAACAGGAAGAAACGAAGACAGTTTACTATTACATGAAACAGCTTGCAAGCGATTAGTCATATATAAATAAATTAATTTGTTAGAAGTGTCAGAGAAGTTAAAGTATGTCATAAGTTTATCATAGAGAATATTTGGATTAACACAGTCAAATGCTTTAGAAAAGTCAAGTAATGTTATCACAGTTGTATAATTAGTGTCAATTGCTTGTCTAACATCGTCAGTGACTTTAAGTAAAGCAGATGTACAGCTATGTCCGGACCGGAAACCTGACTGCATAGGATTAAGAAGCTGCTTGTCTTTGATAAACACTTTTATTTGGGAGCTTACAATTGATTCAAAAACTTTGGACAAGAAAGGGAGGATGGCTATAGGTCTGTATTCAGAGTTTGTTCCTTTTTTAGGAATCGGGATGATTTTAGATTTTTTCCAGGCGGACGGGAAGGTAGATGTCA
The DNA here is from genome assembly GCA_949715645.1 of Portevinia maculata. Lineage (NCBI taxonomy): Eukaryota > Metazoa > Arthropoda > Insecta > Diptera > Syrphidae > Portevinia > Portevinia maculata. The sequence goes on from OX454525.1 coordinate 278,280,770, forward strand.
TAATGATGGTGTTAAATATATGGGTGATGTAAGGAAGTATAAGAGGAAGGAGCATTTTTATGAAGTCAGGGTGAATTTTATCTAAGCCAACAGACTTGCATTTGATAGAGAAGATTGCGTTTCCGACATTGTATATTTCAACAGCAGTCAAGGAAAATTCATTTTCTCTATTTTCTTGTTGTCGCGGTAGGCTTGTGGCAAGAGGTGCGCCTGGAGTAGAGAATCTTCGATTGAGCTCTTCCAAATCAATTTTGTCTTCCGAGGCTATGGATTTTTCCTTATTCAAACCAATATTCCGAACTTCACTCCACAGAAACTTAGAGGATCGATTAGAATCAAATCGATTACTATAGTAGCTGAGCTTAGCGGATTTAATAAGGTTAGTGACAATATTACGATTTGATTTAAAACATCTAAGCATCTCATCACAGCCGAAGCGTTTCCAACGGCTACAATCTACAGAGTTTGCAAAGAATAGGATAATTTCCAATGATTTCTTCAATTAAAGAGATTTATTTTAAACAGTGCGCGAATTTTAAAAATCTTGGAACTTAAGCATTTCAGGCACCTAGAGAGTATTCCAAATCTCAGCTTCCTAGCGGATTTTGAAAATCTTTACACATGAGTTTTTGGCGCCTCTAGAGAGTATAAATTCCAGCTCTCATTTTAGCTTCTAGCTCTTGCTTCTATTAGCAATATTTAACTGAACCATACCATTTACTACAGCATAATCTGTCAACACTGCTGTTACAATTGTTGTAGTTTGTCTGTTAGATCTCCTTAATTTGTCTGAGAGAGGCTTTCATGGCGTTTAAAGAACAACCAAAATTGGTTGGTCTTGAAGTCAACGAGGACAAAACGAAATAATTGTTTTCACAACAAACATCTGTCTACCGACTAAGACAAAACGTCGCTGTTGATAGGACCAACTTCGAGGTAGCAACGAGTTCACCTACCTCGGAGTAAACCATCAACTCCACAAACGACACCTTATTGGAGATCCGACGGAGAATTACCCTAGAAAAACCTTGCTACTTCGGTTTGGCGAAACACCTAGCCTGGGGGTGTTGGACAATGAGCAGGAAAAGAAAACTAATACCATTGGATTCTTTCGAAAGAAAAATACTCCGTCAGATATGTATTTGGTCCTGTGTGTGAGGAGGGCGAATTGCGGGCGAACTGTTGGATAACCTATTCCTATCCCTCATTAGTAGGCGTAAAAAAATCTAAGTGTGGAGGAATTGTTCAGAAGGATCTTCACATTTTGTTATACAACATTTAAAGGATTTTACTAAAAAAAAAACACCCTTAGATTTTTAGCTCGAGTTTAAATGCCTAATTTTTGTCGACGCATGGACGGACGGCCGGACATGGGTAGGTCAAAATTACCATCGATGCTGATGACGACTATAGTAACTCGTAGGGGTCTACGGACAATATTGAGGTGTGTTACAAACTATGAGTCGAAATTAATATTCCTTTAAACTAGGGTATAGTTTTTATACCCTATTCTAAGGGTATATTAATGTTGACCCATAGTTTGTAACATACCTTAATATTGCCCGTAGACCCCTAAAAGTTAATATATTTATGATCAGCATCGATAGTAATGGCGATCTAGCCATGTCCGTCCGTCCGTCGGCAAAAATTAGGCCTTTAAACTGGGCCTAGAGAGCTGAAATTTTTACCATATACTCTCTAGGGTCCCGAAATAATCAAGTTTACGAATTTTTGAAATCCGCCCACAGACACGCCCACAAACTAAAAAAAAACAAAATTTTGGAAAAAATCGAATTTTGAGCTAGAAAGCTGAAATTTTATATATATGATCTATGACTCCTAAAACTGCTCGGGATATAAAATTTTCAAAATTCGCCCACAAAAAAATAAAACAATTTTATTGAAAAACAAAAATTTGAGCTAGGGAGCTGAAATTTTTAATATATACTCTCTAGGAGCCCTTTAAGCTCATGTGTAGATATTTTCAAAATCCGCCCACTGACACGCCCACAATTTAAATAAAATCTTTTTTTGAAAATCCAAAGTTTGAGCTAGGGAGCTGAAATTTATAATATATACTCTCTAGGGGGCCCTTTATGCTCATGTGTAAATATTTTCAAAATCCGCCTACTTACACGTCCACAATTTTTTTGAAAATCCAAAATTTGAGCTAGGGAGCTGAAATTTATAATATATACTCTCTAGGAGGCCCTTTATGCTCATGTCTAAATATTTTCAAAATCCGCCTACTGACACGGCCACAATTTACAAAAAAAAAATTTTTTTTTGAAAATCCAAAGTTTGAGCAAGGGAGCTGAAATTTATAATACTCGTATATACTCTCTAGGGGTCCTCTATGCTCATGTGTTAATTTTTTTAAAATCCGCTTACTGACACGCCCACAATTAAATAAAATAATTTTATTGAAAAACCAAAGTTTGAGCTAGGGAACATTTTTTTTTACAAAAGCTTCGTTTTTGTTTGATAAAATCTTTTAAATGTTATATAACAGAATATGTAGAGCGTTCTTAACAATTCAACCATACTTAGACTTTTGTCACGCCCACTTATGAGGGATAGGAATAAGAATAGGGTATCCAACAGTTCGCCCAAGCGGACTGTAGCCCGCCCCTATGTTTAAATACACTACCAGCTCTGTGTCGTGGAGTGCTTAAAGCAAGCAACTATCACGAGCAGAAATTGCCGGCACTAAAAGTGCACTCACAGGCTCATCATTTAGTGCAGGTGTTAGTAAGGACAAAACAATTAAATATACAATAATTATGTACCTATAAAATACTAACACAAACACAAAATAATGCAAACACTTTAAGACATTAAAGCATTAATAAGCAAAATATTTTTTAGCTTAATTTTACTAACATGCAAGTCAATCACATGATCATTTAGATTATAGATTCTACTCATGCGACTAATAGGCTCATGCCTCCCATAATTCGTTCTATGATGGGGGCTAAACAATAATTCAACACTGCGTAAATTATGGGCACCACCACGAAAATTAAAGCCAATAGACGACAGCAAGTCAGGTGCATCTATTTGACCGGATATAAGCTGCTGTAAAAAAATGATATCGCTATTAAGCCTTCGTTGAGAAAGGGGTAACATTTGAAGAAGCTTGATACGTTGACTGTAGGGAGGAAGGTTAAATGGATCATCCCATGGAAGTCCTCTAAGTGCAAATCGAATAAATTTACGTTGAATGGCCTGTATTCGATTTGAATGAATGTTGTAGAACGGCGTCCAAACTTGTGAAGCATACTCTAGAATCGGACGGACAAAACAATTGTACAATGACATAGTAACGTATGGGTCATTAAATTCTTTCGCCCACCTTTTTACGAAGCCCAGCATAGAATTAGATTTATTAACAATAAAATTGATATGCTTGGCAAAAACCAGTTTGGGATCGAAATAAACCCCAAGATCCTTAAAATTATCAACATTACAAAGAATATGTTGAGACAAAGAATATTGAAAGGTGTAAGGTATATTCTTTCTAGAGAATGTCATATGTTGACATTTAGTAGGGTTCAGGGATAAACCGTTTTTATCACACCAATTGGCGAAGCTACGAGTATTAATGTCAGATTGAAGAAAAATTCTATCTTGCTGACTAGTGATAGATTTAAATATTTTCATATCATCAGCGTAGATCAGGATATTACTGTGATTTATACTGCTTTACAACAGTTATCAAAATTTTATTATTGAAAACTTTGGTATTCAAAGTAACAATTGCGGTTTTGATATTGGCAATTGTCGTTGTCTCTATCATTATATTACTTCTGCATTGATAATATAGATTTTTAATATGATGATCACACCATTGCAATTATCATATTGACAACAGCGATTGTCAAATGGACGATTAGGATTGTTAATATGATAAACTGGATACTGTGTACTGTTAATTTCTATTAACTTATTAGAAAAGGTTTGAAATCAAGCTTATTCTGTACTGAATTTTTTATACTGGAGTTAAAATTAATTTAATAAGTTATCTATCAAGTGTTTTGAGACAAAGAAGTTGCTTAAATTAATTATTTTAAGCAATAGTATTTACAAACTTTTATAAGATAAGTTATTAATCATTCTAATTTGTATACCCATTTTATATAAAATTTTTACCGAAAACAAACAATTTAACGTAAAGCACAGATTTTTTCGAAAATAAATATGATTGCAGCTCTTAATAAACAGTCAATCAATGTTTCATTAAAATATGAGAATTTACTAATTAAAGGACCTTCTCATAGAAAACGTGAAGGACAAGAGAGTTTTTGATGATTTAAAAATATAAAAGGCCAGAACTCAGACAAAGATACATTTTGTGGAGAAAGAAACGCTCCGCAATATTCAAGATAAGAGACTCGCATATTTCATTCATTTTTGAAGGCGAAAAACGCAGCAGATTGAAGATCACATTTCATTTCTAAAAACACGTGGAGAAACAATACACGTTTTTTGTCAACGTTGAACACCTGCGAGTATGAACAAAAAGTATGAGTGCAAACGCAGCTGAGAAGAAGATGCTTCGCACGAGCGCAGGATTAACAAAGATTGATCGAATAGGAAGTTCCAAGATCCGAGGAGGCCTTCACGTCAAAGAACGTATATCGATAAAAAATGGAGCTCGACCGGCTCAGTTGGTACTGTCATGTTCAAAGGAGAGATCCATACAAACACAAAAGAGAGGCAGGTCAAAAAAAACTCCTGAACAACACAGATGCAGAAATACCAGAATTTGATTGGCCTCAGCGACAAAGTGATTTAAAATGGGGAGGCCTGCCGCTATTTTCTGAGGTCGAACCGGCGAACCCCACAGGCGGAAAAGTAGGGATGCAGTTAAGTGGGAGGGTTATGATCCCTTTAATCCTGATCATAGCCTCACCGCCATTAAATGCGTGTGTGTTAAAAAGAAGAAGATCGAATATCTGCCAGCTTGTTAAATTTTTTTTTCTATTTACGGAACTTTTTACTATCTTAATAATAATTTGCAGAGCCTCAGTTATCTATTTGACAATTAAAATAATCGGATTGAATATTGCGGTTTTCAATTTTCAATTCCATTTTGTATTTGATAATCGAGATTTTCAATATTGCAACCGAAGTTACCGCATTGAACATTACAATATTCAATATGAAAAGATGTAAATTGTGTGAAATCTGTATTTATTTTTATTGGAAATTAGCACAATGTACATTTGTTCCGGTTATTAATTCCGGTTCCGGTTAATAATAAAAAATAGAATGTCGTTCAAGTGACCTCCTTTGCTAGCTCGGCAGACTCTCAACCTTTTACCAAAATTTTGAATCACTATTTCGCATAATGATGGTTCAATAAGTGATATATGGGTCATTCTTTTACAAACCGAACACCATTCTGACCGACACACTTTTGATTTGCCTGAAATTTTTGTTACGGGTTATATAGAAAAAAAAGAGATACGTGTTCGAGGTTTTTTTTTAAAGATAGAAGGGGTTTAAAGTTTGAGATTTTTGTGATTTTTGCCTTGGAGACTCATTTTCAAAAATTCATAACTCCGGTTCTTTTTAAGCTAAAGAAAACTTCATGTCAAGATAAGAGTGAATTTTAAAAAAAAAATTGTTTCAACAAAATTTATTAAAAAATTAATTGTTATAAACAATTTAATTGTTTAAATCAATTTTTAACAATGTTACCCTCCACTTAGCCTGTTTTAAGTATAACCATCGTATTCTACGTCAAATTTTACATCTAAAATGTTTTTTTTATGGATGCAGAAATGATTTTTACTATTGCAAAAAAATTAAATAAACTAGCGCGGTACCTGAATTCGGCGCACCAGTTGCAAAGTATACCTCATATTCTCGTCTCATACCGCTGTTTTCTGTATTATATGAATAATAGTATATATATAAATTATTGAACAATATTATTGATTAATAAATAAGGCAAGTTTAAATAAAAAATAACATTATTTCAGGTAATAAAGTGATATACATATCATGATTTTAATTCATTAGTATTCTACATGTACATTTTTCTGTCTCAATATTATATCAGTCTCAATATTTATTATTATGATAATATTCATTTCTTTCTTACTAATTTTTACAATCAGGGCTATCGTGAACAAAATTCCCCCCGGAATATTTCCCATTTTTCAAAAATAGGTATCGGCATGAATTTCGAAAAAAGGCAAAAAATTCCCCCGGAATAAATTGGTATCGTAGATGAAATTCCCCCCGGAATTTAGCGAAATTCCCTCAGGAATATTTTCTTTGCAAGTATGCTGGTGGAAATTCAAAAATCTAAGCAGATTGTATGTGGGTAAGTAGTTGGTTGCTTTTAAGTTTGTATTTTAAATCAAAAAAGTGAAATAATAGTTGCATAGGTTTGTAGTGGTTCAAATAAAAAGATACTGGACCTTTAGAAAAGAAGAAGAATTTTTTCTTTATGCAAGTATTTTTTGTTCAAGTTTTATTTCCATATTTTTTTATAAAAATAAAGGTCTAACTCAACTAATCAAAGACAATTGCAGATGATGGTACTCGTACATTTATGTGATGGAAGCCGCGACATTGCCAATGGCTTCACTAAGAATAGGAGCATAGACTGTGAATAAATTTTGGAAGCTTCTAGAGAAGGAACTGAACAGCGTAGGACCTCCAATGTCACTTCGCTAAATCGAACGCGAGTATAATAAAATAATTAATAACATTAACAAAATTTTCTATTAAAAAAAAAAAATTACCAAATCTCCTCAAATATGAGCTTAAATTATAATTGAATTAATTGCGATTGACAACTGTCAACGCCTTCGAACATAACTTCGAAAATTCCGGGGGAAATAAATTCCGATGGAGATTCACAATACTAGTAATATTTTCCAAGGAACAAAAAATGTTCTTTGGGAATGTTTTTCGCTCGGAATCGCCGATAGCCCTGAATATTTTTTTTTATACAATGACAATTGCTTTGCTTCTAACTCTTGAAGCGAGACTGGAATCATACAATGATATTTTAAAGTTCCTTTTATAATTAAACCTTTTTGGGAACGTGCTGATAGTCGTTTTTCTTCTTCGTTGTACTCATCATTGGTTGAATAGGAACACTTAATACTTGGTAGAGCTTCTATAGCCCAGTCAAATAACTCTTTTGGTGTACGGATGGGATTATTCGCCCTTTGATGGCTTGCTCTAGCAGCAAGTCGTTTCAGAGTTCCAAATACTCCGTCACATGGTCCTTTGCCATGTGATGTTGGGAAGAAGTGCCACTCAGCTGCAATTTTAAAATCTTCAAAATGGTGCGGTGCGTAAGATTTATAAAATTCTTTTTATTTTATTATTCTCCACTCGCACCGTCCGAAAAGTATATTATTTTATTGACATATTTTAAATGTGTTTTTATAAATTTTACTAGTTGTCTTTGAAATAGATGAACAGCAATAGTATCATGACGTAAGCACTCGGAAACAGAAACAAAACGGCGGAACGATTCATATTTAACAACTGAGATTCTTTGTTTTTAAACGACAGATATTGTATGATCATTATTTTTTTATTTTTTTTTTTTCATTTTTATTAATAAATAATATTATCTTAATAAAAAATAATTAAATTATACCTACAGTATACATCATTTCTACCCACTACACACGATATGAGGCGAGAATATGAGGTATACTTTGCAACTGGTGCGCCGAATTCAGGTACCGCGCTAGTTTATTTAATTTTTTTGCAATAGTAATAATCATTTCTCCATCGATAAAAAAAGCATTTTATATGTCAAATTTGACGTAGAGTACGATGGTTATACTTAAAACACGCTAAGTGGTGGGTAACATTGTTAAAAATTGATATAAATAATTAAATTTTTTATAACAATATAAATTTTTTAATAAATTTTGTTGGAACAATTTTTATTTTAAAATTCACTCTTTTATCTTGACAATTAAAAAAAGAAGTTTTCTGTAGCTTAAAAAGAATCCAAGGCAAAAATCACGAAAATCTCAAAATTTCAACCCCCTCTATTTTCAAAAAAATAAAAAAAATAAAAATCCTTAAGCACGTATCTCTTTTTATTCTATATAGAACCCGTGAAAAAAATTTCAGGCAAATCAAAAATGTGTCGGTCATTTTTTGTTCAAATCTGTACGGTTTGTAAAAGAATGACCGACATGCACGATGATGTTGTCTTTGAGGTATTGAACAGTTTGAGGATTATCGGCATACACTTTACTCTTCAAGAAACCCCATGTTAGAAAAAATCCAGTGGTGTTAAATCGCATGATCTTGGTGGCCAATTCACATCATCTGTTCTTCGGGAAATTATGCGATTGTTAAACTTCTCTTTCAAAAGATCGATTGAGTTCGTTGCACCATCCTGTTGAAACCACATGTTCTGCACATCAATATCTTCCTTCTAGGAGAAATAACGAGAAGGCAGCTGCACTAGCAACACATTTTGAGGGGATTTTTAAGAATGACGATAAAGCCGCTAACTTGCCACCTAGGAATGACACAATAACTCCAAACATCCAGATTATGAAAATCACTGCAAAAGAAATTGACTACTGCATAGAAAAAGGATTTAACATAAAAAAGCTCCAGGATCCGATTTACTGACTGGAAAAATGTTGACAGAATTAATAAAGAAAGCAACTATATTCTTAAGAAACACATTCAACGCAATTATACGACTTAAGTATTTCCCCAAAATATGGAAAGTATCACAAATAACAGCTATTACTAAACCCGGTAAGGACGCCACGGAAGCAATCTCCTACAGACCAATTAGCCTGCTCCCAATTTTTTCAAAAATATTTGAAAAATTACTAGTAGACCGCATGGAATCCATATTAACGGAAAATAAAGTAATACCTGACCATCAGTTTGGTTTAAGGCGACAACATTCAACCATACAACAAATCCACAGGGTGGTAAACAAAATCTCAATGGACCTGGATGAAAAAAGATACTGTGTTTGGTTGCAAAAGCGTTTGACCAAGTGTAGCACAGGGGACTGATATATAAATTAAAAAAAACATGTTTCCTTCAGATATTTACCTAATACTCCAAAGTTATCTAACCGATCGTTCATTTTTTGTAAAATGCAAAGATGAAACCTCAAAACTGCACCAAATAGGAGCAGGGGTTCCCCAGGGCAGTGTCCTAGGACCACTATATACCTTATATACAGCAGGCATTCCCTCCCCAGGGGAAGATACTCCCAATGCAATGATTGCAACTTTTGTAGACGATACAATAAAACTGAACTCACACAAGGACCTACTTACAGCATCTACGCAACTCCAACACACATCCTCCGCTCAATCACAAATGTAGAATGGTATATAACAAATGCTACACCGAGACCTCGAAAGCAGAAGACACCATATGAAAATTCTGCTCCACCAAAACAATGAAATCAACACCCTACCAGCCCAAGAAATATCAAGACGTAGACGACTAAAAACAACGAGACGAACTGACCAATATTATCTATTAAATTTTGAACTGAATAAGTCTGTAATGTAAATGTAATGACGGTCGACACTGGTTGTATTGTCAATCAACCCCAAAACTATTCTCAAGGTTAAAAAATGTACTAAGTGTCAATAGACAGATGTATACCTACTTATTTGGGAAATAAAAAAAAAATATCTTCCAATTGACTCCACAAAAAGTTTCTAAACATCGCTTGATATCGAGCTCTACCCACAGTAACTGCATTGCCATTTTCATCTTCGAAGAAAAATGGATCAATTACGCCACCACACCAAAATCCACACCATGCAGTAACTTTTTTGGTTTCATTGGCCTTTCAAACAATCCTCTAGGATTTTCTTCACATCAAATGCGACAGTTTTGTTTATTTCAATTTCTAAATGAGCCTCATCGGTGAAGATAATTTGCTTGAAAAAATTGTCATTTTGTTGTTGCTTCTCTATGGCCCAATTAACGAATTTCCGACGCACTGCGTGGTCAGTTGGATTTAACTCTTGCGTTAACTGTTTTTTTTTTAAGCCTTTACATGTAGATCTTTGTGCAAAATGTTTAACAAAAATGTTAGTTTGAGGTTTAATTGCTCTGAATGACAACGAATTGATGTCCTTGGCTCTTCAGCAACACCTCTGCTAACAGCTGCAATATTTCCACTCGAACGACCACTACGATGATAGGCTTTACTTCTCTGATCTTGAACCGAACCAGTGTCTTCAAATTTATGAACGATAAGTTTAATAGCACGGTTTGACGAAGAATTTTCTCTACCATATTTTGAACGAAATTTTCTTTCAACTTCTGCAAAACTTTCACCATATTTAAAATAAGTTTTAATAATAAAAACACGTTGCTCAATGGTGTACCGATTCATTTTAGCTAACGGAATGTATTTACTTCATACCTAAAAACATCGATGTAATCTAATAGCTGTAAAGGCTTAGGCGGCCAATTTAAAATGATACGTCAAATTTGAACACCCTTTAGAAAAATAAATATGTATAATATTAATTATGTATCTATCCAATACTAACCAGACACAAATCATGCTAATAATTTAAGACACTAAAGCAATATTACCCAAAATATTTGTAAGCTTAATTCTACTTTCAAGTCAATCACATCATCAGTTATGTAGTGTTAGATTATAGATTCTACTCATAGGCTTATGCCTGCCATCATTCGTTCTATGATGAGGGCTAAACAATAAGTCGACACTAGTTATGGGAGCCACCACGGAAATTAAAGGCAATAGAAGACAGCAAATCAGATGCATCTACATGGCCAGATATGAGCTGCTGTACAAAAATCATATCGCTATAAAGGCTTCGTTTAGAAAGTGTAATTACACACATTAGGCTTTCTCATCATTGAAAAACATGACAGACGGACGAATTTACGCGGATTTAAATTTTGATCCACTCTAGTGTTCATGGGATAAAAATGCTGGTAGCGTTATTGGCGCTTAAAAAAAATAATGCAAATTGTATGGAATTTGACGTATTAAACTATACACATTATTTTTGCCAAAAGTTTTTGGTAATTATAAGTCCGTGTCATTCTGAAAGCTAAAAATAAAAAAATTAAACTCAGCTACCAATCAATTCAATCTGCGATCTAGTTTTCATTCAGTCGTACTAAACCGGGTTATTCAATTCGAGCAGAATCTAGTCAGTGGCGGACTAAGGCCGTCAGAGGCCCAGGGCGGCAAAGCTGAATGAGGCCCCCAGCTTTCAAAAAAATTTAGTTTTACAAGCTTTTTATTCAGTTCACATTTGTATGCATAAATAAGTGTTTATGTTTATTTCGTTCTGGCAATCTGGCAAGTGCAATTTAAATTCGAATTAAATTATTTAGGCTAAATAAACATACATAGGTACCTACAATATGGAATGGATATGGGGATAGTTCAGTCAAATTAGTCCTTAAAATAGAAGTAAGGTTACAACAATTCCCATAGAGCTAAAAATTGGTATGAATGTTCAGAATACTATTATAAATGAATTGTGAAAAGTCCCCATCAATTCCCCTTGTGCAACAAATTTTATTGATGGTGAAAGTTTGCAAAAATAGGTTTTTCGCGTTTTTCAGCTAAACGGTGAGTTTTACAGCAAAAATAGCTCCGACGAAAATTGTAGATCATCCGATTCTCTACAAAAAATGTATCCACACTTTTTTTCATAAGTATGTATTGCCATTTCCGTGATATAGCGGCTGAAAGAATTGAAAAAATTATTTTATTCGTAATATACACTTTAATGTACATTTTTGAACCGTTATACTAGTAAACATATGAGTCCCTATGTCTTATACATACAAATTATAAAATTCTTATAATACAAATGAACGTCAAAAACTCATTCCCTATTTTCTAGATTCTCAAGACATACAAAGCCTCCTAGAGTGGTTTTCTTTACATGATCCTTTTCCAGAAGTCAACAGAATTGTATCTATTGCCAGTGGAATTGTTGGTGATGACAAAATTAATTGTCATAATGCTCGTGAAGTTGGGATTGCTTGCATGTCAAAAATAACAGGACTATTTTTGCTGTAAAACTCACCGTTTAGCTGAAAAATGCGAAAAACCTATTTTTGCAAACTTTCACCATCAATAAAATTTTTTGCACAAGGGCGATTGATGGGGACTTTTCACAATTCATTTATAATAGTATTCTGAACATCTATAGCAATTTTTAGCTCTATGGGAATTATTGTAAGCTTCAAAGTCTTATTTGACTGGACTATGAGGAAAATAAAATACGAATCGATTGACAAAAAAAAAATAGATAAAATAAATCAAAGATAGTTTTTTTTTTTGTAGCGTGTTATATGTGTTTTCGTGCCTTCAATTTACTGAACTCCCCAATAACTTCTGTGAAATCGATGTTTTTGGGAATTTTTCTTTCTATTGAAAGCACGGATAGATTAACCAGTCTCTCTTGATCCATTGTAGATCGAAGATAATTTTTAAATAGTTTAAGTTTCGAAAAACTCCTCTCGCATGATGCAGCCGAGATGCAAATGGTCAAGAAGTATTGAAGTATGAGCGGTATACAGGGTAACGATTCACTGAGGTCGCATTTTAACATAAATTGAAGGATTTGGGGGCCCCCCAAGACCGGAGGCCCGGGGCGTGCCGCCCCTTCCGCCCCTGGTTAGTCCGCCACTGAATCTAGTGTCTGCCTTTCGAATGACTTTCGATGCGATAGGCGCCAAACCACAAGCGCTCCTGGTCACATTTGACCAATGTTATACACTGCGCATTAAAGTTAAACACCATTCACACTAAGTTTCTGCGAACACTATTCAAATGCCATAGAAATTATAATGACCACAAAACATTTGGTTCATTGGACCAGCACGTCAGTGGATAAAATCGCCGAGACGTTTGGATATTCATTTGTTTGCATAACCAAAATAAGCATCAATCGCTCAAAACTGCGAGCAATAACAGAAATTCGGTCAACGGTGCTCTTTGTCCGGTATGAAATTTCAAGAAAACGTTCTCAATATATGAATTCACCATGAAGTAGCACTTTCAATTGATTACCCATTCCAACTGCAACCACAGATGTTGCGAGTTATTTATTTTAATTAAACTAAAATAGCCTCAGCAACTGCAGCAGTGACGTGCGTCGTTTACCTAAAGTCTTGTGGTCAACCTGTTTCTCTCCAATGCCAGCAACCGTAAGTTGGAATGGAAAATGGCCAGAAATTTGAGAAGATCGATCGGTATTCGGTGTCGGGGTAATGAGGAAATAATATTTCCGCACTTTTTATTATGATGTGCGTTCGTAATAAGCGATTGATATTGCGAGTGACGTTCCGGCGATTGGTTTTAAAACCGAATCCGGATGGACATTCTTTGAGACAGTTATGGGATTCTTTTATGCAGACGGGAAGAAGGCGATTATATTACATTTCTGCAATAAAAGATCAATTACCTACCTACATAATATGTCCACGAGTAGTATACATAAATTTTAAAATGGAAAATGGGAAGGAAAAAATGTAATAAGACAACTTATCAATAATTGGTGACTGTTGATATGTTTAACGAATCTGATATCGTTTTGGTACCCGAAATGCTCAAGGATTCTTCTGAAAGTGTTCCATTTGCATTCAAATGACAGTTAGTCTCCTAAAAAGAAGAGAAATTTGCTCTCGATTTGGAATTAGAATCACATTAATCACAATATCTATAAACGTCGGAATCGGAAAATGTCGCGGGTGGCAATGGTGTGATGGTAGTGTATTGACTAAGTGATAGGCAGGTCGCGCATTTGATAATCGACCAGGGCCATGATTTTAAAAATTGAATTCACACAAGAATACAGATTTCCCTAAAGCAATGAAGGCACCACCCGTGGAGAAAAAAAAACCTACAAAAGCACCAAACTTCTAACCTATCCTCCTATTCTTTCAAACGTGTAGTGAGTAGCACATACATGTTTGAAAGTACCACCTAGATGACAACAACATACCGCCATTAGATGTCCAGGCACTAATAGCAACAACAAGCACTATGTCATCGGGTGCGATGCCAACGAGCATAACAAGATATGGGGTAGAAACGACAACAACAAGAGGCGAGTGTTTGTTAGATTTTCTTAGTTACTTACTTAGGTGGCGCTACAGTCCGGGGTGGACCTGGGCCTCAACCAATACGCCTCTCCAGTTAGCACGATCTTTGGCGTTGCGCACTCCAAGTTGGTTGAGTTCCCCTTCCACTTGCGCGCGCCACCTAAGGCGAGGTCTTCCTCTACTGCGTTGTCCCTTCGGGTTGGAATCGAAGACTCTTCGGGCCGGAGCGTTGGTGTCCATTCGCTCTACATGTCCTAGCCATCTTAGTCGACTGATTCGCACTTTTTTGACCAGGTCGATGTCGCTGTACAGCTCCTCCTCCGAAGCCCGTCACGCAAACGGGACCGAAAATCACTCAAAGATCACTTGCGTTCGAAACTACCAAGAAGATCTTCATCCGCTTTTGCTAATGTCCACGCTTCTGCGCCGTAGAGCAGGACTGGGATGATGAGGGTCTTATAAAAAGTCTCCTTGACCAGGCCTTACCTACTAGTCAATTGCCTTCTTAGGCCAAAGAAACAGCGGTTGGCAATTGTAATTCTTCATTTGATTTCTGATGTGATGTCGTTTTCAGAATTTATAGCGGAGCCAAGTTAGACAAAGTCCCTAACTACCTCAAAGTTGTAGCTGTCTATCGTGACGTTCTGTCCGATTCGTCGATGTTGTGTGTCCCTTCTTGACAGCATATACTTGGTTTTGCTCTCATTCACCACTAAACCCATTTTTGCCGCTTCTGTGCCAATACTTGCAAACGCACCAGTGACAGGTCGCTGTTTTTTTTTTTTTTTTTTTTTTTTTATAATTTGCTTACGCTATAGGGATTTTTTTTGTTACAGTACCCTTATAATGCTAGGAACACAGTGTAAGCTACTTGGTATTAGAAAGAATAGAGAGATAGGAAAGAAGTGTTTGGGTGCAGTTGTAGGGTTTTTCTCCACGGGTGGTGTCTAAGTTACTTAGGGAGATAACGATTTCATGTATTCGGTATAAAGTAATGGACTTGGCCGGGATTCGAACGCACGACCTTCCATTCCGTAAGCGAATACACTACTACTGCACCATTGCCACCCGCAACTGTGTTCTGCCAATTATGTCAATGTCGTCAGCATATGCAAGTAGTTGCACAGACTTTTGAAAAATTGTGCATCTAGTGTTGGCTTGCGAGTTTCGCACAATTTTCTCAAGTATGATGTTGAAGAAGTCACATGACAGCGCATCACCTCGTCTAAATCCTTTTTTGACATCAAAAGTCTCGGTGAGATTGTTTCCGACTTTTATGGAGCAGCGGGCGTTCCCCATCGTCATTCGGCACAATCTGCCAAGTTTGGCAGGGATGCCAAAACTAGACATGGCTCTGTATAGCTCGTCTTTATAGATGCTGTCATATATGCGGCCTTAAAATCGATAAAAAGATGGTGGGTATCGATTTGGACTTCTTGGGTTTCTCCAGGATCTGCCGTAGTGTGTGTATCTCATCGGTCGTGGACTTACCGGGCCTAAAACCGCACTGGTAGGGACCAATCAGGTCATTGACGAATGGTTTCAGGCGTTTACACAGTACAGCAGACATGATCTTATAGGCAGTATTCAGGAGATTGATGCCTCTATAGTTGGCGCAGTTTAAAGGGTATCCTTTCTTGTGGATGGGGCAAATGATGCTGAGGTTCTATTCATCAGGCATACTTTCTTCTGACCATATCTTGGAAACGAGTTGCTGTATGCTCTCCACCAGGTCATCTCTCGCCGCCTTAAAAAGCTCGGCATTCAAGCTGGTCCAGCAGCTTTGTTGGATTTTAGTTTGGATATCGCTATTCTCACTTCGTTTTGGTCAGGTGGACGGAAGTCTTGGCTTTCATCGTCCAGGCTGAATGGTTCATTCTGCCTGACAGCGTAATTTGAGTCGTCTTCGCGGTTTAACAGTCTGCAGAAATAGTTTTTCCATGTCCTCAGCACCGACTGTGACTCTACTACAAGATTTCCTTCTTCGTCTCTACAGGTCTCTGTTTCCGTTACACGTCCTTTTTACCTTTTGGTAAAACTTCCGAACATTTTTCCTGGAGTAGCACCTCTCTATTTCCTTGATCGCGCGCTTCTCATGCTCTTTCTTTTTTCTCAGGAGAAGCCGATGTTCTTCCCTTCTCTTTTGTTCGTAGAGCTCACGAGCGGCTCGTCCTTTATGCAGTGCCGCTTCGTAGGCGCTTTGTTTTGCTGCATGCGCTTGCCGGCACTCATCGTCAAACCAGGGGTTTCGTGGTGGTGGCCTGGTAAAACCGAGAACCGAGAACGCATCGATGCCACTGGTCTTCGGCATTTGATGCTGGCAGCATAGGACTTCTCGAGAGGTTGAGGGACACGCGATCGGCAAAGGTTCTGGCGGTTTGTTGCGATTGTAGCCGTTCAACGTTAAATCTCCTCACAGTATTTCCTCGCTGTTGTGGCGTGCAGGATATCCTCATTCGTACCTTGGCTACAACAAGGTAGAGGTCGGAGTCTATGTTGGCCGCTCGGAAAATTCGGACATCTAGAATACTGGAGGAGTGCCTTGCGTCGATCGCAACATGATCAATTTGGTTGACGGTTTGATGATCTGGTGACCGCCATGTTCCTTTGCGGATATTGAGGTGGGGAAATCGTGAACTAGCTATCGTAACATTACGCCCCGCAGCGAAATCAATCAGCCTTAGTCCGTTTCCAGACGTGGTATCGTGTAGGCTGTTCTTTCCGATTGTGCTACCAAAGATGTCCTCCTTTCCTATTTTGGCGTTAAAATCACCTATTACGATCTTAACGTCATACCTAGGACATTGCTCATATGTTTTGTCGAGGAGCTCGTAAAAGCACTCTTTGGTAGCATCGTCTTTATCTTCTGTGGGGGCGTGAGCGCATATTAGGCTGATGTTGGCAAATTTAGCCTTGATACGGATTGTTACAAGACGTTCGCTAACGTGTCTAAAGTTCAAGACTTCTTGCCTAAGTCTGACGCTTACAATGAATCCGCATCCACCAAATAGACGCTGAAACTTGGAGCCAAATCGGCACCTCCTATTCTAAACGAAGATAAGATGGAGCGCATTGTAAACACTCTTTTTCCAACTCATCCGGTCAGGCCCTCCGACAACACACCAGCCCGACGACAGGAAACTCCAGGTTTTAGTGAAGAAGAGCTGGGATTAGCTGTGCAGACAATGCAAAACAGAAGAGCACCCGGCCCAGACGGAATTCCAGCGGAAGTAATAAAGGTGACTGCCCAAACATGCCCTAACCTGCTGCTCAACAGGTACAACAGCTGTCTAGAAGAAGGAGCCTTCCCAAAGAACTGGAAAAAACAACGACTGGTACTAATCAGCAAAGGAAAAGGAGATCCAGACTCCCCATCTGCGTACAGGCTCTTATGTATGCTGGACACTGCGGGGAAGCTCATGGAAAGATTGCTGAAATCACGACTCACAGATGCAGTACAAAGAGCAGGAGACTTGGCAGGACGGCAGTATGGGTTCAGGAAAGGACGGTCTACGGTTGGAGCTATTGAAGAAGTGGTAAAGGCTGCCCAGACCGCCCAACAGAAAAGACACCGCTCTAAGCAGATCATTTTGCAGGCAACCCTGGACGTAAGAAATGCATTCAATTCAGCTAGGTGGAGCGATATACTAAATACGCTAGAAAATAGATTCAACATCCCTGCTTATCTATTAAATATGTTGAAGGACTACATCAGGGATCGGGAACTGATCTACGAGACCACAGAAGGCCCGCGAAGGAAGAAAGTAACATCTGGAGCAGCACTGGGATCAATTTTGGGACCAGACCTCTGGAATATCTCCTATGACGACGTACTGCGGATGGAGATGCCCGAAGACACCTTCCTCGATGGGTACGCAGACGACATCGCGGCAGTGATAACGGCAAGAGACTCTGAAAACGCGCAAAGAAAGTTGAACCAAGTCATGCGACGAACAACCTTCTGGATGGATGAGCACAGTCATAGTTTGGCAACTGAGAAAACTGAGATAGTCCTTCTGACGAAGAAGAGAATCCCCACGCAAATCGACTTCCAAATTGGCTTTGAAGTCATTAAGAGCAAGGACGCGGTGAGGTATCTGGGATTGAGTCTCGACACAAAATTGACTTTCTGGCAATAGATAAAGTTCGCAACGGAACGAGCCTCTAGAGTTACCAGCAGATTAATGGCGAACATAGGCGGCCCAACTCCAAGCAAGCGCAGGTTACTAATGTCGACAACGCATGCCATTCTCCTATATGGAAGTGAGATTTGGGCAGACAAGAAATATACCGGAAGCAGATGGCGGCAGTGCAAAGACGTGGAGCTCTACGCGTGGCTAGCTCTTACCAAACGGTGTCGGAACCAGCCGTCCTGGTAGTCGCAGGAGTGACTCCCATCGATCTCCTAGCGGCACAAAGCAAGTACGTCCACGGCAACAAGGCGGAAATTGGATTGGAAGCGGCAATCGATCAAGCAGAACAGCAAACGATACGGAAGTGGCAAAAACGCTGGAGCTCGGAAAGCAGAGGAAGGTGGCCAGCGCGGCTGATCAGAAATGTGGCTAAATGGAATGACCGGAAACACGGTGAGGTCAACTACTTCGTCACTTAATTCCTCACCGGACACGGACATTTTAATGCGTTTCTCCATAAGATTGGCAAAACGGACACCCCAGCCTGCCAGTACGGCGATTTTCCATCAGACGATGCACATCACACGTTTTTTGTCTGCAGAAAATGGGAAGCCCAACGCACAGCCCTGGAAAGCAGCATCGGTGCCTTCAACCCAGAAAACATTGTTGACAAAATGCTGACGAGCGACTTGAATTGGGGAACAATTTGCCAGTTTGTGGACGATATTCTCAGAAGAAAGAAAAGAGAAGAAGAACAATACCGGGAAAGCACGTGAGCCCGAAATGGTGTATGATAACAGCCCCCTTGAAGTAATATGAAGAGCGGTCCCAGGGGTGTGTGCCTCAGGGTTGGGAGGAGTTTTAGTCCGTATGCTCCGAAAGCATCCGGAGAGAGTCGGACACACGGGGATGGTCAACGCCAAAAAGTGCGTAAAGCATTTCTCCTCCTCCCCCCCCACACAAAAAAAAAACACTCTGCTTCTGTTCCCTATAGCAATCACCGTAGTAAATGTCACAGTTTTTCATCCTTCTTTTGCCCGGCCCATCCCACCGCACTTCCTGAATGGCGGTGATATCTGCTTTGTAGCGGCTTAGGGCCTCCGTACGTGAGCCCGAAAGGGTGTATAATAACAGCCCCCTTGAAGTAATGCGAAGAGCGGTCCCAGGGGGGTGTGTCAGAAACCTCAGGGTTGGGAGGAGTTTTAGTCCATATGCCCTGAACGCATCCGGAGAGAGTCGGACACACGGGGATGGTCAACGCCAAAAAGTGCGTTAAGCATTTCTCCTCCCTCCCCCCCCCCCCCCAAAAAAAAGACGCTGCTTCTGTTCCCTGTAGCAATCACCGTAGTAAATGTCACAGTTTTTCATCCTTCTTTTGCCCGGCCCATCCCACCGCACTTCCTGAATGGCGGTGATATCTGCTTTGTAGCAGCTTAGGGCCTCCGCTAATTGCTCGGCTGCACGCGGTCTATTCAGGGTTCTAACATTCCATGTGCAGATCCGAACGTCGTTGTCCTTATTTCGTTTCGCAGGGTCGTCAACAGTGAATCCGTCCTTATCCGAGGCCCTTGGTTGCTTCGAAACCATTAAATTTGTCCGTGGTTTGGTAGATAACCCCACGCACAACCCCAAACCCGGGGGGCCAGGCCCTTTCTACGACCCCTTGGACGAAAGGGGCCGGAATATTCCGGAGTCAGTAACCCGCTTCGGGGATTTGAGAGCTGCCGTTGACCCATTAAGGGCTCATCCGCCACCATCTCTATTTCAATACCCTGACTAGTGTTGAAAATCCTTAATGACCTCAGCTCCAAATACGTCGAAGTAGCTCATTAAGGTATCTGCCATGCTGCCTGTTGACGTCACCGTTGATTCAATTATGTGAATTCATCCGCCGTACGTCCTCCTTCTGAGTGGCTCATGTAAGACTTCTGAGAATCGAGTAGACAGTCAGTTCCGACAGAGCATTATAGTGTTGCTATTTCTTCGTGTTCAACACTCGCACTTTTAAGTTCAACAAGTCAAGCTCGGCTGAGCGAGACCAGTACCCGGTGGTTACCACGCGGAGGTAAAATAAGCACAATTGATTTGTATGAAAAGTTACATCAGCTGGATTGTTAGATTTTCTAGTCAGTAGTAATGTAGATATTCTTAATCAAGGTTCAAAACCAGCCTTTATAAACGCGATCCGCGAAGAGCTTACACTTGCTAGTCCATTTACAATAAATTTAATTGAAAATTGGAATTTGTCTGATGAAGCCTCGCTGTCAGACCAACAGCACATCAGGTTTGACTGACCTGGCCAACTGAAACAAGCTCCAAAAAGTTACGATCGTAAGTCGACGAACTGGAAAACCTATAGAGGACTTGTCCTCTCAGAAATGGATATGGTTGTTTCATCAATTGAGTCCACGTGAGATCTTGACGAAGCAGCCTTCGAGCTCAATAAAGTGTTGCTCACCTCCTACCATAGTAGTTATGTCAGTAAACCCAGTATGAAGAAACGCAATGTTCCCTGGTGGAATGAACAACTTGCTAAAATCAGGAACTCTTCAATCGAGCTAAACACAAAAAAATGTGAGACGATTATAGGATCAATCTTGAGAATACAACTCAGAATTGAGAAGATCGAAACGAGCTACATGGAGAAAGTGCTGCGAAAACATAGTACACATGCCAGTAGCAGCGCGTATCTACAAAAAATTGGGTAAAGATCAGACTGTGAAGGGTTACATGGAGAACATTATTTCAGCTCCATCTCTCGTCTATCCTTGTTACAAACGATAATTCTAACGCCACAAACTCCAAGGTGTCTATAGCTAGTAGAGTTTACAGTTTATATGGACAAATTTTCAGTCCAGACAGGTCACTACCACTTAGAGAAAGTAACAAGTTACAACTGGAAATATATTCCACTCTCCTGGAGACAGGTTAACGTGATCTTTATCCCCAAAAGTTTCAACAGGCCAAGTGAACTACCTTAATCATACACACCTATCGGTCTAACATCTTTTGTTCTTAAATCCATGGAAAGACTTAAAGTTGTTCATATTAGAGGAAAGATAGAAATATCTAGCCCCCTACACTCAAGCCAGTTAGCGTACAGAATCCACTAAGGGTGCACTTCACTGCCCTGTTAAAAGGGACAATGAAGCATTTCAATCTAAGGAAATTACCCTATGTGCCTTCTTAGACCTTGGCACGTCGAATCAATCGGTTGTCGTTCGATCACCGCATTTAAACTACGTAGGGCGGGGTTGGAGGATGCATTTTTTAATAACACAGGTTTCGTAACCAAGTGATGTTAACAACACTCGAAGAGCAAGATCATTTTCTAACAGATTATGTGAATTCGAAGCTGCTAGGAGAAGTTGTACATTTTTTTTGGTCGATATCCAATGAATGCGGGCAAGCATCTGCTAACTTTAAAATAACAAGGATACAGCATTTCATATGTGTAGGCTCTATAATGCGCATATTCCACTCCACAAAACAGAAAGAGAGCAAATAAAGTCCTTGATAGTACAGACATACATACTCGTACATACAAAGAAGACACTTCTGGTTTCTGATGTTTGGGGTGAGGCGCTATTGTATTCGTTAGTAAATGCAGGACGAATTGCATGAAACAATTCCCAATAATGACAAAAAAATGTATGATCATTGAAAATTTGACTGTAAATCACTCACATTTTAAAGGTAAAAAAAAGCTGACTTAGCGCAGCTCGAAAAAGTTTAACAGCAGTGGTTTGTATGCTATCAGTTCCGTGTTTTGAATGAATTTGAAATAGATTATTTATCTCCAAGTTCAAAATTCACAGTTTAACCATCCAAGTTTTCCGAGTTTGGAGCATGCAATGAAGGTTTCCATATGACTCGGTACGTAGAAATGTTACTACTTTTTTTTGTATATTATACTCTTGCCGTATTGCCAGACACTGCGACTTGAAAGATCTTTTATATCAAAAAGAAGGTGCTTTAACCTAAAGACGGGTGAACTCCCTAGTGAAAGCACGTCCCTTGTGGCAGAGCAGCCACATGTGAAGGTATCTTCCTGTGAAAGATACGTCGTCTCAGCCAATGGAGAGCCGGAATGTGTTCACAGGTTCACTCGTCGTCCATACAGAACCTACATTCTGTCTCCGGGCACAGATTTATTTTTTTTCCATGATATCTCAAGCCGCAGTGGCCAGTGAGATAGGCCACCAGTGCCCGTGTTCTGTAATTATCGCATCGTTATATTTATCACATGAACGATGTGAATTGAAACAAAATTTCATAATATCACATTTCCGTGTTCTGTAACTATGCGATGCGAAAACTATACCACATGGAACATTGTGAAATGAAACCCCTGGAAATATGTGATAAATCGGTGTTCTGTAACTTTCGAATGCGATAAATTATTCACTTCAACTGTCAAAATTTATCACATTTCAATTGGCTTGCGAGAAAGGGATATTGAACAATTTTAAACGGATAGTGGACAGTGAACATTTTAGATTTTTTATTTAACAAAATATAAAGATCGTTGATCAAGTTCAACGTTTAAAAAAATGCAAAAGAAATAAAAAATAACTAATAAAAACAGTCAGAATTAGTGGAGAAGAATGTAGGTATCTACATTCTTTCGAAAAAATTCAGCAAGCACTTAAATAAGATCCATTTTGAACATTCTTGGAACTGTGTTGCTATAAAAATAAACAGCTTGGTACATCCAACAAGAGAGAGCAAAAGGTTCTTGTTTTAAACAAAAAAAAAAATATTTCATTTATTTTTTTCATAGACAGACAAAATAACTGCAACATTTTAACTTCATTAAATTTATCAACATAATGTTGTCTGAAATCAGCGTTAGGATCAGATTAATTTCAAAAAAATTCGTCTGAGTCTAGCAGAACGAACGATCATCGTATTTTTGAAAAATCAACAGAAACACGTAATTTTCTGATAATCCGCTAAAAAGTCGCGCTACACCACTCCTATCCCAACAACATGTAAATACACACTGAATTTCCTCGCCAAACTACCCTTCGATTTCCAGAATTTTGACAATCCTTCCAATTTCCCATGATATTAAAAGTTACCAAGGTATATTTTATCGCATAGAGTTACAGAACACCACTTCTTTCCACATGCGATAAACGGTGGAATTTTGTGTTCCAAAGTTTTCGATGCGAAGAGTTATCGCATGAGTTAAAGAACATGGGCACAGCTTTCTAATATTATCCTTATTTAGCATTCCTTGTAGGCAGTAGCGACGCGTGCCACAAATGTGTAGTCGTTCAGGAAGTTTTAATTGCTATAGCTGTTAAGATCATTTTTACCAGTAAAAAGAAATTTTGAAATTAAATAAAAACATAGGGACGGGCTACAGTCCGCTTGGGCGAACTGTTGGATACCCTATTCTTATTCCTATCCCTCATAAGTAGGCGTGACAAAAGTCGAAGTATGGTTGAATTGTTAAGAACGCTCTACATATTTTGTTATATAACATTTAAAGGATTTTGTCGAAAAAAGCGAAGCTTTTGTAAGAAAACGCTCCCTAGCTCAAACTTTGGTTTTTCAATAAAATTGTTTTATTTAATTGTGGGCGTGTCAGTAAGCGGATTTAAAAAAAATTAACACATGAGCATAAATAGCCCCTAGAGAGTGAATATTATAAATTTCAGCTCCCTAGCTCAAACTTTGGATTTTCAAAAAAGTTTTTTTTTTATAATGGTGGGCGTGTCAGTAGGCGGATTTTGAAAATATTTAGACATGAGCATAAAGGGCCTCCTAGAGAGTATATATTATAAATTTCAGCTCCCTAGCTCAAATTTTGGTTTTTCAAAAAAATTGTTTTATTTAATTGTGGGCGTGTTAGTGGGCGGATTTTGAAAATTTTATCTCCCGAGCAGTTTTAGGAGTCGTAGATCATATATACAAAATTTCAGCTCTCTAGCTCAAAATTCGATTTTTTCCAAATTTTTGTTTTTTTTGAGTTTGTGGGCGTGTCTGTGGACGGATTTCAAAAATTCTTAAACTTGATTATTTCGGGACCCTAGAGAGTATATGGTTAAAATTTCAGCTCTCTAGGCCCAGTTTAAAGGCCTAATTTTTGCCGACGGACTGACGGACGGACGGACATGGCTAGATCGACATTACTATCGATGCTGATCATAAATATAGTAACTTTTAGGGATCTACGGGCAATATTAAGGTATGTTACAAACTATGCGTCAAAATTAATATACCCTTAGAATAGGGTATAAAAATAACGTTTACATCGTTTTAAGCAAGTTTATTTAACAATACGAATTTTTCTGACTACGAGTAAAGAAACAAAATGTTTTTTTACATTTCGATTTTATTTAGAAAACAAAAACCAATTCTTCATCACTTAAAAAAAATATAAATTACTTTATAATGAACAAGCAATTGATAAGTACCTTCATTATTTTACTTTAATTCAAGACTAATTCTTCTCGAGTTTTTTTACAAATATTCTTCTTACATTTTCATAAATAAACGTGTCTTCAGTCAATTTCTTTATTCAACAAAAAAAAAACACTTAAACAAAAAGAAAAAAATATTGTTTATTTTATTATATTATAAAATAACAAGTTACTGATTTCAATTCATTTGTTCATTTAAAAGATCATTTTAAACAAAGTACATGGAGGATATAACCCATGGAAACAGCGAGCCAACTGTGAATTTAGAGCTTCCTGACGTTAAAATGCAGTTGCAATCACCCAAAAAGAAGGACAATGTGAAAAACATTTTCAAAACCGAATGTGACTTTGATTTCGGTAGCGAAAATGCATTTTATTAAGTGTGAGCTGAAATTAAGTTAGAAACCTAGTGTTCCCTCCATATACACAGATTTCAAAAAATATGAGGGTACGCATTTAACACGCCCTTCTGAAGAGTTTTAAGATGCGATAGAGATCGTGGAGCAATAATTTATTTCTCGTTTTCCAGATTTGTACTTTTGTAATAATTTTGAAATGAAAATGTATAATATAATAAAAATTTAATTTGATTAATTTTGCTGCAAAAATCAAAACAAAGAATTTCTTATAAAATGGTATGTACGTGTTCGAGTGCATCACATTATCAAACAATTTATTAGGATTATCCAAAAAGCCAACAACAAGCAAAAATATCTTAGCGTAACACACATGTAGTTCTTATATTTCATTTTTAATAAAAATGTATGACAAATTAATGTTTGTCTTTATTTAACGGAGCACCCTGTACCCTTTTCCGAAAAAACACTCTTCCTCTTTATCTCTATCTAACACAGTACGTAATATATCCATCTAGGTATATACTTCTAGTGGCTGTGTGAGTGTGTGACGCAGACGTACTTGCTGATAAGAACTGATAAAGAAAACGTCGAGGGTGCCCCTACTCATTATATTGATATACTCGGCACGCGTAAAACTTCAAGCACAATAAAAACCCTTCTCGGTCAAAAGGAATTGGAACGAATTGGTCGATACAAAACAGGATTTTTTTTCCCTTGTGCGTTCCTTACTTTCAATTGTATGATACATACACAAGATCAGATGGCTTCAACGAAATGGTTGTATCTGCGCTCGATTCTGTATTCGTTTCACACATAATACCAAACTCGCCTCGTTCAAAAGCGACGTGAACGAAATGGCCCATATAACACGTGAAATTCTTTTTTTCTTTGTGCCTATACCTTCCATGGTATCATTTCGTTGCCGAATCGTTTGAACGAGTTGGAAAGTAGAGTTGGAAAAAAGCTACGGTTGGTTGGTAAGGGGGTTCACTTCTGTATGGAAATGTTCAAATAGGAAATGCTGGTGCATTGGAATATGAAAAATTACAGCAATGGGAAGAAGAGTATAAATATGTTGTATATAGTTTAGAGAACGCAAAAATTGAGATAACTTCTTGTGAAAGTTAGTCGTTCATGAACGACTTGAACAATATGAGGCTTCGCCACTGCTTGTAGGAGTAAGGCTGAATCAATCGTTTGGAACGTCTTAAACCAGCGACACTTTCTCACTGTTTAAGACAAAGCTGTTGTTCCCTGTCTTAGCCAACAGCACCCCAATTGACCCTGCAATAAGGTTCCAAGAACACAGATTCGGATCCAGATCTGGCTAGTTCGTCTGTATATTCATTACCTGCTATACGCTGGCGGCCAGGTACGCGTCCAAGTTTAACCTTGTTGTTTTTGGCTAGATTTTGCAAGGTATCGTAGCAGTTTTTTACAGTCGGAGAGTCATTTGTGTTGGACGACAGTTCCTGTAGTGATGCTTGAACATCTGAAAGGATATGGACACTTCCTCCTTTTATTCCCCTTTTTGAGCTTAGAACAGCGCAGATCTCAATGAACTTCTGCCTGGAATACCGTAGGACACATTTCCATAGGTATCGAGACTTTGGTGTTGGATCCAAGGATACCAACTCTAACTCCAGATTCCATTTTCGATCCGTCGGTGTACCATACCAGACTTCTCGGGTCTAGCGCCGAAACACCTGTGGCCCATTTAGAACGGCCCAATATGTATTTCTATAAATATATATTAGGCATTAACAGCCCAAACAGGGCCTAAAATATAGCTTCTCCAACCACTTTCTTACGCAAAATGGAAGGGACCCACAATTTTAATACGAACGTCAAATTTGAGAAGCTTCTCATGACGATTGATACTCCTGAATGTTTGTCAGACGTTTGCAAGAGATTTCTACCTCAAATAATTTCCCAAAACTGTATTGTGTCAGGGATGGTGTAAAACATGTCCAAGTTTTGGATTGAGTTAAATATTTTCATGTGACCCACGAGGTTATGTTATTTATAATTGTATTCAAGCTGCAGCTTAATAGCGCATCTAGCAGCCGTCTTCCTTATGAAGATTTGTCAAGGTTTATTTATTTATTTGTTTGGTCTAATACATGCTAACACAGTACATAAGTATACAGGTTGTTGACCAGTAATAGCTTCAAGCGCTACCATTGAGTGAGTATTTTTTTGTATTTTATTAGATATTGTTCATAAATTTTTACAAAAACATCTGATTTGCCCGCAAAACCATTAGGTTTGTCTGCAGGCGGTTATTTTTATAAATGTAAATATAAAAAATGACTTTTCAATAAAAATATAAAAGAATTCGAAATTAATGAAAATCAATACATCTTAATCTTTCAATATATTATGTATGTTTAGATACTAAAAGCGCATATACAATCACAAAGAAAAAAGTTAACAGAAAAGAAGAATTAGTTTAAGAAATGAATTTTAAGCTTTGCGGGTGGCAATGGTGCAGTAGTAAAGTCCATTACTTTATACCGAATACATGAAATCGTTATCTCCCTAAGTAACTTAGACACCACCCGTGGAGAAAAACCCTACAACTGTACCCAAACACTTCTTTCCTATCTCTCTATTCTTTCTAATACCAAGTAGCTTACACTGTGTTCCTAGCATTATAAGGGTGCTGTAACAACAGAAAAAAAAATCCCTTTAGCGTAAGCAAATTATATAAAAAAAAAAAAAAAAATTTATTTTAAGCTTTTTTTACGTATATTTGGATTTGTTATATTTTTTAAGTTTTGTGGTACTTGGTTCAATATTTGTGGAACTATATACTTAAGTTGTTTTTTACCATACTTGTTACAATAAGGTGGTATATCAAATAGATATCGTGCTCGCCTTCGTGTGTTGACTTTGTGTCGAATCGGTACTTTAAAACGATCATCTTCATAATACTCCAGTGTGACTGTCATTCGAAAAATAGTTTTAACGGATAGAATCTTAAGAGTTTCGCCATGTTGACTACCTTGCTGAATTAATCTAATGATTGTGCTCTGTAGTTTGTGCAGCTTGTCTAGATGACTTTCGGCTGCCGTACCCCAGGCAAGAATTCCATACCTGAGCTTTGATTCAACTAATGTATAGTACACTTGTTTGAGCACCTGAAACATCGAACACCTTTTAAGATATATGATTGCGAACATTGCCTTCTTCAAGTCCAATTTTACCTTCTCTATGTGCCTATGCCATAAAAAGTGGCTATCTATAATAACTCCGAGGTATTTATATTCACTTACTAGTTCTAATACTTCCACAGAACTGTTAGGGCAGTTTTGGTTCTCGAATTTTATTTGCACATTACTTTCTTTGTAATACGGTTGCCTTATATGCATTACCTTTGTTTTTGAGACATTTTTTTACTAGACCAATATCGTGGCACCATTGCACTGCAGTGTTCAACTCCCCTTGTAGGGTTTTTTCCGCTGTTTGAAGCGATTTGCTTGAAACGACAATCGCAGTGTCATCGGCAAATGCAAGCGAAAAACTGTTTTGAAGAGCTCGTAGCAATTTATTGGAGTATATTATAAAAAGTATTGGTCCTAGTTTGGATCCTTGTGCAACTCCGTAATATATTTCCTCTACTTTGCTTTGATTTTTTCCAATCTTAACTACGAATCTTCTATTTTTGAGATAGTTTCTCATCCAGATGGACAGCCCGCCTCTTATGCCTGCATTTTCTAAAATGGCTATTAGTTTGTTGTGGTCTAACGTATCGAAAGCCTTGCTGAAATCTAGGAAAAGGACAAGTACGTGATGATTTTGATCAAGTTTATTGTTCAGAAAATTAGCGAATTCCCCTAGTATCTGGTTGGTGCTTTTGCCTCTCTGAAATCTATATTGGTTTTTGTGTAAAATTTCGTATTTCTCGACGAATTTCACTAATCTGCACGCCATTATTTCCTCTAGGCATTTGTCGATTGAAGGTAGTATTGATATTGGTCTATAATTTCCAATACAATTCTTTTTTCCACCTTTATAGATCGGTCTCACGACTGCAGTTTTTAGTGTTTCCGGAATATTTCCTTGTATTATACTTAGGTTTATAAGTTTCGAAATTATTGGTGCAAAAACATCGGCGTTCGCCCTAAGATCTAGGGCTCTGATTCCATCTACACCTGGTGCTTTATTTGTGTTCAGTTTACTTAGGATGGTAAATACTTCTTTTTCGTTTGATTCTTCAACAAATATAGAATTTTGTATTACACGATTTGTATGATTTGAAGTTGTATGGTTACAATGATGCAGAATTTTTGAGGATGCAGCCAAAAAATGATGAGCAAACTCAGTTGCTATTGCGCAGTCATCTAACATAGACGGTCATAGCTTGACGTGTTTTGTTTTGTGCGCGTTCTATTTCTTTTATTTACCTTGTTTATTGTGAATTAATTAGTGTTTAGTGTAGTGTTCTAAACGGCTTTTTAATTTTTGATCATTTAGTTGCCTTTAATGATTCTTTTGATCATCCATTTGTTTAATAAAAGTTGTCTCTTTGTTTTTGCTTGGTAAGCGGTTGTAACTGTTCTTTTTTTTTTGGCTTTGCTTTTCAATTATATGTATGTATGTGAAGTTTATTTCTCTTTGCTTTCTTATTTGTAAAATTTGCCTTCAACTAATACTGACCCCTTTGGTGCAGCTGGCTAATTTGTCGTGCTTGTAATCCATATTGCGCGAGTTCAATACTGGCAATAACATTACTTTTTTTTTTCTCTGTTTCTATTGTTTTCGTTTTTTTTATATCCTCTTCTAAGGGTATATTAATTTTGACGCATAGTTTGTAACATACCTTAATATTGCCCGTAGACTCCTAAAAGTTACTATATTTATGATCAGCATCGATAGTAATGTCGATCTAGCCATGTCCGTCCGTCCGTCCGTCCGTCCGTCCGTCGGCAAAAATTAGGCCTTTAAACTGGACCTAGAGAGCTGAAATTTTAACCATATACTCTCTAGGGTCCCGAAATAATCAAGTTTACGAATTTTTGAAATCCGCCCACAGACACGCCCACAAAATCAAAAAAAAACAAATTTTGGAAAAAATCGAATTTTGAGTTAGAAAGCTGAAATTTTTTATATATGATCTATGACTCCTAAAACTGCTCGGGATAAAAAATTTTCAAAATCCGCCCACTGACACGCCCACAAATAAATAAAATATTTTTTTATACCCTATTCTAAGGGTATATTAATTTTTGAAAATCCAAAGTTTCAGCTAGGGAGCTGAAATTTATAGTATATACTCTCTATGGGCCCTTTATGCTCATGTGTAAATATTTTCAAAATCCGCCCACTGACACGCCCACAATTAATTAATTTTTTTTTTTGAAAGTTCAAAGTTTGAGCTAGGGAGCTGAAATTTATAATATATACTCTCTAGGGGCCCTTTATTCTCATGTGTTAATTTTTTTTAAATCCGCCTACTGACACGCCCACAATTAAATAAAGCAATTTTATTGAAACACCCAAGTTTGAGGTAGGGAGCGTTTTTTTTTTTGATAAAATCCTTTAAATGTTATATAACAAAATATGTAGAGCGTTCTTAACAATTCAACCATACTTAGACTTTTGTCACGCCCACTTATGAGGGATAGGAATAAGAATAGGGTATCCAACAGTTCGCCCAAGCGGACTGTAGCCCGTCCCTATGTTTTTTTTCTCTTTATAATCCCTGTTTTAAAATGGATTGCAGCGCGGATAAATGCTTGGAATCTAAACATTCCTCCAATCCTCTTTTTGCCTGTTATGGCCCTTGTGGCATGATGTTCCATGCCAAATGTGTTGGTTCAACCAATGCATTTATGGATAAAATTAAAGCTTCGGAGATCGCCTTATGGTATTGCTCCCCGTGTCGAAAATTGTCACTGTCCACCCTTGCTTTCAAGATGTCAGTCTTCAAGGCTGACATACTGAAATTATCTAAGGGGTTTAAAGACTTACTCGACAATTTCAATACAACTGTCTCTAACGTATCAACATTGTCTGACCCTCATCATTCGGCAGACGCCTCAACGTCTACTGACCTTGAGTTGCCGACTAACGTAGTAAAGCTGTGTACCCAACGGGCCATGGATACATTGACTCTGGTTGACACAACAGGTTCAGCAACTGTTGAATCTACCCCTGAGCCCATTTTTAGTTTAGCACCGTCTTCATCTACTCTACCCGCAGGCAAAAGGAAACGTGATATGCCTTCCTCTGCGCTAAATCCAAACGCTAAACGATTTAATCTCAGGAGTCAACGAAAAAACTTAAACGATGCCCCCACCCTTAATTTTGGTCCCACAGGCATCAATCATTCCTTAGGTACCGAATCAGGAACTATTGAATCGATTCCCAGGCCAAAATCTATTTTCATTTCTCGGCTAAAACCAAACACTTCTTCAGACGATGTCTTGAACCACTTGGTCTCGAGAAACTTGATTCCAAAAAATGACTCAATTAAATGCACCAAAATCAGCAAGGCTGATGGGTTTGTTGCGTCATTCAAAATTGTTGCCCCTTCAGAATATTTCGAAATACTGTGCAACAACACTGCATGGCCTCAAAATACGTTAGTTAAAGAATTTATACCCCGTCCGACTAAAAATCGTAGGAAAGACTGTCCGTCCGTGTTAAAAAACCCAATAGGCTGTCCCTCTACTATCAAAATGTAAGGGGACTCCGCACAAAAACCGCTGAAATATATTTAAACTCCCAAGCCCTCTCTCATGATATCTTCTCCTTGACGGAAACATGGCTTAATGCCGGAATTTTAGACACGGAGCTCTTCAATCATGAGTTCTCCGTATTCAGAAACGACCTGAAAGCGCTTGGAGGAGGTGTCCTGATTGCTGTTCGTTCCAACTTTGAGTCACGAAAGATTGACTTTCCATTTCCACTAAATGTCGAAATTATCTGTGTAAAAATTACACTTAAGAACAAATATTTATATGTTGTTAATGCGTACATTCCATCGTCTCGTCTATGTTCTTTGTATTCTGAACTTTCTATGGCACTTGACCATATTTTTGACATATCTTGTTGTGACAGCACTGTTTTACTTATAGGCGACTTCAATCTGCCACATATTGGATGGGTACCTTCTGAGGATGATTCTCATCTCATTCCATCCTTTGACTCTGCCCAACAAGAGCTCGCTTTATTAGACAACATTTTGTCTCTTGACTTACAGCAAACAAGCTGTATAAAAAATTTCAAAAATCGAACTCTCGATCTTGTTTTCTCTTCTGACTCTGTTAGTACTGTTGTTCTGGAATCCCACTTCAGTATAACTAACATAAATGACAATCATCCACCCTTGGATGTATTTATTGAACTGGGCGCACATCTGTACGAAAACAGTAATTCGTATGACCGTTCGCAATCTTTTAACTTTCGGAAAGCAAATTTTCAAAGGCTTTCTGATGAAATTAATAGCCTTAATTTTAATCTTACTGTGTTATCTGATATTGAAGATGCAGTCGGTGCTTTTTATTCTTTGATGAATAACTGCATGAAAAAAGTGATTCCTGTCAAATCCTCTAGGAATATGAAAACGTCCCATCCCTGGTATACTAAAGAGCTCAAATCGATACGAAACAGACGTAATAGGGCTTGGAAGAACTATTTAAAAAGTCTCTGCCATTCAGATCTTGAACTCTATCTCACATTATTCAATGAGTTCAAATCTTTATCCTGCAACTTATATATTGACTACATAAGTAAAATGGAATGCTCTCTAAAATTGGACCCCAAACTTTTTTGGGGATTTGTTAATTCTAAGAAAAAAACCGATGGTTATCCATCGAAACTTACTTACAATAGCTCTACAACTGCTGATTCGCTAGATGCAAGCAATATGTTTGCAGATTATTTCAGTAATTCGTTTAGGGTGACCCCTCTTCACATAGATGAGCAATATTTTAGTTATCTAACTAGCTGTTCCCAAATAAGTTTTAGTAGCTTCTCATTTGACTTGGAAACAATTTTAAAAATTATGTTTTCTCTGAAGAATGATTATTCATCAGGTCCTGATGGCATTGCACCGATCGTTCTTAAAAATGTAGTCATGCAATTGCTCCATATCTTAAATATCTGTAGCTTACACTGTGTTCTTAGCACTATAAGGGTACTGTAACAACAGAAAAAAATCCGTTTAGCGTAAGCAAATTATAAAAAAACAAAAAAAAAAAATCTGTTTGAATTGTCCATTAGTACTGGTAAATTCCATTATGTATGGAAAAGTGCTTTTATCACACCTGTATTTAAAAAAAGGCGAACGTGGTGATATCACTAATTATAGGCCTATTTCAAAGCTTTCGTGTATCCCTAAGTTTTTTGAACAAATTGTTTGCGAAAAGTTAATATTTCTTTGTCGCAATTTAATTTGTAATGAACAGCATGGATTTGTAAGAAACAGATCCACTGTCACTAATCTGTTAGGTTTCTTGCATGATTGTTCTAATGCCTTAGAGAATAAGGACGAAATGGATTGCATATACACTGACTTCTCTAAAGCTTTCGACCAGCTTTCACATGAAATAATCGAGTTTAAGCTCAGGGCTTTTGGTTTCCCACCAAGTTTCATAAAATGGGTTAATTCATACCTTAGATCAAGGGTTTATCAAGTCAAATTTAGAGGATCGCTATCTGTATCTTTTTACAGCTGAGTCTGGAGTTCCCCAAGGTAGTCACCTCGGACCAATTCTATTTATACTAGCCATTAATGATGTTAAAGCATGTATAAATCACAGTAATATCCTGATCTACGCTGATGATATGAAAATATTTAAATCTATCACTAGTCAGCAAGATAGAATTTTTCTTCAATCTGACATTAATAGCTTCGCCAATTGGTGTGATAAAAACGGTTTATCCCTGAACCCTACTAAATTGTCAACATATGACATTCTCTAGAAAGAATATACCATCCACCCTCCAATATTCTTTGTCTCAACATATTCTTTGTAATGTTGATAATTTTAAGGATCTTGGGGTTTATTTCGATCCCAAACTGGTTTTTGCCAAGCATATCAATTTTATTGTTAATAAATCTAATTCTATGCTGGGCTTCGTAAAAAGGTGGGCGAAAGAATTTAATGACCCACACGTTACTATGTCATTGTACAATTGTTTTGTGCGTCCGATTCTAGAGTATGCTTCACAAGTTTGGACGTCGTTCTACAACATTCATTCAAATCGAATACAGGCCATTCAACGTAAATTTATTCGATTTGCACTTAGAGGACTTCCATTGGATGATCCTTTTAACCTTCCTCCTTACAGTCAGCGTATAAAGCTTCTTCAAATGTTACCCCTTTCTCAACGAAGGCTTAATAGCATTATCATTTTTTTACAGCAGCTTATATCCGGTCAAGTAGATGCACCTGACTTTCTGTCGTCTATTGGCTTTAATTTTCGTGGTGGTGCCCATAATTTGCGCAGTGCTGAACTATTGTTTAGCCCCCATCATAGAACGAATTATGGGAAGCATGAGCCTATTAGTCGCATGAGTAGAATCTATAATCTAAATGATCATGTGATTGACTTGCATGTTAGTAAAATTAAGCTAAAAAATATTTTGCGTAATAATGCTTTAATGTCTTAAATTGTTTGCATTATTTTGTGTCTGTGTTAGTATTTTGTAGGTACATAATTATTGTATTTTTAATTGTTTTGTCCTTACTAACACCTGCACTAAATGATGAGCCTGTGAGAGCACCACGACACAGAGCTGATAGTGTAATATCCTTTTCATGTGAAAAATTTTTGCTTATTGTGTCATCTATAGATGTTTTTTTCCTTCCCAATAACTCGTTTATTAATGCCCGAGTTTTTTTCGGGTCCTTGTATGATTGCCTAAATTGAGTTAGATAAAACTTCGACTTCTGGAGTGATATCTCTTTATTTAGGTGATTTCTGTACTGCTTGTATTCATGAGCGAAAGTGCTATTTTGTCGATTATTCTTCCATTTGCGGAAGGGTTCATCTCTTTTTTGACATTTTGTTACTAAATCATCTGATATCCATGGTTTTCGGTGCTGTTTTAACCTATGGGCACATTTTTTGTTTGTAGCTTTTTCATAAATTTCATTAATTTGTTTTGATAGTTTGTTATATAATATGTTTACGTCCGTTTCATTAAGTATATTACTCCAATCTGTTCTTCTTATGATGCTGTTAACCAAATTGGTACGTAAGATGTTGCTGGTTTGTGTGCATATTTATTTCTCATTTTCTGCTACCGTTGCGTAAATAATTGCGTAATGATCTGAAATACTGCATTCAATCATTCCCGAAAATATTTTAAAACGTGTGATGTTTACTAATAAATGGTCTATGAGTGTACTTCTTCCTATCCGTGGATCAACTCTTCCTGTTCTCGTTGACTAAATTAACTAACCCTTTCGACGCTAACATTTCGAGATAGTCATTTACATGTGGTTTATTTGTTTCTAAAGTGTTTATATTCATATCTCCTACTATTATCACGTCGCTGCTTTTTTTCAATTTGATCAACACTCGTTGCTAATTCGTCTACAAATTCATACTCGTATATAGAATTTTTTGGAGGTCTGTATATTGCATGTATACGTTTATGTGTTGTTTTATTGCTTATATTTAATAATATGCACTCATACGACAACGTGGCAATATTTAATCTTTCATAAACAATATCGTTTCTAATAAATACTGCAATGCCACCGCCTCTTCGATTAGACCGGTTTAGGAACTCCGCATTGAATCCGTTGAGTTTGTATAGACTATTTTCTTCGTTTTTTATATTTGTTTCAACCAATATAATTATATGCAAATATTTTAGTATTTTATCTATATTTACACAGAAAATATCCCAATTTTTACGCATTGATCTTATATTTAAGCTAATACAAGAAAAATTATTTTTTTGTAATTCATTTATATTTATTTCACTAAAACTGTGCATTACCCTATGTTCGATATCTAGTTGCACAGTATCATTCTCTTCGAACTCATCCATTGTTAAAAACAAAAAAAATGTCTCGTTTTTTTAATTACTATTTCTTGTTATCTTCCTTACATCGTCCTCTTCGGCTATTAGCAGCGCGATCGAGTTCTCGCTTTTTTTAGCCAAAATTCTGCCTGCACTCTCCCACACAAAAATCCAGCTCTCCTCTTTTGCCTTGGTTTTCGCTAACCACAATAATCTTTTGTTGACATTGCTCAGCTGGTTGTTAATATACACAATGGGCGCGTTCAATTTACAAGTCAACTACTAGTGACTACTATTTTACCTTTTCTCATTGATCAAATAACTCACGTGACCATCGTTTGGCAAGTGATAGACATTTAATTAGTAGTGAACTTGCAGTTGACTTGCAAATTGAACGCGCCGAATAGCAGTTGCATTGTTGTTGCATGCGACCTGCTGATTTGCCATATTTTGTGATATTTTTGATAAGTTCAGTGATCGATTCGCTCGTACATGCTTCATAAATTTGTTTTTGAACATTGGAGTGGAAAAAGATACAATAATCACAGACTTTTCTATATTTTTCGTTTTTGTTCTGTAAATATCCGCAAGAACAATCTCGTCGACTTCACAATCAATCGATTTTCCTATTCCTTTGACGACTTCAATCAGACTTTCGTTGGGAGTGAAAGGAATATTTTTAATTTCTACATTGTTTTTTATAAGTTGCTGTTCGAGTGTGTTTATTTGTTTCTTCATGCGTGAAATAAACTCATCCTTTTTCTTGTTGCTTTCTTTTAAGTCTTGTATTTCCTTAGTAAGGTTTTCAAGAATATTATTGTTTTTTGTTATGTTTTGATTTATGTCATCATATTCTTTTGCCATAAATTCGCATGAGGCGGTCGAATCTTTGATTTCTTTTCTCATTAAGTGAATTTGTGTTAGAATCTCATTGTTGTTGGTGTCCCTCTGTGCGTCTCTTTCTTCCGGGCTACTTGAGGTCCTTGTTCTTTTGCTTGGGGTTTTTTTTTTGGTGTGGGTGATAAATTTGGTATGAGTGAATCTGTGGTTGTGGGAGGTTGATTAGGTATCGTATGGGTTTAAGTTTGGGGGTCGGTTGGGAGGTTGAGGGAGTTTGACCTGTTGGAGCTTGGTGTGGTATTGGTGACTTTGTACTTCTTGTTTTTATTATATTACCTTCTCTTACACAATATTGGCATTTCCAAGCAGATTTCTTTTGCTCGGACATGGTGCGGTAGTTTTTTTCCGTGATGGTAGTGCAAACAAAGTGGAATATTTTCTTACACCATTGACATGTCACATATTCACCAACAGGCGGAACATCTTCGTTACATTGTCCACACTTATGCATTGTGTAATTTGGCATTTGGGAAGAATTAACCGGACCAAAACAATGAAAAAAAAAATTATTTTTGGTACAGATGAGGCTTGCTCAGACAATTATTATGTTGGGATTCAAAAGTCACTATCTTAGATTTATTTTAATGTGTTATTTTATTGTTTTTTTTTTTTTCAAATCACTACTTTATTTAGTTTTTAGATCAGAGCTGACGTACAGCTTACAACTTGCTTCAATAAGTCACTTCACAACATAACGCATAACACCTGTTATGCCGTGAAAGGCAATACGTTTAAGCTTCTGGAGCTTGTGTGCCGGTGTTCTTTCAAGTACTTGATATTGGGTTAAGACCCCAAGTTCTGCCATACAGGCGCCTACTGGTATATGTACTTGGCCCCAGCACGTCCCGTTGCGGACTTGACAAGCGAGTTCCAGTCGAGTCTCTTAACTAAGATGATTCCCAGATATTTGACTTCTTTGGAGTAACTGATAGTGATGCTTTTTATTATGATAGGATCAAAATTTACCAGTCTTCTTCAAGTAAAAGGCAATACAAGGGTTTTATGAGGATTGATGGTTAATCCTTCCTTTGTGCACCATTCTTAAACTGCAGCAACTTTACTACTTGCTTAACGGGCTCCCGATCCGTGAAGTTACTGCTTGAGACACTGCAGTCTTAAATCCTCTGCGATCCCTTTCACGCTGCTTCCAGTTGCCCAGCCCACCATAGAAACTTTACAATATTTTATAATGCATCTTTTCTGTCCAAAACACACCTTAGCCATTTCCAACATCAATAAAGGTGTGTCCTCAAATTTTTATTTCAACTAGTTTCGAATCTAATTAAACACTTTTGTCGCTTTTGTTAAAGCCGCCTGTGACTTAGTCATTTTCTCAAGTTAACTCTTTTTATTTGTCTCACTCAGAACGTCAAAACTTTTTCGCTATTAGACGAGACCGGCGCCAAATTAATTCAATTTACTCAAGACACAACAGCGAACGCCCCTTACTTTTTCGCTTTTCATTCTGGGCACCGACTTTATACAATAACTCTTCTGATTGTCTTATTTGCGGTGCAATTTTCTTCCACTTCGTTGTATACCTATACATACCTATATTAAACAAACTTTGCGGGCACAGCCATTTTATTGTTTGCGATTTGCGCGCAAATATTTGTTAAAAAAAAAATAAATTCACATTTCATTACAATACACCCTCAGTAGGCAAAGTACAGACTCGATATATATGCCACCACAACCACTGCCATACAGCTTAAGCCCGCATTCACCACATTGCTGATGCGGTGCGGTACAATCTACAATGGGCCTGGTTCAAACAACAAGCACACAGTACATGTATCAAGATCTTATGGAAAGATCAGTAGAAAACACGGAAAAGCGTTCAGCCGACGGCCCGGCATCCTACCTGTCTGCACCACAACCGTACTTAAGAATTATTGCTCTCTCCCAGTGACTCCTCGAGGTACGTACTCTGAACCGTACCATACAGCATGACGATCGTTTGTTTGATCGATGAAAATCGTGATGCATTTTATTGGTCCCGCAATGAAAGATACAAACAACATCTATCACAGTAACAATAAGTGCATTCGATCTTGCCATTGCATTTCACCCGGAGGGGCTCAGCTTAAGAGAGGCGGTGATCCTTCCACTCCTGCACATTTTTCTTCCTCCATTTCCATCCCTATCGTTCGTCCAGATTGTTTCATAATGGCGGCACATACGATCGATTACATAATACTAGCTATTTACCGGAGCAAGAGAGGCAAAAAAATGTGTGCGTGTTGTACCGTTTCCAATTCCACCTTCAATATATTGCGGTTTTATAACTTTTCGACAAGATCGTAAATTTTCGTCAAATTTCGTGTTCAGTGATTTGGACGCAATGATAATCCACATTTTTCTGTTATTTCGAGAAGCACATTTGTTATTCTTGTGTTTATCGGTCGCGATCGCGGTGATCGTGTGCTTGAGAGTAGAGAATGTTTATTTAATTGGACTACTTGTCGCGTTAGGCTTCAGTGAATTGTTGGGGAGCAGTTCAGTTTTTTTTTTCTCATGGTCCAGCAACGCGGCGAAGTTGTATTTTCTTTTATTGCGGCACGACGTACGAGTATGGCACTGGAACTGGATAGTTGATGTTGATGACGCGCTCGACACCCACAACCAACAGTGGAGAAGCTGGCTTCCAATTGTCATTGCAGTCAATTAGGTTCCAATTACTTTTAGTGTTATGATAAAAGTCAAGATGAAGTGTCGTCTTGGTGGGTGGTTGATTGAAATCAACTTATTGAGAATTATGGAATATTGCCCTGAAGTGTGCTAGTATTTGTGTTCAAGATACCTCCTTGGAACTTGAAATGTTTTCATTGTACAAAAACTAAACTTGGTTTGAGAAAGGTTTTGAATTCTGTTTTTTATCTTTTTAATTTATTGAAAAAAAAATAGACACAGAAATAAAACGCGAATGTAACACTCAAAGGACCAGTGTAATCAGATTTTGTAGTGACTCAGCGTTGCGAATGAATCGGTCTTTTATGAATTGCTCAATACGATTGTATGATGAAAGAAGTAAAAAGATTAGTTGATGTTTTTCAACCGAAGAACAAATTATTAATTATGACATTTGCCGTCAACCTGCACATTTTTCAACCCCTGTGGCATGTAACACAAAACAACAATGTATTGTTAAACAAGTAAAATTTAATATTGAATTGAATGAAATTTCAATTGTGCAACAAAAACTGTTACATTATGTTACAGGCCCCTGGTTATCGAACTACCTTTTGGCTCAACAGAGACCCCATTTGCACGATTTTAAACAGACGACTTTTAAATATTTTTCTCTTAGGAAAAAGCAAATCTGTTAACTCGTAACAGTGTCTCAAGAAAGTTGCAAATAATGCTGATAAACAAGAGATAGATATAGAATGCAACAAAACTTAATTGATTTGCATTATGAAGGTGTCGTTGCTGCACTACTTTCGAAATTGCAAAGTTTGCAAGTTCTATACAAAAATGTGTCGTTTTTATTTTTATTTTTTGTTTTTTTTATTTATTATAAACTTATATTATTTTATTTAGAAGTTGTTACTCATAGAAATGTCTTAACATTTTTTATAAGTTCCTGCGAAGCCTTGGCTTGTCTGCAGGAGATTATGTTTCTACCAGTTGTATATATATAAAAGTACCTACAAGAATAAAGCTTAAGAGCAAAAGATTATAGATACCTAATCCTATTTTTTTTTGTAAACTAATTATTTATAACTATTTATGAAGAAATATTTTATTTGTTTTTTCCTAGTTTTACATTTTTTTATGTTTATAAGATCTCTAGGTAATTCCATGACTATTGAAGGAACGCTAAATTTAAGTTGTCATCTACCATAATTGTTGTAGTTTTGGATATTTTAAATATGATGGTCAACTGGTTAAATAAATCGGCTGTCATGAAAGAAGCCCAGTATTACCGTCATCTTAAAGATTTGTTCAACTTGAAGAACTTTAAAACTACTTTCGTTATTGCAATGGTTTGTGGTTTTTACTTGTTTTAGTGTTGAGTTTCGAAGTCTCTACAGATTTTGGATGTGGGGTGCAGCTGCGTTTCTCCAAATCAAGTATACCATACCCTACTTTTGACTCCCATAGGGCATAGTAAACTTGTTTTAAAACAGGTCCAGTTGCATGGTACCGCAAATGGGATAGTGCATATATCGACTATTTGTCCCATAGAAAGTGACTATCAATAATTACTCCAAGATATTTGTAGCTTTCTACTAATTAAATAGTCTCGTCTGCATTGTTAGGAGATGCATCGTTACTCAAGTATAATCAGCTCTATGTGGGTTTGAATTGCGGACTTCGGATATGCATCATTTTGGTTTTTGAAGCATTGATCAACAATCCATTGTCGTGGCACCATTTTCCTGCAGCATTGAATTACTCCTACATAATCCTCGTCGCCAATTCAGAGACCTGTGAGGGACCACAATCGCTGTATCATCAGCAAAGGCAAATGTTTGTGTAGAGTATGAATAGAATCGGACCTAGTTCTGATCCCTGAGGGACTCCATATACCATACAGTAGTTTTGACTCCCATAGGGCATAGTATAATAGGGCAAATGGGATAGTGCATATAAAGCCTTCTTTAGGTCCATGCGTAGTTTATCGACTGTTTGTCTCATAGAAGCGACTATCAATAATTACTCCAAGATAATTGTAGCTTTCTACTAATTAAATAGTCTCGTTTGCATTGTCAGGACATGCATCGTTACTCAAGTATAATCAGCTCTGTGTGGGTTTGAATTGTGGACTTCGGATATGCATCATTTTGGTTTTTGAAGCGTTGATCCATAATTCATTGTCGTGGCACCATTTTACTGCAGCATTGAATTCCTCCTGCATAATCCTCGTCGCCATATTCAGAGACCTGTGAGGGACCACAATCGCTATATCATCAGCAAAGGCAAATGTTTGTGTAGAGTATGAACTATCGAACCTAGTTTTCATCCCTCAGGGACTCCATATTTCAAGTCCTTTTTTCACTCATCGCGTCCTTGATCTTGACGCAAAACTCAGATGCAGATAATCCAGTAGCCAATCAGCCATCAGTCTTCGTATGCCAATCCTTCGTAGCGCTTTTAATAAGTTTGCATGGTTAAGAGTATCGAAAGCTTTACTGAAGTCCATGAACAGGAATAGGACATGATGACTTTTGTTTAAACTTTCTTGACACAATTAACAAGTTCACCTAGCAGTTTTTCCGCATTTTTATTTTTCTGGAATTCGTATTGGCTTTTTTGCAGTAGAGAGTGTTTGTCGATGAAAGTTTGTAATCTTACGGATATCACACCTTCCAGACGCTTTTCTACTACTGGAAGTATCGATATCGGTTTATAATTGCTCAGCTGATTTCTAATTTCACCCTTATAGATCGGCCAAACAACCACAGTTTTTTGAATGTATCAGGCTGAGGTTGATAAGTTTACAAAGGATGGGAACAAAAATCTCGGCATGTCTTCTGATATCAACTGGCCTAATTCCATCAATTAATAGCGATTTATCCTCCTCAAGAGAACTTATGATTTTGCGCATCTCTCGGATATTTGCAGCTTTAGCAAAGATTGAGTTTCCCACACGTACATTCATACGATTGGATGTGATAGATCTACAGTGATGAATAATTTGCGATGTCTGTGTAGAGAAAAGTTGTGCACATTCGTTGGCTAATATTATGATTGCAGTTGAAAAATTTTTAATATTCGACTTTTTCCTTCGTTGAATCGTTTTTAAATTGAATGAATTGGTTCTTATAACAGTTGGCTTTTTGAGCTGCTATCGTCTGGCAGCAGAGGTGCAGGGAAATAACTTCACGGACAATAATTTCGCATGGGTAATTACTTCACCTCGAGTAAGAAATAACTTAAATTTTTTTTGTGAAGTTATTGCCCAGTGAAGGTGCGCAATTTCTCCACCGTCAATTTTGTGAAGTTATTTCCCATCTATAATTTGAGAATTTGTCTATGATAACTGAATAACAAATGTGTATAATTTCATTTATAACAAAATATAACAATTTATTTTTAGCAATTTATATCGGTGCCGTGAAATAAGGCCTTACATAATAATTCCAATTTGGCGTTATTTCACTTTCCATTTTTGCTGTTTTCAACGAATTTGCCCTTGCACCTACTCTAAATCAAACAGTGACCCAAGCAGGGGGGTTGCAGGGAGCAGCATCCCCCCCCCCTCTCCGATAAGCATCGTACTGTTTACGGAGGAGGGGGGGGGGGCATGCTGCCCCCATGCTTGGGGTCACTGTTCGATTTGGAGTAGGTGCGAGGTACGGTTCTTGAATTATCATAAAATGTTAAGAGAAATTATTTCCCATCTAATGTGGGCAATAACTTCACAAAAAAAGTGAAGTTATTTCACACTCGAGGTGAAGTTATTTCCCGGCACCGGCAGCAAATATGGTTGGCATCTGAACGAGCAGCGAAGGCCACAATTTTTCTGAGCAGATTTATGGCAAACGAAGGCGGTCTGACGGCAAACAAATGAAGGCTTTTTAATTTTAATGTTAATCACACATGCCATACTCTTGACATACAGGACGGAAATGACTTCAGCAGTGAGACGCGAAGCTCTAGGCGTTGCAAGCTCATACCGAACAGTGTTGGAACCGCCCTTCCTCGTAGTTGCAGGAGTGACCCCCCATTGATCTCCTGGCGACAGAGGGAAAGTACGTCTTCGACTCCCAACCACCAGGTTCGAGAAAGCAGAGAAGGCCGAACCTTTGTTTAAAAGACCAAGCC
Source organism: Portevinia maculata (assembly GCA_949715645.1). Lineage (NCBI taxonomy): Eukaryota > Metazoa > Arthropoda > Insecta > Diptera > Syrphidae > Portevinia > Portevinia maculata. The sequence continues at coordinate 278,324,454 of OX454525.1, forward strand.
ATGGCAGAGCGCTTGATTTGGACAACTGGAAGCAGTGTCTCAGGCATATACTCTTTACGGATCGGGAGTCCATTAAGTAAAGTAAGTAAGTCTTTTATGAGGCCAATCAATTGCTGGTGTTATTGGATTTGTATTACCTTGGAGTGTTTAGGCCGTTTAGACCTGCTTCGTTTTCGACACCTGCATACTCCCATTATTGATTATAGCTTGAATGTCCTTTTAAGACATTGACGATCTCCAGTTGTGTCACCCCGCAGACTTGCATACATACCTATGGAACAGTTTCAAATATTAAATGTAGCAACACATTACGTGAGTGTTAAAGTTGCTAAGATGCGATTTCTCCCCTTATAGTCGCTTTTACGTCATGCTCTACTTTTTGGGAGGTGATGCAGTGATATTTTTAGCCTGCTTCTCCCTACACAGGTCTAAAATTCATTTATTATAATACACTTGTGTTCAAAGTACTAGTAGTGCGTACCCCAGCATAACATCTTTGATATTAACAGCCTGTATCTACAGCAGGTGTCAGTCAGATTTGTAATTTTGGTTCATCTTCTGGTAAACGGATTTTTTTTATTTAATCGAACGCGTAACTATTTTTTTGAACACAGGTATACTCGTATATATTCAGATTAAAAATTTGTAGAAAACGCAACTTACATTTTACATTGAAAGGTTACAGAGTTTCGAACTCGAAACCGACCTACCCTTGCCATTATTTAATTTTTTATTCTTGGGTGTTGCTATTCCAAACTGCCTATATTTAAACAGCATGCTTATCCATCAAAATGTAAGTACATACTTTGAAAACAATCAACGGCAGCTTGGTAAAACATCGAAAAAGCAACCTTATTTTCAAGGTTTATTTGCGGTTGTAAAACCTTGTAATGTGTAAAAGATCTTGGCTCAGAATATGAATGGTTAGTCCTAAATGACCCAGACAGGGTGGTTTTGGGAATCGCTTTAAACAGAGCGTGCAGTAAAAATAATTAATATACGGTTAAAGGTGAATAAGGAATGTTTCATACAAGGAAAATCTATATTTAACTGCATAATTCAATATACCATTCCGAGGGCACGTATCTTTAACTTAAATGCAACCTATATTAAGCTTGAACTTTCATTTAAATGTAGGGACTAAGGCAACGGATAGTTATGTATAGATACTAAAAAGCTAAATCAAAGAAGTATTTTGCAAAAATATGTCTAATCAATATTGTAGAAATTCTGTTTACGTTCACAGCTATCAAAGAAATTCATCGTATTCGGAACAACTCCGAAAAATACTATCACAGAAACTATCGTAGTGAAAATATGTTTTAGGAATTTCGAAGTCTGTAGAAAATGATTTATCTCAATCCTAGATCAATAAAAATTTTCTCATTTAAGTGTATTTAAGAAATGTTCTATAATTCGTAACGCAATTCCGAATACGACGGGTTCTGTGATATGTATGATAATTATATTGCTCTTAATCCGAAATTTCAGGTCGAACAATACTGACAAATTTTAGCGTCAGGCATAATAATAATAATAATAATAATAATATTGGTTAGGGTATGTTACACTGCGACCTATTGGTCTAGTGTGTCCCCTGCTTGTACCTCGGAGAGGTTCGTGACCTTTTTCAGAGCCCTCTCTAATTCTTTTGTGAAGCGTATCGAGGAATTGCTCTGATTTTTTCCTTGGCAGGTCACACTCCTTAGAGCACAACGTTCAGTCCAGTTTCTTTGATGAATCTGAGAATGAGCTGTGGGTCCATGGTTTGTATCTCCTTGTCTGTTATTTGGTGCCTGCCCAAATATTTCATCCTTTTGTGGGCCAGTGCCCCACAGGATTCCAGTATGTGGTCTGGAGTTTCGGCGGTTTCACCGCAGAATCTGCAGAGCCCGTCCTCCGATATGCCCATTTTCCTCAGGTGCTCCTTGAGTCTGCAGTGCCCCGTGAGAAGGCCTGTTAGGATTCTTAGGTTGTTTTTGTTAAGGCCGATACAAGCTTTGAATCTCTTTTGGTTGTAATTTCCTAAGAGTTTCTTTGCTTGCCTCAGACCTTGGAGGTTGAGAAAGGTTTTGGCCCTTGTTTCTTCCTCCAGTCTCCTGAACTCTTCGCGTATAGTGTGTTCTCCTATCCCGCAGAACGGTCCAGGTCCTATGAAGGGTTCCTCTGCCCCTTTTCTTGCCAGAGAGTTCGCTGCCTCATTGCCTGTAATGCCAACATGGCCAGGTACCCAGCAGATGGAAATTCTGTTATTCTTGCCTAGTCTATTCAGTCCGCGTAGGCATTCCCACACGAGTTTTGACTTCATAACGTAGGCGTCAAGAGCCTTTATGGCTGCTTGGCTGGCAGACATTATTGCTATGTTGCAATTCCTGTAGTTTTTCTCGAGGTTGATTCGAACGCACCTGTCTATGGCATATATTTCTGCCTGGAAGATGCTGGTACATTTGCCCATGGATTCGTAGTGCTTAGTCCCTGGCCACTCCTGCACCAGTTCCCTCCTCGGTCTTCGAGCCGTCCGTGTACCACTTTGTTGTGTGGTTGTTCAGTCCATAAGTTGTGGATTCATTGCTCCAGTGCTCCTTATTGCTGAGCTTTACCTGGAAATTCTTCTCGAAGTTGAATTTCCTGATGCTATCGTCCCTAGGTATGCCAAGAAGTGGGAGTTTTTTGAGTAAGTCACGGCGTTCTTGCGAACCGATGCATTTCCCTCTCCCAATTCCTTCTTTGCCATCCTAAGGATTGTTTTGTCTGCCTCGTTCATCACCATGATGTGTAGAGGGGTCAATTCCAATAACACCTCCATGGCTGCGGTTGGGCTACGCATTGCTCCGGTAATGCACAGGCACGCCAGTCTTTGCACTCTGCCGAGTGTCTCTCGCGTTGTGACTAGACTGTTTCGTTTCGCCCATGCTACCGCTCCATATGTGATCATTGGTCTCACGATTGCAGTGTACATCCATCGCAGGATGTTTGGGCTGCATCCCCATGCCTTCCCCGCTAGGCTCCTACATATCATGAGAGCGCGGGTGGCCTTGTTGGATATCTCCTCTGTATGTTTTCGCCAGAGGAGTTTACTATCTAGATGGAGTCCTAGATATTTTACTTCTTTGACTGGTATCAGTGTCGTGCCTGATAGGCTAATGTCCTTAAGTCTTTGAAGTTGTCTTTTCGTTGTGAATGGTACTATCGTTGTTTTCGCCGGATTGATGTTAAGTCCGACAGTATGGCACCATTCCTTGGTTACTTTAAGCCCCCTTTGTATAATGTCCCCAAGGGTTTCTTCGAACTTGCCCCTGGCAATCAATACAATGTCATCAGCGTACGCCTGACAGTTGATGCCAAGGTTGGTTGATTTTTCCAGCAGTTCGTCTACAACTAGGCTCCACATTAAGGGTGATAGTACGCCTCCCTGTGGACATCCGGCGTCAGGCCATGTCAAGCATGCATTTTGCCTTAGTAAGTTTTAAAAATGTTTTTGGGTATTGATAGACAAGGAAAAGTTGCGTAACTATTAAGAAACTCTAAACTTTGTTGCATCTACATGATCTTATTTTCATTGGCGTCCAACATTAAACCCCGGACTACACGTGATTTACTAAGGTCGCATTGTTATGTTAATAAATCAACATAGGACCTACCTTAGAACTTGAAAATTATTAAAAATTAAAGGGACGTACTTAAACCTTTCGCATACGACGTGAGAGTAGGTCTTGGGCGGTGCATGTATCCAACCATATTCAACCCACTCAGAAAAAGGTCACGACTGACAATTCCCCACATTAACTCAAAAGAAGATCAATAAGCAACTTCTACAAATTCTTGTCCAAGATAAGTTCACCCTACAAAGCCGCCAAACAGTAGTTGTGCCATCGAATAGCCACACATAAACTATATATTACTTCATAGCTCCAGTGCTAAATTGAACATTTAATGCGCGCGGCTACTTCTAACTTGGATGGTGCACTTAACTTTCTACACTCGTTGAAAGGTCCGACAGAAACATTTGTCACTGCACTCCATGTGCATACCCTGGGGCAAATGAATTCCCCCAACTTTAAAGACACACCGAAATGCTTTTAAAAGTTTTCGCACGCTCATTACAGATAGCCGGACCAACAACGGTCAGCAGCAGTTCTACAAAGTAAAACATGTGGCACGCGGCTTGCTATTTGGAAATTCATTAAACGATGGTCGTTCACGTCCAGACCACTAAATGCGTACTCGAATGTGGAGTGTAAAGAGCCGCAATGTTCATACATATGAAATGACTTCATTTGGAGCGATAAGTTGTGCTCGCGACCGCATTTCCCTTAGACTGTCTTGGGCAGTCGTCTTAATAAACAATTACAACATCTGCAATTGCAGCTGGTGTTGGTACAGCAGCAAACGACGACGGCACCGCATCAGAGAGATATATGTTTCCCGGATCATGTAGAGGCTTAATTTATGCTGACAAAGCGCAACGCGGAGACAGCTTATGGCGCAGAGGATTTCATGTTGGACTGAACGCTTTTAACCTCACGCCCGAATACTTTATTAAGCCATTTAGTGTGTGCATATTGGCCATTAAATTTGAAATTTAACTGAACTTATCACGACGCTAATATGGAGCTGTCAGTTGTTGTCAGCACTGCGAACAGAGGCGCCACGGTAGGTGTAAAGTGGCTGCACAATGACAAAAAGACGGTTGCTCATATATGGTGTTCTCAATAAAAAAAAAATTAAGAAATATGAAGCATTTAAACCTCAGCATATTTATTTATTTACAATTTATGTGTGCTAGGTTATGTTTATGGCACAGATGGAAGGAGCCTACAATTGTTCGCCGACTCCAAACATAGCTAAACTCTTGGATGTTTGTCGGACTTTTGCAACAGTGAGGCAGTGGGAAAAAAAAACTATAGGTGTTACTAGGCCCCTATGTGATTGAAACCTAATGTTGGGACAAAGAGCCAAATGGATTTGTGAGCGGTGCTGTAGTCGTATTGTGATCGATAAAAATCATACCTATATATAAATGCTTATCCCACGCACGGGTTTTGTAAGGCGTTATTTTTTAAACCTGTCAAACTTTTTCTCCTTTTTCCTTTTTTTGTTTAGTAAAAAAAAATTTAAGAGAAATTGGTCAAAATAATCGTTAAATTGACTCAAAAGTTCGAACGTTTAATTGCTAAATTCGAGCGAAGTGGATTGGCTCTTGTTCGAACCGCATTTTTTTAAAAAAAAATGTGGACCTAAGGCTCTAAATCTTAAAACTAGTTATTCAAACGTGTGTGAATATTACCGGATTGGCCAAAACTGGATAGAATTACTTTTGGCGTAAAACTCGTTTAGAAGCACTATTCATTTTTCCTACATATTATAATCTACAAACATTGAAAACAAACTTGCATTGGCATCTCTCCTTCTAACCCTGATTTCCTTAACGCCCGCGCTGTGTAGCTATTATTATGTGTAAGATTCAAATGCCGCTAAACTTAAAAAAATTATAGATTTATACCAACGTCAGAGTTTACGATTTGTTACTCGAGTTACCGACACTCACTGTATGGACCATATGAATACCTTGTGCAACTTATACCATTCATATTTAATTAGAAAAAGTGGTCTGGGCGCGACCCGCAAGGTCCACACGACTAACTTCCCAATGGATATGATTTATGCGATTAGTGGGAAATTTTGAAATGTGGTTAACTTTAAGATATGGTTCATTATTAAAAAATGCTTCTTAATATTGTTAATAACAACGAAGTGTGATATATATTAACGCAACCATAACACGGACTCATGTACATTTACATGTATACGAAATAACGGAGCACAATGTAATAATGAATTGCTCAATGACAAATTACAATAAATAGTACAAATAAAGGCAAATTATTTTAGATATTTATTTACTAACAAAAAACGGCTTGACCGATTTCGCTGAAAACTTAATCAGATCTGAGTTACGTAATTACGCTTCGAATAAACCTGGTTCTATGTCAATATCATCTTTGGTTCTCGAGATAATCGTGGCGAAAGATAATTCCGAACGCACATACGTACATACGCACATACGTACATACACACGGACAGACATCTCTATAAAAACGTTGAATTTGGGTTCTGGTGACCTTGAAACGTGGAGATATGTCAAAATCCGCAATTCACAAAATCGGCCCCATTACAAGAACTTCCACTGGGAAGTTAATAAATCCTTGTTCACTATAGTTTCCTCTCATTTCGTTTGGCGACCCCACAGTTGGACTGCAGCTTGGTTTGCATAATTTATATCTTTTATCAAACATTGTGGACCTGTGGCTGTTGTTTTCTCGGCCAGCATTTCCAAAAACAGTTACAAAAACACACAACAAACATGAATCGTAATTAAAATGCGAGTCACGATGTGGTTAGGCTTTTGAAATATTTTGTCGAAGATGGATACGAGTCGCGATTCTTGGGGCGAGCAGACACTGAGACGACGCACGCCGGCCAGCAGCAGTGAAGACGGTAAGTAGAAACGTTCATGTTTCAGTGCTTATTATTTATATCAGTTTATGGCAATCTAATTTAAAAAAATCTGATGTGGCGCAAAGTTGGATGACAGCCATTGTACTGTTTAAGAGTTGTGCTTGCCTCCCCTTTTTGTGTCTGTCTCAAGTAAAAACTATCCAGAGATTGGAATCTTAAAGTCGGCTACTGTGTTGTGTATTTGTCCGTGGTTTGAATTTACTAAGTGCGGTCTAAGTCTAACAAACAGTATACGACCCGGAAGAGAGCCATCTCGCCCTCTAATATGTTAGCGTCGACCAATCAGATGCATTATTTTGTGTGTGGTTTGGACCGTTGTTGGTAGGAACAAAGAAGTCTCCTTGGTCCGTACGTACGGTTTATTATTTATTTAGTTGCACATGCGCACTTAGATACACTGAGACGGTTTTGGTGTTTAACTTTGGCGGTGTGTAAACAAAGAGATTTGTGTCAGTTGTGGGGGATGTTGTTTTTTTGTGGGGGTCTATGAAGGCATCTGATGGGTAACTGAGTCTTAATTAATTCACAGGAAAATAACTTTTAAACGGATGACGACAAATGAAGCGAACAAGTGAACGTAGCCAATAATATTATCGGATGACATGCATGAAAATTAATTTGAGTTGATTTATTTTGTCAAAGAAAGTTAATTCATCTTAGATTATCCTTTGCCATTGGGAGGGGTAGGAGCTATAGGCAATACATGTCTATTTGCTTGAAGAAAGAGTGCAGCACAGTAAAAAACACTAAAGAAGTAACGAAAGCGGTAGAAAGTTGTATGCATGTTATACATACTTTAGTCGAATGCTAAAAGCAATGCAATGTAATGCTTTGGACGAATATCTCTTAAGAACGAAGGGGGAAATACGACCATGTACCATCTGAAGATGCTTATTTATACAAATCAAGGTCTCGAAGTATTCTTGCCACTTTTGGTTTAGATCATAACTTCGTCGTTAAAGAGCAAGAAAAAGGATAGACCGCGAAAATTGGTCCCACTGTAAAGCACAATCTAAGTTTAAAAAAAAAACATTTCCACTCCTCGTTTCCAAACTGAAGATAGCGTGGAAATGAAAAGAAATAAAATAGTTCACACTCACTTGTGTTATAAATTAGCCTAGACTCGGTGAACATCGAGCAGAAAAATTGTGAGGATCCCACATCATCACATCTGAGTGAAACGCTATTGAAAAAAGTGGTCTCGGTGCGACCCGCAAGGTCCACACGACTAACTTCTCAGTGGGATCAATATGATGTATGCAATTAGTGGACAATTTTGAAATCTGGTTAACCATAAGATAAATGGTTAAGAATTATTTAATATAAAAAATGCTCTTTAATATCGTTCATGGAAATTAAATTTTGTTAATAGTAAAGGGTTTTTCAACAGGGACGCTACAAAAGTAGAGCGACAGGGACAGCAAACGACGCCGAATTTCTTGCCGCTCTTTTGACATTTCTCTTCAGTAAGGTTTGCCATTTCATGATGGAAAGATATACGATCCAACGAGTCGAAATTATTAAAAAATTTACTACCGAAATTCGGAGTCAGTGGCCTCAACGTTAAGAACGCTACGTCCAATTTATGGTCGTCATAATCGTCTTAGCAGATCAACAATTGAGCGTCTAGTGGACAAATTTGAATCCACAAGCACAGTACAAAATGTTCCCGTGCCAGTGAGACAAAGAAGTGCCCGTAGTGTCGAGAATATTGCTGCCGCTGAGGCTTCAGTTGCAGAAAGCCCAAATGTGTCTCTCACACGTCGTTCTCAAGCGTTGGGCATCTCTGTGACGTCGTTGTGGTGAATTTTGCGCCCCAATTGGATGATATGGACTTAGAGGACATGTGGTTCCAACAGGACGGCGCCACAAGCCACATAGCGAATGCCACAATCAATTTATTGGAAACGAAGTTTGGAAACCGTGTTATCTCACGAAATGGTCCAGTAGCTTGGCCGCCTCGGTCGTGCTTTTTGACACCGTTAGACTATTTCCTGTAGGACTACGTCAAGTCTATTGTCTATGCCAACAAGCCAGCGATGATTGATGAACTTCGTACGAATATCGAACGTGAAATTGCAGCAGTATCGGCCGATTTATGCTTGAAAACCGTCGAAAATTGGGTTCAGCGTCTGGACTTCTGCAAGCGTGCTCGTGGTGGCCATGCAAAAGAAATCGAGTTCCATACATAATGGCATCGAACGTACTTTCACAGGAATAAAAAATTTCATTGATATCCAAAACCATTTTTGTTTTATTTAAAAAAAACTTTTGTAGCGCTCTTATTGAAAAACCCTTTATATATATATACTCGTATAATGTATAATAACGGAGCAAAATGTAATAATGATTTGCTCAATGACAAATGACAATAAATAGTACAAATAGAGGCAAATTATTTTAGTTATTTATTTACTAACAAAAAACGGCTGCACCGATTTCGCTGAAAACTTAATCAGTTCTGAGTTACGTAATTACGCTTCGAATAAACCTGGTCCTATGTCAATATCATCTTTGGTTCTCCAGATAATCGTGGCGAAAGAAAATTCCGAACGCACATACGTACATACGTACATACACACGGACAGACATCTCTATAAAAACGTTGAATTTGGATTCTGGTGACCTTGAAACCTGGAGATATGTCAAAATCCGCGATTCATAAAATCGGCCCCATTACAAGAACTTCCACTGGGAAGTTAATAAGTTGACTTATGTTATCAATATAATCTGGTTGTTTTGAAGCGTGATGCAGGGATGGCAATAATGATCTTTTTGAGTTGTACTTAAAAATGATTTAAGATTGTACTGAAATGGAGCCAATTGTATTGAAAACCCATTTGCCGCGTGAAAAAATAATATAAAGTGAACTCAAAATATTTTATTTTCAAAAAGCAAGAATAAGAAAAATTAACATAAATACACATAAATGACTTCATAATAAAACCTTACTTAAACAAAAATATTTTCTGTTTTTCACATGTTCAGTTCACATTCTATGAGCTCCTCACATTTTTAAAATATTAACTTACTTACTTACTTAGAGTGGCGCTACAGTCCGGGGTGGACCTGGGCCTCAACCTACAAGTGTCTCCAGCCAGCACGATCTTTGGCCGGCTGTCTCCAGTTTCTCACGCTAAGTTGGTTAAGGTCCCCTTCCACTTGCGTGCGCCACCTGAGTCACGGTCTTCCTCTACTGCGCCGTCCCTCTGGTGTGGATTGGAAGATCTTCCGGGCCGGAGCATTCACGTCCATTCGCTCTACATGACCCAGCCACCTCAGTCGTTGGACCTTCACTCTTCTGGCTTAGTCGATGTCGCTGTACAGCCCGTACAGTTCGTCGTTGTATCTCCTCCTCCATTTAGACGTCTATGCAGACGGGACCAAAAATTACCTGAAGAATTTTCCTTTGAAAACAATCAAGAGTGACCTCATCCGCTTTTGCTAGAGTCCATGCCTCTGCACCATAGAGAAGGACTGGTATTATTAAGGTCTTATAAAGGGTCACATTAGTTGTTCGAGAGAGGGCTTTGCTACTCAATTGCTTTCTTAGCCCAAAGATACAGCGATTGGCAAGAGTTATTCTTCGTTTAATCTCAGCGCGGGTGTCATTGCCTGAGTTTATTGCGGAGCCTAGGTAGACAAAGTCCTGAACCACCTCAAAGGTATATCTGTCTATAGTGACATTCTGTCCGAGACGTCGGTGTTGGGTGTCATTTCTTGATGACAGCATATACTCTGTCTTGCCCTCATTGATCGCCAAACCCATCTTGGCCGCTTCCGTCTCATACTCACGAACGCGCCAGTGACATCCCGCTGCGTTCTGCCGATTATGTCGATGTCGTCGGCGAACTCGCCTACGGACGGACTTTTAAAAGATAATGCCTCTGGTGTGAGCATTTGAGTTTACACACTATTCTTTCAAAACGATGTTGAAGAAGTCACATGACAGCGCATCGCCTTGTCTAAATCCTTTTTTGACATCGAAGGTCTCGGTGAGTTCTTTACCGACCTTGATGGAGCACCGTGCATTCTCCATTGTCATCCTGCACAAACGGACGAGTTTGGCAGGGGTGCCAAAACTAGACATTGCTCTGTATAGCTCATCTCTATAAATGCTGTCATAGGCGGCCTTAAAATCGATAAAAAGGTGGTGGGTATCGATTTGGATTTCCTGAATATTTGATCGATGGTAGACTTTCCTGGCCTGAAGCCACACTGATAGGGACCAATCAGGTTGTTGACGAAAGGCTTCAAGCATTCAGAGAGCACGGCAGATAAGATCTTGTAGGTGATGTTAAGAAGAGTAATACCTCTGTAGTTGGCGCAGTTCAGAGGGTCTCCTTCTTCATTCAAATTAATAGCACGATGAGTTCTTAATTCGATATTTGGTCTCAATCAAATCAAGCAAGTTCCGACTTGAAGTCGGTTTCGACATTTGGATTTGAATAGAGTCTGATAGGACTTTCAACATTTGCTGATGAATGTGGAATAGAGGGAACGGCTTGAACAGTTTTATAAATGTTCCCAAACATCAACTCAAACCACTAATTTTTAATTAAATTTATTTCAGTCCAAAAATCTGCCATTAAGTAATTTTTGAATTGCTGAATTTGTTTGCAGTCGGCAAGTTCTCGATATTCATTTTTTATTTTTTCAAAAATAAATTTGAAAATGGAATTGATCCTGTGAAGTATAGAGTATAGTCTATATTAGGGTGGTCCTTATTTTTCGACTTCTGAATTATCCCCGGGGCACTTTCCCATTTGATTATATACCCCTCAATATGAAAGAGGTTTTTTTTGTTAAGATTTAGAGGTTGCTACCATCTGTCAAAATTTTTACAAAAAGCCCTCGCCTTGACCCCTCTTCTGTACCGATGCGTTGAGATTTAGCCCGCCCCGCACTTCAGTTCTAATAAGTCATTTACGAAAGCGCACACCTTTTATTTGTAAAAGTCATAGTAACGTGTTTCAACGTGTTGCAATGGCGTCTAAAAGTAGCGGACTCAGTAAAGCTACTAGAAATCAAAGTAAGGTTTGGCTTATCGGTCAATTATTATCCGAATTAGGAAAATCAACATTGCCATCCATCGGTGAAGATTTTGTAATATTTTTTATGTCCTGAGGGGAAAAAAAAAACAGATTTTGTTTTTTTTTTAAATTCAAACCTTGGTAGCGACCCCTAAATGTCATTTAAAAAATTCCAAAAAAAATACTGAAATACTTTCTTATGGTATATAATCAAACTACGTGGTGCCCCGCGAAATTAAAGAATTTTTTTTTTCTTAGCAATAAGGACCACCCTAGTCTATATATTATATATGTATATATACTTTTGCGGACGATACTGCTGTACTTACAGTAGGAAAAACCGCACAGGAAGTTACAGAAATACTGCAAAGGACAGTAAATGACAGTCTCGGCAACCCTTTTATATTCCAACAAGACAACGACGCCAAGAACACGTCGATGCTCGTAAGAGAATAGTTGCTGTATAATGTGCGGACGCAAATAAAACATCCTGCTCAGTCCCCAGATCTCAACCCAATTGAACATCTGTGGGATCACTTGGAAAACAAAATTCGTGAGCACACAATATCCAAAAAAATGACCTCAAAGTCATTTTACTTGAGGAATGGAACAAGATATCCCCCGACACGACTTCGAAACTAGTCCATTCGATGAAAAACAGACTGCAGGAAGTAATAAAATACAGAGGATGTCCTACTAGTTATTAAGTTTTGTGATTTTTTAATTACGTTAAATTTTTTACTTTTTTTTTAAAGAAACTTAACCAAAAAAATGTTGGTGTACGGAGACTTTTTAGTTCCTTTTTTACTCTTTGAGCTGTGAATTTGTTTAAATTTTAAGTTTTTTCCAATAAATGGTATTTTTTTCGTTGAAAAAATTTAAGGTGTTTTTATTACTTTAATTCCTGGTAGTATTTTTTTTTTAATAAAATATTTTAAAAGTTTATCGCAAAATAAACAAAAAGTATACTGCTGTACGGAGACTTTTTGGACTATGTGTATCTAAATGGACCAAAAAATTGCAAGTAAAATTAAATGAACTGAAGTCGGTTCATATTAACTTTACGAATAAACATAGGGACGGGCTACAGTCCGCTTGGGCGAACTGTTGGATACCCTATTCTTATTCCTATCCCTCATAAGTGGGCGTGACAAAAGTCTAAGTATGGTTAAATTTTTAAGAACGCTCTACATATTTTGTTATATAACATTTAAAGGATTTTATCAAAAAAAAACGCTCCCTAGCTCAAACTTGGGTGTTTCAATAAAATTGTTTTATTTAATTGTGGGCGTGTCAGTAGGCGGATTTAAAAAAATTAACACATGAGAATAAAGGGCCCATAGAGAGTATATATTATAAATTTCAGCTCCCTAGCTCAAACTTTGGATTTTCAAAAATATTGTTTTATTTATTTGTGGGCGTTTCAGTGGGCGGATTTTGAAAATTTGTTATCCCGAGCAGTTTAAGGAGTCATAGATCGTATATAAAAAATGTCAGCTTTCTAGCTCAAAATTCGATTTTTTCCAAAATTTTGTTTTTTTTGAGTTTGTGGACGTGTCTGTGGGCGGATTTCAAAAATTCATAAACTTGATTATTTCGGGACCCTAGAGAGTATATGGTTAAAATTTCAGCTCTCTAGGTCCAGTCTAAAGGCATAATTTTTGCCGACAGACGGACGGACATGGCTAGATCGACATTTTTTTTTTTTTTTTTTTTTTTTTTTTTAAAGAAAGGAAATCCAAATCCCAGAGCACTCAGACTCGGTAATGTTCCATTGTACTACCAGGCAGAAATCCTTCTTTTGGTGTAGAGGCATGTGATTGGGTGGCGTATGTTGTTGTTCCCCATGGGGATTGAACCTGCACCGCACGGGTCACAAGCCAACACACTAACCTCTACACCGTCGCCACCCATCTAGATCGACATTACTATCGATGCTGATCATAAATATAGTAACTTTTAGGGGTCTACGGGCAATATTAAGGTATGTTACAAACTATGCGTCAAAATTAATATACCCTTAGAATATGGTATAAAAACGTACAACACACACCTGTGTATATAAATAATAAAGTAGTTCTGCATTCGAACTCAGCTAAGTATTTAGGCAAAGTTGAGTTGGAAAACACATGTCAAAAAAAACGAGATGAACTAAATATACGATACAATAAAATGTATTGGCTCATAGGGAGGAATTCATGCCTCTCAATCTACAACAAACAGCTTCTCTACAAGCAAATATTAAAACCAAAATACATAAGCAAATACATATTAAAACAAAATTGCTGATTAGTCTGTAGACTAGGTGCGATTACTGGAAGGATGGTAACATCATGCCTTCCCTGGGTGTTTCAAGTCCCACACTATCGCAAAGCTCGTAAGCGATGTAAGGATCTTTGCTGATCCTACTGCTTCTGGTGTAAAATACTGCAGTTAATTTAAAAAGGGATTTTGAATATCAATTCTCTTTTTATGTCTTCCAAAAAGTTTATATAAAAATGTTCTTACATTTTCTTTAAAATTTAATAAATCCTCATACATATTGAAAGGAAAAAGTTTTTGCTGAATCGCCACAGTAGTGAAAGATGATTCGCTTTTAAATAAGCTTGACAAATGTCTTGCTCATCCAAAATTTGTTTTGACATAAAATTCCTGCAAAGTTGCCTGAACAAAGTTTTAACTCTCGGAATATTTATATGAATTCTGGCATCTTCTGATTGCATTTCTAAATTAAATTTTTTTTATCATGTCTAAAACATATGACAGGAAATAAGAGTAAAGTTTTGTTAAACTATTCAGGTTGGTCGAGACAAACTTTAATTTTTCTTTGGATCTATGAGTTTCAAAGTCAGCCAAATGGAAATAGTGTTTTAGTGTGTCCCATTCTATCAATTAAAGCCTATTTATAAAAGGTAAATATTAATATACAATATCAATTTAAGAAACGTTTATTATACCTGACGGGAAAGCCATCGCGTTGCGTTATAGCTAATAATAACTCTCTTCCAAAATCATCTTAAAATTTCTTGAAATCGTGTCGTATTGTCGCTGTTACAAAAAAGATGGCATATTAATCGTATTAAACTATCGATTGGAGCTAGGAGGTCAATAGACGCAGCTTTTGCAAATAAGTTCAAGTTATGACACTAGGGACAACTTCTTTGATTTTGGCTTGAACGCCATTAAGCCTTCCCATCATGACCGAGCAGTTGTCATCTGTAAGTCCCATCATGTTTTTGAAAGGTATGGCTTTTTCCTTAAATACTTTTGATATAGCGTTTAAAATTCATAGAGCCGATCCGTCTTCTATTTCTGTTAGCGCGAGAAACATATCTTGGCATTTAACATTAAATATTCTTATCACAACCGCTAGATTCTTGCAAACAGTAGAATCAGTACTTTCGTCAACTACTAATGAAAAGTACTGGCGATTAGCAAAGCTAGAAATGATTTTGTAGATCTCTGAAGCTGTCAAATTTCATATTATTTTTTGTCCCTTGCGTCGGTTAACTAACATTTTTTTAACAATTTACTTAAGCAAAAGATTGAGGTGGTCTAACACGGCAAAAGGCAAATTATGTTCGGCGACAAACAAGAATAGGGAAACTTCTAACTTTTTGGCATTTTCGGATAACTTACAATACTGTTTTTTGCAATGGAATCTACTTTAATATTTTTCTTTGCCGCGAGAAAAGCTTTTTGGTGGTTCGAATTGGATGCATGTTTATTTCCAGAAACATTAGAATTACAATAGATCGTTCCATATCTTCTTCAAGCTATGGGTACTTTTCTTTCTATTCAGGTTAAAAATGCACCTAATGTTTCTTCTTTTTCGTTGGGACATCGTTTGAAAAGAAGGGGGTGTAGGATTGATTTTAGAAACATGTTTGTTATGTTATTGCTAACCCTACCAACAAACAGCAAATAATACAACAACCACCTAAAATACAATAAAAACTAGAAATTTGGCTCGTAACACTATGAAATAACTTCTATTACTTGTCCATTTCCTCAGTAGAACTTTAATTGTATCACAATTCAAAATACACAAAACGAATTAAACCGTTGCACAGATAAACACGACACAGACAAACAAAAACGAATAACAGAACAGTGACCTGTGACAGCCGATCCTGTTTCCATCTGGAAATGGAGACTGGAATAAAGAGTTAAATGCGTTCAGTCAGAGCGATGGGTCATAAAAAGTAGAACCACTCAACGCGTAAAACTTAAAACAAAAACGTCTTTCGTCAATAGGTTGGATTTTTTTTTTGAAAAATACAGATTGCAGATACATATGTATTGATAAATTGTATCGAATCAAGGCAAATTGTACTTTTGTACTCGAACAAACTCATTTAGATCGAATTCAATACAATTGTATCGACTTTTCCACCCTTTTCGTGATCTCTGGTATCCCGCTGCAGATGCAAAAGTTTAAAATTGTAACTTGACTCAAAGCGAGCGTTTACATTTGTTTGCATAGGTCATGTGATACGAGTATTATCGATAAGGATCGATAAATCAGTGGACGAATTGTTTTTTTTATTCGCAAGGCTATGTATCTCCTTGGTATAACAGACACAGTTATTTTGTTGTGGTGCTGGTCTATTTTATTCGATATTCCCGAAAAACTTACACACCTCTTAAATTTGTATGATTTGTTTCTGCGTTAGTATTGTTTAAGTACATACATACTTATTAACTTCCTAGTGGAAGTTCTTGTAATGGGGCCGATTTTGTGAATCGCGGATTTTGATATATATCTCCCCTTTTTAAGGTCACTGGAATCCAAATCCAAAGTTTTTATAGATACCTACATATGTCTGTCTGTGCGTATGTACGTATGTGCGTTCGGAATTATCTTTCGCTACGATTATCTCGGGAACCAAAGATGATATTGACATGGGACTGGTTTAAGTTTCCAGTGAAATCGGTCCAGCAGTTTTTGTTAGTAAATAAATAACTAAACTAATTTGGCTTTATTTATTCGTATTATTTATTGTCATTTGTCATTGAGATTACATTGATATTATGGGATTATTATATATGACGAGTGTAATAAAATTATTTTCGATATCCACCATTTGGGAAAGGAAATAATTTCTTATTTGTTACCATCGTAACTATATGATTCCTCATAATTGATACATCAGACGGAATTTGGTTTTCTGGTAATTTCTTGTAGCATAACGATGTTGCAAAATAGATTGCAAATGCTCTGCAATCTTTACCAATACTTTGTTCCTGAACTTTATGAAATATATGACTTTTTTCAAATCTATATGGAGCGTCACTGGGAAGTTAGTCGTGTCGACCGTGCGGGTCGCATCCAGACCACTTTTTATTTTATATATTTGTTTTTCTTTATATTTTACTATGTATATTTCCTTACTAACATCTGCACTTAATAATGAACGTTTGAGAGCACTTTATGTGCCGGCAAATGTCTGCGCGTGCCTTGTTTAAAGCACTCCACGACACAGATCTGATAGTGTAATTAAAAAACAACCATTTCCCCTAAAAGGGACTTGAAACTAGACCATCATATCCTCAGACAAGCACATGACTCACTCCGGCATCGAAGCCACAAGTTCAGCTCTGCCTATGAGTTCTGTGGGAAAATTAAAAGATCACTTAGAAAATTGCGATCTGTTTATTAAAATCAACCCCATTCTGGCAGAGCTGAATTTTTGGCTTTGATGGCGAGTGTACGCGCTTGCTTAAGAAGAAGCTGATTTTAATGACATGAATTTTGTTAGTAGTGCTTATATACCTATGTTATTTATTCGTAGTAGAGAAGGTTTTAAAAAAAAGTAGTTTTAGAACTTTCTAATAATTTTTCATTAAACTAATATTTCCCTTTCATCAATACTCTTCTTCTTCTTCTAACGACGTCAAATCGGAGGACATCTGGCCACACAGCGAATACCACAATCAATTTATTGGAAACCAAGTTTGGATAACGGAGCATGCAGCGAGCCTAACATATGTTATTTATGTTTATGCGATGGTGGGTCTCGACCTGAAGTTCATTGGTCTTTGTTGTCACTGCCACTTTCCGCCTAAGGGAACACATGGTATAGGATGTCCAAAAACAAAAGAAGTAAACCAAATTTTTTTTTCTGTTAGCACATTTTTGATGCAATGAAATGTTTAATGCTTGTCTCTACTTAATCGTTTTAGCCATTTGTATGAACAAAGAAACGTGGGTCATATTATTATTATCAAGTGATATTGAAAAACAGATCTATTTTATTTTTGATAATTGTTTTAAGTGTTATCGACGTTCATTTAATATTCTATATAAAGATATTCTTTACTAACCAACGACCATACCACGTCGAGTTAATGGGTTCTCGTATAAGATATAGTTAAGTTTAGAGCGTTCGCATAAGGACCAATAAATAAGAATAAGTATCCTGTTAATTTTAAGTTAGGTTTAATCATTTTTGTCTAGTATGTAAGTAGATATTTAACAATGAATAAAAAAATGAATTTCAAAAAAAAAAAATCGGTTCTCGTCAGATAATTAAACGACGTTGGGCGCGGTTAGTACATAGATGGGGGACCGTTTGAGAACAACCGCGTGTCGTTGGCCAGTCCCATCTACAGAGTTGAGGTAGATAATTATACGTGGTATCACAATGGACCTAAATTGGTCTAAGTGTGTTGGCTTCTGCCGACAGCCACATAAACCTAACCTAACCTAACCTAACTATTCTAAGTAAAGTAGGTATTATGTTCATTTTGGAATGACAATTTAGTAGCGCATAAAAGTCTTAAACACTTTGGGTACATCTGCGCAGATACAAAAACTCAAAATTATTAACATTTGTTCCTTTTTTTAAGTTAAAATGCATTTTTCTCGAAATTTCTACTTACTAATAATTTTTTTCATGAAATTTTTAAATTATTATTAAATTATGGTAAGTTACTTTTTTACATACGATCAACAGAAGATTTAGTAAAAGCCATTTTTTTGTCAGACAAAAATGGTCAAAAAGAAGTGTACCTACGGATTTACCCTTAAAAACCCCAAATGAATTGCGCTTCATAAAAAAAAAGAAAAAAATAATAAGTAAAAATTTTGAGAAAAAAAATGGAACAACAAATTTTCATAATTTTGAGTTTAAGGAATCATATTTTTTTTGTAGCTACACAGGTGTACCCAAAGTGTTAAAGACTTGTATGTGTTACTGGGCCCTGTCGATTTAAACTAAACCTAAGAACGACTTAAATTTGTTTACCTTGCGAGTTAAGTAATGTACATTTTACGGAAAACAGATCCTACCTTTTACTTTTAAATTCTTTTTTTTTATTCATTATTAGACATCAACTTACATACTAGACAAAAATGATTAAATCTAACTTAAAATTAACAGGATACTTATTCTTAATTAATTGTCCTTATGCAGACGTTTTAAATTTAACTATAACTTTATAATTATTGCATTTCGGCCTAAAAACTATTTTACGAACTAATTTAAAATATTATTTTCATCGAGAACCTTTTTAAAAAACTCGTCATCATTATTTAAATTTTATATTTTATACAAAAACAAACAAATTACAAACTACCTACTCTACTTACTTAAACTACTAAACGAATTCTAACTATAATTAGGAATCTGAGCACTAGTTGCCTTACGCAACAAGTGACCAAAATCCCAATTGCTTTCTGAGCGCATGGCTGTCGTCAACGTGCAAACGCGCCACCGTGAGCCGACTAAAGCCTTACAGCGTCAATCACCTCCCAAAAGCACCACCACAAGTTGGCGAGCCCGGCCTCTCCCAAAAACGCCCTAGTTAACTTAACCTAACTTATAAACTAAGAGGATGCTACCTAGAGTAACGCACCGTCCTGGGAGGGCATGTTGACCCCTCCCCCCTCAATAATTGCGTTTCCGTATCGAAGGTACGGAAAACAGGTCCCTTACGTAACCAGTGGAAAAACACATTTTCACATGCATTATTATTCATATTTAAAGCATTTTCTCTACTTGTAATAATATGCATTCCACTAAATGTGTGAAATGTATTGCTATTCAAGCGTTAATCACCTACAAGAACCCATCAAGTTTCCACTCCTCAAGTCGTGATGTTACTTTAAATTGCATTCTATTCTAATTCACAATAAAAATCACACAATCATTATTTCATTAAGAGTAATAAAATAATAAATTCGTGTAACGAATTGCAATTCAAAGTGTACATACTGATCAGTAAAGCAATTAACTGTCAGCTTCACGAGCACATGCTATCCGTAGATACACTTGCGCACGATTGCCAACGACCTTCCTGTGAATTAAGAATCAATTCCATGCCAAATACTCGAAGGAAAGCAATCCGTCTTCAATTGCTTAACAATACAATACTTGACCTTGATCAAATTAGATATCTACATAGTCAGCAGCAAACGAGTTACGACAACGACAACATCAACGACGATGACTTGCGCCATCTCTAAGCATCATACAAAAGCTCAACAACGCAATTTACAAAAGAAAAATATTATAACAACAACAACTTGATTGCACAATAAATAATAAATAAATTACATTAGTTACTCGGCTCGGAACAATCTAAGTGCACCACTAAGCCAGGCGGTCACCTACATTTTCGCAATCTTATATGTTATGCATGACCTCCAATCACCCGGCGATTAACGCCAACGCAGCGCACTGTGGTCTCTGGTCCAACTGGTTCTGCCACCACTACATCCCACTCAACAGTGTGCGCATTGTTCGATTATTGTAAATTACAATTAAATTAACCCAAGATCAATTAAAAGCGTGGGTGGGAAAGCAAGAGGGCAGCCAAACAGAAACCTGTACTGAATGATGACAGTGTTAATTTTTTTTTTCTCGCTGGGTTTATTATATTAAAAATTTAATAATAAAATTGTTATTTTATATCGGATATGGTGGGTGTCGTCATTGTCATGGAGTTTCGTTGGTTAGTTATTTGATAATTTATGAAAAGGTTCCAAAAAGACGTGTTCAGATAACCCTTGCTGGACAAAACTGTTTTGTCATTATAACTTATTTCTATAACTTTTTTTAAATCCGGAACAAGATTTGTGTGTCTTCCACACATTAACGCCAGGGATAACATTGAGTTACCTATAGATATAGTAAACCAGCACGTTTGGTTCCGCTATTGAAGAAGTCGTATTGAATTGATGCACCAGAATTTGGATATTATATTTTTTCTTTTTTTTAAGAAAAAAATTAACTTAAACCTACAAACTAACATAATCTAGCTCAGCCTAGGTCCAGGCACTGTCATGTCATCTCTATTCCACCTTCTAGCTACCACAAGGAAGCACAACGCTCATTTAAGACCGTCACCGTCCGATTAAAAATCACATGTCAGAGCCTGGTTTTAATAAACCTTAGTATCGGCTTCAGCCCGATTCAACCATCAGTATTTTTTCCCCTTTATTCTTTTAGAGCTACTTTTATCTCTTTCAGTGGCCTATTTCACCAACTTACAAATTTGTATTTACAAGCACGAATCAAGGGTGTTATGAAGAAGTCCCTTTTTCAAAATCTTAAAGTGCATTTCGAACTTTTTCTCCTTCTGTTTTGCTTGGGGATACAGGATATCCTTTAAAGGATTGGTTAAATACCCCCATTTTCCTTTTCGGACGCACTTACGATTGCAATCCATGAAAGCAGTTACTGTTATAAAATGTTGCATCATCTTAACCAAGCGGCAGATAGATAGTATTATCGAAATGTTCACCACTACTGAGGATTTAAACGACGCAGATACTCAAAATGCTGAAAATTTTGATGGCCGGGCTTCCTTAGAATATTTTTTAAATCACTTTTCGTTAGCAAATATCATATTAAATAACGAGACTTTTGAACTTAAAATGAAATATATGTTTATTTATTTAATTTTTATTTTTAGTAGTCACTTAATTTTAAAGTGTTTTCTTCCAACACTTTTATCTTCTCTTCCAGCTCCGCAGTGCAAAAGTCGCGTTCTTTTTTCAAGGCATTCAACTGCAATTTATAGATTTTGAATTGAAACCTCCTTTTCTTCAATCGAAGAATATCCGCTTGGTCAGTTAGTATTTTGTTGTTGCGCTTGGGCTTTTTTGATGATACTTGAGGTCTGATTGAATTAAAAAATACGTTTATATATTTTTTAAAATAATTGTGAGAAACAAGCATTTGCATTTACCTTAATTCGCCTTCACTATCCCCCACGTTTGCGCGCTGGGGTGAAAGTACCTCTTCAGTAGGTACTGAAGAGGACTCATCAACTATGCCTTGAACTGTTGGCGATTCTTTACTGATAATATCAAAAATAATATTATCGAGATCGGTTAAAATGCGACTAGTGCCACCTTCAGAACCAGTCTTCTTTGAATTATCAAGTTTAAGCTAAAATATAAAAAAAAATTAAAAAATTAAATTTATATGTACCCCCGCGAAGGTCAGTCACCTTGACGTGTGTACCATCATTGCCTTTGATGGTGCCGGTGCGGCGGCTTACGGCGCAAAGATTCAACGGGCTATGCTGTCGACGACTTCTGTCGTCAGAAGGGTCACCCATGGCAGACAGACCAACTGATGAGCGCTAACCAAGAGCTGGCCAGAAGATTCCGTCCGATCCCATGCCCCCCTCGCCATTCCCAGTATCCTTACCCTCCCCCCCCCATTGCCCCCCTACCCCTGTTCCTATCCCTATCCAAACCTAACTCCAGTGGTGGTGTGAGCGAATTAGTAAACCGTGCCCAGGGATGAAAGGTTGGGGGTTAAACCAACCGTTAACTGAGCTCCATCAGGCGCCTTGGCGCGGGCCTGTTGTATATAGCCTTACCCAGGTATAGCGGCGCTGCCTGGGCTGACCTTGTTTTTTCCGGCCTTACTCGTGGGAATCTAAATTAAAACTAAAAATGGAACAAGCAAAACAAAATCAAAATCAAAAAAAACCAAAAAAAAATTTAAAAAAAACAAAATGCAATTCCTGTCAAGGGGGAGAAGGAGATGTGTGAGGATGATTTATCATCTTCATCCATCTCTCTTCTAGCACAGGAATTGGATGAAACGGCGCTTTTGGCTAGCGACAGTGAGGAGTCGGTAAAATCCCTAACTAGCGACAGCGAAGTCACCGGTGAGCAGGCTGGAACTCTCATCGGTTACATAGACATACAGGGCAAGAAGGCAGCCGAAGAGATGCCCGGGACAGCAGGATCATCCGCTGTTCCTGGGACCATCTTGGAAGCAGCGTCAACAAAGACAGGAAGAGTAGAGGGAAAAGTAGACACAGCTGGCTCAGCCGCTGCATCTGCAGTTTCCTCTAATATAACAACAAAGAGTGCGAAACAGAGCGCACAAAAGAGGGCTAAGGCTTTGCTACGTAATGCAAATCGGAAGGTAGCCAAGTATGGGAGCTGTGAACCCAGCACCCTCAGTGACTGGGAAAAGGCAGCGTTTGCGAGGGCCAAGACTTTTCTGGCCGACCTGAAAAAAGCAAAGGAGGGGAAAAAGCTGACCAATGAGGAGGTGGAGGTTGAACTGTCTGCACCCTCCACCTCCTACGCAGCAAAAGCTAAGGAAGGGACAAATGACTCGGGAAGGAAGACGAGTTTCAACAGCAAGAGAGGCAGATCCGACGATGCCGCCGAGTCCAACGCAGCGAAAAAGGTGAAGGCTGTGACCACACCGGCAATGCGTCGCGGACACAGCGACCCGAAGGACGAGCATCTCGTTGCTGTGATAAACGAGCTGGAGACTTGCGGTCGTCTCACAATCGATCAGTGGAAAAACGTCGAGGAGAGGTTCCAAGACGCCCTGTGGAAGGAACTATCCGCCGCAGGAAACGGGGAGCTTCAATATGATGGCACTGGTTGTGAAGGCGGGCGCAAGGTTGTTGCTTGTGGAAACAAGCTTTCGGTGGTTTTCCTCAGACACTTCGTCACGGAGGTATCCGATGCATGGGAAGGTATTAAGCTAAAATGCTTAACGGTTGCCGAGTTGGCAAAATACAATCCGCCAACAGTCTGGGTTTGGGTACCTAGTCCCTACACATACCCGGAGAAGCTCCTAGGGCTCCTACATGTTCAAAATGAAGGAATGTCTTCCATACCTGGAGAAATCCAATGGGATGGTAAGATACAGCATGGGGAGGTTGATGGTCAAAACATCGACCAAGGGCAGAGATGAGGAGGAGCCCCCCCATGATGATGATGGAAGTGCTGCAGATAAACCTGCACCACAGTAGGGCTGCGACGGCCTGTCTGATGGAGTACCTCATTAGGCAGGACATTGCAGCCGTACTCATACAGGAGCCCTGGATCAATAAGAACGTGATTCAGGGGCTCCGGCAAAAGAACTATACATTGTTCTACAAGGCGGAAGGTAAAATCAGGACTTGTATCCTTATTGAAAACCACATAAAGGCATTTCTTTTGAATAATTACAGCTCTGGCGACTTGACGTCGGTCATCTGCGAAGATCGAAAATCTCTGTGTCTGACCTCAGCCTATCTTCCCTACGACTCTGCGGTCGTAATAACGGAAGATCTAAGGACTTGGCTGGTCAAAACTGGATGCACGTACTGGGCTGCGATGCAAACGTCCATCATACGCAATGGGGTAGTGGAGACACAAATTCAAGGGGTGAGTGTCTTTATGATTTTATTATATTGTCAAACCTTACGGTATGTAATAGAGGGAATTCACCTACTTTTGTTACACGTAACAGACAGGAGGTTTTAGACGTTACACTTGTCTCCAACACAGACAAAATGGAAATCAGGGAGTGGAGGGTAGTTGATGAGGCATCTCTGTCTGACCACAGATGGATACGCTTCAAAATTAATTTTCAGCATAGGGCGTGTAATTTCTATAGAAACCCAAGAAAGGCAGACTGGGATAAATACATAGATTTCATTAATCTACGTTTAGATACCCAGCCGATCACCGGCGAAAATATGGTGGACTTAGATAGGGCAGTAGAAGCCGTGAGCAGAACCCTAAACACAGCGTTCGAAAAGGCATGCCCGGCAAACAAAAAGCCAAAAAGGGCTCAACCGAAGTGGCGGAATAAGGAAATCGACCTTAAAAGAAGGGAGGTAAGAAAACTTTATAATAGGGCAAAACTCATTAAAAACGATACCACATGGGATGAGTATAGCGAAAGCTAGAGGGAATTTAAATACTTAGTGAGGAAATCCAAGAGATCTTCATGGAAAAAGTTCTGTGAATCTATTGAGTTAACTGAAGAGGCGTCGAGACTGCGTAAAATGCTCTCAAAGGAGGCTAGCGTACCTAGCTACCTAAAAAATAACAACGGGACATGGGCCGTGAGTAGTCAGGAGGTTCTGGCTACCCTGGTGGAAACCCATTTTCCCGGTTCCACAACCACAACGGACCTAGGTCTACAAGGGCAGGAGGAAGTCGACTGTCCCTCTTTCGAGTGGGAAGAAATTGACAATATCATCAACCGAAAAAAGTTACGGTGGGCCATGCATACATTCAAACCGTATAAATCTCCAGGGCCGGATGGTATTCTACCGATCATGCTCCAAAAAGCACCAGAGCATGCAAAACAAAAGATTTTGGATATACTGAGATTCAGTCTAAGAACAGGGCATATTCCAACAGCCTGGAGAGAAGTCCGGGTTGTTTTTATACCCAAAGCCGGCAAACAGGGTCACACGACGGCGAAGGACTTCAGACCAATCAGTTTGTCGTCCTTTTTGCTCAAAACCCTTGAGCGTCTGGTGGAAGCTCACATTAGAAATAAATGTAGCAATGGTTTTTTATGCGAGTCACAGCACGCCTACTTAAAGGGTAGATCAGTAGAAACTGCTCTACACAACGTAGTGGGTAAAATTGAATATAGTCTACACTGCGGCGAATTTGCTTTGGCCTCTTTTCTCGATATAGAAGGAGCCTTCAATAACGTTGAGTGTAGAGCTATAAAAAGCGCCTTAACAGGCGCTAACATACAAAAGGGAATCATAAATTGGGTATGCAACATGCTCGCCAACAGGAACATAAACTGCTCCCTTGGTCAAAGCTCCATAAGGATGTCTGCAACCAGAGGAACCCCGCAGGGGGGAGTCATATCGCCACTGCTGTGGGTACTGGCCATTGACAACGTCCTAAAGGAAATTAAGTCAATGGGTATAAGTGCCACAGCGTATGCGGACGACGTGGTCATAGTAGTGCAGGGAAAATATTTGAATACTTTAAGTGAGATCACAGTGACCGCCTTAAAGAAAATTAGTAATTGGGCCAAGGGCTGCGGACTAAATGTCAATGCCTCGAAAACGGAGTTCACGAGAAGACACAAAATACCGCACTTCAATCTCCCGAAACTTGACGGAGAGGAACTGTTCCTCACGGACAGTGCGAAGTATCTGGGCGTAATCCTAGATGGAAAATTAAATTGGAATTTTAACATAAGGGAACGAATGAAGAAAGCGTATAATGCCCTCTTTATTTGTAAGAGAACAATAGGCAAAAAATGGGGCCTGAAACCCGCCATGGTACACTGGATATATACAGTTGTGGTGATACCCATACTTACATATGGCTCACTTGTGTGGTGGAGGGCAACAAATAAAAGAACCATAATTGGAAAACTAGCAACGGTGCAGAGAACGGCAAGCATAGCCATCACTGGTGCAATCCGTACTACTCCTACAGCAGCACTGGACGCCTTCCTGCACTTTATTCCGCTAGATTTAAAAATAAAGCAACTTGCTGGCAACAGCGCTTTACGCCTCAAAAATTTAGGCCAGTTTAAGGACTGTAGTTTTGGGCAATGCACGATCTTAACTGATGTCCTACCCGGAAATCCTATACGGACTGATGAGATTTGCCCCTTGGTCGACCATGACATCCCCTATGAGGTGTCATATCCGCGAAGGGCGGAGTGGCAAAGAGATGCAGTCATAATAGCAAACGAGGTTGCTATCTACACTGACGGCTCTAAGACGGGGGAGAGAACGGGTTCTGGCATTTTTTTCTGCTGATCCAGACCTGAGAGAGTCTATACGACTCCCGGACACAAGCAGTGTCTTCCAATCGGAAGTTCTGGCGGCAGAGATAGTGCAGATGAGATCATTGTCGGGAAGAGACATTGCCATATATATTGACAGTCAGGCGACACTTGTGGTACTTGAATCTGCTAACATTAACTCTGAGATAGTCAGAAACTGTCGCACAATGCTAAAAGCAGTATGTAGACGTAATCGCGTAAGACTGTGCTGGGTACCGGGACACAGCGGTATAGAGGGAAATGAGCAAGCCGATGCGCTGGCAAGAAAGGGAGGGGAGCTGGAAAATAGCGGAGGTGTGAACATTAAACCACCCCTGGGCGTCTTTAAAGGAAAAATCAATGAAAAGATCTTAAAAATGGCTGACCTCAGATGGCAGAACATAGAGGGGCATAGGGTGTCTAGAGCCCTTTGGCCCCATTTCGATAAGAAAAGATCTAAGGAAATTCTAAAATTGAGTAGGGAACAGCTTAGAACAGTAATTGGGATTATGTCAGGGCACTGTCTTCTATGAAAGCATGCTAGGCGACTTGGTCTGGTGGATGTGGACACGTGCAGGTTCTGTGGTGATCTACAAGCCGAGGAAGACATAACACACATATTGTGTGAGTTCGAGGGTATAGCACGGAATCGTAGGAGGATTCTAGGGGAATACTTCTTCGAGGAACTAGGGGAGCTGAGCGGCATAGACCATAGGAAGCTGGTTAAGTTCTGCAGGAGGATTGGGCTCTGTCTAGGAAAAGTTTATTAGGTTTTTAGGTTTTTCTCCAATTGAAGTTTTTTCAAGTGGTTCCCTAGGGATCGCGATGGGCCCTTCTGGTGCCTAGTGCTGTATGCGAATTGCATACCCCTTTTTAACCTATGACCTATGAGCTACATACAACTACGACGTACTTACCAGAGTAGCCCGTTTTTAATTTTGCCACGCAATATCTCGAAGATATTTCCAATTCTTTCCATTTTGAATTAAGAGGATAATGAAATCAAAATATCTTTCCACCCAAATAAAACCTCCTTCTTTTCTCTAATCAAGGATTCATTCATTTCATTCCACAAATTTGTGAGAAAACACTTGTCGATTACACATTGCGCAAAAACCCGGTTCAACAGGAATTTTTACACTTGTAATCAACATGTTTATTCTTACAATTTTTTTTTGTCTAATCACAAATTTGTGGGTTCATATATTTGTATTTGGTGAAACGGAAAACGGAAAAATTGTAGTTTGGTGAAATAGGCCCCTATGCTTATGCATTGTCTCGGATCACTAGTCCCTCCCCGTATCTCAGGATTCGTTTATCCGTTGCTCTCCTTTCAGAGATAAGTTCGTTTTCCATTCGATTTAGATGTATTTACAAATAAGGATCGTACGTAATGGACAAATATATTTAAAAGCGGACCGTATGCTTGGGACCCTATTCCTATTCCTCATTAAGTGGGCGCTATATTTTTTTTTTTTTTTTTTTTATAATTTGCGTGCGCTAAAGGGATTTCTTTTTTCTGTAGTGACACAGTACCCTTATAAAGGTAAAACCACAGCGAAGGCATTTTTAGTTTGTTGCGCAAGTAGCTCCCAGCAATTCATTGCCTATTTTTGGGTGATACTTACTGAAAGAATAGAAGGATAGGAAAGAGGTTTGGTGCGATGGGATTTTTTTTTCTCAACAGGCGGCGCCTAAATTCCATGCCCACTTCGCCTCTTTCGCTTACTGAGGACATCTCTGTCGAGAACACAACTTCGGTTAATTTGGTTGTTATTAAACGGAATCCTCGTAAAGCCATATTCATTTCAAGACTTGCGGCTACTACCACCGTAGACGATATTTTAAAATACATCAAAAGTAAAATCTCTGCAGCTTCAGCGCCCATAAAGTGCTTTAAATATGAATTCAATGAACCAAGGGATATCTCGTCTTTTAAATTGATTCTAAATGAAATTGACTTTGTCAAAATCGTTGCGAAAGGTTTTTGGCCTGATGGAACTTTGGTGCATGAATTTGTACAGCGACCGAGAAAGGTACTTAATGCTTTAAATGCAACATTGATCAAGGAAGCGATTTTAAACGTCCCGGACAGTATCCATCCAAAAAACGATTAAGTTCTTCGGACTCATCGCCTTATCCTCAAAGCTTTCATCTGTACTACCAAAATATTGGAGGTCTTCGAACTAAACTCAATCAGTTCCTACTTTTTTCCTCCTCGCTACAATATGACGTCATGGCTTTCACCGAAACTTGGCTGTCTAGCAAACATCATAATGCCGAAATTTTTAATAACCAGCAATACTCGGTATTCCGTAAAGATCGATGTGCTGATTTGACTGGTTCCGAGAGAGGCGGCGGAGTGTTAATTGCTGTTCGTGCTTCTTTGAATGCTGTAGAAGTTGATTTACCCCACTTATCCGATCATTTAGATGTTGACCAAATAATAGTCAAGATAAGAATTGACAACACCAAAAACATTTATTGTATCGTAAGTTATATCCCACCAAAGAGTTCTTTTGAATTATATAAACTTCATGTAGATAACTGTTGTTCTGTATTAAATAACTTGAATGATAATCAGCATATCCTCATTATGGGGGATTTTAATTTGCCGAATTTAAATTGGTTACTTGATTCCGATGACCTAAAAATCGTTCCTTTTAATGTAAATTTTGATTTTGAGAGTGAAGTAGTTGATACTTTTGCACAATTTGACCTTCGGCAAATTAATAATATTAAAAATTCTTTAGACCGTACTCTTGACTTAGTTTTTGTCGATACTGAGTTTAACGTCAACATTAGTAAATGTATCCTCCCATTTGTGCCAGATTCAATCCACCATGTTGCATTAAGCCTAGATTTTCAGTTCTACAAATTTGTTAAGCCAATTTCTGTTTCAAACTTTAAGTACAATTTTCATAGAGCCAATTTTGGTAATATTAAAAATTGTATAAATGGTATTGCGTGGTCTTCAATATTTGATGGCATAGACTTGAAACACTCATACAATACCCTGATCATGATAGTCAATGACATAATCGACGTAAACACACCTAAGGTTAAAGTTAGGAGAAACTCAAAGCCCATATGGTTTAATAAAAGATTAATCCATCTAAATAACCTGAAAAACTAGACTTATAAACAATTGCGCAAATCATCTTCTGATCGAGAATTACTTCAGAAATATAGGGCTCTTCAAAAAGATTTTAAAGTTCTTAACAAATTTTTATATAAGCAATATGTCCTTTCAGTGGAATCAGACCTGAAAGTCAATAGTAAACGATTTTGGAGTTTCATCAATTGCAAAAAACAATCGACTGGAATTCCTAATAGTATGAAGTATAATGGCGAGTTGTCAACAGACCTCTCAGTTATTTGCAACATGTTTGCTAGCCATTTCAAATCTGTTTATTTAAATAATACGCCTATCTTACGAGCAGGTACGATATCTGACTACTCCACGAATTCTATTAACGTTGGTAGCATATACTTATCTATTTCTGAAGTAGTAGTTGCGCTGTCCGATTTAGTATCCGACATGAGAGGAGACGTTGATAGTATTCCTCCCATTATTTTAAAAAGATGCGCGGATGAACTTTCAGTGCCACTTCATATGCTCTTCAATAGTTCCTTGGAGCAGGGAGTTTTTTTAGATGCTTGGAAGAGCTCATTCATAACACCGATTTATAAATCTGGTCCCAAACAAGATGTTACTCACTATCGTCCAATATCGAAAATTCCCACTATCCCGAAATTGTTCGAAAAACTTGTTTGTGGTAAACTTACAGCTCTTCTTAAGTCCACAATTTCTTCGTATCAGCATGGTTTTATTGCTGGAAGATCCACAGAGACTAATCTGACAATTTTAACAAATTTTATAGCAAACAACATGGAAAATGGTATGCAGTGCGATGTCATCTACACAGATTTTGCAAAAGCATTTGATCGGGTAAACCACGATATTCTTCTTAATAAATTGCGTAACAATGGTTTTCACTCAAGTCTCTTAGAATGGTTCAATTCTTACTTAAGAGGACGCTCGCAGTTTGTTAGGATTAATGGTATTGTCTCAGATCGCATTGACGCTACTTCGGGAGTCCCTCAAGGCAGCCATCTTGGGCCTTTGTTGTTTCTTTTATTTTTTAATGATATTCCCAATGTCATCCTTAATTCTGAATGCTTAATGTTCGCTGATGACTTGAAAATTTTTCGATCTATTAAATCACCCCAGGACTGTTTATTGTTGCAGGATGACCTCAATAGATTATCAGATTGGTGTACACTTAACTGTTTAAATCTTAATGTTTCAAAGTGCAATAGCCTTACATTCTGCCGGAAACGGGAACAAATTCAGTTTACCTACAGCATAACAAATCTACCTTTGGAAAGCATCGCATCCAAAAAAGACTTAGGCGTATTATTGGACTATAAACTCAACTTCAATAGTCACATAGACTACCTCGTCACAAAATGCAGGTCAATGATGGGATTTATTTTGCGAAACTCTCAAGATTTTTCTGACCCGCATACCCTTAAATACCTATATTTTGCATATGTAAGGTCTTCCCTAGATTACTGCTCTGTTATCTGGAATCCATATTATATGGTTCACTCTAGAAGGATAGAGAAGATTCAAAAATGGTTTACTAGAGCTGCGATAAAAAAGCTTAATTGGAATATCGACTTGCCACCATATAATATCAGATGCCAGCTGATTGGAATTTTGCCTTTATGTATTCGGCGGAGGTATTTTTCGATCATGTTTCTGAGAGACCTAATAACTAAACATATAAATTGTCCTTACCTGCTTACACAGATCAGATATCGAAGACCCGTGATACCATTGAGAAATCAAAATATTTTTGTTGAGCCTATGCATAGAGTACAATACGGATATAATGAAACAATTACTAGATGCTTAAGAGAAGCTAATTCAATTGGGAATCTCATTGATCTTCACTCTAATATAAGTAGAAATACGTTCAAAAATCAATTGCTTATACTTTTAACAAACTTTGGTGAGGTTAATTAAGTATGTTAATAATTTGTCGAATTAAGTATGTATGTAATCCATTAGAGGACCAAGTGTACCTCAGTTGATGAAATGAAATAAATAAATAAATTGCTTTAGGGAGATCAGTTTTTGTTGTGTGTATTCAATTTATAAAAATCATGGCCCTGGTCGGGATTCGAACGCACGACCTGCCAATCACTTAGTGAATACACTACCATCGCACCATTGCCACCTGTAAGTTTAAGTAAAGGATTCTATTGGAATGTCAAGTTTTTGTAAAAAAGGCTCCTAAGAAGTGGGCATGGCAGAAAACTTTATGCAAAGGTATATATATGATTTCTTCAATAAAACGGTTACTTTTAAAAAGTGGGTGTATTTTAAAAATATGTACAAATGAGCATTAAGGGCCTCTACAGGGTAGGTATATTTTCTTTTTATAATTTGTTTACGCTAAAGGCGACTATACCACGTCGAGTTAATCGGTTCTCGTCAGATCACCGTAATTAAACGACGTTGGGCGCGGTTAGTATCGGGGGACGGTTTGAGAACAGCCGCGTGTCGTTGGCCAGTCCCATCAAAAAAAAAAAAAATATAAAACCCTTGCCCAAGGGGAGGCACTGCGACCTGAAAAGATCTTTTGTGCCACAAGGTTGTCTTTACGCCAAAAGGCGACTGACTTCCCTAATGAAACTCAGCACGTCTTTGGTGGTAGAGTTGCGAAGCTCTGCCAGTGATAACATCTCTCTGTGGAGAAGGCGTCGTCTCAACTCAACCAATGTAGAGCCGGGCATTCACAGAGTATGTGTTCTGAGGTCTCCTCGTCCTCCATGCAGAATCTACATTCTGGCGTTGGACATAGGTTCATCTTGTTGAGATGATATCTCAGACCGCGGTGGCCAGTGAGAAAGCCAACCAGCAGTCTAATGCTTTCCTTATTTAGAGTAAGGATTTCCTTATAGGAGTAGGGCTTAATCAAGCGTTTAGACTGTCTCAGACCAGGGGCGCTTACCCAATGTTCAAGGCGAGTCTGTTGCTCCCAATCTTTGACAAGCCCTAGAGCAGTAGTCCAGTTGACACTGCGGTACGGTTCTGGACCGACAAAAGCGGCTTCAGAGCCAGCTCTGGCGAGCTTATCTGCAGCTTCATTCCCTACAAAACCTCGGTGGCCAGGCACCCATCCGAGTTTAACTTTGTTGTATTTAGCTAGCTTTTGTAAGGCGCAGCAGCAGTTTTTTACAGTCAGAGAGTCTATTGTGTTGGACGACAGTGCCTGAAGAACTGAGGTAGATAATATACGTGGTATCACAATGGACCTAAATTGGTCTAAGTGTGTCGGCTTCTGCCGACAGCCACATAAACCTAACCTAACCTACGCTAAAGGGGCTTTTCTGTATATGTACAGTACCCTTTTAGTGCTTTAACATAGCGCATGCATTTTTTGTTGAACAGTAAGCAGCACCTAGCACTGAAGTATTGTATTGCATGGAGGATAGGACAGAAGTTATGGTCCTTTTTGTAGTATTTTTTTCTCCACGGGTGGCGCCTAAATTGCTTAGGGAGATCTATATTTATGTGAATTCAATTAAAAATCATGGCCTTGGGCGGGAATCGAACGCACGACCTGCCAATCAGTTAGTGAATACACTACCATCGCACCAGTGCCACCCAAATCCACCATCAAACTTTCGAAAAAACGGCTGGGCGGATTTAAAAAATCGTTTAACAGCATTTAGAGCCTCTTGAAAGTGTATATTATAGATTTCAGCTTCCTAGCTCAAACGTTGACTTTTCGATAAAATTGTTTTTGTTTTTAATTGTGGGCGTGTCAGTGGGCGGATTTTAAAAATTTAAACTTCCTAGCATTTTGGGCCCTTAAGGACCATAATATTAAAAATTTCAGCTTACTAGCTTTAAATTCGATTTTTTAATATATTTTTTTTGAGATTGTGGGCGGATTTTAGAAATTCTTAAACTTGATTATTTCAGGCCCCTAGAGAGTTTATGGTTAAACTTTCAGATTCTAAGCTCCAGTTTAAAGGCCTTATTTTTGCCGCCGGACGGGCCAGATTGAAATAACTATCGATACTGATCACGAATAGATATATAGTCACTCCTAGGGGCCAACAGGCAATATTAAGGCCTGTTACAAACTATGAGTCAAAATTAAAATACCCTAAGAATAGGGTATAAACATCATGATTCCCAAAAAAGGTTTTGCATATGGTGTTGCCTGATTTTGAAAAAGCCATCGACAAGAGGGATTTTGTATGGGTGGCGCATGAACAGTAAATGAACAATGATCATCTAGATACACTTAGGCGGGATAAACATGTACCGCAGTAGACGCCGAACAGTTTCCATCTAAATTCGTTATACGCAAGGGCAGCATGCTAAGTCCACGGGTTTTTATTTCAGTCCTTGGTTCACTGCTTAAAGGAAAAGTGTATGACTCCTAAGTGAATCAGTTATTATTTGCTCATTCTCTGTTCCACTCCGAACTATTCCACACATTTATGCGAGTTCAAAAGTTACAAAGTTAAAATATTTGGGATCAATTACCAAAAACGAGGTAACCTAACAAGATGTAATTCTCCATCGTATAAGCGCGAAAAAACTCAGTTATCTACACAGCAGTTGCACACCGGCGCTGGCATACAGTTCACAATGTTGGGCAATATACAAAAATGTTGATGACCTTCACCTGAGATAAAAATGTGTTCGCATGAAACCGAAGAATTTCGATGACCAGAAAAGACTTCCCGGCAAAGGATCCATTTAAAAAAAAAATGAAGCACGACCAACTTGGGCGCGTTCAATTTGCAAGGCAACTACTAGTCCCTACTATTTTACTCTTCCTCACTGATCGAATAAGTCATGTGACCATCGCTTGGCAAGTGACAGACGTTTAACTAGTAGGGAACTCGCAGTTGCCTTGTAAATTCAACGCGCCCAATGTCATGGTCAAAGAAGAAATCCTAAAAATCACTTCAAAAAGCAATACTAATTAACTTTTCTATGTATCCCTTGATACACGCTGAGTTTTTATGCATACTTTTTTTGACCGTTCGGTGTGTTTGATGACGTTTTTTACAAGTTAAAAAAAAACATTAAAAATCAGCGAGTATGAAGGCAGGGAATATAAATTATTCCAAACTTTCACCGGATTGAAGGAGATGCGCTATCATGTGACTTCTGTAATCTTTTTTTGGAGAAAAGAAATTGCAGGGCAGTTGTCAACACGGAAGGCGCTATCTCAATTATTGATCCGTCCAGTAACTGGGGTACACGGAAGATATCGACATCATCGGCCGCCCCCAGCGTGCCGTTGTAGAGGCTTTTATGGCGATTGAAGGGCGAAATTGGTTGGTCTTGAAGTTCTTTGAGTTAATGAGGAGAAGACCAAGTACATGCTCAACAAACAAACAAACATCTATCCACCGACATACCGCTGCTTCTCCGGTTTGGCAAAACAAAAAGGCTGTAAACTCTTCACTCGAAATAAATATAGTTCGATGTTCGAGAGTGAATAGACGCATTTTTCTTCTACCCCGGTAAAAACAATTAAAACTCGTGTTAGTGGAGTGTCTGGGGCGTTAAAAACATGAAAACCTCGGATTTCCGTAACAGTGAATGCAATTTTATAATTCAAAGTGGAATGTTTAGCTTATAATATATACAAAACATAGGGACGGGCTACAGTCCGCTTGGGCGAACTGTTGGATACCCTATTCTTATTCCTTTCCCTCATAAGTGGGCGTGACAAAAGTCTAAGTATGGTTGAATTGTTAAGAACGCTCTACATATTTTGTTATATAACATTTAAAGGATTTTATCAAAAAAAAAACGCTCCCTAGCTCAAACTTGGGTGTTTCAATAAAATTGTTTTATTTAATTGTGGGCGTGTCAGTAGGCGGATTTAAAAAAAATTAACACATGAGAATAAAGGGCTCCTAGAGAGTATATATTATAAATTTCAGCTCACTAGCTCAAACTTTGGATTTTCAAAAAAATTGTTTTATTTATTTGTGGGCGTGTGTCAGTAGGCGGATTTTGAAAATTTTTTATCCCGAGCAGTTTTAGGAGTCATAGATCATATATAAAAAATTTCAGCTTTCTAGCTCAAAATTCGTTTTTTTTCCAAAATTTTGTTTTTTTGAGTTTGTGGGCGTGTCTGTGGGCGGATTTCAAAAATTCGTAAACTTGATTATTTCGGGACCCTAGAGAGTATATGGTTAAAATTTCAGCTCTCTAGCTCCAGTTTAAAGGCCTAATTTTTGCCGACAGACGGACATGGCTAGATCGACATTACTATCGATGCTGATCACAAATATAGTAACCTTTAGGGGTCTACGGGCAATATTAAGGTATGTTACAAACTATGCGTCAAAATTAATATACCCTTAGAATAGGGTATAAAAAGTTTACCTATTAAAAAATTGTGATCTCGATTAAAAAAAGTGGCCTGGGTGTGACCCGCAAGGTCCACACTACTAACTTCCCAATGGGATCAATATGATTTATGCGATTAGTGGACAATTTTGAAATGTGGTTAACCATAAGATATGGTTAAGAATTATTTAATATTAAAAAATGCTCTTTAATATTGTTCATGGAAATTAAATGTTGTTAATAACAGCGAAGTGTGATATATATTAATGCAACAATTATTATCAACACGGAGACCTGTAAATTTACATGTATACGAAATAACCGAGCACAATGTAATAATGATTTGCTCAATGGCAAATGACAATAAATAGTACAAATAAAGGCAAATTATTTTAGTTATTTATTTACTAACAAAAAAAGGCTGGACCGATTTCGCTGGAAACTAAATCAGTTCTGAGTTACGTAATTACGCTTCGAATAAAACTGGTCCCATGGCAATATCATCTTTGGTTCTCGAGATAATCGTGGCGAAAGATAATTCCGAACGCACATACGTACATACACACGGACAGACATCTCTATAAAAACGTTGGATTTGGATTCTGGTGACCTTAAAACGTGGAGATATGTCAAAATCCGCGATTCGCAAAATCGGCCTCATTACAAGAACTTCCTATTCCTAAAAATAATGAAATATTTATAATTTTGATAGTTTAATGGATACCTCATAATATTAGGATGTAGAACATTTTTTTACACCAAAATTAAGTTAATTTATATATTCATATAGAGATAGTTATTAGGAAAAAACAATAAATGAAGGAAAATGAAAGAAAAAAAAAATTATCAAGAAATCATTTGTTTATTTAAACAATTTACATTTTTGTCTATTAAGTATTTTCTTCAACTTCACTTATTTCAATGATTGGCGGAGTATTAAAATAAGTATTTTCGCTGCACTGTAGACATTATACACTGCAGTACAAGCCACTCTTTCGACATCCACAAGCAGCTACACAACCCTTTTTGCAGCTACAAAACAACATTTTGCAATAAATTATCTGGAGCTGGTGATTGATTCATTGTTATTGGGATAAGCATGTTATTAAAATACTTCCAGCCCCAATTTTCAATGTCTACGTTTTCAATATCTGCATTTCCATAAATGGATTTGTAGATACACTCTTTTTAGGTGTTCAAACGCTGCATCAGCTGTAGGAGGTAATGATGACAAAAGAACACTTGTTTTTTTGGCTGTTCCTTTTACAAAGAAATTGAACTTCAATGAGTTCAAATCTTTAATTTACGGGAAAAGAAGAAACTGTTGACTCTACTGGCTACAAAGGCCTTGGGGTCTGTGGCGTTTTAGTTATCGTGTGTAGCACGGATAGATGAGGCTGGAAAGTGAACCTGAAATAAGTTTCTTATAGTATCTTCGGGTTACGTCGTGTAGGTACCATATGTTTCTTTTGTAATCCTACAGAGTTTGTATGCTATTTACCCAGAGCTTTATAGATACGCGTTGCGACTGGCATGTCTGCTATGTCTTCCGTGCATTTAGTCCATGTAGCTGCTATGTCGGGCGCAGTGGCTCAATGGTTAGTGTGTCTGCCTACTAATCGACAGGTCCCCGGTTCAATTCCCGCCGGGGCCAAGTAACATCTTGAGTTTTTTTTTTCACTGCCCCACCTCTTGCGTACGTCTGACAAACATCCAAGAGTATCAATTGTCATGAGAAGCTTCACATTTGCCGTTCGGATTCGGCTTAAAATTGTAGGTCCCTTTCACTTCGCAAAGAAAGTGGTTGGAGAAACTAGGTTTATTTTATAAAAAAATAATTCTGAGTTATATTCTGTGAGAGCGATCCTGTAATGGTCCCACAATATTTTTTATTTGGCTCGATAAAGAGCTTCCTAACATTCTTCCCGAGCTTAGCAAGTTTGTCCTTCCACCAGGAAACCTTACGTTTCTTCATACTGGTTTTACTGACACAACTACTATCGTAGAAGGTTAGCAGCACTTTGTTGAGCTAGAACGCTGCTTCATCCAGGTCTCACGTGGACTCACTTGACTTTTGAGAGGACAAGTCCTCGATGCATTTTCCAGTCCGTCGATTTAGGATCGCAGTTATTCGAAGCCTGTGTCAGTTTGCCAGATATGTCAAACCTTCGGAAAACGGATACTATGAACGTAAGTTGAGTCTCCGCCTGGATTTGTGTGCGGAAGATGAACCCAATTTTTCACAGATAATGCAGCTGTACTGGTCCTTGATTCATCCATTGTTAGAAAACTATGATAGAAAACAATTGAATACATTAAATGATTAATTATTTACATTACGGCAGGTGCCATTGCCGTTCTCCCCTCTCCACGTTCTACTACCTGTCCAAGGTCGTTATGACCCTTCTCCAACATTTTAAGAAAATATTCTTTTATGTCTATTTAGGTATTATTCAACGTATAGATACAAAAAAAAATTATTTTAAATAAAATTACATGCTTAAGTAGTAATTTTTTATAGTTTTTGTTTATATAATAAAAAAATCAAAAGCACAAACAAATTTTTGGTAAACTTTACAAGTTACAAGTTATTTCTAATTAATTTATGCGGGAATCAATTAATTCGCATGTAACACGTTTATTCGAATCATTAAGAATTCTTATAAATATCCTAAATTTTCACAAAACTCTCCGACAGAAACCACTCCAAGCAAACTGCACAAACACTTGCGCCAGAGTACCTTTCTACCCCAACCGAACAAACACTTACCTCACGCACATCGGCAGCGTTATTCGCAGTTTGCGTCGGTCTCTGTGCCGTCAACTCAAAATCAACATTCAACACAGTTTACGAATTGGTCTAGCGACGATGACAATATAGCAGATCTCAACTTTAATCACTTAACGGACGAAAATGCAGTAGAAACCGTGCTATCGGTTAAATCTGTTGCGATAGGTTTGGATGAAATTAATCCAACATTTTTAAAACTCCTGCTACCTTTCTTTCTCAAACATATAACACATATTTTTAATCACGTATTAACCATTTGTAAATACCCCCTTTCATGGAAAAAGGCTAAAATATTACCGATACCCAAGTCTCAAAGCCGGCCTAACACTGAGTATAGACCAACAGCAATCTTACCGTTCTTATCCAAAGTATTAGAGAAAACTACGCTTAAGCAGATGCAAGCGTATCTAAGCGGTAACAATCTTTTGAATTCCGCCAATCCGGATTTCGCGAGAAAAGAAGTTGTAAAACTGCACTCTTACTTGTTATCGACGAAATCCGCAATTGCCTGGATACCAACTGCCCTACGTTCTTCACGTTGTTGGACTTCTCGAAAGCGTTCGACACGGTGGACCACTCTCTTCTGTAAGAGTTGCTGTATAAATTTGGATTTTCATCTCTAGCAGTCAAACTCTTGTATTCATACCTCACGGGCCGTCAGCAATGTGTGGTAGTGGGAAGCCAAATGTCTTCGTTTCTTGGAGTTCCCGCGGGGTTCGATTCTAGGGCCCATATTATTTTCACTTTATGTGAACAAACTCCCACAACTTGTTAAACATTGTACTGCCCATATGTTTGCGACGACATTCAATTATACTTGTGCTGTCCGCTAAATATGATTAGTAATGCCATTGAAATGATGAATGAAGACCTAGAGATCATACTAACAGTGGGCCCTTAAATGCAATTTATCACTGAATCCAGCGAAGTCTAAGACACTCTGTATTTATAAGCAGTCACTAGATACGAGTACTACAACATTTCCACCAATAACTTTAGGGCAGTCATCCATAGAATACGTCACGAAGTCTCGAAACCTGGGTATAGTTTTCAACGATACTCTTACCTCTACATACCACACATCATGACGCAATGACAATCGGAAAGATATATAATTGACTCCGATTGCTATGGGCAATGCGAAATTTTACTTTGTTAAGTCCCTTTTATTACCTATATTGCTCTTTGAATGCGAGGTTTTCTGCTATGTTGACAATAACACTAGGCTAAACTAAATGTCATGTATAACATCTTAGCTAGATATGTTTTCAACAAACGATATTTCGACCACATATCAAGTTACTCTCTGCAAATGACAGGCCTCAGCTTCGACAACCTCATTAAGCTCTGAACGCTAATCCTCTGGCATGGTATTATACAGACCCAACAGCTTGAGTATTTGTATGGTAGATTAAATTTTGTCAGTTCACAAAGAACAGCCATCATAATTCGGCCCAGATTCTATTACAAACTTGCATTCTGAGCGCTCATTCTTCGTCCATGCCACTCTACTATGGAACTCATTACCCATTACACTAAGGAGAACCACAAACACAGGCACATTCAAAGCGTATCTTTTTAAACACTTGGTCAGTGATACCTACATAAAGA
Source organism: Portevinia maculata (assembly GCA_949715645.1). Classification (NCBI taxonomy): domain Eukaryota; kingdom Metazoa; phylum Arthropoda; class Insecta; order Diptera; family Syrphidae; genus Portevinia; species Portevinia maculata. Next base: position 278,364,825 of record OX454525.1, read on the forward strand.
TTTATTTTATGTCATATATTGTTATTGTTTTTGTTATTAATTCGTTTCATTTATGTAAGTTTCCAATTAAATTAGATATAGTCTGTCCTCACCTATTTATAATGTTAAATTTGCTTTCGAACTTACAAATTTTGTCAAGCCCTCACAAACTATAAGATTATGACCTGCTCTCTGCACCTGGTTTCTCCAAGCATGATCTGTTATTTGTATGCCTAAATCTTGCCCCGATGGTACATGACAATAGCTTTCAATGTACAGACTTTAAAAATATTATTCCGTCAATCTTAACAAACGACTTTTGCTCAATAGATTGGAACTCACTGTTTTATATGCAAGGAGTTGACGAGGAAGTTTCTTTCTTAAAGCATAATGTTAATCTGCTGTTTGATAAACATGTGCCGCTATAAAACACAACCTTTAAGCACAACTCTCCACCCTGGTTTAATTCCGATATTATAGTCTTGATGTCTAAGCGCGATGTCGCCTATAGCCAGTGGAGATATAAATTGGAATCATTGCAACAAACTCATCGCGCTCTGCGCAATCAAGTAGTTATGAAAATCAGAGCAGCGAAATCCCAATTCTATGAAATCAAATTTAATTCATTCACTCCTGGTAAAAAAATTTGGAGCAATCTTAAAAAACTAGGAATTGGGAAAGACCCTTTAAAGACGCCAGATGACATCGACTGTAATATCCTCAATGAAAAGTTCGTTTCTTCGATTACTTTAAGTAATTATCGAGAGTTCGAAAGACTTCCTCCCGCTTCTTACCTACCTCTTCCTAGCTCCAATTTACTTTTATGTTCGAAAGACTTTCTGAAGAGGACGTCGTTGAAGCTTTATTGTCAATCAAGTCAAACGCCACCCACCTCGATCTTATAAACCCCAAGTTCATTAAAATCTTGCTTCCATATGTCCTACCCTATATTACCTACATTTTTAACACTATTCTTACTACCTCTGAATTTCCACTAGAGTGGCAGAAGACGCGTATTATTCCTATCCCTAAAAAGAAAGCAGGCAATACTATGGAGTTTCGACCTATTGCTATTCTTCCATTTCTCTCGAAATTTTTTGAAAAGGCTGTATTAAAACAAGTACAAAACATTTGTCGACGCACAACCTGCTTAGTTCGTTTCAGTCAGGTTTTCACCCACAGCGTAGTTGCGTATCAGCCTTGCTTTGTGTCCTGATGATATCAGAGTATCGATGGATAATGGACATGTTTCATTTCTGACGCTTTTGGACTTTTCCAAAGCGTTTGATACGGTCAATCACTCCAAGCTGCAACTAAAACTGCAAAATAACTTTGGGTTCTCTGTTGAGTCATCTAAACTGATATACTCCTATCTTAACCAACGACAGCAATGTGTGTCAGTCAATGCAAATTCGTCCAACTTCCTTTACAATCCAACAGGTGTACCACATGGTGCAATCCTAGGTCCTGTTCTATTTACGCTTTACATAAACGAACTTCCTCAAATTACTCATATCAAACATTGCTCTATTAGTTTATATGCCGATGACGTGCAACTTCTAATAAGCCGGCCCTTTTGTGATAAGGAAGAGGCAATAGATCTAATGAATTTAGACTTGTCAACTATCCTGCGGTGGTCTCAGAATAATTGCCTCGTTTTGAACCCGCTCAAGTCAAAATCTCTTCCCATCTTCTACAAGTTATTTGATTTTTCAACTTTCCGTTTTATAAAAAACAAAAAAAAAAAAAAAAAAACCTTAACCTGGAACGACCAAATAAATAGCGCTGTTGGTAAGATATATGGAAGTTTACGTGCTCTCCGAGTTACCCAAAGCTTCATTCCTAAACGTATAAAACTATTGCTCGCTAAAACTCTCTTACTACCAGTTCTAATATATGGATGTGAAGTTTTTTGTCACACCGATTTTGCGACCAATCGAAAATTGAATGTGACCTATAATAATATAGCTCGTTATGTCTACAGTTTGCGCTTTTACGATCATGTCTCAGTGTTTTCTAAAAGTATATGTGGCTGCTGTCTCAATAGTCTTCTGAAATTTCGGTCTTTATCCTTCTTGCATAAGGTCATTCAAACTAAACAACCTGATTACTTGCACAATAGAATTATTTTCCCTCAATCAACACGATCCTTTGTTTTAACCCCATCTCGGTATTGGTACCTTACAAGGGGAAGACAACTTTTTTTTCCACGTTATCCGCCTCTGGAACTCCTTACCTATTGCGCTGAGAAGAATCGAAGATGCAACTCTTTTTAAAACTAATGTTTTTATATACGAGTATTTGGCAAATAATTACAACTAATTTTCTACTTTCTTCAACTCAAACTCTTCTATTAAATTCTCTTTTTCTTTTTAATCTGTAGGTAATTTTATTTGTATTTTAAATAATTAGTTTAATGCTTTCTATTGCTTCTATTGTTTTGATTTTGTAATTGATCAGTAAAGTAATACATTTAAAGGCTTACCATAAATATTACTTACTTGTAAGTGATTTTTCAATAAATAAATAAATAAATAAAATAAATAATCTTACTGTAGGTTCTTTTGAAATAGATATGAAATATGAAGGACAAAATGCATGCTCTATCGAACCTTAATCCTAACAGTCCTGCTTTATGGCGCCGAGTGCTGGACGATTAGTGTAAAATTTGAGCTAATATTGGGTTCTTTTGGAAGAAGAATATTCCCTCGGAAATTTTGTCCTGTGTGCGAGGAGGGCTAATGGATGAGAAGATAAAACCACGAACTCTTATGAGCTGTACCAAGGTGTGGATGCATTCCAAAAATATAAATCACGTCGACTACATTGGCTCGGCCACATGTAGTGAATAGACAAAAACGCTCCAGTCAAAAGTATCTTATGAAGGGGCTAAACAATCCCGGAAGAGAGGCTGTCATTAAAAACTAATGTTTCACATGAATCCAATAAAACCTACAATTGATTGAACCTAGCGAAGAAACTGGTTGGCCTTTACTTTTTAAGAGCGAACCACCAGCTAACGCCACGGGCGGACTAATAGGAGTGCGGTAAAGTGAGGGCGTTTTATTCACTCTGGTGCTAATCATAGCCTTGCCGATAAAGACTGCTAAATATTTACAGCAATTGCAGCAATAAAAACAATATCCTAGCTACTCGTCTCGAACTAAAATGCAGACCCTATTTTTAAATATCTTTATCGCAGGAAATATTTCGCAGTGATCGCAAAACACAAAACCTGAATTTTTTTTCTATTTTCATCGATCGGCTTTTGTTCTACATTTAAGGGGGTCTGTCTGGTATCTGTTTCCTTCAACCAGGGTTTCCTTTGACTCCTGCCAAAAAGATTGCGAATTTTCGGGTGGAATATAAATTTAATTGAAAAGACCGGAATATAGTTTTTTTTTTGAATAATTGACAACTTTATCGTCAAAATAGTTTTCCTTGTGTCAAACATGGATCTGTTTCGACCCAAAAAAATAGTATAAAACAGTAGAATATTTTGTATTTCAAACCGTTCTGCTGTATGAGCTCCTTAAGAAGGAGTTTTACTTTGGGCTTATGTTGAATGGAGCCACAACAAGGTGTGGAACTGTTTTCTTGAATTTAAACCTACTTTGACCAATACCTTTGCCTCCGAAAGAGCATTGTATGTGCAGATGACATTTATGAGCATTTGCCGTCATGTCTTCACTTCCCGATAAATGTGCAGCGATTCGTGATATGTGATTTGCTATAAGAAATAAAATATAACATTTAGCCGTCCACTGTTTGCGAATGAAGACCGTCTGTTCTCCATTTCTTTGAAATGTTCCGCATCTCCCCAGCTGAGCTTGACTTCAAAACACAACTCCAATTAGCAAACTCACTCATCAAGTACCGCACACATTTAGTCCATTAATCTGATTTCTAAACCAAGACAGCACAATGAGGTCTCCAGTTACATTGCGTTTCACTTTCCTTCCTCTTCAGTGGGGGATTGAATTCACATTCGAATCTCATCAAAATGATTAAACTCACATTGAATTCACTGCACGTGAAGTTTTCGCCGCACTCATCCATCGCTGTACGTTTTGCAATGCCCCACACATCGTCAAAAACATATAACACATGTGTGTGAGTGGAAAGTGTGATTCCTTTTCTAACTAAGCTTTTGTTGTTTGCCCAAAAAAAAAAACAAGTCGCTGAATATGTTTTATTTCAGTAAAACTGCTTTCAGAACTAGTTTTAAACATAGGGGCGGGCTACAGTCCGCTTGGGCGAACTGTTGGATACCCTATTTTTATTCCTATATCTCATAAGTGGGCGTGGCAAAAATTTAAAGGATTTTATCGAAAAAACTAAGCTTTTGTAAATAAAAACGCTCCCTAGCTCAAACTTTGGTTTTTCAATAAAATTGTTTTATTTAATTGTGGGCGTGTCAGTAGGCGGATTTAAAAAAAAATTAAGTATGAGCATAAAGGGCACCTAGAGAGTATATACTATAAATTTCAGCTCCCTAGCTCAAACTTTGGACTTTCAAAAATAAAAAAAAAAATAATTGTGGGCGTGTCAGTAGGCGGATTTTGAAAATATTTACACATGAGCATAAAGGGCCCCTAGAGAGTATATATTAAAAATTTCAGCTCCCTAGCTCAAATTTTGGTTTTTCAAAAAAAATATTTTATTTAATTGTGGGCGTGTCAGTGGGCGGATTTTGAAAATTTTATGCCCCAAGCAGTTTTATGGGCCAAAGATCATATATAAAAAATTTCAGCTTTCTAGCTCAAAATTCAATTTTTCCCAAAATTTGTTTTATTTAATTGTGGGCGTGTCAGTGGGCGGATTTTGAAAATTTTATGTCCCAATCAGTTTTATGGGCCATAGATCATATATAAAAAATTTCAGCTCTCTAGCTCAAAATTCGATTTTTTCCAAAATTTTGTTTTTTTGAGTTTGTGGGCGTGTCTGTGGGCGGATTTCAAAAATTCTTAAACTTGATTATTTCGGGACCATAGAGAGTATATGGTTAAAATTTCAGCTCTCTAGGTCCAGTTTAAAGGCCTAATTTTTGCCGACGGACGGACGGACGGACGGACGGACGGACGGACGGACGGACGGACATGGCTAGATCGACATTACTATCGATGCTGATCATAAATATAGTAACTTTTAGGGGTCTACGGGCAATATTAAGGTATGTTACAAACTATGCGTCAAAATTAATATACCCCTAGAATAGGGTATAAATACAGCATGGGGTGCGGGTGCCTTCGCGACTTGTGGTCGTACGTTTATTTAAAATACCACCAAATCAGTTATCCAGGCATCAACTTCGCCCGTCATTTCTCTTCAGATCACCAAATCCTACCATAGATCTATGGCGGTCCACAGCCTGCGGTGGATAATAAAATTCCACATTTCGGACCGTAAACGACTGATCTGCAGAGGAATTCACTCTGTACTTTTAACCCACCTTGAATGCGAGTGTGTGGGTGGAGGCACATAGCCGCGTGAGGATTATAATGATCCTGCCGCTGCTGCGACAATTTAGGCTACGTGTTGAAACCGTTAACAAATCGAACGATTGATCGGATCGATCTACTGAGTTTTTCAATTTTCCAGGCGCAGTGAGTCCACTTTCAAGACGCATTGATATAAAGCCCGTCCATTGCATTATGCTCGCCATTTGTGTTTATCAGAAACCGTTTAATTGAGGTTCTCCTCTGTGCTGGAGTGGTTTTCAATTAACCGCCGCAATTGGTTAGTCACCGCGCATTCGATTCGATATCGATTGGGTGGCAGTTGTAAGCTGGCTGTTGTTGCACATCGTAGGCTGTAAGTGGTTGTTGCACAGTCGGGTAGCAGCTTAATCATTCTTGAAATGTGGATTTCCTTGTGGGCGCGATACTTTGCTACGTAAATACGATTGTGGGACGGAGCATGACGCTCGGTCTGTGTACTGCTTTACACTGTATAGTTGCACAGTGTTACGTTAGGTGGTACTGTGTAAATTGGATTAGGCATGATTTCGGGATCATATACGGTTAAGCAATGATTTTATAATAATCGTCGCTGCATTAGAGTGTACTCAACTGGACGGAAGCGCACGAGGGCAGCGAATAGTTATGAATGACTTTCAATTAGTGTTAGCGTAAAACTTGTATCTGAGCAGATCTGGGTTGTAATTTGCTTGTCATTTGGCCAATTACAAAAAATATGATATTTATTTTTTAGTAAATGGGTGAACTTACATTGGAAGTTGGAATACTGGAAAAAACGGAAGGGAAACGAACGTGGAATAAAATCAAATGATGAATGAGGGCTTATAAGTATTAATGTGACCGACTTTAGGTGAGTGGGGTGAGAGTGATGGGAATTATGGGATTGGTCATGACTTCAAAAGGAAACAAATTGTTTTTTTAAGAGGATCGCCGCACACAACAACAGAAGTGTCTTGAATCGCCAACGTTATGTGTAGACGACGACCCAAAGCAATCGAAATCAAGAATTGCAAACCTATTGCCTATTACACTATCAATACATATTCCGATCCTTCCTAAGTTACTTAAGGCGGCGCCGCAGAGTCAAGTTGGGCTTCAAACAATAAGCCATAAAGTGATTGCGATCTTTGGCTTACGCTGCCTCTAAGTGCGCACACCCAATTGCATGAGATCGATTTCGACATTTCGACCACCCAAGCGAGGTCTACGTCTTCCGAACTCGAGTTAAAGACACTTCAGGCCAAACGTTCTATTTACATGTCCTAGTCTTTTTAGAGGATGGAATCGCACTTTTTTTTCTCGATGTCGCTGTACAGATCGTACAGTTCGTTGTTTAATCTCCTCCTCCATATTTCGTCTAGTCTACGCAAATAGGACCAAAACGGACATAAAGAATTTTTGCATACAGGTACTATTTGTCCACCTAAAATTATATCTTAATCCAACATCGAGGTTGCAATCTTTTTTATCAATATGAACTTCGCTAACGTCCATTCTTCTGCGCTATAGAGCATCTGGAGCAGACACATGGGTAAATGATTCGACTAAGGCCCTTTGTGCCACCTTATTGGCACAAACATACTCGTACATACGCCGCCCGTCCACGTGTTCTAATTGACATACATTCATTACGAGTTTGCCCTCATTCAAAGCTAAAATAATTTGTTGCCACTTCCTCCAACACCTGCAAACCACCAGTGACATATTGTTACGTCCTTGCAATTAATATCAATGTCATCAAACTCTTGGTAGCATCTACTTTTGATTTGGAAGCTTCGCACAATTTTCTCAAGAAATTTGTTGAATAACTCAAAAGTATTGTTATGTTCAAAGAAAAGATCCCACGAACCCCGCCAAAACGTATCAATAAATGTTTATATACATTGCCAAAAGAGAGGCAAGCTTTAAAACTCCTGAATCACATTAAGAATAAATACATAATCCTTTAAGGAGCAGCGATAGTTCTCCATCATCATTTTAAATAATCTGACCAGTAATGAAGGATGCCAAAACAAGATATGACTGCATATCTTTTGTTTTAAAATACTTTAAGTTCGAATACTTAACGTCAATAGTAGAAGTGTTTTTTATTGGAGCGCATATACGAGTACGCTAAAATGAAAAAAAAACTCGACTGTGACTTGGCAGCACTATGCTGGCTGTCATTTGTCATTTCGGCTGTTTTCTCCAATCAAGCTAGAGTATATTGAACCTGAAAATTTAATTCCTAGATACTACTAAATCTAATAGTATACCACAGAACAAGCCATGTGCACCTTAAAAGTACAAAGTTGACCTCTATAGGACAAGCGGTTTTTAAATGGCAGCGATTCAATATTTTTTTGTTAAAAATAAGACTTTACTCGCTAGTAAAATTTGGAGGTGTTTCTCAGTTCCGTAGGTGAATATTGAAAAAATTAAGTTTTGTAAAAACTTTTGCCTTTAAAAGTGGCATGGCAGACAATTTTATATCTATGAAGGGATTCTTCATTCATTTACAATTCATTCATTTACAATGATTTCTTTAATAAAACCCTTTTTTAAATAGTGAGCTTGTCAGTGGGCGGATTTTATTTTTCATGAACATTAAGGGCCACCAGAGGTATATATTAGAAATATCAGCTTCTTAGCTCAAACGTTCACTTTTTGATAAAACTGTTTGTTTTTTAAATTGTGGGCGTGTTAGTGGGCGGATTTTAAAAATCTTAACCGCGACCATTTTTCTTTTTTCAGCTTTCTAGCTCAAAATTCGATTTTTTTCGATAGATCGTATAATCGATAAAGCGTATATATAATATCTCTATATATATAAAAAAATGTTGCAAGTGTGTTGTGACTTTATAACTCACGAACGGTCAAACCGAATTCGATTAAATTTTTAGGGTTTGTTCGTATGGTCATGTAGATGGTATATCTAAAGTTTGCACGAAATCAGTCGACGCGTTCGTGAGTTATGACTTTTCATGTCAACGTGTGATTTTGTCCATATAAAAAAAACAACAACAAATACGTAGGCGCCTATGAGCGTGTGCGGTATGTATACTATATGCTGACTTCCTACATACGGTAAATACACGTTGTAGCGCATGATCGCATACATATTGACAGCTGTGAGTGATCATTTTAAGGTTCTTTTCCATCGAACTGGCATTGTGGACGTAATCGGTAAGAGTCGCATTCGATTTTTTTTTGTTTTTTTCATATTTTCAGCCATATATTATCAAACAATTCATTTGTTTTGTTTAATCGTTTGAATACAAACAGACAGCAGTGTATATACACTTTCCATTTGCATTTGCTGGTTGAATTGCTATCGGATTTCATGTTATTTATATACGTGTCAGTGTCACTTTGTATAGTTCTTCTCCTCATTTTCATTTCTTTTAAACTCTTGAAATTAAGTTAAATGATTGCACTTTTTATACATAGAACACATTTGAAATGCCACGTCCAAGACGTTCAAATATTGGTAGACGTACACGTCATTCGACAGTCGTTTCAACCAATCGAAGATCACAAAGTGAACAAGATCGTAATCAAAAAAATGCATCACAGAGGGAACGACGTAGACGTTTAAACCAATCGGTTGATAGTGCAAACACGGTTGCCAGTGCAAGGTCAATAAATCGACGTAAGCGTCCCTCAAATCAAATCATACTACAAATGGAATTGGCAGCTTATAATTATGATAGCACAATTGATTACAGTACCTATGCATTCTTATACTGGACAAATGAATAAACAATGTGTGCATTGTAAAGCAGTCAAATTTATGAACGAAACGCCTGGCATGTGCTCTGCTGGTAATATATAAAAGAGAGTGACGTTAGTTACTACGGTCATAACTCAAGAACGCCTGCACCGATTTCGATGATTCGCATCAATTCGGACTGGTCTCGGGCCAAACGAGAAGAATACCCAAGAAAATCGAAAAGTCCCCGAAAAAAAAAATATGAAGAAAATTTATTTTCCCATACATTTTGTACGGAGCGATCTTACGGAAGCCATCTTCATGACATTTATTTTTACGTTACATTGTGACTTCTTTGATGGCGTTGTGTGCATCAACTTTTGACAACTGATTCATTTGCACAGGCTTTCCATCGCATACTATCGTGCTGTGCGTTGCGATTTATCAGCATTTTTCCAAGTTTTATCAAAATTATTTTTATTTATTATCTATTATTATTATTATTTTTATATTATGAAGCTGAAAAGTTTGTTTGGTTGAACGCGCTGATCTCAGGAACTACTGGTTTGAATTGAATTTTTTTTTGTGTTGGATAGTTCATTTGGCGAGGAAGGATTTAGGCTTTATAACGCTGCGACCAGTAGGAGCGAAGCATCATTGGAAAATGTTGCAAAACGGGAAAATTATTCCTTTTTGAGAGTTTCCGCTGCGTGCGCTGCTTTCAAGTTATGTAAAAAATTACGTAAAAATCATGTATGATGGAATTGTTCCTCTTTAAAAATTCTAAAAAAAAGTCTGCGACAGTATATGTGTATTTTTTAAGATAACCTTTTTTATGGTAATTAAATTTGTTCGAAATGAATGCATCATTTCCTCCACGAAGGGTCAGTCACCTTGTCGAGAGCACCATTCCTTCTGAATAGTGCCGGTGTGGAGGCTTAAGGATGCTGATTCGACGGGCTACACTATCGACGACCTCCATCGTCAGAAGGGTCACCCATGGCAGGCTGGCCGTTGAATGAGCATCTACTAAGAACTGCCCATAGGACATTCCGTTCGATCCCACTCCCTCTCCATCCTTTCCCTCTCCTAGCTTCCACTCACTCTCCTTTCCTCTCACTCTCCCTTCCACCATCCCCTGGGCTGGACTTAAGGTGACACACGACCCGTGCCGATAGTCAGCCTGGCTGAGGGCCCAGTTTAATAAATAGCTCAGTCGCGAACGGAGTATCCGGATACCTGGCGACCTCCGGATCAGCAAGCCTTATCTGTACAATGTGGAACTCTGAACAGACGGACCTTCCGTTCTCCACTACTCGTGGGAACATTATTATGAACAAACAAAAACAACAAAAACAAAAACTAAATATTAAGGCCGGTATCCCTTTGAAACCGGACGGTAGTACGGCGGCGAAGCTGTCTACCGGATATGCTCATATGGCAGCTGACAGCGGAACTGTGGATAATCGTGGTTCCTCCGTCAGTACTTGCGAGCAAAGCAAAAATCTTTCCAGCAAAAGCGGGACTGTGCATAATGGTCCCACCTCTGCTGGCAGCACCCCCCCAGGCAGTGCTCCAAAGCTGCCCCCTGGTATCACTCCTGCTACACTTGGCAGGGGCAATACTGTGGAAATTCATGGTCCTTCCACTGGCAGTATACGCATGGATGCTACCAAACACAAACACATTCCTAGTGGTAGTGGGACTGTGCAACATGGTCCGGCTTTCACTAGCGCGTCTTGCAGTGGAGGGGCGCCTCACCACAAGCCCTCGAAGCTGCATTACAAAAACAGACGCAATGCCAATCGAACATTTGGCTCTATCGGCGATGTCACTGAGATAGATAGATCCCCTGCGCAGATTAGTAGACTGGCCTGGGAGCAAAATATTATTTCAGGAAAGGACTAGACCAGCGGAGACATTGCGTCAGAGATCGTTGGAGGAGGATCGCTTCGGTCTCCAAGCGCCTGAGGATGCACAACACCAGCATTCCTCCTAACGCGTCCACCGTCAAATCTCACAGGTTTTTCAGCGAGGTCCTCAAAAAAGGAATTGTGGTCGCAGTCATCGACCGCAGTGACACCGGCGGCAGGATCTCACTTGAACGGTGGGATCTCATCATGCTCACCCTACTCGATAACTTCACCGACTTCTACAGGGACATCCCCGGACCACCGCCAATAATTCATGATGGCGGCTGGCATCAGGGCCGCGTGAAACTCATCGCCTGCGATGATCAACGATCATTGGATCATTACAAGCTCGCGATCAATAAGCTTGGTTAGCTATGGCCAGGGGCTAAGCTTGAGGTTGTTGCGAGGGAGGATATCCCCTGCCGACCGAGATCGCGTGCCTGGATCCCAGTGAGCCATTCATCCACTGAGAAAATACTCCATCTGATTAAAATCAGCAATCCATCCCTTCCGACTCATGACTGGAAGGTCGCTAAACTGGAAGAAGAAAGGGGTTCCTACCGATGTGCTGTCATTGTCATCAATCAGGAATCCCTTGCTCATCTGGCAGCGACTGCAGGCGTAATTCGGTTTGGATGGAACGACATCACGTTGAGAGTTTACAACAAGGACGATGTGGAGACAAGCAACCTCATCATCTCTCTGAAACTGATGTGTCGGGTGTTAGGGCACCTGCCACCTTCCCCTCCTTAGAGGTTGACATTCCCGAGCCCTCTATACAACCCACCACGTCTTCAATCCCTGTGATCGACTCTCAGTCGGTCATGGAGACGGACGAAATTCCTGACAAGGATCTTCTGAGGGAAGACGAGCTTGGTCTTGGTCCAAGAGCCCTGGGTTGTCAACAACTTGGTTCGTGGACTTAAGACCCCTGGATACTACCCACTATATGTGCCCGACAAAGGTAAACCTAGATCGTGCATATTGGTGAAGAGTAGTCTTAATGCATATTTACTCCCTAATTTCAGCGATCGAGATACGACGGCTGTCAAACTAGAGACTGCTGGTGGCATATACTGGTTGGCATCAGCGTATCTTTCCCACGACCACATGGGACCTCTCCCTGGTGGTGACCTGGGGAGCTTTATCGCGGAAGCAGAGAGGCGGAAAGGTCCACTCATCATCGGATGCGATGCCAACGCGCATCACACCGTATGGGGCAGCACTGATATTAACAACAGAGGTGAGTCGCTTTATGAATATATTTTAAGTACCAACCTCATTGTGTGCAACACGGGTAATGAACCCACCTTCATAACCAAAAACCGACAAGAAGTCTTAGACATTACTCTTGTCTCCGTAAACATCCACAAAATGATATCGAGTTGGAAAGTTTCGGTTGACCATGACCATTCTTTCTCCGACCACAGATATCTCACTTTCAACCTTGACGCTGACCTCGCCAATCAACATTCCGAAACCCTCGGAAAACAGACTGGCCCAAATGTGGAGATATTATGCTTATTACCTCTGAACTATTAAGTTCCCCTTGCAATCCTAGCGAGCTTGACGATAAGGTTAATCACGCCAAAAGCTCAAGATCCAACACTGACTGGGACTCCTATAAGGCATCCCTCAAAGCATATAAAAATGAACTTAGGAGGGCCAAAAGATCAAGATTCAAATTTTCAAATTTTCAAATTTTATTTCATATGAATTCAAATATAACAATAGATCAATAAGTTTTAACAATATATATATTTAAATACAGAATTCAATAAAATAATTAGTGACATTTTTTATTTTTTTATACTTTAAGTATTAAAAATAGTGTTCAATGCCACTTCGATATTATATACCTTAGAAAATAATAATTACGGGTGGGGTGCCCCATTTAAAAAACACATTATGCAAAATGAAAAATCAATAAAAGAAAAGGAAAAAGAAAAATACAAAGTAAAATTTCATAAACAGAACATAACGTTACACCAAAATGTCAGAAAGGATGGATGCCTACCAGAAAATGTTGCAGCTCTTATGCGTTGAGGGAGCTTATTAAATAACCGACAGGATGATACCAAATAAAAATTGCGAAAGGCAGTCGTACGGGCGTGAGGTACAGATACAACCTGCATAAAGTTTCTACGCAGATTATATTCAGAAATTAATCTGCAATTTAGATTACCCGATCTTTTAAAAAACGTTTTTAACACTTTAAAACAGTACAAATGGCGGACTGGAAGTATTTTCAAATCACGAAACAAAGGTAACTGGGATGACGACGGTGTTTTCGGCATATTTTTCTCAAAACATTCTTCTGTAGGATTAACAGAGGTTGAATTTTGTTCATATATGTACCACCCCAACAAGCAATACCATATTGAAGCTTCGACTGAATCGTGGAGACTCTTCTGTGGCAAAATAGAAGAATCCTCGGGGGTATCAAGGCCAAGAAAAATCCTTGCTTCAAATCCAATTATGCCCAGCTGCCTAAAGAAAGCAGACGGCTCGTGGACTACATCTAGCGAGGAATCGCTCAATCTGCTACTTGATACACACTTCCCAGGTAGCTCTAACATAACCGATCATAGCAACCTAAACAGGTCACCTATGTTTTCACAGGTAACAAATTCTCAGAGTCTGATAACTAGGGACAAGCTCCTTTGGGCGCTACAAAGCTTCAAGCCCTTCAAGTCTGCAGGACCTGACGGCATAATACCAGCCGAACTTCAGATGACTTCGGATATCATCCTTCCAACACTGGAGATGATTCTGACAAGTTGCTTAAAGCTGATTCACATTCCTCAGGCTTGGAGAGAAGTAAAAGTGGTTTTCATACCCAAAGCAGGCAAATACTCCCATGTTAGTCCTAAAGACCTCAGACCTATCAGTCTATCATCTTTCCTCCTTAAAACGCTGGAGCGTCTGATTGATATCCATCTTCGTATGAACATAAACCCGCAACTGCTGTCTGCGGCCCAATATGCGTACAATAAGGGTAAATCGGTGGAAACCGCCCTTTACTCCTTGGTACGCACCATCGAATACTCCCTTCACCACAAGGAATACACTATGGTTGCTTTCTAAGACATAGAAGGCGCTTTCAACAACGTAAACACATCTGCAATCGCAAATGCACTGACAGAATTGAATGTGAATGGCTCGCTTGGTGAACTGATCAATCTTTTGCTCTCAAGCAGGATTATCAATTCGAAACTGGGCGATTTATCCGCTAGGAGGTCTGTCAGTAGGGGTACGCCACAAGGTGGTGTCCTTTCCCCCCTTCTGTGGAACTTGGTGGTGAATAAACTACTGACATGCCTGGAGGGGGAGGGTTGCATGGTGATTTCCTATGCGGATGATGTTGCTATTGCCGTCTCAGGGAAATGCCTCAATACCCTAAAGGAACTACTTCAAAATGCTCTCAAAAAGCTGACAAGTTGGGCAAGAAGATGTGGGCTGGGGGTTAACCCTCATAAAACCGAACTTGTCCTCTTCTCCAGGAAATATAAAATCACTGATATCGACCCTCCTTCCATTAACGGTACAAGCTTAACCTTTTCCGGTGAAGCTAAATTCCTGGGTCTAATCCTCGATAGGAAGTTAAGCTGGAAACCCAACTTACAAGAAAGAGTAAAAAAGCGGCAGTAGCACTTTTCTCTTGCAAAAAAGCCGTCGGTAATAAACGGGGCCTACAGCCCCGCATATCTCACTGGCTATACGTATCGGTAGTGAGACCGATTGTCTGGTTGACTGCTCTAGACAAAGCGGTAAACCGTGATAAGCTGAGCAAGGTGTGTATCAGCGGAGCGCTCCGTACGACCCCCTCCGCCGCACTGGGCATCTTACTGCATCTGACACCCCTGGATATTTTCAGCAAGCAGATGACTGCCTGCTCGGCTGTCCGCTTAAAAGCCACCTCACAGTGGATCAAAACGAATATTGGCCACTACATCATTTTGGACTCACTTGGGTCCTTACCAAGAAACATTGACTACACTACACCCCAACTACAGTTCGAAAAGAATTTCCAAATCACTATCCCCACCAGATCATTCTGGGAGGATGTTGATTGCACGGAAGATAAATCGATCCACTTTTACACCGACGGATCAAAAACCGAGGGGGTAGGTGGGGGTGTTTACTCAGAAAGACTAAATATCAGTCTCTCTTTCCGTTTTCCTGATCATTGTAGCGTGTTCCAGGCGGAAATCATGGCGATTAAGGAAGTCGTGTCGTGGCTGAAGAGAAATGTGATATCCGTTAAGGACATCTGCATTTTCTCGGATAGTCAAGCCGCGCTAAAATCCCTGGACTCAGTCTCTCCCAATTCCATCGCAGCCTTAGACTGCCGTTCATCTCTGCAGGAGATGGCAGAGCAGGTTAATATTCACCTCGGTTGGGTGCCGGGGCATAGATACATCCCAGGGAATTGCAGGGCAGACGAACTCGCCAAAAAAGGAACCGCATTACCTCTTCTACCTGGGAAGGTTTTATAGGTATGCCTATCGCTACTTGCAAACTTATGTTCAAACTATCCGCAGTCGAGAGTACAAACCTCAGGTGGACAGGTAGTGATACATGTCTAGCGACTAAGCAAATCTGGCTGGAGGGTGGCGACGGTGTAGAGGTTAGTGTGTTGGCTTGTGACCCGTGCGGTGCAGGTTCAATCCCCATGGGGAACAACAACATACGCCACCCATTCACATGCCTCTACACCAAAAGGAGGATTTCTGCCTGGTAGTACAATGAACCGTTAACGAGTCTGAGTGCTCTGGGATTTGGATTTCCTTTCTTTAAAAAATAAAAAAAAAAAAAAAAAAGCAAATCTGGCCAAAGCTGGATCTGCGACGCTCTTTGAGTTTGATCTCACTACACCGACTGCACATTGCCTTCTTCCTCAACGAACTCAGTGACTTAGCTAACACAGATGTTAGAAGTCTATCGCGCTTCACTAGAAGCTCCAAATGGTTTTAGCGAGTAGGGGTCGAAACTCCCGATCCATGTGGCATCACAACGGACCTCATTGGTCTAAGTTTGTTGGCTTTCAGCTAGCAGCCACTTTAACTTAACCTAACCTAATGCATCATTTGCGAAGGAGTTTTATCAACATAATATTAATCCTTATCCATATAAATATGTTATAATTCACAAGTATTTAATTGTAAACAAAATTGTCCTTGACATCACTTGATTTCAATCAACATCTTAGGAGATATGTAGTATTTTTTTTAGTATTTATTTATTTCATATCACAATTTTAAAATAACTCCGCAACAAAAAGACGCTTGCCGGCGGTCGAGATGGAGGGGCGCTGGCCGTCCGCCGGTAGCTCTGCGAGGTACCATGCCGCTCGGCTCAGACACGTGGTCGGCTTCCTACGGAACGGTTGAACTCAGTGAACTGATTTTTTGCGATATCTCATCGTATAACGATACTTTTTAAATACACTTTCATTTTGTAGTAGTTTTCTATTGGGTATTGTTTTGTGAATTCTTTTAAAGGTTGTTTTTTTTCAATATTTTCACAGCGGGACTTATGGCGATTGGTCTTGAATGTCGTCTTATATTTTAGCAACATTGCTTTTGTTTTTGCATGTTTATTGTTTTTATTAAAAAAGATTCCGAGCGAAGCCGGGGTGGTCAGCTTAATGTATATAATAGGGTATAAAAATAAACCAATGATATTCTTACCAATTTAAGCAGACACTTTATAGGCATAGTAGGTTCTGCTGCCACAGAAAAAAAAGCCCAGCCCAATATTTGAATACCACACTAGTGGGCTAATTTGCATCAATAAATAAATCAAATAAATAAATGCAATATCATTTTTTTGCAATATCATTTAAAAAAAAATAAAAGTTGAACTGTACAATTACTCCGTACACCTGTTTCAGATTTTTCCATCGGCTTTTCATACCAACTTACGTACATCTGGGAACCAACAGCAGCTATCATTCTTCATTCAGACTTAGCAACTCACTTTGTCATTTACAAATACGAGAGAAGTAACTGGTACTGGTATCACAGATTGAGATAGCAACGATTGGCATTCGTAGTCGGATTCGAGTTTGAATTTATTGCTATTGGCCTGTTGCAACGATGGAGTCGTATGCGAACTGACTTAATGATTACGATATGAGTAATCAGCACACGAGACAACTCAGGCAATTGGTCTGTAGAAAAATAAGCTATACCACTCTTAACGTATTCAACGAACGATTGGAATCAATTAAAAATCATGTTTTACTAACGGCTGAGTGCACCCTGCGCGGATGCTACATATTAGGAATGGACGATGCAATTTGATACAGAGGTGATAGTAAGGCTTTGAAGCGCATCGAGTGGATTTCAATTGATAAATGAATGTTGTGTCGTGTTTGGACAAACATTTCACTCCATTTGCAACTGCCATGTAAGTAAGCTCTTGTAAAGTTGGTGAAATCTGGTTGCAAGTGATTTGAGACATGCCACAAGTAAGTCGACTCATTTCCTAATTACTTCAGTCAGCTTATGTTCTGGTAAATCGGAGTAGAGAGACGGTTTTCGTAATTCGACTACAAAACGAAGATTCAGTCACTGAACTCGGAGTTTTTCTCTGAATTTCCTTTCGAATTAATGAGAGGTCAAAAAGATTTGATGGTGATGTAACTTTCAATATTCTTCGTCTTTCGCAAATTCCTAAAGTTGACATAATAAGTTTTTATATTTTGTACTTCGCACACCTATGTCTATGTCTTGCGTTTTATTTTTTTATTAAAGAGCCGTTTGTTAACCTTAAGAAGTCTTATCAAATTTTGATTAAGCGTTGATAGATGGAGGGTTCACTGGAAGAACGATTTTAGCCCACAGAAGTAAACGAAGATAAAAAAATGTTGCCGTCGTGAAACGATGTTCAAAGTTAACCAAAAATTGTCTTAAACATAAAATCCTCGACGATTACACAAAAAATAACCAAAATCAAAATAAATAAAAATTAAAAAAAAAAATTTAAGGACCGTCTTCTCCAGGCCATTCACTTACGCTATTCTAAGGATATATTAATTTTTACTCATAGTTCAAAACATACCTTTATATTGCTCGAATGTACCTAAAAGTTGTTTAGTTTGTGACCAGCATCAAGTTATGTAGTTCTAGCCATCCGTCACCAATTTTGAAGCCCTAACATTCTATAACATAGAATAGAACCTACTCTAAAGGGGCCCAAAATTATCATGTGTAACGCCCACTATTAACAAAAAACCATTTTATTGAAGAAATCTGAGTTCGCCATAGTAAGCTCAAATTTGGAATATATATTATTAATCGGAGAAATCAATGGAAATGAAAGTCCTGTTCTTCGCAAAGTAAGTAGACAAGGTCGTTCTTTATAATTCCTTGATACAAAGTTTCTGATGCGTCTATTTTTTGGGGCGTTTTTTACAAAAACATTGCGGGTGGCAGTGGTCCGATGGTAATATATTCACTAAGTGATTGGCAGGTCGTGCGTTCGAATCCCGACCAGGGCCATGATTTTAAAAATTGAATACACACAATAATACAGAACTTCCTAAACCAATTAAGGCGCCACTTGTGGAGAAAAACCATAAGACAGCACCAAAACTTCTTTTCTATCCTCCCATTCTTTAATGTAGTAAGAAGTACCTAAAAACAGGCAATGAATCATTTGGTGGGCGCGTCCATAGGCGGATTTTAAGAACATTTTTATCTGAGCATTTTGGGCCCCTTGAGAGCATAATATTTCTTTCTTCACATTTGTAACTCCAATTTTGATTTATGTATTTGATAAAACGATTTTTTTTCTTATAGTGGGCGTTTTTTTAAAAATGCTTATACAGTACTACCTCGATAATGTGAACCTCGGAAATGTGAATTATCCCAATAATGTGAACCAGAAAAAGTTTATATTACATACTCTAAAATGTGAACTCAAAACCAATTCTTGATACTCTATAACGTGAACTTTTTTATTTCACAAAAAAACCACCCCCTATTTGGTTTTATTGTTGCAACGCAAGAAGAACAAAACAATTTTAGTGCAGTTCTAAAAAAATAAGCTTTAGAAACGCTGTTACAATTTTGCAAAACTTTTGGGCGAAAATATCCGCCATAGCAAACTGTTTTAAAAAAATTCTGCCACGAGATTCGTGTTGGGAAGCTGTGGATTTAATCCCACTAAGTCGTATTCGCGATATAGATGGGGCAGCACATTTTGAAGCAGAATTTTAACAAATTAGAGAACTCCTAAGCTGCTTTGATGCCCCAAACGTATCTATTGAGGACATAAGAACATGGGTCATTGACGGTGATGGTAAACATAATGGTTAGAATGCTGAGTTAGCCACCGAAGACGAGGAAACTTCAGCAGTGGAAGAAATACGAGGGGCGTTCAATATATTCTCGGTATCGATATGAAGGAAAATGCGAATTCAATTTAAATTGTCTTTATTTTTCAATATAATTTCCCCTAACATCAATGCATTTGTTACATCTTGAGATAAGCTTTTTTAAACCCTTAAAAAAATAAATTTCCTCTTTCTCTGCAAAATACCCATTTATTGCCGACTTGAGTTCTTCATCATTCGACAATCTTTTTCCACGAAGACATTTTTTCAAATCCGGAAACAGGAAATAATCACTAGGGGCAAGGTCTGGACTATTGGGTGGATGTTGGATTTCTTCGAAACCACAATCTCGCGCAGCAGCCTTGGAAACTCGCGGCGTGTGAACAGGAGCGTTGTCATGAAGAAGCAACACACCCGCTGCGAGTTTACCCCGTCTTTTCTTTTTAATTTCCTTCCGCAAATTATGCAAAGTGGAAGCGTAGGATGTGGCGTTGATGGTTTCACCTTTTTTTTGTACTCAATGAGCAAGATTCCCTTTGAGTCCCAAAAAACTGTGGCCATGAGCTTCCCGGCAGACGGAGTGACTTTGAACTTCTTCGGGTGGTCTGTTCCTTTTTTATGCCACTGCATGGACTCTTGTTTGCTTTCAGGGTCATAGTGGTGGACCCATGTTTCGTCCCCAGTAACAATTCGATCCATAACACCGTCCGCGTTCTCACTACATATCTCCAAAAGCTCTCTACAGCATGCGATTCTCACTTTTTTCTGAGGCGCTGTGAGCATTAGTGGCACCCACCTTGCACTGGACCTTTGAAAGGTTAAGATGGTCATGAAGAATGGTGTGAATGGTACCAATTGAAAGCTTGGTGATCTTTGCCATCATTTTCACCTTTATTCGGGCATCCTCAAGAACAAGTTTTTCGACTTCTTTGATGCTTTCTCCCGTACAAGCAGTAGCCGGGGCGCCGGAGCGGGGGTCGTCTTCAATGCTCTCTCTGCCTCTCTTGAACTCACTTGACCACTTTTGCACAGTTGATAATGAAGGTGCGGAACCCTGGTAAACAGCCACCATCTCTTCATGAATAGTTTTTTTGACTTTTTCCTTGCTTAGTGAGAAATTTAATTACAGCGCGATGCTCAATTTTCACCATCATCGTCTCAGTTGCCATTATGATTCTGTTTAACTACAGATAAAACGCGAATTAATAATCACATTTATATGAAATTTTACATGAATGCACTAAAATAATAGTATTACTTGATGAATAAGTCAATTTATATATACAACCACAGCTTCACCCCGATACCGAGAATATATTGAACGCCCCTCGTAATACACAATACAAAAGTTTCCCACTGTCGAGCCATTCAGTGCTCGAATGTTTTGTTAGACTGGGCCCAAGAAAATGGTTGGGTGCAGATATAGTAACATCAATTGCGAATATCAAAACAGTTGCAATTGATAAATCTACGCACAAAAGTATCCGTCAAACTAAAATGACAAATTTTTTCAAAACAAATTAATTTTACTGCAACCTTGTTATTCCTGTTTTGTTTTCTTTATTTTGCTTGTTGTGAAGTACTTACTTATTTTGGTTTTACGTTTTTAGGCTATTATTTAAATAATATTAACATCGTTTAATAACTATGGCTTTGTTTCCTTTCTTTTACTTTTCAATAATCAAGTTACAGGTCATTTCAATAAGCATGAAATATAACAATTTTTTTAGTATCCATAAACGTGAACCCTCGAAAATGTGAACTGCCCATGTTTTAATTAGTTCACATTACCGAGGTAGTACTGTACTTTATTATTTCGGGCTCCTAGAGAGTATATGTTCCATATTTCAATTTTCTAGCTGGAATTTCGGGGCCTAATATTTGTAGACGGATGGTTAAATCGACATAACTTTCGATGCTGATCACAAATTTAGTAACATTTAGGGGTCAACGAGCTTTATTAGGATACTAGAGGAAATGGCGCCCTAATTTAACGCCTTCAGATAAACTCCAGAGTGATAATAAAACACAGATAGCTTAAATTTCAATGTGATTTATTTGAGCGGAATCGAAATCAGTAGAAAGCGATATGATAAACAATGTTTTTCGATTTGTTTTCCGGCGCAAAAACAAACAATGAAGACGGTTTGCCAACACGCGAACAGGCAACGTACAGCCCGTCCGAAAAACAGGGAAATTCGAGATTAATCCCACGATTGGCCTTGCGATTTGTTGATTTTCATCGCAAAAGTCAATCGAACGGGGAACTGAATCCGCTTGAATTGATTAAGGACTTCCTCTCCTTTGGATTTGCTCTTGATTATCGTCACTTGAATCATATTGTCCATCATTTTCTTGACGGACAACCGCGTACCGTTTCACAATCGGCCCTAGCGAGGTATCCGTCGGAACGGAAAATTCACCGATCTGATTAGAATCGGAGGATTTAGGCTTCGAATACCTGCGCGGAAGAATACCTCGATGCAAAAATCCTCCGATTCTTATCAGATCGAAGAATTCTCCGTTCCGACGGATACCTCGCTAGGGCCGAATATCAGATGATTCAGATTCCGCAACATGATTATGATCGATCCCACCTTCAGCTATAAATTATGCGTCAGAGTTCCTGGCAAGCGAGTTCAAAAATTCCGTCGGATAGTTGTTCGCTTCATCCTCCACGGTCACGCTGTCAACGAATTTGTACGAATGCAGTTCTCCAGCGATTTAACTTTGAATACTGAAATTCAATCTATCGACGTCCTTATTATTCGCTGTTAGTATTGCCCGTTCACTAATCCAATCGAGATTTTTATAATTTTGTGCAATGCCGATATCAATCCAGTCGAAACATCAACAGGAATTTGGCCATTGCCAAGTGCCAACAGTTGTCTCGAGAAGCCGATGGGTCGTTCTGCAATGCCGCTCTCATGTTCGTGGTCAATTTCAACTTCTTGTCATGCCACCACAAAGACGACGATTTCAGGCATGCAATTAATTCATTGGCAGCAGTAGATTTCGGGATGACGGGAAGCGTTTGACGAAAATCTCCGAAGAGCAATATCATAGCCCCATATAATATTGTTGCGGAGTTATTTTAAAATTATGATATCTCCTATGATATTGATTGAAATCAAGTGATGTCAAGGACAATTTTGTTCACAATTAAATACTTTTGATTAATAACACATTTATTTGGATAAGGATAAATATTCTGTTGATAAAACTCCTTCGCAAATAATGCATTTATTTCAAACAAATTTGATTACCATAAAAAAGGTTATAGTGAGTAAATGTTAAAAGATAGACATATGCTGTCGCGAACTTCTTTTTAGTACTTTTAAAGAGGAACAATTCTATCGTTCATGATTTTTTCGTAACTTAAACCGTTTACGCAGCGCACGCAACGGAAGTTCTCAAAAAGGAATAATGGTCGCAGCGTGATGTTATAAAGCCTAAAGCCTTCCTCACTAAATGAACTATCCAACACAAAAAGAATTTTTCAACTCAAACCAGTAGTTCCTGAGATTAGCGCGTTCAACCAAACAAACTTTTGAGCTTTATAATATAAGTAGGTATAGATGTGAAAAACTATGAGTCAAAATTGTAATAGCCGTAGAATGTGGTATCTAGAAACACAACGAAAAACAAATCCAGGAGTAAATTGACCAATGGATGACTTTTCTGTTTAAATGTCTATATGACCCTCCATCTGCATTAAAAATGCTAAGCATGCAAAAGATGTTAGCTCTTTTTGAAAATATAAAAATACAACATACCCACATAAACTAGGAAAACGTTTGTTTTTTCTTTCAATCCAATGACCTAAATATTTGCACAAACCTAAAAATAAATGAAAGAAAAATATTACTTAATGAAATATTATAATGGGATAGGTATATGAGTTATGTAAGTAGCAAATATAATTAACATATGAAGGCATCCCTATTGCTTCTGCATAAATGTCAGTTAATTATGCTACGAGTAAATTGTAGTGCCATCATTCATTGGCATCAATTGAAATTACCATGAAAGTTCAAAATGTCAGTTCAATAGATTTTGACCTTTATCCATGTGATCATTTTTATTTTTCTTGGAATAAAATTGAACGCATATTTTTTCGCAATCAATGAATGACTGGTTATAACCATCTATAATATTCGACAAATTGGATCGGATCTTTAATTTGGTATTTCATTTCCCAAATTAGTTTCAGCCATGCAGATGACTGTAATTCAAATCGCATTAGACCTTTGCGCTCAGACATAAGTATCATGTTATAGTTATAACGCCATTAAACTTATTACTCTCTTTAATGTCCAATTTCTCAATATATATAAGAAAAAACCCTCACTCTTGAGACCGACCTAATTAGTGACCCTTAATGCCCATCGTCGCTTAAAATAATCAAATTTGACGTAACACACGTCTTACCTCTCGTTGTTGTAAAATGGACGTCTAATGAATTTGCAGCTCCACACTAATAACCACACAAAACCACCCACATAAATATCAACCATTATAAACAACAAATTCATAAGATTAGGTTAATCAAAAAAAAAACAATGGCGCTCGCCAAATACCTACCATAAATAGTCCATGAAAACGAAGAAACGCCATACTTGAAATGTATTTAATAAATGATTTCGTCGTCGAGTGACCTCGAATTGAAAAACGCCAAATAAATTGGTAGCAGTTGATCTTCTATGAAAACATAACCCCCATTTTGTGTCTGTTCGTGGCATGTCAACGTCACATTTGACATTTAAGTTCAAGTTCGAATTTGTTTACGGTAAATTAAACATATGGCCCATAGACTAGACGACACATACACAAGAGATTTGGAAACAATATAACTTGCATTGTTTATACGAATATGGCATGCGATGTGCTGAGATTTCTTCGTTTGAGCGCTAATTAGTTGAACAGTTACATCACCATTACTGAGGCGTCCATAGAAATTAAATCGGAATTCAAAGTCAGAAAGCGATATAAATTGGGGTTGAGACTTGGGCGTTCAATAAATTTATGTCATTCCTTACGAAATGCGATTGTGAAATGATTCCGGATTTATATTCTTTTTTCAAAGGCGCAAAATGTGCAAAGATATACAAAAAAGAAAAAATTCAGGAACCGAAATTTGTTCGAGAAAATATTGTTTTGACCTACTTCGTATGTATTTTCTTTTTGTTCAGCCAAACGGATACGAAAGGTTGCTTGCTCCGACAAATGTGGGCGACACGCGACGATGCGTAAAACTTGTTATGGATTACCAGCATTATTGCCACTAATTACTCACTTTCTACTCAAAGCTATGCCTAAATAAAGAAAGTGAATAGTGTTGAAGATTAACGCAGCAATCAGAAGTGAACATAGGAAGTTTTAGAACCTCGAAGTCAAATTATACAACACTGTATGTATAATTTTTGGACTGGCGTTAATCTCGCCGAGCTAAGATTTGTAACAATGACTACACATAAATGGAGAATAGTTTACTTCGCCGTAGGAGCCACCCTATCCACCGCCTCTGCGTCCACATATGACTTCCTTAACTTATATAGTCTAAGAGCCCGACCCGAAGTAATTTTTCGGTCTGAGAGGTAACGGAACTTATGTTTTCTTGGACTTATGTTTTCATGTTCAAGAGGGCATGTTCTATGCTTATTGAAAATTACATTTGGTTATTAAAAAAATGGGTTTTATCCTGGGCTTTGGTCGCGTCTGGCAACGACGTCGCTGCGTGCAAAACGTCTTGGACCAATATTTTCATGTTTAAGCAGATCGACTAGGGCTATAATCAAGTGGTTACACTTATTATTACTATTGTGGAAAATGACGCATATTCAACGCGCTGTCACACGCTTCGGCTGCCATGATTTGCTGCCAGACTAGTATTTTCGATACACTTTCTACCCAGGCTACGCAGTAATGCAAATATCTTTGGGTTACCTCTCAGACCGAAAATTTACTTCGGGCTCTTGGTCTATTATAACAAGAGAAAAAAGAAACAATAATGCTCAATCGGAATGACAAAAAATCTTATAAGAAACAAGAGCTATTTAGAATAGCACATTTTGGGGATAAATTCACAATTCTCGTCAACACTTCTGATGACAGACACCTTATATAGGGTCTTTCAATAGGGGTGGCATATTTGTTTTTTACTTTCAGGTGTCAAAATACCTATTCAATATAGTTTGCAGTTTTACCGCACAGCGTCGACGTTTAGAAAGTATTAACGTTCGAGCTCAGTTATGTGTGCTCAAAAGAGAATGGGATCGCCGTCACCTGAAAGTTTTTATCATTTAACGATGAGGATTTGTGAGCAGGCCGTTGCGGTCAAATGAATTGACATCTAACCCTAGATTATTTTCTTTGAGGCTACATCGAGGCACAAGTAAATGCGGATAATCCGCAGACTTTGGATCACTTGGCAATATTCATCAAGCTATAGCCAGCATAACGCCGCAAATGTTGGACAGAGTGATCAAAAATTGTGCAAACAAAGCTGTGGTGGACATTTGAAGGATATTTGGTGCCGCACAAAACTGCATTGTCCGAGCTTCAAATTGAAATAATATTCTACCACTCTTAATAAGAAACCTCATTTAAGATACTTTGAGCTGATGTGACACATTTTTTTTTCAATACCAACCAGACACGATATTGAAAAAAAGATGTTGGCGTATGAGCTCTCTGATATGGCAAAAAGAGATCCCACGTCCAGGCAATAAAGAACCGGTCCCAATGGTTCAGATGGTAAACCAAATAGCGATTAAATGGATAATAACGCACAGCTAAGAAGATCTTCGAAGAAGATCTCCGCCTCCAGGTTCGCGATGACAAAGAAGACTTAAACTCTAACAAGGAATTTGGAATCCCAGGTGTTTCAAGATATGCACCAGACCAAGCGCTCTGGCATCCGCGATGGGTTGGTCTTTAAAACGGAGGTTCGGTCTTTCTTGCCTTCTCGAACCAGGGGCTGGGACTCGAAGATCCTCTTGGATGGAGCATTATTGTCCATCCGCTCAATGTGGTCGAGCCAATGTAGACGATGTGATTTAGCTTTATGGACTACATCCACATCTTGGTACCGCTCGTACAGTTCGCAGTGTAGCTTCTCCTCCATTCGCCCTCCTCACACACAGGACCAAATATCCGATGGAGTATTTATCTTTCAAAAGGATTAAGGTTCAATAGAGCATGCATTTTTTTTTTATAATTTGCTTCCGCTAAAGGGGTTTTTCTGTAATGTTACAGTACTCTTATAGTGCTAAGAATACAGCGCAAGCATTTCTTTTTAATAGAAAGCAGCACCTGGCAATATCGTAATTCATTGCATGCTTTTAGGTGCTACTTACTATTAGAAAGAGTAGAGAGATACGAAAGAAGTGTTTGGGTGCAGTTGTAAGGTTTTTCTCCACGGGTGGTGTTTAAGTTGCTCAGGGAGATCTAGTTTTTCATGTATTCGGCGAAAGGTAATGAACTTGGCCGGGATTTGAACGCACGACCTTCCAATCAGTAAGCGAATACACTACTACTGCACCATTGCCACCCGTACCTTCGAGTGAGGAGTTTTGAACCCATTTGTTTCGCTAACCCGAAAGCGGTTTCCTAAGGTAATTCTCGGAACCCCACTAAGGTGGCCTTCGTGGAATTAGTTGAGCTCCTTACTACCTCGATATTGCTATCAATAATGAAGTTTTGTCCTAAGCGGTGGACAGATGTTTGTTTTTTAGTCGATAGCATGTACTTGGTCTTGTCCTCATTTACTTCAAGACCAACCGATTTCGCCTGTTCTCCAATCACCGTAAAAGCCTCTAATACGGCACGCTGGGAACGGCCGATGATGTCGATATCGTCGCTGGACGGATCTATTGAATATACTGCATTCAGTGTTGACACTTGCCCTGCGCACTATCTGCTACTGAACAAGATTGAAGAAGTCACATGATAGCGCAACTCCTTGCCGAAATCCGGTACAGGTTTGGAATAATTCGAAAAAGCTGTTTCCAAAACTGCACATTACACAGCGTGTCTTCAAGTGCCTTGAATCGGTTTTGCCGGGATCCCAAAATCAGCCATTTCCACGTACAGTTCCTGACGATGAATGCTTTGCGGCTTTAAAGTCGATGAAAAGGTGGTCTGTCTCAGCTTAAAATTCTATTGTCGATCTGCCGGGTCGGAAGCTTTGGTGCATGCCGATTAATGTGTTGCAGAATGGCTTGAGACGTTCACACGCAGTACGTTGGATAGGATATTATATGCGACAGGGCAGGGAAATGCCTCGATAGTTCTTGCAAGACATAGGATCGCCTTTTTTGAAGATGTGGCATATGGAGCTGATAGTCCAGTCATCGGATATGCTTTCTTCTACCCATACTTGGTTGATGATTTGGTGCATGCGCCCTACCAAAACATTACGTCCGTATTTGAATAGCTCCTGGTAAACCAACCGAGCCGGCGGCCTTGTTCTTTAGCTTTTTTATAGCTAAGCCAACCTCTTCTATACTGGGTAGTGAAATCTGTTCTTCATTGACAGGACGTGGGTTCTCTTCTCCCTATCCCTCTCTCTCCATGATGCCCATTTAGCAGCTGTCGGAAATGCTGCTTAAATAAATCTACTATCAGGGCCGGCTCCAGCCAAACAAGCGCCCTGTGCAAGATTTACAGAAAGCTCCCTATTTTGAGTTAGATTCTCCTTGAAGTTGCAATATTGCAAGTGATGTCAGTTAATGTGCAAATATTCAGCACAGTTGTGATGGATGTTGCTATTTTGGGCTTATTTGAACAAGTTTTTTGTTTTAAATGCAAATGGCAGTATCCGCGCAAGGTAAAATACATTTTTCTTACTCCTAGCAATGCGCCCCGGAATTTGGCGCCCTGTGCATTTGCACATTTTGCACATATGGTTGGCCCGGCCCTGTCTACTATTCAGAATTATTACTGGAAACCTAATAGGTGTTCCACATTTCCCAAACTTACTCTTTGTACTCGTACGTTTCCAATTTCCTCTTAACCAGTTGAATTTTAGAAAAAAGCTACACTAATATTTTTTGCCAATTTCTTAGTGAGTAAAACTTAACCCCGCTTAACCTTTGTCCAAGTCAATAAGTGCTAAACCATAAACATGACAAATTATTCATTTCTTTGCTCTACGAAAAGAGGTATGAAGACGTTATTGATATCAATTTATCGACATCCAATCCCACACTTCAAATATTTACTGTTGAATGTCTTCATCGGGCCAATTAATTATCTAAATAAATTTACACATCAAAACGCGACCAATTAGAGCATGAATTTGGTTTTCTGTTAGTGGTGAATGGCGATATGCCCCGATGACGTTGTTAGTGTCGTCGTTCAACCAAAAAACAAATGGATTGTTAATTATTTTTATACTCTGCCCCTCAAAACGAAAGACATACAGTATCTGTCTTGCGAAACTGATTTCGTGTTCTCAAAATGAATGGGAAGTAGAGAAAAAAATGGAGCGGAGTTTCCCGAAAGAAACCTACTTTCCCAATCGATAATTCTTCTGTTGTAGGTGCTGCTGTAACTGTAGCTGTCGATGTAATTTTTCACTGCAATCTGCTACTGCAATTTAGCAATTTCGTTTTTCCAACTTGCGGTAGATAATGGTTGATTTGAATTCATTTGATTTGCTAGTCGAGTTCAAATTAACCATTAAAAGCTTGCGATAGCTGACTCATTTGATAATCATAATTGGGATTTTTTTAGAAACGCTATCAAACGTAATTGTTTAAAGTGTAGTGTTGTGATGTGTAATATACTCGAAATAGGCCAAGTAAGAAGAGGAAGGCGTGTTGTATCAGTATAGCATTGCTAACCAATTAACGGTTAAATTATGCTCAAAACGATAAGCAGCTGTGAGATTAAAAACATTTAATATGTAAAAGCTAATGAAAGTGACATCATTTTAGGTGGGTAGCGAGACTTTACACTGAAAATACTTTTATAAATGATTTAATAAGGCATGATTCATTCTGCAATATGCACAGTAGATCCGCTGACGTCAGAAATAGCGTGCAATTCGCCTATGAAAAATCATATTTTCCCCGAATACTAAGTAGAGTTTAACTTTACTGCCACCTCACTGAAGAATCAAAGCCCTCTCTTGCCATTGCATCTGTACGCATGTACATTTAGTCCATTCTGGAACCCATTTCAAAAAATGTTTTTGCATCAGTATTATCTACCAAAGCGCAGATTTTGAAACAATAAATTAGCAAAACTAAACAGGTTTTGTTAATTTGATGAAAACTAAATAAAGGTTGTTAAATTTATTAAAGGCAACATTTTAGCTCACCTACGCTTATTCCCATATGTATATTTCAAGGCCAAAACATATCCTCTAATTGTTTAGCTATTGGCAGCTTGTAACTTTATCTTCAATCCGTAGCGGAAAAGTATACTTTTTCGAAGCTGAGATCAAATAATGTTGAACATTTTACTGAGATCTGAGATGCAGCCATGCAAATGCAAAGTGACTGATTTCATTCACATTTTGTGACATCATCAACTCATTTTATTTACAAACACTCGTCAAACAATTACAAACCAATACAAAAGGAAACGTGTTCCTCATTAGCATATCCTGTTCACGTCGCTGACGTTTAAATAGAGCACATTAATTAAAAGATCGACTCACCACTTTAACTATTTTGAGAAAATGTATCCACCTACGAACGTTTTCATCTCACCAAATATGGCGAAATTAATATGTTTAACACTTCCCCCCATAGGCCTTCGCAGGTCAAGCAACTGCATACTGTTGCGATCAATGCGACTGTCTAATTTAATTACCTTGTGCAAAAAGTCACTTAAAATTGACATACAAGTATGTGCCGAAAGACTATTCCTATAGGGCAAGGCTGCTCAACCCCAGGCTCGCGGGCCAAAGTGTGGCCTGCGGACGAATTTTATATGGCCCGCGCAAGAAATTTCAAAATTTCCTGCCAAAGTATAGTGTGCACATCACGCTAAAATGTATCTTCCACACAAATTTTCTCCAAAGTAATTTTAGCAAGATTTTTTTTGCTGCTGTGGGAAATTCATTTTCAAAGCTTCTTGCGTGAGCACATGTGTTTTTTTTTTTTTTTTTTTTTTAAAAAAGGAAATCCAAATCCCAGAGCACTCAGACTCGGTAACGTTCCATTGTACTACCAGGCAGAAATCCTCCTTTTGGTGTAGAGGCATGTGATTGGGTGGCGTATGTTGTTGTTCCCCATGGGGATTGAACCTGCACCGCACGGGTCACAAGCCAACACACTAACCTCTACACCGTCGCCACCCTTGGCACATATGCACATATGTTTACTTTGCTTTGCTTCACTACAGAAGCAGCATAATCATACTAATTTTGAAAACGTGTATCCTGTTGGTAGTACTATGAGAGAAGATTTTTTAAAGAAAAGGAAACGGAAATTATTCAACCAACAGAATATTTTCGTCAAAAGACACGACGAGCTTGAATCCATGGCCAAAACATCTTATGAGATCAAAGAAGCTTTAACAATCTTTGCTCAAAATTGTAATGATAAAAACGTCAAAACTAAAGCCGACAGTGTTTCACTCTCACGGCAAACTGTTACAAGACAGGTGGAGGAGATGGCAGTTGATATCAGCGGTCAGATCCAAGAAATCGTAACAAAATGCAAATATTTTTCATTGGCGTTAGACGAAAATTGCGATTTGGATGATATTCTGGGTCCAGTAGTACGTTACATAGATTACACACAGTGCTCTTCACTTGATTAGACACACACATTTTTTTTTACATAAATTTAGTTTTTTTTGTTAGTCCGTGTAACAATTATCATTTATTAGAAATGTTATTAACTTCTCAACAAAAAACACACAAACAAATCGTGGTTAAGTGGAATTTAACGGATATTTTTTCTCTTTCTTGCCTATACTGTAAGAAAAAGTGAATTTTTTTTGTTCACATGATTAGACGCATAATTTACTTTTATCTCTTTTATTTTTATTTTTGTTGTTTTCTTTTTATTTATTTGCAGTACTTTGTATAACCATAATGTTTTAAAATTACATCAAAAATTATATTTTTTTTTTTTTGCTTTCTTGCCTATACTGTAAAAAAAAGTGAATTTTTTTTGTTCACATGATTAGACGCACCTGCAAAAAAATCTTAAAAATGAAACATAGACTTTTTAATTTACTTTTATCTCTTTATACCCTATTCTAGGGGTATATTAATTTTGACGCATAGTTTGTAACATACCTTAATATTGCCCGTAGACCCCTAAAAGTTACTATATTTATGATCAGCATCGATAGTAATGTCGATCTAGCCATGTCCGTCCGTCCGTCCGTCCGTCCGTCGGCAAAAATTAGGCCTTTAAACTGGACCTAGAGAGCTGAAATTTTAACCATATACTCTCTAGGGTCCCGAAATAATCAAGTTTACGAATTTTTGAAATCCGCCCACAGACACGCCCACAAAATCAAAAAAAAACAAATTTTGGAAAAAATCGAATTTTGAGCTAGAAAGCTGAAATTTTGTATATATGATCTATGACTCCTAAAACTGCTCGGGATAAAAAAATTTCAAAATCCGCCCACTGACACGCCCACAAATAAATAAAACAATTTTTTTGAAAATCCAAAGTTTGAGCTAGGGATCTGAAATTTATAATATATACTCTCTAGGGGCCCTTTAAGCTCATGTATAAATATTTTCAAAATCCGCCCACTGACACGCCCACAAATAAATAAAACAATTTTTTTGAAAATCCAAAGTTTGAGCTAGGGAGCTGAAATTTATAATATATACTCTCTAGGGGCCCTTTATGCTCATGTGTTAATTTTTTTTTAAATCCGCCTACTGACACGCCCACAATTAAATAAAACAATTTTATTGAAACACCCAAGTTTGAGCTAGGGAACATTTTTTTTGATAAAATCCTTTAAATGTTATATAACAAAATATGTAGAGCGTTCTTAACAATTTAACCATACTTGGACTTTTGTCACGCCCACTTATGAGGGATAGGAATAAGAATAGGGTATCCAACAGTTCGCCCAAGCGGACTGTAGCCCGTCCCTATGTTTTATTTTTATTTTTGTTGTTTTCTTTTTATTTATTTTCAGTACTTTGTATAACCATCATGTTTTAAAATTACATCAAAAATTATATTTTTAAGTGAATCATACAATTTTTTTTAAATAATTTAAGGGAATCGGCCTCCAGGCTTCTTTTATTGCGACAGTTAGCTATTCACAGGTCTCATACTGACTACCTCCTTCGTAAACTTTGCGCGTGAGCCATCCCCAAACATTTTCAATTATATTGAGGTCAGGTGAATAAGGTGACCACGGCAGCAAATCCACATTTTCTTCGGCAAGAAAGCTTTTCACTACACAAGCATTGTGGATTGGCGCATTGTCTTGTTGTAATCTAATAACCACTGTAGAGGTCCGAACAGTTCTTTTATGGCGGAGAAGGCTGATTGCAAAAGGGCTTTGTAGGAAACTCCCGTCGTTTCGTTGGAAATGAAAACCAAATCGAACGCCCCATAGTACGAAATGGCTCCGCAAACCATTACACCTCGAATGGTGACGTGTCAAAAACTTTTCCTTTTTTTCTAAAATCATGGAAGTAGTAGTTGTAACCATCAGGGCTATCCAAATTAAATTTTTTCCATCTGAAAAAAAAACACATTTCGCCAATTTTGCGTTCTTCCAAGGTTGGTGTCCCATGTCATGTGAAGGCGTGCGAATTTCAACCGCTGTTCTTTTCTTACGGCGTTTAGTGGGGGCTTTTTTAGTTTTTTTTAAATTTTAGATTTTCTGCACTCGAAATAGCTCGCCGAATAGTTGATGTGCTGGCAGTTATGCCAGCTTTTTCCTTTATTTTGCTTGTGGAGACAACTGAATTTGACGCTATTCTTATGATTTTTCTTTTGTCCTGAGGTGTTAAAGCGGTTTTTGTCCTTACCTTGTAATTTTTACCGCATGAAGCACTGTTTTTTATGTAATTTCTCAGAACGTGGTCACTTCGGCCTATGTTCTTGGCAATGCTTCTCATTGAAAACCCTTCAGAATGCAAGGCGTCAATTTTGCCATTTTCTTCCGTGGTTAAAACATATTTTTTTTTCCCCATTTTTAATGAAAATAAATAGAAAACACTCTTTGCTTCTTAAACCTTATAGCTAACTAAAATCTACGTAACAGATCGGGACCAACTAACTAATTTAATGGGTGCGTCTAATCATGTGAACAAAAAAAAACTGCACTTTTTCTTACAGCATAGGCAAGAAAGAGAAAAAATATCCGTTAACTTCCACTCACCTACCATTTGTTTGTGTTTTTTTGTTGAGAACTTAATAACCTTTCTAATAAATGCAATTTTTTGATACTAATTGTTACACAAACTAACAAAAAAATTAAATTTATGTAAAAACATAGGGACGGGCTACAGTCCGCTTGGGCGAACTGTTGGATACCCTATTCTTATTCCTATCCTTCATAAGTGGGCGTGACAAAAGTCTAAGTATGGTTGAATTGTTAAGAACTCTCTACATATTTTGTTATATAACATTTAAAGGATTTTATCAAAAAAACGCTCCCTAGCTCAAACTTGGGTGTTTCAATAAAATTGTTTTATTTAATTGTGGGCGTGTCAGTAGGCGGATTTAAAAAAAACTAACACATGAGCATAAAGGGCCCCTAGAGAGTATATATTATAAATTTCAGCTCCCTAGCTCACTTTGAATTTTCAAAAAAAAAAAATAAATAATTGTGCCAGTGGGCGGATTTTGAAAATATTTACACATGAGCATAAAGGGCCCATAGAGAGTATATATTATAAATTTTAGCTCCCTAGCTCAAACTTTGGATTTTCAAAAAAATTGTTTTATTTATTTGTGGGCGTGGCAGTGGGCGGATTTTGAAAATTTTTTATCCCGAGCAGTTTTAGGAGTTGATCATATATAAAAAACTTCAGCTTTCTAGCTCAAAATTCGATTTTTTCCAAAATTTTGTTTTTTTTAGTTTTTGGGCGTGTCTGTGGGCGGATTTCAAAAATTCGTAAACTTGATTATTTCGGGACCCTAGAGAGTATATGGTTAAAATTTCAGCTCTCTAGGTCCAGTTTAAAGGCCTAATTTTTGCCGACGGACGGACGGACGGAAGAACGGACGGACGAACGGAAGAACGGACGGACGGACATGGCTGGATCGACATTACTATCGATGCTGATCGTAAATATAGTAACTTTTAGAGGTCTACGGGCAATATTAAGGTATGTTACAAACTATGCGTCAAAATTAATATACCCCTAGAATAGGGTATACAAAATGTGTGCGTCTAATCAAGTGAAGAGCACTGTAAATGCAAAAGCGCTTCATAGACGTCAATTCAGAAATTTATTTGAAGGAGAAATAAGCGAATATGGAGAGTTAGAACTATACTGTGCTGTGCGATGGCTTTCAAATGGGAGCATGTTCAAACATTTCTTCAACTTGAGAGAGGAGGTGTTGGAATTTTTAAAGGAAAAAGGGGCTTTACCTTTGGGAACTTATTTACTGAAGAGTACATTTTTTTTTTATAATTTGCTTACGCTAAAGGGATTTTTTCTCTTGTTACAGTACCCTTATAATGCTAAGAACACAGTGTAAGCTACTTGGTATTAGAAAGAATAGAGAGATAGGAAAGAAGTGTTTGGGTGCGGGGGTTTTCCCCACGGGTGGGGTCTAAGTTACTTAGGGAGATTACGATTTCATGTATTTGGTATAAAGTAATGGACTTGGCCGGGATTCGAACGCACGACCTTCCATTCCGTAAGCGAATACACTACTACTGCACCATTGCCACCCGCTTGAGTGTTGGTTGAGTGATCTTGCATTTCTTGTTGACGTTACGAATTGCCTCAATACTTTGAATCTCAAATTACAAGGCAATGATTGTTCATTTCCGATAATGTTTAATTTGATAAGCGGATTCGAAGCCACACTCAAAAGTTTGAAACAGAAGCTCAATATCGCCACTATCAGCTGTACAAATCTTAGTACAAAACTTAGTACAAATCCAAAATATAATGTTTATTAGACGTTTGAGAGCAGATTTAAGGACTTTGAGGCTAAAAAACAAAATACATATACAAATTTGTATAAATCCCTTCATAATCAGTTTGAGATAAGGGCCAGTTTCAAGACTATCGGATAAAGTCTCGGATAGCCTACCCGTGTCGGCTAACTATCCGAAACTTTATCCGAAACATTTGAAACTGGCCCTATTACTTATCCTTCCGATATTCAGTTGGAGCTCACTGTACTGCAAAATCAATTTCGCTAAAGAACCTTTTAACCGAGAAAGTATCTTTCAAACCACAAAATTCTTCAGAAGATTTTGCAGATTTTTGGAAGTTAGTACCAAAAGAGGATTTTTCTGCAATAACAGACCTGGCCTTGCAGTTCTTAAGTAGTTTTTGATCGATATTGGGAAAAAGTTTTTTTCAAATCTGAATTATGTAAAAAATAAATACCGCACATAACGACATCCGATTTGATGCCTAACATAAATAAATTATTACAACAGAAACAATGTCAGAAATACATTGATATTATTAAGATTTAAGATACCTACATATGTACAGTTTTGTTTCGTTATTCGGCATTAAATATCCTTTTTTTCTTATTTTAATAAACAACTACAGTCAAAATCGGTTATAACGACATTCAAGGGACTGACGAATTTGGTCGTTATCGATATCGAGCTTTATATATATCAATTGTAAAGATTTTTCTTTTTTGATTTATATTGCGATAAGAAGGGTACATACAACTTTTCGCCTCACAAAATTAAATTAAACTTTTACAACAACTTGTCACACTCAAACATTTGCACTGAGTAAAACCTCCCCAGCGTAGAACAAGCTCAATAAACGCAAAATCAAGTAAAAAACGTCTACAAACGGTAACTGTAACATATCCCAGATTCTACGAACTTGAATACATCGCATTTACAGAGAATCAGTGTACTGTTCTAGAAAAAAAAATCTGTTGCGCCAACAGCTGCGTCGATTTTAGTCGTAATAACCGATATTAAATTTAAAAAAGGGTAAAATCGGTCGTTATAAGCGATTGTCGTTCAATGGAATTATAATGGGGCTGATTCGGGACCTAAGAATTTGGTCGTTGTAACCGATACGTCGTTATAACCGATGTCGCTATAAGCGATTTTGACGTATTACACTTCATAATATTGATTTTTTTATTACAAAAATTAGAAAAGTACATAATTAACATAGGAACCATCAGTGGCCCACCGAAAATGTCTGAATCGTCTGTTTGGCCCGACTGCTAAAAAAGTTGAGCAGCCCTGCTACAGGGTATTCTTTTACTTCTCTCTGGCTCCCTAGCACCTGTGCTTATAAATATATATTCGACACCAGAAAAAGTTTTCTCAATGATCAATATTAATAAAATAATAAACGAAGACGTTTTCTCAATTTGCCACGCAAATAAAAACCTGTTAACACAGAAATTATTCATTAGTTGAATGATGTAATCAAGTAAATTGAATTTTGTCGATGTTCGCGCACACTTGGCGATCGAAGTGATCAGTGGCCATTGAGCGGCATATCACTCATAGACTCACTAGAGCCGTGTGTGGCAAACAAGTTACAGGACAGGTATTAACATAAATGGTTACCGAGAAGATACAGCAATATCTCGTGCATTCAAGGTATTTGTGTTTGGCTAAATGTTAGTTAGTCTTAATGATGCACTCCCAGCGCACACAGAGATCAGTGATCTTCTCGGCGGCGCGGCGGGGCGGTGACGGTTAAGTTGTTGTTCTTGGTAGAAATGAACATGTTAGATTTGTAGTCAGAGTCAGACAATTTGTAAAAGAACACATTCTTGTGAGGGGAAGAAAACAAATTGCTATGCTTTATCCAACAAAATTTGTTAGTGCAGGCCTTATGGAGGAGCGACATTGTTGGGAATGAAAAGGCAGACGAGCTAGCAAGAATCGGGTCAGAACTTAACGCAATAGACGCCATTACGTCAATAGACATCCCAATTAGTGCAGCAAAAAGAAACATTGACCAAAAACTGAGGGAACAAATTAACACCACCTGGTCCCAAAGGCACGACTGTGTTATATCTCGCAGTCTATGGCCAAGAATTAACGAAAAAAGAACAAAAAGCATTCTGGAAATGAATAAGCTAGAAATACGTATCTTAACTGGCGTACTGACAGGCCACTGCACCATAGGTGTAATGGCAAGCAGGCTGGGCATCAGCTCACCAGACTACTGCAGGAGCTGTCAAGATATAGAAAAAACCGAGATCATCAAACACCTGCTCTGCGAATGTCCAAACCTTCAGACATCTTGACTTCGCTATCTGGGCAACAGATTCTTCGAAGACTTAGAGGACGTAGCGCAGGTACCACTGACGGACACTATCAGGTTTGTCAAGAACACAGGTTGGTTCCAATAGGCCAACCGGCAATATTAACCTAAACTGAGTATGGTAAGTGTTTTATTGTAAATGTAGGCTTACCACATAAAACAATAAGGGATCACAATGGACCAATGGGCCCCCGTGCAAGCACAGCAGCCCTGCTGTGCACTTCCCTTCCAACCTAACCTAACCTATGGAGGAGCTTTTTTTCTACCACTGGTGCCTGTAGATACTCTCACGGCACTCAAACGCAAGAATTGTCACTGAAATAAAAACCAAACCACTGTCATACCAAGGAATTGTTGTTGTAATTTTCCTAAAATTCGCATATAACCCACCACAACCAGTCTCCCGAACAGCCGAATGAGAATGAGCATGATCGTCTTGTGTTCGCTTGCTATTATCATCCACCAAAATAAGCAGTGTGTGTGACTGAAGCACATCAGAAGAGTATTACCATCTCTACAATGAAGCATATCATTAAAGGTTTTTCTATGGATTTTGTCAAAGAACTTTCGGTTTTGGTGCTTTTGAGACCGAATTATCCCGTGGGGTGTTGCCATTCGGTTTTAATTTGATTGTATTTGTATTGTACAGCTGCACAAGTGCAGTTTTTTTACCATCTCTTTAGGTATATGACATTGCGTCGTGGTTATATAATTTTGTATTCTAATTGCCTGATTGTGTCTACCTTTCACAATACACATATAGCGGAAAGGACTGGAAAATGTTTTTAGAAAATCTTGCTGATTGAGTTTATGTCGCAAACATAAATACATCCTTTGATCTCATTATGTACCTGTTTGTATGATGTCTTTGTTTTTCCGATGAATGACGCCTATTTTGCCAATGAATACGGGAATTACCAAAAGGAAGATATCAAGTTAGGTAGGGATGCAATCATACAATGGGTTGCTTGAAATCGTTAAACGTTACAAAGCCAAGTATGAAACATACGTCGTGGATGAAATGGCTCAAAATGCGGGACATAAAGTGCTTCGCTTGCCGCCTTATCACTGTGACCTTAATCCAATAGAATTCGTTTGGGCTCAAGTAAAAGGGTTTGTACCAAGCCAAAACAAGTCATTTAAAATGGCTGAAATAAGAGACTTACTAACGACAGCACTTACAAGGGTTGACAAGGAAAAATGGCATCGATGTGTCCAACACGTTGAACAGGTTGTTGAGCCAAATATATGGGAAATGGACGTTTTTGCCGAGGAAGCAGTTGAAAGGTTAATAATAGACATAAATAACGAGAGCAGTAGCAGTAATTACTCGTCGGATTAGTTGAGTAGTGATATTAGAAATTAGTATCTTATGTTTTACAATATTTATAATGAATAAATTGGATTACAGTGATAGGTATATTTTTCGTTTTGATTTTTTTTTCTGTTACGAAATTTATATATTTTGTAGGTACTGGAGATACTCTTAAAAAAACGCGCCTATTATTATCTTACCAAAAAAAGAAAAAGATAAACGGAATTTATTTCGTTCCGCAATATTTATACCCTATTCTAGGGATATTAATTTTGACGCATAGTTTGTAACATACCTTAATATTGCCCGTAGACCCCTAAAAGTTACTATATTTATGATCAGCATCGATAGTAATGTCGATCTAGCCATGTCCGTCCGTCCGTCCGTCCGTCCGTCGGCAAACCATATACTCTCTAGGGTCCCGAAATAATCAAGTTTACGAATTTTTGAAATCCGCCCACAAACTCAAAAAAACAAAATTTTGGAAAAAATCGAATTTTGAGCTAGAAAGCTGAAATTTTTTATATATGATCTATGACTCCTAAAACTGCTCGGGATAAAAAAATTTCAAAATCCGCCCACTGACACGCCCACAAATAAATAAAACAATTTTTTCAAAATCCAAAGTTTGAGCTAGGGATCTGAAATTTATAATATATACTCTCTATGGGCCCTTTATGCTCATGTGTAAATATTTTCAAAATCCGCCCACTGGCACGCCCACAATTATTATTTTTTTTTTTTTTGAAAAAAGTGAGCTAGCGAGCTGAAATTTATAATATATACTCTCTAGGGGCCCTTTATGCTCATGTGTTAATTTTTTTTAAATCTGTTTTTATTTTAAATTGGAACATGGTAACCCTAATAGAATTGCTCTCTGAGTAATGGCGAATTATCATACACACTACGGTAACCCTGTGATAGCTTTAAGGAGGGACCGATTTATGTAAGTCATTGCAACCAGACTGAGAGACAAACATCCTATCTTCCCTGTACTGACAATTTTTGTTCTATATAATATAATACTCTATAGTTGGTCTGGCAAGACTTCGCATTTGTACTGAGCTTAGCCGCCAAATACTGAGTCATGGCATACAGGAACCATTCAGCACCAAATACAGATAGTATCATGTATTTTGTGCAGCAGCGCAAATGAGTCTATTATGCGGAAAGTGCAAAGTATATCTAATCAGGCAACCAATCATTCTGCAACCGAAATGAAATGCTAGTTGGCTGCATACACTGCCGCAGAAGACAAGTTATTTGTTTGCGGTCCGTGACTGGGAGTGATAGAAATTCCCTTTATTATATAAGTAAATTACAACAAAAAATAAAAACGTTGGAGCACTAGCTACCAGAGCTTTCGGTAATGATAGAAATAAGATAATGAAGAAAGTACCGGGATTGTATGTATTGATGGTAAATGCATATGCGATGAGGTAAAGAAGGAACCTTTTAGGTTCCTAAACAGAAGATATAACCGAAAATGATTGAGACATATTTGTCTCATAATAATGTACCGAAATGAGCATTTAACGTTTACCGGGAACATGCGAGAATTTTCATTTTCGCCATTAGGAAATTCCATCACGCATAACAACTGAAACGGCTCTTGAAAGGGCAAATCAAATGATAATCAGCAGTGGCGCTGCTCTTGGCGTTGACTCCTCTCCACCTCATGGTAACGGACACTGCAGATGAGACAATCCTAAAGATGGCAAAATAACAAATTGGAAGAGAGGAATGTATCAATTGGCAAAAAAATACCATGTATTACCCAAAAAAGTAGACTTTTTGCCAGGGTTCGTAAAATATCGCTCGCGAACGATAAAATAAGAATCTTTATCGTTCTTTATCGATATTCTCAAGAACCATAAAAAATAAATTTCGCGAACGATACAATTTTCGATCTTTAAAAATGTAGGAGTTCTCTCACGAACGAACTGTATCCTTTTTTTCGGTATCTGTCGTTCCTGAGAGATCGGAAAAAGGAAATTCAGGTAGAATATGGTTCGCTCGCGGTAAGGATCCGTAAATATCCATGAAACAAGTGGTTAGTACTTAGATGGGGGACCACTTGGGAATACCGCGTGCTGTTGGCACCTATTACGAACGTCTGACAAACATCCAAGAGTATCAAATTATCATGAGAAAGCTTCTCAAAATTTGCCGTTCGGATTCGGCGTAAAACTGTGGTTGGAGAAGCTAGGTGCCCTGTATGGGCCGTTAAGGCCTAATATGTATGTAAGAGTTAAATTAATATGTTTCTTATAATGAAGAAGCTGACGAATCAACTTGCTTAATTTGTGAGAGAAAATTGAGCATTGGAAAACATTGAGCAGCAAAGATCTTCTTCTAGGAAAACTTGCACAAGTAGTGCTCGCTGTGCCAACAACTCAAGCCTCTGTTGAACGCTTTTAGCACTCTACCGTTCTTTTTTGACAAAAAACAGAAACAAATTATATAAAAAACAATAAATAATATTTTGTTAGTTAAACTAATGCAAATTTATTCCAAAATCTTAATATGCAATAAAAATAATTTTCACTTATGTTCTTTCAATATTAAAATATGTAATATAATTTTCATGTAAAATGACTTTTTTTTTCTTATAAGAACAGTTCGCGAACGGATCTCCAATAGTTCGCACGTGATAAATTCGCGAACGAACTATATTTTACAGATCGCAACAGATTTGATTCGATCGTGAAAACGAAAAATAAGGTTCGCGATCGAATTAGAAATTATATTCCTTTGCGAACTTTTCATGAGAGATATTATTAATTACAAAATAATGAAGGCGAGTCTAAGAAAATGGCGCAATCGCAGATTTGGGAAAAATAGTCAAATAACGGTATTTTACAAAAATTCTCAGACATATCTCAAGAGTCAAGTTATTTCTATCAAAATAATCACACCAACTAAAACTTCCATTTTGAACAAATTTGCATAAAATGTCACTTTTCGCAAAAGCCTCGAAAGAATCAGAACAGTTTTTGATTTCCAAATACAAGGGGTGTGTGACAGAAGATGGCATTCTCAGTTCTACCAAAAAAAAATCGATTAACGTTACTTTAAAATACCAACAAAATTTCAAAAACGGGTAAAGTTATTTCAAAGAAATTTAATCTGCTCTATCATTAAATCCGCGTCGGGGAATATATCCGCAACATTCAATCATTGAATTCGTAGGGATCGAATCCGTTCATACAAACTTGGAAATTTCCTATGCGCAGGTAGATCGTTACGGATCAGATATTCCACCGGCGGATTTAATGATAGGGGTGAATATGTAATCTGATATTAACATTAAAAGAAATTTATATAGGTATTTATAATTTTTTCTTACAACAGTTGCTAAAATTGTGAAAAATTGCACTCTTCTCAAAAATAGGTCTGATGAATTTGGTTATTTTTTGGGTTTTCAATACTTATCGCAGCTTCGCTCAAATAGTGTCATAAGTCAAAAAATCTTTTTTTTTTCGAGAAAAAAGCATTCAAATGTTTGGGCCGCCATTACTTTTGCATTACATTACAATGAAATATTTGTGTCATCTAGGGACAAATACGAGTATTCGAACAATGAATATGACACTTTTTGAGATAATAGTTTGAAGTATGGGCGACGTAATGGTGCAATAAATGGATTTTCTATTTTTTTTGAGTTATGACAACGGCGGAGGTGCGTTATAGTAAATGTAAGAATACGGTATACTCAGATTTTCACAAAAGATTTTTATTTATAAAGTTTTCATTAATAGAACAGATTCCAAATTTCAGAAACCTCACTCTGTGATGATCCACCAATCATCGCATAAGCGTAGGGTGAATGAAGTGGCGAGGAAGTTCAGCTATCTTCTTTGACTGAAAAATACTTCTAAGCTGAAAGGAGGTTTCCTCGCTGCAGTTGTGTGCCGTGAGCTCATATACGGTTCGCAGTGTTGACCATCGTACAAAAAATATGAGTGCAAATTAAAGGCAGTTAGAAGAAAGATACCTCGCATGACAACAGGACT
Source organism: Portevinia maculata (assembly GCA_949715645.1). Classification (NCBI taxonomy): domain Eukaryota; kingdom Metazoa; phylum Arthropoda; class Insecta; order Diptera; family Syrphidae; genus Portevinia; species Portevinia maculata. Next base: position 278,407,963 of record OX454525.1, read on the forward strand.
AATAAAGCTTGATGAAATAAAAAGTTCCAAGATCCGGCAAACATACACGTTGTAAAAAAAAACGCCCTGAATTCCCCTGACCGAAACCACTATTGACCACACCCAGACCTACCGATGAGTACATCTGCACCCAACCCATGGAGTCGACGAATCAACCATTCGATACCAGCCAGATGACCCTGGCCGTCTTCTATGTAAATTTCATCTGGGCCCCTGATTGCGACTGCAGGTCGTCCAGCCATCACTGTATTCACCGACCACCCGACCCTGGCACCATACCTAGCACGACCGACGAACAACAGAAAAAACACACCAGCCAATTTTTGCATTGCGCCATTTAGTTCACACTGGACGTCTGCAGCAAAAGTACCTAATACCCCAGAAATTACCAGCCGGGCAGTTTCGTCACTCCCTAGTTTTGGGAATACTACGACATAAAGCTGCACACGACCTGCGGGGTATAGCTAGAAGACCCATAACCATTTTTGAGGGAAGGCGCTAGACATCCCGTCCCGCTGTATCCAGTAGATTAGAATTGTATCCTCGTAGATCCTAGGCAGAGGCGAAATTACGACTTCGGTCTGATTCACTGCCCAGGCTGCGTCATCAATTGTAGGGGCGACTGCGCCCGCACCATCGTCTAGATCCGAGAGGAGTAGAAGTTACTGGCTGTCCGACCGAAGTTGTCGTGTGACCGTCCCTATGCTGACGTGCTCCCCTTCATTACCCAGACAGTATCCCCGTCCCCGGTCCTCCACCAATGTATAAATCGGCCCTAGCGAGGTATCCGTCGGAGGATTTTTGCTTCGAGGTATTCTTCCGAACAGGTATTCGAAGCCTAAATCCTCCGATTCTAATCAGATACCTCGCTAGGGCCGAATATAGCATTAAGTATCATAAAGAAAATTAAATTAAAGGATTTATTTGTGAATCCGCCGTTGGTAATCTAATTGAAGTTTTCCGAATTTTTCTTAGGAGCAACCATAGCCGATGGTTATCCATCGAAGCTTACTTGCAGGTGGCAATGGTGCGATGGTAGTGTATTCACTAAAGTGATTGGCAGGTCGTGCGTTCGAATCCCGACCAGGGCCATGATTTTTATAAATTGAATACACACAACAAAAACTGATCTCCCTAAAACAATTTAGGCGCCACCTGTTGAGAAATAAAAAATCCCATCGCACCAAACTTCTTTCCTATCCTTCTATTCTTTCAGTAAGTAGCACCCAAAAATAGGCAATGAATTGCTGGGATCTACTTGCGCAACAAACTAAATGCCTGCGCTGTGGTTTTACCATTATAAGGGTACTGTGTCCCTACAGAAAAAAGAAATCCCTTTAGCGCACGCAAATTATAAAAAAAAAAAAAAAAAAAAAAAAAAAAAAACTTACAATAGTTCTACAACTGCTGATTCGCTTGATGCAAGCAATATGTTTGCAGATCATTTCAGTAAGTCATTTAGGGAGACCCCTCTTCACATTGATGATCAATATTTTAGTTATCTAACTAGCTGTTCCCAAATAAGTTTTAGTAGCATCTCATTCGATTTGGAAACAATTTTAAAATCTATTTCTTCTCTGAAGAATGACTATTCATCAGGTCCTGATGGCATTGCACCGATTGTTCTTAAAAAATGCAGTCATGCAATTGCTCCATATCTTAAGTATCTGTTTGAATTATCCATTAGTACAGGTAAATTCCCTAATGTATGGAAAAGTGCTTTTATCACACCTGTATTTAAAAAAGGCGAACGTGGTGATATCACTAATTATAGGCCCATTTCAAAGCTTTCGTGTATCCCTAAGCTTTTTGAACAAATTGTTTGTGAAAAGTTAATATTTCTTTGTCGCAATATAATTTGTAATGAACAGCATGGATTTGTAAGAAACAGATCCACTGTCACTAATCTATTAAGTTTCTTGCATGATTGTTCTAATGCCTTGGAGAATAAGGGCGAAATGGATTGCATATACACTGACTTCTCTAAGGCTTTCGACCAGCTGTCCCATGAAATAATCGAATTTAAGCTCAGGGCTTTTGGTTTCCCACCATGTTTCATAATTTGGGTTAATTCATACCTTAGATCAAGGGTTTATCAAGTGAAATTTAGAGGATCGCTATCTGTATCTTTCACAGCTCAGTTTGGAGTTCCCCAAAGGAAGTCACCTCGGACCAATTTTATTTATACTTGCCATTAATGATGTTAAGGCATGTATAAATCACAGTAATATCCTGATCTACGCTGATGATATGAAAATATATAAATCTATCACTAGTCAGCAAGACAGAATGTTTCTTCAATCTGACATTAATAGCTTCGCCAATTGGTGTGATAAAAACGGTTTATCCCTGAACCCAACTAAATGTCAACATATGACATTCTCTAGAAAGAATATCCCTTCCACCTTTCAATATTCTCTGTCTCAACATATTCTTTGTAGTGTTGATAATTTTAAGGATCTTGGGGTTTATTTCGACCCCAAACTGGATTTTGCCAAGCATATTAATTCTATTATTAATAAATCTAATTCTATGTTGGGCTTCGTAAAACGGTGGGCCAAAGAATTTACTGACCCTTACGTTTCTATGTCATTGTACAATTGTTTTGTCCGTCCGATTCTAGAGTATGCCTCTCAAGTTTGGACACCATTCTACAACATTCATTCAAATCGAATAGAGGCCATTCAACGTAAATTTATTCGATTTGCACTTAGAGGACTTCCATGGGATGATCCATTTAACCTTCCTCCCTACAGTCAACGTATCAAGCTTCTTCAAATGTTACCCCTTTCTCAACGAAGGCTTAATAGCGATATCATTTTTTTACAGCAGCTTATATCCGGTCAAATAGATGCACCTGACTTGCTGTCGTCTATTGGCTTTAATTTTCGTGGTGGTGCCCATAATTTACGCAGTGTTGAATTATTGTTTAGCCCCCATCATAGAACGAATTATGGGAGGCATGAGCCTATTAGTCGCATGAGTAGAATCTATAATCTAAATGACCATGTGATTGACTTGCATGTTAGTAAAATTAAGCTAAAAAATATTTTGCTTATTAATGCTTTAATGTCTTAAATTGTTTGCATTATTTTGTGTTTGTGTTAGTATTTTATAGGTACATAATTATTGTATTTTTAATTGTTTTGTCCTTACTAACACCTGCACTAAATGATGAGCCTGTGAGAGCACTTTTAGTGCCGGCAATTTCTGCTCGTGATAGTTGCTTGCTTTAAGCACTCCAGTGATAGTGTATTAAAAAAAAAAATAGCCTATTTCAACGGGCTTACCCCAGCTATTCGACGAAAAGATGCCTCACAACGTCAAAGAACATATCTAGCTGCGGCCGGCTCAGTAGGTACTGTCATGTTCAAAGGAGACATGAACCCCGTCGAAAAGACTCATGGATCCCACAAATACAAGAACACAAGTATTTTATTGGCCTCTACGACGAAGTGATGCGAAATAGGAAGTCCTACGCATACTGATACTTTTTGAGGTCAAATCGGCAAAACCCACAGGAGGCCCAGAAGGGGTGCGAAGTGGGAGAGTTATGATCCATTTAGTTAAGATCTTGCTCGTTTTTACAGAAAAAGAAGAAGAATATGAAACTTCACATTTATACCTATAAAAAATAACTTTTCGACTTTCAGCTCTATTGAGTGAATTAAACCTGGATAGAACACATTTAATTTGGACATCCCCTTTCAGTTTCAATTAAAAAAAAATTTATGTAATTATACGGGAAAATATTGATTATTTCAAAATTACCTCATCCTAGAACGAATAAATATATATCTGCCCACCAAATTATGAATGATTGACATAAGAAGAAATGCCGTTCGTGCTATTCTCGTTTGTGTCTGCAGGCATCTTCCTTATGTGCTTCTCCTTCATTGACCTGAAGAAGTCGAAAAAGTTATCATCATCTCAGCTGATTGTCGTGATCAAATTTAATTAAAATTATTATTCTGAACGAGACTTTAATCAACTTCAAAGGTCAATATGCGGCATGTCAAAAGCATTATTCAACAAAAAAAAAAAAACGTTTCAAACTGAGAGAGACCAAGACTAAGAGGAGTGCCTCTCGTTTGATTAATTAATTCATTTTCAACTAATACAGCTCCCCAGAAGATAATGCACGCTTATGAGTGTTGCATTTAATGGACTTTCCTCTTCACCTTAACGAGGCAATTTCCAAGAATCGGGAGACATTGTGTATCCAATGCAGCAACAGCACCAACAATCTGGTCTTATCATCGGAAATCCAAAAATCAAGAAACCATAAACGTACAACTTGGTTTTTTCCTATCTGTGAGTACCTCCTTATTTCTAACAATAAAGAGCTAAGCATAGATACTGCTGCATGGTAGTCTTCCAGAAAGGCATTACCTTTTGTTGCTGATGGTTGGGAAATGCGACTATCCAGTGAGATGGTGAGCTACTCTATATAGACAGACAGTTAGACATGGGGTCTAAACAGGTTTCTCTAAACCAAAATGCATACACGGATAACTTAACCAACAACTACAACACACAGTCGCGAGTACTAAGAATCATTTTGTGTTCTTCGGAGCAAAACAAATCCAGTATAGTGAGTATTCTATCTCTTCACTAAACAGCGAATAAAACCAAAAATAGTTAGTTGAACCCTGAAGATCTTGGCCGATTTCCGGGGAATTCAACAAAGGTATTGACGATGCCTTAGAAAGGAATAATACAAATACAAGTATAGTTCCGAGAGATATGAAAAGACACAGAGGAAACTGTTGAATAGTTGTTGGTGCCGTTGGTGTTGAAGAAGAGCAATCGCTCTAGGAATGTACCGCAGTCTCTTTATCTAATTTGAAATGGGAAAAGACACGCACACGATGTAGTTATCTACTTGTTGTTGTTGTTTTTTTTTTTTTTTTTTTTTGCTTACTGTAGATACATTACAAGCAAAAGGATATGCACAGTGTGTTTCACAAATGGGGATAAATTTATATAACCTAACACAGTCTTCGGATTAACAAAGTAGGCGGATTGCAAACATTTGATGTACCTACTTTGTTTTTTAAAATGTTCATTTGTTTCTCCTTGGATTTGAAGTCATCGAGACAAAGTTATAGCGCGAACGAATTCACTTGGCCATTTCGCTGCGCAGGTCTCTTCATTTTGTCTTTAATTTTCAAATCTATATATTAATACGGAGTTACCTACGTATAACGTGTTTCCCCCTTTTTTTGCAATTATACGTCACATAGATATGCTGCCAACAATATATATATTTGGGTAGGGGACAATACATAGAAGTGCACAATACAAAAATTATCCACATATATAACACACATTATGAGTTACAGCAGGTAAAGTGAAGCGAATTGGATGAAATTACAACAACAACAACATTGATGTGTGAGGCAATAATCTGCCAATTGGAACGGAAAAATTTTATATCATGAAGTTACTTGAAAATGCTTGAAGTTACTTGAAAATGCTTGAAATTACTTGAAAATGCTTGAAAAAATACTTGAAGTTACTTGAAGTTATTAACACCAACATTGCTGTGCATGTTATGCATTTGATAATGCTTGAACATACCTGAAGTTACCTGGACATGCTTGAAGTTACTTGAAAATGCTTGAAGGTACTTGAAAATGCCTGAAGTTAATTGAAGTTACTTGAAAATGCTTGAAGTTACTTGAAAATCCTTGAAGTTACTTGAAGTTACCTGAAAATGCTTGAAATTACTTTAAGGTACTTAAACATGCTTGAAGTTACTTAAAAATGCTTGAAAACTTGAAGTTACTTGATAATGCTTGAACATACTTGAAGTTACTTTGACATGCTTGAAGTCACTTGAAAATGCTGGAAGTCAGAGAATGCAACAGTCGACTTTGTTTTTTTTTTCAACTTATAGATTAAATTGGTCGAATTTCGACCGTTGGGAGACCCCTGGTATGCATAAATACGAAAATTGCTGGAAAAAAACAAAAGAAAGATGTACATGCAGACGTTGTCTGCATCGGAGCTGCGATGTGACTGAGGGTGGTTTTTGTTTCTTGTTTCCATCACAGTAAAATAGAGACCACATTCCAGGGATGGACTTTTTTTCATGGTTTATTATCCGGTTTCCAAAAACGTATTTCATCCCTGGGTTGTTAAAAAAGAGGAGATGTTTTGATGTTAACTTTACTTCGAAACATAACATTCTGGGTTTAAGGATTTTTGATTAGGTTTGACAATAAATCTTTTGCATACTAATACAATGGGGTTAAACATATAAGGCTAAAACTTGAGTTTGTTTCTAAGTTTTTATGGTTTTATAGTTTGTGGTTTAGCTGCAGGTACCTGGGGCGACGTGTTTTCTATAGATATATTTATATGTTGATATATCCATTTTTTACCTCTGGGTTTTTGTGAAAACAGTAATGGAGGAGTTGTTACAGGTTTTAATAATTTTTTACCTAGAAGTTTTTAAGAATGAAATTTTAGAAACAACAGCAGTGATAGAACGAAATTGAAAACAAATAAAATACATTTTCATGGATACATTAAGAAAAGGAAAACCAATAAGAAGTAAGCCATGTAAAATCGATATTAAAATATATAACAAAAAAATGGAAGAAGCCAAGAGTTTATGCTTGGATAATCCTGTGAGTTACGCTGCCTCGCAGACCGAGGAACTATCTGGAATTTCCGACCGATCGATAAGAAGGATTGTTGACACGAGGAGACAGGAGTTATTGAATCACCATATAGAAAAGTACCCCATAAAAATGGAAAACTGGATTAGACGAATTTGCCGTCACCGTAATTCAGCGTATCATACATAACTTAAACTAGGAGGTTGATGCTATCAGTAAATAGATCAGTAAAAAGATCTGGAGCTTAACTTTAGCATTACATTCCTCAACAGGATTCTAATAAGAGATGGATTTTGCTATTAAAAGAACTGAAAACAACCGCACTTCTTTGTGAAAGAAACGAAATCAAACTTTTGCGTGTGAAGTACATATCTGAGGAAAATACGGGAGTGTAAATCGATAGGATATGACATCATTTATTTGGACGAAAGCTATTTTCACAGCTTACATACAAGGCCAAGGGCGTGGACTTCAGTCGGCTAAGGAAGATAGACCTGATGCGATCGTCACCGAATCAAAGGGGGACGTGTCCTACGCGTGGCAGCGGCAGTGGAAGGGGAAAATTTCATTCAAAGGGACAGAGGCTGATAATGACGCATGCAGGTCGTGAAAACGCCTTAATTTTATTCAAATGTAGTACGAGACATGAGACTATCACAATGACATGAATTTTGAAAATTTTTACAAATGGATGCAGGGACAAGTTTTGAATAACATGACTTCAATAACTGTAATAGACAACGCCTCATACCACAAAAAATGGGAAGACAAAAAAATCACTTTTGCTAGCCAAAAATCTTAGCTGATACATTGGCTGACCGATAACAATATACCACATACTTTGCGGATGCTCAAACTCGAACTTTATTAGGTTATAAAGCAACATCGAGCTATACAGAAGCCAAAGCATAAGATTGACGATATTATTCACGACACGGGAGATGAGGTACTATGTTTACCAAACTACTCGTATTATTTAGACCTCAATCCGATTAAAAATATTTGGGCAACTGTCAAGGCAAGAGTGGGCAAACGAAATACAACATTCAAACAATTGTGTGTTCAAAAAGTAGCAGAAGAAGAATTTTCAAAAATAACGGTTGAAGATTGGCGAAAAGATTGTACAAGAGCTATAAGGACGGAAGAAGAATACTTTTCTCACGAATTGATGTGGGACATAATATCGGATTCAATTATCATTAACCCAGGTGATGATTCTTGAACCGATTATGAAACCGATAGTAGTTCTTAAAATTCTATGTAATATAAATGTATAATTACTATTTAATTTAATGTATTAAAAAATTAATGTAAATTATTACTTACAATTATTTTTTGTTTCAATTTTGCGATAGTATCTATACAAAAAAAATTCGTTCACTTACGTTGGGTGCATCATCAAATAATTTCTCTGTGATTAAAAGTTTCATTCTTAAAAACTCACATTGAAAATATTTTTAAAACCTGTAAACACTTATTCATTAATGTTTTTCCTAAAACCCACAGCCCACAGGTAAAATTATATATACACTGGCGATCACAAGGATGAGGCCATACATTTCGCAACCGATTTTGAGTCTTTATACCTGATGGAAATTGTATACCCGGAAACTTTCCTGTGAACTGTTCTCTTGCAAAATTTATTCGATGCTCCTTGTGTACTTGCCTAAAAACAGGTTTCCTTTAAAGTCTTCTCTGTATAGTACCACTTTTTCGTATTATCCTTCGGACCGCTGCAATGATGGCTGATACTCCGCTGTTGCCCCTTATTTTAGTCACGGATAGATTAGAATTTAAGGGCAATCCGTAGAATAACCCGCTTTTCTCGCATTGTTGTGGATCCGCAAGATAACTGATTACAACAGTCTTACTTCTATTTAGCCTCCTTGCAATTTCTCGGCCTGAGAGTCCTAACTCCTTAAAAGCATCTATTTTTCCTCTTTCTGTTGCTGTCAAAGCCTTTCCAGAACCCATTTTTTCTTAACTAAACAAAAACAGTTCTTTTCAACGCTTTTTAAAACATTCTTAACAAAACTTAGAAAAAAAATCGCTGATGTGAACTCCTGCAACGAAATATTCGCAATGGCCTCATCCTAGTGGCGCATCTTTTTATACGCTTTACAAGTAGTTCATTGTTTGATCTTGAGAAATTCCAGCGCTCGTTTCTTATTTATCCTTTAATTTTATGACATACTGTTGGGAAAATATGTACCTGTTCAAAGGTATTAAAAGTTTCCGGGTGTACAATTTCCAACAGGTTTAAAGACTGAAAATCGATTGCAAAATGTATCGTCTCATCCTTGTGATCGCCAGTGTATATATAAAACACTATAGAAACAGAAACAAACAATAGCGCTCAACTCATTATCAATGACGTTCTAGGCTACAGGTAATTTTTTTTATTATAAGCTCGCCAAAAATTGTCAACCCTATAATAAAAACATAGGGACGGGCTACAGTCCGCTTGGGCGAACTGTTGGATACCCTATTCTTATTCCTATCCCTCATAAGTGGGCGTGACAAAAGTCTAAGTATGGTTAAATTGTTAAGAACGCTCTACATATTTTGTGATATAACATTTAAAGGATTTCATCGAAAAAAACGCTCCCTAGCTCAAACTTGGGTGTTTCAATAAAATTGTTTTATTTAATTGTAGGCGTGTCAGTAGGCGGATTTAAAAAAAATTAACACATGAGCATAAAGGGCCCCTAGAGAGTATATATTATAAATTTCAGCTCCCTAGTTTTATTTATTTGTGGTGGGCGGATTTTGAAAATTGTATATCCCGAGCAGTTTTAGGAGTTATAGATCATATATAAAAAATTTCAGCTTTCTAGCTCAAAATTCGATTTTTTCCAAAATTTTGTTTTTTTTTGGAGTTTGTGGGCGAATTTCAAAAATTCGTAAACTTGATTATTTCGGGACCCTAGAGAGTATATGGTTAAAATTTCAGCTCTCTAGGCCCAGTTTAAAGGCCTAATTTTTGCCGACGGACGGACGGACGGGCATGGCTAGATCGACATTACTATCGATGCCGATCATAAATATAGTAACTTTTAGGGGTCTGCGGGAAATATTAAGGTATGTTACAAACTATGCGTCAAAATTAATATACCCTTAGAATAGGGTATACAAAAAAAACTCATACCTGCAATAGCATTTTAATTTAAAAGAAAAACAAAGTTGGGTTAGGCGTTGTAAAATTTAGGAAATAATCCTTACTCCTTAAATCTCTTCCGCACCGTTTTTGTGGATTTGTGAGATCCTCCCTCTGCGCAACCGACCGTTGGCCAAGTGATTTGGTTCGAGCTATACTCGATTACGTTTGCTTAACTTTTGTTAGTTGTTAGTTCTCATATGGAAACATAGACGGAACCAATAAAGGGTAACACTTCGGTGGAACGTTCATTAGTTATTACAAACATGTGCGGAAAAATACACTGCCATTTCGCAAGTCTTACTGCTGTACCAAATGTACAATGTTTTTTTTTTTACGGAAAAGTGTGGTTGCTAATAGTAATGTTGATAGAACTTCCCGATGTGCCGTTTGATTTTGAGAGCTACTGTAAGCTGGTCGACGGCCATAGCTGTTTTTGGGTGAAAAACATGTATGGATGGTGAGAGAAATATATGACTGTGCGCAGTTAATAATTACATTATAAAAATATAAAAATTAATATTTAATAATAATTAATAAACATTATAAAAATATATTATAAAAAATCTGATTGTGCAAATCTGTTGTAAATAGTATGTATGTGGTAATTCATGGGTTTTTGAAATATTGCTGTTTTTGCTAAGATACAGCTATTCGAGTCTTTAAAACTGTTATTAAAAAAATGCCAACACAATATGTATTACAAATTAATTCGCATGCAAATTTGTAGCATGTGTATGATTCAAAATACGGTTCATCCGAATTAATCCAAACTTGCACTGGATTTCGGCAAGGAGGTGCGCTGTCATGTGACTTCTTTAATCTTGTCTTGGAGAAGATAGGGCATAGAGCAGGTGTCAACACGGAAGGCACTATCTTCTGTTCCGTGGTAGAGGATTTTACCGCGATTGAACCAAGGGCCAAATTGGTTGGTTTTGTAGTTTATCAGGACAACACCAGAACATACAACCAACAAATATCCGTGCACCGAGTGGCAATACGTCACTGTTGATAGCAAGAACTTCGAGGTAGTTATAGAGTTCACCTACCTTGCAGTAAACATCAACTCCCTGAATGACACTTACTGGATACCCGGCGAAGAATTAACATAGGAATCCGCTTGTACTTCGGTTTGGCAAAACAAATGGATTCCAAACTCCTGATTCGAAGGCAAAAATGCATGCTCAACCGAACCTAAATCCTGACAGTTCTGATTTATGCTGTCGAATGTCGGGTGATAAGCTTGGTGGGATAAGTGGTTCTGTGTGCAAGGGGGGTGAATGGAGGGAAAGATACAAACGCGAACTCTCTGAGGTGAACCAAGGTGTGGATGTAGTCCAAAAAGCTAAAGCACCTCGACAGCATTGGCTTAACCATGTCGAGCGAATGTACAATAATACTCCAGCCAAGACGATTTTCGACTCCCATCCTACATGTTCGAAATGGCAGGGAAGACAGACCTCCGCTTTAAAAATCAGAGGTTAAGAGAAAGTAAATATTATTGCACCGCTTCACAATAAACAGCGCTTGCCATACAGTTACAAAACACGACTAAGGGGTAATGCAGGTGGCGACGATTTCTGTTGGATATTGGTATATTACTGACCATGGGACAGAGGCTCATGCCCCTCGCCTTGAGTGTGGTCACAGCCCGGAAATCCCGGAGATGTGGTGCCTGCCCAGCCAGCTCGGGCTGAACAGACTTCGAGCTTCTGAAAGAAAACCAGAGGAATAGAGGGTTCTGGCAGGGAAACTGACTGGACCAAGCGAAACAGGCCACTGCCACTCGCCTTGAGCACGGCACAGCCCAAACCCCGTAACCTCAATGCCTGCACAGCCAAAGGCTTGTCTTGGGCGGAGCAGTCACTGGAGTTCTAAGAGTTAGCCAAAAGAAACGCTGTTTCTAAGCCACTGCTTTCGACTGAACAGGGCTGATCTAGAGGGAACAACTCGACAAAACCCGTGATCCCGGGTGGAAACAAAATGCCCATTCGATGTTTGGCACAATGTTATGGTGTCTGTTAACGGTGGGAGTGTCTGGGGACTTCTAGTTTTAATTTAATTTCCCTTCTCTGTGAATAGGGGGTGAGAACAGAGCGGCATCTCTTTCCCCCTTACTCATAGGTTCAAAACTAATACTAACAGAGGGATTGGTGCAAATGAATCGGTCACCAAGAACTTCGAAAAACCTGACTTTCAAACAGAGACGACAAAAATTACAAAAATGACGAAGGAGGAAGAAAATCTTCTACTCCAGGAACCGTCACCAAGTAGGGTAATTCCGGCTGGGGAAGCGAAGAAACGGTCTCTCGAGAATTTCTTTTCCAAAGAGAATGACAATCGCTCCATCGCCAGCTCATCAAAATTGTCGATATTGTCGACTGCATCGCTGAGGAAAAAGCTCCTCATTGTAAGAACATGATTAAAAATTAAGGAAAAAGCTAACCCTAGAGGGAACAGAACAACGACGGCTTTAAAACGCTCTTAACTTTCTGGAATGCCGTGAGTGGAATTCGACAAGCTCCGTGCTGACTTGCCACCGAGGACAGCCTTTTTCGAAGTTTATGCCACCACCAATGCCTGTGATATGACGTAGCCTATATCAGGGCACTGGTCTGTTACATCTGAAGCCGCCAAAGAAGCAGATGAGGGTAAATACGTTTCACTGGGAGAGTGTAACTCGACTCTTGACAGAGTGTGTACGTGGAGGGTGGCGACGGTGTATTTAAAAAAAAAATAAAAAAAAAAGTGTGTGTTGTCGATAGGCCAAACAAGTCAAAGGGCAGCGAATGTTCGGACTTAACAGAAAACCTTACGGAGGCAAACCCGATTACATTCCGCCAAAAATGTATAAATATATTATTGTCAGCCTACATTTTTGAATCAAACAGTGTTTGGGTGGACCGCTTCGGGGCCATTTTGCATTGGCGCCTGATTTCATAATTCCTGACATGCAGTCCACATGCACAATTTATTGTTCAAATTGTTTGCAGAAACAAGATTTTATAATTCAATGGATTTTTATTTTTTAAATTGTAATACATATATTATATATAAGTCCCCAAAATAAGTATGAAATAATTCCCCAAAATGGATTTCAAGTGTTCAAGGTGTTATGACTCACTATGGCTTTCTGAAAGTGAAATAAGGCCATACGAATTCATTTACCCAAAGTGCAATAAGGCTAAGTGCTAAAATAAAACCTCGCACCTACTCCAAATCAAACAGTGACCCCAAGCAGGGGGGTTGCAGCGGGCAGCATGGCACCCCATACGCATTGCACTGTTTATGGGATTTCCATATGGGATTTTTTAAAATTTGTTTCACTTCAAATTTACACCAACATTCCACGATTTCTTAATAAAGGGTGTTTTTCAGCCCAGTAGCAACTTCAGACAGTTATATCTGTCAAACCAAATGCCAGATTGTAAACTGTCTGTGATTTTTTTATTCGGTAGTCTTTGCAATTTTTATCAATTTCATCGTGAATCAATTTTATCGTGAACAAGATTACCAAGTTTTAGAAATTCGGTTTCAAGATTATATTTATGTGCGCCAATCTTGAACTTTAGCACCATATTACACCGGGCCGTATTGCTCACCGTTTTCGCACAAGGTTTCTTTTTATAATTTGCGTACGCTAAAGGGGTTTTGTTTTTCTGTGTAAGTACAGTACCCTTGTATCTAGTGTTGGAAAACAGCGCAGGCATTTTTGATTAGCATCGCACCATTGCCACCCGCAATGTGTTTAAAAACGAAATAACTAATTGCAGAATATTAGTTTGATTTAGCACAAAAAAAATGGTTATTTAATAAAATTGCAAGTGTTTTGTTCAAAATCAAAGTACTGGCTTAAAAAAACACCCTATATACTCTACAAGAAGCCCAAACAACCTGAAGACAATTAAACAACGCAAGTAGATATCATACGCAGCTTATAAAAGACAACAATTAGTACGATTTGCGAATATAACCAGAACGTGTTAGACATGATCTTTAAGTCGTTATTACGCCGGTCTCATGGTACTGTGCAATTCGGATTCGTGAGAAAACATGTAGAATGTAGAATTGTTCAGCTAAATTGTTTTGTATACGGTTGTATGTTATAGATACGCAAAATGGGAAGCACGTAGTCATGAGATCTTTTCTTTTAAAAATGTCTTCCTAATTGACTGCTAAATCGTAGTTGTATCTTACTATTACCTGCCTAGGGTTGTGACTTTACTGCAATTGCAGTAGATCTACTGCTTTTTTTCGAAAAATAAATCTACTGCCATTAAATAAAATCCACTGCACTTTTGGTCTTACGAAAAAAAATCATGCAATATGTAAATGGAATCCACAAAATATATTTTTTAGCATTATGCAGAAAAAAGCCTACAGTATGTGGAAGCAGGTCAAAAGGATGTGTTTTAACCCTAATGTTGGAACGACCGCTGTGGAGAAAAGGGTACACAATATAATACCATTACATGCGGCGTGCTTCGTAAGATGAATAATGGTGGGTTTTTTCATAATCGACTTGATCCTCGTAGTGTGTATCTTTTCACTTCGTGCATTGCTACCTGCTTGCTTTTTTTAGTTATGTTTTTTCATAATGCATTTTTAAAGGCGTATTGACTTGAATTATTGTCAGCCGTGCAAAACAAGTGAAGAACGCGTGAAGACGCGTGTTAGTTCTCAGAGCAAACAAATAAGAGTGTACGTGTGTTTTTTTTTAAAAAAAAGTTCAACTGTTTTTTTTAATTTAAAAATATTGTAAAAAGAAATGGGAAAACATACTTTGAAGTGTTTGGCCTGCGGTTGAGAGAAAAAACAAATTGCCTGGAAAATAACTTCGCGCTTTCACGCAACCGAGGAGAAAATAACAAGTTCCTGACTCCATTTAAATTCATTTGTTCATTTAAAAGATCATTTTCAGCAAAGTACATGGAGGATATAACCCATGGAAACTGCGAGCCAACTGAGAATTTGGTGCTTCCCGACGTTGAAATGCAGTTACAATTACCCAAAAATCTGACTATAAAACTGTTGATTCCGGTATTATATTAGTATGGATGCAATCAGTACCAATATAGATTTAGAAAGTATGTACTTCACATTATCTTTCCTATTCGGACACATGAATTTTGGGATCGAGTTCCATAGATATATTGCTTCTCACGATTTTGAAGAAAGCAAAATTTATGAAAAAACTATTTGGTCCAATTTTTTGTAGAGTTTGTGGTCAAATAAAAAAGCGTTTCAATTTTAATAATACAAAATAAAAACTTCTTAGGTACTTAGATGCAAAGGTGGTGT
The DNA here is from genome assembly GCA_949715645.1 of Portevinia maculata. Lineage (NCBI taxonomy): Eukaryota > Metazoa > Arthropoda > Insecta > Diptera > Syrphidae > Portevinia > Portevinia maculata. The sequence goes on from OX454525.1 coordinate 278,423,050, forward strand.
TACAATGACTTCAATTTTGCCCATTGTAACATCTTTTCCATTCTATTATGAAAATCTTGAAAAACCTAATATTGTTTAGAGGTCTTTGTTGGGAAACCAATATCTTTTACATATAAGTACTATGATGCTGTAGACGTAACAGATTTTTGGGTCATACTAAAAAACGAAGAAAACGCTTTTGGGGGAAAAACATTTAATAATGTATGTACATATACATATGTTAACTTTGTGTTCTCTGCCACATAGTAGTGCCGCAGCAGAACGAACATTTTCGACAGTAAGTTTAGTGAAGGATAAACTTCGAAACAAATTAAATACAACCACTTTACAAAATGTTATTTTGTGTAAGGAAGTGAGGGACGTTAATAAAGATTGTTGGGAACCTTCAGATTCCGCGGGTCTTATAGACTATTTTAATCAGTTTTCATTCGTCTCTTTTTAAAACATTTATGACTAATATAAATATGATGAATATTTTATTATTTTAAATTATTAATGTGTATATATGTTATGCCTTATTTATATTTTGAGAATATAAAAATCTACTGCGAAACAGTTAAATCTACTGCGTTTTTTTTCAAATCTACTGCGGACATTTTTTCAAAAAGTCCCATCCCTCCGTACACATGGATCTTTAGGTATATATTTACGCGGCTAAGTTCACATTACATACTGCATATTGAACTGACAGATGAATGAAAAGTGTTGTTTTAGCGTCTTGCTCTTAGTTACATACAGAACTGAACTTAACCTTTGTTTTTTTATGACTGCCTTATGCAACGTTTGTTGATTTAAGAATACTTTACATACGAGTGGGAACATTTTTACAACAAAAGTTGACAATTGTCTTGTTTCTTGAATCAATACCTTAAGTTTAGTTCGGTTGTGTAAATTCAGAGCAACGTTAATGACTTTCGAATTCTATCTGTTTCCTCCGATTTCCTATTAGCCTTTTGGAAAGTCTCACATTTTAGAAGGTGAGGACAATTTAATGCCCCACATCTCGAAAGTGGAACCGCATAAACGATCTTTGAGTTCTTAAAAATAAGAAATATCCCTGATGAAATCATCACCTCCAATTCGGTTGACACACTTTCATTTCGATACGCAAATTTAACAAAGTTCCCAGAATCAAGAAAACGCTTTCACTATAAGCCCCGAAAGACCTCAGTACCTGCAATTTTATCTCAAAAAAGTTAAATATTTATTTTTCTCATAAAAACCGAAATACCACTTCACATGCAAGCATGCGTCACTGTTTACGATAAACAATTTTGCGATAATTATTTACGAACTAAAGTATATCTACTCCCAAGTATATTATGTCAGCACCGAAGCGTGTGTGAAAGTTATTAAAATAAATCAGATCAAGATCATATTCCATTGTAAGTGACAATTACCAACAAATTACCCTATACACCTGGTTTGAAAAATCAACGCCCGAGGTGCCAAATAACGCACGTTCCCAAAGTGCCTGTGCACTTAAAAAAAAAAAAAAATAACTGGGACACGTTCAAGCATTAACATCTATGTAGCTATGCAGGGGGAATGGAAAAAAGAAGTAAATAAAACTATCTAAGAGGTTAATGTATTAGCATTAAGATAAATCACTGTTTTCACGCTGTGCGGATATTGGATTTATGTCTGCCTACGCAGAGACGACATGCAAGACGAAGTAATCTATAAGATTAACAATAATCAGCAAGCACGTCGTCTTGCCATCACCAAAGAAGCTTCAATGTTATAAAGTGACACACAAAGATCGGTGCTGATCAATCGGTTCGGACCTGCTGATGGTAGATATTCCGGTTATGGTAGCGTGGACATAAAATGTGCGTGCCCATGCTCACAACGTTGTCCGACAAATTAATATGTACGGATGAAATCTTCATAAAGAGATGCGACGTTGCGTGTCATGTGTGCAACACGCTTTTTGTAAAAGTTAAATATTTTATATATAAGGTATAAGGATGGTAATTTACAAAAAAAAGTGCTATTATGGACGTGCAATGGCATTCCATAATTGAGATGCATTTCATTGCTGCCGATGTTTTATGATTGAATAAATTCCATAACTGCCAATAACTTTTTTGGAAATGTATAAGAACAATCGAGTGCTTTTTGTTTTAAGTATTTGAATGCCATTTTCTTCCACTAAAGCACTCAAGTGTTCGTTATTACAGCTCTTTGTTGGAGGTGCAAACAGAGCTATAATTTTAATTCACCGATACCCAGCGTTTAACACAGGTGTAAGAGACATTGATCATTTTGAAAGTATTTCTTTGGAATGGCACGAAAACTTTTTAAATTATATAACTTTAATTGGGACTTCAGGGACTTCAAACTAAACAAATAAATAAATCGCCATTCGTTTCGTCATTAAATTTCAGCAATCAGAATGTTGAAGTGAAAAAGAATGCTTTTAGTTGATTGTTCTGCGTTGTCAATTCGAAGTCACTTGCATTCACTGAACGCATTAAATTATTTGAAGTATTTGAGGCCAATGAATACTCTTAAGCCCAGTATCCCGCTGGCGCTAAACTTAAGCGACCCTAGTCTCCAACTATTATTATGTTCGCTAAATTTTGTACTCTTCTGTTTCGTCGAGGTATTCTTCAAGATATTTCATTTCCATCGAAGAATCGGTTAGTGTTTCAGGTGCAGTTTCTGAAATGTCAAAAATTAAGCGCAGTATCCTGCTTGCGCTAAATTTTAGCTTACTTACGTTCTTAACGGGCTCTAGATAAGACTTTCAAAGGCTATTGACAGACGACAGTAAATGTCATTTTAATTGTCATTTTAAAAATGCGTTTACAAAACATTGAATAAGATATGCACTCCTCGCCACTTGAATAAGACACCCCTTACGTCTGTTTCCTATCCTTCATTGCTCCCAAATCAAGCATGCTAGACTTAATTTTTTTTGTAAATTAAAGTTAATTAAATTGCTGTAGTTTGATCAAAATGAAGATTCAATGCTAAAGCATTAAATTTTAAAAAAATATTATCAACCAAAAACCGACAAAATGCGTGGTCGAAAATTTGCACCACTTGAATAGGACACTTTAATAAAAAAAACATTTTAGGGATTTCTTATTCTTTTTATTACAAGAATAACTTAAATTTAAGATAATTGGAGTATTTTACATTCAGACAAAAAATTTTAATAGTGTGTTGAGCCACCTTTCTGTTCCAAAACTTCACGCATCCGGTTTGGAAGGGATGTATATAAATTAGCCAAATAATTCAGTGAAATCGAGCTCCAAGCTTATTCGATGGCTTGGGTTAATTCGGGTATACTCAAATATTGTTGTCCTGATCTATACTTGACGTGTCAACCATTACGAAACATTTTCAATGATATTTAAGTCCGGAGAATAGGACGGCCAGCTTAAAAGCTTCACATTTTGGCTCTGTATATAGGTTTGAACTACCCGAGCTGTTGATAAATCCATGGCAGAGGTCCAAAAAGGGTATGAACGTATTAGGCATTGCTAAGGCGTTGCTCTTTTCGAACCGGGTTAAGAGGTGACTTCTTCTTGATTTTCAGTCTTTTTATATGTTCAGCTTTCGAAATAACACGACGCATAGTTGTAAGACTTGCCTTGACACCGCATTTATCCCTAATTTTTGCCAAAGAGTCGTAAGAATTTGACGCTTTTCTTAAAATAAGTCGCCTTTCCGCATTAATAAGCACGCTGTGTGTCCGGCCTTTTATGTTTTTTCCGGTGCCGTGACATAATCCCAAGCGTCATAAGCCCAAATCTCGAAATTTGGCCTTATGTCGCTTTTTGAAAGTGACACAATACCAAATGCTTGAATTTGGCCAAAGCGTCATAAGGCCAAATCCGGAAAGTGACATAAAGCCAAATTTTCGAAACCGTACCTCGCACCTACTCCAAATCAAACAGTGACCCCAAGCAGGGGGGTTGCAAGGGGGCAGCATGCCCCCCCCCCAAACGGATTACACTGCTTATGGAATCTACTAGCGATTTCGTAACTAATCCCATAAACAGTGCAATGCGTATGGGGGGGCATGCTGCCCCCCTGCAACCCCCCCGCTTGGGGTCTCTGTTTGCTTTGGGGTAGGTGCGAGGGCAAATTGTTCAAAACGGCACCAAGCGAAAGTGTCATAAAGCCAAATTGGCCTTATGACGCTTTTCCAATGTGTCATAATACGAGGGCGGGTCAATAAGTCCGTGACTTTTGGAATAAAACACAGATTTTTTGATAAATTTTTTTTTTTATTTTTCAACGTAGTCTCCCTTGAGCTCTATAAACTTTGTCCAACGCTTCTCCAATTTTTTTATCCCTTCCAAAAAAAATTATTTGTCGAGGTCCTCAAAATAGGCCTTTCTTTGCGAGATGACTTCATCATTGGAGTCAAATCTTTTTCCACCAAGCCATTTCTTCAGGTTTGGGAACAAGAAGTAGTCGCTCGGAGCCAAATCTGGAGAATAGGGTGGATGAGGGAGCAATTCATAGCCCAATTCATGGTTTTTTGCCATGGCAACTGCACATGTGTGCACCCTTGCATTGTCTTGGTGGAAAAGAACTTTTTTCTTGGCCAAATGAGGTCGGTTTTTTTTTTCAAATCGTCATTGAATCGGTCCAATAAGTTGGCATAATATTCCCCATTGATTGTTCTTCCCTTTTGAAGGTAGTCAATGCGGATTATCCCGCGTGCATCCCAAAAAACAGTCGCCATAACTTTATTGGCTGACAAACCCACCTTGGCCTTCTTTGGCGCCGATTCACCCTTAGAAACCCACTGTTTTGACTGTTGTTTGGTCTCTGGTGTGTTGTGATGGATCCATGTTTCGTCCACGGTTACAAAATGGCGCAAAAACTCCTCCATATTGCGATTAAACAACGCCAAACCTTCCTGTGAAGTTGTTACACGATTGCGTTTGTGGTCGACTGTGAGCAAACGCGGCACCCATCTTGCGGAAAGCTTTCTCATGCCCAAGTGATCATTCAAAATTGAAACCACTGAGCCATGCGAGATCCCTACGGCTTCCACAATCTCTCGCACTTTCAATCTTCGGTCGGCCAACACCATATCGTGAATTTTTTCGATTGTTTCGGGTGTAGAGACCTCAACTGGGCGTCCAGGACGTTCGGCATCTTCAGTGCTTGTACGGCCACAACGAAATTCAGTAAACCACTTTTTTACCATTGAAATCGATTGTGCAGAGTCCCCACAGTATTTTTCAAGCTTAGCCTTGGTTTCGGTAATGGTTTTTTTTCGCAAGAAATAATGCTTAATAAGCACACGAAATTCACTTTTTTCCATTTTCTCCTCAAATTAGTGAGTAGTCTGATAAAAATAGCTGTCAAACACAAACTAACTGACGCAGCAAGTTTAAATTTTGACAGGAGTCAACTGACAGATGCCTGTTGACAGGAGCAGTGTTGCCGTTTCAGTAAAGAGGTCAGAAATTCAAAAAGTCACGGACTTATTGACCCGCCCTCGTACCAAATGCTAATATTTGGCCTTATGTCACTTTCACAATGCGACATAAGGCCAAATTTCAAAATTTGGGCTTATGACGCTTGGGATTATGTCACGGCACCGTTTTTTCCATATTCATACTCATTACTTAAAAATGTGGATATAAATTGTCGGCTCCTCTCGATTTTTTTTAGCTGAGCCTTATTGCGAAGATCAATCGACAGTTGATAATTGACTATTTTCAATGTGTGCTATTGTGAACGAACGATTCTAAAGGATTTTGTCAATCGCAGTCAATTATTTTTTTTTTTTTTAATTTGACCAAAATACCAAATGGTTCACAATAGCACACATTGAAAATAGTCAATTATCAATTTATTGTCGATTGATCTTCGCAATAAGGTTGGCTATTTTGGCAATAGATAAGCCAGCGTCCTTGTAAGCTTTGAATATGAGTCCGGGTGCCAAAGATAACGATCAAATTAAATGCATGTTCTATTCAAGTGGTGCAAAATTCCAACGAATGTTAACATAAAGTGGAAAAAACATATAACCAGAACTTGCAATATTGTCACAGCGAAAGAAGAAGAGTTGGACAAAGATAACGGGCATAATATCATTATTTTATCATTCCGCTTTCGAGTTATGAGCAATTGCAAATAGAGTGTACAGGGTGTCCTATTCAAGTGGCGATGAGTGTAATTGTAAATGCAGCAGCTAAAGTCATTGATATGGTAAAAAGTAGAAAACGAAAGCTGCCTTTTTTTCGCGTAAATTCATATTTGCAAAAAAATTAAAACAAAAGGCCGATTTGCAAAGGACGTAGGTTTATTTAAAACTTAAATACACTACTTAGGTATGCACTGACAGTAATCTATATATCCATAGTTCTTGGATTTGGTAGCCAATAGTAGTAATTTTAAGGAAAACTTCCATATGGAGGCGGAAATTTTCCAAAATCTCTTTACCATGGTGAAACCTTTGTTATTATTTAGTTTTACTTAAGAGGTTCCCGACCCGTGGCAGGTCTCTGCCTGAGACGCTGCAGTCTTCCATCAACCGTGATCCCCGGCACGCTGGTTATCCAGACCAAAAGCTCTGGCATCTGCGATGGCTTGGTCTTTAAAACGGAGGTTTGGTCTTCCTTGTCTTCTCTAACCCGGGGGCAAGAAGTCGACAATCATCTTGGCTGTAGAATTATCGTCCAATCGCTTAATTTGGCTGAGTCAATGTAGTCGACGATGTGGGCGCAGTGGCTCACTGGTTAGTGTGTCGAACTACATTAGCAAGGTCTTTGAAAAGGTTGTCAATAGAGCCATGTTAAAGTAGATCGAGGACAATAACATAATTCCGGAAAACCAGTTTAGTTTCAGGGCGAGGCATGACACTATTCATGTCGCGTCGAAACTGGTTTCCGACATTCAGTGGAATAAATGCAAGAACCAATGCACGGGTGCTTGTCTGGTTGATTTTGAGAAAGCTTTCGACACCGTATGGTTAGAGGGACTTTTCTACAAGTTGACCAGGCGGGGGATGCACAAACCTTTGCTATATGTAATTTATAATATGCTTATGGGAAAGAAGTTCGTTGTCAAATGTGGCAACGTGACTTCGAGCAGAGTCTTTGAAATTAAAAACGGTTTACAGCAGGGGGCGGTCAATTCACCGATCCTGTTTAACATTTACACGAGTGATCTGGTGGGTTCACTCAGACATGCTATAGCGTATGCCGAAGATTTGGTGGCATACAGATCAGGTCCTAAAATCGATGTCATTAACATTCTTTTGCTGCGTGACTTCGATCAAATTAAGGGATATTGCGACGACTGAAAGTTGAAAATCAACTTTCAGAAGACGGAAACAATCTTGTTCAGAACTCCATTGGCTGGGGCCTGTAGCTATACCAGAAAAAAACTGGAAGAAATTGGCCATTATTGGACAAAATGGGCAGCCATTGGCGGTGAGAAGCGTAGTGAGATATCTAGGTATCTGGCTTTACCAGTATCTATATTTCGATAGACATATAGTTGCTTGTCTTGCTGGGGCCAAGAAGGCTTATGCTCTGACAAGGAGACTGTTTCATAGCTGTCAACTTCTGAAGGTCATTTGCTAATTTGGCCCTTATAAGGCCGATCTTCACTTATGGTTGTCAATTGTGGTTTCGGGTTTTGGAAAGACAATGTCTTAGGACATGTCTCCGGTTGTTCCGAACGCCTGAATCCAACTATATAAAATACTATTCCAATTAGGTCCTATGCGATGGGGCTCAGTTGAATAGGATTGACAATTTCCTCATTAAGGTGACTCGAAGGCGGCACGTTGCAAGGGCTATGGCCAGCGACAATAGTCTGATCTTTGGAGCTTACTACCCCAATGAAATGTACATAGAGAGTACGATCCGGTCTGGCTTTATCCCGCCATTGGCATTTATCCATATTGATGCAAAAGGGCTGGTACAGACGAGGGATGGTATTCCGGTCTTATACCATCGCTACCGCAGCGCGAGAGATAAGCGGCTCCTCCATGACGGTGACGTCACCAATGCTCATGTGCTCCTCCGTTTTAGTACCACAATATCGGAGAGGGATAAATTCGACACGGAAAAGCAATTCGCCGAATTTTGGGGGCTTGTTGAGGGGGTAGGGGTCAACATGCCCTCCCAGGACGGTGCGTTACTCTAGGTAACATCCTGTTAGCTTATAAGTTTAAGTTAGGTAGGGCGTTTTTGGGAGCGGCCAGGCTCGCCAATGTGTGGTGGTGCTTCCGGGAGTTGACTGACGCTGTAAGGCTTCAGTCGGCTCACGGCGGCGCTTGCGCACGTTGACGACTGCCAGGCACCCGGAAAGCAATTAGGATTTTGACCACTTGTTGCGCAAGGCAATGAGTGCTCAGAACCTTAATCATAGTTAGAATACGTTAAGTAGTTTAAGTAAGTAGAATAGGTAGTTTGTAGTTTGTTTTATATAAAAAATATAAAATCTTAATAATGATACCGAGTTTAATTTGATTTTCTCGACGAATACATATGTAAGATAGTTTTTAGGCCGAAAGGCAATAATTATAAGATATAGTTAAGTTTAGGGAGTCCGCATAAGGACCAATAAATAAGAATAAGTATCCTGTTAATTTTAAGTTAGATTTAATCATTTTTGTCTAGTACGTAAGTTTATATTCAGTAACAATTAAAAAATGAATTTAAAAGTAAAAGTAAGTGTGTCGAACTACTAATCGAAAGGTCCCCGGTTCAATACCCACTGGGGCCAAGTAACATTTAGATTTTTTTCCACTGCCCCACCTCTTGCGAACGTCTTACAAACATCCAAGAGTACCAATTGTCATGAAAAGCTTCTCAAATTTGCCGTTTGGATTCGGCTTAAAATTGTAGGTCCCTTCCACTTCACACAAGAAAGTGGTTGGAGAAGCTAGGTTTTAGGTTATGTATAGGCCGTTAATGCCTAATATTTATTTTAATAGAGCTCATAGTGTTCGCGGTTGTATCTTCTCTTCCATTCGCAGTCCTCGCACACAGGAAAAATGAAGACACAAAAAATTCTCGTTATTGACAGATGGCAGTAAATGTCATTTTAATTGGGCGCTTCACTTGCCATACATCAAAATCAACAAAATTGGTTTAAAAAATGGATCCACGGACCATTAAAGAAGATTTAGTTATACATAAATGCAGCAGCTGAAGTCATTGCTGTTGTTTAAATTGAATGTTATTTTTCTTGTTTTTTTCTGTTTTTCGGTTTCTTTGACGTATTCATCGAAACATTCCATTTCCATCGAAGAATCGAATTGTTTCAGGATACAGTTTCCAAAATGTCAAAAATTTAGCGTCGTTTAATGTGCCGGACATTAATTTTGGAAGTGGAGAAGGGGAGACTTTTCGTTGTGTACTACGTGTAGCATATAATTTTGTTATACTCGAGTCACATTTTGTGCGGCCCATCTACATAAAAGAAATAACTTAACTTACGAGCAAGAGAATGCTTTCTCTCGGAGTCTGATCGTGCTATGTGCTATATTTTTTTTTTAAATGTACACGCACTAAAGGGATTTTTTTAGTACCCTTATCATGTACCCAGAGCGGGCGTTAAGGAAATTAGGATTAGAAGAAAAGGAGAGATGCCGATGCACATTGGTTTTAAATGTGTGTAGGTTATAATGTGAATGAAAAATAGAGCGTGGAAGAGTATTCCACATTCGTGGCTAAGGAAAGATTCTTTGAACTTCACTGTACGTCCAAATACAGGCTTGAGGGTGAACTGATGAGCATTCACTGCATGGCGGGTATTGCGGTTGAAATGTTCAAGGGGTGGAATGCAACTAGCTATTTCGTTTGAGCACTTATGGTAGAAATACCGATAAAATAACTAAAGAGAGGAGACATTACGACGATGAGAGTCAATCGATCTCGCGATGTCTCGGTCGCCAATGCGATTTATGGCCCGTTTTTGGATCCTGTCAAGTAGCAAGTTATTTGTGCAGCAGACCAGATATGAGCGTTGGACTCGAGTTTCGGGCTAATAAACGCCTTATAAATTGTAGCTAGATAAGAAAGGGTGAAATATTTCTTACATCGCTTAAGGAAGCCTAGACATTTCGCAGCGTTCTTGGCAACATCAAATATGTGGTAATTCCAATGGAGGTTGTCATTGACACACATACCGAGAATGGAAAGTCTTTCGGTTTCAGCGATGCAGGTGCCATTCATGGATAATGGGAGTGTGTGTGGGTTTTGCTTTATTGACAGAAGGCAACATTGCGTTTTAGAAGCATTAAATTCTACTCTATTGGTCGTACCCCACTGAGTTGTGCTATTAGACATTAATTTAATGAGCTTAACATACGTTGCCGTTCCAGTTCCACACCCAAAGAAGAGGGGCGTGACCCAAGAAACAAATATGAAAAGCTGAAGGTACTGTCATCAGCAAAGGAATGGATTGTATTAGTAGTAACAGACAGGAGATCATTTATAAAAATGAGAAAGAGAGTCGGGGACAGAACTTAGCCTTGGGGAACACCGGCATTTATTTGTTGAGTTGCAGAGTTGAAACCGTCCAAAACACCTTGAATTGAAAGGCCCGAATGGTAATTTCTAATCCAGTGAAGAAGAGACAAGAGAGCTTGTTGCCAAACTTTGTCAAATGCCTTTGAAATATCAAGCGCAAAAATTTTAATTTCACCACCTTGGTGAAGAGATCGGTTCCACTTTTCGGTCAGATATGTGATCAAATCACTAGTGGACCTGTTGCCCCGAAAACCGTAGTGCCAGACATTGAGAAGTTTTCGTGATTCAAGATATTTCATTAGCTGATGGCTGATCAGCGTTTCCATGACCTTAGATAGAAGGGACGTAAGTGCAATTGGTCGGTAGGAGGAGGGAGAAGAAGACTCCTCGGAAAGAGCCCTGAAGAATAGGACAGATAAAAAAGCTTACGCAGTGGTTTTGCCAGCGTAGAAGAACACCTCTTCAGAACGATGGGGAAAATACCATCTGGACCAGCGGATTTATGTATGTCAAGATCTCGAAGTACTCTAGCCACTGTACGAGTGCGAAAGTGGATTGGTCCCATGGAATATTTTACGCGCTCAAGTACAGGGGGAGATAAAGCACAATATGAGAGCGTTGAGCTAGCAGCAAGCAGATTGGCTTTATCAAAAGAGCTGACGGGTGGCATTTTGTTGTAAATAAGTGTCGGGATAGATGACGAGGCCGAATTCTTGATGTTTTTGACAAAAGAAAAAAAGTTTTTACTACCCGTGCCACTTTGTAGTATTTTTTGCCTCAGCTTTTGGTCGTAGGAGAATTTTACACAATTAATAAGGACATTGCAGTCATTTCTGGCTCGTTCGAACTTTTTTCGATTTTCCTCGGATCGGTTGGCCTTATAAGACCGAAAGCATACCTCTTTTGGCCTGATAGCCTCTTTGCAGCTCGAATCACGGCTGCAGAAAATACCCCCCCCCCCCCCCCCAAATGAAATAATCCCCCAAATGAAAGATGAAATAACTCCCCAAAATTTGTAAGGAGGTGGGGATTTATTTCATGGGTTTTTGGGGACTTATTTCATACTTCAAATTGGGGGGTTATTTCAAAGTGAAATAAGTCCCCAAATTCAACTATGGAATAAGTCCACAAATTTGGGGACTCAAAGTGCAATAAGGCCAAGTGCTAAAATAAAACCTCGCACCTACTCCAAATCAAACAGTGACCCCAAGCAGGGGGGTTGCATGCGCATTACACTGTTTATGGGATCCCATACTCCCATCCCATAATTCGTATGGGGGGCATGCTGCCCCCCTGCAACCCCCTGCTTGGGGTCACTGTTTGATTTGGAGTAGGTGCGAGGTTTTATTTTAGCACTTGGCATTATTGCACTTTGGGTAAATGAATTCGTATGGCCTTATTTCACTTTCAGAAAGCCATAGTGAGTCATAACACCTTGAACACTTGAAATCCATTTTGGGAATTATTTCATACTTATTTGGGGACTTATTTCATACCATTTTGGGGACTTATTTCATCTTGGATTTGGGGAGTTATTTCATTTTTCATTTGGGGGGTTATTTCATTGGGGGGTTATTTCCCGGAGCCTCGAATCACACCACGTGTTAACCTTGAGTTTGATACTTTTTATTCTGTTAGGGATAAAAGACTTTATGCCCAGGTGAATTATGTTTGTGATCATATCAGCAGCAGCATCCACGTTGCTGTCGAGGAAGAAGCGACCGCGACCAGTTAAAACTCTTAAAGAAACCGTTTAATTTTTCCCAATTGGCTTTCTCGTATTGCCATACGGTTCTTTTCCCCGTTTTTTTCGGAAGGTTTTGTTACAGCCATAGGAAGCTATGCATGCTTTATCTACACGTTGTTCTATGTTTAGTTTCCAGCTGAATTTAGGATCTAGAATAACTCCTATATACCCAGCACTGGATAGCAATAGAGATTAAAGGTTTAGGCGAGGAAGTGTGATGTCAATTATTTTGTTGTTGGTGGTAAAAAGTATCAGTTTATTTCTACCCGAGTTCACTCGAAGATCACACTTTTTGACCCAGGTGCTAACTTTGCTAAAGGGTTTTTCAATAAGAGCGCTACAAAAGTTTTTTTAAATAAAACAAAAACGGTTTTGGATATCAATGAAATTCTTTATTCCTGTGAAAGTACGTTCGATGCCATTATGTATGGAACTCGATTTCTTTTGATGGCCACCACGGGCACGCTTGCAGAAGTCCAGACGCTGAACCCAATTTTCGACGGTTTTCAAGCATAAATCGGCCGATACTGCTGCAATTTCACGTTCGATATTCGTACGAAGTTCATCAATCGTCGCTGGCTTGTTGGCATAGACCATAGACTTGACGTAGCCCCACAGGAAATATTCTAACGGCGTCAAATCGCACGACCGAAGCGGCCAAGCGACTGGACCATTTCGTGAGATAACACGGTTTCCAAACTTGGTTTCCAATAAATTGATTGTGGCATTCGCTGTGTGGCTTGTGGCGCCGTCCTGTTGGAACCACATGTCCTCCAAGTCCATATCATCCAATTGGGGCCAAAAATATTCGGTTATCATTGAACGGTAGCGATTCCCATTCATAGTAACGCTTGAGAACGACGTGTGAGAGACAAATTTGGGCTTTCTTAAACTGAAGCCTCAGCGGCAGCAATATTCTCGACACTACGGGCACTTCTTTGTCTCACTGGCACGGGAACATTTTGTACTGTGCTTGTGGATTCAAATTGTTGATCTGCTAGGACGATTATGACGACCATAAATTGGACATAGCGCTCTTAACGTTGAGGCCACTGACTCCGAATTTCGGTAGTAAATTTTAATAATTTCGACTCGTTGTTGGCTCGTATATCTTTCCATCATCTTACTGAAGAGAAATGTCAAAAGAGCGGCAAGAAATTCGGCGTCGTTTGCTGTCCCTGTCGCTCTACTTTTGTAGCGCTCTTATTGAAAAACCCTTTATAATTAGCTTGGAGTTTTTTTTTTATAATGTCGCATATTACAGAATAATGAAACCTTCCTAAAACAATATCACTATATCGTCCGCATACCCAATTACCTTGATTATTTCTTTATTTAAACTTTAGAGGATTTTGTTCATTACTATGAGCCATAGTGTGAGCCTTGAGGATTTGCCCTGCTGGCAAACGTGTAGATACTGGCTTTTTCATAGTGCTGCCTGAATGAATCCATTATTATAAAAAATAGGCCTAAAAACTAAAACATTTGTAATTAATTCAATTATGTCCCGGGTACTTCTTCCAGGCCGTGAGTTTTTCTCTGAAAGTGTTTTTTTCCAATTGCTCGCATTACTTCGTGAAGGGCTGTCTCTGTCGATATTTCTTTAAGTTTTGCGAGCTGTGGTTTGGAGAGGTATGGATCCATTCGAGAGTCTTCAGTACAAATGAGGTCATAGGCTGAGTGGTCTAAGATCGTTCGCATTTTCATTACCTCGTCAAAAAGCCTTTGGATTGAAAACCACTCTTACTCGTCTCAATGAGGGGGTATGTCATTATTGAGTATACAGCTCCTGAAAATGTACGGTGAGCCTTGGAAGTTGTGTAAGAAGTGAAAGTAAAGTAAGTAAGCATGCACGACATAGAATTAAAAGAGCTTGATACAAAATGCAGTTAACGGCCTTACTTTCGACACCCAGGTAATTGCCTACGCTTTTTTATGATTTATACATACAAAGATATCTGCGCGAGAAATATGTACGTAATTAAAAAAGACCTAAACATATCCTATCTAATATATCCCAATCGTTTGGCCTAGTCATAAGTCGACATATACACCCAGTGAAATAAACATCCACACATCTATCATATAGCAATCAATTCGGAGTGTACCACATCTTGGCGCTACCGTTTCAAAACAACACCTCATGCTAAAGCGAACAGCTTGCAAAAGACTTGCGTGTGTCTACTAACCTATCATACGTCTACTGATTTACGAGTACGAAGAATAATCACAAGAGAGCATAGCCGCCAAATAATTTTCATAAATATCCCCTTCTGATATTAATTATTCTACACCATAACTCTGATTTCCATTTACCCAACAAGCGCGTCATTGTGTACGATACGGCACACCATGATATTTATGGGGTCTGTGTACGAGTAGATATAGACTGTCCAAGAGTGTAATTACGACAGTTATTAAAATCTAATAAATCGCAACACATTGCTCAATAGATATTTATCTCTTGTCCAGAAGTGTGCACGGTTACATGTCAACTACAAAGAGACCGGCTTGTATCTAACCAAATGGTACTCCCATATGGATAACTTAATGGCAGCTCTCCTCATCTCTCTTCCAGAGGCCACCCAGTAAACCAAAATACAATTATTGTTTTCTTACTAAACCGCACATGCAATGACGCGTATATGATGTCATGTAATGATTTTTATAAGAAAAAATCGGACGACATTTCACATTTTAAAGTGAACAGCGCCGTCTTCAGATGTGAACAAATCGGACGACATTTTAAAGGGAAGAGCGTCGTCTTCAGATGTGAATAAAAAACCCAACCGATTTGAATGTATACATTTTTTGTTAGGAAATTAATTATTATTTAATGATTAACATTTGTAAATCATTGAAACTGATTCGTCAATAATTCAAAATAATTTTTCTTAAGAGGTTCAAAATAATAGTCAACCTCGAAAAACGATTGGGCAGCAAAGTGTGTATCTTCTGAAGTATTTTTTTCAACATTATGAGAATGCGTGATGTTCTTAAGTCATTAGTGCTTGTTGTGAGAAAACTGAGGTTAACTTTAATGGGAACCATCACCGCATCATGTTGGGTGCTTTGAGGTAAACAGTGTTTGCATATTGTTTTAATGATGAATGATGATCAAACGTCAAAGCACTTGTAAGTGTGTAGAATCGTTTATAGATATCGTCTCAATTTTCAACGTCTTCCTGTGAAATTATGTGTTACATTATCTTCCTGCCTGTTAGGGCCAATCAATCTATATTTAGTTTCCAATAATAATAGGAAAACATGTTTTAATTTAATAGGGTATAAGAGGCATATGTATGAAGGTATCGTAGAGAAAGCCTATTTGTCAATGTGGAAAATAGACCTTGAAGCAAAATCTTAGTTTTGAGCTTTCTGCACAAATAGAATATCTTGGCCAACTACTATTTTGTATAAATTGTCTTCGGAGTAGCTAGAGGCGCAGATCTTTGGATACCTCGGATATGATATCTCTC
Organism: Portevinia maculata; assembly: GCA_949715645.1. Taxonomy (NCBI): domain Eukaryota; kingdom Metazoa; phylum Arthropoda; class Insecta; order Diptera; family Syrphidae; genus Portevinia; species Portevinia maculata. Next base: position 278,438,745 of record OX454525.1, read on the forward strand.
CAAAAACCAATTTGCGATAGAAATATAACATATCTGTATTGGAACTGATCGTGTATCCTTCAACCTCTTGAAATGTTGTATGCGGCCAGAACCAAGTTCTGAAGACCAGTGGCGTAAGTATCGGTGCAGGCAAATAAGTCCACGGGAATTATTTCATCTGGGAATTAAAACCACTCGAATGGAAAATAAATCCACTTCACAAAAGTGGGCTAAGTTCCCACCGGGGTTGGGAATTAACTCCACTTTGCTGTGCGAATTAATACCACATCTGAAGATCTGATATAATGTTATGCATTTGCAAATAGGTAGGTAGGTGTGGCGGTTTGATAAGACAAACCCAATTAGCACCGAGTGCCGTTTTCTTACCACAAACTCACGTAAAACTGGGTATTATCGATTGGTGGGGGAGGCTAAATCAAATCCAACCTGCGGAGTTCAGGAAAGTTATCACATTTGCAAATAAATAAATAAAATAAATATTAGGCATTAACTTTCCACTTTCTTTGCGAAGTGGAAGGGACCAGCGTTGCCATAATGTGCCCAAACTTTTTTTAATTTAAGCCCTTGGCCCGGGGCCAATAAGAAACGGCCCGCATATCTTATTTTTTTGTATTCCTTAAACAAAATATTCTATGAAACACACCCATATTATTGATGAAAAATTCATTTTTTAAAGTGCATTCAATCTTACTATGTATATTGAAATCTGTCAACAAATTAAAAAAAGATTGAACATAAGTGACAATTTACTAGCAGCGTTTCAAATTATTGATCCTAATTATTTGAAGAAAAGTAAAAATGATTTTAGATTGTTTTCAGGTAGCTTAACGACTCTGCTGGTAAAATTTCCAAATTTATTTAGCTGCTCTAATGAGGTAATGTTTGAAGAATTGCAAGAATACAATTTTTTGAGATGTGAATTATTATTTTATTACCAACATGTTAATATGTATTATGTACATATATGAATAAATTGAATGTTGCCCTATACCCTTCTTAATATTTTTTTTTACTTTTCACTGAAGTTTACTGGCCCGCACTTTTTGGAAATGGCCCTCAAAAAGGCCCTCAATTTATTTTTCTTCGCAGCGTCGCTGGAAGGGACCTACAATTTTAAGCCGAATCCGAACGGCAACTTTGAGAAGCTTCTCATGACAATTGATACTCTTGGATGTTTGTCAGACGTTCGCAAGAGGTGGGGCAGTGGAAAAAAATCTAGATGTTAGATGGCCCCAGCGGGTATTGAACCGGGGACCTTTCGATTAGTAGTCCGACACACTAGCCATTGAGCCACTGCTTTTTTCGACTTTTAAATTCATTTTTTATTCAATATTAGATATCAACTTACATACTAGACAAAAATGATTAAATCTAACTTAAAACTAATAGATACTTATTATTAAGTAATTGTCCTTATGCAGACGTTCTAAACTTAACTATAACCTTATAATTATTGCCTTTCGGCCTAAAAACTATTTTACAAACTAATTTAACATATTATTTTCATCGAGAAATTTTTTAAAAAGACTCGGCATCATTATTTAAATTTTATATTTTATATATAAACAAAATACAGACTACCGTCGTCAACCTGCAAACGCGCCGCCGTGAGCCGACTGAAGCCTAACATCATCAATCTCATCCCGGAAGCACCACCACAAGTTGGCGAGACCGGTCAACTAGGAGGATGTTACTCATACCTAGAGTAACGCACCGTCCTGGGAGGGCATGTTGACCCCCCCCCCCCCCCAGCTCCCCCCCTCAACAAGCCACCAAAATTCGGAGAAATGCTTTTTCGTATCGAATGTATCCCTCTCCGCTATTGCGGTACTAAAACGGAGGAGCACATGAGCATTAATGTATTCCCGCCGTGGATGAGCCGCTTATCTCTCGCGCTGCGATAGCGCTGGTATAATACCGGGATACCATCCCTCGTCTGTACCAGCCCTTTTGCATCAATATGGATAAATGCCTCCGGCCGGCGGAATAAGGCCAGACGTACGGCCGGAGCGTACTCTCTATGTACATTTCATTTGGGTAGAAAGCCCCAAAGATCAGACTATTTTCGCGGGCCATCGCCCTTGCAACGTGCCTTCGAGTCACTTTAATGAGGAAATTGTCAATCCTATTCAACTGAGCCCCATCGTATAGGACCTTGTTGGGATTGTATTTTATATAGTTGGATTCAGGCGTTCGGAACAACCGGAGACCTAAGACATTGTCTCTCCAAAACTCGAATCTTTTCCATATAACTAGGCGGTATATTAAACCACAGTGGGCAATCATAAGCTATGATCGGCCTTATAAGGGACATGTAGCAAATGACCTTAACGCTGGAGTCAACTTGACTGCACAAAAATGAAACAGTCTCCTTGTCTGAGCATAAACCTTCTTAACTCCAGCAAGACAAGCAACTATCACCCCTATCGTGGAATCCGTCGGGGGGAACGATCCGCTAATAGTGAACAATTTGCATCGTGTAATCCGCAGACGTGAACCATCCACATGTTGGTAACGTGAATGAAATTCACTGTATCGTGAAAACGATCGGTTCGAATCTATCCATGCATTTGACATCCGCAGTTTTTATTTTCTTTTCCCTGAATTTAATTTTTACAAAACAAATGTGTTTGAAATGAGCTGTCACAATTGAATTTCCTAATCACCAATAGTGGTCGGTAAGGGAGAGTATCCGACGGATCCCACGATAGCAATTTTCTGTTCACGTGAATCGAATAAGTGAAGTGAATCTCAGATCCGACGGATTCCACGATAGGGGTGTATATGTCTATCGAAATACAGATACTGGTCGAGCCAGATACCCAGATATCTAACTACGCTTCTCACCCCCAATGGCTGCCCAATTTGTCCAATAATGACCAATTTTTTCCAGTTTCTTCTGGTATCCCTAGAGGCCTCAGCCAATGCTGTTCTGAACAAGATTGTTTCCGTCTTCTGAAAGTTGATTTTCAACTTTCAGTCGTCGCAATATCCCTTAATTTGATCGAAGCCACGCTGCAAAAGATTGTTAATGACCTCGATTTTAGGACCTGATCTGTATTGCCCCCATACGCATTGCACTGGTTAAGGGGTGAGTTGCGAAATCACAAGTAGATTCCATAAACAGTGCAATGCGTATACCCGTGCCGCGCATTATCATTCAGGTAAGCAAAAACAGATGTGCAGTGGAAAATGGCATAAAGCCAAATTGGCCCTATGACGCTTTGAGAAAGTGATTTTCCAAATCAAATGTTGGAAACAACTCCACCAAGTTTCGTGTTAAATTAATTCTTACTTCTAGTGGGAAATAACTCCACACTAAGAAAGTATACTTACGAGTACTTCACACTATGTGTGGAATAAATTCCCAGATGGAGTAAATTTTCTTGGAGTTATTTCCCTGTACCGTAGATACCAAGATGCCTTCAGAAGTGCTGCAACTGATGTGTTAAGTTTCAACCGGTTAGTTCGCACGAAAAAAAAAGAGTATGAAAAGCGTAATCGAGGTCATAGAGAGGTGCTTCTACAGAAACCATGTTTTAAAGTTTTATCAAAAGGTAAAAAGATCATGTCAAAGAAACAAGAAACGAACAGAGAACTGTGGAGATAAACCTGGTAGATATAAATATGGATTCTTCATATAATTCGAAACGCTGTACTTTCTAAGGTTGTTACTAAAGCAAAACATAGGGACGGGCTACAGTCCGCTTGGGCGAACTGTTGGATGCCCTATTCTTATTCCTGTCCCTCATAAGTGGGCGTGACAAAAGTCTAAGTATGGTTGAATTGTTAAGAACGCTCTACATATTTTGTTATATAACATTTAAAGGATTTTATAAAAAAAAACGCTCCCTAGCTCAAACTTGGGTGTTTCAATAAAATTGTTTTATTTAATTGTGGGTGTGTCAGTAGGCGGATTTAAAAAAAATTAACACATGAGAATAAAGGGCCCCTATATATTATAAATTTCAGCTCCCTAGCTCAAACTTTGAATTTTCAAAAAAAATAAAAAATTAATTGTGGGCGTGTCAGTGGGCGGATTTTGAAAATATTTACACATGAGCATAAAGGGCCCATAGAGAGTATATATTATAAATTTCAGCTCCCTAGCTCAAACTTTGGATTTTCAAAAATTAATATACCCTTAGAATAGGGTATAAAAAAATTATTTTATTTATTTGTGGTCGTGTCAGTGGGCGGATTTTGAAAATTTATTTATTTATCCCGAGCAGTTTTAGGAGTCATAGATCATATATAAAAAATTTCAGCTTTCTAGCTCAAAATTCGATTTTTTCCAAAATTTTGTTTTTTTTAGTTTGTGGGCGTGTCTGTGGGCGGATTTCAAAAATTCGTAAACTTGTTTATTTCGGGACCCTAGAGAGTATATGGTTAAAATTTCAGCTCTCTAGGTCCAGTTTAAAGGCCTAATTTTTGCCGACAGACGGATGGACGGACACGGCTAGATCGACATTACTATCGATGCTGATCATAAATATAGTAACTTTTAGGGGTCTACGGGCAATATTAAGGTATGTTACAAACTATGCGTCAAAATTAATATACCCTTAGAATAGGGTATAAAAATATAAGGTATTAACGGCCCACACAGAGCAGAAAACGAAGCTTCTCCAAACATGTGCTCGCACAAGCAAGTGGAAAGGACCTGCAATTTTACGCCGACTACGAACGGCCAACTTGAGAAATTCCTCATGATAATTGATACACTTGGATGTAAGTCAGGCGTTCGCAAGAGGTGGGGCAGTGGAAATAGTGTTGCTTGTCCCTGGCGTAATTTGAACCTAAGACTGTTCGATTAGTAGTCCAAAACACTAACCACTAAGCCACTGCGCTCACAAGGTTGTTACTTATCTTCCATTAGTTTTCTATTTTTTTAAAAATACCGGAAAACAGCCACTCTACAATTTATTACAATGGTTACAGTATCCTCAGTTTTCATATCCGTTCTCTGCCCCCTAACGTCATTAGGTACATATGTACTGAAAACGTATTTTTATTAATCGATTTGCGTCCGACAGCTTACATCAACTAGTTGATAGTCGAAGCCGTATTTCGCCATTACAAAAATGTAACTTCCATTATTTAGAAATAGTAGTGAACGTTTTTTCTCGAAACTGATTAATTGATTTCTACAAATTGCTGGTGCAGGTCGACTAAAAATTATGTGTAATGTGCTATGACAGCCACAATTATATATTTTAAAACCAAAACATTCACTTTGTTACAGCGCCATATTGGTTTCAACCGAGATAAATATCAAACAATTAACCTTTGAATTCTAGTGTCATTCACAGATAAAAGAAGCATACCACGGTTCAAGTCAGCAGCCATTGAGGGAATACCCCTGAAGGTGGCGGAGAGTGCGAAACAGCTGGGAGTTATCATTGACAGAAAGCTGAGTTGGAAGTTATAATTTGTCGATGACAGATCTAGGAAACCATCGAATGCTTTCTACGCAGGAAAATGTATCTTCAACAAAACTAAAGACCAAACCCCAAAATAATTCTTTGGATGTAACGGCAATTGTGCGACCAATGCTCACATTCGACAGCTTAGTCTGGTGGCAAGCCACGCACAAGGTAAAGAATCTCAAATTGATTTCAAAAACATAGGGACGGGCTACAGTCCGCTTGGGCGAACTGTTTGATACCCTATTCTTATTCCAATCCCTCATAAGTGGGCGTGACAAAGATCCAAGTATGGTTGAATTGTTAAGAACGCTCTACATTTTTTGTTATATAACATTTAAAGGATTTTATCAAAAAAAACCCAGCTTTTTTTAAAAACAACGCTCCCCAGCTCAAACTTTGGATTTTCAAAAAAAAAAATTTTTTTTTTAAATTGTGGCGTGTCAGTAGGCGGATTTTGAAAATATTTACACGTGAGCATAAGGGGCTTCTAGAGAGTATCTATATATATATAAAAGAAAGTGTCCGAAGCGATGTAACCGCATAACTCGAGATTGGCCGAACCGATTTTGATGATTTATACTTTGTTGGAAAGGTATTTTCTCAGCACGGGTTTTAGAAGAAAAAATCAAAATTTCAAAATGGCTTATTTTGACCACCCAGCGTGTGTGTTACGACAGGTTTTTTTTCGATTTTTTTTTATTTTTTTTTTTTTTTTTTCATTTTGTATTTATTTATTTTGGCAACAACCAAATAAAGAATCAAATTTGAATGTAACATATCGTATCACAATTGAACTGTCAGATAGACACGCAACGTAACGCCATCTATAATCGATCAATGGAGAAGCCAATTTTGTTTCATGTTTGGTGGCGCTGTCGGATTCGGATTTCTTCATTGCGATTTTGTGAGTTTTTGTGAATTAAAATTGATATGAGAATATATCTATATCTATTTATATATATATGTATATAAAAATCAATCCATATTTGCGTTTGTTGCCGGTGTTTGGCCAAACGCATTAACCGATTCCAATGAAATTTTTTTTTAAAGAAAGGTGACGTCTATACGAAGGATGTTATGTGTGTGCGATGTCTGTATCTGCGTCGGTGTTTAAATTATGTGTTTCTTAAAAAAGAAAAAAAAATTGACAATGTATTTATACACTGTGTGTTTCATATGTAGGTATCATGTGCTTTGGAAAAAAAACAAATTTAAGTGAAATAATAAAAAGTTTTTTTGTGTAATATTTTCTATATATAAAAATCAATCTATATTTGTGTTTGTTGCCGGTGTTTGGCCAAACGCGTTAACCGATTCCAATGAAATTTTTTTCCATGAAAGGCGACGTCTGCACGAAGGTTGTTATGTTTGGCTATATCTGCATCGGTGTGTGAGATATGGGCATTTGAGTGAGTACACATGCATATGTGCGTATGCGTGTAAATTACGACGCAGATACAGAGACCGTACAGACGTCACTTATTTTGTTATCCGAACAAGCATATGAAAGAGGGAGACCACACGAACGTTTCAAGCTTATTGTGGAATTTGTGCGCACTTTCATTCTTGAGATATCGTGTATTCAATATTTTATTCAAATAACTCTTATTGAAATTTTTTGCATTTTTTTGTGAATCGGACATCGAAAAGTTGCTTTTCCAACATTGATAACAATCGGTGTGGAAGTGAATGAAAAGTGATTCAATCGAAGTTTTTTATTTTCGCTTTGTTGTTTGATTCGCAGAAGTGAGGTGACATAGGCGCCTGCCAGACAACAAGCACCTACCCTAAACGGAACAACGAAGTTGTGTGAGCGGCCTAAGCCATGCGGAGAAAAACGTGCAGTCCCTTTCACCGGTTGAGCTCAAATCAGGCAAACTTCGGTATTGGCCTGAGAGTGTTTCTGTGAACTTTGGTCAAAATCGGTCTTCTTTTTTTAGGCGCAGCAACATACGCCGGATACCCGCTATAGACAATTATAAGGAAGTCTACTCGAACATATTGGCCAATAGAATTCTCGGGCACGGGCAAAGCCGGGCAGGTGCAGCTAGTAAATTATAAATTTCAGCTCTCTAGCTCAAACTTTGGATTTTCAAAAAAAGGTTTTTTTTAAATTGTGGGCGTGTCAGTATACGGATTTCGAAAATATTTACACATGGGCTTGAAAGGCGCCTAGAGAGTATATATTATAAATTTCAGCTCCCTAGCTCAAATTTTGGTTTTTCAATAAAATTGTTTTATTTAATTGTGGGCGTGTCAGTGGGCGGATTTTGAAAATGTTATCTCCCGAGTAGTTTTAGGAGTCATAGATTATGTATGTATAAAAAATTTCAGCTTTCTAGCTCAAAATTCGTTTTTTCCAAAATTTTGTTTTTTTTTGAGTATGTGGGCGTGTCTGTGGGCGGATTTCAAAAACTTGATTATTTCGGGCCCCTAGAGAGTATATGGTTAAAATTCCAGCTCTCTAGGCCCAGTTTAAAGGCCTAATTTTTGCCGTCGGACGGACGGACATGGCTAGATCGACATTACTATTGATGGTGATCATAAATATAGTAACTTTTTGGAGTCTACGGGCAATATTAAGGTATGTTACAAACTATGCGTCAAAATTAATATATACCCTTAGAATAGGGTATACAAAAGTGCCTTCAGAATCAGCCAAACAAATAGCATGAATCCGAGTCATTTAGGGCGCAGAACAAATACGAATGGCAACAATATCACCTCTGACGACATGTTTCCTTACCTAGAATCTGAAAGAGCATTCCCTTGCTGGTTTCCGAGCAGGGAGAAATGGGACGGGAATGAACCCAGAAAAGGAAATCGATATTCATCTTCACGGATAGATCAAAGATCAACTGTGGAACTGGTGCTAGAATAATCTCCGAAGAATTAAACATACACGGATCGATCAGACACATCACTATTCCAAGCAGAGGTTTTTGCAATCACTGAAGTTGCCAGCATGGTTTCAATAATGACGATACAACAAAGTGACGTACTTATTGGCAACCAAGCGGCCATTAAAGCGATATCTGCTACCAGAATTAAATCGCAGCTTGTTCGCGATGTCGCTAAAAGCTTAAGGTTCTTGGTTGGTATCATAAAACAAATTCTCAGCTGGGTCTGGCAATTCGCAAGAAAAGTGTCTGCTATTGACCAAGTACAGGCACTTCAGTCGGTCGAACCACCAATCTGTTATCTCAGAGAATGAGTGGAATAAAAGATCCGAATGAAAGCCAACAACAGGTTGAAATCGTTAACCATTTGTGATATATCATCCAAACTGTGGCTAAAATATGATAAGAACCAGACAAACAAACTTACGTCATGACAGAATCACTGTCTAAGTTGGTCGGAACTCTTGCCGGTCCTAATTTGGTAAGGAACCACATAATGAAACTAAACCTCAAAGGTGACAACATCTGTAGAGGCTGCGCTGATGAGGAGATCCATGAGGATTCCCCTCACATTTTCTGTCCCTGCCCAAGCCTCTGTCACTTGAGGAACAGATCTTTGAAGATACTTCTTCCAAGGCATTCAAGAACTCTCTGATGTCTCACTATCTGACATGAAAGAATAGGCGATGGGCATTTTCATCGATATTGAGGGTGCTTTTGACTAGGCGACTTTTGACAGCATGTGCAGCTCTGCCAGACAACACGGCGTAGACGAATCATTGGTGCTGTGGATTAAAGCAGTGCTAATGAATAGAACGTTGGTTGCGGTTGGATGCGGATTGTGGCCGCTATGTTATGGCGTTCTGTCTCCACTGCTATGGTGTATGCTGGTCGACTCTCTGCTGAACGCACTCAACAGTTCTAATGTATACGCTCAGGCGTACGCGGATGATGTTGCCGTGCTTTCTGTTGGAACATGCCAAGCGACTGTCTGCGCCAAGACCCAGGCGGCCCTTGACATGATCAACGAATAGTGCACTAAGAATGGGCTCTAGGTCAATCCTCTTAAAACTGAGGTTGTTCTCTTTACGAGAAGGAGGAAGCTGATCGGGTTGACTCAGCCAAGGCGTCACAATCCAACTCTCCAATGAAGCAAAGTATCTGGGAGTCATCCTAGATAGCAAACTTCTTTTGTCCAAGCATGTTGAGCTGAAGACTGCCAAGGCGCTGTCGATTTTCTGTCAGTGCAAGGGCATTTTCGGCAAGACATGGGGCTTATCACCGAAAAGAGTCCTATAGATTTATACGGCTATGATAACACCATTTATAGCATACGCATCGATTGTTCGAATAAGCTTTCGCGTAAATACGTTACTGCTGCTTTCGCCAAACTCCAAAGGAAGGTATGTCTCGGCTGCACAGGGGCCTTCCCCAGCACACCTGCTCCAGCCTGAATGCATTATTGAACCTCCCGCCCCTTGATGATTACATCATGGGTTGCACAATCAAAGATATCTCACGTTTAAAAAGAGGTGGCTTTTGGTATAACTCGCACTGGAGTTTTAATGAACTTGCGTAACGGTTGTCCTTCCACTCCTGTCTTATGGATATGCCGTCGGATGCAATGACACCGGAACTTCGGTTGAAGCGCAACTACGAAGTCGACTTTCCTCGTGTTCAGGACTGGCTCTGGCCAGACTCTGAGCCTGGAAAGGAATGCAGTCGAATCTTCACGGATGGCTTCAAAACCGATCAAGGATCTGGTGCTGGTGTTTTCATGGAGAGCGAAAACATTAGACTTTTCTTCTCGTTAGGCAAACATGCGTCAGTCTTCCAAACGGAGACTTATGCTATCCTAATGGCCATGAACTATGTTCCGAGGAACAGGTGGAGGGGGCGAAGTATCTGCATCTGTAGCGACAGTCAGGCTGCGCTTAAGGCCTTGCTTAACCCCTTAACCACCTCCAAAATAGTTCGTGAATGCAAGATCTCTCTGAATTCGGTCGGAAGGCTGAATTCACTTAGACTTGTCTGGGTCCCGGGTCATAACGGGATCACGGGAAATGAGATCTCCGATGAACTTGCTAGACAAGGCTCAGAGGGGGGCTTCTCAGGACCTGAACCAGCTATTTGTCTGCCTGATCCTCGGTCAGGGCTTAAATTGACGGTTGGGTTTCCTATGAACACAATCGCCGTTGGCATAACCCTCCAGGGTGCAGACAGACTAAGCTAATTCTCCCCGACGTCTGTGGGAAATCCGCGGCATTCTTGTTGTCTCTCAACAGAAAAGACTGCAGACAGACCACTGGCCTTCTTACGGGACACTACGTTTTTGCCAAGTACCTTAAGGTACTAGGCCTAAGCGATACCACCAACTGCGAAGCCTGTGGAGAAAGCGACGACAGTATTTGGTGCGGATATGGTGAGTGCTGTAAACCTAAGCTCCTTATCATTGAAGCGCCTTCTCGTTTTTCTTAGAATAACGAGTAAATTCCGACAGTAAAATGTGGTGTGTCTGCCTGGTAGTACAATGGACCAGTATTGAGTCTGAGTGCTCCAGTGTGGAAAGTCTCGCACCCCGACAAAAAAAAAAATAAAAAATCTCACACCAATATGGCTGGACGACGTGAAGTAGGGAAAAGAAAACTAAGGATGGAATACCAAAGCCAAAAGAAACAGGCCAACACTCCCACCGAAGGGTATCACAATTGGTTCACAATGACATAAGTGCGGTATAGCAGAATCGATCCGTTCTATCAACGCGGAAGCCTCACCCTTACCCACTTTTGAATCAGGAGCTTAACCAGTTCATTTTCCTATGTGCATCAGAGAACATCAATGCAATGCCAACGTCCTTTAGAAGTAAACAATTTACGGGTCAGACTTTTAGTTCAATCGTATCTAGCACCCACTGATTTTAACATAAATCTAAATCTCGTCGTTGATAAAATTTGATAAAATTGTTACTCATTACATGTTCAATGTACAGTTGAAAGTAACGTTGAAATTCATTCGTCTATTCGGCCCGTTAAATCTTTAATCAAATTCGACGAAATGCAAACCACCCTCATGCTCTTCACGCATATTCAATCCAATCTGAAATCCAAACGGAACGATGGAAATTTGTTTTTTACGATCGATTCTATTGTCGAATAATAAAACGTTGGTCTGGCTGCGAGTCGGATAGATGTTGGATCAACTTACAGCTAAACGATGTTGTTATGCTAATATAAACGAGGCAAGTTACGACCATAATAACGTTGTACAGATGTGTCTTTAACGAGCGTAAGATCGACTTAAATCTTCTCCTCGGCGGGTTCAACACGTAAACAATCATTTTTGGGACACACCCAATGCAGATTAAATTATTTACCATTAGATTGCCTTTTTGGACTCTTGCAAGATGTGAAAAGTAACACTGGCGTAATTGCGCAATACACTTTTTTATTAGAAAGTACCGACTTATTTAGTTTTCAAATCCGTGCACGTTTAGCGCACATTTATATCCCATTTGCAGAACTCAACCAAATTAGTTGAACATTTGAATTTAAATTAATTATTCAAATGACAACCTGGGTCAACGAACTTAAAACACAATCAATTGGCAGTAAATTCAAATAACTCTTTGTATTTCTTCAAGTCAAATAGTAATTTGTCATTATCTTATACGTCATTTATTAAGAAGGCTTGGTTTGGTAAAATGCTGGCTTTATCAAGCCGACGCTGGCGTAAGATAAAATAATGAAATACTCGTACATACATTTGTATTCCATATTATATATCATGTTTCGCTAGCTGCATGGGCTAAGGGAAACGTTTCTTATCAGCTTTCAAGGAAGAGAAACAACGAAACGATACACAGAAAGATACAAATTTGAATTTTATTTATTTAATTCTCGTAGAGTTTCCATAGAACCTTCTTGTTTAGATTGCGATAAAACAATCTAAACAAGGAGACACACGAAGAGTGTAGGTCAGGCACGGGTTTTCATTGGGCAACTTTATACTTAGTTAGGTGATTAACTTATCTTTTGAAGATAGATCGGCTTTATAAGACCTAGCCTAAGGGAGCTTCTAAGAGCATATTTAAGTCAGAAGATAGAACGTTATAAAAGGCAAAGATGAAGTTTTTCTAGTGTCTTTCACCATTCGCGTCGTCATAAACTAAGAGGAAAGGATTGTACACATTTCGTTTGATGGTTTATTATAAAATGTAGGAAAAGTAATAGAATAGAAAATTGCAAGGAGAATATCTATATTAATATTAGCAGTTATGAAGTAGAAGTTGATACACTGGCAATCACAAGGATGAGGCCATACATTTTCCAATCGATTTTCAATCTTTGTACCTGTGGAAATTGTATACCCAGAAACTTTTACTACCTGTGACCACGTACATATTTTCCCAACAGTAAGTCATCAAATTAAAGGGTAAAAAAAAAACGACCGCTGGAATTTCCCAAGACCTTTGCCAGTAGCCTTGGCAAAGCGAAAGATATTAGTAAGTTCAATGTCCCCCATCTCATCTTCGTTGACGAATTGTTTATCTATAGTATTGAGCCTGGTTCTGGCGAAAGCAGGACATTCACAGAAGAAGTGAGATGCCGTTTCATCCGCCTCTAGGCGGCACTCACATAGGCCCGAGCTCCTAATGTGGATGGTCTTTAGGTGCTCGTTAAGAGGACTGAAACCAGTGACGAGACCAATCAAGGATCTCAAGTCTTTCCTATTTAGTCCAAGCAAAAACTTAGCTCTGCTGATTTTTGGACCGTCCACTATCTTCTTCGAATACCTGCATGAGACAAGGTCATGCCAGTATTCGGAATTTTGTTGGCGTAGATCCACAGCCATTTCACGTTTGTGGACGGATGAGCAGCATCCTATGTGGTTGTGGGCCAATGAGGGCTGTTGAAGAGCCCTTCCTGGCTAGAGCATCCGCTCTTTCATTACCCTGGATACCTGTGTGCCCAGGTACCCAGACAAGTGATTCCGAGTTACATCTACCCAGACGGTAAAGCTTGACTATGGTTTCCTCAACTATTTTTGAGTTGAGAGAACCAGCTGAACAGGCTTTGATAGCGGCTTGGCTATCTGAGCAGATGTATAAGGTTTTACCCTCAATCCTTCTATTTAACAGGATATTGGCGGCAGTGGCAATCGCAAAGATTTCTGCCTGAAAAACAGTTGTTTGTCTACCCAAGGCTGCAGATAGATTTATCCGACAGTCTCTAGAGTAGACCCCGGCTCCGGAGATACCGTCAATGAGTGAGCCATCCGAATAGATATAGACAATGACATCACCCGGCCTAAAGACATTCCACCCCTCACTGTTCCATTCCTGCCGTTCAAGAAGGATGACCTGAAAACGGCGCTCAAAGACTTGCTTCGTGCACACTGTGTCAAGTGCTCCTCCCCGATGGCCAGGTAGGCTGTCATAGAGAGCTCTGTACCTAGCACCTCTGGCCCCATCGCCGAGGTTGACCTGAACGTCCGAGTACTACACACATATGGTATAGTGATTTTCTGGCCTCACTCTCAGCAAAGAACTGCAAGGGAGGTAAACAGAGCAACACTTCCATAGCAGCAGTGGGAGTTCCTCTCATCGCACCTGTAATGCATATGCACACAACGTGCTGCAGCTTCGTCAGTTGACGTTTGAGGATGTGAGCTCTAGTCCACCATACAATCGCACCATACATAAGGTAGGGCCTAACGATGCACGTGTAAATCCAGTGAACCAGCCTGGAACTAAGTCCCCAGGTTCTGCCAGAAAATGTTAGTTGCCTTCCAAATTCTAGCAACCAAATGTTCAGAAAAGTTAAGCTTTGGGTCTAGAACAATACCCAAATACTTAACCTTGCTTGATAGCTTTAGTTGAGTGCCCTGGAAGTAAAGCCACCTCACGTGAGGTTTTGCCCTTCTATTCGTGAACAGCATCATCTCAGTCTTCGCGGGGGTTGACTGACAGAGCCTGCTCGCGGCACCAACTCCCAACACTATTGAGCGCTGTTTCCATCCGTTCGCAAAGAGTTGGTAAATTACTGCCGCTGACAATGATACACACATCGACAGTATACCCAATAACAGGGTGACCTTCCCCATCAAGTCTTCTCAGCAAGGAGTCGACCAAAAGGTTCCACAATGTAGTGGAGAGCACGCCACCCTGCGCAAAGCCTTTAATAGCACGCACAGTTCTGATACAGCCGCCCACATCGGCAGTAACTTCTCTGCTCCTAAGCATTTCCAGGATCCATTCCACAGTTGTTGAATCGACGCCCTTCACTGTTAAGGCAGACTCAATTCTGCAAAAGGTGGTGTTGTCAAAGGCACCCTCAATATCCATGAAGACAGCAAGAGCATAGATCTTGCGGTTGAGCGCCCTGCGCACTCTGGCCGTCAGGCCCGTTAATGCCGTCTCAGTGGACTTGCCTTTTTGATAGGCGTGTTGGCTATCATGAATACCCAGCGAAGCTGGAATGCTCTTAAGCCGTACGTCAATCAATTTGTCAAGGCCCTTTAACAGAAATGATGAAAGGCTAATAGTCCTGAAGCTTTTGGGAAGATCATAGGCGGCCTTTCCCGGTTTGGGAATGAAAACCGCCCTAGCCCTTCTCCAGGCCAAAGGAATATGTCGCAGAGCCACGCTAGCTCTGTAGATTCTAGTTAGCAGTATGAGCAAAATCTCTATACCCTTTTGCAAGAGTATGGGATAGATGCAATCAGGTCCAGGAACTTTGAAGGGGAAAAAACAGGATAACAGCTCTCGCCCTCTCCCTCGTAACAATACTCTCCGCGACTCGCCACTGCTCAGTGGTAGCTCTGCTTTTGTTTGGCCACACGCAACTATCTACGGCTTTGCAGCCAGGAAAGTGGGTGTCCATTAGCAGTTGATGTGCCTCCTCATTGGAGTTGGTCGATGTGCCATCAGGCTTCCGAAGGACGTCAAGCCTGGCTCCCGGATCAGCTGAGAGGACTCTCTGCAGTTTTATTGTGTTAAAACATTTATTTATCATGTTTTTCTACATTAATAATGAGTATGAGCGCTATTTTTCGATACGGCTTCTATAACTTCCAGGTGCTTAGGCAGGTATATTACGCACTGGTAGAATCTAAATTTCGTTATGGGATTGTTGCTTGGGGAAACGCAGCGAAAATGCATCTTGAAAAGCTCCTTTCAACAATATCTACGGCAGAAGGCAACTACAATACGCAGTTCCGGAAGTTATCAATAACTTATCACATGAGCTAAGAAATATTGTTAACTTTAAAAGCGTAAAAAAAACTAAAGAATTATTACCTTCGTTACACTAATTTATCTTATATTTATTAATGGAGAGCACACATCTTCTGATGTTCGATTTTAATATGCTTTGTTATGTACCGGGAAATGAATTAGTGCTAATAGTATTTATTATACTCGTAAGTAAGCTACAGCTTAATTTTGTATATTTCGTTTTTATGAATAACCGCCTTCAGACAAACCTGCTGGTTTTGCGGGCAATTTGTAATAATTAATAATATGTATTTTTTATTTTATTTGTATAGGTTATAACCTGCTTGTACATCAGAGCCTAGCCCCTTACGGGCAGTAGAATTGTATCCTACTTTATGTAGAGATAGTGCGCAGATAAATCATTAAAAAAAAAATAAGGCGGTTTGGAATAGAACATACATACAGTCATACAGTTTTTTTTTAAATAATTAAGAGAAATTTGAGCACAGGGATCACGAATAGCTTGGATTAAAGTGTCCTTGTCTTCAAATTGCCTGCCGCCTTCATACACTTTACGACATAACCATGCCCAAACATTTTCGATTATGTTTAAGTCCGGTGAATAGGGCGGCCATGGCAAAAGTAGTAGAAATAAAGTTGGAAATAAAAGTTGTAACAATCGGGGCCGTCAACGTTAAGCTTTTTTCATCCGAATAGACAACGCGTTTCCATTCACTGCTCCAAGCGACATGTTCTCTTGCAAAATTCATTCGATGCTCCGTTTCTACTTGCCTCAAAACAGGTTTCTTTTTAAGTTTTCTTCTCTGTATAGTACCACTTTTTCGTATTATCCTTCGGACCGTCGCTATGCTGGCTGATACTCCGCTGTTGGCCCTTATTTTAGTCACTGGTAGAGTAGAATTTGAGGCAAGCCGTAGAATAACCCGCTTTTCTCACAATGTTGTTGCTTCTGCCGTGCGTCCTTTTTTATTGTTCCCATAGTGTTGTGGATCCGCAAGATAACTGTTTACTTCTATTTAGCCTCCTTGCAATTTCTCGGTCTGAGAGTCCTTACTCCTTGAAAGCATCTATTTTTCCATTTTCTGTCGCTGTCAAAGTCTTTCCGGAAACCATTTTTTTAACTATATAAAAGCAGTTCTTTTCAACGCTTTTTTAAATATTCTTAACAAAACTTTGAAAAAAAAAACGCTGATGTGAAGTCCTGCAACGAAATACTCGCAATTGCCTTGTCCTAGTGGCGCATCTTTTTATGCGCTTTTCAAGTAATTCATTGTTTGATCTTGAGAAATTCCACCGGTCGTTTCTTATTTACCCTTTAATTTTATGCCTTACTGTTGGGAAAATATGTACCTGATCTCAGGTAGTAGAAGTTTCTGGGTATACAATTTCCAAAAGGGATAAAGACTGAAAAAATATCCTTGGGATCGCCAGTGTATAAGGAAGACCTACTAATAAAATTGAGTTTGATGGGTCTATTATCGTTAGCGAGTCGAATATCAGTCCCGCTGACCGATGGTGAAAACAAGGGCTTGGCCCTCCAGGCTGGGGGTTGTGCGGTTAAGGTAACATCCACACCACATTAAACAAGTCTAGTTACGAGAGAGACAGGAGAAGTCTCGGATAACGAATACCCTCATATGGTCAACAGACCCGGTACGTCAACGGACTACCATATGAGAGTGTGCACCTGGAACGTGCGGACGCTGTACACCCCAGGTGCGACTCAAAAACTGTCTGGCCTCGAACGGTATTTTTTTTTAACAAATCTTGACCCGCCTAGGCGAAAGAATATGGTACGTCGACCTGGATAGATCTATTGTACCATAGGTCAAGAAAATTTTAGGCTAGTGCGTTTTCCACTTTTCTAGAAAAGGTAATAATGCTTCTAGTAGGGGACTTCTTCAAATCTTCGTTACGTAAGAGTTCTTTGAAGAAAATAATCTTTCTGATTGCACAGAGGGCTGGGCATTCGCAAAAAATGTGCTCCGTGGTTTCGTCGTCCTCGAGGCACAGCCTGCCCAAATGTGTTTTTGAAGGGCTGGATGACTCTTTTGGCCTGTCTTAGACCTGGAGTGTTTTCCCAGTATGAGATACAATTAGAGTGTTCCCAGCTATTTATAGCTAAATTGGTGGCTGATTTGGGTGTGTAGCAGAAGGGTTCAGGTCGTGTGAAAGGGATTTCTGGACCGCATCTGGCGAGCTCCTCAGCTTTTTCATTTCCTTCAAAACCCCCATGGCCAGGAATCCACCAGAGTTTGGTTTTGTTTCTGTGGCTGACTTGCTGGAAGGTATTGAAGCAGTGTAAAACTGATTTGGAGTCAATTGTATGTGAGCTAAGGGCTTTTATAGCTGCTTGACTATCCGTGTACATATTGATTTGAGCGCCTTTGACACCAGTGTTGGTAATGTGGTTTGCGCATTCTTGAATGGCGAGGAGCTCTACCTGGAATACACTAGGGCTTTTACCCGTATACCTCTTTAGTCCGCTTTAGCGGTTCGGTGGGTTATTGCTGGCCCATGCTTCTCTGTTTGGTATCTCCGTAGAGAACCGCTTGTTGAAACATAGTGTTTTTTTAAGGCGGTTTGTGACCGCGCAGATCATGTCAAGTTCTGGAATTTCTGAGAGTAGCGTCATAAGTTCCGGATGGTCACTAAGACATATCTCATTCGTTTGTACCAGACTAATGTATACATGCAAGGGTGTTAGTCCTATTATAGCTTCCATGGCAGCAGTGGGGCAGGTCCGCATGGCTCCGGATAAACCAAGACTTGCGAGACGTGTTACCCTTGTGAGCTTAGATATGGCGGTCTGCCTCGAACGATATAAGGCAGATATTAGCGCGATCCAGGAGATGCGATGGATAGAATCAGTTATAATGAAAAACTAAAATTGCGACATTTATTACAGCTGCCATAAACGGTTGCATATACAAGGTGGCGCCAAAGTAATCCTCCTATCAGAAAATGCTATAAATTTTGCGATTGGCCCCTAATGTCAGTTCTGTTTTGACATTTGTGTAGTAAACACATACGAAATACACGTTAATAAACAATTTTACGCTACACTGCTCCAGAACGCGGAATATTGGTGACTATTTATTTGAGCAATAATCGGTCGGTGACCAAAAAACATCGGAAGGTTATTTTTGCACCACCTTGTACAAGGTGGGCCAAAAGAAGTCATCCGATGTTGTTTGGCTCTCATTTTTTTTCTAAATGAAAAACTTCAATTCTGTTTTTTGATTATATTTATTTGCACCTTTAAAATTTTATTGGTCAAGTCGAGAAGATGATATCGGCCAAATGGGCGCCGTCACAATTGATTGCCATACGGGCTCGTTTTATGGCATTTTTCATCACTTCGGCGAGAACTTCGGGCGACAGATTCTCGCACTCGTGTCGAATGTTGTCCTTGAGGGCTTCTACGGTCTCGGGGGATGTTCACGTAAACACGGGACTTCAAAAAACCTCACAAAAAAAAGTTTAGAACGGTTAAATCGGGCGATCTTGCGGGCCAGTGCAAATCGCCAGAACGAGAGATGAAGCGACCCGGGAACGCCGCCTTCAGAATATCGGTTGTGGCTCGCGCAGTGTGTGCCGTAGCTCCGTCCTGTTGGAACCACATTTCCTCCAGTCCTTATTCGTCCAATTGTGGCAGATAAAACTCGGTTAACATGGCCCTATTACGCGCACCGCTGTTCCACTGTTGTCGTTTGACCAGCGGCGTTCTCGAAAAAAAATGGTCCGATGACTCCTCCAGCGTGAACAGCGCACCATGCAGTAACTTTGAGCGGGTGTAATGGCTCCTCGTGCATTACTCGTGGATTTTCGGTACCCCAGAAGCGACAGTTTTGCTTGTTCACGTACCCGCTGAGGTGGAAATGCGCCTCATCGCTCATTATGATTTTGGTCGAAAAATCGTCCACTTCGTCCTCGAGATTGAGGATGGCTTGGGCGTAGGTTACACGCGTTTGGCCGTCGACAAGCAGCAGCTGATGCACAGACTGGACTTTGTACGGGAACATGCGCAAGTCTTTGACCAAAATTCGCATTATGGACGACCGGCTGATGACTAATTGCGAGGCACGGCGTCTGGTCGATGTTTCCGGCGACAGATCGCCATCCTCCTCAACAGCGGCGATATTCTCGGCACAACGGGCGCTCCGGGGCCGGCCACTCTTGGCAACGTCTCGTGTGGTCCCATACTCTTGCGCAGTCGGTTTCGGACGGCCGTGGAATCGGCGACGGAATTCGCGCAGCGCCAACACTACAGACGAATTGTAACGCAAAAAAATAGACACGATTATTCCGCGTTCTTGGGGAGTGTATCGCTCCATGGCTTGTTCACTTGTATTCTACATCTGTCTAGTCCACAAATGTCAAAACAGATTTGACATTGGCGGCCATTTGTAAAAATAACAGCAATTTCCAATAGGGTGATTTCTTTTGGCCCACCTTGTATTAGAGTGCGGATTCATCGTGGGAAATCGGCTTAGGATAAGTCATAGATTTCAAGCCGATAAGTGATCGTTTGGCAGTGATCCGAATCAAAGCTACATTTCAAAACATAAGCCTAATAATGTGAACACGCCCCTACCGATCCCGTCTAGTAGGATTTTTGTGATCTCCCGGACGGAGCCTGTCCGGAGTACGATGTCAAATTTGTGCCCAAAATCGGTTTGAAAAACATCTTCGGCGGATTAGCTGGTAAACACAGCTTACACGATACGTCAACAAATAACGGCTGCCGACTAATCGATTTTGCAACAGCTCGTAATACGGTGATAAGTAGCACTAGGTTTCCAAGGCTCAGAATCCGCACAGCAACCTATGTCGCTCCCCAGATGGTGGAACCGCATCCAACATCTTAAACGTGCATACATTCCGAGGGACAAACGTCGACTCTGACCATTTTTAGTTGCGGCTAAATTTAGGGCTCGACTGTCTAAGGAGAAGAAGCTGCGAACTGCCCTAAAGTAGAAATCCGACGTTGGACGCCTTAGCCCACCTGGAAGAGCCAGAGTCTACAGAGAGCGGATGAGCGAGAGACTCTCCTCTGTCCACCCACCACCCACAAGCGCCAACAATATGTGGAACCGATATCGCGACATCATCAAGGACGTAGCCGAGACCACCCTTACCAGCCACCGCAGAGAAAAAGCCCGTGGTATGACGTATTCGTTTACCGGAAGAATATGATAGAAGATGCACATTTAAAAAGGCTACAGCATGCTCTATCGAACCTTAATCTTGCCAGTCCTGCTTTATGGTGCAGAGTGCTGGACGCTAAGTAGGAAAGGCGAGATAATATTGGGTTTTTTTGAAAACAAAATACGCTGTCGGATGTTTGGTCCTGTGTGAGAGAAGGGCGAATGGAAGAAGATAGTACCGCAAACTCTATAAGCTGTACCAAGACAACTGGAAGCAGCGTGCCCGGGATCGTATTTGTATACCCTATTCTAAGGGTATATTAATTTTGACGCATAGTTTGTAACATACCTTAATATTGCCCGTAGACCCCTAAAAGTTACTATATTTATGATCAGCATCGATAGTAATGTCGATCTAGCCATGTCCGTCCGTCCGTCCGTCCGTCCGTCTGTCGCCAAAAATTAGGCCTTTAAACTGGACCTAGAGAGCTGAAATTTTAACCATATACTCTCTAGGGTCCCAAAATAAACAAGTTTACGAATTTTTGAAATCCGCCCACAGACACGCCCACAAACTCAAAAAAACAAAATTTTGGAAAAAATCGAATTTTGAGCTAGAAAGCTGAAATTTTTTATATATGATCTATGACTCCTAAAACTGCTCGGGATAAAAAATTTTCAAAATCCGCCCACTGACACGCCCACAAATAAATAAAACAATTTTTTTATACCCTATTCTAAGGGTATATTAATTTTTGAAAATCCAAAGTTTGAGCTAGGGAGCTGAAATTTATAATATATACTCTCTATGGGCCCTTTATTCTCATGTGTTAATTTTTTTTAAATCCGCCTACTGACACGCCCACAATTAAATAAAACAATTTTATTGAAACACCCAAGTTTGAGCTAGGGAGCGTTGTTTTTTTGATAAAATCCTTTAAATGTTATATAACAAAATATGTAGAGCGTTCTTAACAATTCAACCATACTTAGACTTTTGTCACGCCCACTTATGAGGGTTAGGAATAAAAATAGGGTATCCAACAGTTCGCCCAAGCGGACTGTATCCCGTCCCTAAGTTTTTGTTTATAAATAAATTAAAAGTGGTCTTCCCCGCAGTTTATCTAATCGTTCGTTTGCGCAAGTCGCGTTCATTAGTCCTTTAAACTTTGCCTCATTCTAAACATATCTATTGCAATCTCCGTGTTGTTTTGTTCAAAAAATAGATTTATATTGCTGATCATTTTAAGACACCCAAGTTTTATATTTTTAATTCCTTTTGTGTTGACATAATTGTTCGAATTGACGTTTTACTGCTGTCATATTAAATACCAAATCATCGTGGATGCCAATTTCGTGTCGACAACTGCAACAATACCGGGATCGCAGAGGATGGAAGGCTGCAATTGATACTTTCCACCGTTCTGATCAAAATAAAAGGTTGTAAAACACTGTCGGCCTCAACAATGCTATTTCTTAAAGTAGCTACAACACGATCCTACGGTCCTATTTTACTTCAAAGTATAAAACAGAAGTGCTGCAATTTGCTCTCGTTTTCAACGGTTTTTCAGGTAGCATTCTGAATTTAGATTTCAAAAAAGATTTCACAAAGACACCAAACGGCGCAATCTTTATTACTTTTCATCATATTTTATTTCTTCTTCTTTTTTTAATAATTCACATCATTTAATAAAAAAAAATCCTCTGCTTTTTTTATAACTGCTACATCGGCCTATCTTGTATTGAGCGGAAGCACATGTGTACAATGCTTTTACGAGACAGTTTGTCATTGCTTATAAAATATTTCATCTCTCAGTGGTCTAATGTTAGATATTTTCTCCCAACAAACTAAGTTTTGTTATAAAACCAAACAATTTTTATATATTAACGCTCACTAAATTTTTACTACAAAATAAATCTTAGCTTTTTTTTGACGACGTGATATTTTAATGAAACTACACTCAAAATTAAAAGATACAACCACTATTTCCACGTTCTCCTCAGGTCTCTGACAATAACTGACAGTTAATGAAAATCGTCCGGCAAAAGAAAAACAAAAACAAAAGCACGCAGCTAATAAAATGAGCTTAAGCAGCCTCCACTCCACCATCACGAAAGATTTGGCCCCCATCCAAGCAAATATTTATGCAAGATCAATATGCGAATCCATAAAGGAGATCATCTTTGAGATGCCATAAATTCTGTTTATCCAAAATGCGCAGTTAACTTCGTCTGATAGTCAAAATGTTATTGATTTTCTCGCTCGTCGGTAAACGATATTTCTGAATCTCTTTATTTGGTTGCAGTAACAGTGACCAAGGGTGCATTGTCAATGCAGGTGACCAACCTAGCCCATGAAATCTCTCCAAATTACTTTGTTCGCCGTCAATATCGGACAATCCAGTTTCTCTAATCACATTTGATTCTCAAGTAGGCGTCAAAAAACGACTTGTAATCGGAGCACAAGATCAGTTAAAGTTTACATATTATTTGATTCAATAAATGAGATTATGGGACGTGCTAGCGTATTTCGTGCCAGATAAATGCCATTCCTGTGTTAGGCACATGCTGCGCAAGCTGCCCACTCAGATGTGATGTTCTCTCCTCTTAAATCATCATAAATATAGAAGATCACTGATCAAACTGATTCTTTGGCGCGCATATGAACCCAAATGTGTCTGCCCTCCTCCGCGTATATTTTAATCCCTAGATTGCTTGCTTGGAAGTCGTATGGTTTTTTGAAAAGAGAAACGCTTCATCGTCATCATGTTTTGACTGCACCGCTAGAGATGAGATCAACAATACTTAGAGAGAAGTCTTTGTGTCGTTTTGGTGGTCTGTCGTCGTTCGTCGATCTACTGACCTAGTATGAGACGTATTCGTTCCCAGCGTCGCTCTATCTATTATATGCCACTTACAGAAACTGACAGATAGCATTTTGACTTGTAGCACTGTGGCGGACAATATTAATCCCCCGCGCTTTCGAATTCAGTTCAGATAGCTGTGACTCTGCATTGTTGATTGGGAACAGGGAGAAAAGGCCTAAGCACAGTTGATGACCCTTTCAATCGCCCAGGCAATATTGTCAAACGAATTAGCTAATTGATAGAATTAGATGAGTTGCCAAGGCATGTTTTGACAGTCCAGAGAGGAGAATCGAAAGCGAATGGGGAAATTGCTTATCAACCAATGACATATTGTAGATGTTCCGTTATTTTTCCGGATGAACAATATAATTATGTAGAAAACTTTAGAAAATGTGACAACGAATTCGGTGTAATAGGTGATTTAAAATGGTTTAGAGTTGTAATCGGTAATTGGAATGAATTGTTTCCTGTCGCATTGACAGGAGATAATGATGACGAAATCGCTTTATGACCGGCATGTAAATGTAAATTAAAACCACTAATTAATGAGTTATGGTAACGGGCAAAAGGTTGCTCATTTCACTGAGAAATTTCAAATATCCTGGGTGGGATTCTGTGTGGCGTAACGTTTTCGTCTGCACGAACGATTTGCTTTGATAGCTAGTTTGCTAAAATGCGAAAGTGTTTTTTGTTTCGTCTTTTACAGAATTCCACTGTCGGTTTCAGTGTAGGTTTTTTTATAGCCCAGTCATTTTAGGTTTATCTGCGGAAAAATTCCTAGTGAGCTGAATTTTTGTATACACCTTTATTACGGCGTTCTAATGAAGATGTGAAAAATCGACATTGATATCGTGCCGGCTAAAAAAGTTATAAAGGTCAAAAGGTCACGAAAATCAGTTTTTCGCAAATATCTCGCGATCTATTGCTCGGAGGTCAATAGAGGTCATAGGCATAATAAAAGATATGTAATAAAAGTTTTTTTTTTATTTCAGAGTGAATAACTTTTTATTTGAATACTGGAAAATACAAAAAAAAAATAACTTTTGTAGGTATATAATTTTTTGTCATTTATTGTCGATATCTTCAGTTTCTATATCATTAACAGTGCAATGATCAGGATTAAAGGGATAATTGCCCTTTTACTCAACTGCATCCCTACTGGTCCGCCCGTGGGGTCCTTGGGTCGATGCCATAGTCATTATTATTAGGGGCAACGATAATAGGGTGGCGACGGTGTAGAGGTTAGTGTGTTGGCTTGTGACCCGTGCGGTGCAGGTTCAATCCCCATATGGAACAACAACATACGCCACCCATTCACATGCCTCTACACCAAAAGGAGGATTTCTGCCTGGTAGTACAATGGACCGAGTCTGAGTGCTCTGGGATTTGGATTTCCTTTCAAATAAAAAAGTGGTCTGGGTGCGACCCGCAAGGTCCACACGACTAACTTCCCAATGGCATCAATATGATTAATGCGATTAGTGGTAAATTTTGAAATGTAGTTAACCATAAGATATGGTTAAGAATTATTTAATATTAAAAAATGCCCTTTAATATTGTTCATGGAAATGAAATGTTGTTAATAACAGCGAAGTGTGATATATATTAATGCAAAAATTGTTATCAACACGGAGACCTGTAAATTTACATGTATACGAAATAACGGAGCACAATGTAATAGTGATTTGCTCAATGAGAAATGACAATAAATAGTACAAACAAAGCCAAATTAGTTTAGTTATGTATTTACTTACAAAAAACGGCTGAACCGATTTCGCTGGAAACTTAATCAGTTCTGAGTTACGTAATAACGCTTCGAATAAACCCGGTCCCATGTCAATATCATCTTTGGTTCTCGAGACACTCATGGCGAAAGATAATCCCGAACGCACATACGCACATACGTACATACACACACCCAGACATCTCTATAAAAATGTTGGATTTGGATTCTGGTGACCTTGAAACGTGAAGATATGTCAAAATCCGCGATTCACAAAATCGGCCCCATTACAAGAACTTCCACTGGGAAGTTAAAAAAAAGGGGCAACGATGCAAACGAAGTCACAACACGGATGAAAAACGCCCTTAAGACGGCCCAGACTGGTGCAACAGGAAAAATATTTCCATCAATCCAAGCAAGGCTATCCTAGCTCCTTAACCAACAGAATTTAACCTAGTTCAAATTTTAAAACGACGAGATCGAATAAGTTAATTATCTTGCAGTAATCCTAGACAGAAGGCTTACTTTTGAAGTTCTTCTTCCTTTAAAGGCAGTAGGCTTTGATCAGGATTAAAGGGATCATAAACGTACCACCTTATTACATCCCTACTGGTTCGCCGGTTCGACCTCACGAAATAACGGCAGTCCTCCCGATTTTGAATCACTTCGTCACTGAGGCCATGAGTTTTTGGGCCTGCCTCTCTTTCGCGTTGGTATGGGAACGTTGATTGATATTGCCTTTTTGACAGGGTTCGTAGGATCCCTCCTTTGAACATGATAGTAACAACTGAGCCAGTCGTAGTCACTGTATTTAAATATTCAATATTACCATCACCTCTAGCGATACTAGCATTTTTTAATGTTTGTAGACCACGCCTAACTTCTACTACATCACCATCTATTAAATAATATAAAATAACGTCTTTCACTCAAGAAATATTTTTCAACTGAGCTAAACACAGTCCGACAGACAGTAGCAGGTATAAAGGGACGGGTCTGGAAATAATAAAATACAGAACATGTGCCAGTGGAGGTCGTTTGTATAATATATAGTAGATTTTACTAAGTTCCAAAACCTCTATAATATCAGTATATTTTTCACAAAACGCCCAAGTATCAGATAGAAGTTTTTAAGACACTTAACAACATGAATAAAAAGCAGTAGAGTTTACGCCTTGGTGTACGGTATACAATACCGTATGTTAGTGCATTCTAGTCGTTTTCTCAGCGCTCTACTCCAAAAACGGTTAATTTTACAGAAAAATGCATGAGGCAATTTTTGTAGATAATTTCACAACGGGCGCAGTGGCTCAATGGTTAGTGTGTCTGCCTACTAATCGAAAGGTCCCCCCGGTTAAATTCCGGGGCCAAATAACATCTTGAGTTTGTTTCCACTGCCCCACCTCTTGCGAACGTCTGACAAACATCCAAGAGTATCAATTGTCATGAGAAGCTTCTCAAATTTGCCGTTCGGATTCGGCTTAAAATTGTAGGTCCCTTCCACTTCGCAAAGAAAGTGGTTGGAGAAGCTAGGTTTTAGGCCCTCTATGGGCCGTTAATGCCTAATATTTTTTATTTCACAACAAACAATTTTTATAATGACCTCTATTGACCTTCGAGCAATAGATCGCGAGATATTTGCGAAAAACAGACTTGTGTGACCTTTTGACCTTTATAACTTTTTTAGCCGGCACGATATCAATGTCGATTTTTCACATCTTCATTACAACGTAATAAAGGTGTATACGAAAATTCAGCTCACTAGGAATTTGTCCGCAGATTGGGGTTTAAAATGCCTAAAATGATTGGGCTATTATGCTACTGTTCAGCAAGTTAGAAGTAAGTTTAAGCTGTTGCGCAATTCAAAACTTATCCAGAGTTTGTTTATATGTTCAACTCTGCTCATTATACCATTTATTTCCAACATATTAGATTCACGGCAAGGACAGCATAAAGTAAATCAACACGTTGGAAAAGGATAAGACACCCACATTGCGCTAAGTTAACGAAACGATCAGTACTTCATTTTAAAATACAGTCTGTTTATTCTGGGAACCAATTTGCAGAAAATAAAGTCTACTTTGATTAAATATCCGGCCAGTACCTTTTTCTTCAGAGAAGCTGTTACTCAACCATTGAAATTAAACACATATACAAACATAAGGAAAGGCTACAGTTCACTTGGGCGAACCCAAGTGACCAAGCGAACCCAAGTGACCTACCAACCCTATTCTTATTCCAATCTCCCATAAAGTGGGCGTGGTAAAAAACCTTCTTTGTGCCTATTGTTAAGAGCGACTTTGCTTAGGGTATGTGTACCAGTACCCGGCCGCTTAACTCTAGGTCCCTGGACACAGGGGTATAGGTTAGGTTAGGTTAGGTTAGGTTACTGGGCTGACAGGGCAAGAGAATCCTGCGCCCGTCACACTTAGGTCAATGTAGACCCTTTGTGATACCCTGGAGATTATGCTTCCCTTATTTGGAACCAATGAAAAACCTATGAAAAACTTAGCGGGTTTACAAACCATCCCGATGCGTTGATGAACTTGCGCAAGTCATTTACAGACTTGCCGGAGAGTTCTTCTAAGTTCTGGAAGAAATATCTACCCAGGATATTGTTTCTGATATGACAGAGTGCAGGGCAGTGACAGAGGAAATGAGGGGTATCCTCATTCACCTCCTCGTCCCCACATCCTCTGCAGAGTTCATCTGTGCTGAGTTTTAATTTCTTTGCATGGTAGCCCAGCATGTTGTGTAAGGTGATAACACCTGTGAGAGAGGACAAAGAATTCTTGTTCATTTGAAGGATTCTCTTGGTCTTTTGTTTGTCATATAGTGGCCACATTTTCCTTGTGATAACACAGGAGTCAAGGGCACTGTCAGCATCCCTTAATTCAAGGGAAGATCCTTTTCTTGCCAGTTCATCGGCTCTTTCATTACCCGGAGACCACTGTGCCCGGGGACCCAGCAGAGTCTTACAGTGTGCTGCGCGCCAAGACAAGACGCTTCGCGACAGCTACTTACAAGCCTCTATTTTATTTCTGTGGCGGAAATCGATTTTATTGCCGCTTGACTGTCAATGAAGAAGGTTATATCAGCCTGTGGTATTGCCGTCATTGCAGCCTGCTTAGTGGCTGTTGTCACCGCCAGAACTTCAGCTTGCAAGACGCTAATGTAGTCGGGGAGTCTGATCGAGCCAGATATTCCGAGAGTTTCTGAGTAGAAACCCGCGCCAACGCCGGTATCCATCTTGGAGCCATCTGTATAGATGGTGATCATTGTTGCAGGGATTGGTACTTGATTCTCATGCCATTCTTCCCTGCAGGGAAAAGAGACAGTAAATGGTCTTATAAAATCTAGTTGGGGAGTAATGTAGTCTGTGCATGCCCTGTTGTACTGGGTTTCCAGTTTTCTGTTTGGCTTAGCCGCAAAGCACTGTTTGCTGCAGATTCTTGTACAAACAGGTCGAGGGGTTTAAGAATGAGAATTACCTCCAGCCGTAGGAGTGGTTCTCAAAGGCCCAGTAGTGCTAATACAGGCAATTCTTTGGACTCTAGTCAGTCTTAAGGTTGGTGACCCTGCACAACCCCTGCCACCAGACTAAATTACCGTATGTGAGTATAGGTCTAACCACTGCCGTATACAACCTCATGATAATTTTGGGACTAGGTCCCCAGGTTTTGCCGAAGATTCTATTGCAGGCGTATAAGGCTATTATTGCCTTCTTTGTTCGTTCTTTTATATTGAGGCTCCAGTTTAATTTTCTGTCCAGAATCACGCCAAGATACTTTGCGTATTCTGATGTTTGTAGTGGAGTACCCTCAATAGTTGGCTGATTAAATTGCGGTATAATCCTTTTGTTGGTGAAGAGGACCAGTTCTGTCTTTTGTGGGTTAACCACAAGTTCGCAGCTTCTGGTCCAGTTACCAACCATAGATAAGGCGTTCTGTATTTGTTCACTTAGAGTGGATGGGAATTTTCCTGTCGCTAGCAGTGCTAAGTCGTCAGCATTATGCTACTGCCTTGACTCCACTAAGTCTAAGTTCAATCAGAATCTCGTTTAAAACGAGTACCCAAAGAAGGGATGATAGGACTCCGCCTTGAGGGGTTCCTCTAGATGTTGACACCTTAATTATTTCACCACCTAACCCTGAGTAGATGCATATTCTTTTAAGCATGCACATTATCCATTCAATAATGGTATTCTCCACATTTAGGTTTACAAGGGCTCTTTCTACCGCTTCCCCTTGGACGTTGTTGAAGGCACCTTCAATGTCGAGGAAGACGGCTAGAGTATATTCCTTTTCCCTTAGTGTCTTTTCTATGGTGTTGACGACACTATGGAGTGCTGTCTCTACACCTTTGCCTTTCGTATACGCATGCTGAGCTGGGGATAAGACCTCTGGACTCAGTTTACTACGAATATAAATGTTAATCAGTTTCTCAAAAGTTTTTAAAACCAAAGAGGTTAGGCTGATTGGTCTAAAGTCTTTGGCGGTAGTGTGACTGGGTTTCCCAGCTTTGGGTATGAAAACCACTCTAACTTCTCGCCAAACTTTGGGTACATATCCAAATTTTAGGCTACTTAGGAAAAGGTTCCTCAGATGTGGGGTTATATGTTCTTCACATCTTTGTAGCATCATAGGGAAAATGCCGTCAATACTCGGAGATTTATATGGACAGAAGGATTTAATGGCCCATCTTATCCTTTCTTTCGTTTTAATCTCCGCTGATGTAATGTGCTCCGTGTAGTGCTCTTCTTCCGTATTGTTGTGCTCATTAGTGCATCCCGGAAAGTGAGTCTCAAGGAGGAGCTTGAGTGTTTCATTGCAGGATTCTGTCCAGTTGCCGTTAGGGTCCTTCAGAGATCCCAAGGCTACTGGTTCCTTAGCAAGTAGTTTCCTGAGCCTAGCTGATTCCGCGGTGCTTTCCATTTTACTACAAAAGGATTTCCACGAAGATCACTTTGCTTGTTGCGTTACTGCTTTGAATTTTCTTTGACTGGATTTGTAAGTTTTCCAGTCATGGTCCAATCTTGTACGTTTTGCTACATTAAAAAGTTTTCTAGTACCTTTCTTGCAATCTCTAGCGGCACCACGCAAGTCCGCTAACCATTCCGCGTACTTTTGACCTTCTTTCATGCGCATTTGGAAAAATTTGAAACGAGCGGCTAGCACATGCGTTTTCTCAGCAAAATGCACCGT
Source organism: Portevinia maculata (assembly GCA_949715645.1). Taxonomy (NCBI): domain Eukaryota; kingdom Metazoa; phylum Arthropoda; class Insecta; order Diptera; family Syrphidae; genus Portevinia; species Portevinia maculata. The sequence continues at coordinate 278,469,252 of OX454525.1, forward strand.
TAAATTTTCTACGATTGTCTCATATGCCTCTTCTTCGATTTTTTTTTCCCGAAAATAAATTTTGCGTGAGATCGTATAAATCTGAGCCTGCCCATGAAAGAAAAAATGTCCTTTTTTGATTGTCTTCAGTCACACTGTACGCATTGAAATGCTGGTTTAATTGATTAAGATAAGATTTCCACGTCTGCTTAGCTTTGTCGAATTTGGCAAACACTGGAACAGCAGCTTTAACATTTCCACTACCTTCACCAATCGACGATTTAATTAAAACTTTGTCCACTATTTCTTTTTGGCCTTTGATAACCGTTTCCATCCAAGTTTGTTGTCTTTGTAACAACTGGGAAAATTGTTCAATTAATGCTTGCTCAGCCATTACTTTTTTTTTTTTCAAAGCTTAATGGAAACCAAATATTACACTATAATATAAAAAATCCTCGCCGCCAATTTAATGTGTTTGATCAATTAAAATGCAACCAGCTTCAATAACACTTAAATTTATTTATTATCACTAATGCAAGAGATGTGGTTAGTTAGAGCAACTATGAGAAAGTCCCATGTTACATTGAATGCACACAGTAAGTAACATTAACAATCGTAAGATGTAGGTTAGTATGTGTGAATATGTAAGCGGGTTCTCTACACTGCCTGTTGCTGTTTCCGTTTGCGAAACTTGTGTTGTTGTTTCTTTTATATCTCGAGTGATCATTCGATTATTTAGATCACTCGAATACTAATATCTCGATTCTTGGAATCATTCGATTATGCCCATCACTAATTTATACAGTACTTCCAAGTAATTTAAAGAAAATTTCGGATCAGTCTTGTTTTATGGCTTCAATCAACCCTTCTGTGTTGGAGTTTTACTTTTCTCCTTCATGGACCTTTCTTAAAAGCCATCCCCACACGTTTTCTATTATGTTCAGGTCCGATGAATATGAAGGCCATGCCATGCGTCTATATTTTGACTCTGAATCTAAATTATGGTGATCCTTGCGGTTTTTTATCGGTGCATTATCCTGTTGGAAAATCCAGCTCTCCACCAATAAATTCGGAAAAATGAGTGAAAGCTCTTTCCGGTAAAGATTTGTAGGTGATTGCGGTCATTATTGAGCTTTGAAATTCAAGGTTTGCAATTCCGTAAAAGCTTACTACTCCCCAAACCATTACTCCACATCCCTTGCTGTGTCTTATATCCAAGGTTTTTTCAGTCTTCCCCAAATAATGGAAATAATAATTATATCCATCAGTTCCATCTAAATTAAACTTTTTTTTTCATCTGAAAAGATATCGGTATGCCATTCTCGATTCCGCCTGATGTGACTTATTGCAATATCAAGTCGCTGACTATTGCGTGCTGCGTTCAACGGTGGTTCCTTTTTCATTTTTGTGTGTCTAATATGGTTGGACTGCTGTATCACGCGATAAATAATTGATCTACCAGCTTCAACTATAGTTCTGCATTGCTTTCACTTAGGGAAAGTCTAGAATTGGAAGCAGCTTTCAGTGTCGCCCGTTGATCTTGACTTGTTGTTTATCTGGTTATTGCTCCTTTCCGGTTTTTTCCATAGCTCTCAGGGTCCTTAAGGTAGCTGTGAACAACAGTTGGTCCTCTTCCAATCTTACCGGCTATAAAACGGATAGATTTGCCTTGTAAGATCGAATTTCCTCCTTGGGTAATGAATTTCGTTTACCCACTGTTGTTGTTTGTATGAAATTATGTTTCGAACTTAGGTCCATGGTACTCTTAATGAATTTATATTTGATTTAAAGTATAATAACAGGTAGATTTAGTTACTGTTCGTAAACAGGTTGAAAAAAGGACACATTTTATGACCTTATTGGGAAAATCATAATAAAAATTGAATTTATCTGCCTAATCCCAATTTTTTTTTACAACCTGAATAACATAATATATTGCATTTGTTTATCAAAGGATTTTAAAAAAATCGGAAAAAGGAAATGAAGAAACTACCTGTTCGTAAACACGTGGAACGGAGTTTAACTTCATATAGTGATTTATTTTGACACGGTTCTATATATTATGTGCACAGGCAGAGCTGTTGAATTTTACAAGCACATCAACAGGAGAGTATAAATAATTTTCATATGATTCATCAGCTAATGAATACTGGTGACTGGCCAGGTACTGGTACACCTACCCCAGATCTGGAAAAACACAAATGCTTGAGCTGTGTTCTTAGCATAATAAGGGTACTTTAACATTTAAAGACACCCCACTTTAGCGTAAGCAAGTTATAAAAAAGTATTCCGCTCTAACGTCTAAACTTCCATGCGAATTTTCAAAGAGCAGCCCTGATCGAAAGTAGTTGCACAAAGTCTGTATTCTGTAATAAACTGCATTTTAACATGCAGTTTAGTACTTTAAATATATTGCTAATTGAATACAGCAGACTTGAATGTCTAATGCTTTTATGACCAGACAATGCAAAGTTACTGGCTTTGGAGAAAACAAGGTTAAAAAAAATGTTTTTAGTGCATGAAGAGAAAACTCGTAATAAAATATGTAAATTTTAATGTAAGTACATACGAGTATGTACATATAAATGAGAATTTTTTTAAGAAAACTTCCGAATATGTCGTGAAAGTGCTCATAGAAACTGTGAACCTCTCGTTTTGGTGTTCGCAAACATGTAGGGTAGCGGCAACAGTGGTCGGCCACTCTCTAAGGTGGGGCACTTTAACCCCTTTTCTTTATGTAATAGAAAAACCATTAGGAATGTTTCGAATGTGAAGATGCAGATACTAGCAGGAATACGCCCAACACTCTTCTACATACAAGCTTGATATTTTTACGGAAATAACTCAGCTGGTAGATACACATAAGTCTATTTGCAATATGTATATGCGAACGTGTTAGAATTGGTGATTATTCTTTGTCTTTTTGCCACCAAGCGTATATAAAATTGTTAGTTTCTGCTATTGTCTGGAAGATAACATATCGATGATGATTTTGTTTGCACAACCAAAAGATATGTTGTCAGTTATTCAAAGAAAATTATTACATATTATTATTATTTTAAATTAATTTCAAGCTTATTATAAAAAAAAAAGCTGTGTAGCTAATACATTATAAGGGTCCCAACAAATTCCTTAAGTACGCGCAATATAAATAAGCAAAATTTTTTTAGAGCGATCAGTGAAAAGAATGGCGTGGCAGTCCACTAGCACCCAATTTAATTTGAGTTTACGTCGGGGATGGCCGAGCACTAAAGAAATGTACTTGCTTACTTAAAACAGGCTTCCGACCCGTGAGGAATCTCTGCCTGAGACACTGCAGTTTTCCACACTCTGCGATCTTGGCACGCTGCTCCCAGTTGTCCAGACCAAGCGCCCTGGCATCCGCGTTAGGTTAGTCTTTTAAACGAAGGTTCGATCTGCCTTGTCCAATCGGGGCTAAGAGTCGAAGATCCTCTTGGCTGGAGCATAGCCGTCCATTCGTTTTATGTTTTTTTTTGTTCTGTAATGTATACAGTACCCTTATAATGCAACCACAGCGCAGGCATTTTGTGTATGCTGCTGAAGCAACACCCAGCAAATGATTCATTGCCTGTTTTTAGGTGCTACTTACTGCATGAAAGAATAGAAGGATAGGAAAGAAGTTTGGTGCGATAAGATTTTTTTCTCCACAGGTGGCGTCCAAATTGCTTAAGGGAGATCTGTTTTCTTGTGTATATGGAATTTAAAAATCATGGCCCTGGTCGGGATTCGCACGCACGACCTTCCAATCACTTAGTGAAAACGGGTTTACCACGATATGTAGAAAGCAATAATCCAGAAAGAAAAAATTTCAAAAGTAAAAATCTCGAAAACAAAAATCTAGAATTGAAAAAATTTCGAAAAAAAATCTCGAGAGCATAATCTCGAAATACAAAAATCTCGAATGCAAAAATTCGCGCGAATTGTAACTATTGTCTCAAAAATTAATATGTGTATTCATTCAAGATTATTTACTACTCTTTAATATCCACGATTGACTAGCAAAAACTGTTCATGCAACTGTAAAAAAGCTACCTGAAATTAGTGTTGTTTGGTATCGTGTGTTATCACAACGTGAGTGCAAATAAAAACAATTAAAATGAAAGTAAATTAAATCATTACAAACAAAGGAAATATTAAAATCTTAATCGATGGATACTGATTTGTTGTTGTTAATTTACCCAAAAAAATAAATAGCTGAATAAACTAAATATGTCATGCGTTTTCTTAAGAAAAAAATCTCTAATTAACTTTTTTTTCGCGATTTTTTTTCGAGATATGATCTTTTGAGATTTTTGTTCATTTCAGATTCTTGTGCGTTCGAGATTTTTGCATTCTAGATTAAAAAAATGTTTTTTTGGAAATATTTTTGCATTCGAGAATTTTGTCATTCGAGATTACATCATGATCCCAGGTAAAACACTACCATCGCACCATTGCCACCCGCAATGTGGCCGACCCAATGTAGTCATGCTCCCTATCAGGCACGACACTGATACCAGTCAAAGCAGTAAAATATCTAGGACTCCATCTAGATAGTAAACTCCTCTGGCGAAAACATACAATGGAGATATCCAAGAAGGCCACCAGCGCTCTCATGATATGTAGGAGCCTAGCGGGGAAGGCATGGGGATGCAGCCCAAGCATCCTGCGATGGATGTACATTGCAATTATGAGACCAATGATCACATACGGAGCGGTAGCATGAGCGAAACGAACCAGTCTAGCCACAACAAGAGAGACACTCTGCAAAGTGCAAAGACTGGCGTGCCTGTGCATTACCGGAGCAATGCGTAGCTGCCCAACCGTAGGTATGGAGGTGTTATTGGAATTGACCCCTTTACACATCATGGTGATGAACGAGGCAGATAAAACAATCCTAAGGATGGCAAAGGAGGGAATTGGGAGAGGGAAAAGCATCGGTTCGAAAGAACACGGTGATTTACTCAAAAAACTCCCACTTCTTGACATACCTAGGGACGACCGCATCAGGAAATTCAACTTCGAGAAGAATTTCCAGATAAAGCTCAGCAATAAGGAGAACTGGAGCAATGAATCCATTAGCTTATGGACTGAACAACCACACAACAAAGTGGTACACGGACGGCTCGAGGACCGAGGAGGGAACTGGTGCAGGAGTGTTTGGGCCAGGGCAAATGTACCAGCAACTTCCAGGCAGAAATATGTGCCATAGACAGGTGCGTTCGAATCAACCTCGAGAAAAACTACAGGAATTGCAACATAGCAATAATGTCTGACAGCCAAGCAGCCATAAAGGCTCTTGACGCCTACCTTATCAAGTCAAAACTCGTGTGGGAATGCCTACACGGACTGAATAGACTAGGCAAGAATAACAGAATTTCCATCTGCTGGGTACCTGGCCATGTTGGCATTACAGGCAATGAGGCAGCGGACTCTCTGGCAAGAAAAGGGGCAGAGGAACCCTTCATAGGACCTGAACCGTTCTGTGGGATAGGAGAATACACTATACGCGAAGAGTTCAGGAGACTGGAGTTAGAAACAAGGGCCAACACCTTTCTCAACCTACAAGGTCTGAGGCAAGCAAAGAAACTCTTAGGAAATTACAATCAAAAGAGATTCAAAGCTTGTATCGGCCTTAACAAAAACAACCTAAGAATCCTAACAGGCTTCCTCACGGGGCACTGCAGACTCAAGGAGCACCTGAGGAAAATCGGCATATCGGAAGACGGGCTCTGCAGATTCTGCAGTGAAATCGCCGAAACTCCAGACCACATACTGGAATCCTGTGGGGCACTGGCCCACAAAAGGATGCAATATTTGGGCAGGCACCAAATAACAGACAAGGACATACAAACCATGGACCCACAGCTCATTCTCAGATTCATCAAAGAAACTGTACTGGACGCTGTACTCTAAGGAGTGTGACCTGCCAAGGATAAATCAGAGCAATGCCTCGACACGCTTCACAAAGAAGTATCTAGAGAGGGTTCTGAAAGAGGGTATGAACCTCTCCGAGGCACAAGCAAGGGGACACAATAGACCAATAGGTCGCAGTGTAATATACCCTAACTAAATATTATTATTATTATTGTAGTAGTCATGCTTAAGGTTTTTGGACTACACTCACATCTTGGTACAGCTCAAAGAGTTCGCAGTTCTATCTCTTCCTTCCTTCGCCCTCCACTTACACACCAACTGTCGGACGGATTATTTTTCTTTCGAAAGAACTGCCCTACCTGGTACCCGATCAGAACTCCATGAAAAAAACCTGGCAGTGTGTTTTGTAGAGCTTACACTTAGTCTTCCGGATTGGGAGTTTTAAGCCAATCGGATCTCCACTAAGATGTCATTCGTGGAGTTTATGTTTACTTCAGGTTGGATAAACTGCTTAACTACCTCGAACCTATTGCTATCAAAGTGATGTTTTGTCCTTTGTATTGGAAAGATATTTATTTATTTGGTTGTTGATATCATGTACTTGGTCTAGTCCTCATTTACACTCCGTTCCACGCGTTTATGAAAAGGTAGTTTCTTGATTTAATTTTACATTTTTTTAAAATCCTTCGATAATATAGGAAAAACCAGCTGAATTATGTTTTTGTTGTAAAAAAAATTGGGATTAGGCAGTTAAATTCAGTTTTTATGATGCTTTTTCCGATAAGGTCATAAAATTACTCCTTTTTGTTTTACCTGTTTACGAACAGTAACTAAATCTACCTGTTATTATATTTTAAATCAAATATGAAAGCATTAAGAGTACCATGGACCTAAGCTCAAAACATAATTTCACAGAAACAACAGCTATGGGTTAACGAAATTCATTAACCAAGGAGGAAATTCGATCTTACAAGGCAAATCTATCCGTTTTATAGCCTGTAAGATTGGAAGAGGACCAACTGTTGTTCGCAGCTACCTTTAGGACCCTGAGAACTTTGGAAAACACCGGGAAGGAGGAATAATCAGAGAAACAACAGTTCAGGATCAACGGGCGATACTGAGAGCTGCTTCAAATTCAAGACTTTCCCTAAGTGAAATCAATGCAGAACTATAGTTGAAGATGGTAGATCAACTTTTTATCGCGCGATTAATGCTATTAGTGGAAAATGTTGAAATGTGGTTAACCATAAGATATGGTTAAGAATTATTTAATATTGTTCATGGAAATTAAATGTTGTTAATAACAGCGAAGTGTGATATATATTAATGCAACCATTGTTATGAACACGGAGGACTGCAAATTTACATGTATACGAAATAACGGAGCACAATGTAATAATGATTTGCTCAATGACAAATGACAATAAATAGAATAAATAAAGGCAATTATTTTAGTTATTTATTTACTTACAAAAAACGGCTGAACCGATTTCGCTGAAAACTTAATCAGTTCTGAGTTATGTAATTACGCTACAAATAAACACGGTACCATGTCAATATCATATGGGTGGCGACGGTGCAGAGGTTAGTACAATGGACCGTTACCGAGTCTGAGTGCTCTGGGATTTGGATTTTCTTTTTTGATAAAAAAAAAAAAAAAAAAAAAAAAAAAAAAAAAAATGTCAATATCATCTTTGGTTCTGGAGATAATCGTGGCGAAAGATAACGCACATACGTACATACACACACACAGACATCTCTATAAAAACGCTGGATTTGGATTTTGAAACGTGGAGATATGTCAAAATCCGCGATTCACAAAATCGGCCCCGTTACAAGAACTTCCCCATTAAAAAGAAACCACCATTGAATTCAGAACGCAAAAGTCAGTATTGCAAAATCAAATCGCATCAGGTGGAGTCGAGAGTGGAATACCGATGTCTTTTCAGATGAGAAAAAAGTTTAATTTGGATGGATGATGAATATATTTTTTTTAATTTACATGATTTGAGGAAGTATGAAATAACCTTGGATATAAGACACAGCTCGGGAGGTGGAGTAATGGTATGGGGAGCAGTAAGCTTTTACGGAACTGCAAACCTTGATTTTCAAAGCTCAAGAATGACCGCGATCACCTACAAATCTTTACCGGAAAGAGCTTTCCCTCATTTTTCTGAATTGTTGCCTGGACAACGATGGATTTATCAACAGGACAATGCACAGATACATACCACAAGAATAACCAAAACTTGGATTCAAAGTCAAAATGTAGAGCTACTGGGATGGCCGCCATATTCACCGGACCTGAACATCATGGAAAACGTGTGGGGATGGCTTTTAAAAAGGTCTACAAAGCGGCAAAGCATAACTCGTACCCGGAAGAAATAATTGAAGCCAGAAAACAAGCCTGGTCCGGAATTTGACTTAATTACTTGGAAGAACTGTATATAAATCTCTTGAATTGAATATATCTGCCTAATTCCATTTTTTTTTCTACAATTTGCATTTCGTTTTTCCCATATTATCGAAGGATTTAAAAAAATGTCGTAAAATTAAATCCAGAAACTACCTGGTCGTACACAAGGGGAGCGGAGTGTAATTCAAGACCAACCACTTTCCTTTATGCAATCCTTATAAAAGCCTTTACCACAGCGCGCTGAGAACGGCATCATCGATGACATCGGTAACGTCCGCATACCCCAGTTGCTGGACGGATCTATTGAAGACAGTGACTTCCTTATTGACGCCTGGCACGCGCACTATCTTTTCTTGAAGACGATTGAGGAAGTCACATGACAGCGCATTCTTTGCAAGTTTGGAATTGCTCGGAAGAGCTGCTTCCAAACTGCTCATTTCTCCGCGTGTTCTGTCGGGATCCCAAATTAAGCCATCGCCACGCAGAGCTCCTGACAATAAATGTTATTATAAGCGGCATTAAAGTCAATGAACAGATAGTGGGTCTTGACTGGAAATTCTTTCGTCTTTTCCAGTATTTTCCTTCAGAGTGAAATTTTGGTCTATTGTCGATAAGCTGAAGCAGTCAGTTAATGTGTTGCACAACGGCTTGAGACGTTTACACAGTACGCTGTATACCCTGAAACCCAGAGGTTCGCTGAAATCTCTAATTTCGTGAAGCAAAAATTGTATGAAGAAGCTACGAAAATTTGGGCTTGAATTTTGAATTATGAGGTTAGTAAAGTACATTATCAGCCGGGAGAAATCGCAAATCCGCAATGATTTACCTGCATATGTATAGATACTGTTGGAAATATACCAACCCAAACTTAGTAATAGAATTGTTTGTTAGGCCGATGTCTAAGAACCAGTTGATAAGCTAGTTAGATTTAAATTAAATAGTCTAGTGTAAGCTAAAAGATTGAATTTATACAAATGAATAATTAAAAAGTCAAAAAACATAAGGCCAAGGATTTCAGTTACTGTCGAAGCACATATATATTACGCAATATACATTTAACAGTACCTGCTTAACGTAAAAAAAACATGTACGAGTATGTATTGACAAGCGTCAAAAAACGGATGTTCACAAAATGTATAAGCCTACCCATTATCCTCTCAACTATGTGCGTAAGTAAGTACGTTTCCACTTTCTCAGTATCTATTCCCTTGACCTGAAATCTACTTCCCAAATAAACATGAACCGTAAGCCCACATGTTATTTGAGACTTTTTTATGACAAACAATGTTGACAGAATCGCCACAAGGCAAACAGCATATACTAACATTGAACGCTGCTACTATGTCTGTCTGTAGTACACCGCAGCCGCGGCATCCGCAACGCTGAAAAATATTGCGATACACATACTTAATAAATATTTAAGTATGGCTATTTCCTTAAGCGGGCATACTGTCTCAAGATACAAATCTAATGAGATACTTCCTTCCAGTTTAAGAGTGTTTTAGTCTTCTTTTTTTATTATACAGCTTCAGGTACAATTTTTGAGTAAGGCTTGCTTACAAACCTCGCATAAAAAAAAACAAAAAAACTCTTAACGAAAGAAGAACGATAAAAAGAATGGATATAAAAGAGGAATTCAAGTCGAACCCAAATTTTTCTTGAAAGAGGCAAAGCAAAGAACAAAAACAAATCTAACAAGGAACAAGTGCCTCAAAGCACTTTTCCCGCCTATAAAAAGAAACAGGTTTTTCATCTTATTTCACTTTTAAAAAGCGCGGTTCCAATCTAATGTGTGAAAGATTTGTCCTTGTGTCTACGAGAAACGCACATGGATATTATTTTCCACCTTCAATGGGTTATGAAATGTTTAGAACTGCAATAAACATCACAGAAGAGAAGAAGAAATTTTAAATAAAGACAATTACAATTTTTGAATAAAAAATTAAAGATTGAACAAATAATTAAAGTGAAGAATTGTAAGAATAAACAAAGAACAAGATGTAGCGAGGCAGGCAAGGTAGCGGAGCGAAATCACAATTCATATAGAGTAAGAAACTTAATACTTGTTACAGAAGCACTTGACGCTAGAACGCGAGTTTCTTCACTCGCAACTTCACTTTGTGTGAGTTATGAAGCGTTATGGCAGGGTTTCTTTTTTTCAAACAAGGAATATTGTGTCAATTATGTGGGATTCACGGGTTCTTTGTGTAAGCGAAGTGCGTTTTGATTGTTTATGGGAAATGTCAACAATGGAATGTACCTATTTTTAGTTTTTTTTTATTGAGATATATAGATGTTCTTATTGTTTACTTAGTTACAATGATAGGTATCTGGAGATGTTTAAAAAGAGGAAATTATGTGCCTACAGTACAAAGGCATAAGACCCATGCTGCTCGCATTGTTCATAATAGGAACTAAGTAGATATTTAAGTATGTATGCTTTCGGCAACGTACAAAATCTTGCATATCCTATAACTTTTTGGCACAAGCTGAAGCCTTACTTACAGCGATGGCGAAAGTACTTCAATAGGAGTACGATACTCGTATTTCCTTTCGCATACTACTCAATGACTAAATAATGCTGCTCTTTTAAGTTTAACATTTCTCTTTCTTTAATTCTCCTGAAACGAGTTTCAAGTATGGAACCACCATCTTTTCAACGACGACGAGTCCCAGTCTTTCTCTTTCATTCTGCTTTCTGCATGTATACAGGCTCCTACTTTCGAGATTAATTCTTTATTAATTCTTTTGCGAGATACATTGCGGTTACTTAACAACTTCAGATAAGGTAAAAAAGGGGTATACAATCGTATACAACACTAGGCACCAAAACGGGCCCATCGGGATCCCTGGCGAATGAATTGAATCAAGACTTCAAAAGGAAGAACATAAACACTTTTTCTTGAAAAACATCACATTTCCCCGCAGCATTCGATTATCTTCCGGTAGTTTGTCCAGCACAATTCCTCTATTTCCTTGACGAGGTACTTTCCCAAAAATCTATTAAGATAGAGAAGTGATCAGTTGTGTTTTAATTATACCCCTTGAGATTGAAATTTAAAGTGTTTAACATACATATAAATAATAAAAACTGTAAAAGTGCTAAAATAAAAGACAGAGACTTCAACCCAAAACCTAATTTGGGAATTGTGCACTTGTAAAAATAGTTAAAAAAATAAGTTTTTGTTTTCGAAATTAAAATCAGTGAGAAGCCATTGACTTTTTATATTCTTTTATTCTCTCTCCCTATAACTAAAAGTACTCATACACATACAATGAATACATGTAGTGAGTGTTTAGATATGCTCCCCGATGAAGGAGACTTTGTTACATGCTATAGGGGCAATCGGAAAATGCATTTTCATTGTACCTCCGATATCCGAAAAAACCTACAGGAAAATAAAAAGGACCAAAAAGGAAGAATGGAGATGTACAACATGTAGAAGGGAGGTTTAAATGCTGTCGCTGAAAACCCACAACCCTCTGAGCTAACACCTGTGCAAACGACACCAACTCACCCTCCACCGAAGAGAACTAGAATTTCCCCCGATATCAACGGCATACAAACTGCAAGTCTGTTAATTACCGACAATAGATTTTCCATTCTTGAGGAGATGAAAAGAATACGGAATGAAATGTCAGAAATTAAAACTAGCTGTGAATTTGTTGCAAACAAATATGAACAAATAAATCAGCATATGACACTTAACAACGACATTCTTCAAAAACTATCAACAGAAATAAAAGAATTGAAAGACAACAACATTAAGAAAGATGCACAAATTTATTTTATGGAAACAAAAATCAATACACTGGAACAACAACTACTTAAAAACAACATAGAAATAAAAAACATTCCAATAACAACCGGGGAAAACTTAATCGACATAATAAAAGCAGTGGGTAAAACTATAAACTGCGAAATAAAAGACACTGATATTACAGACGTATACAGAACAAACAAACGAAATCCTAAAAACACAAACATTATCGCATCATTTGCAAACCATGCACGCAAAACCGAAATAATGAAAAAAGCCAAACTCATTCGCACAATTGCACTAACCAAAATTAGGCAGAACACAAACAACAACCAAAGCAAAGATCAAGAGAGTGATGCGAAAGTATTTGTTAATAATCAACTAACTCCAACAAATAAACATTTACTTTGGCTCGCTAAGAACAAAGCCAGAGAGTGCAACTGAAGATTTGTGTGGGAGACATCAGGTAAAGTGCTTGCAAGAAAAACTGAAAACGGTGAATCCATACACATAGGCTCTGTCAATGATGTTAATAAAATGACATTGTAACCCTAATAATGCAGAACAAAACAATCGAAAAAAAAAAAATGATAGAAAATTAGTACAGTGAAGCTGACATTGACTTTAGGGTAATGCATGGCATTATCGGCATCGATGCAGACTTCTTTAAAAATTTGAATTTTTGTTGTGTATGTTTTAACATCAGATCAATAAGAAAAAATTGGAACACGTTCATAGCAGAGATTAAGAACGTTTTATGTCATATTGATGTAATTGTTTTAAATGAAATCAACTAAAAAAAGAAGAAAATGTTTTATATAACATTGATGGATTCAATTCTGAATTTAACAATAGAAAAGAAAGTAAAGGTGGAGGAATTGCAATTTTTATTAAAAACAACATTAGATACTCGTATGAAAGAATATGTGTAAATTCTTATTCGTATGAAAATATTGAAATAGAGGTTGAAGTTGGACGTAGAAAAATATATATTCACGCTATTTATAGACCACCAAATTCCAGTATTACTGATTTTATTTATGAATTGGACAATAACTTGCAAAATAAACGTGAATTAATTGTAATAGGTGATATAAATATAAATATTAAACACATTGGTGAGCCTCACGTCATTCGATATTTGGAAACGATGGCATCCAAAGGTTTAACTAGTGTGATAAAAGGATCTACAAGAGTTGATATAGCTTCAAACACATCAACACTAATGGACCATATATTTGTAAGTCTCACCAAATTAGATATCGCATCAGCTACGGTTGAAACCGATATATCCGATCACTATATGACCATGTATGCTACAAGGAATGAAGTAGATGACAGCATCGTAAATGAAATGTCAGTTAATACTAAAATTAATCAAATCATGGTTAATCAATTGATTGCGCAAATCAACTGGCAGAGCTGTTATGAAGCACCTGTAGTCGAGGGAATTTACAACAACTTTTTGAATAAAATGAATGATATATATACGCAGTCAAAAGGAACTAATATACCAAATAAAAGAAATAGAACGAAAAAACCGTGGGTAACAGGTGGTATTTTAAGAATGTGTAAAAAGCGAGATGAGCTTTATAGAAGGTGGAAAAATAATCCACTTAATATAAGCTACCAACAATAGTACAAGTCCTATCGAAACGTAGTAAATAAATCTATTTTGAAAATGAAATCACATTTCTACAAACAACAATTCACTAATGCCAAAAATGACCCACGCAAAACATGGAATGTGTTTTGGGACGAAAGAAGCAAACAATTAATGAAGTTATCATAAACAATTTCTCAGCCAACAACCTTTCGACCACTGTTAATCAACTTGCTGATCAATTTTCGAACCAGGTACAGAAAATAATACACCAATGTAACCATATACTCGTAACATCCAATCACATGAATAGGTACGTTGGATCCTCTATATATATATGGAAGAAGCAAGCGTTTCTGAAGTTTTTTGGATGCTGAGTAGTTTAAATACCACAAAGGGACCAGGAGCAGACAACATTAGACCAATTGACCTTAAAATTAATGCTGTATATCTAGCACCTGTAATCACAATGATTATTAATCGAAGCATCATTGAAGGCTCAATTCCAAAGGTACTTAAAACTTCCCTAATTCGACCTATATACAAAGGCGGATCTAAAAAAGATACTGGAAATTATAGGCCGATTGCAATTTTGCCAGTTGTAGAAAAATGTTTGGAGGAAATTGTAATAACGCGATTAACCAAATTCATTGAAAAACATAAAATCATCCAAAAAAATCAGTACGGCTTCCAAAAAGGTAAGAGCACTGGAAGTTTGTTGGGTGAACTTTCGAATGCAGTGACTACTAGCCTAAATAAAAACCATCATGTGTTAGTTATGTTTATAGACTTCAGTAAAGCCTTTGACACACTAAGCCACAAAAAGCTAATAGAAAGCATATATAGAATTGGAGTTAGAGGGGTTCTAGCTAAATGGATAACGAATTATTTATCTGAAAGAACTATGAAAGTGAAAGTAGGGAATGAAATAAGTAAAGAAACAACCACTGAGTTTGGGGTACCACAAGGCTCGAAATTGGGACCAATCTTATGCATTCTCTTCACTAATGAAACATAAGCATCTATGAACACAGCAACAACAATAATGCAGGATGAATTCGACAGAGTTTCCAGATGGTGCCATGACAATGGATTAGTAATAAACGTCGAAAAAACAAAACTTATGCATATACGGACACCATATCAACCCGAAGCTATTATAAATATCTACCACAAAAACGATGACTGCCCAACAACAGCTCGAAATAAAGTAGTCGATGTTGTTAAAACCATAAAATATCTGGCTGTAATAATTGACGATCATTTTAGTTGGCAGGCCCAAATTAATAAGCTGCAAGTCCAACTAAGAAGTGCTGTTTTCGCGATGGTTTATCTGAATAAATACACCAACGTCGATGTCCAGAAGCAGGTCTATTATTCACTAGTTGAATCGCGCATACGATACGGAATATTATCGTTGGGAAATGCTTCAAAGACACATTTAGACAAAATAATCCGTCTACAACATAGAATAATTAAAGTAATCAATACCTCTAATATAAATTTTCTAGTTCTAGATGTAAATGGCGTGTTTAAGATGACAAGTATGTTGGAGTATTATGACGACTTAAGATTTCAACAGCCTATTCAACACAATGTCAACACAAGAAGACGAGCCCAAGGACTCTTGGAAATCCCTGAAACGTTTAATACATATGGAAAGAGACAATTGAAATACGTCATTCCAAAAATATATAATTCACTACCATTAACTTTAAAAAGTATTGCTAACTTCAAAACTAGAAACAAAAAATTAAAATTACACTTCCTAAATATAAGCCATGTTAATTAAATCATAGAATTCGGAACATTTAAATCATACCACTAGATATCGTATCTTTAAATTTATTGTAAAGAATTACCAATTATAACTATTTAACCACCTGCAGATAAGCTATATGCTTCGCAGGTAGCCAAATCAAATTATAACGTTTTTGAAATAAAATAAAATAAAATAAAAATAATTAAAATAAAAAAAAAAAAAAAAACTTCGCGTTCCGAAGCTATCTCTTTCTGAAGTGCCGAAATTCGTTCGCAAATCTGAAACATTAATTGTATGATACGATTTCAGTAATTTTCAAAAATCGTATGGAAAAATCATTGTGATTTTTGATAAAGTGGATATATACATATAAGTGACAACATAAGCTATTATAGTAAAAACTACCAAAATATAGACAAAAAACCTGAGAAAGTTTGCAAGCAAAAATAAATAAAAAAAAACAGTTTACATGTTAAGCGAAAGGGCTTGTGGAGCTCTTGATGCAGAAATTTACAGACATTTTAATTTTTGTTTGTATAGTTTTATTATTAATTAATTGTTTTTTGTTTGTCTGTATTTAGTAGTATAAAATGTGTTCCTCTTCTCCCTTTATGACGTTGAGGGTATGATCAGGATTAATGGGATCATAGCCCTCCCACGTAACTGCATCCCTACTGGTCCGCCTGTGGGTGTGGGGTTTGCCGCTTCGACCTCAAAAAATAGCGGCAGTCCTCCCGAATTTGAATCACTTCGTCGCTGAGGCCAATCAAATGCTGGTATTACTGCATTTGTGTAATCTAGGAGTTCTAAGGCCTTCCTCTCGTTCGCGCTTCTATTGGAAAGTTGATTGATATTTCATTTTTGACAGTGTTCGTAGGATCTCTCCTTTGAACATGACAGTGCCAACTGAGCCGGTCGCACTTTATTGTCTTCGAGATAGGTTCTTTGACGTGAAGGCTTCCTCGGCTATTCGAACTTCTTATTCGATTAATCTTTGTTACTCCTGCTGTCATGCGAAGCATCTTCATTTCAGCTGCCGTTAATTTGCCCTCATACTTTTTGAACCCTGTCCAACATTGTTAACATTATGTGAGCGCCGGGCGCATAACGGCTGTGTAAAGCCTTCCTTTCAGGTTAGGCGCATTTTTTTATCAAAGAAGATGGCTGAGTTTTCCCGGCAACTCATCCACAATACGCTTACGTAATGCTTAATGTCGTCATCACAGCTTGCTTCACTATTGTACATAGATCCCAGATATTTGAACTTCTCGCACTTGGGAATCACTCTTCAATTCATATAAACGTCTGCAATAGTTCGGAGTGGATCAGAGAACGAGCAGCACAAGTATTCTGTTTTTTCGGACTACTACGATACCCATTCCCCTCCAAATTCGTCTAGTTTTAAAAATGCAACCCCCCGCTCAGGACCAAAGTATTCCAGACCAATAGTTAGTCGTACTCCACCTGGGGCTAGTGTAGGCTTAAGTCAGGATCAGATTTCACCACAACTGAATAGTGATGATAGATAATAATGAGCGACGAGATATTAATGAACATCGTCCATCTGTTCAAAAAGAGGCCACATACATTAGAGCATTTCAACGAATACTCGAGGCAAACCAACGAGTTTTCATTCGTGAAATGCAGTCTATTAGAGATACCTTAGTTGGAAGATTGGACAATTTGAATTTATGTGAATCCTACGAGAACTTCGAACGCTCGTTCTGAATCCAACCATTTTTTAAATAACGCTTCGTTTTCTACGCTTTCTTAACAGACAAGCACCACCAAAAAGTCAACAAACTTATTCAGTAAGTTCAGTTTGTAAAATTGAAAAGTGGCAAATTTTATTTGACGGGTCCGAAAATATCCACGATTTTCTTTTTAAAGTGGAGACCCTTAAGGATCGTTCGCAATGTAGCTGGGAACATGTACTCACAAATTTCCATGTCCTTTTAGAAGGCCAATAAATAAACCAATTTCAGTTGTTCATGAATACCCGCAGCTATTACAAAAAGCTGAGTAATCGGTCGTACACACACTACAACTTGCCTTATCTTATTTTATCTCTGCCTCAATTAATATTTTTTCACATGCAAATATGATTTATAAAGCATTTGGGAATCCTCACTGCTGAAATTCGAATTTCCTTCACCGATCTGAACATACACACCAATTGTGTTAAATACAAAGAAACAAGTTGCAGGTGACTGTGATGGTCTCTGGGTTGGCATGTTAGATTACTCGAATGTAATATACATGAGTTTTCTACGTAGATTACGTGAGGTAAAATACTCTGATTCGCCATGTAAAATACCCAATGTAGAAAACTTTTTTTAATTTTATACATTTTATTTATAATGAATAATAATACATTTATAATGAAAAAATTAAATACTTAATATCGTAATGAAGATATTATTCGTCCTCGCCGCCAGAACAAATATCATTCGTACGCAAAGAAAAGTAAACGTTGATCAATTTCTTGGACGATTCAACCGACTATTACGAGTCTCACTATGAACGAATGACCAATTCGAAAATAAACGCTCCAACTGCGCAGTCGATGCTGGAATCAAAAGAATTTTCGTCGCAAGCTCTGCAAGTTGTTTATGTTGACGCAATGCGTAGAACCAGTATGTTTTGTGCATTGTGATTTTCTTACTTTACAGTGAATAGAAAATTTCTTCGCCTGAAGTAAACATACGGAGCGATTCCAACCCATCTGAATCGAGTAACTCATAAAGTTATTCGTTAACATCATCTCTCTGCAGATTACTCAACTTTTGGCCGCTGTAAAGTGGATGCAAAAAGTGCGCTGCCATTGCAACACTGTTGAAGACGTTGCTTTTCGTACAGCGAGTGACGGCAAGCGCCCGAAGCTCGTCTGGTGCTTGGTCGAGTAAAACGAGCCATTCTTCGACGGCGGCGTTAGCAACGGAAGATTCACTTTTTTGGCACAAATTGATAAGTTTGCCAATTGGATCCATAGTTTCATACATTTTTCTGACTGACTCTACAAAACTTGCGTTGAAAAGTAGTTGAGTCACACTTGGATCTGGTTTTCTCGATTTGGCATCCTCGTCGTTTTCGTCTATGTTTTTCTCGTCTTCGTCAGTGGCCGCTCTTTTCATGTATGGTAAATTGTCAATGAACCATTTGAGTGCGTTACGGGAGCTCGCAAAACGAATAAGCGACAATACTGGTTTCTTGCGACCTGCATTTTTCAAACGAACTTCTAGTTTCGGCTTCTTGAAAACAAAATTCCAATAATTATTTACCGGTGCGCAATCAATCGTGCTTTACACGAATTTAATAAAGCATTCCAACATAACTGGCATTTGGCAGCCACTTTTCCTCGAATAAACACTTTTCCAAAACCTTCCCAATATTCTTGCATGATGGAGTTGGCTGTGCAACCGGTGCTGATACTCCACTTCTTTTCATGATTTTTTCAAAAATATTCGGCATTTAATATTTTTATTATTTAATAAAGGCAAAGAACGATACGTTCGATTGCGAGCTTGGAACACAAATGAAACGAATTTGACAGTTCGGTACATACCTACTACATTTTTGGTTATGTGCAGCATTTCGGCGTTGCATATTGGCTGCATTGGGTAGGCTGTAATTGAAGGTACACTCGGGTATGTTCAAAAGCCCTGATATTTAGCGAACACTTAAATGTAAGATTATTTGCAAAAGGTCGAGGTTTTCTACATGTAGCAAACATGTAATCTACGTCGTGTATGTAGATTACGTAGGCCGATTGAAAATCATGTAGTTTTGCCAACCCAGGATGGTCTAATTGCAATATGACATAACCTACCCACAACTTCCATCAAAGCCAACAAATAATATACCATCAATCCACTCAACGACAATTCTCCCACCTTTCTTTATCCACCATCGCCCCTACCTTTAAATATGAATATCCATTTTTCACTGCAAACATGAATTATAAAAAAAATTATTTGAGAATCCTTAACCTTCAACGATCATACACATCCATAGCAACTGTATTAAATACCAGAAAACATAACCTACCCCAAACTTCCATCAGAGCAAACAAATAATATGGCATAAATCTACCCGATGATAATTCCTTCAAATTTCCGCCCTACCGTCAACCAGCAGCGCTACCTGTATCATCATGCTTCTCATATACCTAGTCACGAGCATGAAGGAGAACAAAAAATCAGCTGTTTGTGCAAAACCAAATAAAAATATTCTGCTGATACTTCCATCAGAGCCAACAAGTAAAATACGATAAATCTACACTACGAGAATGTCCTGCTACAGTCGGTAGTCGTTACCTGAATGATCTTCACTCTCATATTCCCATTCAGGAGATAGGAGGAAAACAAAAATAAACCCACATAATCAGCCTTATTGCGAAGATCAATCGACAATTGATAATTGACTATTTTCAATGTGTGCTACTGTGAACGAACGATTCATTTGGTATTTTTGTCAATCGAATTTTTTGAATTGACTGCGATTGACAAAATCCTTTAGAATTGTTCGTTCACAATAGCACACATTGAAAATAGTCAATTATCAACTGTCGATTGGTCTTCGCAATAAGGCTAAATGTGCATAAACTATCATCATTTGTTTTGGCCTCAAGTCGTCGAGTGGCGTATAGTCGTATACACGAACTAAGACTACTATAAAGTATGTATACATTGCTTTAATTACTGCTCATTTATAGTATACATTTCAAGGTGCAATCGGTATGCTCCAATAACTGATATGCTACGTATATTAGGATGGTTAAGTGTTATCCAAAGACTAAAATTGAATGTGCTAGAAATGATTCTCTGCAATTATCGCCAGTAGTTGACAAAATCTTCCAGCTTAAGGAGGATTTCTCACCCGGCCCTGATGGGACCCCTGCAGCTGTTCTCAAATTTCAAAAATTGACCAACCACTTACTTCATTTTTTCAGCTGTCTACCAGATCTGGTGTGTTTCCAAAATTATGGAAAGACTCCTTCATAATTCCTATTCATAAGAAAGGCAGTAAAAGCGACGTCTCCAACTATAGACCCATAGCTAAACTTTTCTGCATGCCTAAACTTTTTGAGAGCATAGTTTACGACACACTCTACTTTCACTGCAAGTCAGTTTTTCCCCTAGGCAACATGGTTTTCTGAAAGGCAAATCAACGACTACTAATCTTATTGAATTCGTGTCCAGTACCATATGTGCCCTGGAGGCTGGCTAAAAAGTAGACGCAGTCGCAACCGATTTCAGTAAAGCTTTCGACAAAGTGTTCCATAATGTTGTCCTTTACAAACTAAAAATGCTTCGTTTCCCGCCCCTGTTAATATCATGGCTAAGTTCCTATTTAAATGATCGTCTTTATACAGTCCATGTCAGATCATGTGCTTCAAATCCTATTCGTGCAACTCCAGGAGTTCCGCAAGGTAGCCACTTAGGTCCAGTGATTTTGATGCTAACCATCAATGATTTCGAGCTTCTTCTTTTAAGATCTGACCTGGAAATCTACGCCGATGCCATGCGGATCTCTAATCATATTTCATGTAACGCTGATGCTGATGAGCTGCAGTCCGACTTGAACAATTTCTTTACATGGTGTCAACAAAATCTCCTTGAACTAAATGTAAATAAATGTCAAGCTAAACCTACTCTCGCAAACGCCATCCTTTTTCAACAACGAGCCTGTCCCATATGTAACCTCGATTAGAGACTTAGGTGTAATCGGCGACACTAAGTTTAACTTTCGAGCTCACATCGACAGCATCATATATGTAAAGCTAACTCTACCCTTGGATTCGTAAAACGTTGGTCCAAGGAATTCTGTAACCCCTATGCCACTAAATCTCTCTATGTAACTATTGTTAGACCTCTTCTTGAATATGCAACACAGGTCTGGTCACCGTACCATCACGTCCATGTTAAACGCATTGAAGCCGTTCAGCGTAGATTTATCCGATTTGCGTTACGCGGGGTGGGTTGGACTGACCCATAAAACTTACCGCCCTATGAAGAACGTCTTAAATTGATAAACATTCAAATATTAAACTCACGTCGCGATAATGCTGACATTCTTTTCGTATATCAGTTATTAACTGGCTGTATCCACTGTCCAGTCCTCCTCGAAAAAGTTTTTCTTAATACGAACCCTCGTCGTCTAAGATCTGTACCATTTTTCTGCCTTCCCTACCACCGCACCGAATGTGGCCAACACGAACCTATGACTAGAATGCTTTGCAAAGTAAATAACTCCAATTCCTTTGGCCTGAATCACTCTAGACACTCCTTAAAATATGCCCTCCTAACATCACCCTCCTCCTGACCTAACCATACGTATACTCAATGTTAGTTTTAAGTACCTACATATTTATTTATTTATTTATTTCTGTATCTTGTTAATCTTAGTTGTTTAGACTTAAGAAATTTTGCCTGTATAAAGCGTAATAATAAATAAATAATTTTTAAAATTAAACAAAATTTGTGTCCGGAATATTTACAGAATAACGTGGAGTATATAATATACAAAAAAAACTAACCAAACCAAAATTGTTTAAACAAAATGACCCAACTATACTAAGAGATTTTTTTAACAATCCTTGCTCTGAGCCCTGGTTTTTTTCTTGCACATTGTCAGGCTAATCTTTTTCATAATAGCATTTGACGGATTGAGTCCCAGCAAATATGCATGATGGAAGTGTCCCTGGGCATTAAAGAGCTTAAATCAAAAATAAAGCAAGGAAAAGATGAATGCTTTTTGCCAATAATAATTTAAAAAATGATAAAAGATTTAGAGCAAGAAGATCCTACAGTTTTAAATAATATAAAAACACACTGACTTTTACACCAGTTGTGTAGACTATTTAAATCAGTGGGACGGTGCAGTACATGCAGTTCCGTCCTGGAACCAGGCTGAGGCAAGTTTAATGTATATTATGAAAAAGAGTCGCGATTTATAATCTTGATGAGTTTGAAGCTTTTGACGAATTTTATTTATTTATTTTATTATTTATTTTAAGCTAATTAACAAAATAGAGCTAATAGTCGTTTAAGTTTAATACAATTTTGATTATTTCAGGAAAGATAGATAAATGGATAAAGATGGATAGATTAATTCTTCAATTACAATTAAAAACATAGGGACGGGCTACAGTCCGCTTGGGCGAACTGTTGCATACCCTATTCTTATTCCTATCCCTCATAAGTGGGCGTGACAAAAGTCTAAGTATGGTTGAATTGTTAATAACGCTCTACATATTTTGTTATATAACATTTAAAGGATTTTATCAAAAAAAACGCTCCCTAGCTCAAACTTGGGTGTTTCAATAAAATTGTTTTATTTAATTGTGGGCGTGTCAGTAGGCGGATTTAAAAAAAATTAACACATGAGCATAAAGCGCCCCTAGAGAGTATATATTATAAATTTCAGCTCCCTAGCTCAATTTGAATTTTCAAAAAAAAAAAAAAAAATAATAATTGTGGGCGTGCCAGTGGGCGGATTTTGAAAATATTTACACATGAGCATAAAGGGCCCATAGAGAGTATATATTATAAATTTCAGCTCCCTAGCTCAAACTTTGGATTTTCAAAAAAATTGTTTTATTTATTTGTGGGCGTGTCAGTGGGCGGATTTTGAAAATATTTATACATGAGCTTAAAGGGCCCCTAGAGAGTATATATTAAAAATGTCAGCTCCCTAGCTCAAATTTTGGTTTTTCAATAAAATTGTTTTATTTTTTTGTGGGCGTGGCAGTGGGCGGATTTTGAAAATTTTATATCCCGAGCAGTTTTAGGAGTCATAGATCATATAAAAAAAGTTTGTGTGCGTGTCTGTGGGCGGATTTCAAAAATTCGTAAACTTGATTATTTCGGGACCCTAGAGAGTATATGGTTAAAATTTCAGCTCTCTAGGTCCAGTTTAAAGGCCTAATTTTTGCCGACGGACGGACGGACGGACATGGCTAGATCGACATTACTATCGATGCTGATCATAAATATAGTAACTTTTAGGGGTCTACGGGCAATATTAAGGTATGTTACAAACTATGCGTCAAAATTAATATACCCCTAGAATAGGGTATACAAAAATGCATTTACTAGCTAACTGAAAAATGATTTCTTAATACTTTTTTTATACTCGTTGTGTTCTGTATTTCTTTTATATATTGCGGTAAAGAATTCCACAGACGAATGGCATGGACAAAAAATTGACGCTCAGATGTTAAGGACGAACAGCGGGGATGAATTAATTGATGAGATCTTAACGAGGACGCTATTATTATTCTATCGAAACAGTATTGTGGTTGGCGAGTTAGCAAAATATCGGATAGTAAGGTTTAACTGCGTAGTTGAAGATAATTTTGAAGTCATTCCAAGCAAACCAGTAGAAAAACCAGACAATCTGTCGTTTCTTCTTAACCCATAAACGTAGCGCACGGTGCTGTTGAAAGCGACATTGAGCTTTCTTTTACTTACAGAATTGCAGTTGCAAAAAAGTTCGCATCCATTCTTACAGGTGTGAATGACTGAGTTACCCACAACGTACGCAGTACACCATAAACTTTTCCGACAAGTGAATTAATATGGTCATCCCAAGTTAGATAGCGATTAAATGTAACCCCGAGATTTTTCGCAGTTTCGACATATTCGATGGGAGAATTGCTCAACATAATCGAAGGAATGTAAGACAGATCTAGTCTTTTTCTTGAAATAACCAAACATTTGGACTTTGTTGGGTTTAAAATAAGACCATTTGAATGAGACCAGTGTACTATTTTCCCTAAGTCTTCATTGACACTTAAAGCACCATGCTCAATAAGCCCGAGAGGGCAGCTTAAGTACAATTGTACGTCATCTGCATACATATGAGTAGAGCAGTTCTCAGGTACAGTTGGAAGTTCATTAACGTAGGTTGAAAATAATAGGGGCCCAAGAATGGAGCCTTGAGGGACGCCAGAAATATTAGGGAGAAAATCTGATAAGGTGTCACCAACCAGTACTGCTTGCTTTCGGTTTGTTAAGTAGGAATAAATTAACTTAGTTGCAGCTGATGAAAAGTTATATTGCTGCATAAGCTTTTTAAATAGGTTAGAATGATTGACTGTTTCAATCCGCTTGGGCGAACTGTTGGATACCCTATTCTTATTCCTATCCCTCATAAGTGGGCGTGACAAAAGTCTAAGTATGGTTGAATTGTTAAGAACGCTCTACATATTCTGTTATATAACATTTAAAAGATTTTATCAAACAAAAACGAAGCTTTTGCAAAAAAAAACGTTCCCTAGCTCAAACTTTGGTTTTTCAATAAAATTATTTTATTTAATTGTGGGCGTGCCAGTGGGCGGATTTAAAAAAAATTAACACATGAGCACAGTGGACCCCCTAGAGAGTATATATTATAAATTTCAGCTAACTAGCTCAAACTTTGGATTTAAAAAAAAAGTTTTTTGTGAATTGTGGGCGTGTCAGTAGGCGGATTTTGAAAATTTTATATCCCGAGCAGTTTTAGGAGTCATAGATCATATATAACAAATTTCAGCTTTCTAGCTCAAAATTCGATTTTTTCCAAAATTTTGTTTTTTTTTTTGAGTTTGTGGGCGTGTCTGTGGGCGGATTTCAAAAATTCGTAAATTTGATTATTTCGGGATCCTAGAGAGTATATGGTTAAAATTTCAATAAAATTGTTTTATTTTTTTGTGGGCGTGTCAGTGGGCGGATTTTGAAAATTTTATATCCCGAGCAGTTTTAGGAGTCATAGATCATATATAACAAATTTCAGCTTTCTAGCTCAAAATTCGATTTTTTCCAAAATTTTGTTTTTTTGAGTTTGTGGGCGTGTCTGTGGGCGGATTTCAAAAATTCGTAAACTTGATTGTTTCGGGACCCTAGAGAGTATAATGGTTAAAATTTCAGCTCTCTAGGCCCAGTTTAAAGGCCTAATTTTTTCCGACGGACGGACGGACGGACGGACGGGCATGGCTAGATCGACATTACTATCGATGCTGATCATAAATATAGTAACTTTTAGGGGTCTACGGGCAATATTAAGGTATATTACAAACTATGCGTCAAAATTAATATACCCTTAGAATAGGGTATAACAAGGGATGCATTTCATCCAGCCCAACAGCAGTCGACTTGATGAAAAGAACACTTTCGACAACATCAGCACTATCCACCGCTCGTATATTGCGGGTGAACCATGGTTTGTTTTTCGGTTGTATCAGTTTACTTTTTAAAGGCACATGAGCATTAAATAGGCTATTCATATTTTCAATAAAGAACTGCAACTGACCATTTGCCGAGGGTATATAGAAAATACTTCCCCAGTTTGTTCCTATTGTTTCTTCTTCTAAAGGCTGGATGTCAATATTATAAAAATCACGATATTTGACTATTTTGTTAACGTGAACAAAACTGAACTCCATTTTCGTGTGTTAAAAATTATATTCCTTTATAGAAAATTGTAATATGGGGAGATAGTCAGAAGACTGCAGGAGATAGATGGATGAACATTTTTAAACATTTTATAGAAAAATACATAAATTTCAAGAACATTTTAAAAATTGTGGAATTTGACTTGTGTCTTCCGGGGTCGAATGCTCCAACAAAAAGAGTTTTCTCAGTCTTAAATAATGTTTGGACAAATGAAAAAAACCAAATGAAAGTCGAAACTATGAAATCAATGTTAATTACTAAATTTAACTATGAAATGAACTGTTTAGAGTTCGGAGAATATTTAAAACAAAAACCAGATTTAATTAAACAAATTTATACATCAGGAAAGTATTCAAATATGTAAAAAAATAAATGTTACCTGCATCTGGTATTGAATTGAATTGAATTGAATTGAATTAGGTCCTTATTCTAAATAACGAGGATACTTATTTAGTTTCTAAGCGTTTATTTTACAACATTTAGTTAAATTAAAGACTGATTTTTTTTTATTTATTTATTTTGCATAACATAGGTACAAATTAAGAGTTCCTTCAATAATATTAATTTTAATTAACTAAAGCAAAGTAAATCCTTGTGTTTTTTTTTATTGAGTTATTTAAATAAAATAATAATAATAATTAAGAACTGGGTTTAATTTTTTTTTCTTTCTGTTCATTATTTGGAATTCAAACAGATGGTCACTGTAAGTATATATAACCAATGAGAGGTATCAACTAAGGAATGTTGGTGACTTCCGTTTACCCCTATATAGAAGGGCACATCGACAAAACAACATGATTTGTAATTACGAACTTTAAGAGTTTTTATAAACTAATAAAACCATTATAATAAAAATAACAAATAAATGAATGAAATAAAAATGAAATGAAATGATAAATAAAGCTGTTAACAACTTATCGAATTTTAAGTCGATCTCAATTTAAGGTCACATAAAATTTACTAAATTACATATTTGAATATATAACAAGCTCTTTGAAATCACATTGTTCTGTTTCAATTGATTGTTATGTGTTCTTCCAGATTAGCGTTAAATCGTCTAACACGCTTTAATGTTTTCGAATACACTCCATTAAAAAAAGCTGCCACTCCCTTCATATGCAAATGCCAATAGAGTTTAACGCACAGGTCATGGACTAAACACACTCCAATCTGTCAACAGTCCCTTTTCTTAAAGCAAAACCTTGCTTTACCCAGCCCACACCTTAAAGATAAGACTGCCACTAAAACATCTTAATGCCTCAATCGAATAAAATAAATTAAAAATTGAAATTTCCCATATATATGCTTGTCCAAAACCAGAAGCACTTCTTCCTCGAATATATAAATCGCTAGACGAATGTATGTATTATTAACATCTTTAACAATCCGACCAATTCTTGCAGTCCAAAGTAGGTATACATATGTAGCTACAGATAGGAAAAAAAGGCCGCCCATAATTTTCAACTCAAAGTATGATACACGAAAGTCAATAGCCCTAAGCTCATTATCCACAAAAAAAGTGTACTTAGCGCAGACGAAATCGATTGTGATCCCACAATTTGCATACAGCTCACCTCAAGTCTTACTATAAAAACCGCACACACAGAAAGGTGTAACTTTTGGATGCCATCTGGCATAAAGGTAGGGGACTTGGAGAGATCATATAAATTTTCTTATTTCTAACTTGCGCATTAAAGAAGAAAGTCAATTTTTAAAGGAGACACGATTTGACGCCTCTTTCAGCAATGTTTTGCTATTTAATCTGCGTGAAACAGATATGCCTAACTTGTCCACTCATTGGGCAGGTTAAAGCGAGTCTTTCGGGCACAGCTAATCACAACATAGAGCTTTTCTTGTATTTCTGGGAACTAAACGCTTCACTGCATCACACTGAGACTGACCCCTCGGGCAAGTGGCGGTCATTAAACAATGCTACAACAAAAGCAATTCAGCATGCCATGAGCATGAAAATGGCGATGGCGACGAACGAAGTCGGTATGTGAAACATGAGAAATAAGAGTTCAGAGTTTGTTGGAAGCGGGCAAGTCACGTCTTTATGACAGTGAATTTGAAAACTTATCGGCGGTTATGCTGTTTCTTGATTACATTCGCGGTTGGTGAAGTGTTAAATTATGCAGCGCGGATGATGGATGTGGAGCACGACTTAGAGATAAAATGTGTATAAGAAACGTTATTTATTGCTCCCATCTGTAAAGTTGCATTCTTAACAAAACAAACGATAGTTGTTTATGATTGAAATCTGCATACTGGAATTGTTTTGATAAACTAAATGGATCTAAGATCATCAGTTCAGCAATATTAATTATTGCGCAAGTTTAGAAGCACATTTCCGATAAAACTTGGTCAACAGAAGTGCTTAAAAAAATTATTAAACAATAGCGGTCGATTTCTTGATGGGTCAAATTCGAGGGATCGAAAAGATGGACGATTTTTTTTGACATACTAAGATCAGAAAAGTAACGGGCTAAGTTTTACTGTGTTATTGAGTAATGCCTTTGCGTTCCTAAATGAGTGTTCGTGGCGATCCTACGTTTTTGACTTCGTTTTGAATGCGTTTCAGCCCGTATTGAATATCACAAAGCATAGAAAAATATCAAATAAAGAAATCAGTTAAAGAAAGTTCATTTAAATAAATACTACTTAGAGCAATTTGTCCCGTGGAGGGACGGGTTAGGAATATCACTGCAGCCATCCCCAAAAAAACAGCGCTTGTCGTAAAATTAGACTAAGGGGAAATCAACGTCCGGGTGGACCTAGCGACGCATTTCACATCTTGAAACTGTCCCGTAAGTGCATGCAAATCCGTGAGTTGGCACGACTGGAGATAACAGGTGTCGTATAAGGAGGATCAAACAAAAATCAATAATCTTGAAACTGTCCCGTAAGTGCATGCAAATCCGTGGGTTGGCACGACTGGAGATAACAGGTGTCGTAAAAGGAGGATCAAACAAAAATCAATAACAGGAGCATGCACGCGTTGAAATCATAAAAGACAGACAGGCCGGGATCGTATAGATGCAATAACGCCGGCATGAAATGAAAGAAAACAATGGTGAATTTGCATGGCGGGAAATACGTTCTTCGCGAATAATTCCTAAAAAGTTTATAACAAAGCCAATTTAAACAAAAAAAAGTTCCAGAAATAAGAAGGAGTATCCAAACCACGTTTTGGAATATTAAACAGTTAACATTATAATATGATTGTGTACAAAAAATAAAACTGAAAAAGGGAGAATCGCGTAGTTGTGGCAAAAAATGTTTTTGTTGCGAATATCTCATAATAAGTTTATATTAAAGCGAATTATAACAAAAACCATTTTCCAGAACTAAGAACAAGTATCCAAACACTATTTTGGAATACTAAAAAGTTAACAATATATTAAGATTTTGTGCAAAAAAATAAAAGTGAAACCGTGACAATCGCGTTGTGGCAAAAAAATATTTTTGTTTGGAAGCAAATAAGTTGGAAAGTTTTCTAAACGTACATTTTTACTTTTTATTCACACACATTTTTCAATTTTTGGTGAACATGTTCACTGTTTTTATTGCTTTTTTCGCTTTAACATACTTTTTCAGGTTTTTTCTCTATAATTTGTTACTTTTTACCCTTCAATAGTTGCTGTTTTCACTTTAATATTCACTTCATTAATAATCACAATAATTATTCCATACGATTTGTGCAAACTTCTGCAATTTTATCATTCAATTTGTTGTGCCAATTCACGCATATGTCATGATTGATGTCGTGATCACAGGTTGCTTCGATATTAGTTATACCTAGATTCCAGACATTTGTAACGTCAATGTCCAATTGCTGCATGCAAACTCATGTTTATGAGGGAGGCCATCCAGAGAGCTAACCTTAGTTTGACAAGTGTAACACTTGTCTAGCGACAAAACAGATTTGGCCAAAGCTGGATCTGGAACGCTCCAAGTGTTTGATTTCTCTGAACATACTGCACATTGGTGCTACAATTGGTATTATCACCGGACATTGTCTCATAGGGAAGCATGCAAAAATTCTAGTCATCTATACAAATGACTTCTGCAGAAGCTGCTTGGACGAGGAGGAGGAGGAGACTATTCTCAGCCTTCTCTGCACATGCCCTGGTCTCTCTCAAAGAGGAAAACTCCATTTGGGATATTTCTTTTACAATGATCTTAATGATCAAAAGCTCCAACTGGTTCAGCGAGTAGTAAGAAGATAAATCCGTGTGGTATCACAATGGACCTTTTTATTAATCTAAGTTTGTCGGTTTCTGCCGACTGCCACTATAACCTAACCTTACCTAACGTTAGTGTCAAATGAAAAAACAAAACATCGGTTAAATTAATTGTATGATCAGATCGGTGAATTTGTATGGCGGGAGACAAGTTTTGCGCAAATATTTCATAAAAAGTTCATAATAAAACGAATTATAACAAAAAAAAAAGGTGTGAGCCACGCTGCACTCACGGTATAGTTGATGTGTAAACATGTAGGCTCGTCAGTGTTGCATGTGGAAATATCACAGAGGTTGTGGTTTTGATGAACAAGAGATTTGGGTATTGTATTGAAATAAAACAATGATATATACATATTTAATGTCAACGCCAAAATTTATTTAATGTTTGACCGAACAAATAATTGGTTTGTGAAAGCTGAAGTAAGAGACGTACACCGTCGACTCAAGTGTGTCGATGTACCGGGAAAATATAGCATCGATTGTCGTTTAAGTGACATTCTTAAATCGGCCATCGGTTACCGAAGTACAAATCGATATTTTTTCTCTTACCTTCAACTGATGTACAACAAACTACAAGCTATACAAACTCAATTATTCAAAACAAATCTACTTCCACACAACTTTCCGGTGTTTCGTAAGGACATAATAATCTCTAAAAA
Source organism: Portevinia maculata (assembly GCA_949715645.1). Taxonomy (NCBI): domain Eukaryota; kingdom Metazoa; phylum Arthropoda; class Insecta; order Diptera; family Syrphidae; genus Portevinia; species Portevinia maculata. The sequence goes on from OX454525.1 coordinate 278,499,992, forward strand.
TTAACATACATAATTAATAAAAAAAAAACAACGACTCGCGGTTGTTCTCAAACGGTCATCCATCTACGTACTAACCGCGCCAAACGTCGTTTAATTGCGGTGATCTGTCGAGCAGCGATTAACTCACGTGGTAATGAAAATTAAGGGGAAAATCTGACGATGACGAAATCTGACGATGATGGTGACGCTAGATATTTCCAACTAGCCCCTACCGAGAAAAAATATATTTACACATCAACGAGAGCAAAAATGTTTACACATTAAAAAGGTTCCAGAATTCAGAAGGATTATCCAAACACTATTTTTCTATTCACTAACTAAAAAGTTAACAAAATAAGATTGTGTACAAAAAAGTGAAACCTGAAAATCGCGTTGTTATGGCAAAAAAATATTTTTGTTTGGAAACTAATTAAGTTGAAGAATTGTCTATGCATATATTTTATACTACTAAATACAAACGAACAAAAACAATTGTTTTATAATAAAAAAATTACTTGCTAAATGTGTGTGTGACAGCTACCGACTGCCACACCCGATTTTGAATTATTTTATAACAGACTCAATTTTCAACGATAATATCAGATTTTTATTTTACTTCTCGTTCGCTCTTCTTTTTTAGTTAGTCTTCCTTCAAAAAAAACTCAAAAAACTCCATTTTACAATGATACACTGAACTCTCCTTAAAAACTAAAGGCGCATGCAGATGCATATATCTCTCACAATCCAAGGGCATATGCACATGCATATCGATAACAATATTTTTTTTTGTTAGTTAATAGACCATGCAGAGAAGGTTAATATATTAGTATGATAAATTTTTGGAAGAAGGCGCAACCGCCATTCCAATAAATTCATTTAATGCACTTTGAAAAAAAAAATAAACTGGGTAGAAATCGAGTAGTGACACTTCAAATAAAAACAAAATATTTAAAATTTTAAAAGCAATTGTTGTTGTCAATTATTTTAATTATTTGCCAAGCAAATTGTTGTTGTCAACAATTTTGATTTTTTTTTTACAGTGTACTCTCTCCTAACGGACACCCCTCATAAGCGGACACCTCTCATAACCGGACAAATTTCAAAGAACGGAATAATCTACACAATTTTTAATGTAAATAATTCTCTCATAAACGGACTCTTTTATAACCGGACGCGGACACCAGTTTTCATAGCCGCAATAGAATTTCACTCTCTCTTAAACGGACAAAACGCATTTGGCACACTTCGTTGTCTTTTATTTTGTTTGCTTTTTTCCTTTTCTTTGCGCTTTGCCCTTGATACCCAGCAAAAAATTTAAAAAAAAAAAACGGTAAAGAATGTAAACATAGTAGGCTGCGGAGCCGGCGGCCGTCTGTCGACTATCCGACTAAAATTCCCGAGGCGCAATACGTAGGTTTGTGTGTAAGTGTATGCATAATTTGAAGCATAAATACATAGTTTCAAGTAATGCAAAAATGATTTTTTAAAGGCTTTGTTCTTGTTTATGTTTTGTTGTTATCCTTTTTATTATTACCTACAATTAATGTTTATCACAAAAAATGCATTCCATTTTAAAATAAAATGTTATAGGTACCATAAATGCATGTCTTGTTTCTTTTTTCAAGGTTGTCAATGAAATATATTTTCTCATAACCGGACACTTCTAATAAGCGGACAGATTTCTTGGTACCGTCAGTGTCCGCTTATGAGAGAGTTCACTGTATATCTAATAAGTTTGTTTATGTTTATTATGTTACACAAAGTAACTTTTTGAAACGCAGTCGATACTTTGATTTGTTGGATGGTGTTTGAATCCTTCATGGAATGCGTCATCGAAGAAGTTCCAGCGGCGGAAACAAGGTGACGTAGTTCCCGGATTCCGTGGTGTTTATGCAAGTGATGCACTTGGTAGAATATACACAGCTCACCCGAAAAACGAGGAATGCTTCTATTTGAGAATGCTTTTGGTCAATGTTTGTGGCCCTACTTCGTTCGAAGCGCTGCGGACTGTTGACGATGTGGTGTGTGCTACATATCGAGAAGCCTGCCAACGCAGGCAATTGCTTGAAAACGACAATCATTGGGACATGACGCTGGCCGATCCCACTATCACTGCGCCTGCGAATCAACTCAGGACACTCTTGGCAATCATAATTTCGACATGTTTTCCATCAAATCCTAAAGATTTGTGGAATTAATACAAGGATGATATGGCCGATGATATTTTTCATCGAATTCGCACTATGACATCAGATAATGAACTGGAGATGTCAGATGAAATGCGCAACAAAGCTTTGATTTTGATCGAGGATATGTGTCTGCTCATGAGTGGCAATTTGTTGTGCAAATTGGGGATGCCACAGCCAAATCGCGCAATGCATGACGCATTTAATCGAGAATTGGGGCGAGAAATGGACTTCGATCGAATCGCATTGAGTCAAGCTGTTCGAACAAATGTGCCAATGTTGAATCAAGAACAAAAGAAAGTGTACGATGAATTAATGCAAGCAGTCGGATAACGAAAATGGCGGAATATTCTTCCTTGATGCGCCCGGTGGAAATGGAAAAACATTCCTGATTTCACTGATTTTAGCTACGATTCGTTCGAGATCTGCGATTGCCTTGGCACTCGCCTCTTCTGGGATGGCGGCTACTTTGTTAGAAGGCCGTCGAACAGCTCATTCTGCATTGAAATTGCCACTGAATCTGCAAGTGGATGAAGAACCTACATGCAACATTTCAAAGAACACTGCGATGGCGAAAGTACTGCAGCAATGTAAGATTATCATATGGGACGAATGCACAATGGCTCACAAACGCAAATTGAAGGCCCTGAATCGTACTTTGAAAGATTTGCGTAATGACAACCGACATTTCGGTGGCGCAATGATCTTGCTATCAGGTGATTTTCGTCAAACGCTGCCTGTCATTCCGAGATCAACTCCGGCAGATGAATTGAATGCTTGCTTGAAGGCGTCTGCTTTATGGCAATACGTAAAAAAATTGCATTTGAAAACGAACATGCGAGTTGCTTTACAAAATGACCAGTCCGCTGCAGAGTTCTCCAGGCAATTGTTGGAGATGGGCAATGGCGAGATTCCAGCAGACTTAAACACTGGCCTGATTGAGTTTCCACAAAATGTTTGCTCAGAATTATATTGACCATGATTGCGCAAAACAAGAATGTCGATCATTTGAATTTCGTCATTCAAAATTAACTAACTGGTGAGTTACATTCATATACATAAATCAGTCGACTCCGTGATGGATGAAAACGAAGCCACCAACTATCCCACGGAATTTTTGAATTCTTTGGATGTTTCAGGCTTGCCTCCACACAATTTGAAATTAAAAGTCGGCACAGTAATAATTTTGTTGCGCGACCTAAATGCACCAAAACTTTGCAACGGTACGCGTTTGATTGTGAAGAATCTAAAATCAAATATTATTTAAGCAACGAATTTGATTGGAAAATTTAAAGGCGAAGATGAAGATGTTCTTATTCCGCAGATTACACTTATTCAGAACGATTTGCCTTTCGTATTTAAGCAAGGACAATCGCTGGATGTGTGTGGCATAAATCTTGAATTTCCATGTTTCTCACATGGTCAATTGTATGTGGCGTGCACACGTGTCGGCAAACCTCGCGCTTTGTACGTGTACGCACCCGATAATGGAACGAAAAATGTTGTTTACCATAAACCACTTCAGTGAAAAAGCGGTAGGTTGGCCGACAAGTAAATCGCTACGGTTTTTGGAATTGTATTTAATTTTAATAGGTATAACTTTTGAATAAAGAATTTTAATTGACCGGATTACATGAAGCGAAAGCTCGGAATTATTAATTTCATTACCTACCTACATTAACGAATTTGGGCGGAACGAAGTTCGCCGGGTCAGCTAGTTGTTTTATAATAAAACTATACAAAAAACATAGGGACGGGCTACAGTCCGCTTGGGCGAACTGTTGGATACCCTATTCTTATTCCTATCCCTCATAAGTGGACGTGACAAAACTTTAAGTACATACAGTTGAATTGTTATGAACGCTCTACATATTTTGTTATATAACATTTAAAGGATTTAATCGAAAAAAACGAAGCTAAAATTGTTTTTTTTTTATTGCGGGCGTGTCAGTGGGCGGATTTTAGAAATTTTATCTCCCGAGCAGTTTTACGAGTCAAATATAGTATATAAAAAATGTCAGCTCTCTAGCTCAAAATTCGATTTTTTCCAAAATTTTGTTTTTTTGAGTTTGTGGGCGTGTCTGTGGGCGGATTTAAACAATTCTTAAACTTGATTATTTCGGGCTCGTAGAGAGTATATGGTTAAAAGTTCAGCTCTCTAGGTCCAGTTTGAATGCCTAATTTCTGCCGACAGACGGACGGACATGACTATCGATGCTGATCATAAATATGGTAATTTTTATGAGTCTACGGGCAATGGTAATGTACATACCTATGTTACAAACTATGAGTCATTATACAAGGTGGCGCAAAAGTTGTCAGGTGGCGCAAAAGTTGTCACCCGATGTTCTTTCGCTGTAATTTTTTTTATGAATGAAAAACTTTGGTTCTGCTTTTGGATTATGTTAATTGGTGTCTTAAGTTTTTTCTGTATCAGTTAACTTCACAAATATCAAAGTAGAATTTACATTTGCCGCCATTTGCAAAAATTATGCTTCTTCCGATAGGAAGATGACTTTTGCGCCACCTTGTATTATTAATATACTCTTAGAATAGGGTAGGTGTACAAAATTAATAATAAAATCGTATGTACAAAAAAAAAAGTGAAAATGCCTGTACATTGCTGCTTTTACATACTTTCTCAGGTTTTTGTCTTTATTTTGGTAGTTTTTACTCTACAATAGCTTTAGTTTTCAATTAAATATACATTTTATTAACAATCGCAATGATTTCTCCATACAATTTCTGCAAATTACTGAAATTGTACCTTTCATATAATTATTTTTTGACGTTTAAGAAAGAGATTCGGAACTTCAGAAAGAGACAGCTTGGCCTTGTGCTCTATTTGTGTTAGTTCGCTTTTGATGTCGTATGTTTTATATACATATACATATTTACTTTTGTATTCCATATGATGTCACATGTTCATATAAGGTTTAAATCCATGAAATTCGGAGAAGAGCTACCTACCTATACCTAAAAAAGAGAAACTACAAGTTTCAAACCATAAAAAAAACGCAGTAGCTTGTCTGGTCGTTAAATTCGCTTTGGAAGAATAGTGCAATATTTATGCAGACTCCAGACTTAGATCGTGGCCAAATAATGGGCAACTAGTTGTATCCGATTCCGATTTCTCTGGAATGCCCTATTGGCTAAAGCAATGGTGCTACCCACATGACTGTGAAAGCCATTTTATATGAGGAAAGGAAATCATTTAAGGTAAAAATTAGCTTGAAAAGAAAGATGATTACCAAAAGGTCGAATAACGGGTTTGCTCATTAAACCATTAATTTGCGGCCGGCGTGAGTATCTATTGAGAAATATGTACATACCTAAATAATTTTTTATATTAAAAGGAATTTCCGAAACAGTCCGATATACCATTTTCAGTTATACGTAGGTGGGTACCTGACCTATGTATGTATGTATGTAGATATGCCTCGTCGACAAACATATGTACTTTCATTTGAAAAAATTTAAAGCCACACAAATATATTTGGCTGACTAGGAACCAAGGCACGTAGTAAATTTCCTCATAAACAAGGAACCAAAAACTCTTTCGAAGATTTTTTAAGATATACAGGCATATAGGGGATGTCTGCAAAAATCAATCGAAGTTAATTTATTCATATGCAATTTAATAAATGCCTATTTGAAAAATGTACAGGTACAGACTTACCTTCCTACGAAATATGGAAAGCCGAAAAAAAAATATTCAAATTGAAACCTGTTATTTCTAAGTGATTTTTAATCCGATTTTTACGAGACGACCAATTTATTAAAATGTGGGTATGAGGGTAAAAATTTATTTTGCCAAACAAAAACCCCAAAAAAGTACAATGGCCTCCGCCAAATTTCATCCTATACTTTGCCTAACAAAGCAATCAAAATGATGGAAAAAAAGAAACCAGATACATTATATGCATATGTGGGAATCATCCGGCTACCTGCACATTGGATATGTTCTGTTGTGTCCATTATACAACCCATTACCAATCCACCGATTTTCGATTTCTCTTGCAATGATAGTCGATCGATATTTACATTTTCTTTTTCAATTAAAACGATCGAAAATGATCATCAAAAAGTATCCAAAGCAGTAGGAAAACAAAGGCAAGTAAAAAAATTCGACTCACCTGAACTGATTTTCGTACCGGACATTTGTGCTGCTGCACCTGCACTCCGAGCTACATCCGATGATGAATAATTCCTAGAACTCAGCATCAGCGTACTTCCACCACCATACACAGCCGCTGAAATGGTTTCCCAAGAACCAACAGTTGCCAATATGAATAGTAATCCAATAAAAGGAAACTGGCCATGCTTCCTTCTTCTCCTTCTGCTTTGGTTTTTGTCGAAACAAAAACGAAACGATGATCCACAAGAGATCACTGGAAGACAGATTCTTTGAGCCATGTCACTGTTAGAGCTGATGATGATCGTTTTTTTGTAGAGATTCTGGGCATAACAATCGAAGAAAAGACGTTCCTCCAGAAAAATACACAAAAGAGTTCTATAAACACTGGTATTCCTTTTCTTGTTTAAATAACTGTTAAATGCCGAAAAACTTTTTCTTTGATCACATGTGAGACTTGATTATAAAATGCCTATTCCTTTTTTTGCCACAAAACACTTGAAACCAAAAAAGTGATCGCATTCATTGCACTTGCTGCTGTTTTCTAAAAAAAAAAAACACTTTATAAACGACACAAGATATTCCCTTTATGAAAGCTGTCTTACATTTACAACCCGTACTGAAATATCGCAATCAATTAAACGCCACCAAACGACAGGAAATCCCACGGAAAACACACAAAGGATCTGGGATCGTTTACACTGTTGTATGCGACTTATTAAACTGCCAAGGAGGACTATCAAATGTTGGTAATTAACAAGATGACATCTCTCCCCGAATAAGATGCTATCAGTACCACCACCATCATCACATCACATCAGCAAGCCCCGATACGTCTCATTTTTATTGCAGCACATCTGGCAGAAGCAGAAGCATCCGCAGTGTAACACTGGTCTGGTGAATGGTAATCTTCAGCAATAATTCTGCATTCGATCTTGCAGCACCCCCGAGTTGACTGGAAGAAATGATTCACCTACGTTGCGCGAACTGTGACAGGGCAATTTATCACGTCTGTGATATAAAGAACAGTGAAAACGATGGTATCACGAATGATTTAGATTTACTTGATAACGAATATAACCGATTCTTCGAAAGGGGTCACTCCCGACTCCCGAGTCACGGATAAAAGCAAATTAGCTACTCAATCAATTTTATATTTGCAATACGATGTGTTTTCACTTTATTCTTTTTTATTAATTACTTGACACTTAATGCACCGTAACGGCATTCTTTGGAATGCATATCGAAGAAGTCTGTACGATGTACCACAAGAATAAAGAAATATGGTAACCAGACCAGAACCACGATCTCGACAAATTAAATCCGAACAAATATCGCAGACCCACTCACGGTAAAAACTCGAAAGAGACTGAATGAAACTGAACTGAACACGAAACGAACGCGAACGCGGCCTGATCGTGTTTGTGTTGAATAGTTTATGTTGCATTAAGTATTTTCTACAGTGTGACCAGTGTTGTCAGAAGATGGGCGCTGTTATGAAAATTGTCAGTTTTGCTTTTGAGCATTGGGTGCTACAATTTTTTTCCGACGAGTAGGTACATTCAAAAAAGCGAAAATAAAACAAAGGCTCAGGTTTCCATTATGAATACTAAGCAAATTAATTTTTTTTATTTAAATTGACTTATTCTAAGATGTACTGTAATAGAATTTTTCTGAGGAAACTTTTTTTTCTATTTTTTTTTTATTTTTAAAGTTTTCAATTTTCACTTAAAAGTGCACCTACAAACTGCACAAATGGACGCGTTTACTTTGCATTTGTTGTGGAGGGGGGTGGGTGGGGTGGTGAATGCAGTGAATGTTGGAAAATATTATAGGTATTGCCATATGTCAAAAAGTTGAAACAATTTAAGTTAATTTGTCTTTTTTTTTTTTTTGCTGAAAATATACTGGTAAATACCCCAAAGTAAGTATATATAAACTTTAGCTCCAGGCACCTGCCTGACAGTTGTTGACATACCCATGGCGGAGCGACAAAGTCGCGTTAGCGGCTAAACCCTGCGAAAGAAAGGTTTAAAATGCTGTTAGCGAGCGAAGCGAGCCACCCACTCCATACTTTAAATACACCATACTTTCATAAAAAAAAATTTCATTTCCTCAAGAAAAAAATATTATATGTATTTATCTTTTTTAGGCCATTTTAAGCCAGAAAAAAAATTCCTTAGTGTTCATAATGGAAACCCGCCCCAAAACAAATAAACATCTTTCTACATCTTTCTATCGGTAATGAATTTTGATTCCCATGCAAAATATAAACAAGAGTAGTAGCTTGTGAAGACAGCAGATTACCTACACCTCTCTCGGTTGAGTATCTAGTATAGGTAATATGTGCTGCAGACAGCGTTGCCGAAAGTACTACTATAGTAGTATTGTATTACTCTCGTCACCTTCGTACTACCGTACTCCTCCTTTGATATTTGTGCTACTATTTTTGTAAAACCCGTAATGTTTTCCTAACAAAATCATGCAGCCGTCCTTTAAAAATTTATTCCGTTATTTTATTCAATGCGAATTCGGCAGCATTTTATTTTCAAATTTGTCGTTGGCTTCTCGATATTTTCATTTGTCAAATTTAATCAGAACTGTATTTTGTTGGTAGTCTAAGGATGTAGTCTTGATATTTAACTTGAATTCCTAATTGCAATAATTACGCACGTTTCGTAACAATAAAATTAACAAGCTTTGTATTGGCTGGTGCCTGGCCTGAATTAGTACCTAGTTTATAAGATACAAATAAAAAAAAAGGAACAGAAAACTTAATAAAGTTTACTACTACTAAATTTGATTGTCTTATAAAGTTTCAGATAATGAAAAGGTATGTAAATATGAATGTTTAAATTATTGTCATAACAATTATTCAAAATTAACCTGCGCTTCAGAAATATTATTGAATTTGGATTCCGTAAAGAAAAAAAAAGGTGTGAGCCACGCTACACTCACGGTATAGTTGATGTGTAAACATGTAGGCTCGTCAGTGTTGCATGTGGAAATATCACAGAGGTTGTGGTTTTGATAAACAAGAGATTTGGGTATTGTATTGAAATAAAACCATGATATATATTTAATGTCAACGACAAAATTTATTTAATGTTTGACCGAACAAATAATTGGTTTGTGAAAGCTAAAGTAGGAGACGTACACCGTCGACTCAAGTGTGTCGATGTACCGGGAAAATATAGCATCGATTGTCGTTTAAGTGACATTCTTAAATCGGCCATCGGTTACCGAAGTACAAATGGATATTTTTCCTCTTACCTTCAACTGATGTACAACAAACTACAAGCTAAACAACCTCAATTATTCAAAACGAATCTACTTCCACACAACTTTCCGGTGTTTCGTAAGGACATAATAATCTCTAAAATTGAACAAACATAATTAATAAAAAAAAAAAAAACGACACGCGGTTGTTCTCAAACGGTCACCCATCTACGTACTAACCGCGCAAAACGTCGTTTAATTGCGGTGATAATTGAACATACATAATTAATAAAAAACATTAAAAAACAACGACACGCGGTTGTTCTCAAACTAACTAACCGCGCCAAACGTCGCTTAATTGCGGTGATCTGTCGAGCAGCGATTACTTACTTTACTTTACTTTTAAATTCATTTTTATTAATTATTAGCTTATATCAACTTACATACTAGACAAAAATGATTAAATCTAACTTAAAATTAACAGGATACTTATTCTAGATTATTGATCCTTATGCGGACGCCCTAAACTTAACTCTATCTTATAATTATTGCCTTTCGGCCTAAAAACTATTTTACAAACTAATCTTACATATTATGTTTTCATCGGCATCTTTATCAAATTTTATATTTTTATATAAAAAAAACAAATTAAAAACTACCTACTCTACTTACTTAAACTACTTAACATATTCTAACTATAATTCTAACTATAATTATAATTATAATTAGGATTCCGATCACTCGTTGCATTACGAAACAAGTGATCAAAATCCCAATTGCTTTCCGAGCACCTGGCAGTCGTCAACGTGCACACGCGCTGCCGTGAGCTGACTGATGCCTTACAGAATCAATCACCTCCCGGAAGCACCACTACAAGTTGGCGAGCCCGGCCTCTCCCAGAAACGCCCTAGCTAACTTAGTCTAACTTATAAACTAAGAGGATGTTACCTAGAGTAACGCACCGTCTTGGGAGGGCATGTTGGCCCCTCCCCCCTCAAAAAGCCACCAAAATTCGGCGAATTGCTTTGCCGTGTCGAGTTTATCCCTCTCCGCTATTGCGGTACTAAAACGGAGGAGCTCATGAGCAGTAGCGACGTCCTCGCCGCGTATGAGCCGCTTATCTCTCGCGCCGCGGTAGCGGTGGTATAATACCGGGATACCATCCCTCGTCTGTACCAGCCCTTTTGCATCAATATGGATAAATGCCTCCGGCGGGACAAAGCCAGACCGGAGCGTACTCTCTATGTACATTTCATTGGGGTAGTAAGCCCCAAAGATCAGGCTATTGTCGCTGGCCATCGCCCTTGCAACGTGCCTTCGAGTCACCTTAATGAGGAAATTGTCAATCCTATTCAACTGAGCCCCATCGTATAGGACCTTGTTGGGATAGTATTTTATATAGTTGGATTCAGGCGTTCGGAACAACCGGAGACAGGTCCTAAGACATTGTCTCTCCAAAACCCGAATCTTTTCCATATAACTAGGCGCTATATTAAACCACAATGGACAACCATAAGCGATGATCGGCCTTATAAGGGCCACGTAGCAAATGACCTTCACTCTGGAGTCAAGTTGACTGCTATGAAACAGTCTCCTTGTCAGAGCATAAGCCTTCTTGGCCCCAGCAACACAAGCAACTATATGTCTATCGAAATATAGATACTGGTCAAGCCAGATACTTAGATATCTAACTACGCTTTTCACCGCCAATGGCTGCCCATTTTGTCCAATAATGGCCAATTTCTTCCAGTTTTTTCTGGTATCCCTAGAGGCCCCAGCCAATGTAGTTCTGAACAAGATTGTTTCCGTCTTCTGAAAGTTGATTTTCAACTTCCAGTCGTCGCAATATCGCTTAATTTGATCGAAGTCACGCTGCAAAAGGATATTAATGACCTCGATTTTAGGACCTGATCTGTATGCCACCAAATCATCGGCATACGCTATAACATGTCTGAGAGAACCTACCAGATCACTCGTGTAAATGTTAAACAGGATCGGAGAATTGACCGCCCCCTGCTGTAAACCGTTTTAAATTTCAAAGACTCTGCTCGAAGTCACGTTGCCACATTTGACAACGAACTTCTTACCCATAGGCATATTATAAATTACATATAGCAAAGGTTTGTGCATCCCCCGCCTGGTCAACTTGTAGAAAAGTCCCTCTAACCATACGGTGTCGAAAGCCTTCTCAAAATCAACCAGACAAGCACCCGTGCATTGGTTCTTGCATTTATTCCACTGAATGTCGGAAACCAGTTTCGACGCGGCATGAATAGTGCCATGCCTCGCCCTGAAACCAAACTGGTTGTCCGGAATTATGTTATTGTCCTCGACCCACTTTAACAGGGCTCTATTGACAACCCTTTCAAAGACCTTGCTAATATTCGGAAGCAAACTAATTGACCGCAGATTGGCAGGGTTCGTCCTATCTTTACCTTTTTTCGGGATAGGGTGTACCACAGCTACCTTCCAATGCACCGGATAATGTGCATTATTCAGCGCATTGTTAAACAGCGTGGTGAAAATATCAACAGCCTCCAGAGGCAGGTGTCTCAATACGACGTTTGGGACACCATCCATCCCCGTCGACTTTTTATTTTTTAGTGACTCGAAGATGCACAGAAGATCATCCTTCGACACGAACAAGTGCGATGCATCTCGGCCATTGGCGACAACTGCATTAGCATGGTTTTCATCAGTGAATACGGTGAATCCGTTATTCTCAGATCGCCAATTCTCAAGTTCGGTACGTAGATAGAAGTGGTCACAAGAGCCCTATTCTCAATGTCGTGGTTACGGCGAACAGGATTGTTCACCGTATACACGGCCTCGAAACAAGCGCCCAGCAAATCAACTTTCTCCTGTGGGTCCTCGACCACGAAAAATCGTCGTTTGAAACGACACTTTCTGGGCTTATTCCAGCAGTCACTACTGTCTGTCTGTTCTCTGCTGTCTGGGAGATTCGAACACAAGGAATATCATTGTGATCTTTCCTCCTGAACAACTTATTTATCTGATCGAGCAGCGATTAACTCACGTGGTAATGAAAATCTGAAGATGATGGTGACGCTATTTATTTCCAACTAGCCCCTACCGAGAAAAAATATATTTACACATCAACGAGAGCAAAAATGTTTACACATTAAAAAAAGGAAAATTCCATCCGCCCATGTGTCTTGTGTTGCTGTTGAAATTATCTGCAAAAATTAACCTAAACTTCGTACTGCAAATGTCGATGATTTTGCGTTTTCTAATTCTTATGGAAACGCCATAGCTAACAGTCACATGTGAACAGGCAAACATCGTGACCAAATGTTTCGCCAAGGCTGGCTGAACGATTTTGGCTTCCTTAAAGATGTTGACAAGAAGGCATTTTGTTCGTACTGTAACACTAAAATAACAAGCAACATCTCATCAGACACGAAAATTCGTAACCTCATCAAGGAAAGCTTTTATCAATTAAACAGCAAACCAAAATAAAAACATAGGGACGGGCTACAGTCCGCTTGGGCGAACTGTTGGATACCCTATTCTTATTACTATCCCTCATAAGTCGGCGTGACAAAAGTCTAAGTATGGTTGAATTGTTAAGAACGCTCTACATATTTTGTTATATAACATTTAAAGGATTTTATCAAAAAAAAACGCTCCCTAGCTCAAACTTGGGTGTTTCAATAAAATTGTTTTATTTAATTGTGGGCGTGTCAGTAGGCGGATTTAAAAAAAATAACACATGAGCATAAAGGACTATTAGAGAGTATATATTATAAATTTCAGCTCCCTAGCTCAAACTTTGAATTTTCAAAAAAAAAAAAATTTAATTGTGGGCGTGTCAGTGGGCGGATTTTGAAACTATTTACACATGAGCATAAAGGGCCCATAGAGAGTATATATTATAAATTTCAGCTCCCTAGCTCAAACTTTGGATTTTCAAAAAAAATATTTTATTTATTTGTGGGGGTGTCAGTGGGCGGATTTTGAAATTTTTTTATCCCGAGCAGTTTTAGGAGTCATAGATCATATATAAAAAATTTCAGCTTTCTAGCTCAACGACGGACGGACGGACGGACGGACATGGCTAGATCGACATTACTATCGATGCTGATCATAAATATAGTAACTTTTAGGGGTCTACGGGCAATATTAAGGTATGTTACAAACTATGCGTCAAAATTAATATACCCTTAGAATAGGGTATAAATAGCAAATGCTGACTGGACTTGTAAAATCGAGTTAGCTGAATATGAATGAAAACTTATTTGAAAGCCTAAAAATGTCTGTACACTACTCTTTTTTAGCTTCTGTACTACCTTTGAACATTTCTCTGCGGTAACGCTGGCTGCAGAGTGAGTACACAATTCTAATTTTCTTGCGTAGAACGAAACATTCACATATCGCACACATTCAAACGTCAAACAAATAAAATAATGGGTTAGAGAAAATGCACCTATAATGTAAAAATACACAAGAAAGTGCCAACATGAACGAAAACGTTAGAAATATTATTGCTTGCATTTAAACTCGACAGATCGGCTTTAAAAAAAGCGTTACAATTATACGAAAAGTGCTATATCAAGCGCTTTCATTATAGTTCTTATAGTTTTTCTGAGCCAAAATCAACGCAGAAAGCGCTAATTTGGCTACGCTAAGTTCGACCATTGTGGAATATAATATTACACTTGTGGAATATAATATTACACTTATTTTAGAGCTACAGAGAATATATTTTTTCCGAAAAATAATCACAAATGGAATATTTACATAGATAAATTCTCCGTAAATAAGAGTTAAATTATTTACTTTAGTTAATTTTATTACTTGTGAATCGTAAAATTCTCGAAGCTAAGCTCTTATAACAAAATTTTATGTTGATTTGCGTTTGAATGTACAGGGTGTTTTTTTTTCTACGCAGGCGTTCGTTTTGCACTATTGTGCTGTGCGTACTGAGTTTTTTCTCAGTTTGTGCATGCATTTATTTCAATCGGCTCATCAAAAAGTGAGTAGTATTTATAAGTGTACCATTCCAGTACCCGGCCTCCTTACACATTTTCCAACTTTGCACATGGATAACTAACTCACCTGACTATGTACATTCAATATTTCTTTTAATTAAGTGACTTGTTAAAGTGTACCAATAAAATGCAATCGTCTTATTGCTCTTTCATACTTAGATTTAAAATATTTTATTTTTTTAAAGTACCCGGCCACCAACATTCGATATTCGGTCACGATGATCCAGTATTCGGGCAGGTCCTTTTTCTTCAGAAAAGCTGTTACTTAACCATTGAAATCAAACACATTTACAAATATAAGTAGTAGTAGTAATTGTGATTCTGTTTAACAATTCATATTGACTTCATTGTACAGAGTTCACTATAAAAATCATTGGCAGGTTCCGTCAGCCATAAAGAAAGAGATTTTATACTTTAATTGAATAAGAAATTAAAAAATTAAATATATATTTATATAAGCTCAACAATATCATATATATCCTGTGAAAGTACATAATTACATATAACTTCAATAAAAATGCTTCATTTACAATTTGTTGTTGGTATTTATTAGCCGATTTAACATAGCTGGATAGTGCGTTCCAATCCTGACCGTTAAATTACCTCATTTTCTGTTAGCGTATATTTTCCCCAACGAGCTCTTCTAATAGCTTTAAATATGGGACAGATTCCGATAAAGTGCTGAACGTCCTCTTTCGCCATTCAGTTACACAGAATGCATTCTGCATGCATATCAGATCTATGAGGCATGTAATTCCTGCACAGAATCTCCCCTTTTTATATTTTGCCCGCGCAAGGGATCTTCGTTTGCCCTTATAATGTAAATGGTTACACCGCGCGGGCAGAAGGGAAATTTTGATTGGAGAGATAGAGGAGACGCGATGCGCGTTATGTGGAAGGCGGTGATCAGGAAGACCCATTAGTTCAAGTATGTAAAGAAAATGCAGCCTTTAAGTAGGAGTTCTGTTTTCAAATGCAACATATATGTATGTAGGTTGGTGTGTTTTCTGGTAATCGGAACATTTTCTTTATGAAAAATGAAATACCTTAAAAGATTTTCTAATTCTTCATACCGAACAATACCTCAAACTTGAGCAGCATAGCACCTGATGGATCGCATGGTCGCTTCAAAAACTTTACATTTAGTATACTTATATCATTTGCCAAGAATACCCTTCCTGTTACAGTTTATAGCCCTTTTCGCTTCCTGAAGTACTTTTTACAAGTGGTTTTTGAACGACATTATAGGTGTTAAGTTTATTCCAAGATATTTATAATCCTTCACAACCCCTACTTCCTCATTTTATCATACCCATTTTTCATGCCTTAAGTACCTCCCAGATCCATTTTGAATAATTATTATTTTGCACGTTGTGTAATATTGTAACCCAATTTCTTAGACGTTCCAAAATGATTATTTTTTTTCACTGGGGAACTCATTTTCCATTTTAATTCGGGTTTCTCCAAAGAAGTACTTTTAAGCGATATTTTTAAATTCGTAATGACTGATAATGGCAGGTGGCCCGAAACAAACAAAAGGAATGACTAAAGTCCGATTGGGCGATCTGTTGAATACCCTATTCCTGGGCGTGGTAAAAACTTATACGGGCGAATTGTTAACAAGGATACTGTCTACATATTTTGTTATGTATAACTTTTTTTTAAGGTTTTTAAAGGAATTATAGAAAAAAAATTTGTTGTAAAAAGCTCCCCTAAAAAGTGGGAGTGGCAAACTAACACAACGTTGTTACAAACAAATTTGTCTACTTATTCTGCGAAGAACAGGACTTTCATTTCCACTGAATTCTTCAATGAACGGTTTTTAAAAACCTTTACATTTGATCAGTTTGCGCTCCTAGGGAGCATATGTTCCAAATTTCAGCTTTGTAGCTGGAATTTTACAGACTCAAAATTGCTGACGGACGGATGGACATGGCTAGGTCGCCACCTTGTCCGATTACTAGAACTCCTCATAACAATATTGTGTTAACCGGCCACCACAGTTTTATTAGTTTCAAATAAGAAAAACTTGTTTTTTCACATTTTATGATCTATTATTTCAATTAAAAAACATGAAGCCAGTTTATTCATTACTAAATCACATTTACATATGCGTTTTTCTTTCACCGCTTTCCATTCCACCAGCATTCATGAACTTAAAACGCGCTCTTTACTCTCGCAACGAACTTCATAGAATGATGGTTTTTTTACATTGTTCTGTTATGTGCAGAGCTGTCAAATTTTGCAAGCACATCAGATGGGCCTGGAATTATATACACAATGTATTTGCTCATGCAAATTATAAATAATTTGCTTATTATTCATCATTTAATGAAAAGTGGTCGGAGACTGGCCGTGTACTAGTACACCTATACTAATATACTTACACTATTCAAATGTTCATTTGTATACTAAATATATAGGAAGAAGACGAAAAAATGGATTTTAATCTTCAAAACTTGTAACATTTTTTTTTATTGAGAATAATTAACGGATATTGTTTGTTGCAAATATATTTGTATTATTATTTTTTTAATTTTTTTAGAGGAGTTCTATTTTTGTTTAACTCGTCTTACGTTTTGTTTGAAATAAAATTTTATTTGTTTTTTCTAATAAAAAAATTAAATATTAGGCGTTCATGGCGCATACAGGGCCTAAAATTCAGCTTTTCAAATCATATGCTTATGCGAAGCGGACGGGACCTACAATTTTAAGCCGAACTGACATTTGAGAAGCTTCTCATGTAAATTAATACAGTTGAATGTTTGTCAGAATCTCGCAAGGGGTGGACCAACACACTAACGATTGCGCCGCTGGGCCCACATATATTTTTTTATAAATGTTGTCTTTAATTACAATTTTTTTATTTTATTTATATTGCCAAGTGGAATATGAAACTAGAATATTAAAACACTGAAATATTTCTCTTTTCGGTGTAAGTGAAATGTTTTTGAGAGAAGCTAATGGTCACACTGGTTTTGTATGTATGACGTATGTGTATGAGTATGACATTAACTGCTTTATAGGTTCAATGTGGTTGCAACGCTATCAAAGTTCCCACTTTGACGGTTTTACTCAAGTTTTAATTTATTATTGAAGAGCATGAAATAAATATCTACGAGTATATATGAATGCATATTTGATTCATGATTGCAGAGAGCATTAACCAACATGTAAAATCTAAATAATTTTAAATATTTTCTTTCAAAACTCACAAAATATCATATAGAAATCTCGCTTGTAAAGATGATTTTGCATCCACTGTTTAATTTGCAAAAATAAGCTGACAAAGGCGCCTGCCGAACAATAAGCACCTATCCGTAGCGCAGCAACGAAGTAGCTTGAGCGGGCTAAACGATACGCAGAAAAGAGTGAAATCCATTGAACCTAAGAAGCCATTTTAAAAAATAATATAAATTCTAGATTTTGTCCATTCAAAATGTTTGTTTCGAAATTTTTTTTATCCTTGATTTTTGATTCGAGGGTTTTGTTTGCAAGATTTTGTAAAAGCGAGATTTCGATAACGAGAGAATTCTGCCCCCTGCAAAACACCGCTAGGATTTGAAGAAGGTGCGAGGTTGGATATATACAAAGTTTGAGGGCGCAATTTTTTATTCAAGATTTGTGTCTCGATACATGGACAAATTGTTTTTGAAATAATGTCTGTTTTGTCCGTTGACCTTTTTCACACATTCTCACATTGAAATTCACGCAATAAAAAATTGAAGTGAAGTACATTCATTGGTCAAAACGCTCCGAGAATGACGAAATGTCATCGGAAATTATCACACAAGCCTGAAATACGTTTACGTTACGAAAGTCTTAGGCAACGTTGCATCTTGAGGTTCGCCGTTTCGATCTCAATGAATATTTGCAGACCTCCCGATTTCGCTTTACTTCATCACTGTGTCCAATCAAATGCTGGTGTTGTTGCATTTGTATGATCTAGGAATTTTAAGGCCTGACTCGTGTTTTACTATTTCGACACGTGCATGCTCCCATTATTGATTACGGTTGAATTCACCTTTTACTACACCGGTTACCTCAAGTCGTGCCAACGTATAGATTTGAATGCTTACTTGCGGGACAGCAGCATCATCAAAGAGGTAGCGAAGACCATCGTAGTTCGTAGGTTACCAACCACCCCAGAAAAAAAAAACCGTGGTTTGATGATGTATGCGTTTGCATGAAGAAGGTGACACGGGATACACATTAAGAACGCTAGAGCGAAGGAAGAGTATCGAGTCTAGGAGAAAAAAGGATAAAGAGGATCCTATGGAAAAAAAGGGGACGTATACACTCTCCCAGCTCAAGAAAATAAAACGAAAGTTTCACTATCGAAACAACTTCAAGAGGTTTTCAAGAAAACAAAGCGATTTGCTGCTGGCTTTAAGACCGGAACGCAAGCGACGGAAACATTTTCAAGGAAGCGCAGGGAATAGTAGATGTGTGGGAGCAGCATTTTTAATTGCTTCTTAATGGGCAACATGTATCGATAGTGAAAAGGCAAGACGAAAACCTACGTCCAGTCAATGAAGAACCGATTTAAACACTCAATAAAGAAGAGGTTGGCATAGCTATAAAAAAGCTTAAGAACAATAAGGCCGCTGGCTCTGGCTTACTAGCGGAGCTCTTCTAATATGGAGGTGATATTTTGCTAATGCAAGTCTCTGCTTAATATCGCATATAAGACCCCATCCAACGTGCTGTGTGAACGCCTCAAGCATCTGCAACACACGAATGGACACGTACTGATATAGCCCAGCAGAGCGACAATCAGCTAAATTTACACACTAAGGGCAAATCCTGGAAAACTGCATTGAATTTAAAGTTGAGACTCGTCATCTTTTCATGAACGGCATCGTCAGCAGCTCTACACTGACCATTCCGAACTACGATACAATTCTCCCGTAACTCAAATCACTCACTTACAGCAAGCAAACAAACAATTAACAATTCGTGCAATTTAATTTTTCAAACTCATGTATCGAATTTTCAGCATCAAATACTTCATTCCATGTCGTTTTCTCCTTCTTTCAATCACTAAGATGTTTCATATTCAATCTTCTTTGTTCTTTAGTAAAGTATGAACAACACAGAAAGGAATTGAAGTTAAGCTGAATATCTTCCTCTCGTACGATAATCTATATTTCGTCACATTTGAACCCGGCCATGTACCACAATGCAACAAGTCTTGTTAAAAAAAGTGAAGGTCAATTCAAATTCAAACAAGTATAATTGAACTTAATGTTGAATTTTACTTACTTAACAAGACTTGTTGTTGTACATGCCCAAGAAGTACCGTGGAAACAGGCATATAGTCCGTTTACGTGAGATATTCAATCGCATATCGAGTCGAAACAGAATTCACTAAATCGGACCACAGCAATTTCTGTGATCGGATTAAAATTAAGCTATGTTATTATTGTCCATTCGAAGGAGTATTTTTCTTTCGAAAGAACCCAAAATTAGCTCACGTTAACGTACAGCACTCGGCGCAATAAAGTAGAGCTGGCAATATCAGTGTTTTGTAGAGCTAACACTTGGTCTGCCGAATTGGGATTTTCGAACCCATTTGTTTTGCCAAACCGGAGTAGCAACAGTTTCCTAAGGTTATTCTTTCGGATCTGCACTAAGGTGTCGTTTTTGGAGTTGATGTTTACTCCGAGGTAGGTGAACTCTGTTACTACCTTGAAGTTGCTGCTATCATAAGTGACGTTTTGTCCTAGTCGGTGGACAGATGTTTGTTTGTTTGTTAAAAGCAAGTATTTCCACATGTCCTCGTTGGCTTCGAGCCCAATCAATTTTGCGTGTTCTTCAATCTCCATGAAAACCTCTAACACGGCAAGCTCCTTGCCGGAATCCGATACAGGTTCGGAATAGTTTGGAAAAGTTGTTTCCACACTGCAAATTGCACTGCGTATTTTCCAGCGTCACGCGACACAACTCGATCAGTTTTGCCGGGATCCCGCGGCCGTCGCCACCTAGAGCTCCTGGCGATGAATGCTATCATTTTCGTGCGACATGCATATTTAGATGCAGAATCTTGTAGTCTGAAAACAGTACTTTTTCTTGAATTTTATAAATGAAATAAAATTTTTTTCGTTGCATTTTTAATTTGTTTTTACTTTCATAAGCAGAATTATATTTCAAACTGTAATAAGTGGCATATATGTTTGACAGTGTTTGGCAAATTGAGGTGACAGGTCGGTATGCCTACACCTTCAACTACTCAGCTTGACACGCCATAATCATGGTTGATGTCCCACTTCAAATCCAATTCACCAACGTTCTATCTAAATAATGTATGTATGCATATTGCATATAATCAGGCTGCTCTCAGTTAAGGTTTGGAAAATGTTAAACTAATATTGTTTATTGAAAATTAGCATACTTTCAGGCATTTGCCTGAAGCGCTACATTTTGGGAGTGCTGTGAAACTGCTATTCACTCAGCCCACGAGTACCTCAATAGATATTCACACATGACTAAATGTTATATACCCCTAATAGGGCAAATTGGCAACGTTACGAGGAACGCCTGGTGTTGCTATCGCAGGTGCCTCCTGAACAACGCCGGAGCGGCAATAGAAATGTTTCTGCACCTAGTGCCTGTAGATGTACAGGCGAAATGCCAGGTAGGAAATAGTGCGATACGTGTGACCAATTTCGGCCTGTTTGAAAGCAGTCCAATGGACACTGCTCTATTTTGGACATTTTCAACATAAGAAATTTTAGCTTAATTTCGAGATACCCTATAGCAGTGGTATATCCCGATAGAGCTGAGTGGCAGAATAATGCAGTCAATTATTTAGGTGACTTTACAGTATTCACGGATTTGTGCAAAACCGACATGGCACGGGATCCAGAAGTTACTGCTAATGAAGTCGATATCTGACCGGGGTATCTCATTTTACATTGACATTCAGGCTCAGAATCAATTGGCATCAGATATGAAAGTCTGGTATTGTCGCACAATGATCAAGGCTTTATGCACCGTGTCCGGGCATTGCGACATAGAGGGCAATGAGCTAGCATAAAAATGGGGAGAAATGTGTTTGCAAGCAAAGGATTGTGTTTAGTTAAGGGAAATTATCGGAAGCGGGTATCCAAGATCCTGTGGTCCAACTTGAACAAAAATAAAACTTTTGAGACAATTTCAAAACTAAGACAATCGGCATCCTTCCGGACATTGCCTTCTGAAGAAGCACGCCAAAAAAATTTGGGTCTCTCGGAAACAGGCGCCTTCAGATGCTGTTTTGATATTTGCGTCATAGAAGACATTAGGTATATACTTTATGAAGTCGAGGATATCGCTCGACATAGAAGAAGACGCCGGGACAACTTTTTCTTTGATAATCTAGAAGCCGTAGCGTCGATTGACTGCAACAAACTAGTGAGTTTTTTTAAGGAATTTAAATGCTTTGAGGAAGAGGTTTAGGATAATGACTGACGTTATAGTTGGTTCCCCCAGTAATCGCGGTGGGTCCATTATGTTTCGTTGCCTACTTTAAGATATTAATTCAATTCCAGTCGAACATTCGATTCGCTAACCGTAATAGGGGGGTTAAAATTATTTAGCAAATTATCCTGCCAATACTTGCCTTGCATTTTTTATTTACATGAAATATTATTAAAAACATATTTATAACTGAAAATGTGTCATGGAGTGCGGATCACTTTTTTTTGATCATAAGTCAAGTACAAAAGTTGTTAAGAAACTGCTTAAATGTACAATGGTAGTCTGCCCGCAAAATGTTAAATGTTGGGTTATTTAAAATTTGGCTTCCAGACTTAAAAAAATAATTTATTTTTAAATGCAATTTATTATGAAAATCTTTAGAGCAGTATAAAATATGACGTAGAAAATTTAAGGAATACTATTTAAATGTAAAATGGTCTATTCACTGTACATTGGGCCTTCTTTAGTAATGCCCACAACAGAATTTAATATGAAATTTAAATTAGTTTTTCCGTGATTTTTCTCGTGTAAAACACGAGTGAAAGAGACTAGACTTTAGTTTCACGCTTAATTTGTTATTGGTACGAGTTAGTAAAATTAATTTTATTCGGGCGCAATACTAGGTACTAACTATGAAACACATAATCTGGAACTGCATCTACAAAGCAGTATCTACAAAGCATACCTTCGCAGAACTGCCTTCCGACTATGGTATTTAAACAGTTCAAGGGGATCATGACCCTCGCATTTAAGTGAATCCCTACTGGTCCGCCTGTGTGTGCGATTTGACCTCAAAAATAACGGCAGGCCTCACCGATTTCGAATCACTTCTTCACTGAGGCCAATCAAATGCTTGTGTTACTGCGTTTGTTTGATACAGTAGTTTTTACGCCTTCCTCTCTTTCGCGTTTGTTTAATTAAAGTAGATGATTATATCAAAGTCCTGTGCATAAACGGACTAAGAATATCACTGTAACGGCCCTCGTTAACAGCACTTGCTGTAGGATGTTAAGTCCCACCGTATTTCAAGCGTACCACACCTATAAAATGATGGTAGCATATGCAATGTATCTCCTATTGGGAGATCATCCCAGGACTTAGGCAGGACAAACGAGCCATCCGGCCCTTTAACAGCAATGCTAATAAATGCCTAAATTTGAATCTGCATGATATCAAGAACCTAGAAGGTTATCTTATGAGTCACAACGGGTTACGATACCACCTAACAAAATGAATATAGTCGACTGTCCAGAGTGCCGGCTATGTCTCAATGAAGACGAAACAGCTGAACACATCTTAGGTGAAAGTCCAGCCCTAAATGAAGGAAGATATTCTTCAGGGAACAATTGAGTTCCGATGACACAAAGAAGTCCTCCGCTTCATCCAGAAAGTAGAAATGCTACTACCTAAATAATTTTTGGCCCAGACGGCGCAATAGACCTTATGGGTCGGAGTGCCTTTTTCATCGACTTGGCGAGCCAGACGCTCCAAAAAAAATCTCATTTAACACATACACGTCGATCGTATTAACGGTCTAAACGGAGAAATCAAATCTAGGCTACACATATTTAACAAGTGTGCAATGAAATTCGTACGACTGGAGACCGGTGTCGTAAAAGAAGATCAAACAACCAATGTACCTCTCATAATAAGAGCGCAAACAATATTTTTTTTTTGACTTCTGATCGAATCCTCTCTATTTTTTTCTCATTTCGGAGCGGCGAGTTTCAAATGAGCGGCAGAAAGAGATTAATTTTGATTAATGAGAGACGCCATTCAATCGGTTTGAATTTTCGCTTCCCACTCAGAGTTTGAGTGGCCTTCAATGCTTCTTCTTCGTTGACGGTAAAGTTATAATCAGAATTAAGAGGACTTTTACCCTCCCACTTTACTGAATCCCTAATGAACCGCCTCTGGGGTTCGCCTCTTAAATGCTTTCTCCTCACATTTGTATACCCTATTCTAAGGGTATATTAATTTTGACGCATAGTCTGTAACATACCTTAATATTGCCCGTAGACCCCTAAAAGTTACTATATTTATGATCAGCATCGATAGTAATGTCGATCTAGCCATGTCCGTCCGTCGGCAAAAATTAGGCCTTTAAACTGGGCCTAGAGAGCTGAAATTTTAACCATATACTCTCTAGGGTCCCGAAATAATCAAGTTTACGAATTTTTGAAATCCGCCACAAAATTTTGGAAAAAATCGAATTTTGAGCTAGAAAGCTGAAATTTTTTATATATGATCTATGACTCCTAAAACTGCTCGGGATATAAAATTTTCAAAATCCGCCCACTGACACGCCCACAAAAAAATAAAACAATTTTATTGAAAAACCAAAATTTGAGCTAGGGAGCTGAAGTTTATTATATATACTCTCTAGGGAGGCCTTTATGGTCATGTGTAAATATTGAAAATCCGCCTACTGACACGCCCACAATTTAAAAAAAAACTTTTTTTTTGAAAATCCAAAGTTTGAGCTAGGGAGCTGAAATTTATAATATAAACTCTCTAGGGGGCCCTTTATGCTCATGTGTAAATATTTTCAAAATCCGCCTACTGACACGCCCACAATTTACAAAAAAAACTTTTTTTGCAAATCCAAAATTTGAGCTAGGGAGCTGAAATTTATAATATATACTCTCTAGGGGTCCTCTATGCTCATGTGTTATTTTTTTTAAATCCGCTTACTGACACGCCCACAATTAAATAAAATAATTTTATTGAAAAACCAAAGTTTGAGCTAGGGAACGTTTCTTTTACAAAAGCTTCGTTTTTGTTTGATAAAATATTTTGAATGTTATATAACAGAATATGTACAGCGTTCTTAACAATTCAACCATACTTAGACTTTTGTCACGCCCACTTATGAGGGATAGGAATAAGAATAGGGTATCCAACAGTTCGCCCAAGCGGACTGTAGCCCGCCCCTATGTTTTTCTTTAACGATGATTTTATGATCTGAACTCCCACTTGATTGCATCCTACCGATCCGCCCGTGGCAATCGCAGGTTTGACCTCAAATAGTATCAACCCGCCTCACGATTTCGTCCCACTTCGATTCTTCTTCTTTCTCTTTAACGACGAGGTTATGATTTGAACTGAAGGGATCTTAACAGTCCCACTGACTTAGAACATGACAGTACCTACTGAGCCGATCTCGCTCCATTTTATTTGAGATAAATGCTTTGGCGTGAAAGCTTCCTCGTATCTTGATAATTTTTTTCGATCCAGCTTTCGACTCCTGCAGTCATGCGAAGCATCTTCATCTCAGCTACCCTTAATTGGCACTCAAACATTTTGTACGCTGTCCAACATAGCGAATCGTATGTGAGCGCTTGGCAAACATTTGAAGTGTGGAGCCCTCCAATTAACTTAGGGAGCATTTTTCGGTAACAGAGACCCCGCGCTTACGCGATGATTGATGTCATCACCACTGGTTGCTACGCTGTTGATCATTGATCCCAGATATTTAAACTTTTCGCACTTGGGAATCACTTTACCATTCGTATAAATGTCTGGAAGAGGTCGAAGTGAGTCAGAGAACGGGCAGCACTTTTTGCATTTTTCGGACTAATACGATAACCACTCTTCTCCAAAACATCCACGCATGTATCAAGTGCGCGTTGCAGGGATGTTTGAATGTCGCTTATTATGGCTCCATCGTCATCAAAGAGCAACTGATTCACTTTAAAGTCCGTTAATTTTCCTTCAAGTAGATAATCAAGCACTGTAATAATAAATTATCAAGGACTAAAGACGCTTGCCTGGTGTGCAAAAACTTTGATAGGGAACTCCTCGGTGACTCCAGCGGGACTCCCCATTGTCTTAGCGCCACCCATAACAGGAACTCTTGGTTGTCAATCAAGGTCTTTTCAAAATCAGCACTATATGCAAATCCTTTAAGGAATCACGATGTTTTTCCATCATCTTATTCTTTGGAATGCATCTGTGGTTGATTTAACTGACAAAAAACCTGCACGGTCATCAGATAGCCGTATTATTTGCGGCAACCCGCTATCTAATGCCCACTCAACAATTTTTATTGTGTGTGATAGAACGGTAATTATCAGTCCCCCGTTTCACCATTTCCTTTTTGCAAAGGAAGGAGATAACTTTCCCTTTGCGGGCATTGAGTCGCCTCTCATCCGTTTGGAGATGAGAATCATGAGTCATCTAAAACCGATGTCTCCCATCTTTTCTCAGAATTCAGAGGGTATCTCGTCCTTCCGCTTTTTTGTTTTCGGAGTCTTTGACCGGTTTTCCAACTTCTTCGACAGTAATCCCGGGTACTTCCTCATTATTAGGAACCGTACTAAAAAATAAATGAGGAAATTGTTCATTTACAGGTCCTTTACAATAATGTTGCCACCTGGGTTGTATTTTTTCCTCATCCACAGGAAGCTGCTATTGAGCATTGCTGATCGACTTTGGCGGCCTGACTTCCTGAGCACTTCTTCTTCTCTGAACAGCGATTTGCACCATTTCTGTGAATTGACTGAGAAGTTAAATAACAAAAGGTTTTCCGTACGGAAAAGTTTACACATTCTTTTTCTACGAAATGTTAATGGCCAATTGCTAAATATCCTTGGATAAATTAGTTTTATGACTCAGATGCTACATTTAAAGACAAAGAAATTAAGTTAAAGTGCCCTAAAATTAATTTTTTTTTATGTATGGCTATAACTAGTGCCTAATTGGATTTCAAATAAAAGATGAATAATGTACCGCTATCACGCACATTCAAAAGAACGATAATTAAATTATGGATCATGTCAACAATCAATAGGCAGAACGAATATATCAGTAACAAAGAAGTCACGTTTTCTTTCCAGAAAATACTTCACATAGCCATATCTCACCTGAAGTTCACCAGAGTTCAAATAAGAAAGTGATATATGTATACATAATGTAGATTACTCTATCGTTACGTTTATGATTGACGAAAGTAAACAAGCTTGCCCATAAATTTGTTTATGTCATTATGTTTTTTTTTATTTCAAATCGAGTAGTTAGCCACACGAATGCTAACTTGTTGCAATGTGAACATCTAAACCAAACAAAGAAAGGTTAAAGTGCATTGGTCGTTGAGAGTATAACGTTGGCTACTTATCTCGTGAGTCGACAATATACAAAACTACAACTGAAGTGAGAATCAACGGTGTTTGGAAAGGTTCATTGTCAAAAGGCAACGTTTATTGTACATTTTAAGGAAACAAAAAAAAAACATGCTTCGAAGTTACAGAGTCGGGGAGGGAACAAGAGATACACACATTTTGTAAGGCGAACAAAAACGATTTCTTCTGACAAACTTTAAAAGAAGTTTCTAAAAATCTTGACCACCGCTTGCACCCATCGTGGAATTGGTCGCGTAGTTATCTCCGACTCTGCCATTGATCCTAAAGTGTACAATTTATCAGCCTCTTCTTGCAGTCGACTTTGTAATGACTTATTCGATGTCACCAGACACACTTGTGTTTCTAGATCGCGATTTACAGATCGTTCACCGAAATTCGAAGAGCCTATGAGGGTGAGATTGGGATACACTGAGTTGGGCAGGTAGTACCTAGAGGAGAGTTGTACACATAATAATAAAGATGTCATTAAAGATAGATTCCATGCCTACCATAGGCCTTTCGCATGGTAGCTCCACCCTTCTTTTTCATATTCGAAGAAATTCACCCGGTGGCTTTGCTGCGCTCTAAGTAGATTCTCGTAAAAATGTTTCGCTATCAGCGTGTATGCAGCTGGGATACCACCCGCTGGCCCATTTGCTCCTTGGAATCCATTTGCCTTGAAGTAAATAGTATTCTTTTTAATTAAGAAAGCTTTGAGTCTTTTACTTACATTTGGATGAGCCATTAGGATACTGCATTGTGCTAAACAGTTATTTGTGATTGTGTCCATGTATTCCTGAGTTAAGTTAAAATACCCTGTTGCTAGCTTAAGTCTAGAACCACTCACAGCAGAGGAAAGCAGCTTCTTTGTAACGATACTGTCGTGGTGGATTCCGATTTGACCCATTTCGATGAGGGGAAATATCCATGTATCAGCATCTTAAAGGGCAAAATAACAAAGAATTCTGAATTAATTGACAGAAGTTAGAGGTTCATGATAAGTTTTGTTTGAATCTAGATTAGATTAGTCACCATGTCATTTTGGCCAATATTTTATTTGCTTCCAAGTTAGAACGAAGTCTTAAGATAAAAAAAAACCAGTGGATTTGACTGAAGCGTATTTCAGAAGGCTATAATAGCGATTAAAGGGCTTTACCTTGGCTAAAGAAAAACATATTTTATTCCCATCTTCTCGGACAGCACAGATGTGATTTAACCAATGGAAAGGGTTCCTTCGGCATATCAATCGCTACACGCAAACTGATGTTTAGGATAGATGCGGTCGAAAGAACAAGCCCTTGGTGGAAAAAGTGGTACAACACGTCTGGGAACTGAACAAATCGGGCCAAAGCTGGACCCGAAACGCTCTAACAGTTTGACATCTCTAAAAAGACTGCATATTAATGCCACAATAAGTATCTGCTCTGAACTCTCATAGGGAAGAATGCAACAAGATTTGGCTTATATTCAAATGACGTTTGCAGAAGTTGCATGGACAAGGAGGGGGAGGAGGAGGATGAACTACTATCCGTCTTCTCTGTACATGCCCACTGTCTTCTAAAAGAGAAAACTCATAAGTTCCAATTGGTTTAACGAGTAGGCAATAATTTTTTCCTATGTGTGATTTGTTGACCAAATTAAATTTTAATGCTTTATTGTGTTCTTCGGCTGTTTGGTCATTTAGTTTTTTTGTAAAATGAAAGATTAATTCATTTACTTTCCCAACGTTTCGGCGGGGGTTGCCACCTTCCTCAGGGGAATCTTTATTACATACACAACAAATAAATAAATAAAAGTAAACATTAAGTCAACCAAACAACTATTGGTTATAGATAAGATTATGAACCTTGTAACCTATGCTACATTGGGACGACACAGCAATTCCTCAAACAGCGTATATCAAATCACAAATCCGACATTAAATCAGGCAACCCCAACAAAACAGCGTTAGCCAGCCATACCATTGACACAAACCATAGACCGGACTTCGACAACACACAAATTTTACAAACAGAAAAACACAAATCAAAACGCCTCACCCTGGAAACCCTGCATATCTTAAACAACAAAAACAACATGAACAGGAAACAGGACACACAGAACATCTCCGCTGTCTACTGCTCCCTCATACCAAAACAATAACGGACACACAGCCAAGGACAAAACTTCAACAAGTCGAAGTGATAATATAGCTGACGGTTTTATTTTATTTTATTTTATTTAATTTCTTTTTTAAACTTAATTTGTAAGTTTTATCTATAACCAATAGTTGTTTGGTTGACTTAATGTTTACTTTTATTTATTTATTTGTTGTGTATGTAATAAAGATTCCCCTGAGGAAGGTGGCAACCCCCGCCGAAACGTTGGGAAAGTAAATGAATTAATCTTTCATTTTACAAAAAAACTAAATGACCAAACAGCCGAAGAACACAATAAAGCATAATAATTTTTTCCTAGAATCAGGAACGGCCTTTTACTGGTACTCTTCTACCTAATCAAACCTTACCTACACTACTTTTGAGTGACTCTCGGTGCTCGTATTGGAGTAATCATGAAGTATTGGACAAATCGTCTACGACAAAATAAAGGTGGATGATGAAGCATGTCCCAAAAGTCACACAATGGTTATATAAGACCGTTAACCTGTGCCGATAACTGTTGATGGAGGATTGTGGAAAAGCGAAACGCTTTCGTTGAAGGAAATGTAAAATCGTGAAGTCAAAATCCATGGAAAAATTAATGTGTTTCATGTTTAAGTATCAGAAAAAGCCTATCATCAGAGGATAGTCATTTAACACGTTCAGTTCCATGTTATGAATATTGAAAATGTTGCTACCTTAACGAGGCGATACGAGGTGCGAGAAGAAGAAAATCGTCCAGAAAATTGTCTTAGCAATGAACTACACTCGACAGCAATTTAACCGGGCCACCTGTGGTGCCCACAAAAAGTATTTTTCATGTCAATTAAAATGATTTTAAATTTATTCTAAAGTACTGTTAACTCACATTGTAATCAAGCAAGAAACACAATGCTAACGATTTGCTTTGTTTTGTTTAGATTTCGCGATTACTGTTCTTTTTTCTACAATGAGGTTAGTCAGTGTCAGTTATTTTTTTTAAATCTAGTCCAGTGTTTGCTCAGCCGCGTGTATTTTTGCGTTTTTTTTACGTTGTTAATAGCGGATACGACTCCTCAGGAAGCAGCTCAAGCTGTAGCACTACTTCAATCAGGCGTTGCGCAACGTGAGGTTGCTCGAAGACTTCAAATATGCAGATCTTCGGTGCAACGAGTTTACAGAAGATACCTAGAGACTGGAGCATTCGATCGACGTCCAGGTACGGGCAGACCTTACTTTTATTAAACTTACTGTTCTGCGAAATCGCCGCCTAAATGCAGTTCAAGTCCAACAAAGTCTGCAGGACGAACACCAAGTGTTAATAAGTTCAGATATCGTCAGAAGGAGACTTTTTGAACAGAACCTGACTCCAAAGAGAGCTGCAACAGGCCCAGCATTAACCGTAGCCCACCGTTTAGCACGCCTTGAATTTGCTCGAGAGCATAGGGATTGGACGTTGGAGCAGTGTACTGTAATGTACTCTTTACTGATGAGTCCAGGGTGAGTCTACATGTAAGTGATCGAAGTCAGAGAGTCGGCATTCGTACGATGGACTGGCCAGCTCGAAGCCCGGACTTGAATCCGATAGAACATTTATGGGATGAACTGAAACGTCGGGTTCGAGCCCGGATACCTGCTCCAACAAGGCTTCCAGAGCAGAGATTGAAGAGGAGTGGAATGATATTCCTCAAGATTTCATCATCAGGCTCGTGAGGTCGATGAATGCATGGATACTGGCAGTTATCCAAGCAAAAGGAGGCAATACCAGATATTGACCGCAATTTTTTTTTTGTTATTGGATTAATTTTTTTTTCATTTTATGATTACATTAATTATTAACACAACTGGAAAACGACCCTTTTTTGTATAACCTTAAATAAACACTGAATTAATTGAATAATCCTAATGAGTTTCCATTCATTTTATTGAACATATAACGCACTTTCTATTGGTACTACTTTTTTAGTTGTACCTATGTTTTATACTTTAAAAGAAAATCGAATCAGAGTTTGAACGTAGCGGGTGGCCCGGTTTATTTGCTGCCGAGTGTAGTTCATTTACAATGAGCAGGGATAGAATAGATAAGCTCGGGTTGCAGGCTAATGTAATTATCCAGGCCCAAGAAAGCATGTTTCTCTGAGTAAAAATACAATTGCCACAACCCTGGAAATTGGCTGAAGGAAGGTAGAGATTCTCCGTCTTTCATCCGATTTATCTTCGGCCGATATCACAAGAATCTTACCAAGCTTCATAATATGGATCAAATAAAAAACGATGGTCCTCTTGCATTATTCGTCACAATCACGCAGGATTTAATTTGACTGCTCACCACGATTCACGAGCACAGGGCACGATTTCGTTATCATATCATGTAACATCATTTGAGCTTGTCAATGGGGAAAACATAAAAAGGTGATACGATCACTTAATCAAAAGAAAGATTTTAACTACATCAGCGCTAAAATGCTTCTGGATGCAATCTTTAAGCAATGGAATATTTCCTGAGACATGGAAGGAATCAGTTGTTACACCCATCGGAAAAGTCAAAGGTACCGACCGATGTGAAAACTTCCGGCCAATAAACGCGCTTCCAGTGTATGAGAAGGTTCTAGAAAAGATTGTGCACATCCAACTGGAGAGTTATTTCGAAAACAATCAATTTATTTTTTATTTTTTTATTTATCAATGAGCGCGTTCAATTCGCAAGGCAGCTGCGAGTTCAATACTAGTTAACCCTTTATCACTTGCCAAATGTTGGTCAGGTGAGTTATTCGATCAATGAGCATGGGTAAAATAGTAGTGACTTGTAGTTGCCTCGCAAATTGAACGCTCGTCTTTAAATTCACCAAACGCAGTTGTGCGATAAAGCATGTCATTTTAATTCAGCAGTTATAACAGTGTTTTGAAGTGACGGTCACAATCTGGCGATCTCCAAAACCTGGCGATCTGAACCGACAACCAACTCGGAAACGTGCCAGCGGGACACGCATTGAATATTTTGAATGCAAAAAATTAAGAGGGGCAAACGTGGAAATGGCGATTTCCTTGTTGCGGCCAAATTCAGATCTCATCTGTTTAAAAAGAAGCTGCAAACCGCCCAGAAAAAATCCACATTCTATGCCTTAGCACGACTGGAGCAGACAGTCTCTCTGTGCACGCAACTCCCACAAACGCCCGTAACGAGTACCGCGACATAATCAAAGGAAAAGAGCCCGTGATATGATACATATCTGCAACCGCTTTGACGCATAATATCGATCTAGGAGAACGAGAAGGTCCTTCGTAGAAAGAGCAGGGCCTACGTAGTCATCCAGCTCAAGAAAATCGAGCCCATTCGGAATCGAATTAACATCCGTAGTTTTTATGAGAAAGCCAAGCAACTGGCTTATGGCTTAAAAACCGGAACATAGGCTTTTTGAAACTGCGAAAGACACCTCGTCACCAAAGAACGGCGAATAGTCGATGTTTTTAGGGAACTGTTTGATCGGCACTATGCAGAGAGAGTGATAGGAGACGAAAATTACCGTTATCAACAGCCTCATTGCGAAGATCAATCGACAATTGATAATTGACTATTTTCAATGTGTGCTATTGTGAACGAACGATTCATTTGGTATTTTTGTCAATCGCATTTTTTTAATTGACTGCGATTGATAAAATCCTTTAGAATCGTTCGTTCACAATAGCACACATTGAAAATAGTCAATTATCAACTGTCGATTGATCTTCGCAATAAGGCTCCATGCCAACGAAGAAGCGGTTCCACTATTCAACATTGGCTTAGCTGTACAAAAAGTTTAAGAATACTAAAGCCGCCAGCTCTCTTGGTTTATCATTAACCAAGTATGGGTAGAAGAAGCATAACCGATAACTAGACTATGAGCTCTATATGCCCCATCTAGAAGAAATGCGTTCCTTTGTTAAGCATATCCCTGCTTTATGTCATATATACGATCCCATCCAACGTTACTACATCACAATCTGTCGACACAGGCGAGCGCCAGCGCTACATTGTGAATTGGGCATAATGTGTGAACGTATCATGCGGTCCTGAAACATACTAATCGGCACGTACCAGTGTTGCTGCCGGACAGCAGATCGACAATAGAGACCAAACCTTCACACTGAGGCGAATGCTGGAAAAACAAAGTCAAGACTCACCACCTTTTCATTGACTTTAAAGCCACGCATAATAGCATTCACCGTCAGTAGCTCTTCGGCACGATTGCCGAATTCGGGATTCCAGAAAATCTGTTTCAGCTCTACTTCACGGAGCTAAAAAATACGCCGGGCCATGGACAATTCGCAAGTAGCTTCCGAACTTTTTCAATCATGTGCCAGGTGCTGGCAAGGAGGTGCGCTGTCATGTAATTTTTTCAATCATGTCCTGACATCACTTTAAAACTCCTAACCCATAAGACCAAGACCAAGAGAAAGCTCTACAAAACTGGACGATAAGCTGAAAAGTAGAGCTGATACTGAGCTCATTCGAAAAATAATGGACTGCAATCACCGACAAATATTAAATATTATAGCTTCGCAAACCCATTCACCAAGCATTGTTAAGACTTATGAGTGGTCACTTCTCTTTTATAAGTTGGGAGCCGCCGCCAAACGAGTTTCCTCATGCAAAGGGTCTTGCACAAATGCACACACGTAATTCACATTTCTGGCTTTCACTTTCAAATTTTTCTTTTATTCATTCATTCATTGTCAAGTTCGAGAGTTCGAAATAGAGAGAATGAGTTAAGTCTTTCGAACAAGCGTCGAGTGCATAGTGCTTGGTTACTACATAGCAATAAATAAAATCTTTATTTTTGGAATCGATTTACGAGTGGTCGGTGAATACCAGTCTAAGTATCGTCGCCGATGAACATTTTTTTAGTGTGCAATTGAATGACAGAAATGACAGGCTTTTCGGAAACATTTTTCCCTTAGCCGCTAACGATTTTTCTTTTTAAAAGAAGACGCCATCATCATCCTGTTTCAGCGAGAGTTTGGTTTCTATTGCGATGTGAGAGACTACGAATACTTTTTTTAATTTTTCATATCAAAAATTGTAAGAAATGAAACATAAAAACCTCCATCAGATTCTATTATGCCTGAAACACAAACAAGCTTTGGAGCGTCGCGTTGAAAGGCGCATCAAGTTCAACCATAGCAAAAGTCAAAGGTCAAAACACAAGCAAAGCCCTTGGACGTAACAAAAGCAATGCACGCGCCAAAGCGTGATTGGGGTTTGAGCGTTATTATTTTTCGAACCAAATGTAACCTTATATCTGGAACTAAACTAATGGCATGATTACCTCCACGAGTATTTAATATGTTTACCTAAATCGCGAGTACAAATTACCTGAAGAATCGGAACTCATACCAACAACGTTTGAAGGCTGATAAGAACAAGTACCTAAACGCTTCAGTAGAACATCACCTGAAATGGAAAAAGGATATAATACATATTTTCCCCCAGGCTCGATGTCTCATAGAGCGCAAACAAATTAAAAAAAATCATACCACGACACAGTATGTCAAAAGAAAGCAATCAACTAAATTGAACCAAAAGACTAGTCTGAACTTCACAATAACTTCACGGATAACATCATCACTTACCTGGACATGTATCCAGAGCAGATTTTTGTTTACTGAAGGTATCCTGAAAGAAATCTGTTATCCGCTGCTTTGCCGTACTCATGAACGCATCCTTATCGCCCTCATAAGGGAGCACAGACCAGCTCTTGTGCAATTCCACTTCGGCGTCCTGTCGCACTGACAAGCTGAACTCTTGAACCTTGGCAATGAATTGAGCATAGAAGTCTGCCAAACCTTGGTCTTCGATCAGGATATATCGATCCTGACGATTGGTGAAATAATCGTTCGACAAATTCGCACCGCTTATCACAACTGAATTATCAAAGAGGTACACCTTCATGTGCTGCAGTCCAAGCAGTTCGTTCCATCGCGGTGGGATTAATCTCTTCGTCAGCCCACGCAAGTCTGGCGTATGGTACATCGACAGGGAAACATTCTTCTCGAATTCCGTCAGCAGAGGCATTAGCATAGTCTTTGAATTTACCTCACCCCGAGTGCCACGAGTGAAATCTAGTAAGACGTCCACTTTCAGTGCTGCATTCTGTTGCAGGTTCGTCTTAATTGTTTGTACGAATGCAGTCTCCAGTTTGCCAGTTCCCAGATACAAGCTAGCTAGCACTATCCTTTCCTTTGCCTCGGCACTCTTCTGGACTAGCGTTTCATAGAACTTACTCGGTTCGTAAATGATTTTAATTTGATCGCCTTGTAGAGGAAAGCACGGTGTATGGGAATACAGCCATGATAGACTTTCTAATCCCGGAGTGTTGAAAGTCTGGGCAATCTTTGGAGAATTGAAGATCAAATCTGGCGATACGGTCAGTTGTTGATCCATAAACGTTGCAAAGAAGCGACGGAACATTTTTTCTGCGCCGTTTGTTAGTAGACACCGAGTTTATGAATAAAACGTAATTATTTGCTAAGTTAAAAGCTAATACGAACTGAGTAGATTACTGATGTAATGTTTGTTTGTTGGTCGCGGTTTTCATTTTAATTAATTCGGCGTTTTAGGAATAAATGGGAAACGAATGGTAGACGGGAGGCTTAGGCAATACGGAAGAAGACCACAGAAAAGAAAACACTGACGTTTAGATATGCGCCTAGATTTGTATGAAACATGCGCTAGCGCCAAACAGCTGTTTCTGACACTCAACACACAACATGTTGATTGTGCATCTTTGTGATTCAGTTGATTTAAGGCATATCCACAGTGCTGCATAAAGTAGTCAACTGAGCACATTCAAAAAACTGTTCTTGGACAGTGGTTTGATCGATTTGTTTTTATTTAGATTTCGTTTTTTTTTTTTTTTTTTTTTGATCGAAACCACTTTTCGCAAATTTCGATTTCGAAGAAGTAGGACTTGCACATACTTGCAATAACACTTAAATATTTGACATCAATGACACTTTAAAGATTCTCGATTAACATTTCAACGCGTTTTTGTTTCTATTGAGGAAAAATTAGTTCTGCAAATAATACCTGTGTTTTATATTGGTCCGTGGAAATTAAGTTATTGAACAATTATATTGGTGCAATTTTCCTTCTGTCGGGAAGAAAAAAAGAGTAATATATACAAAATAAATTTGTCGAACAATAATATGAGTGTATATGTATGTATATATCCTTTTTCCATTTCAGGTGATGTTCTACTGAAGCGTTTAGGTACTTGTTCTTATCAGCCCTCAAACGTTGTTGGTATGAGTTCCGATTCTTTAGGTAATTTGTACTCGCGAATTAGGTAAACATATGAAATACGCGTGGAGGTAATTATGCCATTAGTTTAGTTCCAGATATAAGATTACATTTGTTTCGAAAAAGAATAACGCTCAAACCCCAATAACGCTTTGACGCGTGCATTGCTTTTGTTACGTCCAAGGGGTTTGCGTGCGTTTTTACCTTTGACTTTTCCTATTGGTCAACTTGATGCGCCTTTCAACGCGACGCTCCAAAGCTTGTTTGTGTTTCAGGCATAATAGAATTTGATGGAGGTTTTTATGGTTCCTTTCTTACAATTTTTGATATGAAAAATAAAAAAAAGGTGTGAGCCACGCTGCACTCATGGTATTGTTGATGTGTAAACATGTAGGCTCGTCAGTGTTGCATGTGAAAATATCACAGAGGTTGTGGTTTTGATAAACAAGAGATTTGGGTATTGTATTGAAATAAAACCATGATATATATTTAATGTCAACGACAAAATTTATTTAATGTTTGACCGAACAAATAATTGGTTTGTGAAAGCTGAAGTAGGAGACGTACACCATCGACTCAAGTGTGTCGATGTACCGGGAAAATATAGCATCGATTGTCGTTTAAGTGACATTCTTAAATCGGCCATCGGTTACCGAAGTACAAATCGATATTTTTCCTCTTACCTTCAACTGATGTACAACAAACTACAAGCTATACAACCTCAATTATTCAAAACAAATCTACTTCCACACAACTTTCCGGTGTTTCGTAAGGACATAATAATCTCTAAAATTGAACATACATAATTAATAAAAAAAAAAACAACGACACGCGGTTGTTCTCAAACGGGAAAATCTGACGATGAAGGTGACGGGAAAATCTGACGATGATGGTGACGCTAGATATTTCCAACTAGCCCCTACCGAGAAAAAATATATTTACACATCAACGAGAGCAAAAATGTTTACACATTAAAAAATTCGCGAACTAATATACAAACATAAATTTATAGAAACTTTCGTGCGAAACTACACAAACGCGCTCGCGTACTAAGAAAATGGTAAAAAGATGAACGAAAGAAAAATGTACTTCCATTCATTTTTCTTCACACTGAATTTCAGCTGGTAAAAAAATGAAAACTGTCAAATGATGAAATCCTATGAATTTGTCAGCAAAAAAAAGGCGGTTGCTTCTTGTCAATTCATACTTTGACGTTTTTCATCTCTTTACACATCTCTCGATTTTGGAGTTTTGACAGTTTTACCATTTTCTCAGTACGCTAACGCGTTTGTGTAGATTTGCACGAAAGTTTATATAAATTTACGTTTGCATATTAGTTCGCGAACGGATCTAATGCCATCCAGATACAGTGAAAAGCTGTTTTTTTTTTTCTTGGTTGCTATTGTTACCTGACGAATTTTTTTTTGTAAATAAGTATTCTTCGGAAAATCTTATACATGCACATTACTGTTTTCTCACAACATTTTTTAGTGGAAAGTATTAGGAAGTATGTAATCAAGCGCGAATAACAAAATAGAAAAAGAACCTAATTAAAACATTGGATTTGGAAATAATCTAAAAAAAAAACTTCTTCATCTACAACTGACATTTCTGCATTTTTAATGAGAAAGATATTTAGAAAATACGTTGTATCAAACGCCTTGCATTGCTTTGGAATTTGAACGTAAGCATTTTGAACATCCCCCAACGTAACGACTATTCCGCGGTCATTCCCTTCGCAAACCTTACGTTTTTTTGCATGCTAGTTTAACGTCTGTCATCAGTGGAAAGTGGTAAAAGTTTTTAATAAATGTCATTCATCTTCATTTCGGTTTCTTCACTTTGTTATTTGTCCAATTTTTTTCCGACGAAAAAGGAATTATTTTCGCAACTAAAATGAAAACCTTTCAAAGTATAGCGTTGATATTACTTTTGCAAACAATATTGTGTGGTGAGTACATCAAATTTCGATTCAATTTCTATATCTACAAGAATAAAACAACTATTGAAAACCTAAAACAAAACATTGGACCATTGAGTAGGCGTCGCATATTATCACAGATAAGCCAACAGAACTACAATTTCTTGCGAATAAAAACTTCGCGCCGAAGGTTGCCGCAATGAATGTTATTCGGCTCATAAATCGCTTGCTTCAGGTCTTATTTGGCCAGATGCCAAGTTTTTGTCCCATAATTTTAAAATGCAAGGCAAACAAATAAATCAATGACTCCTACAAAAATTTAGTAGGTAAATGACTCACAGCAATTGATGCTGATGCATCTGTTCTGAATGGCAAAGATTTATTTCTTTTACTTGTACATAATAATCTTTGCGGAACGCCTCGGGTCGAGGGGAACTGAAGTTGGTCTTTGTTTTTGGATGTGGTGTCGTTCATCATCATTTTGAGTTGCTTTTCCAACCCACTGACTTGTCAGATTAAGAATAATCTACAGTAGGGATGTTAAAGTTGACCTCGATTCCATTGTCATTCAGCAGGTGGGCGCCATAAGGCATTCCGTATCCAATTGCTCTTGAGAATGTGCACTTCAAATCATATCGATTTCAGCATGATAACCAGCGTTACTAGCAAGCGACTGGATGAAGGTTGTCTTCTCGCAGAGTGGCTATTGTTTGTTTGCGTGGTGCTAACTTGATATTTGTACTAGCGTAAATTAAATTGAGAGTTCATTTGCCTTTTATTAGTTTTGGCGAATTGTTACAACTAATGCCACTTTTTGATAATCAATCTAATTAAATACCGATAAACAATGAAGCACTGACAACAGACTAAAAACGGAAATGGATCAAAGGGAACATTTATTTAAAAAGGGTCCTCATTAACCTGAAATCTATGCAACTGACATTGGTTTCGCCATACTGTCTTTCTGTACAATACATGATGTTTCCAATCATGCTTGAAACTCACTATCACCAGCTTTCACCGTACAGTGGCAACACCGTTGAGTTATTTTGGACGAGCTCCAACGGTCCTCCAAACTTTTACCGGCTCCTCATATGTTGAATAAGGTCCTCCGCTATCACACCAACGCTGAAAGCCTACGAGTGTCTTGGCGAAACTTATCTCCAACCTGTTCTCGTACGCCTATACTTTGTTTTACTTTATTTACGTTAATCTCTTGCAATATCAAATTTCTCTCCATATTAACCTTTAGTCCAACTCTCTTCAACTAATTCATTTTTCATTTCAGTTTATTTTTCAGTGGACGCTGAAAGAACACGTAATTTGATGTACATTCCCATTAGTGGAGCCAGCTGCTTTCGTCGCTTAAATGGCACTCACCAAACTGGATGCTCCTGTAAGTATAACTTGGAACACCTTTAAGCAATCCCGATCAACTATTCGCCTTTTTAGCATCATCGACGGGCTCCACAGGTGTCCTGCATTTAGTCAGGTCGGTGGAAGACATTGATTTCCTATTAAACAATCCACCATCACCACCTTATGCACCGGTAGTACCACCACCTTTTTTCACTCGCACCAACATGCTGCGCCTGAAGAACGAAGGCGGCAAGAACATCTCTGTAGTGATAGTTGTCAATCGAACTGACAACATGACACAGTTCAGTAATGAGCTAACGTGTCCAAATCAGTACAGCAACATAAATAACGATAGTTGCGATGCCACACGACCGGAAACTCTTTGGAATCCATTTGGCACTGGCTTGCTGCATGAAGACTTTCCATTCCCCATTTACTACGTTGCCCATCCGGATGAGAAGAAAAAGATCCTTGACTGTTTCGAAAAGTTCAACAATTTCGACTACGACACTCATGCTATGCGCTCATTATGCAGCGTTCAGGTGAATACTTTCATGTCGGCAGCTGTCAGCTCAGAGGTTTGCATGCGCAGGACGAATTTCCTAAACAATCTCAGTCGTACGAGGTATTGCGATCCGCTGGAAGGAAGGAACATTTATGGAACACTTTTCGCACGCAACAGCACAGTGGAGAAACGAGACATTGATCCGAAAGAGAAGTTCATCATGGTTAGTACGCGATTGGATACCACTTCTATGTTCGATGGCGTGGGTTTCGGTGCCATGGATTCGCTCTTGTCGTATGCAACTTTGGTCAGTGTTGCCCACATGCTAGCCAGACTTTTGCCACAGAATAAGAATGACAAATACAACGTGCTGTTTGTGGTGTTCAATGGTGAGTCGTACGATTACATTGGATCTCAGCGTCTGGTGTACGATATCGAGAATATGGGGTTCCCTACTCGTAGTACGTATACAAATCCGATTGGCTTTGAAAATGTTGAACTCATGATTGATATTGGCGCACTGGATGAGATCAGTGAAATCAATCTCCATTCTCTGCAAAATTTTCCGTTGGCGT
Source organism: Portevinia maculata (assembly GCA_949715645.1). Classification (NCBI taxonomy): domain Eukaryota; kingdom Metazoa; phylum Arthropoda; class Insecta; order Diptera; family Syrphidae; genus Portevinia; species Portevinia maculata. The sequence goes on from OX454525.1 coordinate 278,540,860, forward strand.
CTGAGTTCCTTGGTAAAATTCGAAACTATTCGGAAGTGCATGATTTGAAGGTGAAGTTCAACTCGGTGCTGAGTGATAACTTACCTCCTACGTCCGCGCAGTCGTTTTTGAGGTCTAATCTGTCGTTCCCAGCAGTAATTTTGAACTCTAAACCAACGAATAAGTTCTATCACTCAATCTATGACGACAGCTGGAATATTGGCTACAGGTATGGAAACACTACGATGGATTTCAGCGTCCTTATGGAGAATGAATTGGCGCGAGATCACTTTCAACTGAATTCTGTGCAAATGAAGATCAGAAATGTGTCTTCCGCGATGGCATTAGGATTATACGAGATGTTGTCTGGTGTTGTTTACGAGGACAACAAATTCGTCAATCCCATTTTAGTCGATGAATTTCTGTATTGTTTTTTGGAATCTTCCGATTGCCCGCTCTTTAAAGCTGCGTCTCATCCAAGTAGCCAGATAGGATCACCTATTCCACCCTTAAGGTGAGTTATAGTTATTCGGTCATGGTGATTTGATTAATACGTTTCTGTGTAGGTACATCAGCGTCCAAGGAGCATCACAAGAAGCCTCTGGCTGGTCTTACAGATTGTTGGGGTACGTTCTGTCGCAAAAACTCACAGAAGTTAACAAAGATGATTGCACACATCTGCCATTACATTGGTTTGCCGGCTATGATGGAAAAGGCGAATGCCGAATGACAACACAAAACTACAGTGTTGCGATGAGTCCAGCGTTTTTAATCGACGGTAGGCACTGTTTTTGTTTTTGTTCGTTAATCAACCAATGGCTTTCACACAGATTACGATTGGAAATCGGGCAAATACTCGACTTGGACCGAATCAACATGGTCCCAATTCAGTGCACGAATATACCTGAGACCGTCCAAAATCCATGAATCTGTTACTCTTGCAATTGGTATCGTTGTTACGATATTATCATTTTGCATAGTTTACTTGATGAACAGCAGATCGGAAGTTCTCTTCGAAAATGCACTCACGAGATCAACGTAAGTAGTTAATATTTTTTTCACATTGTTTTTCTATAACATCGTTTTTGTTCCATTAGTTCTTTGTAGTTCAATTTCATCTTACTATTCTTCCTCCTTCTCATTTAGGATAGCGGAACCGGCGGCTTGTTAGTAGTAATATATGATTATAAACAACAAAAAAAAACTTAACAGAAAGACTGCCCTTACTTAGGCGAAACTTGTATAATAGTTTTTAAGTAGTATAACATTCTTATTGTCATCGTCATGAGAATTTTTTTTATTTTCTATTATTTAATTTTAATTTTATGCTCTCCTAAAAAACAATTAGCATATTCCATCATCGAAAAATGAAAACTTTTGTGTAGTTTAGCTCTAGTTAATCTTTGTACGCTTCAAAAGACAATTTCAACTTTCATTCATTTGAGGAGCGAACTTATTTACATTTTCTTCATTCAAATTTAGCAATTAACATCACATTCATTCGACCATGATGTTTAGTTTGAATCCTTTTGGATGTTTGTAGTGAGAGCCTTTAGAAAATAAGCTGATTAGCCGGTTATAGTTAAGTGTCGATACGAGTACGAATGACCGTTTGCTTGGAATGGATTAATTGATTGAAAATGAGCCTTATTGCGAAGATCAATCGACAGTTGATAATTGACTATTTTCAATGTGTGCTATTGTGAACGAACGACTCTAAAGCATTTTGTCAATCGCAGTCAATTAAAAAAGTGCGATTGACAAAAATACCAAATGAATTGTTCGTTCACAATAGCACACATTGAAAATAGTCAATTATCAATTGTCGATTGATCTTCGCAATAAGGCTGAATATTAGATAAATATTGCAGACAGAGCGTAGCAACTGACAGGTAAAATAGATTTAAATATGAGTAGATTGTTTGTTGGGTGAGCTTAAGAACACGTAGAAATGCATAACGATTTGGTCATCTTATCTATAACGATGTTTGGTTCCATAAAGTTTTGCATTGAAAGTCAATTTGTTGCACTCTAATTTATTCGCGAATGAACTACTTTATGAAATTAAATTTGCCGGAAAACAAACAAAATAATAAAATTTTTAATTTGTGGCCACCACCGCCGAAATGAAAAATTACTGAACTGTCAAAAAAAGGTTCGAAGAGCGCAAGTGCAACAACCAGCAAGTACCTATATGCCGGTTTCCTGGTAACTCAGCAAGGGGTTGGTTCAGGTGAAGAAAAAATAATTTCTATGACTTGCACCAAAGGAAACCGTAGGTACTTACTGTGGTGGTTAACTATCGAATTTATATTCCCGCGTAGATCAAGGATCTGTAAAACACAACTTTAAGGTTAATTGTGAAATCAAAAATATTCGACCAAAAAAGATATACAAATTTTCACGACGTTATAAAACTCCGTTGGAGCACTGCAAATTTTATTGCGGTTAATTGCACAGCCGATTGGGAATAAAAGAAAAATCCTAGAATTACACGATTGCTTTTTCCCGAGCGATGAAAACATTCACTAATTAAGGGTGGTGTCCCGTGGTATACCGAGAATTTTCGGATGCACGATCCTACCGAGGTCAATGATCTTTTTCACTTTGTAATTAACACTGCTAAAGACTAATAAACAAACTATATATAGTACTAAAACGACTTCTACTTCTTTATTAAAAACTATATATTATTCTTCTTCGAGTTTCGAATAAACACGTCCGGTCGTTTCTGCGTCAGGTAGAAGAGTGTTCTCTTCTTCCAATCTCTCCACTACTCTCCGTCGTTGTTAGGGTTGCCGTGGCGTTACAGACTCGTCCATCTTGACTTGTTCGATGTTCTCGTCGAAGTCTGCATTGAGTGTTATCCATCGTTTCATTCGATCGGCGGCCCAGATTGCTGAATAAGGTTTCTGACTTCGAGGGGCATATGGCATATCCGTCAACTGATATCTGTCATGGGGTAGTACTGCTGTAACCAGATAAGGCCCCTTATATCGTGGTTCCAATTTGCGTGATGAACCGGTGCTACTTGGGCTATCATTCACGATCAAGACCAGGTCTCCCACTTCATATTTCTTTGCGTCGGCATTGCACTTCTGGACTGCCAGTTCGGTGGTTGTTGACTCGGTTTGGTATTCGTTTTGTTGAAACTGGTAGCATTTTGTCGAAAGTTGGATCTGATGCTTTCATACCATTTAACCTTTTCCACGACTTCAACTATTCCCTTCAAATCGCTTGCTGCTAAACTTGATATCATGTGATGGTCGTTTAGTCCCGTTAAAATGTATTGTATTACTGACTTGTCACTAAGGTTAATCTTCTTTCCGAGCATGTTCATTTCGTGACAGTATGTTTCGATGGATTCTAGTGGTCTTCTTATTCGTTTCATCAGTTGTTGGTGAATCTCTACCTCGCTATGATGCTGAGGGAAATTCGCCTTCAGTCCATCTGCGAGCTCGCTCCAAGTAGAAGATACTTCCTGCGTTGTGTCCCACCAGTGTCGAGCTGGTCCATTCATTTTGGAAGCAGCAGCCATTAGTAAGGCTCTCTCATCCCAATTGTAGATTTTCATAAGACTCTCAACCCTTTTTATCCATCCTTCTGCTGACATAGAGGAAATTTCTCCTGGATTGAACGCTGGAAGGGCATCTGCGATTTCTCTGATGCTACAGTTTACTTTAAGTCTATTAGTATTGTTGGCTGTAATCGTTCTTTCTTCTAGCCATTTAAGTTTCTCAGTTAGTTCTTTATCTTGCTTCATCATAGCCCGCTCTTTTTCGATCAACGCTTTTTCCCTTTTTATAATATCCCATTCCCTCGCTCTTAAATCACTATCATCAACGCTTGCGAAGTCTGAGCTTGCAGTCTCCTCCTGGATATCTGTTTGGCTGGTTTCTATTGCTCCTAAAATAGTTGTTTCTTGGGCAACTTCTGATGTTTCTACTGGACCCACATGATGAGTTGCCCCAGTTGTACCATTTGCTTTGTCGTGTTGCTTTAACCTGCTTATAAGGACCCTCTTCGTCCCAGTAAATGGAATGTTCCTTGCCTTCAGTTCTGCTTGTAACTGTTTCACATTTAGATTATCCATGTCTATAGGGAATAAATAACAATCATCAAACAAGAGCATATTTTGAATGTATAGAGTTCAAGTATCCAATGGTCATCATTCACTCTAATGGTGCTAACGCAGTACCATACTTGAACTCTATACCTGCTACATTACTTAACAATCTAATTTAATGTTTTTCTATAGCATATTTTATAAGAATTTGACGTTAAGGAATGTGTGCGTCTTCCCTTAAACTGTTTAACACAAGAGTGTTCATTTGGTTGAAGATTTGTTGTTGAACAAAGCTCTCAGCCCATTTATCATTTCAATATAATCGTCCGCAAGTTAGGCTGTGACTGTTACATGTATTGAATATAAATACATTCCATAACCAGCACCTTAACTGTAAGTAACACCAAACATGCTTCTACGAAAAATAAACCCTTAATCGAATTGTTCGACAGTGGAACCCATGTCATAAATTAATCCGTAATTGCTACGAGTCTTTATCTTTTTATGATCGTATTGATTCATTTAGACTGTGTACTAAAGTGAAGCGACAGCGGCTAGCAACGGCAATTTAATTCATGTGTTAGACACACATTCAATAACCGACGCGGCCAACCGATTCGCATTTCCACTTCGCAACCAACTTATTCTTCATTTGATTTTTTTTTTTTTTATTTTTTTTTTTTTTTTTTTTTTACCTGAACCAATGTAATGTGCATGTACCAATACCGATGTGCAGTTGAAATTCCGACAAAGAATCACCTTTCACTTTCGTATATTTGTCACTCTACTCAACTCTTATGACTCAACACATTCTCTCCGTCATAATATAAATAATCTGTTCACATTATCTATCTCTTTCCCTTTTTTCGGTAACCGAATGCGCACTTTAACGTCTGCGTATACCACAGACGCTTATGTATTTCAATTTACTACACCTATATACCACCGCATTCGACGCGACTCAAACTGGTTATCTCTTTCTAACTGGCTGATAAATGTTCCTTTATCACTTTTTTTTTTTGCTTTTAAAACATAATTTAGCTGCTACGTAAACCGTAGCCGCTAAAGTCTATTGTCAACCATCTTTAATTTTGAAAATTTCAAGAATTTAATGTTTTGTTCGTGATACAAGCAGCCATTTCACTTAAACTGCATATTGTGAGGTACGATTTTAATAACAACCTACAAATCTCTTCCCCAGGCACGCAAACTCACACAACACTCCGCAATCTTCAAATTTTCACACTTACTCTGTAAACTTTATTATTATTTTTTTCTATCATATGTAAGTTATTACTCTCCTTTTTATTTTATTAATAATTTCTTTTTGGTGCTTTATCCCACTTCTGATTCTAAAACGACTTCTACTTCTTTATTAAAAACTATATATTATTCTTCTTCGAGTTTCGAATAAACACGTCCGGTCGTTTCTGCGTCAGGTAGAAGAGTGTTCTCTTCTTCCAATCTCTCCACTACTCTCCGTCGCTGTTAGGATTGCCGTGGCGTTACAGTACTAAGCTTTTTTCCCAAGTTAAATCCTTCGACTCCTTTTTTCCTCCTTCGAATGGGTGGGTATGATTCCGGCTCGAGAAATGTCCTCCTGCTCCGGCAATTATCCTGAGCGACCTTAAATTATATATACAAAGACAGTAGGCTTGCCTACTTCATAGTTAGGACAAGCTTATTGTTCTCATATATCGGCTGTTCTGAAGGCGGCTCTATGTTTTTGTATGTGCAGACGAACACTGTGTCGGCCTTCCAATTTCTCCCACTCCCAGTAAGGAACCTAAACTTCCACCTTTTGTCAGTTCCTGGCTTCTTGACTGATATAGATTCTGAACCTATGGTGTATGCCATTCTTGCTGCAAAGTCAAGGGCAAAGCTTTTAGTATCCCACAGTATTGCATTGTCCGCATCAGGGCATACCTTCATAAACTCAACTTTAAGCTGCTCTAAGCTGAAGGGCACAAAACCATACATGTTGTAATTTTACTATTTGATAAAATCTACTATTAAAACAGAAAGCAACTATTGGTTTATTAATTAATGTCTTTATTGGTAATACCTCAATCTGGTTTGCTGTGTTAAATGCGAATGCTCGTATCTTCTATCGGCTGTGTTTAGTAGATACCGCTACAGAAGGGGATGACTAGATATGTGTAGGCCCTCTCATATGCCTAAGGTGCTGGTTCCACTGGTTGCTGCTGCTCGACCATGGGCGAAAACGGTGTAGCTGCTCTCTGGCTTAATATGCCTGATGCATCTGCGGTCGGATCTGCATCCCCTTCATCAAGAAACAACTTCGGTTGTGGGTGAATGTTGGCTTTTGTTGGCTTGATATTGATAATATTTCGGCGCAACTGATTCCCATTGCTGAATTTTTGGTTGCATGACCGTGGATGTATTTTTTGTTCGACTGATGCGGGCTCCCATTCCTTTCTGTCGACGCGAGTTAAGACATTTTGCCCAAATGCTCAATTACAGAGGTACTGTTGAGCCAGGACTACTTTGGTTCTCAGTCTTTCCAGTTCTGCTGTGATGTTATTTGGTTGACTGGGGAGCAGCGATTGAGTTGTAGCTGGTATTTGTGATCTGAGGTTTCTACAGTAGAGGCGTTGAGCTGGTGTACCAAGATTTCCTCTAGGTTTATTCATAAAGTTGAGGATTGCCAGATGGTAATCTGAATTGTCGTAGTAGCACTTCTTTAATATATATTTAGCTGTCTGCACCGCTCTCTCTACTAGCCCATTTCCTCTTGGATGGTGTGTTCAACTGGTGTAGTGGTTAAACTGGCACTCCTTCGCAAAGTCTTTGAAAACCGCTGATGAAAACTGCGGTCAATTATCTGATTTCAGTACTTTAGGAATTCCATGGTAAGCGAAGATTTTTTTTTTTTAAATGTATAACGTTGTTAGTTGTTGTTTTTTTTAGTTTTTTTTTTTAAATTTGATAAAAACCGAATAACTGTCGGTGAGAACAATATATTCTTCTCCTTTAAAATGGAAAAGGTCTATGGCAACGATTTCGAATGGAAATTTTGGAACTTCCCTATTTCCAATTGGATGTTTTTTGTTATTTCTTTGATTAACCTGACACGACGCACATTTATCTATAAAATCTTTTAAGTCTTGATTAAGTTTTGGCCAGAAAACATTGTCTCTTGCGGGACGAATACCCTTTTCGTACCTCATATGACCACCATGGACGCACTTTAAAATATCTCTGCGCATCGCCTCTGGTATAAGTGTCTTATGCGACTTGTGTATGATACCATCGCAAACTGTTAATTCTTCACGAAAGTGCCAGAATGGTTGAACACTTACAGGTGAATTTTATCTGGCCAGCCCTTTAAAATGTATTTAACTATCAGTTGACATGTTTTATCAGCCGCTGTTAATTTGGTTAAGTGACTTAATTCTGCATCTTAGATTGCTAAGATGGTTTGAAATTGCAACTCGCTGTCATTTGGGTCATCCCTTGGTGGTGGATTGTCAACATCACGACTTAGTGGGTCTACCAGAAACATTGTTGATCCTTTTTTATAGATCACTTTTGGGTTATACGTGAGTAGACTTAAACGTATGCGTTGACATCATATAGTCGCAATACAGGCGGCTTTGCTATGACTTCCTTCAACTCGTCAAATTAATTTTGTTGACTAACATCCCATACCCATTGAGTTGACTTCTCAAGGAGTTTTCTTGTCATCAGCTGCGAATAGTTTGGAATGATTTTATTTAGATAGGTGAACTTACCTAGTATGCGCTGAAGCTCTTTTCTCTTGGTTGGTGTTTTCAACCGACGGATTGCTTCCGTTTTCTCCGGATCTGCAGCCATTCCTTTACGAGTAATTATGTGGCCAAGGAATTTGATTTGAGACTTTTCGAACTGGCATTTGTCCTTGTTCAACTTCAGTCCGTTGTCTTGAATGATTTTGAGAACTTTCTCCGTTGTACGTCTGAGTTCTTCATTTGTTTTAGCATGGATAAGTATGTCGTCGATTGCCACTTCCACGTTGCGAAGTTTAGCAAATAGTTCTTGCATTATACGCTGGAATACTGCCGGAGCCGAAGAGAATCCGAATGGCAGCCGCTTGCAGCAATTGCGTCCCCATGGTGTTGCGAACGTCAGGATACGTTTTGTCCGCTCAGACACTCGCACTTGTCAAAAACCCCTCCTGCAGTCAAATAGAGTAAACATCTTTGATCCATGAATTCTTGCAGCTATGTCTTCGATTGTTGTCATTGGATGGTGTCGGCGCAGAATGTTGTTGTTCACAATGGCCAATCAATACAATTTCTAATTTTATTATTCTTTTTCACTTACTGTCTTATCGTTAGCAAACGAAAATTTCGACGCCTTATTGTGCTGTACTTTTCGGCAGCATGCTCCGAAGTGGTGTTCCTTGCAATTTTTGAACACATGCTTAAATTCGCAGTTTGTGCTTCTTTCCGCAATTTCGGCAATCGATTATATTGGGCTTAGACTGCTTGCTGACAAAAGATACATTCTTTGCCATTTCTTTAGCTATGTGAGCCGTATGTTTTTGTGCAAATGCCTTGCCTTGCTTTTTTTTATCGCCTGATCCAAGGTGATATCTTGAGATAGCAGACGGATTCGCAACTCATCATTAAGTATCCCTGAAATCAGCTGGTCGCGCAGCATTCCTTCTACAAGATTTTCAAAGGCGCAACTTTGTGCTTGAAGTCTTAGTCGCGACATTAGTTCATCAATGCTTTCGTTGTCCTTCTGATGAAGCTATTGTCATCGCTTGTGTCACTTCTTGATCCACATTGAACTGTGCTTGAAGTCTTAGTCGCGACGTTAGTTTATCAATGCTTTCGTTGTCGTTCTCTCGAACGTTATATTAACTTTTGGAATAAAATAATTTTCAAAAACGTTCTTTACCTGTTCCAAAGTAATTTCATTTCCGGGTGATTCTTCAGGTTGTGGCAAGGTATTATAAAGTTGAATAGCTGTGGGGCCAATTGTCGACATGAATGTGGCGACTTGTATATTTTCCGGTCTATTGACTAACTGCGTAGATGTCTCAAAAAATGTGTATTGCTGTTTCCACAATTTCCAGTGACTTGCCATTTCTTTATCATGCTCATTTATAAGATCTTTTAGTGGACGAACGAACTGATTAAAGGTGCCATTCATATTTGCACTTTGAAAGTTAGCTTCATTTGTCGTCCACCATTTTGATTTTTTTTTGATTGCAAAAAACAATTGAAATTTAATCCTGAATCGAATTGGTTGATTTTAGTTTTACGTTCAAACTATATGGACGAGTTTCGGCACCATGTAATTTTACTATTTGATAAAATTGCTGTGTAAGATGCGAATGCTCGTATCTTCTATCGGCTGTGTTTAGTGGATAACCGCTACAGAAGAGTATGACTAGATATGTGTAGGCCCTCTCATATGCCTAAGGTGTAAACATATGGCATTTAACTGAAGGACCTCTCACACATGTCAGTTAACTCCTTAGGTGTTATTCCAAGCATCACGTAATCACCACCAGAGATATGGTTCCTGATCTTCAGGCTCAGTATCAGCTAGTCCATGTTGGATATAAGGTCTGAGTTGGCCTCCGTCTTAAGTGCCGATTCACAAACCCTTGCAGTTGTAAACTGTTGATCCTGTCTGTCCCCCATGCTGGTTAATCCAATAAGTTATGTTATGCTGGGCTTGCTCTAATTCAGATGTCTCTATTGATGAGTTATACGTTTTACCTGAAATAGCCTGTTTGAGAGCTCTCCAACCTTACAATGTAACTTGTTGTATCTTGAGTTTGGCTTGGTGCTGGAAATGGAAATCCACAATCACAAATCTTGTACTGCAAGATGTACTCTACTTCGCTAATAGTTTCTACGGTATAGACAACTTTCTTATATAACTCTGTATTAAGTGTCAATTATAATCTAATATACATTTATTATAGTAATCCTTTGCGTGCTGCGTGGATCGCAGGTAGCGTTTATCAAATGCTGAACATACAGGATAATGACCGATTATAGGTATCATTCATTTGGAATAAAGTAAAGCAGATATGAGGGCATTTGCTACAATTAGGTGTGAACCTAGCCCTCAACTAACCAGCTTCTCAGAAATATTTGTGGTTTAAAATACAATTTATATTCATCTGACTAACTTTATCATCCTTATTCTCGCTGACGATTATGACGTCGATTTGGCTGAAGTATGACCAAAACCATGAGATAATTTTAATTTTTATTCCGTAATGGTAGAAACAGACAAACACTTCAAATTCGACTTCGACTTTGACAGGAGCGAGAACTTCAGCGTAATTTCAAAGTAATGGCTACTGCGGGTCGTGTTGGCCACTTGTCGGTATTTTCTTTATTAAATATCAAATAACTGAACTGAATAACAACAAATTAGATTTTTTAATTATATTACTTTCAATTTTAAACACTTCTATTTTACTTAAAATAATCCGCAGCATTTTCTTATAGGAGAGCTTCGGAAGAAATTTGCAACAGATCTGTTGTCTATTGTCACAAAAGAGCGTTATAGATGAATCATTTCCTTTAAGCTCGTATTGGATTCCTTTTAGCCACATCCCCTCTTGTATGGCTGTTCCCATCGAAATGTATTCCGCCTCGGCTGTGGGTAAAGTAACAGTGGCCTGTTTTCTTGAGCCCCATGATATTGCGCCACCTTGTAACAAAAATATATATCCACTTATAGATTTCCTTTCGTCCAAGTCATTGGTAGAATCAGCGTCGCAATAACCAAATATTTCATACTTTCCGTCACCGCTATAGCAAAGTTTACTACTTGAATATCCTTTGAGAAATCTACGAATTCTCTTAGCTGCTAACCAATGTTCTTTACCGGGATTATTGTTAAATGTCTGGACGACTAATTTGGGCTGCAAAAAGTAGACTGCCAATTAATTCCTGGTAAGGTATTTTAACCATTTCAAGTTTTCCTTCTTCCGACTTTGGACAGTTATCCTTGCTCAATTTAACGTTGATATCCATTGGACTTGAAACCGAATTACAATTGTTCATACCAAATCGAGTTAGCATCTTTAAGATGTATTGTTCTTGATTTATGTATAATTTTCCAGAAATTCTATCATGTTCTAAATGTATACCCAAAAATGATTTAATATTGGAAAGTTCTTTCATTTGAAATTTTGATTTTAAATAATCTTTGACCTTTTCAGATACTCCCATGTCCTTTGAAAATATTAAGATGTCGTCTACATAGACAGCCAATATTAAAAATAAACAATTTTTCTCATTAGTGAAATATATACACGGATCATACCGCGATTGCTTCAAGTTAAATTCTTTAAGAGCTTTACTTAACTTGAGATTCCATGTCCTTGAGGATTGTTTTAATCCATAAATAGATTTTTTTAACTTAAGGACTTTATTTTTAGGAATATTTAAACCTTTAGGTGGCATAATATATACTTCTTCTGATAACTCACCTTGAAGAAACGCTGTTACTGCATCAAGTTGTTCGATGTGCAGATACATTTTTACACTTAATAAAAGTCGGTGCCCTTCCGCTGAGCGCAACCTTTAGCAACGAGTCTTGCCTTGTATCGGGGAGCTTCATCATAGGCGCCTTTTTTGTTTTAAAAACTCACTTCGAATGCGGGAGTTTCTTACCAACCGGAAGATCAATTGTTTCCCATGTGTCATTTTTAATCAACGAGTCTTTTTCTTCGCTGATCGCCTTCATCCAGTTCGATGCGTCGGATCTGTTACGTAGTTTAAATTTAATAAACAATACTTTATTTAAATGATAGTTAATGTATAATACTATAATAGGTATTTCACAGCGTGATTATCTGTATTAAAGGTTAGGTGCAACTGCCCGTGTGTCTACATCCGAAAGTGTGACCAAAAGTGAAGAGACGCCATTTTGAATTTTAATTGCTGTCAAAACCGGGTTTGCATGTTTGTTAGATGTTACATTCCTCCTCTTCTTCAGATGAAATGTCTAGCGCGTATTGATTCAAAAACTTTGGTGGATGTCTAATACGGTTTGATTTTCTGGCTTCTACTGTTGTGGATGAACTGTTGATATTATTAGATGTTTCGCCTGCTATGGGAGTGACGTTGTTGTCTGAAGCTCGACTGGTGTCACGACGATCAAAAGTTTCTCCTTGTACTAAAGATTGAGTTGTTGGTTGCGCCATCTTCCGTTGATAATTATCTTCTTCGTATGTTTGTGCTTTTAAGTTAGTATTGATATCTATAGAGGATGGATGATATATCTGGAAGTTGGGATTGGGATCGCATTGACTGGAATGTGTATTGGGAATAAAACTGGAAGGACGTGTAACCACTTTAAAAAAAGACGCATTTCTCTCAATGACTTCCTTCTCTTTTGGCAGTGATTCTTGTTCCTGTCATTTTTGTTACTACGAATGGGTTGGGGTTGAATGTCGGTGTGAGTTTGTCTGTTTTCTTCTGTTTACAGAGGACTAAATCGCCGGTTTTAATGTTGTTGTGTTGTGTTCCTCGTCGCTTATCGGCGTATTCCTTGTGTTTTTGTTGATTCTTTTTTATCGACTCCCTTGCGCTGCTCCAGGATTTTCTTTCCTTCACTTCATTTGTTATAGCTGGTAGAAATGTTTTTATTTTTCGACCAAATACTATTTCGAATGGTGATACTCCAGTTGAGGAATGCGGCGCTGAGCGATAGTTGAACATGAAGTCGTGTAGTTGGAATGTGAAATTTTTATTTTCGAGCTCAGCACTCACTAAACATTTCTTCAAAGTCCGCACAAATCTTTCTGCTATGCCATTTGCTTCTGGCCAATATGGAGTAGTGCGGTGGTGTTTGAAATTGTATTGTTGTGCGAATTCTTCAAATTCTCTTCCGTGGAATGGGGGTCCATTGTCTGATGAAAGTCGTTCCGGAATTCCGAACTCGGCGAATACTTTCTGTAGGACTTCTTTCACACAGCTAAATTTGGTTGAGTGGACAATCTCTGCAATAGGATATTTCGAAAGGTCATCCACTATGACAAAGATGTATTTGTTGTTCTTGAAAGGTCCCACGAAGTCAACTGAGATGTGCTCAAATGGATGTTTAGCTGGTTATGGCATAAGTAAAGGATCCCTATGGCTAGTATTAGTGACTGCCTGGCAAACGTGACAAGTCTTTACTTTCTCCTCTACCATTTTGTCAATGTTTGGGAACCATACTTTACTGCGTATCAGTTGCTTCGTTTTCACCATTCCCAAGTGACCTTTATGCGCCAATTCGATTGCGCGTTGACGTAGTTCAGTTGGGAGGACTATCTTAGTGCCTCGTAAAACTATTCCATTGTGTATAGAGACTTCTTTTTGAATAAGTTTGTATTCCTTTAGCTCATCATCGTTAAATGGTTTGTTGTCTGTAATAGCCTGAATAATTTTTGTTAAAACTGAATCATTTGCTGTTGATGATTTAACCTGTTCAACTGAAATAGCTTTCGGCATGTTCTCTTGGACAATGAAGTTTACATAGTTTTCAACTTTTATGCTTTCTGTTGTATCTGTTGCTGGTAATGGATGTCTTGATAGGTAATCGGCCGTGTTTGTTTCTCCTTTTTGATGTACAACTTCAAAATTGTACTGTTGAATTTTTAAATACAATCGTTCGATGCGTGCACTGGACATGTTTCTTGGGTTTTTTAAAATCCCTAGCAGTGGCTTGTGATCGGTGTGTACAATGAAATTTGTTCCAAAAAGATAAATGTGAAAGTGTTGCATTGCCCAGCTGACAGCTAGCATCTCCTTTTCTATCTGGCTGTATCGCTGCTCTGTATTAGTTAGAGATCGGCTCGCATATGTCACTATTTCGACATTTTCATCATCGCCTTGACCCAATATGGCACCTAATCCATATGGTCCAGCATCCACGTATAGATGGGTAGGTTTCTTAACATCAAAGTAGGCTAATCTCTTAGCATCTACAAGAGTTGATTTTATTTGTTCGAAACCCGCTTGATGTTCTTTTGTCCATTTAAATTCGGTGTCTTTTTCTAAAAGATTTCTTATTAGTTTTGTATCATTGGCTAAGTTTTTCAAGAATCGTTGAAGGTAGTTAATCATTCCTAGAAAACTTCTTACCTCTGAGACAGTTTCTGGAGGTTTGAGGTCTTGTATTGATTCGACCTTCTGAGGATCCGGCTCAACTCCATTTTTTGAGAAAATATAGCCAAAAAACTGAATTTTTGTTTTGTTGAAAACGCTTTTTTCTTTATTTATAGTTAGACCGTTCTTGCTGAGCCGTTCAAGCACTATTTTCAAGGATTTGTCGTGATCTGCTTTTGATTTCCCATACACAAGAATATCGTCGCTGATGTTGAGTACTCCTGGAATGTTTATGAGTACCTGACGAATTGTGTCTTGGAAAATTTCTGCTGCCGAACTTATACCGAAACTTAGTCGCTTGTATCTAAATAAACCCACATGTGTTGAGAACGTAGTAATCGAACGAGACTCTTTGTCCAAAATGAGTTGATGGTAACCTTCATTTAAGTCGAGTTTGCTGAAAGTGTTGGAACCATTTAATGCTATAAAAATGTCGTCGATTGTTGGCGTAATGTGACGCTCTCTTTTGATGGCGGTGTTTGCTGCCCGCATATCCACGCACATTCTTATGACATCTGGTTTGTTTGGTTTCGGTACGACCACTATTGGAGACACCCACGGTGTTGGTCCGTCTGCTCTTTCGATGATGTCCCTTTCTTGCAGTCGCTGTATTTCCTTTTCCACCTTGTCTCTTAAATGGAATGGAATTCTTCGATGTTTTTGTGCGATTGGTTGCACGCTTTCATCGATGTGAAGATGTACTTGCAATTTTTTTAATTTTCCGACTCCTTGAGTCATATTTGGGTATTTTTCTTCGATATATTTCATATTAATGGCGTTATCATTGTTTGTAATTTGGTAAGTTAACTTAACTATTTGCAGTTCTTCGCAAGTTTTGAAACCTAATATTGATTCGGCGTCTGTGTCAATCACCAAGATGTTTGCTAGTGTTTCATTATTTTTGTAGTTTAACTTGGTTCTAAATCTGCCTAGTATGGGTAGCTGTGCCCTAAAGTTGTATGAGAACACTTTTTCTTTTGTTGGTGTCAAACTCTTGAGGCTGACCCCTGTTTTGCAGAATGTTTTACGACCAATAATATTAACTGACGATCCTGTGTCTATAATGAAATCAACTTGATGTTTGTTCAGAACCAATTTCACTTTTGGTGTTTTTATTGCCTTTGTTGATAGGTTGAATGCAGTGCTATCACTAGAGGAATCATCTTTTATATGTCTTGCTGAGCTGTGCGATTGTTTCTGCAGCGATTTGTTTTGCGATCTGCAAACTTTGCTCCAATGTCCCATTTTGTTGCACAAATTGCATTTTGATTTTCTAGCTGGACAGCTAGAGAGACCATTGTCATGCCATGAACCACCACAAAATGAGCACATGCGGTTGTTTTTGTTGCTATGTTTTCTATAGCCACTTGCATTAGGGCGATTGTTGTTTCGGTCACGCGAATACTTTTCTTTTGTATTGATCGCATTTGTGCCTTCATTTAGATCTTCGCTATTGCCTTCTATGCCACCTACTTGAAAATCGGTTGTTTCTAATGATTTGGCATATGTTAGAAGTTGATCGAGAGTTGGTCGTTCTCTGACGCCATATCGTCGCACCATTGTTGACTTTGTCCCGTAGAGAATTTGCCGTTTGATTTCATTTTCTCTTTCCTCTCCATCCACATACCCGCAGTTTTCTGAGGCTTTTAGCAGCCTTGCATAAAATTGGGAAATTGTTTCTGTGGACTCTTGTTGCAATTTGCGGAACTTGAAAATCTCGTATTCCTTATTGCTAAGGGGTATGAAATGGTCAGAAAGTTTTTCTTTTGCCAATTCGTAGTCATCTTTTGCTGCCAATGCGCCATCATTTTGGTTCCTTAGACTTTGGGGTTGGGAATCGGGAAGGGAATTATAGATATCTGATACTAACTCACCTGCTAGATGGAGAAGAATTGCTTTCTTCCGTTTCGCATCTGTTATTTGAGACGCCACCAGAAAGTTCTCGAACCTCCAAATCCATTTTTTCCATCTCTCACCAATATTGGTCGTCTCCAGCGTATTGAATGGTGAGATGCTGTTTCCCCAAGTTGCTGCAAGCTCCATACTCGTCGCCAATTGTTACGTAGTTTAAATTTAATAAACAATACTTTATTTAAATGATAGTTAATGTATAATACTATAATAGGTATTTCACAGCGTGATTATCTGTATTAAAGGTTAGGTGCAACTGCCCGTGTGTCTACATCCGAAAGTGTGTCCAAAAGTGAAGAGACGCCATTTTGAATTTTAATTGCTGTCAAAACCGGGTTTGCATGTTTGTTAGATGTTACAGGATCCAGAAATTGCTTCAATGTAAGTAGTAGGATCTTCAGTTTCTGTTATCTCGTTCACAAAATTAACATAATCGTCAAAGTTTTTGGGTTTAGGCTCTCGATTCGAGCGTCGTACAGGTCCAACTATGGCATGACTACTTAATAATGAATTCGATGGAATGAAGTCTGAGCTTGTGTCAAAATTGAATTCGCCGTCGGGAATCTCAGCATCAACGTAAGCATCGTCCTTATCCTTATCAAGACTTGATTCTTCTTCAGCAGACTGAGAACCATCATTAATAAGATCGTCAACGAAACCAATTTCAGCAACAGCAGGCTCAGCAACAACATGTTCAGCAACAGCAGGTTCAGCAACAGCAGGTTTAGCAACAACAAGATCGGTATTTCTCTTTAATTTCCCTACTAAATTCTGATCTGTAGATAAATCAGAAGAATTAATACTGCTTTTAGAACCAATTACCTCATAAAACCGCCGAATTTCGAAAAACGTCACTTCTCTAGTTATGTGTACATCCTAGAGCCTTTAGAAGATTGAGCATATTCGACCATGATGCATTTAATTGACTTTGCATCAAATTTTGTTCTTTTTTGCTTCGGAACCAAAACCATTCCAACCGAACCAAATACTCGCAAATGAGATAAGTCTGGTTTCGCACCAGACCAAATCTCCTCAGTACAACGATTTTCCAAACTTTTTATTGGAGTTCTATTTATTAAATAAGCTGGCGTGTATACTGCCTCACCCCAATAACGCTTGTCAAGTCAGCGTCAAAAAGAAGACAGCGGGCCTTTTCCACCAGTGACCGATTCATTCTTTCCGCTTTTCCATTCTGTTCTGGGCAATACGGAGTTGACGTTTGATGAATTATCCCAGAGGACTCGAAACATTTCTTCATCTCTGTATTCAAGAACTCAGTACCATTATCCGAACGAAACATTTTTATTTTTCTTTTCATTTCATTCTGCACCATGTTTTTGAAAGATAAAAAATGTTTTGCCACTTCGCTCTTATTTTTCATTGCATACACGAACACTTTTTTCGAAAAATCGTCTAGAAATAAAACAGTACCTCGCTCCTCCAAGCGACGCTCTCTCCATAGGACCAGCAACATCCGAATAAATTAGCTGTAGAAAATCTGTTGTAAAAGTTGCTGATGATTTGAAACTACACTGTTTTCCTTCACAGCACGTAATGCAACTTTCGTCTACTTTCGTGTCAGAACCTAATTCCAGTTTTCGCAAAACTTCTGGATTTGGATGCCCCATCCGCCTATGCCATAAACTGTTCATACACTCAGTAGCAACCCGAGCTGTGTTTCAGTCTCCGAAGCGAACAATTTCTGATTACTATCGAAAATTTTACAACCATCCAAACCGAATTTGATTGTGTTTCCATTTTTGATAATTTGACTTATTGAAATCAAGTTAACACTTATATCTGGAACATGAAGGACATCACGCACAAGCACCTCATTAACAGCACCTCCACCGCACATCAGCATCGTAATATCGCCTCTTCCAGCAACTTCCAACTTCGATCCATCTGCCAAAGTAACATAATCCTTCGTAGGACTCTGAACGTATCTATCAAACATCTCTGCACTCTTCGTCATGTGCGATGATGCACCCGAGTCCACAAACCACGAATTAGAAGTTTTTTGCACAGAATATGATGTAAATACAGCAAACTTACTTTGGTTCTCCGAGCTTTTGGGACAATTTTTCTTAATATGCCCAATACCACCGCAACCAAAACATTTGACAAATTTGGCTTTATTTTTAGGTTTTCTGTTGAACGCTGCCATGGCCTGACTGTCTGCACCACTCTCAGATGATTTGTTATAGCATTCGAAATCTTGCAGCAGTTTTGATTTGATAGCATCAGCTGTTATTTTTATTTCGCTGCTTTCGATTGCCATAATCATTGGCTGGAATTTATCAGGTAAACCGCTCAACAACAAACTCCCTATCCATTCGTCATCTACCTTCATCTTAATTGCATTTAGTTTGTGAGCAGTTTCGATGATTTTGTTAACGTACTCGGCGATTGAAGAACAGTCATCCAACCGAGTAGTGGTCAGCTCTCGCAAAAGTCCAAGCCTGGTGAGCAGTTGCCAGTTTCTCCCAGACTTCATTTGCAGTAGTGGCTTCCTTGACGTGTACGTATAGCGACGGGTCAATTAACAAAATCAATTTTGCTTTCGCCAACGCAATTTTTTCAGGTTTCACTTCGGTTCCTTGGACTGACTTCCACAAGTCATCCAATATTAGGTAATTCTCCACCGCAAACTTCCAACTGTCATAGTTTTCATGCCATTTTAGACGTTCGATTGCAGGCAAATTACTCGTCATCATTAAACAATGAATCAAACCGAAAATAAGAAAAAAATTGTATTTAATAGTACCTACACTGCCTTTTGTTTTCTTTAAAATATCGTAGCTCCTGGGCCCATAACCTGTTGGATGCCGTAGATATTTCTGGAAAAAAGAAGTCGAATTAAATAAAACAGGTTTTGCTCTCTTAAAGTATAAAAAGGAAAGACGATGTTTATTTGTCATATTTGACATAAATCAGTGTTACCAGTTCTATTAAATTATAAGTTTTCATTATTGACAAATGATGCCAAATCAACACAGTATTCTCGGCTCGTACGATCACCAAATCGGTGGAAAATTCGTTTTAATTTCCTTTTCCAAACTTTTCTTGTTTTATACAGTGTTAGGGTATCCTCGAAGATTCTATAATGATTGGGCAGAAGATTTTTTTTTCTCTAAATATATACATGCAATCATTTAAGGCGTTGGCGAGAGAGTTGATATGGATATCAATTTCTTCATTCGTCAAGTTGCGCTCGACTATGACTACAATATTGTTGAGCCTAGAATCCAGCGCTCGATTAAAATTAACCGACACTAGTGCTAAAACTTTAGCTGAATTGAATGAATTTATTGATATTGAAGCTATGGTTGCTGAGACAACATTATTGGAAAAATATACTTGTGAAAATTGTATGGAATCTTTAAGAAGGATTCCGGTTCCTCTACCCTCATTATTTCTGATAAAGTTGTAACTTTCGTTGAAACGGCACTTTGGTTTGTTTTTTTTAAAGACATGTTTCTAAAACTAGTATTGCAGTGGGATGAATTCCTTTTAACAGGAGATCGATTTCAATTTGTTTGTAAGGGGAAAAATAATTAATGTTTGCTGTAATTAGGTTTATGTTCAGGGTGAGGGGGGTGAAAGGGAGGCGATGGAGCACATGTATGCACCTGGTTTTTGGTTAGCATCTAGCTTGGTATATTTCGGCCAAAATTCACAAATTTTCGCAATTAATTGGTTTATTGGTAGACAAATAAACTGTTTAGACTTCTCAATAAAGTCTGATATCTCGCCACTTGGAGTGACTGCGGGCTGGACCGGGATCGAGTTAAATTGAGGCTTACTACCTCTTGCAGCATCTGCATAAGAAAATGCTTGATGTGAAACTTTATTAACATGGTTAATTACAGTGTTCCTTAAACCAGCCTTGTTGCCTTTTATAGCAGTCATGACCGATTCTTCTTTTTTGAAATATTCTACACGACTGAGACAGGCTTTGTAGTTTGCCGGGTGACCTGACTTTCCACAGTTCACGCATGATGCAATGGACGTTTCATTCTTAGGCCCGATTCCACACATTCCAACTTCATGGAAAGCCAGGCATTGAACACATCTTACCTCGAACGTGCAGTAAGCGGACACATGGCCAAATCTTTGGCACCTGTAAAATTGCCTTAGCCCCGAGCTCCTTATAGAATCCTGTTGAATTATATGCCTTAGTAAAGATTTTAACCTTTTAATTCTAATAAAACTATCCCTACCTATCCACAGTGGAAAAGATCCAATGGGATGTCATTCTCCTTGGACCACTTGGTCTCGAATTTTTTAACAATCAACCTCAAAGAGGAAACCAATTTCAAAATCTCATTCTGGTCCTCATCGGGTGAGAAATTTCCACTTAGCACTTTAAGGACTAAATCGATTTTTTTGTGTTGCTTTGGAGTAAAAGAGAAATCATCAATTTTACATATTTTGAAATGCTCCTACAAAAAACTGAAGTTCAACCCCTCGGACCATAATTTTTAGTCTACAAAAACCATTTGTATCGAATTTTACGTCATTTTTCTATAATTTAGACTTACTTATTATTCCTATTATAGTCTTCGATGAGACTCCTTTAGTGAAAATAGGTGGACACCAGGATCCTATATCCTCTTGAGGTTGCACATTCTTGCTGTTATTGTTGTCGCTGTTATTGCTCTCTGGCGATTTGTTGACTGTGCTGGTACTATCGCTGTTATTGCTGACCCTGTTCCTTTCACAAATTCACAGATAGAGTAAACACGACTTATCTCGACGGCAGACAAATTCAAACTAATTTCGAGATATAGAGGAACATGCTTAATTGACATCCGCCTACTGAAGATGAAACATGAAAAATACAAGAAACAATTGTTTGCTTCTTAATGTGTGCTTTATTTTTGAAGAACATACAAAAGTAAGGGAAATACGGTATATAGGACTTTTAAGCTGCCGAAAATATGTTATGAAAAGCCCTATTTACAACGCTACCCGGTTTTTGTGACCACGACAAGCTTTCCACACCTCGCAGTTTTTTTCACAACTGACCTCGACGTCCAGGTCACTTCCATGCATAGGCGTATGCGATTTGTGACTCACATTTTTCGCTTTCCTCATGCCCAAGTAGAGCAAGGGAGGTTTTAATTGTCTGCACAATTTTGCAGAAAGCAGGGTAATAACTTCGAAGGTTGGTATGGATATGAATGAGTTCGTTATGCATTCCTTTTATAATTAAGTCGCTCGGGTAATAAAGACGGAGAGGGGCAGAAATTGTTGGATTATACGACATAATGAACCCCTAATCGTTTAGACGTCTAATTAGGCACCCAAACGACCAAATCGTCTACGCTTATCAAAAAGGGTAGCTTGAGGAGTTGTTATAACATCATAAACCACGCTGTTGTTTTCTTTTGAAATCCCAAAGTTGGCAGGTTGAAGGCCTTATCAACTGTTAAATTTGTACCTTCTCAAACATAAAAGCTTTATTTTCTTCTTGAGGTAAGCTATTTTTTGCGTCACGAGCAGTATCTTTATGAATATCGCTTCTCAACCTAATTTAAAGACCAAAACAGAGTATTGATTTCAAATCTCCTACCTTCACACATTTCTTAAATGCTTTTTTTAAAGCATTTTTCTCCACACTGGTCGGACTGGATTTTGTTTTAGATTCCTTTTCCTTTCTTTTAATTTATTGTCTGCCTAATTGACAGCTCTTTTGTTTTCCCCATTAATTTCTATTTTCCGTCATCTGGGAGGATTTTCACAGCCTGTCCAAGGTTGGTTTTTACATTTCCACTAACTTGCTCTAAATTTTCAATTGGTGTTTCGATTATTTCTTGACTCCCTTCCTTGCTACCGCCAGCAGTAAGTCACTTTTATTTTCTGAATCATTTCTACAACTATTTTCCAGAACATGTTCACTTCAAGATAGGGGTTTTCACCTCTTAATTTTGTTTTCATCAACTAGCAGTTGCTAATTTTCTAGCACTCGTGCCCTGTCAATTTTCAAACACATGAATATTTACAACCTTACCGCGTCAAAAATTGCAACCAACCAATAATGAACCCTCCAATATGAAAAAAATTACATAGGCCTTTTTAAAAAACCGTGGGTAGACTTTCTCTATTCAGCGTGTTATAAAAGGCCCAAGGAATTCATTTTATACTTAGGGCTTCTAGAAAGCGAGATTTTCTATAGTATTTGAAGACCTAGCACTTTGAAATAAACATAATAATTCGGAGGCAATATAAATATGCGTTAACCTCAAAATTGAGAGCCTTATTGCGAAGATCAATCGACAATTGATAATTGACTATTTTCAATTGTGAACGAACGATTGATTTGGTATTTTTGTCAATCGCATTTTTTTAATTGACTGCGATTGACAAAATCCTTTAGAATCGTTCGTTCACAATAACACACATTGAAAATAGTCAATTATCAACTGTCGATTGATCTTCGCAATAAGGCTCTGAAAATCGAAAATAGCGGCAGTTTTACGAACGGTACCCGTTCATAATTTTGTCGATTGCATTTTTCTAATTATTCAACCAGAATCGATCGCCTGTTCACTTCGGCACAAAATAGTCAATTATTAATATATAATCGTAAACGTGGTTGGTATTGTTATGATTAAAATTTCATGAAAAGATAATCCATTGACTCAAAGGTTTTAAATAAAAGTACTATAGTGAATGACTTTCCCGCACAGGGACGGCTTGTTGTAAAAGGCGACTAAGGGTGAAATCACTTCTAAGCAATTTTTTCATTGAGGTTAGCCTAGCTACACGTTTAACATCTTGACAACACTCCCGCAAGTGTGCATCCAAAGCTGTGGGTTGACACGACTGGAGATCACCGGTGTCGTAAAAGGAAGACCAAACAATAATCAATAACAGAAGCATGCGTGTGTCAAAGTTTTTAAAAAGAGATAGGCCTAAAAACCCCTTAGTAGATTAGTGTTCCGAAACCGAGAGGCTTGCCGATGCTTATTGAGGTCAAACCGGTGAACTCCACAGACAGACTAGTAGGAAAGCAGTTGAGTGGGAGGGCTGGGCTCTTTTAATCCTGATCATAACTTCGCTGTTTAGGAAGAAGAGAACTACGGTGGATGCCCAGTATATTGAATCATATAATGTTTGATGTCGTGTATCGACATTGTTTGGTATATCGATCGATTACTTTATACTTTTTTATTTAAATAAAAGATATAACAAAAATGAATGAAAAATATAGAGCTTAAAAATATTGTTAGGAACTTTTTTTAAAAAAAAAGTACTTCCAAGTCGGGATTTCAAGTTTAATGCTTTTTCTTGAAACCGTCTCAACGTAAGGGGGAAGTGCTATGCAACTTGCTGCGTTACATTATATTTTGGACAATATTGTTGACAACATCACGTTCATTTTCGCTTGCAGAGTTAAGTTCGAAGGGTGTTATCGTACCCTTGCTCCTGCTTTTTGTCCTCAGTATTGTGCTAGGTTTCTAGGTGTATGATGGTAAATGGGCGCTGAAACAAAAAAGATAAAAATTACTTTGGAAATGAAGTGATGTGGACCTTTGGAAAAACACATTTTGCGACAATTACTCTGCAATGGCGGCAAACCCCACAGGCGGTCCAGTGGGGATGCAGTTAAGTGTCAGGGTTATGATCCCTTTAGGCTAAACCACAACCCCGTCGTTAAAAAAACCCTGCAACGGCAATGCTTGTCGCAATAATGAAATGATAATTTTATTTTCCTCGTCGTAGTTTCCACATTCTTTTATCAAGATGTTTTTCAAACATTTATGAAGCGTTACTAACGACAGTTTATTCTATGCTCAATTGTAATCAAAGAATCTGAACTCCTTAAGCGCATCGCTGATGTCTGAACCTCAAGAAAACGAACGCATAATGTCCCTTAGCGAGCTATTACGGTAATGTGTCTCTGTAAGACGGATGGTGTATTGTTCTATCGATTGCATTAATGGCGTAACAATGCGTGGCATAAAAATCCCAAATTCGTCCATCCTCCGTCTCTTTAACAAGTTCTTCTGTTGGCGGTCATCCAACCTGAATTAGAAAATGTATAATGATTTTTGATCTTTATACAGCAAACAGTTCCTACAAAAGCAAACAGCAGGCACATTTCGTATCGCCTTTTAGCTCCACCGAACTAATTCAATTTTGAATCCAAAGTTCCACATGTATTCCGCAGAAAGTACTCGTTCATTTTATCTGACCAACACGTTATATTTAATAGCACGAAGTTGTTATTTTTAGAAATAGATAATGTGTTATTTTTAAAACACAATACAATAATAACAGTTAAAGCAAGAGTCCTAACCAGAAATACAAACTATTATTAAATCAAACAAAAGAGAAAAAAATACATTCAATGTAACAAAAATTGTTATATTTATATAAACAAATAAAAAATGTTTTAAGAACTTATGATAATTAACATTTATAATTAACAATATAATAATAACTATGAAAAAGACAAATATTGATGTAAAACCCATTTTTTTACAAAAAAAAATAATTAAAATAAATCAAAAATAATTTTAAATAAAATAAAAACGAATTTGTTCTATGATTTAAGTTTTAGGCCCGCATTATGAGTAGCGAATCGGAATAAAAACATTAGCGATTTCGACTATTCAGTATTTTGAATAGCGACTCGGTAAAATGAGTTCGCGTCAAAATGCCGGAAGTATAGCGCGTTCGATTTTCGATAAATAACGAGTTGCGACAAATCGCTAATACGTCAATGTGTCAAAAACGAATGTGGAAGTTCGGTATTAATTATACTGTGAAATTCGCTAAACCATTCAAATCCAGTCGAACGTTCGATCTGCTACACCTAACGTGGGCCTTAATAAATGTATATATATATGTTATATATATCAATATTTTTTAATCTATTGTATAAGACCTTCTTTTGCTGTAATTTAAATTTTTGGCTTTGTATTTTTTCAACAAAAAATAAATTAATAAGTAGAAAATCGAGTCTAACATTATCATTCCTTTCAAAAAGAAATAATAATAATAAATAACAACATGCATAATACAATAATATATGTTCGTGTCTTTATTTTCATGACAGCAACTGTAAATTTGAATTTTTATTTTACCCCCGTAGGTATTGATATTTAATGATATTTTATGTTGATTGTAAACTGGCGATAGTAATAATAATAATTGAAATTAAAAAAGACTAAACCGTTTTATTTTGCTGGAAAATATATAACAATCGATATATTCAATAAATTACTTTGATATACCCCTGCTCCTTTAGGTTTAGCAAAGTACGCATTTTTTCTACACAAATCAAGTCCAGACGATTGTCAGACGACTGGTCTGCCAATGCTTTTTCTTACAACGTTATCAGGAGAAAAAGTTGTAAGTTCACACGGTTGGTGGTAGATTCCTGTTGACGACAAATTGTCAGATCCATTGTCAGACATTGTAAAAATAGTATGGTTGTAATCGGAGAAAACAAGATCGCGTAGGACAAAGAAGCATATAAATGTCTGATTGGTAGAAATTGAAACGCTTTAATTAAAGGCCAACTTTCAGCAAATCGATGTTTGTTCAATATAATTCTTACTAGATCTTTCTGAGCTAATAATAATGGCCTTAAGGTATAAGCATACGAAGCACCCCAGCTAGTGATGCCGTATTGTAACTTTGAGTGCACAAGACCATGGAAAATAGTGGTTAGTACTTTCTTTCAGCAAAACGACTTTAACATTTTACGTTTTCGCGATTTAGATTGATATGAATTGAAACACCTAAGTACTTAAAATGTTAAAACAATTCTGTAGCGTTGCATATTAGTTGCAAAGTTACTTCTACCACACTTATAAATAGGTAAAGAAAACAGTTTACCAGTTGACGTGAAAGATATCAATTTTGTGTTCTCACTAATGATACATTTGTGGGCAGTACCTAAACCACAACTTTCCTCGATCCTTTTGATAGATTCGAACACAGTTTTGAATTCAAGTAAACGCTATATCGTCTGCAAATTCGGTTAAAGTACTTCAATCTCAACTTACTCTTTGTCAAGTTGATATTTTTAACGATCAGCAAACTGCTGAACTGATTTCGACCAAACTTTGCATAAATACTCTCTAGCCTATACCGAAGATTCCCTGATTTTGAGGCTCAGTCGGTTCAAAGGTTTAAGGGATTTCACCCTTATCTCCGCATAGTTTAGCACGTTAGCGCGATATTGTTGCTCCGTTTGGCAGGCGCCTATGTCAACTTCCTTTTGCGAATCAAACAGTGTTTGGGTGGCCAGCTTCGTGGGTTAAAAGGCGAGTTACAGCAAAGTGAATATCAAAACTTGCTCAAAAAAAAAAAAACACATAGGTGACAACTTTGATGGTGAACGGTCGAACGGTGTCGAAGTCTAATAACTTCAGATATACCAACATCCATTTCTACGAGGTATATATAGGTATATATAGATAGATAAGTCGAATTCTATGCTAGGCTTTGTAAAGATGTGGTCCAACAAATTTAAAGACCATAACGTTTCTCTGTCATTAAACAATTGCTCTTTCCTTCCTCCGAAGCCATTGAACTTTTATTTATTCGATTTACCCCAAGAGGACATCCACGGAATGATCCATTTAATTTTCCTTTAACATATCGAGCTTCTTCAACTGATAATCCTTTCTCAACGAAGGTTTAGTAGCCATATGATTTTTTACAGCAGCTTATATGCGGTCATATAGATTCGCCTGATTTGCTGTCTTTTATTAGTTTTTAGTTACGTTTAACAAATGGTTACTAGGTCTAAAACCCAATAAGCTTAGCAGTCGATGCCGGTTCTTCTTGAAAAACCTTGACCTCCCAAATTATTGCCACGTCTTTTAGGCCAATATCATCATATTTCGAAAAGTCGATGAATTAAGTGTAAATACATTGCAAAGTGTTTCCAGAAAATACATACATATAATGAAATCTAGATGGCTGGGCAACGTAGAGTAAGGAAAGAAGACCAATGATGGAGGACCAAAATCAGAACAACGTGGCCAACACTCCCAACAAAGGGTATCACATTGGGTCCAAAAGGACCTTAGTCCGGTGTTACAGATTCGCTCTGCTCCATCAACGTAACCTTGCAGAAAATTGTCCACAAAATGCTATAACGATAACGCAAGGTGAAGATACATTTTATTTCGTTTTTCCCTAACTAAAATTGATTGGTACACAAAGATATCTAAAGTTTTTCCACTTTCAAGAAACACACTTCCAAAATCCTAGTCGAATGCACTATGCAACCCTCCCGTACAAGTCAATTTATTTAAGGTTCGCGTTCCGAAAAATCATTTTGCACCTTGCCACGTTAAACAGTAAACCAAAATTAGGTACTCAAAGCTCCCGATGACATTTTCTACTTTGATGGAAGCAATCCTTTAGTTTTCAAATTCATTATAGAATCAGCAATTACTTTTGCCGATGATTTCAAATAGCCACCACTTAGGAGCATTACAATTGGAATTTTATTCTTAATGCATTTTGAGAAAACGTATTCATCTCTATCGATGACGCCCTGGAACAAGAGGTAGCTTTACTAAATTCACTGAGCGTAAGATGAAATTTTAAATTTTCAAACCTGTGGAGTAATAGAGAGCAGACCCAGTGAGTCGCCTTTTAGGATATCTGTTCCAGCATTGTATACTATCAAATCGGGTTGAAAGATGTCTATGGACTGCTCTAAGTATCTGTGAGTGAGAACAAACAAAAATTGAAATTCCTAGTCAGAGTGTAAGACTCACTTGGTCAGCTTTTTCATGTAAACCGCATCCTCAGTAAAAGGTTTCAACTCAATAGCACAATTAATACTCAGCTTAGCTTGATGGTCTTTCGGATATATGGAAGCATTATACATGTCCAGAATGAATACATTTTCATTGTTGACAAAGTCTCGTTCATGACCATTTCCTTGATGAGCGTCAAGATCCACAATCATCACCTTGGCAACGGAATCCTCCTCACAAAGCAACTTCATGATGAGCAGAGTAATGTCTGCATATGCACAGAAACCACCTCCACGATACGAACAGCAATGATGAAATCCACCTCCTAGATTTATAGCCCATCCAGTTTTTAAGGCTAATTTACCAGCTAGAATGGAGCCCGCCGTTTGGAAGCGCATCGGTCTCAGATACCCACGTTGTACGAAATGATTCGGTACGATGAGAAGAGGAACTATTTCAGATATTTTCGCTGCATTGATGCTCCACTGAGGAAATTCAGTTATATAGTCTGGGTGGCACGCACTCATAGATTTACCTTCAAACTATTGATATACTTCTTTCTGTGCACCTTCAACAGTTCTTCTTTGGTAATTTCTTCTGGAACATAGAATCTTCCATCAGCCAGTAGGTTTTCTGCTTTTAATATCTGGATATTGAAATGTGGGTACAACCGTTGAGTTTCGTAAGACATATGTATGTGTTCTTAGTGGTATCACCTTTAAAATGTGGTGTCCCTTGGCTGCATCGAAAGGATGTAATTTTTGAAGTCCACAAAACTTCACTCCATACTCTTTGGAATAAACAAATGGTTGTCTGGGATCCTCGTCTCTTCGAATCTCGACCGGTGGTTCATGATTAACTTTGCGTATACAATTTTTTTTCATTTCCAATGGCCAATTTGAAAGCGAGCGTTTACTATTTCGATGCACACTCTTTGCTGAAAGATAGATAACTGTTTTGTGGCAGATTTTAAGTTCAAGTTCAAATTATTTACCCCATCAGCTGTTTGCTTGTATACAAGCTCTCATTGAAAGGGGTACAAGCACCTATCTGTCAAATGGACTATTAAAGCTTTTTGTATACAACTGTGTTAACAGGGCGTATGTGGAACTTTTTTTTAAATAAAATACTCTTAGTTTATACATTTTATTTTACACAGAGAAAATTCTACGAATTTTAAGTGGCATTTAGAGCATGAATAAGGAAGAGTTCACGTTTTATGTGGTATGAATCAACGTGACTTTTTTCGTTTTTTGTTGTTTCGATTCGCTCCTTTCGATTTTTATTAGTTTGCAAAACAAGTCACATTTTTTCATTCCGTTCTTTTCATTCCATTTTGTTAAAAGTTCGTTTAAAAGATCATTTCGTTTTTGATTATGTAAATAACTTTCATTTTGTTTTGTAATAAGTTAGCCTCATGCTAATTTTGCTTTTTATTGTTTCGCTTGGATCATATAATTTTTAATGAATGAATGAATGAAGAACATTATTTTCAAATTGATGCCACGTGAAGTAGGGGCTGGAGTTACAGCCCTGTTTCACGTTTTGCCGAAACCGAATGCTCTGTTTCCATTCATTAAACTCAGAAAATTCTTTCCTCCACTGGGACTTAAACTTACCAAACATTTTTTTTTCTAGAATACCAATGTGAATTGACGGAAAGTTTGATGGCCTAACTGCGACTGTGTTATCACACAAAAAAACACTTCATTTAATTTTTATTTTGATAATAATGTGAAAGTTTTATGGTCCTCTAATTATTTTGCTTTCATTTCGCTTTGAAACTCATAGACACTGTTAAAAAATTTCGCTCAGTGCGGTTGGACGGGATATAAAATATGTATACCTAACGGTCATAAGGTCCAACGGCAAATAGTAATAAATTCGATGCGCCTTATGTCCAAACCAAACATTTGGACGACAAGTCCAATGAGAGTAAGACTGAGTAAATAAAAAAAGAGATATATCCACAATTGACTGATAACGGTGCTTGGCTGGTTCTAAGTAAACCACATCAAAACAACCAAATTCAATCCAATAAATCGTTATCTCAAAACAATTTAATACAATGTATATGTTTACACATATATAACTTATCGGACTAGTGCTTCGTCTTGCCTCCAATTTATTGAAGTCACAAGCAGAGCGAGTTCTCTGCAATCATTCGCACATTATAGGGTGTTTTTTATGGAGGTATAAAACTTTTGATAGCGATAACTGTCAAACTAGCTGTCATACTAATAAAGTGTGTTTGCCTTTTTTTCAGTATACTTTGGCAAATCACCAAAGGAAAGACTTACACCAGAACAACGTTTACTAATAGTGGACATTTTTTTTTGTAAAATTTGCGCTCTGTTCGCCAAACTTATAGAGCACTTCGTCAAGTTTACGGTGCGCATAATCGTCCATCTGAGCAGCTAATACGCAATACTATGGATCCATTCATGACCACATTTACTCTTTGTGATAATATTCATCCAAATCGAGCCCGTACCGTGCGTACAAAGAAGCCATCTGTAGCCGCTGTAGACGTGTGTGAGAGAGAACCCCAATTTATCGATTCGACGCCGTTTACAGCAAGTCGGTATTCGCCCGTCCACTACTTGGAACATTTTTAGGAAAGGTCTTGGCCTACATCCATTTAATATTCAACTGGTGCAAGAATTAAAGCTAGCGGACCATCATTTGCGTCGTGTGTTCTGTGAAAGGGCTGAGGATCAACTGGAAGTTGAACCAGATTTGTATCGTCAAAACATCTTCAGCGGTGAGGCTCATTTCTGGCTTCACGGGTTTGTAAACGTCGTTTTTGGAGCGAGCACAATCTTCAAGCGACTCTTGAGACTCCATTACATCCCGAAAAAATCACTGTTTGGTGTGGTTTACATGACGAAGGCGATATCGGTCCATTCGTCTCTAAATCCGAAACCGGTGCCAACATTACCTTGAATGGCGAACGCTACAGGCAAATAATTCGTTATTGTTTTATTCCTGTCATAGGAAATCATTTGAAGGAGAAATTCTTCCAACAAGACAGCGCAACATGCCATACAGCGCGTGCAACCATGACTTTGTTGAGCCAAACGTTTGGTGACCGAATCATCTCAAGAAATGCACCTGTGAGTTGGCCTCTATACAAGAACACCATATACAACGAGTCTATGACACCAAGATTTGTCTTGGTAAATACTAATTAAAGTGGCTCGAACACACTTGGTTTGCTAGTGACTTGCCAGGCGCCCAGCCACGGTACGTATTGGAATGGCAAAATTGAGAACTTATTTCAGGGCAATAATAAAGTCGTAAGTAAATAATCGTTTGCGTGTCTCCTCGAAAAATCAACTATTTGTGACTGGACGGTGAAGGCTGTTGGAAAATAAAAGCAAGTTATTGTGAGTTAACTTTGTGACCAAGGGTAAGTTTCTGACAGCCAAATCGCGGACCCAACACTTAACGCCATTTTTGGATCCGCGATATATGAGGAGTTCTACGCACACATTTTAAAATTGACTATATAATTGGAAGAAGAGCAAGAATCGAGAGCATTTACGAGTATTTGTAATGGCGGATTGGTTCATCATCTGTCACTGACGCTGTCTCTGGCTTTAGGTATCATTTTCCTTTGAAAGGGTAACTAGAATTGAATTTGTTATTCCACATTATTCATTGCTTAATTATTTTTTTTGGAATTTACATTCATCATAATCACAAAATTATGGTAACTGATGTAGGCGAAACTAGCAATCGTGGACTGTAATTCGAGGTTATTTTTTATTACTACAAATTCATGCTGAAAGTAAGTAACATAACTACATTGGTATAGATAACCTACACATTTATTTGCTTCTTTTCCTTTTCGCAGGAGAATTTCTTGGAGAACTGGATGTAGGTATACCTAATGAAAATATGTGCCTATTGTTATAAGAATTAAAGCAAACATAAAAAAATCGTTGATTTTTATTTTGCTTCGAAGCGATACTCGAATACTTTTCTCAACAGCAGTAGATTGTCTTTTTCCTATTTTTCTTCTTTTTATCTTCCTGTCTTTAACTATTACTTCATCTATCCCACATTTATTTATTTTTTCTATTATCTTTATTTTTTATCTTTATTTTATATTAAATATACATGTAATCTCATTAACTGTTTTATTATATAATTTCTATAGTAAGGGAACTCTAAATGTTAATTTTGTTAGAACTCTTTAAAGACAAAGTCTTACATGTACTTAATAATTTATAAATAAATTAAATTGAATTGAATTGAATTGAATTGAATTGATTGTCATCTAGCCTCGATTTGTACCTTTTTTTTGGATCAGTTTGGGATTCTTTTTTTGAGCCCACTCTCACAATACATAAACATATTTTAATTTCCATACTAATTGGGGCCGAAAAACGTGGTTTGGCGGACTCTATGCGGAATCGCCCATATGTCATTGACTCCGTTTGGAAAGATGAATTCACTAAGTCTTGTCTGCAACCGGGTCATAACGGGATCAGAGGAAAGGAAATTGCCGATGAGCTTGCTAGACAAGGCTCAGATGACTCCTCAGGACCTGAACCGGCGTTGTGTCTAAATGCTTCTTTGGTCAAGGCTTCCATTGACACTTGAGTTTCATATAAACACAATAGCAGGTGACTTGAATCTCCAGGGTACAGAAAGACTAGGCACCCAGACAACTGTCAAAAATGAAATTTCAGTAAAAGTGGTTTGTCTTCCTGGCAGTACAATGCACCAGTTGAGTCCGCTGAGTGCTCGAGTGTGGAAAATCTCGCACCCCAAAAAAAAAAAATTCAAAACGTGGTTTTGCTTGTTATTTTATGTAGTTGTTATACAACGCTAATTTTATACATACAACCAAAAAGTAGTTCGGTTTCTATAGTTCCTAGTTGCTTGTTTTGTCAAACTAAAAATCATTACCAAGGGATTGTTTGCTCAGTTTGATATCCTTGCTCGTATTGTTTTGAGTTTTTCTTTTAAGAATTTTAGACAAATTAAAACAAAAATTATGTTAAAATTCGTCATCACCACAAAAGAAGACCTTCGTGAGGCAGCTAAACTTGAAAAGCGAAAGCAATACGAAGAGGAGCGAAAGAAACGTATTTTCAATGGAAAACAACGACTTTTTGGAGTAAGGTTTTAAGTATTTTGTTGATGAATTATATTAGTAGGGTTATATACAATTTAGTTGGATTATGAGGCGTTGGAAAACCAAATTGCTGATAAAACAAAGCGTCAGCATATTGAAGCCGAGCGAGAACGGAAATATACCGAAGAAACTCAACGACAGGCGAACCTGCTTAAAGCTAAGGAAATTGAACAACAGCAGGTTGTACACCTAAATTTATAATTTGTCAGTCCATTTAGTATTTTTTTTTGTCAGGTAGCAAAACTTCGAAATTCCGAACTTAACTACTATCGCTGTCGATTTCAACGTAAGGATTTGTCTCGAGAATATGACTTGAATAATCCCGATAGAATTAGAACTGCCGAACCGTCTCGTTTAGCGGATGATGATCCACGATTGGGAATATCAAGTGCTCAGGTGTAAGTACATACTATGAATTGTGAAGGTAGTAAAGATTGGCAAAAACGAATCTGGATATTTGCAATCATTCGTAGTCAGACTATTTAATTTTAAATTGTGAATGAAAAGGTTTTTGACGAAAATATTTGAAGTTATTTTATAGCTTATTAATTTTGCTATACATTTACTGTGTAGCAATACCTTGGGCGCAGTGGCTCAGTGGCTCCGTGGTTACTGCGTTGGTTCTCACGTTCAAGTCGCGCCGGGGCTTAGTAACACATACAGTTTTTTGTCCACTGCCCCGGGCCTTGCCGGGTCGAACCTCTTTTGACAGGCTTCGTAGGATCCCTCCTTTGAACATGACAGTAACAACTGAGCCAGTAGCACTGACTGTATTTAAATATTCAATATTACCATCATCAATAGTTTACGCCTTGGTGTACGGTATACAATACCGTATGTGAGTGCATTCTAGTCGCTTTATCAGCGCTCTACTCCAAAACGGTTAATTTTACAGAAAAATGCAAGAGGCATTTTTTGTAGATAATTTCACGACAAACAATTTTTATGATGACCTCTATTGACCTCCGAGCAATAGATCGCGAGATATTTGCGAAAAACATATTTTCGTGACCTTTTGACCTTCATAACTTTTTAAGCCGGCACGATATCAATGTCGATTTTTCACATCTTCATTACAACGCCGTAATAAAGGTGTATTCAAAAATTCAGCTCACTAGGAAATTTTCCGCAGATAAACCTAAAATGACTGGTCTACTAATCCAATTCACTCTTTCACTGATTTTTTTTTGTTGAATTTATATATATACAGTGACCGAAATAAGTATAAAGACACACTCAACTTCAATGCTCGGTTGGATTTAAGTACAAAAATAATAGAAATTATAAGTTTATTTTATCGTAGATAGTAAGTTTATTTTATTCAGTAAATAATGAAACGAAAAAAGAAAATATTTATCACCACAAAGGCTAGTTTTTGAGGTTCACCTTTAGGGAATTCCAAAAACGTTTAATTTTCCTGCGAAATAAGTATAAAGACAGTCAATATTTAAAAGCATTTAAACACCGAATTTTTTGGTTGTACCTATTAACCTGAAAGTTAGTACTTTGTACAACCTCCTTGATTTTCAATAACTTGGAAAATTCTATTAGGCATAGAATTTATCAAGTTTTGTAGGACTTCTTCGGTGATCTCAGACCATGTCTGTGTTATTCCTCTTTTAAGCTCTTCCAGATTTCTGTACTGCTTCCCATTTGAATAAAGGTTTCTTGCCATAATACCCCACAAATTTTCGATTGGGTTAAGGTCAGGACTACACGAAGGCCATGGTAAACACTGAATTTGACTCCTTTCAAACCATTCGCGGACCGTACTGGCATTATGAATAGGAGCATTGTCCTGTTGAAAAATAAAATTTTCACCCGCTGGAATGTCTCCAAATGCATCCAAAGCATATTCCAACATCTCCCTGTATTTTTCACCATTCATTCTAGGTTGAACGAACATCAAGGGGATTTTACCATGAAAACCAAAGGCACCCCAAACCATCAAACTTCCGCCTCCAGAGTGCCGACTCATTTTTATTGCTTTTTCGTCCCTCAAATCACGCCAATAAAAGCTAAAACCGTCCGGACCATCCAAATTAAATTTCTTTTCATCACTAAAAATAACGGATTCCCACTCCCTGGTCCAAGCCATGTGACTTCTTGCAAATCTTAACCTTGCTTCTTTATGATGCTGTTGCAGGTTGGGTTTTTTCGTCATTTTCGTGTAACGAAGGTTATGATTTGCCTTCAACACTTGCTCCACTCTTCTTACCGTCACTGGGAGATCCAACTTGCGCTTTATCTGGCCAGCATTCAGCTTATTACGCCTTGCTTCGTGGTAAATCGTTTTTTTTTTGCGTGAGGTCAAGAGGCTTGGTCGACCAGATCTTCTTGCAGTGCTATAATTTTGGCCCAAATTTAAAAAATTACATACGACGGAAAGAGATCGTCCAATTTTCCTGGCAATGGATCGGTTGGATAAGCCGTGCTCCTTATGAGTCGTAATAATTGCCCTTTCTACTGTCGTCAAATGAGTTCCGCGAGGCATGGCTTAATAGTTTAATGATAACAATTTATTGATAACAATTTTTGTGCCAACAAGCGAAACAATTTACCTTTTATTGTTTTTCACTCTTTTTATTTAAAAAAAATTGCTATAAAATTGGAATACTTTTGGATAACCGAAGTGTCTTTATACTTATTTCGCAACTTTTTCACAATTTTTTTATTAGAAAAGACAAATCAGTCTCTTTCTAACACGATATGACCGATAACGGTACAATTTTTTTTTGGAGTTAAGAGAAAATTAATTCTCCAAACATTTATTGAACAATTTTGTTGCATATATTTAGGCGCTAAGCCTACAAGCCAAATTGAAGAGTTTGAGAATTACTGTCTTTATACTTATTTCGGCCACTGTATATATATATAATTTATTGCTTTTAGAGCGCAATCATAGAATGACACTTGATTAGCTGAGCTGAAAAGACTTTCCATTGAAATGGTTGAATGATGAACATTAACTTGTGAAGTGGGGGCTTGAGTAACAGCGCTGGTTCACGGTATGTGTTTTAATGACAAGCTTCGTTGGAATGACCACATATTGGATTTCGTCAAGAACTCTGCAAATTATCTAGGTTTCGTCTACCTGTGCAATCAATTTTGTACCCCTTCTGAACTGGCTATAGTTTACAAGGCGTTTATCCACCCCCAACTTGAATATGTTATTATTATTATTATTAATTTCGTATTTCACCTATTATTTTCTTTAAATATGTATTTAAGAATTTTGACATGGCTTTTACGCCGTCTGCCAGATTTCACATTTCAAAAAAAAAATAATTTATGTAAATGTATCTTAGAAGTACATAGTGTAATATATTATGTGATTTAACACTCAATAAGTTTAAAAGTTTTAGTTCTTACAAAAAACGTCAACGAAAACAAAAAATACGAAAAGAAATTGCAAGAACACGTATTTACCGCAATTAAAAGCTATTACGGTAGGTTGGAGCGCGACTAGTGACCCATTTGACACACATGTAGGCGATCCTTTTATTAAAATATAGTCTGCGATTTTTTGCATAATTTGACAGACAGCAATGAAGTGGTAAACATTTTTACGTTCGTTTCTATTACAGAGCTTACATGTAACCGGGAGATCATGTCTATAGGGTATAAAGTTCAGATTACTGTTCTATATTAGGTGCCAAGACCTAGCTTCTGCAACCACTTCCTTGTGCAAAGTAGAAAGCACCTTCAATTTTAAGCCGAATCCGAACGACAAATTTGAGAAGATTTCCATGTTTGTCAGACGTTCGCAAGAGGTGGGGCTGCGGAAAAAACTCTAGTTGTTAATTGGTTCCGGCGGGATTTGAACCGGGGACCTTTCGGTTAGTAGTCCGACACACTAACCATTGAGCCACTGGGCCCGACATAAAGTTGAGATTGAGTAGTTAAAATCTGGCCTTAATTATGAAACTTAATACTTCAATTGTATTATTATACCATATTCTAAGGGTATATTAATTTTGACGCATAGTTTGTAACATACCTTAATATTGCCCGTAGACCCCTAAAAGTTACTATATGTATGATCAGCATCGATAGTAATGTCGATCTAGCCATGTCCGTCCGTCCGTCCGTCGGCAAAAATTAGGCCTTTAAACTGGGCCTAGAGAGCTGAAATTTTTACCATATACTCTCTAGGGTCCCGAAATAATCAAGTTTATGAATTTTTGAAATCCGCCCACAGACACGCCCACAAACTCAAAAAAACAAAATTTTGGAAAAAATCGAATTTTGAGCTCGAAAGCTGAAATTTTTTATACATACATATATGATCTATGACTCCTAAAACTGCTCGGGATATAAAATTTTCAAAATCCGCCCACTGACACGCCCACAAAAAAATAAAACAATTTTATTGAAAAACCAAATTCCGGAAGAATTCTACCATACCGAAATTTGTTTAGCGTGGACAAAATTTTCCGGGCGAACTTTTTTCTTCATCAGAATTCACGATAGCGCTGTAAATATTTCGAATAAACCTCAATATAACGGTGGGAAAAATAGTTGGGCCACATTATAAAGGGTGTTCAAATGTGACGTATCATTTTAAATTGGCCGCCATCTTTTTTACAGCTGTTAGATTACACCGAAGTTTTTTCAGGTATGAAGTAAATACATTCCTGTTAACTAAAATGGATCGGTACTTTATTGAGCAACGTGTTTTTATTATTAAAAGTTATTTTAAATATGGCGAAAGTTTTGCAGAAGTTGAAAGAAAATTTCGTTCAAAATACGATAGAGAAAATGCTTCGTCAAACCGTGCTATTAAACTTATCGTTTATAAATTTGAAGAAACTGGTTCGGTTCAAGATCAGAGAAGTATAGCCGATCATCGTAGTAGTCGTTCGAGTGGAAATATTGCAGCTGTTAGCAGAAGTGTTGCTGAAGAGGCAAGGACCTCAATTCGTCGTCGTTCACAGCAATTAAACCCCAAACCAACAACTTTGTTTAACATTCTGCACAAAGATCTCCATGTAAAGGCTTGCAAAATACAGTTAACACAAGAATTAAAGCCAACTAACCACGCAGTGCGTCGGCAATTCGGTAATTGTGCCATATATGTTGTGCAACAACTAAATGACAATTTTTTCGAGCAAATTATTTTCACCGATGAGGCTCATTATGAAATTGGTGGTTATGTCAATAAAGAAAACTGTCGCATTTGGTCTGAAGAAAATCCTAGAGCATTGCTTGAAAGGCCAATTAAACCAAAAAAGTTACTGTATGGTGTGGATTTTGGTGTGGTGGCGTAATTGGTTAATTTTTCTTCGAAGATGAAAATGGCAATGCGGTAACTGTGGATGGAGCTCGATATCAAGCGATGACTAGAAACTTTTTGTGGACCAAATTGGAAGATATTGATGTGCAGAATATGTGGTTTCAACAGGGTGGTGCAACATGGCAGACAGCAACGAACTCAATAGACATTTTGAAATAGAAGTTTAACAATCGCATAATTTCCCGAAGAACAGACGTAAATTGGCCACCAAGATTATGCGACTTAACACCACTGGGTTTTTTCTTATGGGGTTTCTTGAAGAGTAAAATCTATGCCGATAATCCTCAAACTGTTCAACACCTCAAAGACAAATCATCGAACATACGACTGACTGACGTGACTTTTGGAATAAAACACAGATTTTTTGATAAAAAAAAATTTCATTTTTAACGTAGTCTCCCTTGAGCTCTATACACTTTGTCCAACGCTTCTCCAATTTTTTTTATCCCTTCCAAAAAAAATAATTTGTCGTGGTCCTCAAAATAGGTCTTTGTTTGCGAGATGACTTCATCATTGGAGTCAAATCTTATTCCACCAAGCCATTTCTTCAGGTTCGGGAACAAGAAGTAGTCGCTCGGAGCCAAATCTGGAGAATAGGGTGGATGAGGGAGCAATTCATAGCCCAATTCATGGATTTTTGCCATGGCAACTGCACATGTGTGCACCCTTGCATTGTCTTGGTGGAAAAGAACTTTTTTCTTGGCCAAATGAGGTCTT
Organism: Portevinia maculata; assembly: GCA_949715645.1. Lineage (NCBI taxonomy): Eukaryota > Metazoa > Arthropoda > Insecta > Diptera > Syrphidae > Portevinia > Portevinia maculata. Next base: position 278,579,852 of record OX454525.1, read on the forward strand.
TTTTTTTCAAATCGTCATTGAATCGGTCCAATAAGTTGGCATAATATTCCCCATTGATTGTTCTTCCCTTTTGAAGGTAGTCAATGTGGATTATCCCGCGTGCATCCCAAAAAACAGTCGCCATAACTTTATTGGCTGACAAACCCACCTTGGCCTTCTTTGGCGCCGATTCACCTAAGAAACCCACTGTTTTGACTGTTGTTTGGTCTCTGGTGTGTTGTGATGGATCCATGTTTCGTCCACGGTTACAAAACGGTGCAAAAACTCCTCCATATTGCGATTAAACAATGCCAAACCTTCCTGTGAAGTTGTTACACGATTGCGTTTGTGGTCGACTGTGAGCAAACGCGGCACCCATCTTGCGGAAAGCTTTCTCATGCCCAAGTGATCATTCAAAATTGAAACCACTGAGCCATGAGAGATCCCTACGGCTTCCACAATCTCTCGCACTTTCAATCTTCGGTCGGCCAACACCATATCGTGAATTTTTTCGATTGTTTCGGGTGTAGAGACCTCAACTGGGCGTCCAGGACGTTCGGCATCTTCAGTGCTTGTACGGCCACAACGAAATTCAGTAAACCACTTTTTTACCATTGAAATCGATGGTGCAGAGTCCCCACAGTATTTTTCAAGCTTAGCCTTGGTCTCGGTAATGGTTTTTTTTCGCAAGAAATAATGCTTAATAAGCACACGAAATTCACTTTTTTCCATTTTCTCCTCAAATTAGTGAGTAGTATGATAAAAATAGCTGTCAAACACAAACTAACTGACGCAGCAAGTTTAAATTTTGACAGGAGTCGACTGACAGATGCGTGTTGACAGGAGCAGTGTTGCTGTTTCAGTAAAGAGGTCAGAAATTCAAAAAGTCACGGACTTATTGACCCGCCCTCGTATATCACTTATTGAATCATCATTATGCGAAAAAGTGTTTCAAAATTTTGGTAAAAAGTTGACAGTCTGCCGAGCTAGCAGAGGAGGTGACTTGTACGACATTCTTTTTTATTATTAACCGGAACCAATGTACATTAATTTCCAATAAAAATAAATACAGATTTCACACAATTTATGTCTTTCATTCAAAATTTTAAACGATACCTCAATTTCGAACACCCTTAGTTTTGGGTTCGAACTGGTTTTCTGACAACAAGACAAATTTTAGCCAATCTACGCTGAGCTGTTCTCTGGGAAACTTTTATTCCTCCAACGTATACCTTCTTTGCTAACAGACAAAATGACAATTTTCTATTAGCGGTACAAATATCACGAATTTTGCAGACCGTTCTGTAGTGCGTTCTGTATTGTATTGCGAGGCTTTCTGCAATTACCTTTTCTCTTCGGATCTAAAGATACCATAGGTTCCATTTTTTTAAATGTTCTTCACAGACCTCCTCGAGACTCGAACCACGCCCGCAATTTCATACTGGAATATTATATTGGATGCATTCAAAGAGTCAACAAATTGGTCTACAACAAAAAAAAAACTAAAAACAGCCATACTTACCGAATAAAGCTCCATTTATAGTTGACATATTATAGTTGACATAAATCAATCTTAAACGCAAACAATTAAAAAACACTTCAAAAACTGTAGTTACACAAACATTCACTAGTTAATGTAAACCGCAAATGTTATAAGAGGATTGTATAAAGAGAATTGGGCCCAAGTGGCTTCCTTGAGGAACCCTAGACTGAGATGTGAAAGACTCTGAGGGTGCACATTTAAATTTGATTTGATAAAATCTTGTTGGAAGATATGAATCAACATGGGGTGGGGAACTTAAGGAAAACCAGAAGTCATGCATTTGAATACAATTTATTCATGAGACAGGTGATCGAAAGCCTTAGAGAAGTCAGTGTATATGCAGCCCAATTCCTCCCTATTTTCTAAGGCATAAGCACAGACTACCTATACTAGACAGTCAACTCTCATTACCTAATTCTCTCTCAAAATTTACTATCGGTGAATGTATGTGAATCAATAAAAGTGAACTTAGCCCTCGTTGAATTTTATTAATTCTATCACATTGTCTAATATGACAAGATGATAGGGAGTCTGTAGGCATAAGCAAAGAATATTTGTAACAGTGGATATGTTCCTTACAACTCCATGCTGTTCATTACAAATCACATGGCGACAGAGGAATATCAACCTCTCACAGACATTTTGCTCAAAGAGGAATGCATGCTCGTTATAAAAATGGTCTACAATAAATAATGGTCTGAATAAATGATGACGCAACGTTCGCCTTTTTCAAATACAGGTGTGATAAATGTTTCTTTGATTTCATCAGGACCAGGGGACCAGGGGAGCGACGTATGTATTTATGTTTGTAGATGATTTGACAAGAATAATTTGATGCAGGCAGATTAAAAAGAGCTTACTGCATCTTTCATGTTCGTTTTTTGTCATCAAAGTTCTGATGTGCTAGGTGCTTGCATTTCTCCCCTTCAACATAATCGCAACACTCGTTAGTCATCGAATGCCCATCATTTTACCCTTCACTTAATGCAAGACTTAAGGAATTCTTCTTAAGTAGTACAATATGCATATGGAAGGTTTTGCTTACTCTGTTACCTGCAACCCACAGTTGTTTAAGACCAAGGTGCACCAGTGTCTCTCTTTTCCTATTTATATTTATCCTTCCACTCATGATGTGCATTATAATGAATCTAAACCAGCATAAGTACATTATAAAAAACGGCTAGATTAGTTAAATTATTATAAATTTCTTCAAAAAGCGTTTTAAATTTTGAGCTTAAAGGACCCACAACCTCTTAATTCTCGAATCATTGCTAGACAATCGCGATATGTCTTGTTAAGGCCCGAAACATCCCTCTTAGCAATCGCTAGTGAAAACAATTATTGTCATAACTAGAATTGCTTAACAAAAGTTTAATAACTCCAGAACGAGTTTATATATGTTTATTCTTAGGTCCCTTGTATTTAAATAACTATTTTGTTTTAAAGTTTTATTGGTGAAGATCTCAATTTTGCTGATCGTCAACGTGCTCAAAGGGAACAGCAAAGAGCTTGGCTTGAACAGCAGGTTAATAACGCCTAAATATCTTAAGTGCCTACTTTAAATTTGTTTAACCTATCATTTAAAAGATGAAAGAACGACAACAAGCAGAAGCCGATCGTTTAAAAGCAGATCAAATTCTCCAAGATTCACTTAAGGCTAGAGATCAACGACTGTTGGAGGTGTCAGCTGCAGAAAGAAATAATCAATTGAAAATGAAGGAAGCGATTCGACGGTACAATGAACAGCTTGTAAAGGATTCAAAGTACAATAAAATGCAGAAACACTAACTCTTAATATCTTTTGTTTTAGGCTTACGAAAAGCAAGCTAATAAAAAAATCATGAAACAACAAACACAGGAAGATGATTTGGCAGAAATTTACAATATGCTTGGCAGTGACATGCTTACGGAAAATCCAAACGTGGCACAAAGCAAAGTGTCCTTAAATAAGAAAATCGCCTTCATGTACAAAGGTATGACACCGGAAGAAAAGGAAATATTCCGTGCCGAGCAACATCGACAATTGCAGCAAAATCGGGTAAGTTTTCAAAGCATACTGAAAAATACTTGCCTTTATGGTCTTACACAAGATCTATGTGTATAAAAGGTCCGTTCGCGTACTAATTTGTAAGCGTAAATTTTTATAAACTTTGATGAGAACTTCTATCGCGCGTTCGCGAACTGAGAAATTGGTTAAAAGATGAACGAAAATGTCAGCTTATAATCATATGAGTTTATATTTGTTGCGATATCCAATGCGTGAAGAGTCTTTGCCTGAGCTACTACATTATCCTTCCCGCGTTTTCCCAGACATGCCGCGGTGGCTTTATCCTTAAAACAGAAGTTTGGTCTTAAAATGGAGTTTCAGAAAATAAAGGAAACCGCCAAAGAATGTGCCGCTACCAACTTTGCTTTAGAAAAACCCAGATAAACGGTCATTTGTCCCGACTTTGGGACGGTCAGCAACACTGGAACGATGTCTATTCTATCCATTGGTAAATATCCGAACCATGGGTAATTTTGAAAAACCAATTGTTGCCGGTTTCTTCTCGACAACTTTAAATTAATTTGCCGCTTATAGCGTTCAAATCCAGACAGCCATCATTTAGGCCGACCAAACGGTTACAACATAATATTCAATACAAATATGATATTCTTTAAACACTAGCAGGGGGGAATGTGTTATTTGCTTTTGTTCAAAAACACATGCTACCAACGGCAGGCTTCCTTTTCAGTTTCCGACATCATGGGGTGGAATGGCAAAGGATACCATATCGCCGTTATTTCTCTGCGGGGATATGGTCCAAATATCAAGAATTTTTTTTACTGTGCGGTCGTAACATCTTAGAGTCAAACAGAAGAGAGAACAAGAATTCCGTACAGAAGCGAATGTAAAAACGAAAAATAACAAAATTTATAAAATAGCAAAGGCCCCAAAAAATGCTATTTTAAGGGTTCTGCATGACCATTTCATTCTGCAGGAACGGCTAGAAGCATCTGGTCAAGGTGGTACATCTTATTATTTCTTTGAAGAGGAGGAGTTAAACTGATTAGAAAGGGAAAACGGTCAATTGCTTAAACAATACCTTTTCCAAAGTTCTATTTTTCAGCAGGATTCTGCTTCGGCATTCAAGCGGCATTCGCAAAGAAAGTGGTTGGAGAAGCTAGGTTTTAGGCCCTCTATGGGCCGTTAATGCCTAATATTTATTTATTTTATTCAAGCTAAAGCGGCGCAGGAGTGGCTTCAGAACAATTTTCTAAGTGTTATCATCGTCAAATATTGGTCCTCGGAAAGCCCGGATTTGAATCCGCATTGTATTTGAAGGTTCACAATTTGTTTTATAAATGTTTTAAAGAAGATGAATGTGTGTGCGTTTGCGTGTTCTTACGTACGTGCGTGAACAAATCTCTTTTCTCGCGTACCAAAAATGATATCGACTTTTGGTCCCAATCGACACGTATTGATATAAATGTGATCTGAAAGAAATTATTTTGAATTTGGTCCAGCCGTTTTTTGTTATAACAAAAATACTGATTAACATCACAGCATTGAGATCACAATATTTTTTTCAAATGTTTTTGAGATTTTTTTTTTTTTTTGGATGTGGTAATCTTCAAAAGATGCACGATTCGCAAACCCGAATGATCGATGCCAGGAATGCGTCTACGTACAAATCCACACCCAGCTGACGTCAACCACACTCCCCGCGGGACTGCCGTTAGGTATTACTTGGAGGGGCTGGTTAGCAATTCATGCTATGCGTCTTGTCTTGTGTCAGTTGCTTCTGACGCTTCTGCTGCCTTTGATGCTCTCCTTAGCTTTTCTACTCTCCGCAGTTCATTTTGGATAGTTATTACCAGATTACAAACTGTCGTTCAATTATCCTCCGACTGCAACATATGGTCTATTACGAAAGATGGATTTGGCAGATTAGTTCTCAATGATACGAATCGCCTACAACGAAAAACTGCGTGCTCCGTGTCTTCCTCCTGATCTGAACAATCTGGGCAGAATGGCGAGCTATCGTGTCCAAATCGATGTAGGTATTTGCGGTAGCCGCCGTGGCCAGTCAGGAACTGCGTAAGGTTGTAGTTGCTGTTTCCATGTGGTCGCTTTGTCCACTTCTCGATTGACGGGATCAGCTTGTATATCCATCTGTCTTTTGTGGTGTTGTCCCACCTGGTTTTCCATATAGCAATTGAAGCTGCTCTTTCTTCTACTTTAATTCTTGCCATTTCACTTGCAACTTGTCCGCCCTGCGTTTTTCTGTTGTAGATCCTCAACATCTCGCCAGCTAGAATGTCTATGGGTATCAATCCAGGTATGACGAAGGCCGCTTCGTCCGAGATGGTTCGAAAACCGCCCTATCCGTCACTATCCTCAGCAAGTAATATGATGTATCCATTCTGGCGAGAGATCTTCTTAGGAATGACCAGTTCGCGGAATTGAAGGCGTTTTTGACGTCCAGCGCAACCACTGCACAATACTCTATTGTGCCGTAGAGCCATCCTTCTCCTTCGATGGCAGTTTCAGCTATGTGGACCAACGCTCTTATTGTAGAACGCGCTCTTCTGAAGCCAAACTGTCGGTCTGGGAGGGCTCCTTTCTCTTCAACCACTGCGGGAAGTCTATTATAGATTATTTTCTCGAAGATTTTCCCATGGTGTCTAATAGGCATATAGGCCGGTAGGACGATGGTTCTCCTGGAGGCTTCTTTCCTTTCGGAAGCAGGACCAAGTGCTGCATTTTCCATTTCTCAGAAAGGTTCCCTCCTCTAGGCACCTCTGTATTGTTGATATGAGGAGGTCTGGTCTCTTTCTAACAGCCACCTTCAATGCCTTGTTTGGGATTCCGTCTGGTCTGGGCGCCTTGTTGTCACATATCCTGCTGCATGCCTTTAGCAGTTCCTCCAGAGTAATAACAGGTATTTCGTCTGGATTAACCTCTCTTATTATGCTGCACACAGTAGCTGGTCTTTTGGTGAATAAGTGTTCTACTATAGATCTCAACATTCTTGGGTATGTTATGCGGGGGGTTCTACAACCCTTCAGCTTCGTCATAACCATCCTGTATGCTGTTCCCCAGGGGTTGGTATCAGCGTCGTCGCATATACGCTTAAAGCATTTTGCATTACTTTCCTTGATAGCCCCTTTTAGTTCGTGTGTCACTAAAGTTATTCAAGAGTTCATGAAAGTCGGCTCTCCCCCTGGATCGTTGGACCTTTCGCCTGGCTTTTAGGCAGGCTGCTCTCAATGTTTTTATTTCCTCATTCCACCAATAGCATGGTGCACGTTTTTTGCTGCTTACTCTCCTGGGCATTGCTGCATCGCACGCTGTAGTGATAGTACGGACAAGTTGGGCAGACATGGCTTCTGCCATTTCGTTCTGTCTCTGGTTGTCTGTGCTTATCAATTCTTCAAACGTATCCCTGTCAAGGTTAGGTTAGGTTAGGTTAAAGTGGCTGTCAACAGAAGGCCGACACACTTAGACCAGGATTAGGTCCATTGTGATGCCACACGGATCGAGGGGTTTCCCCACTACTAGTTAAACCATTTAGAGCTTCTTATGAAGCGCGATAGACTTCTAACGTCAGCGTTAGCCAAGTCGTTAAGATTGTTAAGCAAGAAATCTCCCAGATGAAGATTTCTATTATGGGAGAGAGCTGGATATGTACAGAGAAGGTGAAGTATAGTCTCCTCCTCCTCCTCGTCCAAGCAACTTCTACAGACTGCCTGTCAAAGAGCGCGTCTTTCCATTTTGGTCCCGCTCGATTGGGGTGTTTTACTTTACTTTTATCAGCAGTTTCAAATATTATCGCTTGGTGGTCGCTTTGCGTATATTCTTTACTGATTCGTCATTTTATTCTTCGTAGGATGGAGTTACTGGCAAAGGTAATATCTATAATCGAACCCATTCCTGCTTTACGATAATCTATTAACCCGGCCTCTATTTGCCAAACCTATATTGAGAGGTGCAAATGTTTCCAAATGTATACTTTTTTGAGGAGATGTATGTGTTTATGTATGTGTATGTGTGTATGTAAGAACTTACGTATGTACGTTGGTGAGAATTTCGTTCGTTCACAGTACATATCTCGCGTATACAAAATAATATCGGTTTCGTTCTCTGCCTATTCGACGCGTATTTACCCAAAAATTAACTGACAAAAAAAATTGCACTGAATTCGGTTTAGCCGTTTTTTTTGTTTTAACAAAAAGATTGAAAAAATAGGTCCGTTCGCGAACTAATATGCAAACGTAAATTTATAGGTCCGTTCGCGAACTAATATGCAAACGTACATTTATATAAACTTTCGTGCAAAACTACACAAACGCGTTCGCGTACTGAGAAAATGGTAAAAAGATGAACGAAATAAAAATGTACTTTCGTTCATTTTTCTTCACAAAGAATTTCGGCTGGTAAGAAAATGAAAACTGTCAAATGATGAAATCCTATGAGTTTGCCAGCAAAAAAAAAACAGCGGTTGCTTCTTTTCAAGCCAAACTTAGACGTTTTTCATTTTTTTATACAAAAGCGTTCGCGTACTTTTCTTTGAAATGAGAGGATTCTCTCTCGATTTTGGAGATTTGGCAGTTTTCATTTTTCTACACATAAAGTACGCGAACGGACCTTATATAAACGTTCGTGAAAAACTACACAAACGCGTTCGCGTACTGAGAAAATGGTAAAAAGTTGAACGAAAGAAAAATGTACTTTCGTTCATTTTTCTTCACACAGAATTTCGGCTGGTAAGAAAATGAAAACTGTCAAATGATGAAATCCTATGAGTTTGCCAGCAAAAAAAAACAGCGGTTGCTTCTTTTCAAGCCAAACTTAGACGTTTTTCATTTTTTTATACAAAAGCGTTCGCGTACTTTTCTTTGAAATGAGAGGATTCTCTCTCTATTTTGGAGATTTGGCAGTTTTCATTTTTCTACACATAAAGTACGCGAACGGACCTTATATAAACGTTCGTGAAAAACTACACAAACGCGTTCGCGTACTGAGAAAATGGTAAAAAGTTGAACGAAAGAAAAATGTACTTTCGTTCATTTTTCTTCACACAGAATTTCGGCTGGTAAGAAAATGAAAACTGTCAAATGATGAAATCCTATGAGTTTGCCAGCAAAAAAAACAGCGGTTGCTTCTTTTCAAGCCAAACTTAGACGTTTTTCATTTTTTTATACAAAAGCGTTCGCGTACTTTTCTTTGAAATGAGAGGATTCTCTCTCTATTTTGGAGATTTGGCAGTTTTCATTTTTCTACACATAAAGTACGCGAACGGACCTTATATAAACGTTCGTGAAAAACTACACAAACGCGTTCGCGTACTGAGAAAATGGTAAAAAGTTGAACGAAAGAAAAATGTACTTTCGTTCATTTTTCTTCACACAGAATTTCGGCTGGTAAGAAAATGAAAACTGTCAAATGATGAAATCCTATGAGTTTGCCAGCAAAAAAAAAACAGCGGTTGCTTCTTTTCAAGCCAAACTTAGACGTTTTTATTTTTTTTCCACAAAAGCGTTCGCAAACTTTTCTTAGAAATGAGAGGATTCTCTCTCGATTTTGAAGATTTGACAGTTTTCATTTTTTACACATAAAGTACGCGAACGGACCTAATATGGATTTTAGAATTTCTCGAGAAAGATTTATCCAATCTAATTTGTTCTGGTCACAATACATTTACTTCAAAATATCAGATATTTTCATTGATTTTTTTTTATGAAAGAGCAGCTACCAAATGAGGAGAAGAATCAAATAATATTGATTTGATTTGGTTTTCACGTGCTCTCCTTTATTATTATTTTTAGTGTTAATAGCAGACCCGCGAAAAAAATGCATGCACATTTTCTTCTTGAATCCTTTAACTCTTATTTTTTTTTATCACGCTGGGAGTTGATCGTGTGGACCTCCTGTGTCGCACTCACCCCACTAGTTTCGATTTAAAATTATTCAAATAGGTATGTATTCTAATTAGTGATGGGCGCATTTGAATGATATAATCCATTCTAATTCAAACCAAGATCCGTTTAAATTTATACAAAAAAGATAGAAACAAAAAAAATTATTTGGTTAAGCATCGCATTTCTTCCAAAATCACGCAATTAGCGCTTGAGCCCCCCTCACAAACTCATTAAAAACGCAATACATGTGTTCATATAGATGTACGCAGTTTAAGCATTAACCAATCCAACCAATCAATCACCAATGCAGCAACAGGCGGCATTATATTAGTTGAGCTACAAAATAAGTCGGATATTATCCTGCCTCTCTTAGAGATATTTCTGAAGAGTTGTAAAAATGTGCTTGTGTACATTCCGCTGTTAGAGAGTCAAATGAGGTTTTTCATGCCCAAAGCCGTTAAATGCTCACATAATGTAAATTCAAAAGATCTCAGACTCATATTAAGTCAATCATCATTTTATTTAAACATGTAAGAAAGACCGATCGGTATCTTTGTATATTTTGCTTTGATAAATATGGTTACCGTATCTGCGATTTTCTCTTGGATTTAGTCATAATTTTTTTGTTTTTGCAGTAGAATGCCGAATTTCGCACAATTTAATTGTAAACTATTGCTAAGCACACTTCGCCCAAGGAAAGCGAGGAAAATTATGTCGTTTTTTTGTTTTTTCTAAGAAAATTCAACATTTATTACGTCCTTTAAAAATTGACGTCCCAGCGCTGCCTTGGACTGATACTTTTTTTCCATTTTACTTTATATTTTGGTTTATGTTTAACATTTTGTCATTAAAAGTGAAGGTATTCGATTGAATATTGTGGAAAAGTGTGCCTTTTTTTGCATTAGCCTAAGTTGTCAAAAAAATTTTTCGTGTTTCTTTTTTAACTCTGACACATCAGATGATAGCTGAGCGATCAAGTAGGTCCGTTCGCGTACTTTATGTGTAGAAAAATGAAAAGTGTCAAATCTCCAAAATCGTAAGAGAATCCTCTCATTTCTAAGAAAAGTACGCGAAATCATTTTCTTACCAGCCGAAATTCTGTGTGAAGAAAAATGAGCGAAAGTACATTTTTCTTTCGTTCATCTTTTTACTATTTTCTCAGTACGCGAACGCGTTTATGTAGTTTTGCACGAAAGTTTATATAAATTTACGTTTGCATATTAGTTCGCGAACGGACCTAGTGTGTTTCTGTTTCATAACACGCCGTCTCCACATACTATAAATTTCCAGCAGACAGCAGAAGCAGAAGAAAAAATCAAAAGCAAACCAGTTGTCAAATTTTGTACACAGCATGCTTTCTCTCGCAAACCATCGAAATTTAGTCGGGAGAATGATCTTCACATGATGGTCGCATGCATTAGTGTATGATGCTATCAATTTATAGCACGTGGAGACTGCGTGTAAGCAAATCAGAATGCTCCGAGCACGCTCGGTTTAGACAGGACATGCTCTACTTGCTCTACTTGCGCGTCAAGCCCTGTTCAGTACTTCGCTCTGAACAAACAAAGAAAAACGCCTAATGGCAACTTTTTCACGTCGTTGTTTTCGTAATATTCTTAGGTCATTATTATCGTTAGGTACCGTAAAATTACTCTCGCCTCGTAGTTCGTAATCAGGGCTTTGGGTGGATTTACAATAAATATACTTGTAGAAACGTAAAGACGAGGAACAGATGAAGGAGAAGATTTGGGAGCAGCACGCTATTAACATGTCCAAAGAGCTTACTCTTAAGCAGAGAGAATTGGAAAAGATTAAAAAGTAAACCCAAATCTAGGACGAAAATAAAATATTTCAACTCACTATTCTCTTTTTTTTCAGAGCCAACTTAGAGGAGCAATACAAAGCCAACATGGCCCTAGCTCAGGAGCAAAAGGCTCGCAAGGAATTCATGGACAAAGTGGTGTATCGCAATCGAGCTACCGAAGAATACTGGGGACAATTCAATCGCACAACTCGCTAAGAAAACTTCAAGTCGTTGTTTGGAAATAAAAAGAAAACAAAAATTCGTTTATAATATTCGTCAAATATATTATGTATTTTCTACTTCAATCTACTTCAGTAATAAAAACAAACTAAACAAAAATGTATGATGGTTCCAATACATTTTTCACTCAAAGTAACTTATTTTTTGTTTAATATATAGGGAAGGCCGGATCAATTTTATAGTGCCATGCGTACAGCCCGCCAACAATGTCCTTTATTCGAAAATTTTGCAGTTTGCTGCGTAAGTGCTGCACTGCTATTTGAGAATCGTTGCCACGTCGACAGAGAACAACAACTGAAAAAAAACAAATTATGTAGTTTTTTGATGAGAAGTTAGTAAACTAACTAGCTTTACCTGGTGTATCAACGCTACCAACTTTTGCTTTGATGTCGCCGAGTTTACTATCGTCCAATATTTGTTTCAATGGAATGTTTACTGCATTTTCAAGTTGGCACATCTCAAATTCTACTGGACTGCGGACGTCAATCAGCAAGTGCTGCTGTTTCTGTATATCTCTGTACTCGAAAACAGACATTCGATGGTTTTCGTGCAGAATGGAAAGTGCAAAGTCCTACGGAGAAATAAAGCTGTACTCATGGTTTGAAGGATAGTTGACCATACCTTATCAGAGGCGCGCATACCACAGAAATGCTCATAGTTGATTAACCTCGTGACAAACGGACACTCTGAGCAGACGTCACAGTTTTTTCTCTTAGACCGAAGTTTGATATTTCGAAACATTGATTTGTTGCCATCGAACAATAACAAACGACCACTGAGAGTTTCACCTAGATCTAGCGCCACCTTTATTGCTTCCAGGGCTTGAAGTGATCCAATGACTCCGGTAACTGCCCCCAAGACACCCCCATCACCGCAGTTGGTCACCGTTTCTGGTGGTGGAGGTACTGGGAATAAACATCTGTAGCAGGGACCTCCATTGAAATTGTAAACAGTCAGCTGGCCATCAAACTAATAAATCACCAATTCAGTTAATACTTTGGTATTTCTTCTGGTTTCTTTTCAGAATCATTTATATTTGACTCAAATTTTACCTGCAGCGCACTGCCAGATACCAACGGCTTTCCCTTAATGACGCAAGCATCGTTCAGCAGATATCTCGTGGCGACGTTATCACTGCAATCCAAGATGACATCGTACGGTTGCACTATTTCCAAGGCGTTGTCACTGTTCAATTGACGACGATACGGCACAATGTTGACACTGGAATTCAATCGTAAAAGACTAGATTTCGCCGAGATCACCTTTGGAATTCCGACAAATTGTTCGGTATGTAATATCTGTCGATGCAAGTTGTTCTTTTCTACATCATCGTAGTCCACAAGGCCAATCGTGCCAACACCGGCAGCCGCCAAGTATTGAGCAGCTGGACAGCCTAATCCACCAGCGCCAACGATTAGGAACGAGGACTCCTTGAGCTTTAATTGTCCCTGAACTCCACCGAATTCGGGTAAAATCAGTTGACGACTGTATCGAGCGATTTCATCGTTTGAAAGTGGCCTAGACGAGGGCGGAGCGTTATGTAGCTAATAGATTACAAGATAATATTAATCAATTTGAAATTACTTAATGCATACATTGTTTCCTAATGCACTTACCTCTCGGCGTTTGAGTACTGCCAGTTCGTTCTCTTTTTCGATCAATTGCAGCCGAAGGCGATCAATTTCGTTTTCTAGTTCTTCTTTGATAACGTCCATTTCGCCTGGTGGAAAACTATATGAAAAATTTATTATATGGGAGAATAAAAAAACTTCTACACGGGGATTCTCTCAGGAAATCTTCACACCCAAACAATTCTGTAAAACAAAATTTGACAGTTGTCCAGATAGCGCAGCAGCTGTTGCAAGAAATGTGGAAGAACTGGAGTGATGCGATTGTTCTATTTGTTGCTAGATGGCAGCGAAAGTGATTGCGGTAAAAAGGGTAATGGTAATGTCCGTCTTTTATCATGACTTATCAACTGTATATAAACTATAGATAGTGTTTATTGATTTCCTATGGAATAACTGAATGCGTTTGCCAACACGAAGCTCTAAAGTGAGATAATGTTTCAGGCATGAAGCACTTCATTAAAATAAGAGTCCATAGAATATTATCTATGGAATGCTATGAACTGCGCAATATATAGAAAGTAATTTTTCATAGAATACTATTTATAGTATCCAGGAGCAATTTTCATTTCATTGTATAAAATATTAAAATCCGCCCACTGACACGCAAACAATTAAATAAAACAATTTTATCGAAAAGTCAAAGTTTGTAGGAGGTCTTCGTGCTCTTTTAAAAAGATTTTTAAAATCCGCCAACTGACATGCACACAATTTAAAAATAAACCGTTTTTTCGAAGAATCAAAGTTTAAGCTAGGAAGCTGGAATATATACTCTGTAGGGGCTCCTAATGTTCATGGGCAAATATTTTTAAAATCTGCCCACTGACAGGCCCACTTTTTAAAAAATAATCTTTTTTCTGAAGAAACCATTGGCAAAGTATGTAAGTAGTTAAAGTCGTTTTGAACAATTCCTTTACATAAAGCGATTTTTTACCAACTAAAACCCTTTATTTAGATTTTTGGCACGTCCACCTAATGAGGGGTATGAACTCTCTCTATATGTTTTTGCTACTGTTTTGAAACAATACCTAGGTACTCAATAAAAATGTTTTTTTTTTAAGTTCTTCAAACAAAATTAATGAGTTCATTCTTCGACTACGGAAAAACTTGTAATGAAATGTTAGGTTCAAGGTTCAACCCTCTGTAGACAAACGTACAACCAGATCTTCTACCTTAGAGCTTAGACTGTTGAGGTTGCCAACGAAAAGTTACGTTTTTTAAGGGCTAGTAGGAAGAATACTTTTGGCATATTTACCATAACTCAGACAAAGCTTTTTAGTTACTTAAAAAAACTGAAATACAATATGTAAAACACCTTTCAAAACATAACAGTCACAAATACGAGACAAATTGGGCGAAAACGTATAGCCAAATTTTTCAATTAAATTAGAAAGGATGTAGAGCGATTTAATTGAGACGACCGCCTTATATATAATAATTGGCGCGTTCAATTTGCAAGTCGACTACAAGTTCACTACTAATTAAATGTCTATCACTTGCCAAACGATGGTCACGTGAGTTATTTGATCAATGAGAAAAGGTAAAATAGTAGTGACTAGTAGTTGACTTGTAAATTGAACGCGCCCAATAATAATCCCTCTTTATTTCCCTCTGACAGTTGATTCAATTTTACATTTCAAAGTACAGTACGTATTAAAGTTTGATATTACAGGGTGTTCATACTATTTACAATTTGGTGATCTACTACAATTACCTTAGTCTACTATAAATATTATAATATACTACAACTCGGCCGTCCTGAAGTTTTCGATTGACCTCAATCGAATTACCTATGAATGGCGTTGCCAAAAATAGCTCACATCCATGACTCGACCCCTACTGCACCAGCCATTTCCTCATGCGCGATGCTTCTACCACGCCGTCATAAGGCAATTGGGTGATCTGACAGTTATCTACGTCACGGATGACATACCTGTCATTGGGCAAAACCTTGTGAACAACGTAAGGACCTCGGTACTTCGCATTCAATTTCTTATTTGTACCAACTGTTGTATCAAAATGTCGAAGGACTACATAGTCTCCTTCAAAATATATTCTTGCTGGCTTGCTCCTTTCCAAAAAGTATTTTAAGTTGTTGTCTTGTAACTTTTGAATGGCAGTTAATGCATTCATTCGTATCTCTTCCAAGTTTCGTAATGGTTCTGGTTGTTTCTCCTGCAAAAAGTCTGTTATACGGTCTATCATCTTCCCCCGCTGATTGACTCCGAAGAGTAATATGCTCGGTGTTTGTTTGGTACTACAATGGGTTGTATTGTTCATGGTTAACTCAATAACGGTTAACATCGTTGCCCAATTTGCATGGTTAATCGGTTCACTTATCTTGCTTAACTTAGTTTTGAGGACCCTGTTCACTCTTTCTACCTGGCCATTCGCTTGAGCAGATGCAACTGCAATTCTAACATGGTCGACATTCCTTTCCAACAGATACGAACTAAATTCCAACGAAGTGAAACATGACCCCCGGTCGCTGATTATACGCCGCGGTCTACTATAGCTGATAAAATATTAATCTAAGCATGCGATAACCTCTTTTGTGCTGGTTGATTTCACGGCAAACAGCTTAACGAATTTCGTAAAAGAATCGATTCCTACTAATATGTGCTTTCTTTGTGAACTTAACTAAGGTAGTGGTCCAAAGTGGTCTACATGAATGGTGTCGAATGGAATGGGCTTCTTTGGGATGTTGTAAAGGTCATGTTCATTAATTCGAGCTAGAGGGGAGCACAAAATATAGCGAAGACAATTCTTTACATATCTTTCGATTTTATCTTTCATTCTCTTAAACCAGTAATTTTTCTTTAGCTCTTCATATGTCTTCTCGATACCCATATGACAGATTTTCTCATGTAGGTACTAGGCGTATAACATTGCACTCCATTTCGGCTGGCACATATAACAGCAAAGTGTTAGCCTTGCTTTTCCGGAAAACTAATCCATCACGTAACTCATACTCAGCTTGCTCTTCTCTCTCTAATCGATCTCTTATCTGAACAATTTCTTCATCTCTGTTCTGCGTAACTCTTATCAGAAAATCTGCCTCCTCCTTATCTATGACGCTAACGGTACTACATGGTATTCTATTCGGCATACTAATAACCTCGGTGGATATACTCTCCTCTGCGGAAGCATCATCATCGATGCGACTGTTTTCGTCAACAAAACTATTATTGTCAGTTGAATTATTTTCCCCATCGGAAACGGCGGCGACCAATCGTCCTAAAACTTTGGCCTGTAAATTTTCGGGTTCGGGGATTTCTGGATTGACGTCTTAAGATCGACTCAATGCATCGACGTGACCCATTATTATACCAATTCGGTGTTGAATTTTATAGTCGTAATATTCTAACTTTAGAACCCATCTGGCTATTTTCGGACATATGTTCTTCTTGCGTAACGTGAGAGCGAGTGCATTACAGTCGGTTACTATTTTAAATACGATTCCTCGTAAGTAGCTGTCAAAGCGATCCAGTGCATGTATGTTGGCTAGCGTTTCTAATTCGAAACGCGATTCTTCAGGTGAAGTAGCCTTTGAGAAATATGATATCGGATGAAATTTACCGTCTTCTTGCCTTTGCAGTAACACTGCACCAGATCCTACTTTGCTCGTGTCGGTGTATAGTTCAGTCTCCTTTTCCGGGTCATAAATATTTAAAACAGGGGATGACATGAGCTTATCCTTCAGCTCGTTGAATGCGTTTTTACAACTCTCATCGATTTCAAACTTAACCCCACTTCTCAACAAACGCTGAAGAGGATGCGCTATTCTCGCAAAATTTGGAACAAACTTCCGAAAATATGAGAATAGTCCAAGGCACGACCTAACTTGCTTAAAATTCGTTGGCATGGAGTATCGTGACAGTGCCTGTATATGCGATTCATTTGGACGTATCCCATCTCGACTCACGGAGTATCCTAAATAATTCACCTGTCTATAAGCAAATTTACATTTTTTCAAATTTAACTCAAATCCAAGCTTAGCTAGTCTTCGTAGAACTTCGGTCAGCGTTTCAATATGCGACTCAAAATCGTTTGTAGCTACAGAAATGTCGTCTAGGTAAACAATAATCTTTCTCGATTCAATTAAATCTCGCAGAGCACAATGTATGTAGCGCTGGAATACTGAAGGGGCGTTCCTTAACCCGAATGGCATACGGTTGTATTCAAATTGCCCATCCGGCGTCACAAATGAGGTATATTTTTTTGAATCTTCAGCGATGCTCACATGGAAAAATCCATTCCGCAAATCTAGCGTGGAGAAATAACTTTTCTTTCCTAAGTATTCTAAGCACGATTCTATAAGTGGTAAAGGAAAATTGTCCCGGATGGTATTTTTATTTAATACCCGGTAATCGACACACTTTCTATATTCTCCAGTTTTCTTTAAAACCATTACGACTGGGGAAACATAGGGTGACTCGGTTGGCCTTATTATTCCTTTCTCTAAAAGTTCGTTGACCATCTTCCGCAGAGCAGTACGTTCACCAATTGATAGTCTTCGTGGCGGAAAATGGAAAGGGACATCGGAGTTCAATCGAATAGTTAATTCATAATCGTAAGGGGTAACTTTTATATTGGGTTCAAGATAGATTTTCAAAACAACCCGTCTTAATCGATGGACTTCTTCAATTCTAAGGGCTGGATTAATATCTATCTCATTAAAACTACAAGGAACGTCGATTGCCATAATTCCGGATATTCTGTCTAAAATAATTTCTTCGTCATTGTCATGCTTACAACGACTTTCTTCTATCAATGGCTTCGCAGTTTTAGATTCTTCTACTAATGCAGACGGTGACGAGTCAATGGTCGCTAAAGCTAATTTTTCTGAAATGCCCGAAACTAATGAGCAGAAACACAACTCTTTATTTTTGTCTGAATTTATTAAATTTACTTTTCCGACTTCAGGTGATAATATATTTATTAATTTTTTTCTTACTGAACATAAACGAATACTGAATTTCATTAAAAAACATCGCCCCAATAGTAGAGGTACTGGAATAGTGTCATCTGGTACAACAAGAACCGTCATCAGATGAGTTTGATTTCGAAATGTTATTTTGCAAATTAGTCTACCATATGTCCATATTCGATTTTTACCGAGTCCACAAAATTCGGTTTTGTTCTTTACTTCGCGCACGGGGAACGGGACCATGAACTTCCGTATCAGATTAATCAGACTACCGGTATCAAAAAGAGTCAAAAGAGTTGTAATTCCACTAAATTCCTCTCGAGCATTTCCAAAGGCCACGCTTACCAAATTAATACAACTGATGGCGGCTACTTACTGCTCTTCCACATCGTCTTCCCAATTTCTCTCTCCGGAGACAGCGCCAATGATAGACTTCAATTTCTGGACTCGCCTCGGTTTGTTGCATGATTTCCGGGTGTGACCGGACTGCCAGCAATTAAAGCATACTCCTTGTGGTCGGTCTTCGTAGGGACATTCGGTTTTCATGTGGCCCATTCGGGAACAATTATAGCAACGAACACCATCTTCAGTTGTCTTCGTCGTTGGGGCCGTGTATCACTTTTCGGTTTATTATGCCGAATTGCATCCTCTGTGACACCTCTCATCGACAGTCTTTGCTCGAACATGTTAACAGCATCTTTAAGATCGGCGAGTTTTTTCGCACCGACAAACAATATGTAGTCAGAAATGCGGTTGTGTAGGCCCTCTTGTATGAAAGCTACTAATTCGTATTGACTCCATTTCCATAACATACCGGCGAACACTTTCATCAGTCTTTTTTTTCTGTGGCTTAGTGATTGGTACACCTCCTGACGACTTATTGATCGACCAAATTCATTCAAGAGGCTCGTCTTAAGTTCATTGTATGTTAATGCGCCACGACCAAGTAGCAGCCGTGCAGCGCCCGTTAACGAGTTTCGTCGGGTCAAAAACTTTAACAATTCATCGGCGTTCACTTGATGACATATCGCTTCTAGATGACGAAAGAAATCATTAACACTATATCCACGGTCTTCGCCACTAAATTTTATTATGGCATGTTCGATATCATGAAAATGAATACCGCGGCTTGGTTTTACGACGGTTGCTTCTTGGCGACTTGTATTTGCGCCTCGTTCCATAACCTTAATTTCATGCCGCAGCCGTAGAATTTCATGTCGTCGGCGTAGATTGGCAAGCTCGACTTCTAGAACATCAGCCTCTGTTTCCTTCTTACTATCGTTACTCGAGTTGGGATTAATGGTGCTGATCGAATCATCGGTATTAATTGGAGCAGCGCAAGAAACAATCGGTGCTGCGGTGTCGGTCGGAGTTTTGCTGACGGGCACTTCGGCGGGGTCTGCAAGCGATACGAAAGATGTGTTTCGTGCCCACGAGGTCATCGGTGCATCGGTGGAGATTGTTACGGCGGCGGCGGTGGTGTCAATAACAGAGGCAATCGGTAATATTCCAATACTGGCATTAATGGTATCAGTGTTTTTGTTAGCGATTAATGCGGCTTCGAGTCCGGTGTTCTGCAAACAATTTCCGAAGGTCAGCAGCTGTTGCACCTCGTGGAACATCAATTTTGGAGAGCGTCAAGGCATCCAATAGTTCGGCTTTCAAAAGATTGTTTTCCATAATGTTACACTGAAAATAACACTTTGACCAAGTTTATATCCTGGGAAATCCCACTTCTGAAAGTTATAGCCAAATTTTTCAATTAAATTAATTACACTATCAGCTCTGTGTCGTGGAGTGCTTAAAGCAAGCAACTGTCACGAGCAGAAATTGCCGGCACTAAAAGTGCTCTCACAGGCTCATCATTTAGTGCAGGTGTTAGTAAGGACAAAACAATTCAAAATACAATAATTATGTACCTATAAAATACTAACACAGACACAAAATAATGAAAACAATTCAAGATATTAAAGCATTATTACGCAAAATATTTTTAAGGTTAATTTTACTAACATGCAAGTCAATCACTTGATCATTTAGATTATAGATTCTACTCATGCGACTAATAGGCTCATGACTCCCATAATTCGTTCTATGATGGGGGTTAACCAATAATTCAACACTGCGTAAATTATGGGCACCACCACGAAAATTAAAGCCAATAGACGACAGCAAGTCAGGTGCATCTATTTGACCGGATATAAGCTGCTGTAAAAAAATGATATCGCTATTAAGCCTACGTTGAGAAAGGGGTAACATTTGAAGAAGCTTAATACGCTGACTGTAAGGAGGTAGGTTAAAAGGATCATCCCATGGAAGTCCTCTTAGTGCAAATCGAATAAATTTTCGTTGAATGGCCTCTATTCGATTTGAATGAATGTTGTAGAATGGCGTCCAAACTTGTGAAGCATACTCTAGAATCGGACGGACAAAACAATTGTACAATGACATAGTAACGTATGGGTCATTAAATTCTTTCGCCCACCTTTTTACGAAGCCCAGCATAGAATTAGATTTATTAACAATAAAATTGATATGCTTGGCAAAAACTAGTTTGGGATCGAAATAAACCCCAAGATCCTTAAAATTATCAACATTACAAAGAATATGTTGAGACAGAGAATATTGAAAGGTGGAAGGGATATTCTTTCTAGAGAATGTCATATGTTGACATTTAGATGGGTTCAGGGATAAACCGTTTTTATCACACCAATTGGCGAAGCTATTAATGTCAGATTGAAGAAACATTCTGTCTTGCTGACTAGTGATAGATTTATATATTTTCATATCATCAGCGTAGATCAGGATATTACTGTGATGTATACATGCCTTAACATCATTAATTGCAAGTATAAACAAAAGAAAAAATTAGAAAGGATGTAGAGCGATTTAAATGAGACGACCGCCTTATATATAATAATAATAATCCCTCTTTATTTCCCTCTGACAGTTGATTCAATTTTATATTTCAAAGTACAGTACGTATTAAAGTTTGATATTACAGGGTGTTCATACTATTTACAATTTGGTTATCTACTACAATTACCTTAGTCTGCTATAAATATTATAATATACTACAAATGTAAGAAAATACGAACAGACAAATGAAAATCTCTTTGCAATTTTCATCTTTTTTTTTGACAGTTTCTCATTATACCATATTCTAAGGGTATATTAATTTTGACGCATAGTTTGTAACATACCTTAATATTACCCGTAGACCCCTAAAAGTTACTATATTTATGATCAGCATCGATAGTAATGTCGATCTAGCCATGTCCGTCCGTCTGTCGGCAAAAATTAGGCCTTCAAACTGGACCTAGAGAGCTGAAATTTTAACCATATACTCTCTAGGGTCCCGAAATAATCAAGTTTACGAATTTTTGAAATCCGCCCACAGACACGCCCACAAACTCAAAAAAAAAACAAAATTTTGAAAAAAATCGAATTTTGAGATAGAAAGCTGAAATTTTTTATATATAATCTATGACTCCTAAAACTGCTCGGGATAAATTTTTTTCAAAATCCGCCCACTGACACGCCCACAGATAAATAAAATAATTTTTTGATACCCTATTCTAAGGGTATATTAATTTTTGAAAATCCAATGTTTGAGCTTGTGGGCGTGTCTGTGGGCGGATTTCAAAAATTCGTAAACTTGATTATTTCGGGACCCTAGAGAGTATATGGTTAAAATTTCAGCTCTCTAGGTCCAGTTTAAAGGCCTAATTTTTGCCGACGGACGGACGGACGGACGGACGGACATGGCTAGATCGACATTACTATCGATGCTGATCATAAATATAGTAACTTTTAGGGGTCTACGGGCAATATTAAGGTATGTTACAAACTATGCGTCAAAATTAATATACCCTTAGAATAGGGTATAAAAATATGTAGAGCGTTCTTAACAATTCAACCATACTTAGACTTTTGTCACGCCCACTTATGAGGGATAGGAATAAGAATAGGGTATCC
The DNA here is from genome assembly GCA_949715645.1 of Portevinia maculata. Classification (NCBI taxonomy): domain Eukaryota; kingdom Metazoa; phylum Arthropoda; class Insecta; order Diptera; family Syrphidae; genus Portevinia; species Portevinia maculata. Next base: position 278,601,859 of record OX454525.1, read on the forward strand.
AACAGTTCGCCCAAGCGGACTGTAGCCCGTTACTATGTTTTTGTTTTGGGTTGTTGCCTCGTTAATTTTTTGTTGATGAATATTCTTCGTAAAAATAATAAAAAGTGACATTTATTGTTGCCTTATAACTCTTTTTAGTGAATGCTACTCGGAAGTGTATAGTAAACAAACCAAGCAACAGCTGTATTTCGTCGGCCGCATAAGCAGACCTCGTAACTCACAAATTTAAAATTTTATAGGAGCGACGAAAATGTCTCACGGAATATATTTTTAACATATCTTAATGTTTTTTTTTACTAATATATTAAAAAAAATTGTGTTTTTAATGTAAGAACATTTTTAAAACGAACATAACAATACTTTTTATTTTATTGGAGCTACGAGGTATTCCCAGTAGTTTCATCTTATGTTACGAGGTTTTCTGAAAAATTCAATAGTCAGACCTCATAAATAAATTAAAACTAAATTTTACCAGAAATCTTTTTCATCGGTATTTATTGTTTTAAACAGATCCAAAAAAAAACGAAAAGAGAGATTTCATTTTTTTATCAGCTGAAATTATAGGTCCGTTCGCGAACTAATATGCAAACTTATATTTATATACACCCCAATCATAGAATCCGGCGGATTGGCTGCGGAGGGAGTAGCACATCAATTTGTAGGCTTTGCTATCATTGAAAACGCCTTAATGTAAGTTATCGGATGTCGGTAAGGAAGTTTTCGAACATTGTATCATTGGAAACGCAGACCATCCGCAGCTCATACACTTGTGTATGTTTTCAATCCGCACCAAAGTAGCTGCGGATTTCATAAAAGAAGAATTATTGTTTTTTTTTGTATTAGAAAAATGAACAGGAAGTGAGTAAACGTGTAAAATGTTTGTAAGTACAGATCAATAACATCCTTTTTTTTAGGAAACAAACAACTCGTCCACAATTCCATTGTGTTAATTTGTAGAATTTCTTACTATCATAGTATTTAAGCTGTAGAAATTTTCCGATTGTAAAAGAGGTGTGTATTTTCGCAGTGGGCTTGAAATTTGTATGTGCGTACAATCAACGCACATTACGATCCCTGAAATTCCTGACGTAAAAATACATTTTGGTTCCATTTTTTCCTCCTCTGACATTTTCAGGCTTATCCATTTGGGAAATAAACATTCCTCTAAAATGTTTAAGACTTCCGATATCGTTGATGATACTGTTGATTGTGCCATTCCAATATTAAAGTCTTGTCCAGTACCAGCTTGGTAACCTCCTTCTGCCAGAAACCTTAAAAACGCCGCTAATTTACATTTAGGTGTAAGTGATGAGGATCTAACCAGTTGTGGAAGTTTGCTTCTAAGTTTGCTTTCGTGCAAAACTACACAAACGCGTTCGCGTACCCAGAAAATGGTAAAAAGATGAACGAAAGAAAAATGTACTTTCGTTCATTTTTCTTCACATAGAATGTCAGCTGGTAAGAAAATGAAAACTGTCAAATGATGAAATCCTATCAGTTTGCCAGCAAAAAAAACAGCGGTTGCTTCTTTTTAAGCCAAACTTTGTAGTTTTTCATCTTTTTACCCAAAAGCGTTCGCGTACTTTTCTTTGAAATGAGAGGATTCTCTCTCGATTTTGAAGATTTGACAGTTTTCATTTTTCTACACATAAAGTACGCGAACGGACCTTCTGTGTGAAGAAAAATGAACGAAAGTACATTTTTCTTTCGTTCATCTTTTTACCATTTTCTCAGTACGCGAACGCGTTTATGTAGTTTTGCACGAAAGTTTATATAAATTTACGTTTGCATATTAGTTCGCGAACGGACCTATTATCATAAAAATTATGAAAATCCCTTGG